>JAGSMR010000030.1:2732500-4142500 GCA_029286605.1 Sericinus montela | reverse complement strand
AACACAGAGTCTATAAAAATAATAATTTGCATTTGCGATTGTTTTCTATTTAGATATTTAAATTCATTGTTCATATATATTCACTTTTTAGAAATTTAAATCAGTATAAATGCGCCTCAAAAGGGATAATTTAATAAGCATTTCTAAATATCATTC
Organism: Sericinus montela; assembly: GCA_029286605.1. Classification (NCBI taxonomy): domain Eukaryota; kingdom Metazoa; phylum Arthropoda; class Insecta; order Lepidoptera; family Papilionidae; genus Sericinus; species Sericinus montela. The sequence continues at coordinate 4,142,344 of JAGSMR010000030.1, read as the reverse complement.
AATATAATTAGGGGTAGCCTGTGAGAATAGATCGCTATCATGATCTTAACATACGTCTCGCTACTTACAATGGCATCATTTTATTAATTGTCGCAGATTTAGGTGTCCGAGTACTCTTGACCCTCACCTCTTCGAGCAGTGTGCTAACGTGGTCTTCGAAAGTTGGTCTCGACCTACTGACCTCATTTATTGTTTTCTTTTGCTTTTATTGGTTTCTTCACCATTAGGTCTTCATTTACTCGTTCAACGTACCCAAACTATCGAAGCCCGCCCTTATACATTTAAGTAATAAAATTATCTTTCAAGCCTGCCAATTTATTAATGTAATAGTTAAGATAAATAGCAAAATAATATGAAATAAATAAATAAAAAAAAAATCTTCACGCCATTCCCTATATAGGAGTAGACAGAGGTCTAGACAATTAAGTCGTTTCGGCCCACCTTACACCGAAGATGTTTTGGGACAACGTGACAGGTGGTAAGCCCGTCACCGTCTTAATGTCCAAGTCAACGATATAATTCGTACATAAGTTTTTGAAAAAAAAAACATTGGTACGTGCCTGCCACCTGGGGATCGAATTCGGGTCTCTTGACACGAAATTCCGACCACACAACTTCTCGGCTATCGTGACTCTTAATAATGTAGAAAATTATTTACATCTCTTGGTTATGTATTATATGGCCCCTAAAATTCAATGCTGCTGAAGTGTGAGAAACCTCAATTAACTCAATTAAACTCAACGTTTCATGAATGGAGTCGTCCGGTTTGCATTCGTACAATGATTATGATACGGTAAATTTTATATAAGATGTTGTAACGTCCTGCCTTTTAGGAAAATTACAAGAATTTGTATTTAAAGGAACAAAAATAATAATACTTATTAAAACTAAAATAATTGAACAGCCTTACTCCTCGTAGCGTGGTAAGAAAAACGCTGGCTGTATTTCCGCGTTGGAAAATACTCGTATTCCTAACTACAAGCAGTCGCGGATACAATTTATGTAGAAACAGCATCGGGAGGGGACCTCGTCGGCTTTTGCTCTTTACTTTAAGTAGTAAAAATATATAGCCTTCTTTCAAAGAGTGAACTCTTTGGAAGAAGGCTATACCTCTATATCTATATCTCTCATTGTGCCATTTACCCGATTCATGCCTCTGATCCCTTCCCGGCCCGTATCGAAGTACCCTTGATGTGAGAGCCGCAAATGTATCGTGGCAAGTAGCGTCACGCACAAAAGCTTTGCGCCCATCCCAACGGGACAAAAGTCGAGCTGTTAGATCTTTTGCCGTCGTTTCTAATATCCTACAAACAGACGAATTATTTATAGGGCTCTTCCGATGAAGTAGTTTTGAGGGTTTGGAGGACCAACTCGTCGGTACCACAAGGATCCATGAAGTTGAAATCCAAGCTCACAAAATAATAAAGGTAGCCTAGATAATTATCTCTTTTATCAAATAAGCAAAACCATGTTGATTAATTTTTATGTAACCTGGCCGAATTCACAATATCAGCTTATAAATACGTAGAAAGTAGTATAATTTTATAGCAAATTAATTTAGTTATTTATGTAAAGAAAACAAATGTATTTAGTTATGAAATTAATAAGTTATAACAATGTATTCGGCTTAAAACCTGTAAAGATGACATTAAATAAATTCATAAGTAAGTGAAATAATCTTAAATAAAACGATTTTCGGATTTTTTCGCGTTTTTAATTAATTTTAACAAACTGTTTTTATTTCCCGACGTTTCGGATGCTTTACAGCATTCGTGTTCACGGGGGGACTGTGGTCTTAAAGGTCCCGCTGTCATTGCTACCTTCGGCTACTGTCAACTTTATATATTAATTTTGGATCCGATGTACGCAGAATAAGCTCACTGTATCTTGAGGTCTTGCAGTGGTATACTTGGTGTTGGACTTAATTTTATTAATGACTGCATCCCAATCAGGTGGTAGTACCCAACCATCTTCTCTATTGAAATAGGGAGGTTTTTTCATGGTAGGGCCTATCTAGAATGTGATCTCAGACTACAGTCTGCAGTCTGTGATCACATATTCTGCATGGGCCCAACCATTACATCAGATTTGACAAGCCACATGTCCTCGCAAAATAACACAAATTCCTACCCAGGATGATAAAAATAAGGATTATGGTAAATCCATAATTGCCATACAAGCAAAGTGAAACGAGCATAGGGTTGGTGATCTTAGGAATGAACAGATTTCAGCATAAACGCTGCTACCTGTGTCTACCTCATCGATATGTTTATTTTGCTTTGTCGTACCGGCGTTCATGTTGCCGCGAGCTCTGAGAACCCGAGTTCGATTCCCGGGCAGGTCAATGTAGAAATCCACTTCTACTACATGGTCTGGAGTGTAGGTGTTTGTGGAACATCGTTGTTTCTGAGTCACGTTTGACTAGTCTGAATTCGAATCAAGAGACCCGAGTGAAGATAAACACGGCGACGGGCTCACCACCCGTTACGTTATCCCAAAAAATATCTTCTGAGGATGGTGCGTCAAAAGATTTAATTGCCTACCTCTATGTACACCAGTATTGGGAATGGCGTGAAGATATCTAATTTTTTTACCTTTACTTCTTAAAAACACTTGGCTCATATTGGATAGTTGGTCCTCATTTTAAACTGGCAATTGCATACAAACCAAAACACAAAATACACTGAAAATATACTTAATTTATAGAAAACAGAGGCGTCTTATATCTACTGCAAATATAAAATTTAAAAAGAGAAAATATCGCAGTTACCAACAGAAACGCCCGCGATAAAGACCGGCACACATTGAAAGCTAAGTAAATAGGCTCCTTGAGACATTGAGAACAAAACGCTATAACGAAAACAAAGAATAATTGCAAGTAACATTCTAGTCAGAGTGAAGTAGACTGCAAAAATCTAATTACTCTTAGAGAACGCAGTCTACCATCACAGTGGTAGAGCCACGCATCAGCTTATGTTGTTGCATTAATGGGCCGGCGCGACCGGAGAAGTACCACGACCTCACAGAATACCGGCATGAAGTAGAAGTCTAACAAACTTCTGCGTTTCTTCTGGTGAGTGAAGATAACTGGAGGCCCACCCCACTCCCACAATTCTGGGGACTCTGGCTGGCAACGAATCTGCTAAGCCTCTGGTATTGCGGGTGTTCATGGGCGGCATTAAAATCTAGACTTAAGCTTCCTGTGTCTGTATCCTTCAGCTGCAAGGAAATCATCTCTAAAATTATTTAATGCTGTAGCCAATTTGACGGATTTTATTAAATAAATACGTACATAGGTAGGGACAACATTACATTGACATTACCAGAAGTCACTCGCGTCGAGTGCCCTATGCCGCGATATGTTGTGCGGATACATAATAATAGAGTTATAAGTTTATTTTGAGAGGTAAAAACAAAAAATCACTGAATGTTGTTAATTATTATGGGTTATTTTTTTACAAACAATGCAGCTTCTTTTTAAATAAAGGCCGACAAAAAGCTTTAGGACTTACTCCATGTATTGCGCCTATACTTTTTTTGAAATATATAAGCTTTTGACATATGAATAGAATTACCACAGAGTCCATATCTTACTTTCGATGCAACGTAACCAAGGTAGGCTGTTAATGATATATTTGTTTGTTATATTGTTTTGTTATATTGTAACTTACTTAAAGCATAAACAATGTCTTAAGGAGTATTAATAACAATATAATATATTATATAACAATTAAGGTACTACAAATACCCAGACGCGAGATAATGTCGAAAAAGAGGCTCTACACTTTGACTCGGGAATCGAATCCGAGACCTCAGGCCTGGCAACACGACCACGGAGGTCGTCAGCTGTCAATTGACCCTTAGACCCCTTTACAGTGTGAGGTTAAATGCAAGTGAGGTTAAATGCAACGGAACATGAGCGTTTTAATCACAAGCTTCCATCTGCTGCGTAAATTAGGTTTCCAATATGACCGTAAAGATCGGCGCGCTGAGGTGGCAATAGACAGGTCACATGGCACTACGATAAACGTTGGGGACAAAAGGTTCACCACTGGAAACCTCGTTTAGACAAATGCAGTATAAGACGATCTCAGAAAATGGAGTGAATTTAACAGTGGTAGAGCCACGCATCAGCTTTTGTTGTTGCATGAAAGGGTCGGCTCGACCGGGAAGTACCACGAACTCACAGAATACCGGCGTGAATTAGAAGTCTAACAAACTTCTGCGTTTCGTCTGGTAAGTGTAGGTAACCGGAGGCCCACACATCCCCCAATTCTGGGGGAACTCTAAGGGCGGCAATGCATCTACTATGCCTCTGGTATTGCGGATGTTCATGGGCGGCGGTAATCACTTACCATCACGTGAGCCACCTGTTCGTTTGCCTTCCTTTGCTATAAAAAAGATGACTTGTACAATATTTCGGGAAGATGATCATTGCAGTTCCTTGTGTCAGCTTTAGTCGTTTTATATAGAGAATGATGATCAAATGAAGATGGATTAAAATCATTTTTGGAAGTCCAGATACAGAGATTTAGAGGTTCTTACAAACGTACTTATGTTTATTGTTTTTATTATAAAATGGTCATTTCAAACTCTATTTATACAGCAATTTAACTCCGCCATCTTCGTTTTCATCCACTTGTAATACCTAGACTAAGCGATGTTGTCTTTAAAGTGAACGACTAATTTGGACATTGGTCGAATTCAATCAGGTTTTTAGTAACGATCAAGGTTCAAGAGTCAAAAAGTTAGAAAAAAATCATCATAAAAGGCCAACTATAAAATGGGACCATATACTGAGTACACACAAGTCTGAAAAGAGCTTTTTCTTTGCACTTACAATTTCCTGGCTACAGTAATTAATCTATATATTAAAAGTATTTGATGCACAGATTTGTCTATAAGTTGTTGGAAGTAATATAACTTTTATCTTTCTCAAGTTGTATTCTAACAAGATTGCTTCTCTCTATATCTGTCTCTTCAGTTTTAATCTAATACTAGTAATTGCGGCGAATTTATCGAACTGATTTGCTTATTTTTCCTTTTTTTCCAAAATAAATCAAAATAATGTAACTTTCACCCCGCTCAAGTTAATCTCAAAGGCGATTTTTTGTAAAGCACAGTACACAGTTCGTATTAGTCTAAGGAACGACCTCTTTCATTTAAGTTTTTAACCTCTTAATGGCTAATTTAAAAGATAAGGGTTGGATGCTTATAACATTAAATTTGAATTTCTATACTCAACTTAAAAAAAAAAAAAAAACAATTATATCGTATTTATCAATAAATTAATCTATATTTTTTTAGTAAATAACGAACTAAAATAATTTAAGTTTTCAGTAAAAGGATACAAGAAATAGAACACGCATTTATTCATGGTTGGCCATAAATCAGTTTCGAAATGAACTATGCGATATTCTTTTAACATATTTCTTCCTGTTTTAGTTGTGAAAACAAGGAAAATAAATCGTAAATGCAATTGAGTGATATTGAAATTTATATTTTGCATAAAATTTGTATCTTGCTTGTAACAGATAGAGTAAACTTGACATATGACATGATTAATAAAATATATGAGATATACGAATTCACGATTCAGGAAGTCACGATAGCCGAGTGGGTAGTCGGAATTTCAAGTGGAGAGACCCGAGTTTGATCCCCCGGTGGAATGCTCGTACCAATGGGTTTTAAAAAAAATCTATATACGAAATATACCGTTGGCTTGGACATAAAGACGGCGACGGGTTTACCACCTGTCACGTTGTCCCGAAAAGATCTTCGGTGGAAGGTGGGGCTGTATACCCGTGTAGTGGTAATTGCGTGAAGATATTTATATTTACTATATTTAGATATACGAATGGTTGTAAATTTATTTTCTTTTAGTTTTAAACACTTTTTCAAGTGATGCCCTATTCCAACACATATAAATTGTGTATAAGAATATCAAAATTTGGTTAAATACCACGACCTTCGCTTACGGGCGCGGAATACTCCGGTTTTTGTAGGGTGGTGAGCTCCGTGGTCCCTGGATCGATTCCCGGTCGGGTCAATGAAGAAAACCACTTTTCTACATTGTCTCGAATCTGCGTGTGTTTCGTACCTTCGTTTTTTCTGATTCCATAACACAAGTGCTTATTTTGGAAGAAGATTACTTATTTTGGAATTAGACTGATGTATGTGATGTAATCCCTATCTACGATGTATTTATTAATCTTTGTATGTACTTAATTTATAAATGTATAAGTTAAAGGGTAATAATTTTGACTCGAGTACAAGCATTTATATTCGATGGCTTCGAAGAGATAGAAAAAGCTTGAGGTAGCCTGTAAATAAAAAGAAGAAAATATCTATAAATTATTGGCGTTCTCTGGGGTTATATGAATCAAATTAAATATTAAAACGTAAAACTAACATTTATCAACCATAACTGAAAAGACTAAATAGTTATTTTAAGCAGACTAAAAACCGATCTCAATGTTTTCATTACCTATGTAATTGATAGTGCTTCAATTATTGCGCTGAAATACTTCTGTTTCACTCAACGTACAGGCAGAACTTGAAAATGTTTTCATTTCTCTTTTCTCTGAAATTATAAAAATAAGCCGTATCTGTGCATCTCGATTGTAGTTTAATAGCCGGCGGCTTCTTTTAGATAAGAAAGCCAGTGACGCGGGTTTGATTCTCTTCTCAGTGTCTTGCTCGGTACCTTTTTATTATCATAATTCAATTTAAATTTTGGAACCCTGGGTGTGAAAAGATCTTATCCTTCTCTTATTTGAATTCGGCTCATTGAATTTACCTGTTGCAGTGTATTCGTTGTATAGGTATTTTATTTTATTACGGCGGCATCAGAGGCAGCTGAGATATATATATATATATATATATATATATATATATATATATATATATATATATATATATATATATATATATATATATATATATATATATATATATATATATATATATATATATATATATATATATATATATATATATATATATATATATATATATATATATTTTATTCACAATGAGAGCTTGACATTTCTATTAAATACGATGTAGTAAAATTTTTGTACTCTTCATTTATATAATTTTTTTTTATTTTTTTTTCATAAATATTTATTTACAGAAAAAATTATGTTAATATTTACAATACTTATTAACTACAAACTATTATAATCGTAGAGCCCTACTCCTCGTGGCATGGTACCAAGAACGCTGGCTGCATTTCCACGTTGAATGGCTAGACTTAACCGTTGAGCGAGAAAAGAACCAGCCCTCTTGTCACCAGCGGCAACGATAAGTCGCGGATACAATTCCTTTAGAGACTGCATCGCGCGGGGACCCCACGGACCGATTGTCTCTACGGCAAATGGAACAAATATATAGTCTCCTTTCAAAGACTCATATTTACGCCATTGACCCGATTCAGCTGCCTCTGATGCCGCCCCGGCCCTTATCGAAGTACCCTTGATATGAGAGGCCGCTAATGTATCGACGCAAGTTGCGTCCCACACAAGAGCTTTGCCTCTCTCCCAAGGGACTAAAACCAAGCCGTCGGGTCTCTTACCATCCTCCCTAAATATTCCACAAGGCTCTAAAACCGATGGAATATTTATGGAAACAAGAGCCCTTCGGATGACCTCATTCAAGGAACCGTGACGAGATAGTCTGCCGGCACTTTTTTGGCATGAAAGTCCGTGGAGGCCTAACTCGTCGACGTCGCTGCCACAAGGACATCGATGTGGTTGACAAATCGATGCTCCCAATCGTATTCCTACAGCTATACGTAAACTTTCGTTATCTAGTAATGTACCAAGGTTACTTGATGGTAAAGCATGTAGCCAGTAACTGGATTCCTTTGTCGAAACACCTAGAAAGCGGGCGCGGTCTCTGTCACAGTGAAAATTGTTCAGTAAGCATTTCTGCACATTCTGAACCAACGGGATTTCCCACCGTTTTTGTGAGTTAGGTTCCAGTGGAATATCCTCGCCGGGACAGAGACGTAACCATGCTTCTCTTGCCTCGGTAGCAAAGGTCAAGTCCAAATCATTCTTAAGAATTTTACGTGACAAATCATTAACACTGTGTACGGAGGCAAGGAAAGCCGGCAGCGCAATATTTGAAACCTCTCTTATACCGATACCTCCAGATCTAACAGGCAAAGTAGCTTGAGTCCAGCTAGATGAGACTAAAGATAAATTTAGAATTTTTTCCAAAGCTATTTTTTGAGATTAAGGTCAATTTGTTTTAAAAAATCAGAACATTTCCATGCTGGACTCGAGCGGAGTAAATAAGTAAATTTAGAAACAAGAACGCAATATTTTAAAATAGTAAGCGCTATATGAGAATTTAGAATATACAGTTTATTAACATGGTCTAAAAATTGATCAAATTTTACTTTCAAAAGAGGTTTCATACTCTCTATAAATAACGGCGCTCCAAGGAGGTAAAGAGAATCCGCCTCGGTTACTTTAATGCCAGGAGATATATTGTTAAAATTTTGAAACAAACTGTGTCTATGAGAAGACAATCGGTCAGGAATGAAAAGTTCACATTTAGTATTATTTAATTCAAGGCCAATGTTTTTAAAATTTTGAATAATTTTTTGAAGGTACTACTACGGGAAGGTAGGATATTGCACGTCATCTGACTTTCCTCCTAGGGTTCCGTCATCTAGGTACCAAACATTGAGTTTGGATTTCAACTTTGAAATAATCGGTTGAATTCCCAAACTAAACAATGCTGGGCCCAGTGGATCACCCTGCTGAACTCCGACGGCTGAGTCAATTAAGTGATTTTCGTAAAATAAATTAGAGTTTTGACTGTAACATTGCCAAACGTAATGGTAAATTTCCGGGGTATGTTTCGCAACCTCCTTCAGCAGGGTTGATCTGTCGAGGGAGTTAAAGGCATTCCTAAGGTCAACTTTCAAGAGAACATCTGTTTGACAATTCGTTAAAAAAGTACGCACTGAATGTACAGCTGCCTCACAACCTCCTCTGCTACCGAAGCCTAACTGAATAGGCTGAAATTTTGACTTTAGATAGGAGGTTATGTGCCTACATGCTAATTTAGAAGTTAAACGTCTAAAAGTGGAACCAACAGCTATAGGGCGGATACCATTATCTTTTTTTTTAAAGGCACATAACCTTGCTCCATATATGATTTTAACAAAATTGGGATTTACATTGCCAGAAAGTATAAAATTACTTAATTTTGTTATGTCGCCCAAAAGAATTCGGCCGGCGTCACCGGCGGACGCGCTTACAAGATCTTTCAGATGTTGAGGCGTAATTCCGTCAATGCCGCCGGCAGAGCCATTTGAGAAAGACATAATTGCCTCTAAAGTATCTTTTTCTGAAATTTGTAATGGCTCATAAGAAGGATCAGGAGGCGACGGTAGAAGCAAGGAGGAATTGGCCTTAGGATGCTTCTGATGTAAGCTTTCAAGGGTGTCCGCATTGTGAGGCGCCAGGATATCGTCTGAAAATAAAATACGCGATGCGTTTTTTAAATCACCATCCATAACTTTAGACTCGACAACTTTCTTTAAATCAAAATTGTGTGGTCTTGGAGCTATGGATGTATCAATCGGTGAATCAAAATTTTGAAAAGAATTGTTTTTAAGCTGGGACGTAATTGACTTACGTCCCGTTTTGTCAACATGAAAATGAAAATATGCAAAGTAAAAAAATTTTGCCAACTAGTTACAGTGTTAAAAGTAAAACAATTTTGAATGGCATTTGATAAAGCTTTAGCTAGCTGCATCCTCGCACCTCTTGGAATCCTCCTAAGTATTGGTACATTACGGTGGTAATAATGAATTTGGTCCGAAAAATTTTGAAAATTGGTTTGATTTATATCTCTGATTGTGCCATGAGAGGAGACGGGAGGCTGTGAAACCGAAATTGACTGTGGATGACAACGTCTAATATGTATATTTAAACCTCTTTTACCTTTAAAAAGCCTACCGTCCGAACAATTTCGACATTGTAGGAATTCCGGTTGAGAGTTGGTAGGAGCGATATTCATTAACTAATTATTATATCTTAAATAAACTTAAAGTTGATAAGTTCTGCTGCGTCGCTTCCAATCAGTTAGGACGGACCACAGAGTGTAGACCTTTGATCAGATGTAGGCATGCCGTACAGCGCACTAAAAGTAAAAGTAATATTTGAAATACAGACATAAATATTGTATATTACAAGAATATTAAAATACTTCCCAGGTTTTTCCAAATATTTAAGAAATATACTTATTCCTTGACAGTTGACAAGCTCCGAAATACAATATTACCACGATTGACAAAAAATGCATCTGAAATCATAAAAACCTTTTAATAAATAATAATAATTAATATTAGTAAATAATAATTTATATAAATAATATTCAAAGAAAATTATACTGACAATGTCAAATAACTAGTCAGGAGCGTCTACGACAACAATCGAATGACGGGACCGAATTAGAGACATTCTTTTGCAGTCCGCACCCTCAACCACAGGGATATTGACGATTGACTTCGGTGAAAGGTGAGTAGGAAAGACTTAATTGTTTAGACCTCTGTCGAGCCCAGTATTGTGAATGGCGTGAAGATATTTCTTTATTTTATTTTATTTTTCAACATCGTTTCGAACAGTAACCACGAATGTGAAAAGGAATTTACTTAAGTTAATCAAACGAGTGAATAAGTTAATAAACAAATAATAATGTTTTCTTTCAAATGTTGTTGTATTTGATACCGTAAATGCATTTATAATATTAAATGAAATAAATCATTTTTCTATTAAATAACATTTTATTTAATCTATGACTTCCTATAGGAGCTCACTGGAACTTAGAAGAAACAGACATAATAAAATGTTGTTTTTTCTATAAAGACAAAAATACAATTATGAAATTTCTAGAAAATGTAACGAATAATCGCCAATCTGCTTGTCGAGCATAACGATAACGTGTTTATGGGAGGGGCCTTTCTAGCATTGAACTATTAGTTGATATAATCAGACGAGGAAAGGTAAGCACTTCAATAAAATACGATTTACATCGTACATTGAAATGTTAATGACCTGTGTCCCCAAACGAAATCTATCCGATTTATTTTGTACCTCTTATTTTTGAGAGAATTTGTATTTTCATTGCATAGTCCATGTTTGTGTACATTTTTACTTTGTCTAGAGATCACCAAACTATGTAGTTTTGGCAAATGTTAGATGTAAATAGCGACTGAAAAAAGAACAAGTAATACAGAGTAAATAAATACATACATAGGGACAATTAAACATACATAGTTGTGATCACAACATAAATAGCTATATGGCACTTGTGTTATGGATTCAGAAAATTCGGATACCATGCAGTAAAAGTCAACGTACATAGAAATATCATAAGTAATAAGTATATCTTATAAATCAATCATAGAATAGTATATTGTTATGACTATTTCGATTTATTAGTGTCAAAATAGGCTTTTTAAACACTGTGGTGGCTTCATGGTATTATTATTTTTTACAGCTATGAAGCATTGATATGTATGTTTTTTCCAAAAAAATTACTAGCACGATATAAAATAATAATAATAATTCATATATTTTAGATCACCAATCCATATAAAACTTAATAAACATTTTAAATGAAACGATTTTCGGATTTAATCTCGTTTTTAAGTAGTTTTTACATACTATTTTTATTTCCCGACCGGGACTATTATAAACAGATAATACAAAAATCAAAAGAAAAATAAGTACATAATCACAAAGGGAAAAAATACAAATACTCGTAAGCGTAAGCGACATACTTTACAGAGCAAATTCTGATTTTTGAATTTACAGTTATAATATTATATATCAAAATTTTTAACCATTATGTATCTTTATCCATGTTCTGAGAAATGATGACGAATGCCAACGTCAAATTCAAAAAAAATTGTCAGTCGCAAGCATGCGATCCACCTACCACGGAAGACATTTTTTGGTAAAACGTGAGACAGGTGAGCCTGTCTCCGTTTTTATGTTCATTCCAACGATAAAAATCGTACGAAAGTTTTTTTTTTTTGCAGAAGCAGGATCGAATTTGAGTCTCTCGACTCGAATTTCGATCACCCAACCACTCGGCTATCGTATAAAATAAATATATAAAAAAAAGATGAAAATATATCTTCACGCCATTCCCAATACAGGGGTAGACAGAGGTCTAGTCTAGACAATTAAGTCCCTTCGACCCACTTTCCACCGAAGACATTTTCGGGACAACGTGACAGGTGGTGAACCTGTCGCCGTCTTTATGTCCAAGCCAATGATTTAATTCGTACATAAGAACTCGGGTCTCTCGACTCGAAATTCCGACCACCCAACCACTCGGCTATCGTGACTACGATATAAAAACATAAATGGTACCAAACTTCACAATATAAATCTTTTTTATGACCAATCTGGGAATCGCGATATACTGAAGCGGTACACGATGTATCTGTGCATGTTCATAATTTTGTATAAGTTATATACAGCAGAAATCAGATAGCAGGTAACAAGGTAATAACTTTTTATTGCTTGTTAACAAGTGCGGAGGAAGCCCCTACCTAAGGAATAAAATGTTACTTGTTATGCAATTTTTATTGATTTCAAAGCATGTGAGTTATGCTGAACTTTTTGAAATTAAAGTGAGGAGAATTATTTCAACTGACATGGGCGGATTCCAAACCGCGACCTTAAAACAATTTAATTTAATGTTACTCGTTAATACCACTAAGTCATAAATTTAATTATAATTACTTTCTTGTATTCACGCACAGTCCTTGACCAGTAGCAAGAGAGAACAGACCACTAAGTGTCACGATCCTTACATATTTTTGGAGGAAGGAAAAATTCATAATTTTCGTCAGATATACACATTTTTGTATTCGAGTACTCTTGATTATCCCCTCTTCGAGCAATTTACTTACATGGTCTTCAAAAGTTAGTCCCAGCTGTTAAGTATAAAATATTAATAGCAATTTTAAATAATGCTGGACGAAAGGACTTAATTGGCCAGACCTCTAGCTACCCCATTATTGCGAAATTTAATTCAGCTACTGCAACAGTAGTTTAGACTGCTTATATATGGTGCCGTCATTTGTAGTCATTTGGAGAGAAGAAATGGTAATAAGTTACATAAAATAAAAAAATCTTAATTTTTCTTAAAATTAAAGGTCTATAAAGGTGAGTATTTGAATTTATTTGTAACGTGTTTTTGTATGAAAAGTTTTAATTGTATAAAAATAAATAGAAATTTAGAACGAAACTCAACTAGTTAGAAGATATTTTTGCAATCGGATCACGTTGCGTTATCGACTCCACTGGATTATTTCTATTTATAAAAGTATTAAGAGCCACAAGTGGCTTGGGTGATCGGAATTCGAATCATGAAACCCAAGTTCGATTCGGAGGATGCTTTGGGCTTGAATTCGTCTAAAAAAATTTCGTTCTAGGTATATTTTTTACTTTTGCTTGGATATACAGACGACGACAGGCTCACAACCTGTAACGTTCTTCCAAAATTTTCTTCGTTGAAAGGTGGGTCGATAAGACTTTATTGTTTGGACCTCAGTTTACCCCAATATTGGGTACGGCGTGAAGATATTTTTAGAACGTCGTTTAAGTGAAACTTAAATACGAAATACGTCTTATCTACGTTACGTTTCACAGAAGCACTATAGCACCATTGCCTAAACAATAAGTTGATGTAGTAATTAATTACGATCTCTTTCGACCTCTAAAACAATACAATTGAGTTCTCTGTTGTTTGTTTTTCTTTATATAAGTTTATATCCACCATATGAGCGTGAATTCAATATCATATTAATATCATTTTTACTTTGTGATAGTCGAGTAATGTCACAGTAAAATTAAAAAGTCAGTCTACTAATATGTACTTTTGTGACTTTCATTTTATTATCACTTCACAGGAGCTTATTTGAGATAACGTGACGGGAGCTTAGCCTATCGCCGAGAAGACTTTAAGAGTAAAAATGAAGGTAGTTGAAGGTAACATATGTCTAGACAAGTAAGTCCTTTCGATCCACCTTTCGAAAACATTTTTGGACAACGCGACAGCCTGCTGCGGTCTTTTATGTTGAAGCCAAAGATGTTGATCGTACATAAGTTTATTGAAAAACTCATGGGTGCAAGACTACCACCTTGGGATCGAACTCGGGTCTCTTGACTCGAATTCCGATCACCCAATCTAAGAATAAAATAGTAAATAAATAAATAAATAAATATCTTCACGCAATTCCCAATACAGGGTAGACAGAGGTCTAGTCTAGACAATTAAGTCACTTCCACTGAAGATTTTTCGGGACAACGTCACAGGTGGTGAGCCCGTTACCGGGTTTTTGTTCAAGCCAACGATATAATTCGTACATAAGTTTTTGAAAAACCCATTGGTACGAGCTGGCCACTTGGCCATGTACAGGCTACTAGTTAATTTTTTACTTTACAGTTACAAAATTATGGCCGATAGCCGAGTGGTTGGGTAGTCGGTGGTAATCGAAATACGAGTCAAGAGACCCGAGTTCGACCCCAAGGCCTATCCTCTTGTATCTCAAAAAACTTATGTACGATTTATGTCATTGGCTTGGACTTAAAGACGTGTTCACCAGCTGTCACATGGTCCAAAAAATTTCTTCGGTGGAAGATGGGTCGAAGGGAATGGCGTGAAGTTATTAATTATAAATATACTTACATTAAATGACTAATTTCATTACATGTTGTATCTTTGTAGACGAAAATCGAAGGGATAAATAGTAAAAATACATCGGAAAATCTCTCGAATTTCTAACTAGCTCAAAGAAAGAAAATTGAAATTGATTATATTGCTACCCATTTACTCTTGTTACGTGATAATCAATTATCTATTGACGTAGTCCGTTTATATTTTACTCGGTAGAAATCTTTGAAATATTAGTCCATATTACTTTGTTTGATATAAGACACTTCTAAAATTTTAGGTATGGCCACTCTTCGCATCAAATGTGTAATGTTTATTTCACTTGTGTGGGCGAGGTTGACATTTGGCAAAAAGAAATGGCACAACGTCAAATCCGAAAATGTAATAAATGTTTTTGCTGATATTTACTTATGAGCTCGAGCTTTGTTTATTTATTTACGAGGTAATTCAATAAACTATTAACATTCAATTGTCACATTACTACAGACGTATGTAAAAAGGTCAAATACGATTCTTTTTTTTTTAATTTTCTTGCTCAACCCTAGCTAGCTTAAGCCTAGCCATTCAAAGTCTGTGTTCTTTGGTACTATGCCACGAGCAGAAGGGCTCTACGATTACAGTAGTTTTTAGTTAATATTTATTGTATGTAAAAACTATATATTATATGTAAATAATTCTTGTTTGATTAACCAGCAATTGTCTAACTATACATGTGTATATGTGTGAGAGGTTGAGCGTGCACGCATTTCTGCATGTGTGTGTTATTGTGTTTGGGTGCTATTATTTTTTTTTGAACAAATCTCCATAAAATATGTAGTTAATTTAAAGTGTTCATACATCATTAAAGCCACATATGTTTGTTGTTTACTTTTACTCTAACTTACAGTTTACCTAATTCTCCATACATCCATTCATTCATCAATTCATCCATTAATAGTTGAGAGTTAGATTTTACACAATCACCATATTTATTAGGCAGATTGGCGATTACATTACCAAACACCTCGCGACACGGCTATTTTGGTTTGGTATTTTCGCGATGATGATTAATATTAAAAGATTTTTTCTGTATCGTCTGCTACAGTAACAACGGGAATAAATAACAAAAAAAATAATCCTCACATACCTTACATTAAAAGGGGTCGAGGTAACCCGAGACTAACTTTCGAAGATCATGAGAGCAAATTGGTCGAAGAGGCGAGGGTCATGAGTACTCGGAAACCTAGACGAGCATGTAGGAAAAAATTATGGGAAGAAAAAGGTGAAAAATTCTAACGCCGATACTATTTTGATTTGGATTTTCGATTTTTGATTATAATTTAAATTATATTTATATTTTATAATACATTGTATACAATACGTTAAATAAGAATTTCAATATGTACTCTAAGATAGACAATGGAAATTTGTTGCATTGTTAAAATATACAAAAGGATATTTTGAGCTTTTGTCTACGTGTCTTTTGTGCTTAAAATAATACTGATATATGTGATTCCAATTTTTATTTGAAATTAATTTAATAAACAGTAATTTAATAAAAATAATAACGGGTCAAAAAATTAAAAAGGACAGTCATAGGCAATATTGCCGTGTTTTATCGACGTAAGAATATCTCTCTTCTTCACTCCTTTTTCGCCACGGTGTGCCGCCTTCCCAACATCTCGACAAGATCATGGGGATGCTTTAGCACACATCCGTGACTCTACTAGAATTGGTCGCCCAATAAGCACCTCCTTGGGCCAGAATATATCTTTCTTTTCCTCCTGCTAAGAAGCTGTAGAGCTTCTTTTGCCTAGTCGTGTTAACTGTTCTAGCCAAAAACTTAGCCTTCGCCACACAAGTTAATGCATTACATAACAAAGTAATAAGCATAACTGCGTTGACCGTAATGTCTTCAAATCCTAGAGAAAACAATTTATACGAAACCAATTTTACCAATTTTTTAGATTATCGAGTATGGTCGTCTCGTGTTACGAAAGTTGTGACCTTTCTTTGGAATTTGGCTAATTTTATGTGCAAAATTGGCTTCGGAAGTAAAAGAAATGTAATAATAATAATAATAAATAAATAAATATCTTCACGCAATTCCCAATACAGGGGTAGACAGAGGTCAAGTCTAGACAATTAAGCCCCTTTGACCCACCTTCCACCGAAGATATTTTCGGTCGGTCGATATAGAAAAAACCACTTTTCTCCATTTTCTCGGGTCTAGGTGTTTGTGATACTTTCGTTGTTTCCAGTTCCAAAACACAAGTGCTTTAGTTGCTTACTATGGGATAATAGCAATGTATGTGATGTTATCCCTTCCAATGAATGTGTTAATGTATTTTTTATGAATTGACAGATTGTTACAAATACTGGATAAACGTCTTGGTTGGTGAAAGTTTGGACAATGATTATTACTCCGAAATTTCAAAGACGGTTCTAGTTTCAACATTTTTTAGTACCAGAAAATACTGAACTGTCACATAAGACAAATACAGGACATACTGCTATCTGTTATATAAAAAGACTATTGAAGTTCGGCACTACAAAAAGTGCATCTGCGCCCGAGTTGGAGTATAATTAGTATTAGTTAGAAGTATAATTAATATTCAAGTCTGTTAAGTTTGTTAGTAAGGTTACTGTGTGGTGTTGGCATAAAGTTTAGCACTGCCTTTCTTCCCGTGGTTGATGAAGGGGATAACGAGGTGACCGTAGGAGGTGATTAACGGAGAATGAATCTTGTTTATCGCAATGGCTTCTGACAGATGGGTGAACAATTATGAGTGCTGCAAAAAATAAAATCGGAGGTACGAGATATCTGGTACTGGCGTATCTGGCGATCGCCAATCCAAGCGTAATGGCAAATCCTCCATGCAGTAGTAATAAAATTTTGAAGGTCGTTGACATGTACAAGAAGAACGTAAGTACACGCTCACAAAACTTCGCTTAGCATCACGATAGCAGAGTCGTTTGTTCATCGGAATTCGAATCAAGAGACCCGAGTTCGATTCCCAGGTGGTAGGCTCGTACCTATGGGTTTTTTTCTAAAACTTATAAACGATTTATATCGTTAGATTCGAAATATAGACCTGGCACTCCGACAGGCTCTCCACTTGGTCCCAAAAGTCTCTTCGGCGAAGAACCTATTTCTGTATAGGGAATGATGTGAAGATATTTTATTCAATTTTTTTACGAACCTTCGCTTTTCTATTGTTAATGTGGACACGGAGCAATCGAAAACTATGTGAAGTAAATATTCAAAAAAAAAAAATAAACATTTTAATGAGCGTACATAAGAGCATACATAAGATAGAAAATAATATGTGATGTAGGATAATCATAAGCTGTGTTTGATAGTGTGACAGAGAATGAAAGTTTCGTGATTTGGGTCTTTCCTTCAGAAAACTTGCTGGCAAATCTAATATAAGGTCTTAGCAATGGTTTGAACATGTCTACTTAGTTAAAGACAACAGCTAAAGCACCTCGTGTTATTGTATTGGAAACTACGAAGTTATCACAAACATCCCAAACCCAGAAAGAGAGAACGTAGAAAAAGTAATTTTCTTCATTGAGCCGTCCGGGAATCGTACCCGGGACCTCAGCCCAGCGACACCATAAAAAGTGATGTGTACGCCGCAACACATATTTGCATATTACATGTAGATTTCATTTCGATGTAAAACAATTTCTAATGAAGAAATATTATCAATAAATAATATCCTTTGTGTTTTTAAAAATTATTTATAACAATATTATTCATGTTGCCTTGGGGTATCGGCGTAAGTATATATAGCCCCTTTATCACAGTGGGTGTAGTACCTCTCCCCCGTATGTCGAAGGTCTTCGCTTCGTTACAGGGTTCGAGTGCGTCACGACGTTGTCTCTTTTCTTCTTTTTACCTGCGGGCCATCGTTCTCGCAGGTCTCCTCAGATGATGCTGTAAAGGCCTCCGGGCCAACAGCATCCCGTGGATGGTTTTTAGTCGGTATGTTTCTCCTTCTGAGATCCGAGTCCGACACTGTTCGTTTCGGTGGCCTCCCGGTCAGGAAACTTTCGTGCGTAAAGCATTTTCCTCCACGGTTATCAACAAAAAGTGGGTGTAGTAAGAGGCGACTAAGGGCTTTATCTACACCATATCGCCTTTTACTACACCAACTTTTTTTGTTGTTTTGTCACCTTGTAAATTTCAAGAGTTTTAAACAGACAGCGAGATATTTATATCAAAAATTACCAAAACTAAATTCAACAGCCCATTCAAGGTCATTAGCGTCGACAATTACTGCCAAGTGTGTCGATAATTTTTTTTATAGAATAAAGGGCATTCGAGCAGATGGTTCACGTGATGGCAAGTGATCAGTGCCGTCCACGAACACCTACAATACCAGAGTAATAGCAGATGCGTTGCCGGCCTTTGAGAAAGGTATAGGCTCTTTTCTTGAAGGTCTAAGTCTAAGTCGTATCGGTCCGGTCTAAAGGCGAAAGCTTATGTCTTGCAGGGTAGTTTTACAGGTCGTTAAGATATATGTATAATTGTTTAACTATTTACGGTGGGATCATATAAACTCCTAAGTACTCTTCTTCATAGTGATGCCAATGCGTGCCTCCTGATTCGAATTCAGATCATTCCGCTACTCAGATACAGTGAGATTTAATAAAAGAAAAAGCAATATCAATTTTAAAAAATTGGACATTGAGCCGGCGACGGGCTCACCACCTGTCACCTTATCCCGAAAATGTCTTCGGTAGAAGGTGGGTCGAAGGGACTTAATTGTTCAGACTAGACCTTCTGTTCATTCTGTATTGGGAATTGCGTGACGATATAAAAAAAATGCGTATACTTTTTTTTTTCTTTTCACGTAATTTCCCATACAAGGGTAGGCAGTGGTTTAGTCCTTAGCCGCGATCACTTTCTTCGGTAATCACTTCGCTATTATTTTTTTTTATAGAAGAGGGAGGCAAACGAGCAGGTGGCACACGTGATGGTAAGTGATTACCGCCGCCCATGCACATCTGCAATACTGGAGGAATAGCGGATGCGTTGCCGGCCTTTGAGAAAGGTATAGGCTCTTTTCTTGAAGGTCTAAGTCTAAGTCGTATCGGTCCGGTCTAAAGGCGAAAGCTTATGTCTTGCAGGGTAGTTTTACAGGTCGTTAAGATATATGTATAATTGTTTAACTATTTACGGTGGGATCATATAAACTCCTTAGTACTCTTCTTCATAGCGATGCCAATTCGTGCCTCCTGATTCGAATTCAGATCATTCCGCTACTCAGATACAGTGAGATTTAATAAAAGAAAAAGCAATATCAATTTTAAAAAATTGGACATTGAGCCGGCGACAAGCTCACCACCTGTCACCTTATCCCGAAAATGTCTTCGGTAGAAGGTGGGTCGAAGGGACTTAATTGTCTAGACTAGACCTCTGTCTACCCCTGTATTGGGAATTGCGTGACGATATAAAAAAAAAATGCGTATACTTTTTTTTTCTTTTCACGTAATTTCCCATACAAGGGTAGGCAGTGGTTTAGTCCTTAGCCGCGATCACTTTCTTCGGTAATCACTTCGCTATTATTTTTTTTTTATAGAAGAGGGAGGCAAACGAGCAGGTGGCACACGTGATGGTAAGTGATTACCGCCGCCCATGCACATCTGCAATACTGGAGGAATAGCCGATGCGTTGCCGGCCTTTGAGAAAGGTATAGGCTCTTTTCTTGAAGGTCCCTAAGTCGTATCGGTCTAGAAAAACCGCTGACGGCAGCTCATTCCACAAAGTGCAAGTGCGTGGCAGAAAATTCTGCGAAAAACGCACTGTCGTGGAATGCCAAGCATCAAGGTGGTGTTGATGAAATATTTGGTTATGCCGTAAGGTGCGATGGTTAAATTCAGCGGCTGGGATTAATCCGAACAATTCCACGGAGCACTCCCCGTAGTAGATCTTATAGAAAATGCAAAGAGATGCAACATCTCTTCGCCAAGCCAGGGGTTCTAGCCGATCGGATAGAATATGGTCGTCGACAATTCGAGCTGCTCGTCTTTGTATATGGTCAAATGGAAGGAGCTGACACTGGAGGGCCCCCGCCCAGAGATGAGAACAGTACTCCATGTGCGGCCGAACCTGCGCCTTATAAAGTTGCAAGCGGTGGGCCGGCATGAAGTACTGTCGTGCTCTACTGAGCACGCCAAGCTTTTTAGAGGCCAATTTGGCCTTTCCTTCCAAATGACCGCGAAACTGAACGTTGTTCGATATGTCGACGCCTGATGATTGACGGATTCCGATGCTGGCTGAGGCAACGAATGCTACTAATCTGTAACAAATCATTGATAGGCAGAAGAAACAGGGTTGGCGATAGCACACAGCCTTGTGGGACACCAGCATTCACAGACTTGGAGTCCGAGCATGCACCAACAACTACGACCTTGATGCTCCGGTCTGTCAGAAAACTAGTGACCCAATTGCAAAATTTCTCGGCAAGCCCATATGACGGAAGCTTTGAAAGAAGCGCTTTGTGCCATACCCGATCAAAGGCTTTTGCTATGTCCAAACTAACTGCCAGGGCCTCACCCTTGCTCTCTACTGCCTCC
The DNA here is from genome assembly GCA_029286605.1 of Sericinus montela. Lineage (NCBI taxonomy): Eukaryota > Metazoa > Arthropoda > Insecta > Lepidoptera > Papilionidae > Sericinus > Sericinus montela. Next base: position 4,121,062 of record JAGSMR010000030.1, on the reverse strand, counting down.
GCCCATCGATGAGTAAGGTACACAAGTAGATCACCAGCCAAGCGACCCCGACGGAAGCTGTACTGGCGGTCACTAATCAACTGGTGCTCCTCCAAGTACCTCAAGAGCAGGCAGTTTATAATGGACACCATTATTTTGGAGAACCTGAAAGTGATGGCGATCGGTCTGTAGTTACCTGGATCTGTGCGATCGCCTTTCTTAGGGATCGGGTGCACCAAAGCTGTCTTCCATGTCATTGGGACGACGCCTTCAGAGTAGGAGTACCGAAAAGATGCGTTAGAACCGGTGCCAACTCTGGAGCACACATCCTCAGCACAATAGGGGGACACCATCGGGCCCACTCGACTTGTGGATATCCAGGAAGAGGAGTGCTTTTCGCACTTAGATCTGAAAGAACCGGACCTCCGGCATAGAGCACTCACTGCACGGGATGGTCAGCGGTGAGTATATATATATATATATATATATATATATATATATATATATGTATATATATATATGTATATATATATATACATATATATATATACATATATATATATACATATATATATATACATATATATATATACATATATATATATACATATATATATATACATATATATATATACATATATATATATATACATATATATATATACATATATATATATACATATATATATATACATATATATATATACATATATATATATACATATATATATATATATACATATATATATATACATATATATATATATGTATATATATATATATATATATACATATATATATATATACATATATATATATACATATATATATATATACATATATATATATACATATATATATATACATATATATATATATATATACATATATATATATACATATATATATATACATATATATATATACATATATATATATACATATATATATATATATACATATATATATATACATATATATATATATACATATATATATATATGTATATATATATATGTATATATATATATATGTATATATATATATATATACATATATATATATACATATATATATATACATATATATATATACATATATATATATACATATATATATATATGTATATATATATATACATATATATATATACATATATATATATACATATATATATATACATATATATATATACATATATATATATACATATATATATATATATGTATATATATATATATACATATATATATATACATATATATATATACATATATATATATATATATATATGTATATATATATATATATATATATATATATATATATATATATATATATATATATATATATATATATATATATGTTCTAGTGTTCGGAGCGTGCGGACATGTGTTCAAAAGTACAATTAATAAATTGAAAAAAAAAGGAGAAATTCTAAGATCAACTTCAACTGAGTTCTACTAAGGAAATCTTAAAAAGTAGTTTTGAAACTGATAACAAGAACATATAATCTTGCGATTCTAAGTACAGTGATCGAGCGTCAGCTTAGACTGGTAACGAACGCCGCCCGGCACCGTATCAATAAGCGGAAGCGGAGGCGGCTCAACACCGAATTTGAATATCTACACCTTTGAAGAGGAAGATGATATGATGAATAAACAAACACGAAAAAGAAAAGAACGTGGCATGGAGTATGACTTTAAAAGAGATTTGGCGGAATTTCGTAATGAAATAATGAACTTTTTTAGAACCGTAGCCGAATCGCAACATGAAAACATTGCACAAATTCGGGAAGAAATAAAAGAAATAAAGGATGATATTAAAAATATAAAATCTGAATCTGAAAATTTAACTTTAAAATATAATAAAATTCAAGAAACACTAGAAAGTGTTATAGCAGAAAATCAGTCAACTCAGAAAAAAATAGAAGTATTGGAAAATGATATATCCCAATTGAAAAATAACACAAACTTATCGTCAAAATCGCAACTCGTACATCAACATACTCTCTACCGAGAAATACAAGAGCGTCTGTATCGAAAAAAAAATATTGTGATTGTGGGGGTAGCGGAGACTAACAGCCCTGAGCATTCTACCGACGCAAATAAATATGCTTGTAAACAAGTGCAAGACATTCTTACTTTAATATATGAAAACTGTCCGGAGCCGCTCAAAATAATAAGATTAGGTAAATATAACCCTAATAAGACTAGACCATTAAAATTAGTGTTTGAAAACGCTGAAATTCCGAAATACATATTACGAAGTAAAAACAAATTAAATAAAAATATAAAATTTTACTCGGATCAAACAATAGCGCAGCGTAACTATATGAAAAATCTCAATGAAGAATTAAAAGTACGAATAAAGAATGGCGAAAAAAACTTAGTTATAAAATACATTAAGGGCTTACCAAATATTATAAACACAAATACTTTTACAAAAAACTAAATGTATCAAAGTCGCAATCTTCTACTGGGAATGTGGGTAAGCTGAATAAAATATCATAGTCTAGTAAATAATTATCAAGATATTATACCATCAAAGTCAAATTCTCTGAAATTTTTCTATGCAAATGTACGCAGTATACGTAAGCCAGGAAAATTTGATGAACTACAATGTATAATTAAAGCAATACCTCTTTGATATATGTAGTAATACTTACAGAAACGTGGTTGAGATCCGAACAAGATGCCAACCTATACCAATTACCGAACTATACACATATTTATAACTATACACCGAACAGCTGAGGAGGAGGCGTGTCTTTCTTCGTACACAATAGCATCAAATATAACGTAACTGAGGAAGTGTTTGAAAATTACAATCATTTTTATGGATATATCTACCTAAATTTGCATTAAACATTGGGGTGTATATAAGCCAGGTGATACTAACGTACAAAGGTTTATGGACCGATTTTCGAGAGAAAAGGAAGAGGTCGATTGTTTTCGGCGACTTCAATTTGAACTTATTAATAATGAACAATTATATTTCAAATTATCTGTCAACTTTGGAAGAGGCTGGTTACTTTCTTGTAAATAAGATCGATGAAAATTTCTGCACACGGAAACTACAACGTCCAAAACTATTTTAGACCACATCAGTTCTGATTTAAATATCAATTATTTTTATATGGCAATCCTGAATCTTCTATGTCCGACCACAAGCAGATCTACTTGGAGTTTTCAAAACATACGCCACAAAAAATTAAGAGAAAGCTATGAAGGAATCGACTATAAAAATCTCTATGAAACTTTTTCAAAGTGTACATACTTAAATAAAGACGATGACTACAACTATCTAGAAAACTTTATAACAGATAAAATAAATAAAAATAAAATATTTAAAACAAAAATATTAAACTTACCTAAAGACGATTTGATAAATCGGGAAGTAATTGAAATGATTAATCGACGAAATTTCTTATGGAAAAAACTAAAAACCGATAATCAAAATACAGAACTGCATAAGACTTTCGTATCAGAAAAACATAAAGTGAAAAAGAAGATTATTTACGAGAAAACTAAATACTATGATAAAAACCCAACCAGTGTAACAAAAACCCAAAGAGAATGTGGGAGGTTATTAATTTTAACTAGAAATAATGTTCGAAATAGTTGTACTCCTCCTAAACTATCAATTAATTCTTGTATATTAAATAAGGACTTAGAAATTTGCGAAGCGTTTAACACCTTCTTTTCATCTGTTGGTACTGAATTAGCGAGTAAAATACCAACAAAATATCATATTAACTCACACTCTTTCTATCGAAATCATGATATAAGTAACTAGGCGGTGAGTATATATATATATATATATATATATATATATATATATATATATATATATATATATATATATATATATATATATATATATATATATATATATATATATATATATATATATATATATATATATATATATATATATATATATATATATATATATATATATATATATATATATATATATATATATACATATATATACTCACCGCTGACCATCCCGTGCAGTGAGTGCTCTATGCCGGAGGTCCGGTTCTTTCAGAGCTAAGTGCGAAAAGCACTCCTCTTCCTGGATATCCACAAGTCGAGTGGGCCCGATGGTGTCCCCCCTATTGTGCTGAGGATGTGTGCTCCAGAGTTGGCACCGGTTCTAACGCATCTTTTTCGGTACTCCTACTCTGAAGGCGTCGTCCCAATGACATGGAAGACAGCTTTGGTGCACCCGATCCCTAAGAAAGGCGACCGCACAGATCCAGGTAACTACAGACCGATCGCCATCACTTTCAGGTTCTCCAAAATAATGGTGTCCATTATAAACTGCCTGCTCTTGAGGTACTTGGAGGAGCACCAGTTGATTAGTGACCGCCAGTACAGCTTCCGTCGGGGTCGCTTGGCTGGTGATCTACTTGTGTACCTTACTCATCGATGGGCGGAGGCAGTAGAGAGCAAGGGTGAGGCCCTGGCAGTTAGTTTGGACATAGCAAAAGCCTTTGATCGGGTATGGCACATATATATATATATATATATATATATATATATATATATATATATATATATATATATATATATATATATATATATATATATATATATATATATATATATATATATATATATATATATATATATATACATATATTCTTATAAGAACATTGTGTCGTTCACTTACATGACATTACAATATGAAAAAGAAAAAAATCTTATTATAGGAGCATGCAAACAAAATTACTTACAATACAGTACAATTGTAAGGTTATTTTTTACAGAGAGTGCTTATGTTTTATAGAATATACATTTTTTTTAAAATCAACAGCTTGTTTGTAATGCATAATACGACTTGAGTTTCTTTTTAAATAAATTCACATTTGTGTAAATTAAAAACAGCAAAGGCCCCAAAATCGAGCCCTGCGGAATGCTGTAAGATATGAGACTAGGAGTACTTTCGGAATTTCCTATTCTTACTATTTGGTACCTATTTTGTAAGTACGAAGATAATATTTTGTGAGCTTGTCCTGAGATGCCTAAATCATTATTTTTTTTAAAAGCTTTACATGGCTAACAGTATCAAAAGCTTTTTTCAGGTCAATAAAAGTTCCTAGGCAAATGTGTTTTTGATCGATGTTTGTTTTTATTTTCGTTACCAAGTCAATGACAGCAGAAAGTGTATTAGATTTTTTTTATAAAACCGTATTGTTGATCAATCAAAATATTCTTTTCTGACGAGAATTCATTGAGTCGTGTGTATATTATTCTTTCAAATATTTTAGAGATTACAGGGAGAATAGATATAGGTCTGTAATTATTAGGATCAGATTTTTTTCCGGATTTGTAAATAGGTGTGACCTTCGCTATTTTTAATCTATCAGGGAATATGCCATTTTCTAAGTACTTATTTATGCACTTTGTTAATCCTTCAACAATTAGACTTCTTAAACATTTTATAGTTTTAGTACTTATACCGTCAATACCAGCAGAAGTATTGGCATCTAAATTATCAATTATTTTAGTGATTTCTGTGGCAGTACATGGCTTAAACTGTATTAATGAGTTACTTATATCATGATTTCGATAGAAAGAGTGTGAGTTAATATGATATTTTGTTGGTATTTTACTCGCTAATTCAGTACCAACAGATGAAAAGAAGGTGTTAAACGCTTCGCAAATTTCTAAGTCCTTATTTAATATACAAGAATTAATTGATAGTTTAGGAGGAGTACAACTATTTCGAACATTATTTCTAGTTAAAGAATTAATAACCTCCCACATTCTCTTTGGGTTTTTGTTACACTGGTTAAAGATTTTATCATAGTATTTAGTTTTCTCGTAAATAATCTTCTTTTTCACTTTATGTTTTTCTGATACGAAAGTCTTATGCAGTTCTGTATTTTCATTATCAGTTTTTAGTTTTTTCCATAAGAAATTTCGTCGATTAATCATTTCAATTACTTCCCGATTTATCAAATCGTCTTTAGGTAAGTTTAATATTTTTGTTTTAAATATTTTATTTTTATTTATTTTTTCTGTTATAAAGTTTTCTAGATAGTTGTAGTCATCGTATTTATTTAAGTATGTACACTTTGAAAAAGTTTCATAGAGATTTTTATAGTCGATTCCTTCATAGCTTTCTCTTAATTTTTTTTTGTGGCGTATGTTTTGAAAACTCCAAGTAGATCTGCTTGTGGTCGGACATAGAAGATTCCAGGATTGCCATATAAAAATAATTGTTATTTAAATCAGAACTGATGTGGTCTAAAATAGTTTTGGACGTTGTAGTTTCCCGTGTGCAGAAATTTTCATCGATCTTATTTACAAGAAAGTAACCAGCCTCTTCCAAAGTTGACAGATAATTTGAAATATAATTGTTCATTATTAATAAGTTCAAATTGAAGTCGCCGAAAACAATCGACCTCTTCCTTTTCTCTCGAAAATCGGTCCATAAACCTTTGTACGTTAGTATCACCTGGCTTATATACACCCCCAATGTTTAATGCAAATTTAGGTAGATATATCCATAAAAAATGATTGTAATTTTCAAACACTTCCTCGGTTACGTTATATTTGATGCTATTGTGTACGAAGAAAGACACGCCTCCTCCTCGGCTGTTCGGTGTATAGTTATAAATATGTGTATAGTTCGGTAATTGGTATAGGTTGGCATCTTGTTCGGATCTCAACCACGTTTCTGTAAGTATTACTACATGTATCAAAGAGGGTATTGCTTTAATTATACATTGTAGTTCATCAAATTTTCCTGGCTTACGTATACTGCGTACATTTGCATAGAAAAATTTCAGAGAATTTGACTTTGATGGTATAATATCTTGATAATTATTTACTAGACTATGATATTTTATTCAGCTTACCCACATTCCCAGTAGAAGATTTCGACTTTGATACATTTAGTTTTTTGTAAAAGTATTTTTTTACTTCGTAATATGTATTTCGGAATTTCAGCGTTTTCAAACACTAATTTTAATGGTCTAGTCTTATTAGGGTTATATTTACCTTATTATTTTGAGCGGCTCCGGACAGTTTTCATATATTAAAGTAAGAATGTCTTGCACTTGTTTACAAGCATATTTATTTGCGTCGGTAGAATGCTCAGGGCTGTTAGTCTCCGCTACCCCCACAATCACAATATTTTTTTTCTCGATACAGACGCTCTTGTTTTTCTCGGTAGAGAGTATGATATATATATATATATATATATATATATATATATATATATATATATATATATATATATATATATATATATATATATATATATATATATATATATATATATATATATATATATATATATATATATATATATATATATATATATATATATATATATATATATATATATATTCATTCGTTTTTGTTATTTGTCATGAACATTATTTAACATGCATTCTTTAGTCCGCGTAATCTGGAACATAAAATCGAATTATGTGACGTAGGAAAGCATTTATCATTTATATCGCAATATATCGCATTTATATAAGTATCGCATTAGTATTCACAATCGGATGTGTACAAACGATTATTTCGTTAAACAGGTCAAAGGACGGCGGGATAAACAAATAGAATATTCACCAATTAAACGTAATGACGATTTCAAAGATTAATTGCCTTTAAACTTTTATTTGTTAATTTCAGAATTGTGGCTAATAGAACGGAGTTTGGTTGAGCAGAGATCTTTTGTTTCGAGTAGAAACATTTCATGTGGTAAAATTATATAAAATATTTTAACCCAAAGCTAAATGTAATCTCTGTTTTTACAAAAAGTGTTCATATTTATAAAATATCTTCAGGCTTTTCCCTATACAGAGGTCGTCTAGACCTCTGTCTACATCATAAAACGGTCGGCACGAAAATTATGCTGATATATAGTATATTTGCGCTCATTTTGGGAAAGTAAACGAATGGCATTCATTAGGGTTTTGGAATTTCTTTCTCTTGGAATGTCAAATACCTTATTTATTTATGAAAATGCAGAATAAGTATGTTTGTGTGTGAAACTCGAAAATGAGTCAAAATATTGACTTGAAATTATGACACAAGGTTTTATTAAATAGTTTTTTGTGGACTTTTTATGTGTCTTTCCTGGTGTCAGCAGATCTGACGTCCCGGGTTCGATTTCCGGTCGAGTCAATGAAGATAACCACTTTTTCTACATTTTCCAGGTTTATGTGTTTGTTGTACCTTCGCTGTTTCCTACTAGATATCACAAGTGTTTTAACTACTTACTTTGGGATCAGAGCAATGTACGTGATGTTGTCACTATCTATGTTATACATATGTATGTTTTTATTAATTTGTTATTATATTATTTTTGTTTCGATGTTGTCACGGGAGCGGGAATTTGAAACATAGTGGTGCAAAGTATGGTATTAAATTAAACATTGTATCTTATTAGTGAATCTATGTTCTGAAAACAATTTTATATCTCTCGTATTAAGCACCAGTTAAGATTGTCATTACATGGTCAGTATCATAGTCTATACAGTGCTATAGTGTTCTGTAAAATGATATTGAAGTATTTATAGCAGAATAAAATAAAAAAAACATCTGTAGCTGTAAAATAATTACATTCTCAACATATTTATATTATTGCATTGTGTCGGACTTTTTCTAAGTACTGTCAATTAGTTGGTAAATCATAATTAAGTGTGGCAATGAAGTATAAGCTATTTTATCTGTAGAAATAGATATAATATCCTTGAAATAAAACTTACCATTTCGTGCTAGTAGTATTGGATTAACAAATTATTATTTATTAAAATTAATCCAATTTTTACTCATTTTAAATGTGCTGAATATTTTATTATTAAATTAAAGAGAAAAAAAATATAAAAATTTCAACTGACACGCGCGGGATTCGAACTCGCGACCTTTGCCGTACCGTGGCACGGTATGGTAAAATAACCTACAGGTTGAAATTTTAAACATCTTTCAAACCTCTTTAATTTAATAAATTATTATAATTTTTATACATTATAATTAAATTTTAAATATAATATAAATTTAATTGAATGATTAACGAATACAAAAAAGATGTAAATACTTTATTACGAATCGAGATAAAAAAGTTTGCATTTAAAAAGTAATACCCCGCAACAAGCGCAAGTGTTTTAAAAAGGTTTACATTTTTTATTTAGACTCTCAAATTTTTATATTTTTCAGTCAGTTGAAATTTTTATATTTTTTTTCTCTTTAATGTAATAATAAAATATTCAGCACATTTAAAATGAGTAAAAATTGGACTAATTTTAATAAATAATAATTTGTATATATATATATATATATATATATATATATATATATATATATATATATATATATATATATATATATATATATATATATATATATATATATATATATATATATATATATATATATATATATATATATATATATATATATATATATATATATATATATATATATATATATATATACATATATATATATACATATATATATATAAATATGAACACTTTTTGTAAAACAGAGATTACATTTAGCTTTGGGTTAAAATATTTTATATAATTTTACCACATGAAATGTTTCTACTCGAAACAAAAGACCTCTGCTCAAACAAACTCCGATCTATTAGCCACCATTCTGAAATTAACAAATAAAAGTTAAGAGGCAATTAATCTTTGAAATCGTCATTGCGTTTAATTGGTGTATATTCTATTTGTTAATCCCACCGTCCTTTGACCTGTTTATTGAAATAATCGTTTGTACATATCCGATTGTGAATACTAATGCGATACTTATATAAATGCGATATATTGCGATATAAATGATAAATGCTTTCCTACGTCACATAATTCGATTTTATGTTCCAGATTACGCGGACTAAAGAATGCATGTTAAATAATGTTCATGACAAATAACAAAAAACGAATATATATATATATATATATATATATATATATATATATATATATATATATATATATATATATATATATATATATATATATATATATATATATATATATATATATATATATATATATATATATATATATATATATATATATATATATATATATATATATATATATATATATATATATATATATATATATATTAGCTAAAAATTTTAGTAACACAGACTAAAAGAAAATTAATAGTCATGTCCATTATTCCGAAATTTTCTAGCTTCACAATCTAAGAGTGATTATGATAATATATATATTTTATAATGAAATTTGAAAATTACATTCAAAACTATGCTTATATTGTTGTTATTAAATTTAAGGACCTCAGTGGACAAGAGTACCTGCCGGTTTTCAGGGTGATGCCAGCTCTGAGGTTACGGGTTTTATTCCCGGACGGGTCTATGTAAAAAACTCTCTGCTTATTTTCTAAACTACAATTTTTAATGATAGGCTTCGAAAATAACAAAAGTTGATAGCGGTAGTTCTCTGTACAAAACCAATGTGGTGAACAGATTGGTTATTACTGAAGCTGAAATATAAACATAAATCTGGTAACAAAATATGGTTTCATAAGCCCTGTCAGCTTTTTTAAAGACTAAATACGCAGCGCGGTTTTATTCTCGGCATTATTTCCTTCACTTACGGTCTGTAAGTAATGTACACGCTATTGCCAAAACTGGGGTAGGTAGAGGTCCAGACAAATTATTATAATAAAATCCATTCGACCCACCTTTCAGAGAAGATATTTTTTGTGGTGAGCCTGTGGTCGTCTTTAAGTACTAGCCAACGATATAAATCGTATAAGTATTAAACAATCTCATTGTTATGAATGTACCACCTGGTGATCGAACACGGCTCTCTGCACTCGTGCTCCAATCACCCGATATACAATTCCAGGATATAGGCGGTAAAAAGGTTTTGCTATAAGCAATCATACCGGGGTTGGCGACCGCAGTTACAGACACCTCTGACTTAAGGCGCTGTCTTTTTCTGAAGATATTTGGTACTTTTGAGATGATTCTGGGGGTAACCGACGGTTCTTGGTTAAAAGTCTTTTCTTAAGTCGTATTTTACGACCCCCATTGGAATAAAGGCGACGGTAAGTTTTTATGACGATTGGTATAAGAATTTAGACAAATGTGTACTTTGGTAGACAAATGAACAGCATTCGATCAAAGACTATTTTTTCAATGAAAGAATGAGAATTCAATTTATTTGGGATTGGCGATCGCAGTATCAGACACCACGGAAATTAGACGCTGCTGCCCGCCTCTAATTAATTTATTTTTGATTTGGTATTTGTTTAGATGGTTACCGTGCAACCTATCGATAACCATTGCCCTCTTTATTTATTTTTTCCTCTTAGTCGCCTGTTACTATGTACTTTTATAATATATAGAAAAAAGGGTGGTAAGTATTATTACCCCGATACTACATGGCAAGGCAATCCATAGTTTGATTGTTAATTTCTTTCCTGGATGTCGGGATTTATTTTTTCAAAACTCTATGTAGTAAAGTTGTCAGATCTTAATTATTTTTCTGTTATCTCCATTATTTAAAAAAAACCTTTTGATTTTTAAGCTGAATGGAAAGCAATTTACTAATCTATGTCTACTGCAATATTGAACTTAAATGCGTGGGAATCATAAAAATATAACAAAGTTAATTTATTTACTCAAAAACTTGAGCGTAGTTTGTATGTTCAATGTGTATATTTTAAGTTGTACGAAAGGATTTCGATTAACATATATAATAATCATGTTAACCATACAATATATATTTATTTATTTATTTATCTTCACGCACAATCCCTGACGGGGTAGCCAGAGAGAACAGATCGCCAAGTGTCACGATCCCTACATACTTCTTTCGCTTCTTTCAGATTCATCATCTTCTTCATACATGCACGTCTAGGTATCCGAGTACTCTTGACCCTCCTCTCTTCGAGCAATTTGCTCACATGGTCTTCGAAAGTTAATCTCGGTCTACCTCGACACCTTTTAATATTAACTTTCGCGCTATATATTTTCTTTACCATTCGGTCTTCACTCATTCGCTCAACGTGCCCAAACCATCGAAGCACGCCCTTATCCATTTTTGAGACAAGGTCATCTTTCAAACCTGCCATATTGCGAATCTCTTCGTTTCGCTTTCGGTCGGCCATGGTAAGGCCGCACATTTTACGAAGAGATCGCATCTCCACTGCATTCAACCTGCTTTTATGCTTCTTCTGGCATACCCAGGTTTCGCTGCCATATAACAAAGTCGGTACCAACACTGCGTTATGTATTGCAAGGCGTGCACTTTTCACAACGCCTTGCCTTTTGATTAACGCAGTCAGGGCACCATTGACTTTGTTCCCGGCAGCGACACGCCTGTCCACATCTAAATCACATCTTCCATCCCGGCTAAACGCACTCCCCAAGTATACAATTTCATTCACCTGTTCTAGACATTCCTGATTTACCCAAATTTCGCACTTCGTTCTTTCTTCGTCCCTTTCAAATACCAGAACCTTAGTTTTATTAGCATTCAAACGGAGACCATTAATTTCACATTCTTCTTTCATACACGTGACTAATGCCTGCAGTTCTGCCTCTGATGGTGCTATAAGCACTGCACCATCAGCATAAAGCAGACAATTTACTTTTATGTCACCCAATTTCACACCCAAACAGCTATCTTTCAGCTTCTGTAAACAGCTGTCGAGATACAGTATAAATAGCCAGGAAGACATGACACAACCCTGTTTTACGCCCGTTTGGACGCTAAACATGGGTGACAGGTCATGCCCTACCCGCACATTCAATCTCTTTCATACTGATGACCTCAGTGTCATCGAGGTCCGAGTCTGGCGTACCAGTCACGGCGTCACCCCCGGATCCCTCACTAAGATCATCACACGCATACATCTCTCTATAAAATTCGCTCCATCGCTGCATGACGTCCGATTTTGCTGAGAGGACGTCATTGGTTCCCGAAAGCACTTTATTCATTCTTAAGGCTGTCGCACCACTCCGGGTCCTTCCAACCTCTTTCCAGAAGAGTTTGGAGTTCTCCTTGAAGTTGTGCGACAACCTTTCGTCCGCTTCCATTCTACTCCTTTCACGCACTACCTCAATCAATGCTTTCGTGTGAACTTTCTGGAGCTTATATCTTTCTTTCCTCTTCTCTCTCATATCCTTATCATTACTAGAGGCCAAGTAGTCTAACCATGCTTTCTTCTTATTTACAGCTTCTTTCACTTCGTCATTCCACCATGCATCACCCTTTTTACTACTACCTCTTTTCACAGTTCCACACACATCTTCCGCTGCACTAACCATTCCATCTCTAAGGCTCTGCCATATTTCTTCCACACATTCTTTCCTAACACCAATGCTGTCCAGCTTTTCGGCTACCCTTGCTTGATATTTATTCCTAGTGTCTGCTTCCTGAAGCTTCCAGCTTCGGATGCTACCGACCGACTGTGGTTCTGGTATCGCCGTCCGGTGGCGCCAACCCGCGAACAGACCCCTAAATCTAGTAATCACTAGGTAGTGATCCGTTCCCAGGTCAGCACCTCGGAACACCCGCGTATCCATCACCTGTTTTCGCAGTCGGTCATCCACCAGGAATAAATCGATCATACTTCTCTCATTGTCTCTTGTTCTAGTATACATATGGATTTTCTTGTGACTAAACATAGTGTTTGTCACAAGAAGACCCTTTTCCTTGCATACAGCCAGTATAAGCTTGCCAGTATCGTTAACCCTTTTATCGCCAAACATTCCAAGCACCGACTCGTACCCTGGCCGAGCGGTACCAACCCATCCATTCAAATCACCACATACAACAATTCTTTCGTTTCCTCTAACCAAGTCTAGAACTTCTCTTACATTCTCCCAAAACTCCTCCAGCTCAGCTCTGACGACGAAGCCACCGGCGCATAAACAGCCAAAAGGAATAACTTCGTCAGTCCCAATTTAAAGCGAACCCAGAGAAGTCTCGAGTTCACAACCTTATATTCAGTCATAACATCGACCAACCGAGACGACAGCAGCACCCCACTCGGCAGGCGCTCTCGCTCTCCGGGACTCCGGACCATAGAGCTAACGCCCCGCCAGGGAGCTCTTCAGTACCACTGCCCTTCCGCTTGGTCTCCGACAAACACACGACATCTAATTCTCTTTCTTTCATTATTTCAACCAACTCATTCGTCTTATCTCTCATGCCTCCTCTAACATTCCACGTGCCAACTCTGCACTCCGTCCTCCACCTTCCGCCGTGTCGGGCTGTGCGTGACGGGTGGCGGTCCCCATCGCCGCTTTGCGCGCTGCATTTCACACCAACGGGGACGAACTGGTGTGCGTCGCCTTGGGGGGACGCCCTAACCCTCGTTGGCATGGGTGCGCAGCTATGTAGAATTGCAGCCCTGAAAAGGGCTGGCAGGGGTCGCGACGAGCACGCTTCTACAATGACCCCAAATACAAAATACAAATACAAATACAAAGTTCTGTTATTTTAAAATTATATTAATAATAGTTGTAATGAGTAGTAAATTATTCGACATAATTTATTTTGCAAATACCTCAATCAGAATATATGATCATAATCATCCTTATATCTGTATTTACTACCCACTTACATCTAAAATGTGATTGTAATAATGGCTGAAAATTAGTTTAGAAAAATGTTTGATACTGGTGGAGAGATATTAAAAATCTTTACGGCATTTCCAATACAGTTCAGTAGACAGAAGTCTAGACAATTTAGTTCTTTCGAATCACCTTCCACCGAAGACTTTTTAGGACAACATGACGGATTGTTAGCCCCTCACTTAAATTTTTGAAAAAAAACATTGGCACGAGCCCGCCTCCTAGGGATCTAACTCGATTCTCTTGACTCGAATTGCGAGGTTTTAAAAATAAAAATGTACGATATAATATCTTTTTTTTTTTTTAGTTTTCCAAAACACAAGTGGATCTTGAAAACTAAAAGAAACAAGTGAGAAAAATACCAGTTCATTTTATGAACAATAATTTATAAATGCATTGTAATATTTGGCAAAGAAATTACATAAGTGAATTAATTACCAACGCGACATCAAAACACATGTGTAGGCTAATAAGTTTCGTCTTATTACCGAGAGAATGAATGCAGTCGTATTGTTTCAGGCGTCAGGTTGAGTAAATGATCAATCGTTGGTATGTGAGAATGTAAATGGGCTGTTCGTACACAATCTCGTATTTCTGTTACATTTTCTTAAAAGTTTATTGTACTTGTAACATTTCTCTTTGTCTTTGTAATCTACCAAAATATTCTTTATGTATTTAGATCTCATGTCACGATGTTCTTTTATGTTAATCACTGAATAAACTGAACCGATTATAATAAAATTCTGCATTAGTATTACTTGGTTCTACTTGAAATGTATGATTATTATTTTTTTTTTTTATAAAAACTAATAACGAGATCCTGATGTGATGACAATGGGATCACACTATAACTATTCCTTTTCAAACAAAAACGAAATCGAATTCGGTTTTAATTTCTTTCGTTTAGAGTTTTGAGGTAACAAACATAAAAAAACGATCGACTTGAGTAAAACTGGTAATAAAAATTTAAATGCTATATTTACCATAAGCTCGACTATAAAGAAAAGCATCTCATGTTTTCATCGCCGAGTTCTTGATAAACTAGACACCAGCCCATCGTGGGAAAACCTACCCTTCTTGAGTAGACCTGCCCATCTCAAAAGTTATAAAAGTACTGTTATATTTTGAGGACGTGTATAGTCCGCCAACACTTTTGTTTTGCGCGCGTGGCGAATGTTCCCTCACTCTAATCTCTCTCAAATATTTGAGAAAAGATCTTTGCCCAGCAGTGGGCATTTACAAGCGGTTACTTTACTGTTTTGTATCATTATTATGATTTAAATTAACCCACCTCATATTGTAATTGCAAGACTGTCAATAAGTACACATGCTCAACTCAAATTGAGTCGAAAAGATTACGGAATTTTAAGGGAAGAAAATGAAATTGAACCCTATTATCCCTTTTATTATAGTCCCCCTTTACTCGTAAACATTTTTCCGATCTGTCAAGTAATTTGTTTAAAAAAGGCCTTCAAAATAGGCCGTAATAGCTTATCGATTTATCTACCCGAGTTTCGAACCGGTGTCACTCGCTAAATGTTGTCGTAATGTTGGTTAAATTCATCACTTATTCAAAAAGAAACTCTTTTGAAATACTCACAAATAGGTAATATACCTTTTCTGCAACTATTACATTGTGTCGCTTTATGTCCGAACTTTAAGTTGGCCTTGAAACGGCTGTTCATTTCAGCCGATTAACTTTAAATAAGTGAGGAATTTATTACTGATCATTTTTTTAACCAAAAATACTTTTTTTTGGAATTTATTTTTTTATTATGTTGATGGCAGTAGTAAGAAGTCTATAAAGAAGTTTTTTTTAATATTGCGGAGCTGGAGACACGGGTTAACATGTTGGCTGAGACATGGCTTGATAGATACCAATGATACTTTCACTCTCACAACTGAATGTAATAAAACATACGCCAATATATTCTCTCCTTTTCTCGTAAAGAAAGTGGCTGTACACACGCTCTTGGTCCTTTCGCAATGATATGGTAAACATCTGTCACCGATTAACTTATAAAGTGAATACTAATTCCAATGCTTTAGACCTTTTGCGGAAGACTATTTGAGGCAACGTGACAGGTGGTAAGCCTACCGCCGTGTCCAAGCCAACAGTACAATATCAAGTATATTACATTGTAAAATATTCTTATCTACATATAAACATACATAAGTCGAGAACAACCATTCATGTTCATCACACAAATATTTGTAGCTAGAGGGATTCGAAACCTCAACCGAAAACCCCCACACTCAGCCGTTTCGAAGATAGAGTCACATCCAAATAGGGTGTTGAGTATGTGTAAATTTGTTGAAACATTAAGTACTCTAAATAAATATTGTTATGTATGCATGTGTTCAGGAGTGGACTCTTGATAGTACACAATTAAAATACACCAAGTAGGATGAACAACAGTTACATATGAGTACGAGTATATACTCGACGTAGAGTTTTGATGCGATACTACCAGTGCATAGTCGGGCAGGGTTGCAAGTTCACATTAATGAAATTTCATGTTTTCATGGATTAATTATAGATTATATTAATGTTAAAAATTTGTTCAAAAACTTTATTTACTGAAACAATATTATGTTAATTCTAACCTTCAAGTCTCTTACTAATATAATAATGGGAAAAATAATAACAGGCATTATAATATAATAAAAGGCAATATATTTATTTTTTTATTAAAAACTTATCCAATTATTTAGCTTATTATATATCTACGGCAATCGAAAGTTAAAGACAAAAATGTAATATCTTGAGTTCTATCGACTAATTCTACTGTACCAGACTCAGGCAATAAAGACTTTTAATAACTTTATGAGCCCGTCGCCGTCTTAAATTCCAAGTCAACGATATAATTCGTACATAAGTTTTTGAAAAAAAAAAACATGCTTGCTACCCGGGAATCGAACTCGGGTCTCTTGACTCGAAATTCCGACTACCCAACCACTCGGCTATCGTGAAATTTTTAGTTACAGTTATTTTTAGTTTTTTTTAGTTTACAGTACAGCGTCGCGAAAAAGGGACAACCTGTTAATGTTTTTAATAAATATGTGTGAAAATCGGAGACCTTTTCTTTTTTCCATTCGATATTGCTCCTTAAAGCCTCCAATACTGCGATTCTTAAAAGACAGTTGTTATCGGTGTTAGAAAAAGTGGTTTGTCTTACCTACTTTCGCAGCAGAGTGAAAAAACTCAGTTAACAAATAAAGTTTCTAGACTAGACAACTATAATGCAAAACTTAGCCAAACAATTTTCTATTATTTCTATCGTATTATATATCGTTAAAATTTTATGTATTATTTGTTATAAATATACAATTGCTTTACAATAATTTTCTCTACTATAAAAATGTTATTTTCTATCCATAAATTGTAATTTAATACAACTGCTGTCTTTCAAAAACTTATCAAATATTGGTTTCGTGAAATCGAGAAGCAATTTAGTATTATTTTATTAAATGCAATTTGGAATCGGTTTAATCTACTTATATTTCACAGAATGTATGATGTGTGATATTTATCTGAAAGTATGATATTTATCTCATGAACTGTTTACATCAATCCTATTTACGCTGTGGCATTGAATTTTAATATTAATATTAATATTTAAAATATAAGGATTACAAACGGATTTTATCGAGTCCTTATTTAATTTTTTTAAATATTAATTATATCGAGACTTTTTAATAATATTAAAAAATAACTATAGCAGAAGGATTGGGTGATCGGAATTCTAGTCCCGAGTTCGATCCCAGGTAGCAGGCTCGTACCAATGGATTTTTTTCAAAAACTTAACTACGAATTATGTCATTGCCTTGTACATAAAGGCCGCGACGGGCACACCATCTATCATGTTGTACCGAAAATATCTTCGGTGGAAGGTGGGTCGAAAGGACTTAATTGTCTAGACCTCTGTCTATCTCTCTATTGGCAATGGCATAAAGATATATTATATACAAGAATGTAATATTGATAACGGAAAGAGATCATCGACATTGTATAACTCCTGTCAACGGTAACTGGGTGCAGCGTCTTAGGTACGAAGTATTTGGTGTTGTGATCGCCAATGATACCTGTCAAGCGTGGCGATTAAGTGAATCCTTCCTATAAAGTGAACAATTCCATGTACTTCATTGAAGATCCTACTCAATATCTGTTGTGCTATGTAAGTGCCATGTGCTTTCCTATGTCGTAACAGAGTGGAACGACCAACAACGACCGCCAAATAGATGGGAGATGGAAAATGCAAAAACTGTTCAATATTGCGGAGAGTCGGTTGACGCAGGTAGTAAGGCCGTTCTTTGTGGTAATCTTTGAGGGAGGCTTTTGTTCAGTAGTCAACTGTTAATAAGCTGTAAAGATAAAAATAAATAGTATCTAATAGTTAGCAGCACCTTACACCCTAGTATCGTGGGATAAACTGATTAACCGTTTAAGGTTTTCCAGATTTCGTATTCGTTTATTAATTATATTTATTTGATAATTCAGATAAATTTATTACATAAAAAATGCTACCAATTTTATATCTGCGCGAGATTAATCTTGACTCCATATAAATACGAAGTATTTATGGGCCTTGTCGTTTTAAGGGAATTAAAGTTCCTGATTTATAAAATGTGTAGACGCCGTAGGGTAGGTAACGTAGGGTAAATAGAGGTCTAGACAATTAAGTCATATCGACATAAAGAAAATTTAGAAACGACACTAAGACAAAGAGAAGGGTTATAACTACAGTAAATTTTTAAGAAAATGTATCAGAAATACGAGATTGTGTACGAACAGCCCGTTTACATTCTCACATACCAACGATTTATCATTTTCCCGAACTGACGCCAGAAACAATGCGACTGCCTTCATTCTCTCGGTAATAAGACGAAACTTATTATCCTACACATGTGTTTTGATGTCGCGTTGGTAATTAATTCACTTATGTGTTTTGTTTGCCAAAGATTACAATGCCTTAGTAAATTGTTGCCCATAAAATGAACTGTTTTTTTTTTTTTTGATAAACTAAGTAACTCATTGAGAGTTTACTTGTTTAATATTCACGATTGTTGTCTCTTCATGGAACTTCATCATTAAACACATTAAAATTCAATTTTACATATTCCACATTTATTTAAATAATAATAAAAAATAATCAGTGAAAGTGAATGTATAAAATGTGTTTCTCTCAATCTTTTTTTTTTTTTTTAATTTTCACGATCCACTTGTGTATTTTGGAAAACTAAAAAAAAGATGTTTTGCGAATATTTTTATTTTTAAAAACTTTCAAAATAAGTCTCTATAGCCAAGTGCTTGAGTGATCGAGATTTAATTCAAGAGACCCGAGTTCGATCCCAAGGTGGCATGCTAATTCTTTTTAACTTAAGTCGAATTAACATTAAATAAGTAAAGGAAAAGAAGTAAGTAAGCCGTGGATGAAACCGCGTTAAGTAAAGGAAGTAAATAAGCCGTGGATGAAACCGCGCTGCGAATCTTGTCTAGCAAAAAGCCCTGTCAATCTTGTGTTATGTCACTAGATTTATGTTTATATTTTAGCTTCAGTAATAACCAATCTGTTCCACCAAATTGCTTTTGTACGGTAAACTGCCGCTATCAACTTTTGTTATTTTCGCAGCCTATCACTGAAAATTGTAATTTAGGGAAATAAACAGAAGCTAGGCAGAAAAAGACGGTGCTTTTATAAATCATAGTTTCTGCATATGCGTAAGCTTAGTAGAAATTGAGGTTTTATAAAAGATTGACTGGTGACAAAAATAAACTAAGTAACGAAGACTAATAGTAAATAATTAGTCAGAGACTGGCCAGTGAGCTCACTCGGTATCGGATACATCTACCATTTCAGTCTTAATCATATCATATAACATCATTTGTCATATAATTTGCGTTACAAGACTTATTAAATTATTTACTATTTAAGTTAAATAATTTTTAGAATTTTCATTTTCTGTTACTTTTTACACATTTTAAAATAAATAAAACTATTAAGATGCATTGGGTCGTCGTTGGATGCGTCACGTCAAGTCACGATAGCCGAGTGGTTGGGTGGTCGGAATTTCGAGTCAAGAGACCCGAGTTCGACCTCCAAGTGGCAGGCTTGTAACTTTGAATTATATCTTTGGCTTGGACATACAGACGGCGACGGGCTCACCATCTCTCACGTTGTCCCGAAAATATCTTCAGTGGAAGGTGGGTTAAAGGGACTTAATTGTCTAGACTAGACCTCTGTCTAATCCTATATTGGGAATTGTGTGAAGATATCTATATTTATTTATGTGTAATATAAATAAACAATACCACAACGTACATAGAGACACAGCATCACAAACATGGATCTGATCCCAAAGTGAGAAGCTGAAGCACTTTTATTATATAATCAAAATCAATGAAGTTACCACAAACATCCAGACCTGTGACCATATAGATGAACTGGTTTTTCATATTTACCCACCCGAGAATCAAATCTAGGATCACAGACCTGATGACACCATGATAATCGGTGTACTGTTCACGGAGTGCGTCAAATTTCAGTTATAACATAACTGAAAAAGAGCAGATTTTCGACTAAACGGAAAAAAAGCATTTTCAACTTGTAAAAAGGGACTCGTTTATTAGACCCTTTAACATTTAAAATTGGTTTTACTATTTACAGATCGACACAAAACTATTTGAACAAGATTTCCTATCAGAGTTAATTCGCGTAACGTTTAAATTGCAACATCTCTTTGATAGTGATTCTAATATCTAATTAATACTATTTAATCTATATAATTTATACTTTTCTTCAGGCTGTTTTCCTATTCTGAGGTAGGCAGAGGTCAACAGTGAGGGCCTTTCGACTAACTTTTCACCTACAATATTTTGGAGAACTAACAAAATTTATTTTGGATAATGTGACAGGCGGTGTGCCTACAGGTCAAAAGTTAAATAATATTTACATTAAAATATATGTTACTCGATTACAAAAATTCATATTCATCACAATCACGATAGCCGAGTGGTAGGGTGATCGGAATTCAAGTCAAGAGACCCGAGTTCGATCACCAAAGCTGGTACTAATTGATTTTTTCATAACTTATGTACGATATATATCGTTGGCTTGTACTTTAAGATAGCAACGTGCTCATCACCTGTCACGCTGTCCCAAAAATATCTTCGGTAAAGGCGAGTCGAAAATACTTTATTATCTAGACCTATGTCTACGACTGTATTGGAAATGACATGAAGTTATTACCTTTTTTATATTCATCACAAGATCAAAGAAAAAAAGTAAGAAATATTGGCAGAATATTGCAAATGTCAGGGACAAGGGATGTATGTATGTATTTTAGGGTAATGGGAAATAAAAGCTTTTATTTAACGAAATGCAGGTGCTACATCCAACCAGAAACGATACAACATATAACCGGAGTATGCACAACCATCACACAAACAGAGTACACTCATAGACCCAACCAGATTTCCAATATCATTCATCAAAAACTAGCACACAAACACTCTCATACAAAACATTAAAACTCCTTACTATAAGTGCACACCACAAACCGTTCTAGAAAATAATACACATAAACTATATTACGACCTTGCCATTCTTACAGATAGAACCATCCACTATAATAGGCCCGATATAACACTTACGATAAAATGAAAAAATCACTTACCTCATAGACATCGCAGTTCCAAACACCCACAACCTACAAAAAACAATAACCGAAAAAATAAATAAATACTGTGAACTTAAGGAGGAGATAGTTCGAATCTGGAGACAAAGTAGAGTTTATGTCGTCCCTATTGTTATTTCAACAACAGGTGTCAATCTTCTCCGCAATCTTCTCCAATCTTCTCCGCAGCCTGAAATTAATAGACCTAGAAGAAACTTTATTTTATTTTATGTATTTTTATTTTTATTTGTATAATAACCCAACCTGACGAGAAAATGTAACAAAATCCCGAAATAATATTAATAATAGGCAAGATATTAAATTTAATTTGTAATTAAAAACTTATCAAATTACATAGTTTATCAATGATTTACGGCACGGTTAAAGACGAAAATTTAATATCATGAGTTCTACGGTACTGAACAGACTCAGGCAATAAAGACTTTCAATTACTTCTATCATCAGCTCTAAAACAGTTTAAAGTTTATGTAGTGTTTTTTTTTTTTATTTTAAAATCCAGATGGCGATTGTTTCAGAAACTCCCAAAAGTCTTCAATCGACAAATACTTTTGAACAGTTGATGTCGGTGTTATGAAAACCACTTGTCGGTGTTATGAAAACCACTTGTCGGTGTTATGAAAGCCACTTTCACAGCAACAGTGATAAAAATTCATCTTACCAATAAAGTGATTAACCAATACACATAATCAAATCAGTATTTAAAGATGTCTGTCTAGTTTCTAGACGAGTCAACTATAATGCAAAACTTAGCCTAACAATTTATTATTATTTTTATGGTGTTATATATCATAAAAACTTTATATATTATTTGTTATAATATATTAAATTTCTGTACAATATTTTTCTCTGCCGTAAAAATGTTATTTTCTACCCTTAAATTGTAATTTAATACAAGTGCTGTCTTTCAAAAACTTATCAAATATTGGTTTCAAAAAAAATTGAGAAGCAATTTTAGTATAATTTTATCGAATGCAATTTGGAATCGGTTTAATCTACTTATATTTCACAGAATCTTCAATAATCTCATTTAGGGTGATATTTATCTCATGAATTGTTTTACATCAATCCTATTTATGTATTGTATGTGTGTTTTACTCAAAAATTTATTATGTGGTTCTAAGTGGAAACAATATCAAATCATTTCCTACATAAACTGTTAAAGTATTCATGTTGGCCGAGCGATTGGCTGATCGAGATTCTAGTCAAAGGACCCGATTCTGATCCCCGGTTCGGTTTTTTCATAACTTACGTACGATTTTATCGATGGTTTGGACATAAAGACGGCAACAGCCTCGCCACCTGCCAAGTTGTCCGAACATTGTCTTCGGTAAAAGGTTTTAAGCATCACGATAGCAGAGTCGTTTGTTCATCGGAATTCGAATCAAGAGACCCGAGTTCGATTCCCAGGTGGTAGGCTCGTACCTATGGGTTTTTTTCTAAAACTTATAAACGATTTATATCGTTAGATTCGAAATATAGACCTGGCACTCCGACAGGCTCTCCACCTAGTCCCAAAAGTCTCTTCGGCGAAGAACCTATTTCTGTATAGGGAATGATGTGAAGATATTTTATTCAATTTTTTTACGAACCTTCGCTTTTCTATTGTTAATGTGGACACGGAGCAATCGAAAACTATGTGAAGGAAATATTCAAAAAAAAAATAAACATTTTAATGAGCGTACATAAGAGCGTACAGAAGATAGAAAATAATATGTGATGTAGGATAATCGTAAGCTGTGTTTGATAGTGTGACAGAGGATGAAAGTTTCGTGATTTGGGTCTTTCCTTCAGAAAACTTGCTGGCAAATCTAATATAAGGTCATAGCAATGGTTTGAACATGTCTGTTAATATCATTTATAATTAATATTTGCAAAAAAACATATATAGTACAAAATAGTAGATGTGATAAAAATTTTGGAGTAGTAGATGGCACCATGAAACTAAAAAAATACTTAGTTAAAGACAACAGCTAAAGCACCTCGTGCTATTGTATTGGAAACTACGAAGTTATCACAAACATCCCAAACCCAGAAAGAGAGAACGTAGAAAAAGTAATTTTCTTCATTGAGCCGGGAATCGTACCCGGGACCTCAGCCCAGCGACACCATAAAAAGTGATGTGTACGCCGCAACACATATTTGCATATTACATGTAGATTTCATTTCGATGTAAAACAATTTCTAATGAAGAAATATTATCAATAAATAATATCCTTTGTGTTTTTAAAAATAGATTTGACAAAATTTGTAATTAAAAGATTAAGGTTTTTATTTGATTATAATTTTATAACAATATTATTCATGTTGCCTTGGGGTATCGGCGTAAGTATATATAGCCCCTTTATCACAGTGGGTGTAGTACCTCTCCCCCGTATGTCGAAGGTCTTCGCTTCGTTACAGGGTTCGAGTGCGTCACGACTTTGTCTCTTTTCTTCTTTTTACCTGCGGGCCTTCGTTCTCGCAGGTCTCCTCAGATGATGCTGTAAAGGCCTCCGGGTCAACAGCATCCCGTGGATGGGTTTTAGTCGGTATGTTTCTCCTTCTGAGATCCGAGTCCGACACTGTTCGTTTCGGTGGCCTCCCGGTCAGGAAACTTTCGTGCGTAAAGCATTTTCCTCCACGGTTATCAACAAAAAAAAAGTGGGTGTAGTAAGAGGCGACTAAGGGCTTATCCCTTAGTCGCCTTTTACTACACCAACTTTTTTTTGTTGTTTTGTCACCTTGTAAATTTCAAGAGGTTTAAACAGACACCGAGATATTTATATCAAAAATTACCAAAACTAAATTTAACAGCCCGTTCAAGTTCATTAGCGTCGACAATTACTGCCAAGTGTGTCGATAATTTTCACGTGATGGCAAGTGATCAGTGCCGTCCACGAACACCTACAATACCAGAGTAATAGCAGATGCGTTGCCGGCCTTTGAGAAAGGTATAGGCTCTTTTCTTGAAGGTCTAAGTCTAAGTCGTATCGGTCCGGTCTCTAAAGGCGAAAGCTTATGTCTTGCAGGGTAGTTTTACAGGTCGTTAAGATATATGTATAATTGTTTAACTATTTACGGTGGGATCATATAAACTCCTAAGTACCCTTCTTCATAGCGATGCCAATTCGTGCCTCCTGATTCGAATTAAGATCATTCCGCTACTCAGATACAGTGAGATTTAATAAAAGAAAAAGCAATATCAATTTTAAAAAATTGGACATTGAGCCGGCGACGGGCTCACCACCTGTCACGTTATCCCGAAAATGTCTTCGGTAGAAGGTGGGTCGAAGGGACTTAATTGTCTAGACTAGACCTCTGTCTACCCCTGTATTGGGAATTGCGTGAAGATATAAAAAAATTAAAAAATGCGCATACTTTTTTTTTTCTTTTCACGTAATTTCCCATACAAGGGTAGGCAGTGGTTTAGTCCTTAGCCGCGATCACTTTCTTCGGTAATCACTTCGCTATTATTTTTTTTTATAGAAGAGGGAGGCAAACGAGCAGGTGGCACACGTGATGGTAAGTGATTACCGCCGCCCATGAACATCTGCAATACTGGAGGAATAGCGGATGCGTTGCCGGCCTTTAGTTTTAATAGGAATCCTATTAATTTCGTTTTACTATTTATATTTGTTTAATATTAAAATAATATTTGCACCGAGGATCCTTTTGTAAAAGCCTTTGAATTGGGGCCTCCTCAATACAGGCTTTGCCTATTGAGAAGACTTTCGGTCAATATGCAATTCAGACAGAAACACCTTTGCAAACTGACGCTTTTCTCATCTGTTGAAAATGTAAAAATGTTTTATAAACTTAAAACTTGTTGTATAAATCTAAAATTTAATGATTACTTTCATTAAACTTTATTACTTACATTAAACTTGCCTGTTTTTTAAAAGTATGTGGATGTGTGTGCATTTTTCATATTTTTTCATATCTTTGTTTAATCTTCAAGAAATAATAACAAATATTTAAAATTTTATACGTAATGGCCACCTCTACAGATACGTGGTGTAATACACACCGGCTTTCATGGTGCCGTGAGCTCTGTGGGTCCCCGCGATTCCCGATCGGGTCAATACAGAAAACACTTTTTAAAAAATTTCTTGGGGCCTTCGTTTGTTTCTGATTTCATAATCAAAGTGCTTATATACTTTGTGATCTGTTTAATATATAAGATGTTATCCCCTGTGTATATATATGTGCTTTTATTGTCATTACTAATAACATTAAACTAATGGAATAATAATATGTATAATTATTTTAACGATCGAAGTTCCAGATTCAACTACATTCCTGAACTAAGCACTTTTCCTAAAAAAATTACCTTCGTACATTTTTAGGTTACGATTAAAGCGCTTGGAGAACTGCATTGCTACAAGTTTTAATGCATATTATGAAGCTGTGAATGCGTACGTGATGCTTCATACTTATTGATTTATACCAAAATGTAATAAAACTGTAAGAGAATACTTTTTTATTTTTTGTATATCATCACGTATAAATACGATCAGAGTAGTTCGATTTTGATAATTGTTACAAACTTATCTCGCACTATTCCGCATACAACAGTTGTTCCCGACCAAAGAGAAGAAGAGCATGTCTTTTCCATGGCATTTCACCCCATCTTCAAGACTAAAATACAATGGATTTCATGTTAGTTCATATTAGATTTTTCAGGAGAAATTAAAGTCGCAGAGTTCTAGGTTGGAAATATTTATTTAATTTTTATTGCACCGAAGTAAACTGCACAAAGACGACCTGAATACTATACTGGATTCTCTATCAGCTTACCCTAGGTTAAACTGAAAATATGATTAGGGCAGTTAAGGGAATAACGCACAAGAATTTTATATAACGCTAATAGATATTATAATCACTTATACGAATACATATACACAAACACTACTATAGTCAAATATTCAAAGATTTGTTCTGTTGAGTTGACACAAGCACTCGTGGTGAAACAAGATCCTACTTCCAAGGCGCTGCTCTCGAATATTTTCCAAGACAGCACGCAAATAACATTTTATATAGAAGTCTGCACCAATTGTCCTTAAATATTCGTGAACAACTGTCGCGAAATGACCTTTCCGACCAAAAAAAAGAGGCTATCATGTTTTCTCCTTGACTTCTTCTTTTCCTTACCTTAGTTTGCAGATCTTCAAGAGGATACACAAGAGCTATGGTTCCGGGTTGTTTTGACGATGTATTTGAGTTAGTTTGTTTCATTTGAGTCACCTCCGTTGAACTTTTATCGTAGTTTACTAGTCCCGCGTTTCTGGTTTTTAATCGAAGTATGGGAAATGCATTTGGGTCAAAGATTCTAAATGTTCGTGTAATATTTTTACTACACTGTCATAATAAATAATGGACCATATATTCGCGCGTTAAATTAATTTTGTGGTGTAACAAGACAGAATAACCGCTTTGTCTATGTACAAATGAATGTGTGGTTATATTCTCTTAGATCAATGCAATATATCACATTAAGTTACCAAAGCAGTCGGTAATCGAAAATTAAATGAAAGTTTTTATGGGCAATGTTTTTAACTGGCCGGTTCTAAAAAAATTATTCAACACTAGTATAAGACCCGTTTCAAGTTTTAAAACTTTGCATCTCTTAGGACATCAATGAAAAAAGGGTTGACTGGTAGATAATGCTGAGGCATTAATTCTGTCCATTATAGCCCTTTCGGTGTCTACAAAAAAGGAAAAATAGATAAATAAATAAATGAAACATTTTATAAAATTGTACTTAATTTCTTAAACTCTTATTATCTATAAATATTTTTTGTAGCATGAGTTTTTAAATAAATTAATTGTTGTTTTTTATGATCTTGCTTTAAAAGTATAAACATTTTTTAACGTTAATCATCTCATAGATAATGTCTTCCCAAAGTTCGCTTTTCTTAATTTTAACCATAAATGCAAATGTTGTTGTAACCTTGGAGTTGATAGTGGAAAAGAACAAATATACTACTTCACATAAATTATTGACTTTCACGCAGCAGAAGTTAGGACTGTAGAAAAATAAGTAAATATTTTGTTGTGTATTTTAGTTGTACACTGGCGGTTGAAACATAACGTAGCATAGTCTTCTTATTTCTAGCCGATTAAATGAAATCATTTATATGTACGTAGCATGCATTACATACCTCTCTAGCGGGCAAGAAACAGGCGAATAAAACTCCATAAGTATCCTCTATTTTGTTTTTTTTTTTCACGAAAAGGAAATACATTATTAAAATAAATAAATATCTTCACGGAAATTACAATACAGAGGCTATCTACCCTTGGTCTAGTTTAGAAAATTAAGTCCCTTTGACCCACCTTTCACCGAATTTATTTTTGGGACAACGTCACATCTGGTGAGCCTGTCACCGTCTTTAGGTCCACGCCAACGATATAATTCGTACATAAGTTTTTAAAAACCTATTGATACACGCCTGCCTCCTGGGGATCGAATCATTTAGAGGCTTTAAATCAAGATAAAAAATGTCATGACTCATATCGCATGTAAATTCAACGTTATATACAGTTATTACATACATTTCATTTATACATACATTTTTTTTATTTTTCATCCTTTTGGTATATTTTCTCCTCAAAGTAAGTCACTTCACAAATTTTATTCAAACTAAATGCATATAAAAATAACGCAAAATTTTTATTACAACTGTGTAAAAATAAATATTGAATTTAAATAAAGCTTCTTCTCTACAAGTCACGATAGCCGAGTGGTTGGGTGGTCGTAATTACGAGTCAAGAGACCCGAGTTCGATTCCCAGGTGGCAGGCTCGTACCAATGGGTTTTTCAAAAACTTATGTACTATTTATATCGTTGACTTGGAGACATAAAGACGGCGACGGGCTCACCACATGTCACGTTGTCCCGAAAATATCTTCGGTGGAAGGTGGGTCAAAGGGACTTAATTGTCTAGACTAGACCTCTGTCTACCCCTGTAATGGGAATTGCGTGAAGATATATATTATATTTTTTTTTCTTTTCTACAAGTTATTTCACGAAGAGCCGTTGACAGTCACAAATATTTGGAGTTTTTTTTTTTTATAGCAAAGGGAGGCAAACGAGTAGGTGGCTCACGCGATGGTATGTGACTACCGCCGCCCATGAACCCCCGCAATACCAGAGGTATAGCAGATGCGTTGCCGGCCTTAGTGTGCCCTCCCCCCCCCCACCCGAATTGGGGGAGGGCGGTGTGTGGGCCTCCGGTTACCTGCACTCACCAGACGAAACGCAGAAGTTTCTTAGACTTCTACTTCACGCCGGTATTCTGTGAGGTCGAAGTACGTCATTCGTGGAAAGAAAAAGAGTGATCGGTTTATAACGCCTTTTTAGTTATCATACGACACTAGATCATGCTACAAAAATTTTATATCCTGACATCATTCTGGATCTTGAAGTGGTCAATAAAACTCTTATTAATTGTCGATTAAACAAAACATTCATACTTGTTTTTTCTTTTGTTCGTATTCATTTGGGTGCCAAATAAACAAAAAAAGCACAGCTTTAGAACGTACTAAGGATTAAATGATGATACATGCAAATACATCCAATCAGCAATAGCTGTCAAGAGCTTTTAGCGCTGTTACTGCTTATTTTGTTTCTGTTACTGCTTTTAAGATATTTTCAATAACGCCATTACAAATAAAATTCATAGATGTACAGAAAATATGTAAACATAATATATATTATAAATTTATGATGTTTAATAATATACTTGAAACGTATTGTTTAAATTTCATACCAAATCAAAGTGTTTAAAATGTATTATACATGTTAGCTGTACTCCTGCGACTTTATTTGCCATCGAGGTAGGTATATGTATATAAAAATCAATTAAATAATATCAAAAATATATAGTCGCGATAGCAGAGTGGTTCGGTGATTGCAATTCGAGTCAAGAGACCCATTGACACAGCGACTGGCCACCACATGTCACGTTGTTGTTTGTCAAAAAAAAGTCTTCGGCGAAAGGTGGATCGAAAGAACCTAATTGTTTGGACCTCTACCTACTCCAATATTTGGAATGGCGTCAAGATATTCATATTTAAATAAAAATATATACTATAATGTGTGGTATCGACGTAAGACAATTAATTGCATACGGGCTGGAAATTATGAGTTTCAGGATTTACCATTTTTCCCAACCACTCCATACACCATGCTTCATTACTTATGTAGTCAATTCATAATGCAACGTAAAATTTAATTAATGAAACTGCAAATACTGCTTTTACTAACTTATTGACTGCATTTACTAGAATACAATTTAAAAATCGCAATAAACCTTTGTAGTAAAATTGTGGAACAATCTTAACGATTCGTGTCAATAAAAGAATTCCAATTGTATTTTGTATTAGATAGAAAATCAGATATTGGACCCAAATAATATACGGTGAAAATGTCACCTACATTCCCGTCTTTGATATCACCTTTGTATCTAGCACTGAAAATATTTTATAGCTATTTGAAAAGTTACGTCGAATCACAAAAAAAATCTGTTAAGTTGCGATATAATGTAAAAAAAAGACTAAATTCTGAATAATAGAAAACTGTAATGCGGATAAAATGAAACATATCGCAGACATTTATACATACATATTCACAACTTGATCGATTTGAAACTTGATATTATCATCACTAAAATGTATATGGCCGTGCTTCGTTGCTTTGAGCACGTTGAATGAATGAATGAAAACGGAATGGTGAAAAAAATGTTGACTGTTGACAACTTAAGTGGTCGCGATAGGCCAATATTAACTTTCAAAGATGGTAGGGTCCAAAGTACACAACACACTGTAAAGATGCGTTGAAAATGATGTAAAACCTTCATTTTCATGATGTATAATATTTTTGTATACTATAAAAAAATATTGACCAAATAGAGAGGAGTTTCTTTGTCCGGTTCTTGTCCATTACACGAAACCTACGTAACGGTGGAACATTAAAAATTAGAATCAATTAATGATTATATATTCTTATTTCGATAAATAAATTATTTGATTATATTTCTAAATATATAGATATCTTCATGCCATTTCTAATACAAGGGAAAACAGAGGGATATTTTTGGAACAACGTTGGTGGTGAGTCCGTCGCCGTATTTATGTAAAAGTCAACGAGATAATTCGTACATAAATTTTTGAAAAAAAAACCTTTTGTACAAGCCTACCGACTGAAGATCGAACTCGGGTCACTTGACTCGAATTCCGATCAACAAACAACTCGGCTATAGTATCCTTTTTATATGATTTGATAAATTTTAATCCTTGAAACACTTGTCGATCTGTTCTCTCTATTTCTTTCTCGTCTCGGATTATGTGTAAATATATAATACTAAAGTATATATATTAATAATAATCAACGCTTCCAATAGCGTCATTATTAAAAGCTAAAGTATAATGTGGCTTTTTAAACCAAGTTCGCAAAAGAGAGTCGGTTCTCCATTCGGTTATTTTTTCTTTATGTTTAATATTTATTATACCTCATAGCCTCATAGCCACGTCATACGAAGAACGATTTCGAAAATTACTTTTTAATTCGATTAGGTTATATTTGCTCACATTGTCGCCACGTTGGATTCGAATAATGTTATTCCAATTTGAACATTGATTGGAACTTCCTTAAAATATAAAAATCATAAATAATTATAAAAATCTAAAAATATCTAGGGTTCTCCATAGTTACCTAAACATGTTGTCTAACAAATAAAAAAATGAGAGCGCCTTTCAAATAATGACTTATATAGGCAAGTTTTTGATGTCTTGACTTGGGTATTTATAGTAATTTTCGTAGGAATCGCTAATTTATATTACTCGCTGATAAAGAATTTTTTAAATCATTTTAGTGTTATATTATAGAAAAAAGTAAATAAAGTAGCATATAAACTATACTCGTCATAAGGTCTCGACTATGCAAACTGAAAATGAACATTTAGCCTGCGGTGAGAGCTTACGCCTTCCGCTCCAGATATATTATCATGTCGCAGTTAATATCGCGATGAAGTTGCTAAAGAATCTTGTACTTATGGTACGAAAAATAAATATATGAAGACGTTTTAAAAGTTTATCTCGTTAAGGTCATTATGTCGTTAAGACATAATTGTTCATGTAGATATGTTTTGTATGAGCATAATCTTCATCAAAGATATACATAAATATGTAATATCTTTGATGAAGATTATAATTGTAATAAGAAACTTTTGATAATGCCATAAAGGCGAAACCGGTCAGATATTTTAATAGAAAAATAAATAAAAATTACCAACCGACACGCGACGCTCTTACCTCCAAGCGTCGCCACGAATCGGCGAAGGTCGCGGGTTCGAATTCCGCCCGAGAGTGGTGAGGAATGAATTGTGGTCAGCATTGTCCGAGAAAGGTGTCAGCAGTATCCTCATACGAGCATTGGGATTCTTGTGCTTGTGTAAGGATAATTTGGGCATACACTGAATGGTTTAATATCGAAAAGGTGTTAGACAGGGATGTGTAGCGTCACCGTGGATGTTTAATCTGTTCATGGACAATTGCTTGACAGATTTAAAAGAGAATGAAAGTGGGTTGAGAATAAATGAGTTACACTTCAAATGTTTTCTCTATGCTGATGATCAAGTATTACTTGCGTCTTCAGCCGAGGAGTTGCAGGAGATGGTAACTGCTATGAGTGGAGCTTTTGTTAGAAAGGGGATGAAGATGAATGTAAAGAAGACGAAAGTGATGGTGTTTAAAAGAGACGAGGCCATGACATACTGCAATATTATGATTGGAGATGAACAAATTGCTCAAGTGAATGAGTTTGTGTATCTGGGTTCAAAGTTCACAAGAGATGGAAAGTGTGAGAGTGATATTGAAAGAAGAGTGAATGCAGGAATCATGGTAAATGGCGCTTTGCACTCCTTTATGAGCAGTCGGATGGTGTCTAATAAGGCTCGTTTGGCTGTGCATAGAGGAGTTTTGGTTCCGACACTCATATACGGAAGTGAAAGTTGGGTATGGCAGAAGAAACATGAAAGCAAAGTAAATCCAGTTGAGATGAGAGCATTAAGAAGTATGTAAGGAGTTAAACAGAGCGACAGGATAAGGAATAGTGAAACAAGGAAACGTTGTGTTCTGAAAGAAGATGTAGTGACTAAAATTGAGAAAGGTATGCTGAGATGGTTTGGCCATGTCGAGAGAATTGAACGATTGACGAAAAAAGCATATAAGGCGAGTGTGAATGGAGTGTAGGAAGGGGAAGACCTAGGCGGACGTTTCGAGACCAAATCAGAGACGTCCTGAAAAAAGGCCAGGTCAAGAGTACCCTGAATCGAAGAGAATGTATGAAGGGAATAATGAAATAAGTAATAAAATAATAAATGAAATAAATAATAAGGGAATAATAAAATAATTTTTCCCACATTGGCGGGGGAGACGTCTTAACTTCACCCATTCAGACGCCATACAACTTTTTCTTTATAAACAGTAATACAAAATGGGCATAAAAATTGTATATTCCTACTAACTTTGTGGAAAACCATTAGAACAAAGGCCATGTTTGGCGGTGGCGCACTGGCGATCACAGTACTATCTTACACCGTAGATGCTGCTGCCCATTACCGGTCTGCATATTTAACTATGGTTTGGCTCTGGCTTAATTTTGGTCTATTATCCTTAGAGTTCTGTAATTGTGTATTCATTTACCGATAGATTACGCGATGTAAAACACTGCTATTTACAAGGCAGTATCCTTGTCGCCTCTCTTGATACTCACGGGAAAATGGGGAATTTTATTATTCTTACGCCGATGCCATTCGGAAACATGTCCATTAGCTCAGTCGGTAGAGCATGAGAATCTCAATGTAAGGTATATCGTAATGAAATGAAATTTCTTCACGCTATTCTTAATACTGTGGTAGAAAGAGGTCCAGCCAATTAAGTCCATGACAATGATAGGTGAGTCGAAAACTCACCTTTCATTGACAAGACATTTTTTGGGATAACGTGACAGATGGTGAGCCCGTCGCCACATTTATGTCCACAAAGTTTGTTTATTGTTGAAAAAACAAATTGGTACGAGCCTATAACGTGGAGACGGTACCCAGATGTTGATGCAAATTATGATCATCCAAACACTCGGCTATCGCGCTTTTTATTTTCGAGACATATGGTAATAACGTAACTAGAAATGAGTATGTTTTTTTTTTTGTACCAACTGAGTAACTCAAATATTAAGCATATAATTAAAAACATTCGAAACAAATCATAACCCGGCAAATATTTATGTAACTGTGTAGGTGAGTTTTCAAAACCATCGCTGAATCCAAGCTTCGGAGACTGACAGGAAAGCCTCGACGACGTGTTTGCGCACGTGTTTCTCTTCTCTCAGCCGAGCTTACCAAACCGAGTGTGCTTATGAGCGAATTATGAAATATGTATTATTTTTATATGAAATAAAGTTTGAGTAGCACTGCACTACATAGTTTTTGAAGTAGTGAGTTAACATAAACGTGCGGCGTAACATACCGTAAACAGGTTAAGAACCAAATAATAAATGCATACATAGAAAGGGCTCATCCCAAATTAAGTAGCTAAAGCACTTGTATTACAGAATCGGAAACTATAAAATTACCACAAAAATTTAGACCCGAGAAAATGAACAAAGTGTGGTTTCAACATTGACCCGTCCGGTAATAAACCCTCACCCTCAGAGATGGCTACACCACTAACGACTAATCCAATGAGATGCAATGAAATATGTATATACTCCAATTACAAGTTGAATAACTTGTAATTAATAGTTCAATGAACTTGCTTGATCTAAACAATATTTGGGTTTAAATTCATGTTGTGGTGCTGACGCAATTAGAAGTCGAGTTAAAAGGAACAGAATTCAATAGTATTTACAGCTCGCTGTTTACTTACTTGCATGCATATATATTTATATATATATATATATATATATATATATATATATATATATATATATATATATATATATATATATATATATATATATATATATATATATATATATATATATATATATATATATATATATATATATATATATATATATATATATATATATATATATATATATATATATATATATATATATATATATATATATATATATATATATATATATATATATATATATATATATATATATATATATATATATATATATACATATATATATATATATACATATATATATATATATATATATATATATATACATATATATTCATACTTCAATTTTAAAAGTGTCTTCTTTGTTTGCGATTCTCATACCCCAACTGCTTCAGCACCTTACATTGGGATCGGAGAATTGCATGTGATGTTGTTGCTATCTATGTATGTATTTTTTTTTATTAAATATTGAATATTACTTTATCAAAATATCTGTAAAATTAATACAATGAATCTCCACTTAAAACACCGTGTTAATTTTAAAAACATCGCTTTAAGTAATTCAATAAAAAAATTATAAAATAAAAAATTTATTTATTTCGAGCGTTTTTTCGAGAGTACTTTTACGGCTTCTACTTAATTAAAAATAATTTACATCAAAGTAAAACCTTCATTTTAATGTTAAAATTCATTCTTTCTCTTCTAAGGATACACCAACTTTAAGCAAAATAAAGAAAATCTCTTTATTTACAGTCGGTAAAATTTGTAAACTCGATTTGTGGTCGCCTTTCACCCGGAGAATCAATTGTTCGTGAATAAAAAAGCTCTGCATTTGAAACCCAACTTTAATTTGTTACATCAAGGGACTTTGGGTGAATTATCTAGTTCAGATAAAACACTTTATGTATTGTTACATTGTTTTGTCTCCGTAGATTGTTTTACGTAGCTCGTGAATAATCGTAATGTCGAAATTTCTTAAATGTTTAAAGGTTATGTAAAGGTAATATGCGTGAAGATATTTTTAACAAAAGTATCTTCACGCCATCCCCAATACTAGGGTAGATATGGTCTACACAATTAAGTCCATACGACCCACCTATCATTTCATTTCATTTCATTTCACCTTTTAGATAGAAAAGTATACAGCATAAAATTTAGCAAATAATTAATTATAGGCAAGACTATGGTGACACAAAACCTTTCACAGAAGACATTTTTGGAACTATGCGATAGGTGTAAGCCGGTAAAATGTGGGTGGAAAACACTAAACTGTCGAGACCTCTCTGTCTACCCCGGTATTAGGAAATGCGTGGAGTTCGACAATGTATTAATGCCAACTTGTTTAACTATAAATAACACCCTTAGTCAATTAGAAAGTGCACTGCACCAGTAAGCGCATAGACAACTTAAATGCAAGTTGTATGCTGCCCATTTCCTGTCTGTTTAACTTTGGTTTGGTATTACATATTAATGTCAGTGCTTGTCTATGTGTGTGTATGATGAAGGCATGGCATCGTGAATATCAGGGAATAAAAGTATGTTTGTATTTTTCTTTATCTGATTCTATATCTTTTGTTGCGATTTGTGTCTACCGATTTGTAGTTTGAGGTAGATTTTGAACCTATATATAACACGGCTGTGAAGACAGAGTATTAATCAATCCGAGAGATTTATCGATCCCATCCAAAGCCCTATTTATTGAAATGGATAAGTACTAACTGTTACGTAAGTTTACATTTTTAGAAAAATTATTGGTGAAAGTAAATCTTAATAAAATAGGATGTTTAGAACTTCAACTGTCAGGTGTAAAACTTTTTAGGTTAGAGACTTCCTCTTGACAGAGTGTAGAAGCGACTCTCCTACTCCTTCCTCTACCTACTTTTCGGAAGAGAGAGAATTCCATTGACGGCGTCACGCTTTTCAGTTTCAATCAAAAGAAATAATTGATGTGGCTATAAAAGTTTGATTTCAATAAAAAAAGATGAACTGTATAATAAATTTTTCAGTCCGCAATTAAGTATTCAGGTTAACATGCTTACGGGCGTTGCATTTTCGTAAATAAAAATACACGGAAGATATTTTAATTAAAAGTGTTCTAAAAGTTATTAAAGTAGTCTTGTGAGAGGCTAAAGCTATTTCTTTGTAGTCTCACGTACACTGACCATACGTTAATAAGAAAAATATTTTAAAGAAATATATTTGCTAATTTTTGAGCTTATGGTAGAGCAGATATTAAAAGAATAGCCACTGGTATATTTAATAATGTTGGTCCATAAAGAAGGATCTACATGCTATGTAGTGCGTCTGATGCCGCGATAATATACTAAGTATCTTCTGCCACCGTCAGTGACGCCACCGCCGGTGCTGCCAACAACATCGACTAAAATTGCTGCATGCGTAGGCTGACGCAATAGCAGTTTTATGCTTTTAAATTGAAAACCAGTACTATTAGAGATATACTCTAGTTTCAATGAATATA
Organism: Sericinus montela; assembly: GCA_029286605.1. Classification (NCBI taxonomy): domain Eukaryota; kingdom Metazoa; phylum Arthropoda; class Insecta; order Lepidoptera; family Papilionidae; genus Sericinus; species Sericinus montela. The sequence goes on along the minus strand of JAGSMR010000030.1, from coordinate 4,083,408 downwards.
TGGTTACGGCGTAAGAAGATACCATCTCGACGGCAACCGAGTCACGAAGGGAAAAGCCTAAGGCTGTTGGCATACGTTGGCTACGGGCAGATGGCGCTATAATTATCTGAAGGAATAACCGAAACCGAGGAAATCAGTGACGGGCAACAAAGTCTGCCTTAGATTATTAGTGCCTGTAGATACCTCTGTTGTTGTTATCCAATCCGTTTTCCAAGCGAGGTGATGATGCCAAACCCTAACTTATGTATATGCCGCAGTGTATTTATATACGCATATACATAATGAAAAATTTAACTCGATGGTTACCAATAACAACGTATAAAAGGAATCTACCAAATGTTCCTATTGTACTATCCTACTTATAAATACATCTTCTCGCAATTACCAATAAAGGGGTAGACAGAGGTCTAGTCTAGACAATTAAGTCTCTTTGACCCACCTACCACCGCAGATATTTTTAACGCGTCATTGTCTTTATGTCCAAGCCAACGATATAATTCGTACATAAGTTTTTGAAATACCCATAGGTACGAGCCTGCCACCTGGGGATCGAACTCGGGTCTCTTTACTTAAATTTCCGACCGCCCAACCACTAATAAATAATTTATTATATTATTTAATACTATGTACATATACTAAAGTTTGCATGGATGGATGTTTGTTTGGATGTTTGTGGATGGACGTTACCGAGTAGGTAACGTCATAACTGAACGGATGTGGATGACATTTTGTATAGAGATATAGTATAGGATATCGCAAATGCTCCCTAAAAATGTATGGTTCACGTGAGAGAGATATGAAACATAATTTTGAATAATGGATTTTGTATCGTTGCTTCGGGAATCAAATGGGGGTCATAGGCATAGGTTGCCTTTGAATAATTAAAGAATCACGTAGGTGTTGTTATAAACTACGGACGCAGTCACGGACTGAATCAGGGAGATAAATATGCAACCAGGGCCTGATAATTCTCACGTATAAACTGTTTCCAAATTTTGACTAAACTTACTTATAAATGGATTTTCTCGATGCATAGTCACTTAAGACAATTCACAAAAGATACATTTGATAACTTCACATGAACTAAGTTTATGCCAAATAAAATTCCATATTTATACTGATTTGTGTATGTTCATCCACAATACTATTTTACTGTGCTCAAGAGTTGCACTCTTTCGTTCGTTTTTGAATTATATACGAATTGGCCATTTTATTCAAATATCTTCACGCCAATTCTATTATTGAGGTAGAAAGACGTCTACACAATTAAGTCCTTACGACCGTGTCGATAACGTGTCTGGTGGTGAGCCCGTCGCCATCTGCATGTCCAAATCAACCATATAAACCGTACATAAGTTTTTGAAAAACTCCATCATCAAGTGCTTACCATCTGGGGATCGAACTCGGGTCTTACTCTCGGTTCTCGGGACTCGAATTCTGTTCGCCCAACTACTCAGCTATCGTGGCTTTATGCCATTTAATTCACACCCACATTAATAACTATTACATTCGGTAATCAATTATTCACTCACATATTGGTCGACTTCCTACTTCCGATTGACCTACCCTTTCAGTCTGTATTGAATACAGACTGAAAGGGTAGGTAATAAAATGGGGTGGTAGAAATATCAACGTGTTGATAAACAAACTGTGCTCTAGAGTTTCCCAAATATATCGTAAAAAAATAATTTCGTTATAATTTTTAATCCCGCAATAGACATAGTCAAGGCTTCTTCCAATATACTTTCGTTTAAGAGTTTGCTCAGAAAGAATTTAATTAACATAAGCCAACACTGTTCGTGACCAACCATCTGAAGAATGTGAATACTCTGTATTTTTACTTTACAAATAATGTATTGTGTAAGGTAAGTGATTACCAACTTTCTAAACAACTGTAGAAGTAGCGCAGGTTTTTGCCGATTGGCGATGACAGAACCAAATATTTCACTCCGTAGACACTGCTGCCTGTCACTAGTCTTTTTCTTATAGAAAAGGGAGGCAAACGAGCAGGTGGCTCACGTGATGGTAAGTGATTACCGCAGCCCATGAACACCCGTAACACCAGAGGCATAGCAGATGCGTTGCCGGCCTTAGAGTGCTAGAGGGTGTGGGCCTCCGGTTACCTGCACGCACCAGACGAAACGCGGAAGTTTGTTAGACTTACACTTCACGCCGGTATTCTGTGAGGTCGTGGTCCTTATCCGGTCGAGCCGGCCCATTCATGCAACAACAAAAGCTGATGCGTGGCTCTACCACTCTAATCACTAAATCTTAAATTTTTTGAGATGTTCATGCCATGTCATGGTATACATTACTATTTTCATGACTTTTCCTTCAATCGGATTCTACGTTTCGCTTTCAATTCATTCCATTCAATGTCAAATAATTCGGTTTCAATTCACCAACAACCTCTACTGTAGGTATCTACGAAAATTCTATGCGAACAGTTGCGTAATAATAAAGACCTAATGCTGTGTCATGACAAGTAATGGATGAGGAAATAATAGTCACGTGGAAACCCGACTAAAAAATGTTATAGTTTATTTTGTTTCTTCACAAAATAAACTATAACATTCACAACACTTTATTTTTTTAATTTGGTATACTATGTTATGGAGGGTCGAATAAAACACATCCACATTTGTGTGTGTGTGTGACTTTATTAACCTCGAAAGTTTATACGTGAAATAGACTAAACGCAGTCACGTAAAAGAAGGAGGGAGGAGAAATTTGTCACCGCTGATCTCAATTACCGTACGAAACATATTTGTACGTAGTTTCCTCAACTATACATGTAGTTTGTTCATAAGAATATACCAGCGGCTATTTTTCCGTGGTTGTCGTAAGAGGCGAATAAGCGAAATGAGAATAACGTTGGTCACTGACAGATAACCGTCTTAAAAAATACCACAACAAAATAAATCATCCCCGCATTGGAGAGCAGCATCCAAGACCTGTATTATGTGGTACTGCGTTCACTGATTATCGCAAATCCTTTAGTTAAAGAGGTATAAAATATCAGATTTAACATGAGAAGTTTTTGAAAAGTATCATATTATTACATTCAATAATTTTGAGGATAAAATATTCAGCGGTCATTAATATTTGTTAAAACTAAACTTGGATTAGATACGGAAGTAATATCACGTTGTAAAGTCACAATAGCCGAGTTGTTGGGTGATTGGAATTCGAATCAAGAGACCCGAGTTCGATCCCGAGGTTGAATGCTTGAACAAATAACTTTTTTGGAAACCCCAATATCAGGAATAGCGTGAAGGAGTAGGAGTAGCGCGTTTTACTTCAAAAAATTTGTTTTTTTTTATGCAAAGGATAAATATGAAAATCATGCTAAATAAAAAAAAGTCACGATAGCCGAGTAGTTGGGTTGTCGGAATTTCGAGTCAATAGACCCGAGTTCGATCCCCAGTTGGTAGGCTCGTACCAATGGGTTTTACAAAAACTTATGTACTAATATCGTTGGCTTGGACATAAAGATGGCGACGGGCTCACCACCTGTCACGTTGTCCCGAAAATATCTTCGGTGGAAGGTGGGTCGAAGGGACTTAATTGTCTAGACTCGACCTCTGTCTACCCCTGTATTGGGAATTGCGTGAAGATTTTTTATGCTAACTGGCAACGCTGAAATCTCACTTCTATAAAGTACAATTTTTGTATGGGATTAGTGTGAAAAACGGACTAACATTTCAACTTATGGTAACTACTGTACTGCTGTTTTGGTGGCTACTGTACACCATGGCACCTACAAACAACGTTACTCGTAAAAAAGGTTGCATTGCCCTTGATTACATTGGCTAGGTATACAGAGGTATATTTTAAACCAGAACACCTCATTATTCCTAAAATGCAGTTATATATAATAGGCATGATGACTAATTTTTAAAATCTATTTTATGATATTCAGAAGTATCTATTAAATCAAAAATATGTCATATTTCTGTAGAAATTAAAGGTTTTCATGCAATAAAATGAAATTTAAATTTTAAGTTAAAACTAAAACGCTAAAACGCTGTTCAGTTTCATGGCGTCTATAAATACGTCACGGCTCAGTAAACTTAAAAACGTCAATAGTAAACATTAGATGCTTGTGTCAAATCAAGTAATTTTGCATATTAAATATGAATTCAAAAGTGTATATATATGTGGTGTGTGGTCCCTCATTGCAATAATACATCTATAAAAACTCCGAACAAGTTATTTGTTTACGTCACAAATAACAAAACAATGGTTGACTCTTGCACGGCGAGATCCAACAGGTTTAAGTCTAAATGTTTTTTTTTTTTAAATATTTATTTACAGAAAAAGTTATGTTAATATTTACAATACTTATTAACTAAAAACTATTATAATCATAGAGCCCTACTCCTCGTGGCACGGTCCCAAGAACGCTTGCTGCATTTCCACGTTGAATGGCTAGACTTAACCGTTGAGCGAGAAAAGAACCAGCAAATGGAACAAATATATAGTCTCCATTCAAATACTCAAATTTACGCCATTTACCCAATTCAGCTGCCTCTGATGCCGCCCCGGCCCTTATCGAAGTACCCTTGATATGAGAGGCCGCTAATGTATCGACGCAAGTTGCGTCCCACACAAGAGTTTTGCCTCTCTCCCAAGGGACTAAAATCAAGCCGTCGGGTCTCTTACCATCCTCCCTAAATATTCCACAAGGCTCTAAATCCGATGGAATATTTATGGAAACAAGAGCCCTTCGGATGATTGGAATATCCTCGCCGGGACAGAGACGTAACCATGCTTCTCTTGCCTCGGTAGCAAAGGTCAAGTCCAAATCATTCTTAATAACTTTACGTGGCAAATCATGAACACTGTGTACGGAGGAAAGGAAAGCCGGCAGCGCAATATTTGAAACCTCTCTTATACCGATACCTCCAAATCTAACAGGTAAAGTAGCTTGAGTCTAGCTAGATGAGACTAAAGATAAATTTAGAATTTTTTCCAAAGCTATTTTGAGATTAAGGTCAATTTAATAAAATAAGTCTAAATACTTTAATTTATTTCTGTGAAGATCATTTTGTACATATTTTATAAATATATCATATTGTTTGTACATATTTTATAAATTCTACAATGATGTGTGACCTTAATTGAGGTCTAAAAGTTCATAAGTTCAATATTTTCTGAGATTACAGTTTATCTCTTGAATAACCAGTAATCTTTATTTCAATGAGTGCTTTATTCATTTTCCAGTTACCAAATGATATGGACAATTATATGGAATATCATGTAATGGGATTGGTGAAGCAGGATCGCATGAAACCAGCCTGTATTCCCACAAAATTTGAATGCCAGATAGATAGAAGAAAACGAACAGCTAATACGAAAGAACGACCGTAAATTGTCAAGAAACAAAGACGGGCACTAATTGAAGAATTTGAAAAAAATTTGGAGAATAAAAACATAACTAAAAAACATTTAGAACTTGGAGAAGCTTCATCCAGGGGTCAGGTACCTACTTATCTGTTTATATTTCAATAACAATATTAAAGATTCAATTCATTTACTATTTACCATAATTAATCAATTCAGACAATAACCATTAAAATCATTGTCTGTTATCATACATTCCTAATATTTAACTCGCTAAAGCATTTATTATGGAAAAAGTAAATAATAAAATATCTAAAATACTTTGTCAACTTTGTTTGATTCATTGTTTGTAAAAAAAAGTGCAGATTGTATTTACCTAGGTTACTAGGTATGTTATTGTCCTGCATTTTATTTGTGTCTAACAATTTCCTATTTTTACTTTTTAGATTTGCATGACAACATAGAAGAAAATTTAACAGAAAACAGTGCCTTGAGAACTACTAATAAGTCTATTCAAGTATTTATTACTCACAAGTTCAGAAGTAAAGTCATTCAAACAGAAAATAAATTAATAAATCAGTTGACATCACCCTTGAAACCTCATACCCATTCTGTTTCTACATCACCATTTAAAGTTACAAGAGGCAATTTCACGTCGCCATGGACATCCACATTACATAAACCTTCAAGGCAAATGTATCCCCCTGAAAATCAATCTGATAGTGATACTTCTTTTACACCAGCTGTAATGCACAGAGAATCATCACCATCAACAATATATCTCCAAATTGAATCTATATCAGACTGCAGTGAGATGATAAAAAACAGGAGGCATCTAAAATTCTGGAATGTACCTTGCTTAAAATTATAAAGAGCCCGCATTCTTACATTGGAGTTCCCAAAAGCTGTTATTACTTAATTTATTAAATAGAAAAACATACTAATATTCCTGCTAACAATATACTCATGTGTCTAAAGAAAATTAGATTAAATAACCCATTTAGAGAGCTTGCTGATGACTTTACAATGACTCCAAATCATGGTAGCAAAATATTTTTAAAAAATATACCTTTATTAGCAAGTGTCATGCGTCCTTTCCTTGTTAATTTAAATAAACATTCTATAAAAAGTAATTTACCTATGGCTTTTAGGCATAAATATCACAATGTCAGTTGTATCATAGACTGCTTAGAAATAGAGGTACAAAAGCCTTCAAAGGCCTTGCATCAGTCTCTGACATGGTAGGAATATAAAAAGGCCAATACTATTAAGTATCTTGTATCCTGCACTCCCAACGGTTTAGTTAATTATATTTCACCTGGTTTTGGAGTACGAATCACAAATACATGTTTAGTGGAATCTTGTAACTTTATAAAGTGCTTGCAATCAGGCATGTGTATGATGGCTGACAGGGGTTTTAAGCATGTGGAGCAATATTTACGCAGAGAGGGAGTGCAACTAGTAAAACCTCCAAGTGTTAAAACAGGGGCAAAACTTTTTAAAGCTGAAGCAAGGGAAACCAGACAAATTGCAAGTTTGAGGATCCATGTGGAGCAAGTGATTCGATTAATTTGCAAGATTCTTTGATTAAATAAAACTAGATTAATTTAAAGCACACAGTTTTATTTTAAAATCCCAATAATTAAATTGCACTTTGGTATAATATAGGATACACATTGTCTTTCCATGAAGAAATTAGCACTTTGACAAAATCAGATACATATTGTGCATCAAATTTAACTTGTATTATATTAACCTTTTTATTTTCACTAAAGTTGTAATCTGCTACACAGTAATAGCCATTTTTACAGCCTGTCAAAAGCATTTGTAGCTGCATCTGTGCATAGTATTTTTTAGTGGGTTTCCCACTAATAACATAATTGTTATATCTTTTTACACTTGTTGGGCACTTAATTTCGATTATATTGTCATCACAAATCCCATCAGGTGTCGCTGCTATAATGGGATAGTTTTTACAAAGCATTAGCCCACATTTTTTATTTTTTTTTCCCATTATGCTGCTCACTGTTTGCCTCACTTCATTCTCCAACATTCTACCGCGCTTCATGGCCCATGTATCTGAAATTTTCCTCACATTATCAATGAAATCAAGGTGCCATCAGTGGTTTTGCACCTACTGAATTCAAAAGCTCGTGAAGCTGTCACTCTGCCATACGTCAATTCATACCAAAGTGAACTTTTATGTTTTTCTCTAGTTGCTTCCTCAACTTTTATAATATCATCATTAGTTAACACAACTTTTTCAAAAAAGGTGTCACAGGATTTTTCTTTGTATTTCTGTACCAGTTTATGCATTGATAATCTTTCTAATGTATCAGGAAAATAGTCTGCTTGATACTTAAGTACCTCACAGTCACTATGTTTATATTTCTTCCCTTCTATAAATTTGGTAACACACCACTATTTGATGGCAAGCTTGGTTTGCCATTAGATAATGGTTTCGAAGTTATATATTTTAATGTGGTACCAACCCCTGACAGCTTTGATTTTCTCCAGAAGCACTCCACAGATGTACAGGAAGGCTCCTCACTTCGGCGATGGACCCACATAAGAAAAGCTACAGCATGTTTGCAGCCTCCTTGTGAAGCAACACAGCCATGGCATTGCACAGATTTCACTACTTCATCCTCTTCGTCGACTATAAGTGTTACTACGTACAATTTTGCGTGGAACTTATGCTCAGGGCAAAGTTTTGCCTTGACGTTGCACAGATTAGCTTCGCGTTCCAGCTGCACATAACTTACAGCGTCATCGCCATAAGATGGCCTTGAGGATCTAAAACAAATAAATTTATATGTAAGGAATATTACATAATATGGTATAGTTGTTTAAAACTATTTTTTATAACATAATAAAAACAATAAATTTTATAACCTTACCCTAACACCCATATATACGGCACATATACCTACGTAGGTAGCCATTTTAAACGCTAAAAATAGTGTTTATGTTATGAAGATTTAATGTACTTACATAGAAGTTTTGATGCTTCTAAATTCTGCTGAACAGAAGTCTTTGTTTGAAGCTAGGAACTCTCCCACCATCAATGAATCAACTCTAGGCAAATTAGCAGAATTTGCCTTGTTAAATCCTTGTTCCATGGCTGATGTATGTTGTGGAAATGGTAAACAGGTAAACTACGACTATAAAATGTATTTTAGCAAAAGGTAAAGCGAAAACAATAGTTTTTTTTTGTTAGAATTGCAGTGATCGCGCGTAAGCTCAAACGAAACTAGATGTCGTTACTGAGACGTGACGTAATTCGCTCTGATTGGTGTTTAAGCTGTCATGGCTGATTGTTGTATTTTATAGATTTACTTTAACAAATTAATCATAAATCTCGTCATTATTAAGAGAATAAATACATTTTTCAAAATCCTTGAATCCTGTTTCATTAGATCAGTTAAATATTTTGGCGATATTTGACTACTGTCATCATGCCTATTGTCACACAAGTTATTGCGTATTATGAAGACAGGCAGCCATTTATAATAATATCAGTAGAAATGGAAGGATAGTAAGATTAAGTTATAAAATTCGGTGAAATTTTTATTAAAATAACTTATTATGAGAGAAAAAAGCCGGTCACGCATGAAACCTTCGTAGATAAGACGTATGAAAAAGCAATTTTCACGTAACTTTATTGCTATTCGTTAGAATCTCTTATATGCCTTCCGAATCATAAACAAATTTTATTTCATGCTTGATGAGTTAATTCAATAACATTAATGGTTGATCACAAAATGTGCCCGTTTTGGGTATTACAAATTTGATACAAATCAATCATGTCAATTCAAGGACACACACATTTAATTTCCCGTACTGGGGTGGGCAGAGGTTTAAACAATGAAGTGCTTTCGACCAACTTTCCACCTAAGCCTATTTTTAGGTAACGTGATAGGCGGGCCTACCACAGTCACCGTATTGCCGTCTTAATGTCCAAGCGAACGGTACAATATTCTCAAAAGATAAAGAAAAAATATTTATATCCGTACTCATTTATGAATCGAAAATCACGATAGCCGAGTTGTTGGGTGGTCGGAATTTCGAGTCGAGAGATCCGAGTTCGATCCCCAGGTGGCAGTACCAAAGAGTTTTTCAAAAACTTATGTACGAATTTCATCGTTGGCTTGGACACAAAGGCGGCGACGGGCTCACCACCTGTCACGTTGATCCGAAAATATCTTCGGTGCAAGGTGGGTCAAAGGGACTTAATTGTCTAGACTTCACCTCTGTCTACACCTGTATTGGGAATTGCGTGAAGATATTTTATTTTATTTTTTTATTTTATTTATGAATCGAGGACAAAAGTGCATATTCAACACACATGCATTATAAGCCCCTTCCGAGATTCGAACCCACACCCCATAGCATCGAAGGCAGGGTCATAACCAAGCCAAGCAGTTGAGATACAATTTTTTTAATAAATACATACTTAACAGCTTGTAAGAGACCACGTGTTCCTCTCCCGTCCGTTTCAGGGTTTGCCGTAATCGCTTTGCACGGCAAGCGGATTGTCGATCGCAGTACCAGACTACCTACACCTTAGACACCACCTCCCGACACCGTTCTACTAATTGTGGTGTGGTATTGTTTCTAGATGGTTATCCCGTTACGTAATGAAAGTGTAAAAATATTCCGAAGCCGAACCACTCAGTTTTTAAAATATTCTTTCTTAACAATTATTTTGTTTGATATTATAAGGTTTACTACACAAATATCGTTACACCTCCTTCTCCATCATTTTGATACGAAGCTCTTAAAAAGCAATTAAATTAAAGTGTACGATAGTATTTTGTTATTGTACTTATTCAATTGTAAATAAAAAACGTAAAAAATAATTCTAGACGCTATTGTTTACAGAACACAGAGTCTATAAAAATAATAATTTGCATTTGCAATTGATGTCTATTTAGATATTTAAATTCATTGTTCATATATATTCACTTGAGTCTGAAAAAGGATAAGCATTTCTAAATATCATACAATATAATTAGAGGTAGCCTGTGAGAATAGATCGCCATCACGGTCTTAACATACCTCTCGCTTCATTCAATTGCATCATTTAATAATGCTCGCAGATTTAGGTATCCGGGTTCTCTTGACCTTCTCCTCTTCGAGTAATTTGCTCACGTGGTCTTCGAAAGTTGGTCTCGGCCTACTGACCTCTTTTATTTTTTTCTTCTTTGGTTTCTTCAGCACTCGGTCTTCATTTATTCGTTCAATGTATCCTAACTATCGAAGCCCACCCACATACATTAATAATACAGTAATATAATAATCTTTCAAGCCAGTTGTCAGTCGGCCAAGGTACGATTTAATCATGTAATAATTTAGATAAATAGCAAAATAATGTAGAAAATTTATTTACATCTATTTGTTATGTATTATATGGCCCCTAAAAGACAACGCTGCAGAAGTGTGAGAATCCTCAAATTTACACGACTTAACGTTTCATAAATGTAGGTGTCCGGTTTATATTATTACAATGATTAAGATTACTCATACATTTTAAATTAGATGTTATAACGTCCTGGATTTCAGAAAAATTAAAATCATTTTTAATATATTATTTAAAGGAAAAATAGTAATACTTATTAAAACTACAATAATCGTATAGCCTTACATCTCCTGACATGGTACCAAATACGCTGGCTTCATTTCGGCGTTGGAAATTAATACTTAACTTCAACCGGTCGCGGATACAACTCCTATAGGAACAGCGTCGTGAGAAGACCTCGCAGGCCTACGCTCTTTATAATAAGTATAACAAATATATAACCTTCTTTCAAGGAGTTAATTATGCCATTAATCCGATTCAGCTGCCTCTAATGCCGCCCCGGGCCGCATCGAAGTACTCTTGATGTGAGAGCCGCAAATGTATCGATGCAAGTAGCGTCACACACAAAAGCTTTGCGCCTCTTCCAAGGGACAAAAGTCGAGCCGTTAGATCTTTTGCCGTTGTTTCTAAATATTCTACAAACCGACGAAGTATTTATAGAGGTAAGAGCTCTTCGGATGAAGTAATTTTGAGGGTTTAGAAGGCCAACTCGTCGGTACCAGGAGGATCGACGAAGTTGACAAATTTATGCTCACAAAATAATAAAGGTAGCCTAGATATAGTATCTTTTATCAAATAAGCAAAACCATGTTGATTAATTTTTATGTAATCTGTCCGAATTCACAATATCAGCTTATCAATACTTAGAAAGTAGTATAATTTTACGAGTAAAGCAATTTAATTTAGTTATTTATATAAAGATCTGAAAGCTACCGAGGAGTTGCTGAATAAACTCGAGCGCTTACAAAATCTGCCTTTACGTTTCATTTACGGTCTAAGAAAATTTGACCATATATCTCAATGTCGCAAGAATCTCAAGCGGCTTTCAATTCGACTTCGCAGGAATAAACGACTACTATGTCCCCTTTATAATATTCTACATAATCCATCCTCTCCTTCATACCTAAGAAATCAATTTTCTTTTGTCCATCCGCCAGGCATGCCTTGTAGATCTAATGTCCGAACTCTTCTCCATTTCCCAGCTCATAATTCAAATTTCTATTCCTATTCCTTGCTTGGCATGGCGTGGTGAAAAGTGCACGCCTTGCAATACATAGCGCAGTGTTGGTACCGAGTTTGTTATATAGCAACGAAACCTAGGTATGCCAGTGAAGCATAAAAGCAGTTTGAATGCAGTGGAGATGCGATCTCTTCGTAAAACGTGCGGCGTTACCATGGCCGACCGAAAGCGAAACGAAGAGATTCGAAATTTGAAAGATGACCTTGTCACAAAAATTGATAAGGACATGCTTCGATGGCTTGGGCACGTTAAGCGAATGATTGACGACATAATATATAGCGCGGAAGTTAATATTAAAAGGTGTTGAGGTAGACCGAGACCAACTTTCGATGTCCATGTGAGCAAATTGCTCGAAGAGGGAGGGTCAAGAGTACTCGGATACCTCGACGTGCATGTATAAAGAAAATGATGAATCTGTATGAATCGAAAGATGTATGTAAGGATCGTGACACTTGGCGATCTGTTCTTTCTGGCTACCCCGCCATAATAATATTTTATTCATTTATAATTAATTATATAAATGAAATATTGGTATATTTAGAAGGAAAACAATAATATTATTATAAATATTAGACTATTTATCAGGTTCAAGAAATTGATAAAAGAAATATTTCACAAAAAATGTATAATTATGTAATTATCGTGAATGGGAATCAATTGATCGCTTCCATGCTATTTCTAATTATCTTACATTCAGTGCATGAGAGAGAGGACAAGAGAAAGAGGTATGTAGGGATCGTGACACTTGGCGATCTGTTCTCTCTGGCTACCTCGTCACGGATTGTGCGTGAAGATAGGTAAGTAAGTAAGGAATAATTTGCTTGACATTAATAAAGCTATCTTAGAGGAAGCGTATATGAAAGTTAATAACAAGGAAAGCGAGTATGAATTTATTATGGTCGGAGTACTTACCAAGTCAATTACCGTCTCAGAGTCAGTTTCATAGGTGTTTCTTCAACTGCTATTAACTTTTAAATCTTTCTTAAGTTTCACGATGAAATTTTATTATCTCTGTAAATTAATATTTTCTGTGTTGTATTATTTTGTTCGTGCGGTCAAAACACTTCTACAGCCTACATTACTCCGTTATGAGTAAAAAGAAATAAGGATTATGGTAAATCCATAATCGCCATTTAAGGCAAGTGAAGTGAAACGAGCATATGGTCACTAATCAACAAAACAGATTTCAGCGTAAACGCTGCTACCTGTGTCTACCTCATTGACATGTTTATTTTGCTACGTCGTACCAGTGTTCACGTTTTCGCTAGCTCTGAGAACCCGAGTGCGATTCCCGGACAGGTTAATATAGCAAGCCACTTCTTTTACATGGTCTGGAGTATAGGAATTTAGGTGGGAATTGTTGTTTCTGCGTCACGATAGCCTAGTGGTTAGGTAATCTGAAATCGAATCAAGAGACCCGAATGAAGATAAACACGGCGACGGGCTCACCATAGTTATCCCAAAAAATATATTCGGAGGATGGTGGGTCGAAAAGACTTAATTGTCTACCTCTATGTGCCCCAGTATTGGGATTGGCGTGAAAATATTTACATTCTTTTACCTTTACTTCTTGAAAACACTTGGCTCATAGCGCATAGTTAGTATATCTTTTGGCTCATAGCGCATAGTTAGTAAATGTATACATGAAAAAGAGAACATATTGCAGTTACCGACAGAAACGCCCGCGATAAAGACCGGCACACATTGAAAGCTAAGTAAATAGGCTCCTTGAGACATTGAGAACAAAACGCTATAACGAAAACAAAGTATAATTGCAAGCATTCTAGTCAGGGTGAAGTAGATTGCAAACATCTAATTACTCTAAGAGAACGCAGTCTGTACATAATTGGCTGTCATTAAGATCTAGACTTAAGCTTCCTGTGTCTGTATCCTTCAGCTGCAAGGAAAGCGTCCCTACAACAAAAATATAACATGACAAAGTTAAAAACCATTCATTATTCCAAAGGTCTGATTATTTTATGCTATATCCAATTTGACGGGTTGTATTAAATAATAAATACATTAACATTACGAGAAATCACCCGCGTCGAGTGCCCCTACGCCGCGATATGTTATGCGGATAGATAATAATAAAGTTATAAGTTTACTTTTGTGAGGAGTGTTAAAAGCACAAAAATCACTGAATGTTGTAAATTATACTGGGTTATTTTTTTTTTACAGACAATGCAGCTTCTTAAATATATATTGAGGTTTAGGACGTTAAAATCTTTAATTTTTTAAATAAACGCCGACAAAAAGCTTTAGGACTTACTCCATATATTGCGCCTATGCTTTGTTTGTAATATAAAAGCTTTTGACAAATGAAAGAAGAATTACCCCAGAGTCCATTTCTTAGTTTCGATGCAACGTAACCAAGGTAGGCTGTTAATGATATATTTGTTTGTTATATTGTTTTGTTATATTGTAACCTACTTAATGCACAAAAAATGTCTTTTGGAATATTAATAACAATATAATATATTATGTAACAATAAAGGTACCAAAAACACCCAGACGCGAGATGATGTCGAAAAAGAGGCTCTACACTTTGACTCGGGAATCGAATCCGAGACCTCAGGCCTGGCAACACTAACACGGAGGTCGTTAGCTATCAATTGAATCCCTTAGACTCCTTTACAGTATACCTATGGAAAGAGAGGGGTTAGTAAGTTATAGTACCGAAACTAAACAGTATTACTTTTTTATTTTACTCTAAATTTAACTTGACATTCTATGTTACATATTTAGTTCTAGCATAATAAATGAAGTAGACTCGTCATGGATAAGTATCGAAGCAATGCTTGAGTAAACAAATCTAACAAATATTCGGTCTAAGAAATTTCTCTTGCACTTTTAAATTGGAAATTAGAGTTGTATTCCAGTTAATACGAAATTTAAGGTATTAATGAAATAAATATTATTTAATACGATGTTTCATATGAAATATAATTGCAGTGTCTCACAATAAGTCTCACGAGATTATAGAAACATTCTTGATGTTCCGAAGCTGGCGTAGTTATATGCACATGGTGATGTTAAATGCAATGGAATATGAGTGTTTTAATCACAAACGTTCACCTGCAGCGTAAATTAGGTTTCCAATATGACCGTAAAGATCACCGCTTAAGTGGCAATAGACAGGTCACATAGCACTACGAACTGATAGCCGTTGGATAAAAGTTTCACCACTGGCAGCCCCGTTTAGACAAATGCAGTATAGGACGATCTCACAAACTGGAGTGATATGACCTGCACAATATTTCGGGAAGTTGATCATTGCAGTTCCTTGTGTCAGGTTTTGTCGTTTTACATAGAGAATGATGATTATATAAAGTTTTTATTATAAAATGGTCATTTCAAACTCCATTTATATATTAATTTAACGCCGCCATGTTCATTTTCTTTCACTTATAATACCTAGACAAAGCGATGTTGTCTTTAAAGTGAACGACTAATTTGAACATAAATCGAGTTCAATCAGGTTAAGAATAACGATCAAAGTTCAAGAGTCAAGAACTTAAAAAAATTCATCATAATAAGCCAACAACAAAATGGGACCATGTACTGTGTATAAATAAGTCGGAAAATAGCCTTTTCTCTGCGCTTGGCTTTTTTCCTGGCTACATGTATTAAAGTTGTTGTTGATGCACAAATTTGTCTTCAAGCATTGGAAGTAACATAACTTTTACCTCTCTAAAGTTGTATTCAAACAAGATTGCCTCCCTCTATCTTTCTCTCTTAAGTTTTAATCTAATACTAGTAAGTATCACGGATCTATCGAACTGATTAGCTTATTTTTCCTCTTTTTCTAATATAAATAAAAAGAAACAATCTAAGTTTCATCCCTCTCAAGTTAATCTTCAAGGCGATTTTCTTATAAGGCACAGTACGCAGTTCGTATTGTGTATTGCTTACAACATTAATTAAGTCGTATTTATAAATAAATAATAAACATCTTCACGCAATTCCTAATACAGGGGTAGACAGAGGTCTAGTCTAGACAATTAAGTCCCTTCCACCGAAGATATTTTCGGGATTTCGTCGTATTTATCATTATATGAATATATTATTGTGTTCATAATGAACTAAAACAATTTAAGTTTTCAGTAAAAGCATACAAGAAATATAACACGCAATTGTTTATGGTTGGCCATAAATCAGTTTCGAAATGAAATATGCGACATTCATTTAACATATTTCTTCCCCTATTAGTTGTGAAAACTAGTAAAATAAATCGTAAATAATATTGAGTGGCATTGGAATATATACTTTGCATAAAATTTGTATTTTGCTTGTAACAGACAGGGTAAACTTGTCGTATGATATGATAAATAAAATATATGAGATATTCGAGTAGTTGTAAATTTATTTTCTTTTAGTTTTAAATACTATTTCAAGTGATGCCCTACTTCAGCACATACATATTGTGTATAAGAATATGAAAATTTGTTTAAGTATCACGACCTTCGCGAAAGGGCGGGGAATATTTCGGTTTTCGGAGGGTCGTTAGCACCGTGGTCCCTGGTTCGATTCCCCGTTTGGGTTAATATAGTATATAGTATAGTATATAGTATATAGTCTTGAATCTGCAATCGTAACGCCATTGCTTTGACTACTTACTTTGGATGTTTGTGATGTAATCCCTATCTATGATGTATTTATTTATGTATGTGTGTATTTAATTTACAAATTTATGTGTTAAAGGGATATAATTTTATTTTTAGACACGAGTACAAGCACTTATATTCGATAGCTTCGAAGGTAGCTTGAGATAGGTTGTAAATAAGAAAAAGAAAATACCTATGAATTAATTGGCGTTCTCTTGGGTTATATAAGTGAAATTAAATATAAAAACATAAAACAAACATTAAGCAACTTTAAATGAAAAGACTGAACAAATATTTTATATAAAATCAGTTTTGTTATTTGTAATTTAATAAGTTAAGTTTTTGTTGAAAGTACAAATTTCAAATATTATCCAAAATAGTCCTCGGTGAAAAGGATTTCTTTGTATAGTCCCCTGCCTTCGCCAGAAGGGGAAACTGCATGAAGATAGATGAAAATTTAAAACTTAAAATTGCTGATCTAAGTAAAATAAAATTCCCAAATTAAATATTTAACAGTTAGCTTTAGAATATCTACCAATTAAAAATTACAATGCTTAAAAAGTAAAAAGAATGAAAATACGACAGAAATAATTTTTCAAGAAAAGATTTTATTGGCGAAAATTTTTCCAACTCAATTTGGCTTTTTAACCTGAGAATCATTCGTTTGGGACTAAAAAGGTTTTAATTTAGAATTTTATTCACAATGATATTTAATGAAATAACCACTTTGCTACGGGTCACTTGGCACTTCTACTAAATAGGATGTAGTAAAATTTTTATACTCATAATTTATATAAATAATATTCAAAGAAAGTTATACTAACAATGTCAAATAACTAGTCAGGAGTGTTTGCGACAACAATCGAATGACAGGACCGAATTAGAGACATTGTTTTGAAATCCGCACACTAAATCATAGGGATATTGACGATATACATATATCGTATCGTACATACATACATACATATTTACTATTTAGATCGTAAACTTGGATATAAAGACGACGACTGGCTTACCACGTGACATATTGTCCCAAAAATGACTTCGGTGAAAGGTGAGTCGGAAAGACTTAATTGTAACACTCCTGTCTAGCCCAGTATTGTGAATAGCGTAAAGATATTTCTTTATTAATGTTATTTTTAAACATCGTTTCCAACAGTAACCACGAATTTAAAAAGGAATTTACTTAAGTTAATCATACAAGCGAAAAAGTTGATAAACAAATAATATTGTTTTCTTTCAAATGTCGTTGTAGTTGATGCCGTTAATGCATTTATAATGTTAAAGGAAATAAATCATTTTTCTTCGAAATAAAAAATAATATTTTATTTAAAAGTCACGATAACCGAGTGGTTGGGTGGTCGGAATTTCCAGTCGACAGACCCGAGTTCGATCCCCAGGTGGCAGGCTCGTACTAATGGGTTTTACAAAAACTTATGTACGATTTACATCGTTGGCTTAGACATAAAGGCGGCGACGGGCTCACCACCTGTCACGTTGGTCCCGAAATAATCTTCCGTAGAAGGTGGGTCGAAGGGACTTAATTGTCTAGACTAGACCTCTGTCTACCCCTGTATTGGGAATTGCGTGAAGATATTTTTTTTTATTTTATTTAACTTAGAAGAAACAGACGTAATAAAATGTTGTTTTTTCCAGAAAAACAAAAAATACAATTATGAAATTTCTAGAATATGTAACTAATAATCGCCAACCTGCTTGTCTAGCATAACGATAACATGTTTATGGAGGGGCATTTTTAGCATTGAACTATGGGTTGATATAATTAGACGAGGAAAGGTAAGCACTTCAATAAAATACGATTTACACCGTACATTGAACTGTGAATGACCTGTGTCTCCAAACGAAATCTATATTTATTTTGTACCTCTTATTCTCTACGAGAGAATTTGTATTTTCATCGCATAGTCCATGTTTGTGTACATATTTACTTTGTCTAGAGATCACCAAACTATGTAGTTTTAGCAAAAGTGAGATGTAAATAGCAACTGAAAAAAGAACAAGTAATACAGAGTAAATAAATACCTAGTCAGGTCATAAATTCTGTCACATGTTTAACCTGAAATAATTAAAACAAGTTTATTCATTATGTAACTATTTATATTCCAAAATGAACTTAACAAAACATAGATTCTTATAACACTAAAGTTTATTCAAAATGACCTCCGTGATTTTGAATACAGGCCTTCAATGTGTGCGGCCAGTCGACTATCGCAGCACGAACGAGGTCCATGTCAATATCGGCGGCTGTCTTAATCAAGGATGTCTTGAGTGACTCCAAATTGGGATGAGGCTTTGAGCACGCTTTTTCCTCCACGTTTTGCCATATCTAGTAATCTAACGGATTCAAATCTGGACTGGAGGAGGTCCAGTCTTCGTGCCCGATGAAGTCGATTTCACGCGCCGCCAGCCAGTCGTGTGTGCTCTTCGCTCTATGAGCTGGCGCCTAATCTTCTTGGAATACCCAGTGCCTGTTATTGAACATGGTATGAGAAACAGGTTCCACAAGGTTCGTCTGGACTGTATTTTGATACACAAATGCATTCGTTTTTACACCTTTCTCGCAAAAATGTACCTCTGTTAAGCCCCAGTAAGAAACTCCCAACCATACCATGAGCGAGGATGGAAAATGTCCGCGTTGGACACGCGGAATACGGTTGCTCGCTTCTTCACTACTGTGTGCGTACACCTTATCATTTTGTTTGTTGTAGCTCTCTTCTACGGTAGAAAATTTTTCATCCGAAAAAAGAATTTCCCGATATATTTTCCCGCGTACCGCTTAAACAAAGCGCGGCATCTCTTCAGTCTCAGGTGCATTAGGCGAGCATTCAAACAATGTTCTGTTTTTGTTCTTTGATATGCCCGAAGCCTTCATGTAACACCCTTTTCACCGTGGTTCTGCTTAACCCCATCTGAAGGGCCAACAGGTTCTGCTTACGTTTGGGATTTCTTTGAACTCGAGCCTTCACAGCTTTCATCACTGCTGGAGTCCTAACAAACCGAGGGCGACTACTTCTTGGCCTGTCATCTACACTAGTCTTCATTGTATCGTTTGATGGTACGAATCTTTTGGTTATATTCAAATTTTTCAGTATGTCAAAAACTTGAATTGGCGCGTAACCGCATCGATGCTACGCAATAACTGCAACATGGTCTTCTTTTAGCGTCCACTCCATATTTAAAAATGAGTAAAATTCTAAAAAGTATGTAGTTTTATTTTCATGAATAATTCGAAATTCGTATTCAATAAACTTTTTTGTGGCCAGCATTCGAAAAGAAAAGTTTTTACTGTGTGACAATACTTATGGCCTGACTGTGTATAGATAGGGACAAAAAACATACATAGCTGTGATCTCAACGTAAATAGCTATATGGCACTTGTGTTATGGATTCAGAAAATTCGGATACCATGCAGAAAAAGTAAACGTACATAGAAATATTATAACATAAAGTAGTGTAAGTAATAAGTATATCTTATAAACCAATCATAGAATAGTACATTGTTATGACTATTTCAATTTGTCAAAATGTGCATATTAAATTTCATGGTATTATTATTCTTTTACAGCTATGAAGCATTGATATGTTTTTTTCCAAAAAAATTACTAACATGATATAGAATAATAATAATAATTCATATATTTTAGATCAACAATCCATATAAAACTTAATAAACATTTTAAATGAAACGATTTTCGGATTTTATCGCGTTTTAAGTAGTTTTTACATACTATTTTTATTTCCCGACCGGGACTATTATAAACATATAATACAAAAATCAAATTAAAAATAAGTACATAATCCCGAAATGAAAAAATACAAATACAAATACTCGTAAGCGTAAGCGACGTACTTTACAGAGCAAATTCAGATTTTTTAACTTTTACAGTTATAATATTATTTATCAAAGTTTTTAACCATTACGTATCTTTATCCGAGTTCTGAGAACTGATGACGAATGCCATCGTCAAATTAAAAAAAACTGTAAGTCGCAAGCATGCGATCCACCTACCACGGAAGAAATTTTTTGGTAAAACGCGAGACCAGACGCCGTCTTTATGTTCATACCCTCGATACAAATCGTACGTAAGTTTTTTTTGCAGAAGCAGGATCGAATTCGAGTCTCTCGACTCGAATTTCGACAACCCAACCACTCGGCTATCGTATAAAATATATATATTAAAATATCTTCACGCCATTCCCAATACAGGGGTAGAAAGAGGTCTAGTCTAGACAATAAAGTCCCTTCGACCCACCTTCCACCGAAGATATTTTCGGGACAACGTGACAGGTGGTGAGCCTGTCGCCGTCTTTATGTCCAAGCCAATTATTTAATTCGTAAATAAATTTTTGAAAAACCCATTGGTACGAGCCTGCCACCTGGGGATCGAACTCGGGTCTCTCGACTCGAAATTCCGACCACCCAACGACTTGGCTATCGTGACTACGATATAAAAACATAAATGGTACCAAACTTCACAATATAAACCTTTCTTATGACCAATCTGGCAATCGCGATATACTGAAGCGGTACTCGATGTATCTGTGTATATTCATAATTTTGTAAATGTTATATATACGCAGAAATCGGATAACAGGTAACAAGGTAATAACTTTTTATTGCTTGCTAACAAGTCCGGAGGAAGCCCCTACCTATGGAGTAAAATGATACTTGTTATGCAATTTTTATTGATTTCAAACCATGTGAGTTATGCTGAACTTTTTGAAATTGAACTAGTTTTTTTTTTATTTCAACTTACATGGGTGGATTCGAAACCGCGACTTAAAAAAATTTTATTTAATGTTACTTGTTAATACCACTGGGTCATAATTTTAATTATAATTACTTTCTTGTATTCACGCACAGTCCCTGACCAAGAGTAGCAAGAGAGAACAGACCACAAAGTGTCACGATCCATACATATATTTGAAGGAAGGGAAAATTCATCATTTTCGTCAGATATACACGTTTTTGTATTCGCGTACTCTTGATTATCCCCTTTTCGAGCAATTTACTCACATGGTCTTCAAAAGTTAGTCCCGGCTGTTTAGTATAAAATATTAATAGCAATAATTGAAATAATGCTGGACGAGAAAGGACTTAATTGGCCAGACCTCTAGCTACCCCATTATTGCGAAATTTAATTCAGCTACAGCAGCAGTAGTTTAGACTGCTTGTATATAGTGCCAGTAAAGGTGATTTGAGTTTGTTACAGTCATTTGGAGAGAAGAAATGGTAATAAGTTACATAAAATAAAACAAAATCTTCATTTTTCGGTATAGGCATATACATTTCATTTGCCAAAAATCGCTTTTTTTAAATCTGATTCCATAACGTAACAAGGTTGCTACGGTTTGTCTCCGTTCGCAGAGGAAGTTAACTCTGTAGGCGTTCTCATTATTATGTCTTCTTTAAAATATTGAATTTTATATATTAACGTTATGGAATTTAAGTGGTTGAAAGATTGGAATTCGAGTCGACCCATAGGTATTTTAAAAACTTATGTACGATTTATATCGTAGACTTGGACATAAAAGACGACAACGGGTTCACTACCTTTCACATTGTCCCAAAAAAAACTTACCGTGGATGGTGATAAATAGCATCTCTCTCTGAATACAACAAAACACTTCTTTATTGCCACACGTAACAAAATGTATTACTACTAACTTATAGTATACTATCATGATATATTCTTGGGAAAACTTTGTCCTGTATCTATTTTTGCAGAAACATATTAAGTAAATTACATCGGTATGCTACAAGTAAGTAAAATAAACAAAAAGAGAGAATTTTATTAAAACCTTCAAAATAATATGTCTAAATTAAACATATATTCTCTAAGAATCAAGTTCTATAATTTCTTTTCAAATAATATCGAAGTAGGTATTAAAATTTGTGTAACATTCACGGTTCTCTGCTTGGCGATAAGAGAGCGTCCAACGAATTGTCTCTAGAGTTAGATTTAATATAAAAATAGTAAAAAGTATAATCACAGATATCTCATTATATACATCAGAAATTAACCGAAGTCTAAGGAAAAAGTCACTGATATATGATCACTGATATATGTTACAATGATTTTTTTACACATTTCCTTTTTTTTATATAGAAAAAGGAGGCAAACGAGCAGGTGGCTCACGTGATGGTAAGTGATTACCGCCGCCCAAGAACATCCGCAATACAAGAGGCATAGCGGATGCGTTGACGGCCTTAGAGTGCTCCCCGCCCAGAATTGGGGGAGGGGGTTGTGTGGGCCTCCGGTTACATGCACTCACGAGACGAAACGCAGAAATTTGTTAGACTTCTACTTCATGACGGTATTCTGTGAGGTCGTGGTACTTTCCCGGTCGAGCCGGCCCATTCATGCAATAACAAAAGCTGATGCGTGGCTCTACCACTGTATATAATAACGAAGGTACCACAAACGCATTGTCTACATAGACCCGACCGGGAAATCGAACCGAATAAAAACGGTGTCGGCACTCGTCCTCTAAGGTCAAACAAACTGATACAATTTTTGGCTCTGCCACTGTTAAATTTTATGAAATAATTTTCAATTAATGTATTAAATTTCTGTCAAGATAACCAGTTGATGCATAACAAATTATTAACACGCAATTACTACAATTAAAGGTAAACAAAGGGGAGAATTTGAATTTATTTATAACATGAAACAAAAAAGTTAAACTGAATAAAAATAAATACAAATTTGGAAAGAAACTCAACTAATTAGAAGATATTTTTGCAATCGGATCACGTTGCGTTATCGACTCCACTGGAATATTTCTATTTATAAGTCTTAAGAGTCACAATAGCTGAGTGGTTAGGTGATCGGTATTCGAATCATGAAACCCGAGTTCGATTCAGAGGTAGCCTCGGGCCAGAACGTTCTTCGAAAATTTTCTTCGTTGAAAGGTGGGTCGACATGACTTTATTGTTTGAACCTCAGTTTACCCTAATATTGGGTACGGCGTGAAGATATTTTTAGGAACGACATTTTAGCGAAACCTAAATAAGAAATACATCTTATCTACGTTACGTTTCACAGAAGCACTATAGTACCATTGCCTAAACAATAAGTTGGTGTAGTAATTAATTACGATCTCTTTTGACCTCTAAAACAATACAATTGAGTTCGCTGTTCTTTGTTTTTCTTTATATAAGTTCACGCTCATATTGTGGATATACACAATATGAGCGTGAATTCAATATCATATTAATATCATTTGTTACTTTGTGATAGTCGAGTAATGTCACAGTAAAATTAAATAGTCAGTCCAGTAATATGAACTTTTGTGTGACTTTCGTTTTATTATCACTTCGCAGGAGCTTATTTGAGATAACGTGACAGGAGCTTAGCTTATCGTCCTTTCGAAAACATTTTTGGGACAACGCGACAGCCTGCTGCGGTCTTTTATGTTTAAGCCAACGATGTTGATCGTACATAAGTTTATTGAAAAACCCATGGGTGCAAGTCTACCACCTGGGGATCGAACTCGGGTCTCTTGACTCGAATTCCGATCACCCAATCTAAGAATAAAATAATAAATAAATATCTTCACGCAATTCCCAATACAGGGGTAGACAGAGGTCCAGTCTAGACAATTAAGTCCCTTCGACCCACCTTCCACCGAAGATATTTTCGGGACAACGTGACAGGTGGTGAGCCCGTCGCCGCCTTTATGTCCAAGCCAACGATATAATTCGTACATAAGTTTTGAAAAACCATAACAGCCACAGTGGTCGGAATTTCGAGTCGAGCGACCCGAATTCGATCCCCAGGTGGCCAGCTCGTACCAATGGGTTTTTCAAAAACTTATGTACGAACTAATCCCGAAAATATCTTCGGTGGAAGGTGGGTCGAAAGAACTTAATTGTCTAGACTAGATCTCTGTCTACCCCTGTATTGGGAATTGCGTGAAGATATTTATTTATTTATTTTATGATTACCTCCGATGATATATTCGATGACATCCGTGGACGAGTGGTGAATACACCGGTTCACAGGGTATCTCTGAGGTCCCGGAATCGATTCCCGGTCGGGTCGATGTAGAAAAAAACACTTTTCTCCATTTTCTCGCGTCTGGGTGTTTGCGATGCCTTCGTTGTTTCCAGTTCCAAAACACTACTGCTTTAGTTGCTTACTCTGGCATAAAA
Organism: Sericinus montela; assembly: GCA_029286605.1. Taxonomy (NCBI): domain Eukaryota; kingdom Metazoa; phylum Arthropoda; class Insecta; order Lepidoptera; family Papilionidae; genus Sericinus; species Sericinus montela. The sequence goes on along the minus strand of JAGSMR010000030.1, from coordinate 4,058,674 downwards.
GCAATATATGTGATGTTGTTCCTTCCAATGAATGTGTTTATGTATTTTTTATGAATTAACAGATTGTTACAAATACTAGATTGACGTCTTGGTTAGTCACTGCGGTCACACATTCCCGTATAATTGATTATAGCAAAACCTTTTTACCGCCTCTATCCTGGAATTTTATATCAGATGATCGGAGCACGAGTGCAGAGAACCGTGTCCGATCACCAAGTGGTTCATTCATACCAATGAGTTTGTTTAACACTTATATACGATTTATATCGTTGGCTTGTATTTAAAGACGGCCACAGGCTCACCACCTAGCACGCAGTCCCAAAAAATATCTTCGGTGAAAGGGGAGTCGAATGGACTTAATTATAATAATTTGTCTGGTTACCCCACTGCCTACCCCAGTATTGGCAATAGCGTGTACACTACTTACAGACCGTATGTGAAGGAAGTAATGCCGTGAATAAAACCGCGCCGCGTATCTAGTTCTAGAAAAGCAGACAGGGCTTATGAAACCGTGTTTTGTTACCAGATTTATATTTATATTTCAGCTTCAGTAATAACTAATCTTTTCACCAAATTGCTTTTGTACAGAGAGTACCGCTATCAACCTTTGTTATTTTCGAAGCCCATCACCGATGATTGTAGTTTAGGCAAAATAAGCAGAGAGTTTTTTACATAGACCCGTCCGGGAATCAAACCCGTAACCTCAGAGCTGGCATCACCATGAAAACCAGCAGGTACACCTCTTGTCCACTGAGGTACTTAAATTTAATAATAACTAAATATTCAAAACTGTGCTTATCTTAAGCACAGTTTTGAATATTATTTTAAAATGTCATTATAAAATATACATATTATCATAATCACAGTCGAGGAGGCTAGAAAATTTTGTAATACTGGACATGACTAGTAAAATGTCTTTTAATTTGTGTAACTAAAATTTTCAGCTAATGTTTAGATTATTTTTTGTCGATTTACAATATTTTAAACACATTAAAAGTCACTTTTACTTATCCACATATATGTGGAACACTTACTTATTCCACCAAGAGACGTCAATCGTGAGTATTCAACATACATCATAAAAAATATAAATATTGTCATGTGGTAACAGCGTAAGAATATAACACACCTCTTTCTTTCCTTAGGTGTCACAAGAGGCGACTTAGGTGCAAAGCAGAAAACACCTAACCAAAATAAAGGAGACCGGTGACTGGCAATAGCGTGCGAGGTATTTAGCACTGCGATCGCCAATTCACTTGCCGAGCGTGACGACAATAAAAATCATCCCCGTGTTAGATCCATGAATTCAAATTTTAAAGTTATTTATGTGTGTATGAGTAAAATAAATAAATAATAAATACGTACATAGAGACAACATCACGCAAATTTATCTGATCCACATCTGAAGCACTTTCATTATACAATCGAAAGCAATGAAGTTACCACAAACACCCAGATCTGTGTGACCATATAGATAAACTAGTTTCTCATATTAACCAGTCTGAGAATCAAATCCAGGATCACAGACCTGGTGACACCATGATAATCGGTGTACTGTTCACGGAGCACGTCAAACTTCAGTTATAAAATAACTAGATAAAAAAAACAGCCTCGACTTTTAACGCAACTAAAAAAACCTTTTTAAACTTGTAAAAGCATTTAGCATTTAAAATTGTTTTCTCTATTTACAGATCCACACAAAACTATTTGAACAGGAATTCCTATCAGAGTTAAATCGCGTAACGTCTCAAATTGCTTATATCTCTTTGATAGTGGTTCGAATATCAAGTTACTACTTTACAGTTATATTATATAGTTTTTTTCAGGCTATTTTCCAATTCAAAGGTAGGTGGAAGTCAACATTGAAGGCCCCACTTTTCATTCTTTAAAATAAATTAATCTTTTCATTAAATTAAAAATTTCAAATAAATCACGATTACCGAGTGTTTGCGTCATTGGAGTATCTAGGCGGTAGGTGAAAACAATCCATTGGTACGACACCAAGGAATTGTTTTTAAAAAAAATATGTACTATTTATATATGGGCTTGGATATAGACGCGACGGGCTCATCTGTCGCATTGTCCTAAAATGTCTTCGTTGAAAGCTAGGTTGTCAGAACTTCATTCTCTAGACCTCTGTATACCCCACTATTGGGAACGGCGTGAAGATTTATATTTTAATGAGCCTGTCACCGACTTTATATCCAAGCCAATACAAGTCGTACATATTCACATTTATTCATTGGTCCTGAGGTAATGAACCTCCTCCGTCCTCCGCCTCCTCCAAATATTACCACACAGAGCGGTCTTGCTACCTACGACAATCGACACCTCGTAATATTGCACAGGTTTTCCATTTTCTATCTTCCATCTATTTGGTGGTCGTTCTACTATGTTAGGACATAGGAAAGTACATGACCCCTTTACAGATCTTGAACAGGATCTCCACTGAAGAACATGGAATTGTTCACTTAGAATATAAGAAGGATTTGCCTTAATCGCCACGCTTGACAAGCGTCGTTTCGCGATCATAACACTAAACACTTTATACCAAAGATGCTGCACTTCGTTACCAGTGATAGGAGTTATACAATCTCGGTGATCCCTATCCATTAACTATATTAAATATATATTAAGTGGTTGGGTGGTCGGAATTTCGATTCAAGAGACCCGAGTTCGAAGCCCAGGTGGATATCGAAAAAACTTATGTACGAATTATATCGTTGGCTTGGATATACAGACGGCGACGGGCTCACCACCTATCACCTTGTCCCGATAATATCTTCGGTGGAGGGTGGGTCAAAGAGACTTAATTATCTGGAGTAAACCTCTGTCAACCCCTGTATTGGGAATTGCGTAAGATATTTATTGATTTCATATATAAAAAGTTAAATGAATACACTATAAAATCCGTTTTATTTTAAATATTATTACTAAATTAAAACTGAATTCCACAACGAAAATAGGATTGATGTAAAACAATTCATGAGATAAATATCACCCTAAATGAGATTATTGAAGATTCTGTGAAAAATAAGTAGATTAAACCGATCCCAAATTGCATTTGTTAAAATAATATTAAAATTGCTTCACAATTTTTCGAAACCAATGTTTGATAAGCTTTTGAAAGACGGCAGTATTAAATTACAATTTATGAATAGAAAAAAATGTTTTATAGCAATTAAATTGCAATTAACTATGTAATTTAATAATTACATAGTTTTTAGCGATATATATACACCATAATAGTAATGGAAAATTCTTTGCCTTGGTTTTGCTTCACAGTTGTCTAGTTATAAAAAAGACAGGAATTTTTAAATACTTGATTATAAGTACTTTATTTGTAAGCTGACTTTTCTTCACTAACTCTATTCTTAACTTCTTCTACTTACTTTAACTTCTCTAACTTCTCCCACTGCACGTGTCTACTTATCTTCCCTATTTAAATACCTTAGCTCTAACCACGAAAGAAAACATCGGTCATCAAACAACCTCCAGCTTCATTGTGCCCATCTACTACTTCATCATACTTAAGGCTTTATACATTCCTCCCTTGCGCAATCCGTTCTCCTTTGGAATGCACTTCCTCTCGAAATCAGGATGTCCAAGAGTCGTTATGCTTTTAAGATGAAGGCGAAAGATCACCTCCTAAAAACATTGGCAGAATCATCGTAATATCCGTTTATTTATGTCATTCATTGTATTATTTAATCTGTGTAAGTGTATATTTGTATAAATGAAGGTATATATATTTTATACTATATATATATCTCTTTTATACTAAATATATGTATTATATCAATATTTTATTTACTTAATTGTATCTCTATAATATTTATCTCCTTCACCTACTTCATCTCATCTCTGCATCACCCAAAGGTATTAAGTCCGCCTATACATTAAAACTATGAAGTTTAGTAAATAAATAAATATTGTTGCGATAACTTATCCACTATTCCTAACACCTATACCAAATGTTCTTGTTAAAATCACAGTATTGTAGGCTTAAAGGAACAACATTGAATGGAAAAAATAAAAGAATTGTGATTTCCACACACTTTAATTGACAAATCAAACAAGAAGTATCTTTTTCACTACGTTATCCTGCAAGATTATGATAGCCTGCGTGTCTCTACTACGTACAAAACTAGTTTAATATCTCTTAACTTTATTACTTAAATAAATCTCTCGTGAATATTATTTTTGAATGGATACCATTGGGAGTTGCAGTAAAAACAATTTCCATGTGGAATTTAAAAATTATAAAGAACACTAGAGAAACTTTAAACTATTTTATAGCTGAAGAAAAAGTAATTAAAAGTCTTTATTGCCAGAGTTTGCTAAAGTCGCGGTAGACCTCTTGTTATTAATTTTCGTCTTTAGTCGTAAATAAACTAAATGATTTGATAAGTTTGTAATAAGAAATTAAATTTATATATTATATTATGTTGCCTATTATTATGTTCCCTTATTACTTTTAATTAGCGCAATCTATATTCTCATACAGCGTGAAGGTGCAAAGAAATGTTTTATACATTTATACATATTATGTATGTGTGTATGTGTATATACAATTGGATTGTTTGTCAAACTAACTTTTAAAAAATTGTTAAAGTATTTAAAAATTTTCGTAGTTTAAGTGGTCGACGTTTTTTTGTAGGTGTTATTAATTTGGTTCTTATGCAAATGATGGAGTATTTTGTTACTTTAATAAATGTTTTTATTACATTTTGTTATTTTTTATACTATATAATTGAGAGACCTAATGGTTAGAATTTGCATAATATTATTTCAGTAAATAAAGTATTGCTAAAAATTTAAACATTAATGTTATCTATAATTAAACTATGAGAACATAAAACTACTATAAAGTTTAATTTATGAATTTTATGTGAACTAGAAACCGGACTTTTCACTGGTAGTATCGGATCAGTGTATAACGTCGAGCACATATGTTGGATATATAGAAACTGTTACTGATGTTCATCCTACTAGGTGTACCATTTTCTTCTACTACTTCTTTACAGCTCATCAAGGGTCCACTGTAGAACACATGCCTACCTAACATTATTTATTAAGGGTACATAATGTTTCAACAAATATACATATACCCGACTCCCTAGTTGGATGTGACTATCTTCGAAGCGGTTGGGTGTCAGGGGTTAGAAGTTGGGGTTTCGAATCCCGCTACAATATTTGTCAATGTAAGTATACTACACCGCTGACATGGATACTAAGACTGCGATAGGTTCACCATTTGTCACGTTGTTCTAAATAGTCTTCGGTGAAAGGTGAGTTTAAAGAACTGAAATTCGGATTAATTTTTAGGTTAGCCTAATCGTTAATAGATGTGTATAAAAAATGGAACAGTATTAATAAATTCCTCGCATAATTAAAGTTTCTCAGCTGGCTGCCCTTTCAACCCGGAACTAAAAGTTAGAACTTAAAACCGAACAATATAAAAGTTGCAGAAAAGGTATTTAACCTTTTTGCGTGTACTTCAAAGAAGATTCTATTGTAATTAGTGATGACTTTATTAAATATTATGATAATACTTAGCCGTGGTGCGCGTGTGACTCCGCGTGTGCTGAGCGCAAGCTTTCTCTCAAATATTCGAGAGAAATTAGCCCAAGGGAACGTTCGCCATGCACGCCACGAACGCCGCATGTTGGAATACTTCACACCTATAAATATTATATTATTTTTATTGTACATGATAGCCGAGTGATTGGATGATCGGAATTCGAGTCAAGAAATCCAATTTCGATCCCCAAGGCCCATACCAATGGGATTTTTCAAAAACTTATGTACGAATTATATCGTTGCCTTGGATATAAAGACGGTGACAAGCTCAACATTATCCAAAAACTGTCTTCGGTGGAAGGCATCTCGAAAGGACTTAAGTTACTTTTTATTATTTCCCAGAAGAGCCAGTTTTCGTCGTCGAGCTCGAGGTAAATTCGCTTTTACCAATTTAATGTATTGTATGTTCGAATGTTCTTTTTTTGTTTGTTACCTCACCACGTTACGTCACCGCGTCAAGGCTTGTTTATTAGTTATCTTAAAAACACCCGTAACAATCGTATGCCTCAAGTTGGACCAGGTTACACAAATAAAGAACTTTTTTTTTATAAACGGTTTAGTATATTCAAAGATTAGCATATCCTAGATCCTGTCACCTTGTTCTTGTCCAAGGTAACGATGCAACATAAAGTTTCACCAACTTCCATTGGTACGGGCCCAGCCATTTGGGGATCGAAATCGGATCTCTTGACTCGAATTCCGATCACCCAACTACTCGTCTATCATGCCTTAGAAATTACATGACTTCAATTCATCAAATCTAAAAGTTGATATAGTCAAAGCTTGATAAAATTGTTAGGCACGAAATTAAGTTACTTAATAACAATTACAAAAGTTAAATATACTGGATATAATTCAAATATTGTAGCAATCTCCCTTTTTTAACAATCTTGGTAATTGATTTAATTAAAGAGAAAAATGTTTTTAAAATTTCAACTGACACGGGCGGGATTCGAACCCGCGACCTCTGCCGATCCGTGACAACGCTCTTACCTCAGAGTATCAGTTGAAATTTTAAATCTGTATTCTCTTTTTTTACCTCTGCCTCGTTTTAGCATCAGCGCCATCTATTATCCCTTTTGCTAGTGACAATTCGATATATTAGTCTAATATATATAGTTAATATAGCACAATTACTAGGCGTAGCATCACCCCCTTTTTTCCCGTGATTGTCCTAAGATGCAATTAACGAATAAGTCTTTAAAATTCAAGTGACTACGGATTATAATATAATATAAGATTGATTTCTTCCTATTAACAAGCTCAAATAATGTGTAATGATGGTAGAGCCTAGCGCCAGTTTTTGCTGCATGAGCAGGTTCGACCGGGAAAGGACTACAGCCTTGAGGAGTACTGACGTGAAGTAATTTCATCTATCTTGTGCTTCTGCGTTGAAGTGATGAGGTAACTGGAGGTAACCCAATCTATCCCCATTACTTTTTTTCCCAATTCCTCTCTTAAAGATAGGCAATGGTGTACAATGGCCTCAGTCAGTCGTAAAACAATATTTAATGATTTCCAAACATCAAACAGTACTATAGAGTAGAAGAGTACTTGTAACTTGTAATATAAGTACTACAGACTAGGAGAGTTGTTGTAAGTGCTTGTAATCTAAAACAGAAACAGAAACGTGAATGCAACAATTGAATACATTATATTATATATTATTGGATGGGGATGGGATGGGATGGAAGATGTGATATGGATGTGGACAGGCGTGTCGCTGCCGGAAACAAGGTCAACGGTGCCCTGACTGCGTTAGTCCAAAGGCAATGCGTAGTGAAAAATGCACGCCTTGCGATACATAACGCAGTGCTGGTACCGACTTTCTTATATGGTAGCGAAAACTGGGTATATCAGAAGAAGCATAAAAGCAGGGTGAATGCAGTGGAGTAAAATGTGCGGCGTTACCTTGGTAGACCGGAAGCGAAACGAAGAGATTCGCAAAATGGTAGGTTTGATAGATGACCTTATCACTAAAATGGATGAGGGCGTGCTTCGATGGTTTGGGCACGTAGAGCGAATGAGCGAAGACCGAATGGTGAAAAAAATATATAGTGCGAAAGTTTATATTAAAAGGGGTCGAGGTAGGCCGAGACTAACTTTTGAAGACCATGTTAGCAAATTGCTCGAAGACGGGAGGGTCAAGAGTACTCGGATACCTCGACGTGCATGTATAAAGAAAATGATGAATCTGTATGAATCGAAAGATGTATGTAAGAATAATTACACTTGGCGATCTGTTCTCTCTGGCTACCCCGTCAGGGACTGAGCGTGAAGATAAATAATAATAATAATATATTATTTATTTATAATTAATTATATGAATGAAATATTGGTATATTTAGAAGGAAAACAATAATATTATTATAAATTTACATTAACAGTGGTAGAGCCACGCATCAGCTTTTGTTGTTGCATGAATGGGCCGGCTCGACCGGGGAAGTACCACGACCTCACAGAATACCGGCGTAAAGTAGAAGTCTAACAAACTTCTGCGTTTCGTCTGGTGAGTGCAGGTAATCGGTGGCCCACACACCCTCCTCCCCCAATTATGGGAGAGGGGGGCACTCTAAGGGAGGCAACGCATCAGCTAAGCCTCTGGTATTGCGGCTGTTCATGGGCGGCGGTAATCACTTACCATCACGTGAGCCATCTGCTCGTTTGCCTCCCTTTTCTATAAAAAAAATAAATAAATATTAGACTATTTATCAGGTTAAAGAAATTGATAATAGAAATACTTCACAAAAAGTTATAATTATGTAATTATCGTGAATGGGAATGAATTGATCGCTCCCATGCTATTTCTTTATATTATTTTACATTCAAAATCGTATTTTCGTTGTTAAAACAAAAAACAGAAAAAATCAGATACGATGTTTCTTTTGCTTATTTATTCTCCCTTTAAACGAAAAGTAGAGGCGATAGAATAACAATTGACAATCTATGGATTTAATGTATGCTACGTAGATCGATGAATAATTTATTCTATTTAATTCGATTCTTCACATCTAATAGAAAATGTTAAACAGGTCCTAAAAGACACTTAAACGTTTCTATGAAACAGAGCTTTTAGTAATGTACATGCTTTTAGCTTTCGAGTACACTTTTATGCAACAGTAACTCAAAATCTTTTCATTTAATCTCTTTTGTCCTCTTTAATGATGACCTCTTCAACTTTTAATTAAAGCGACATCTTTCGTTTAAAAACAGAAATTGTCATCAATGTGCCACATCTGCCAGTACAACAGCAGTACGGATAACAATGCATTGCATATTAAAAGGATTAGAAAATCATCAGCAGAATAACATTTTAATCGTTTCATCTCCAATAATTAACTAATTCTCAGAGATAGTTTAACCTTCTCCGTTCAAAGTTCGTTACAGATGTTTATACAAAAAATAACTTCACGCTATTCCGAATCAGTATTCTACTCCAGTGGTAGGCTAGCCTAGTGGGTAGACAGAGGTCTAGACAATTGAGTTCACCCACCATACACCGAAGACATCCCAACATCAGTGAAGCTGCAAACGATTAATGTCTTTGGCTTGGACAGCGACAAAGATAGCGACAGACTCACCATATGTTGTCTGTCTTGTCTCAAAAAATGTTTTCTGTGAAATATGGGTCGAAAGACTTATTTGTCTGGTGTCCTCTGTCTACCCTGCTTGTAAATAGTGAGTAGATATTTTTATTTAACATATCAAATGAAATATATTATGTCTGAAATAAAAAAATTGTTTAATATTGCCCTCATCTCACTACATAACAAACGGATGCCTCGAAGATAGAGCATCCGCGTTTACACAGGGCCGCGAAATAAATGCGCTTAAAATATTGCCTCAATTATTTTGACACGAGCGTGAAGAAAGATATAAGCAACCAAAAAATGTTTTTTTTTTTTAATTGATACCTATTACTTATAAAAAAATTGGCACATATGTAAGTTAACGTAAATAAAACTTGGATGTAATTTATTATTTACTTGATTAGATAGATGGCTACATGTTTAAGGTTACTAGTTTTTTTTTTCTTCTATATCTGTCTTTACTTAATAACTAACATACATTCATAACTTACTTATCTTCCGATGTCCCCTAGGTGGGACGGAGGGCCTCTACGATATTTATTTCTCTCGTTCTGTCTTGGGTTACTCGATTTACACATTCTCGAGTTACACTTCGGGGCAAGATAGCCCTATTGTCTTCATCTTCCGCTACATATAGCGGCCAGGTTTGTTCTAATCGATCACGCTTTCATTTGAAATTTAAATTGAATGGATTTTAATGCCTGTCTCGGAATGAGAGAAGGCTTCCTCCCGAGGGTGTGGCCGATCCATGTCTATTTACAACAGGCCTGTTCCTAATTTTCTAAATACACGCTCATCTAGGTGTCTAAGTACTCTTGACCTCTTCACTCTTTGAGAAATTTGCTCACATGGTAAGATGACATGACAGGATTTGATGGGCTTCGAAAGTTAGTCTCGGCATAGTCACGGCCCTTTAAATGTTTAATTTTGCGCCGTATATTTTGTTCGACAATCGATCTTCAATAATTCGCTCAACATGCCTAAACTATCGATGAAGGAGTTTCGCAGCAGAGCAGCCACAAACGTTCATTAAATGCCTTCTGAGGCTAAAATATACCTAAAATCTGTTAAATATAATATAATATATAACCGATTACCTGCACTCACCAGACGAAACTTACAATATTACTTTTTAGATGCAAACTTTTTTATCTCGATTTATAAAAATAAAGTATTTAGATCGTTTTTGTATTCGTTAATGATTCTTACTTACTTATCTTCACGCACAATCCCTGATGGGGTAGCCAGATAAATGAATTAATTAATGATTCAATTACATTTATATTATATTTAAAATTAAATTAAAATTACTCCTAAAATTATAATATATTATTAAATTAAAGAGGTAAATGTTTAAAATTTCAACCTTTGGGTACTTTTACCGTACCGTTTTCTCTTTAATTTAATAACAAAAAGTTCAACACTTTTAAAATCAGTAAAAATTCCATTCATTTTAATAAATAATAATTTGTTAATCCAATACTACTAGCACGAAACGGTAAGTTTTATTTCAAGGATATTACATATATTTTTACAGATGCAATAGCTTATACCTCATTGCCACACTTGGCATTCGGATTTACCAACTAATTGACAGTACTTATAAAAAGTCCGACACAATGCAATAATATAAATATGTTCAGAATGTAATTATTTTACAGCTACAGATGTTTTTTTTAATTTTATTCTGCTACAAATACTTCAATATCATTTTTTAGAACAACAAAGCACTGTATAGACTATGACACTGACTATGTAATGACTATCTTAACCCGTGCCTAATACGAGAGGTATAAAATTGTTTTCGAAACATAGATTCACTTCGAATGTTTAATTTAATATCATACTTTGATTCAAATTCCCGTTCCCGTCACAACATCGAAACAAAAATAATATAATAACAAATTAATATATTTTTTAATAAAAACATACATAGGTAGTGACAACATCACGTACATTGCTCCGATCCCAAAGTAAGTAGTCAAAACACTTGTGATATCTAATCGGAAACAGCAAAGGTACTACAAACACATACACTGGGAAATGTAGAAAAGGTGGTTGGTTATCTTCATTGACTCGACCGGAAATCGCGCCCGGAATCTCAGAGCTGCTAACACTATGAAAGACACAGAAAAAGTCCACAATAAACCATTTAATAAAACCTGGTGTGAAAATTTCAAGTCAATATATCGACTTATTTTCGAATTTTAAATATAACCATACTTATTCAGTATTTTCATAAATAAATAAGGTATTTGAAATTCCAAGAGAAAGAAATTCCAATCTAGGGGATTGGATCACAGAGTCGTCGTCACAAAGTTGTCAAAATCATTTTATCAGAAACATAAACAAATAAATAAACACAATAATCATTTTGCAACATTGCAACAATTAAATTTATCTTCTCAGTTAAACAAGGACGAAATTCATCAAATCCTAAACCAATTTTATTCTATTGAAACAAATGTCTCTCCGTCGAGAACTGGTTTAGAATTGCTTTAGCAATAAGCTCGCGAATAAGCCTGATGTGACAGTATTACTCAGACTTGGAATGACAATGAATCTTTTCATAAGGAGGCCTTTTTATATGGAATATTTTTTGCTACTTGTATTATAATTTTTTTTTAGTTATGTAACTTTTATAACAAAACATTATTAATTGTCCTACATTCAATATAAAGTCACGATAGCCGAGTAGTCGGGTGATCGGAATTCAGAGAGCGCGGAGTCATGAGACGCGAGTTCAATCGCCGGGTAGGCGGGTACCGATGGTTTTTTTTCAAATCTTATGTATAATTTATATCGTACGATATATGTCTTACAGACGGCAACAGGCTCTCCACCTGTCACGTTGTCCCAAAAGTGTTTTCGGTAGGAGATGGGTCGAAAGGAATTTATGGTCTGAACCTCTGTCTATCCCAGAGGGATTGCATCGATGAGGAATTATGTGAAGATATTTATTTATCCAACGTAAATAAGTACGTTGGATAAATAAATATCTTGTAATTTTACAGGTCGTTAAGATATACATATATCTTAACGACCTGTAAAATTAACAGAACATAAGCCTTCCCCTTTAGAGAGAGGTTTTTCCGGACCGATACGACTTAGAAACCTTCAAGAAAAAAGCCTACATCTTTCTCAAAGGCCGGCAACGCATCTGCTATTCCTCTGGTATTGTGGGTGTTCATGAGCGGCGGTAAATCTATAAAATAAATAGCGGTATTCTATAAAAACAATAATTGACACACTTGGCAGTAACTGTCGCAGTACTAGACACCTCAGACGCTAATGACCTTGAAGGGGCTGTTGAATTTTGATTTGGTATTTTTTGATATAAATATATCACCGTCTGTTCAAACCTCTTGCAATTTACAAGGTTTATCCCTTAGTCGCCTTTTATCACACCCACTGGAATAAAGGAGCTATATATACTTATGCCGATACCCCAAGGCAACATGAATAATATTGTTATAAAATACCATAATACGAGGTGCTTTAGCTGTTGTCTTTAACTAAAAAAAAAAAAAAAAACTTGTCTTTAACTAAGTATTTTTTTAATGTCATGGTGCAATCTACTACTCCAAAATTTTTATGACAAATTTGTGCTTTATATGTTTTCTTTTGCTAATATTAATTATAAATGATATTAACAGACATGTTCAAACCATTGCTATGACCTTATATTAGGTTTGCCAGCAAGTTGTCTGAAGGAAAGACCCAAATCACGAAAGACCCACACACTATCAAACACACCTTATGATTGTCCTGCATCATATATTATTTTCTATCTTACATAAGTACGCTCATTACGATTATTTTTAAAAAGATTTTCTTAAGATAGTTTTAGATTGCTCCATGTCACATTAACAATAGAAAAGCGAAGGTTCGTGAAAAAAATTTCTTCACGTCATTCCCAATACAGATATAGGTCTAGACAATCTTTCGACTCATCTTTCACCGAAGACATTTTTGGGGATACTAGGCATAGGCTCTCCACCTGTCACGTTGTCCCAAAAGTGTTTTCGGTAGGAGATGGGTCGAAAGGAATTTATGGTCTGAACTCTGTCTATCCCAGAGGGATTGCATCTATGAGGAATTATCTGAAGATATTTATTTATCCAACGTAAATAAGTACGTTGGATAACAATATCTTTGTATTTACAGGTCGTTAAGATATACATATATCTTAACGATCTGTAAAATTAACAGAACATAAGCCTTCCCTTTAGAGAGAGGTTTTCCGGACCTATACGACTTAGGAACCTTCAAGAAAAAGCCTACATCTTTCTCAAAGGCCGGCAACGCATCTGCTATTCCTCTGGTATTGTGGGTGTTCATGAGCGGCGGTAAATCTATAAAATAAATAAACACAATAATCATTTTGCTACATTGCAACAATTAAATTTATCTTCTCAGTTAAACAAGGGCGAAATTCATCAAATCCTAAACCAATTTTATTCTATTGAAACAAATGTCTCCATCGAGAACTGGTTTAGAATTGCTTTAGCAATAAGCTCGCGAATAAGCCTGATGTGACAGTATTACTCAGACTTGGAATGACAATGAATCTTTTCATAAGGAGGCCTTTTTATATAGAATATTTTTTGCTACTTGTATTATAATTTTTTTAAGTTATGTAACTTTTATAACAAAACATTATTTATTGTCTTACATTCAATATAAAGTCACGATAGCGGAGTAGTCGGGTGATCGGAATTCAGAGAGCGCGGAGTCATGAGACGCGAGTTTAATCGGGTTTTTTCAAATCTTATGTATAATTTATATCGTACGATATATGTCTTACAGACGGCAACAGGCCTCCACCGTCGGAGAGCCAGGTCTTTATGTTGATTATAACGATGTAAATCGTATATAAGATTTGGAAAACCACATAGGTATGAGCCTACCGCCTGGGAAACGAACTCGGATTTCTTGACTCGAATTCCGATCAACCAACGACTTCGGCTATCGTGATGCTAAGCGAAGTATTGTGAGCATGTACTTACGTTCTTTTTTTATATGTCAAGGGTCTTTAATTATCACGGCAGGACATATGCTACTACTGCATGGAGGACATGCCATAACGCTTGGATTGGCGATCGCAGCACTAGATATCTCGTACCTTCTATTCTATTTTTTGCGGCATGCATAATTGTTCGCCCATCTGTTGGTAGCCATTGCGATAAACAATGCTCATTCTCCGTTAATCACCTCTTACGATCACCTCGTTATCCCCTTCAACTACGGGAAAAAAGGGGAAAAAGAATGCTTAATTTTATGCCAACACCACACAGCAATCTTATTAACAAACTTAAATAAATAAAATAAATATAAATATCTTCACGCAATTCCCAATACAGATATAGGTCTAGACAATCTTCGACTCATCTTTCACCGAAGACATTTTTGGGGATATTAGGGTTGTGGGCTCTCCACCGTCGGAGAGCCAGGTCTTTATGTTGATTATAACGATGTAAATCGTATATAAGATTTGGAAAACCACATAGGTATGAGCCTACCGCCTGGGAATCGAACTCGGGTTTCTTGACTCGACTTCCGATCAACCAACGACTTCGGCTGTCGTGATGCTAAGCGAAGTTTTGTGAGCATGTACTTACGTTCTTCTTTTATATGTCAAGGGTCTTCAATTTTCACGGCAGGACATATGCTACTACTGCATGGAGGACTTGCCACAACGCTTGGATTGGCGATCGCAGTACTAGATATCTCGTACCTTCGATTCTGTTTTTGTGACATGCATAATTGTCCGCCCATCTGTTGGTAGCCATTGCGATAAACAATGCTCATTCTCCGTTAATCACCTCTTACGATCACCTCGTTATCCCTTCAACTACGGGAAAAGGGGAAAAAGAATGCTTAATTTTATGCCAACACCACACAGCAATCTTATTAACAAACTTAAATAAATAAAACTAAATAAATAAAATAAATATAAATATCTTCACGCAATTCCCTTTACAGGGGCAGACAGCGGACTAGTCTAGACGATTAAGTCTTTTCGACCCACCTTCCACCGAAGATATGTTCGGGACAACGTGACAGGTGGTGAGCTCGTCGCTGTCTTTATGACCAAGCCAACGTTATTCGTACATAAGTTTTGAAAACCCATTGGTACGTGCCTGCCACCAGGAGATCGAATTCGGGCCTCTCGACTCGAAATTCCGACCACCCAACCACTCGGCTATCGTGACTTAACAAACTTCACAGTCTTGAATATTAATTATACTTCTAACTAATACTAATTGTATTCCAACTCGGGCGCAGTTGATGCACTTCTTGTACCGAATTTCAATCGTCTTTTTATATAGCAGATAGCAGTTTATCTTATGTGACAGTTCAGTATTTTCTGGTACTAAGTACAAAGTCCCGGAATAAAAACTCTTTGAAATTTCAGAGAAATAATCACTGTCACATTCATTGGAAGGGACATCATCACATATATTGCTTTTATCCCAGAGTAAGCAACTAAAGCAGTAGTGTTTTGGAACTGGAAACAACGAAGGCATCGCAAACACCCAGACGCGAGAAAATGGAGAAAAGTGTTTTTTTCTACATCGACCCGACCGGGAATCGATTCCGGGACCTCAGAGATACCCTGTGAACCGGTGTATTCACCACTCGTCCACGAATGTCATCGAATATATCATCGGAGGTAATCATAAAATAAATAAAATAAATATAAATATCTTCACGCAATTCCCAATACAGGGGTAGACAGAGGACTAGTCTAGACGATTAAGTCTCTTCGACCCACTTTCCACCGAAGATATTTTCGGGACAACGTGACAGGTGGTGAGCACGTCGCCGTCTTTATGACCAAGCCAACGTTATTCGTACATAAGTTTTGAAAACCCATTGGTACGTGCCTGCCACCTGGGGATCGAACTCGGGTCTCTCGACTCGAAATTCCGACCACCCATCCACTCGGCTATCGTGACTAATTCATCATAGTAATCATAATAGTAAAAATAATAAATAAATATCTTCACGCAATTCCCAATACAGGGGCAGACAGAGGACTAGTCTAGACGATTAAGTCTTTTCGACCCACCTTCCACCGAAGATATTTTCGGGACAACGTGACAGGTGGTGAGCACGTCGCCGTCTTTATGACCAAGCCAACGTTATTCGTACATAAGTTTTGAAAACCCATTGGTACGTGCCTGCCACCTGAGGATCGAACTCGGGTCTCTCGACTCGAAATTCCGACCACCCATCCACTCGGCTATCGTGACTAATTCATCATAGTAATCATAATAGTAAAAATAATAAATAAATATCTTCACGCAATTCCCAATACAGGGGTAGACAAAGGTCTAGTCGAGACAATTAAGTCCCTTTGACCTACCTTCTACCGAAGATATTTTCAGGACGATGTGACAGGTGGTGAGCCCGTCGCCGTCTTTATGACCAAGCCAACGTTATTCGTACATAAGTTTTGAAAACCCATTGGTACGTGCTCGCCACTTAGGGATCGAACTCGGGTCTCTCGACTCGAAATTCCGACCACCCATCCACTCGGCTATCGTGACTAATTCATCATATATATATATATGTATATATATATATATATATATATACATATATATATATACATATATATATATATACATATATATATATACATATATATATATATACATATATATATATACATATATATATATATATGTATATATATATATATGTATATATATATATATGTATATATATATATACATATATATATATATGTATATATATATATACATATATATATATACATATATATATATATATATATGTATATATATATATATGTATATATATATATACATATATATATATATGTATATATATATATGTATATATATATATGTATATATATATATGTATATATATATATGTATATATATATATGTATATATATATATGTATATATATATATGTATATATATATATGTATATATATATATACATATATATATATATGTATATATATATATATATATATACATATATATATATATACATATATATATATATGTATATATATATATGTATATATATATATGTATATATATATATGTATATATATATATATATGTATATATATATATATGTATATATATATATACATATATATATATATATATATATATATATATATATATATATATATATATATATATATATATATATATATATATATATATATATATATATATATATATATATATATATATATATATATATATATATATATATATATATATATATATATATATATATATATATATATATATATATATATATATATATATATATATATATATATATATACCGTAAGAATATCTCCCTTCCTCACTCTTTTCTTCGCCACGGTGTGCCGCCTTCCCCACACGTTGACAAGATCACGGGGATGCTTTAGCACAATTCCGCGACTCCAATAGAATTGGTCGCCCAATAAGTACCTCCTACGGTCAGAATATATCTTCCTTTTCCTCCTACTAAGAAGCTGTAGAGCTTCACTGAGTATAAACTATTCTAGCCAAAAACCAGGCCTTTGCCATACAAGTTAATGCATTACATAAAAAACTTAAATATTACGAATACGTAACAAGTAATAAGCACAACTGCGTTGACCGTAATATCTTGAAATCCTAGAGTAACCAATTTATGCGAACCCCTAATTATAGATTATCGGGTATGGACGTCTCGTGTTACGAAAGTTGTGACCTTTCTTTGGAATTTGGCTCATGTTATGAGCAAAATTGGCATACCACCACCTGTCACGTTGTCCCGAAAATATCTTCGGTGGTAGGTGGGTCAAAGGGACTTAATTGTCTAGACTTGACCTCTGTCTACCCCTGTATTGGGAATTGCGTGAAGATATTTTTTTATTATTTTTACTATTATGATTACTATGATGAATTAGTCACGATAGCCGAGTGGATGGGTGGTCGGAATTTCGAGTCGAGAGACCCGAGTTCGATCCCCAAGTGGCAGGCACGTACCAATGGGTTTTTTCAAAACCTATGTACGATTCGTATCGTTGGCTTGGACATAAAGACGGCGACGGGCTCACAACCTGTCACATCGTCCTGAAAATATCTTCGGTAGAAGGTAGGTCAAAGGGACTTAATTGTCTCGACTAGACCTTTGTCTACCCCTGTATTGGGAATTGCGTGAAGATATTTATTTATTTAGTTTTATTTATTTTATGATTACCTCCGATGATATATTCGATGACATTCGTGGACGAGTGGTGAATACACCGGTTCACAGGGTATCTCTGAGGTCCCGGAATCGATTCCCGGTCGGGTCGATGTAGAAAAAAACACTTTTCTCCATTTTCTCGCGTCTGGGTGTTTGCGATGCCTTCGTTGTTTCCAGTTCCAAAACACTACTGCTTTAGTTGCTTACTCTGGGATAAAAGCAATATATGTGATGATGTCCCTTCCAATGAATGTGACAGTGATTATTTCTCTGAAATTTCAAAGAGTTTTTATTCCGGGACTTTGTACTTAGTACCAGAAAATACTGAACTGTCACATAAGATAAACTGCTATCTGCTATATAAAAAGACGATTGAAATTCGGTACAAGAAGTGCATCAACTGCGCCCGAGTTGGAATACAATTAGTATTAGTTAGAAGTATAATTAATATTCAAGACTGTGAAGTTTGTTAAGTCACGATAGCCGAGTGGTTGGGTGGTCGGAATTTCGAGTCGAGAGACCCGAGTTCGATCCCCAGGTGGCAGGCACGTACCAATGGGTTTTTCAAAAACTTATGTACGAATAACGTTGGCTTGGTCATAAAGACGGCGACGTGCTCACCACCTGTCACGTTGTCCCGAAAATATCTTCGGTGGAAGGTGGGTCGAAAAGACTTAATCGTCTAGACTAGTCCGCTGTCTGCCCCTGTAAAGGGAATTGCGTGAAGATATTTATATTTATTTTATTTATTTAAGTTTGTTAATAAGATTGCTGTGTGGTGTTGGCATAAAATTAAGCATTCTTTTTCCCCTTTTTTCCCGTAGTTGAAGGGGATAACGAGGTGATCGTAAGAGGTGATTAACGGAGAATGAGCATTGTTTATCGCAATGGCTACCAACAGATGGGCGAACAATTATGCATGCCGCAAAAAATAGAATAGAAGGTACGAGATATCTAGTGCTGCGATCGCCAATCCAAGCGTTATGGCATGTCCTCCATGCAGTAGTAGCATATGTCCTGCCGTGATAATTAAAGACCCTTGACATATAAAAAAAGAACGTAAGTACATGCTCACAATACTTCGCTTAGCATCACGATAGCCGAAGTCGTTGGTTGATCGGAATTCGAGTCAAGAAATCCGAGTTCGTTTCCCAGGCGGTAGGCTCATACCTATGTGGTTTTTTCCAAATCTTATATACGATTTACATCGTTATAATCAACATAAAGACCTGGCTCTCCGACAGTGGAGAGCTTATGCCTAGTATCCCCAAAAATGTCTTCGGTGAAAGATGAGTCGAAAGATTGTCTAGACTGGGATGACTGTATTGGGAATGACGTGAAGAAATTTTTTTCACGAACCTTCGCTTTTCTATTGTTAATGTGACATGGAGCAATCTAAAACTATCTTAAGAAAATCTTTTTAAAAATAATCGTAATGAGCGTACTTATGTAAGATAGAAAATAATATATGATGCAGGACAATCATAAGGTGTGTTTGATAGTGTGTGGGTCTTTCGTGATTTGGGTCTTTCCTTCAGACAACTTGCTGGCAAACCTAATATAAGGTCATAGCAATGGTTTGAACATGTCTGTTAATATCATTTATAATTAATATTAGCAAAAGAAAACATATAATTCATCATAGTAATCATAATAGTAAAAATAATAAATAAATATCTTCACGCAATTCCCAATACAGGGGTAGACAGAGGTCAAGTCTAGACAATTAAGTCCCTTTGACCCACCTACCACCGAAGATATTTTCGGGACAACGTGACAGGTGGTGGTATGCCAATTTTGCTCATAACATGAGCCAAATTCCAAAGAAAGGTCACAACTTTCGTAACACGAGACGTCCATACCCGATAATCTATAATTAGGGGTTCGCATAAATTGGTTACTCTAGGATTTCAAGATATTACGGTCAACGCAGTTGTGCTTATTACTTGTTACGTATTCGTAATATTTAAGTTTTTTTATGTAATGCATTAACTTGTATGGCAAAGGCCTGGTTTTTGGCTAGAATAGTTTATACTCAGTGAAGCTCTACAGCTTCTTAGTAGGAGGAAAAGGAAGATATATTCTGACCGTAGGAGGTACTTATTGGGCGACCAATTCTATTGGAGTCGCGGAATTGTGCTAAAGCATCCCCGTGATCTTGCTGTCAACGTAAGTAAAAACACCGTGGGTATGAAGAAAAGAGTGAGGAAGGGAGATATTCTTACGGTATATATATATATATATATATATATATATATATATATATATATATATATATATATATATATATATATATATATATATATATATATATATATATATATATATATATATATATATATATATATATATATATATATATATATATATATATATATATTTATATATATATATATATGTAGGATGTGTAAATGAGTGAGAGAAAGGATAAGTGAGACTAAGAGGGAAGATATGACATAATGATTGATTGAGACGAATGAGATGAGATAGAATGATGTGTGAGGGAGAGAGGAGACGAATGGCGTACGTGAAAGGAAGAAGAAAGTGATAAGACGAAATTAATATTCTAAAATAGTAAAAGTGAAAATAAAAGACTGAAGTGAGTTGAAAAACCAATTATTTCATTTAATCAGGATAATCCCTACAAATTTTGGGGGCTCGTCCGGGATCATCCCAAAATTTTTACGACGTGACCGGCGTGGTTTTTTTTCATAACCTCAAAGACGAAAAGACGAATAAACCAAAGAAGACGATACAATCACAATGACGACGGAATCAGAAAAGACGACTGATAAGACGGAAAAACCGGAGAAGTTGTTTGCAACCTATTTAGACGGATTCTACAACATAACCAAATTCAACGGCGATGACGATACCTATTCTGCTGTGAAGTGGGCAGAAGACATTGAGGACAACGCAGAAATATTCAATTGGACACCTCAGCAGCAGCTCATTATTGCAAGAAGATCACTAGAAGGTACAGCAGCACTATGGTTAAAGACGGAGAAGGTGTTCAAAGGCTTCAAAGAACTGAAAGCGGCATTGTTACAAGAGTTCCCTGAAAAGATCAACGGCAAAGAGATGCATGAGCTGATGACAGCTAGGAAGAAGGAACCTGGTGAAACCTACATGCAGTACATGCTAAAGATGAAGGAGATGGGCAAGCGCGCTAGGTTCAATGACAATGTGGCAATACAGTACATTGTTGAGGGCATTCAAGATAGTGAAGTTAACAAGACTATACATTATGGCGCTGTTACATACTCAGTACTCAAAGATAGATTAAAGCTGTATGAACAAATGAAGGAGAGGTCAGAGGTTAAAAGAAGCTCTGCACCAAAGGAGACCAGCGAGCGACAAGGTTCGAGACGACCAACGACGAGTGGCAAACAGCAGACAGGTGGTCAGCAGCGGAGACGGTGCTACAACTGTGGGGAGAATGACCATATGGCTAGCGACTGTCCCACAGCAATCAAGTGTTTTCGCTGTAATGCATTCGGACATTTGAGTAAGCATTGCAAAGTCGAGGTTCCACAATCCTCCGCTAGACGTGATGGCGCTGTTGGCAGCGGAAGCGGCGGAAATGCATTCAAATTTGGCGGCGCCGGAGTGCCAGCCAATAAGACGACGCCTCGAAGATTCGACCAACCAAACATGAAGCCGAGGGCGGCCATGTTTGCAAGTGATTGTCAAAACACGACAACAGCCAATGAGGAGCGAGAGTTCACGTTTGACAATGAAAACGGAGAACATGGCGGAATGTTTCACATTCAAAACAATAACAAAGACGAGTTTAAGTTGAAAGTGCAGAAAAACCTATGAAAATGATGGAAATGTGTGGTTTTCAAGTCAAGACATTACTAGACACAGGATCATGTGCGAATCTAGTGGCCGACGACCAGTTTATGGCGTTTAACATCGAGAAATACGACGACAACTTGGTGATATCTGGACTTTGCCAAACAAAGGTGAAATCGAGCGGACAGTTTCGTGCTAACGTGACGATCGACGGAGAGCTCTACGAAGACGTGACATTCCATGTAGTGCCTAGAGACTGTATGCCGTTCACGGTTATTTTAGGGCAAGAATTTCTGAGTGAATTAGTGATGGTGTTATGTGATGGAAAGGCGAAGTTGTACCCGAAAGATGATGAATGGTGGAAGAGAGTTGATTGTTTTGCTAACCAAATTGAGTTAACAGGTTGTGCAGCAGGTGTAAACACTCGAGAGCAGGTGGAGCAAATGGTATTGGATTACAAACCGTGCCAAACTAAAGAAGCACCAGTACAATTGAAGATTGTGTTGAAGGCCGACATCCCAGTTGCCCAACGCCCACGACGGCTGGCGTTGACGGAGCAAAAGTTAGTGGAAGACCAGGTAGAGGAGTGGATAGAGAAAGGCATTGCGCGGGTAAGTTTTTCTGAATATGCTAGTCCCCTGGTGTTGGTCAAGAAGAAAGATGACACTACTAGAGTCTGTGTCGACTACAGGCTCCTAAAGAAGAAGATTCTTAAATTGATTGACAAACTGAAAGACGGCAAGATATTTAGCGTATTAGATCTCAAAAACGGATTTTTTCATTTGAAGGTGAGCGAGGAGTCAGTGCCATACACATCATTTGTGACGCATCATGGGCAGTTCGAATTTCTGAGGGCACCATTTGGATTGACTTCATCGCCTAAGTGTTTCATGAGATTTATAACGATTATATTCAGAGATCTAATAGCAAAGAATGTGATGATGATATTTATAGACGATATTATTATTCCAGCAATCAGCGAGGTCGAAGCCGTGGAAAGACTACAGCAAGTTCTGAATGTGGCAGCTGATTATGGTCTAGAGATAAATTGGAAGAAGGCAAGGCTTTTAAATGAAGAGATTGAGTTCCTAGGACATCGTATCAAAGACGGAGAAGTACGACCCAGCCGTGAGAAGATAGACGCTGTGGTGAGATTCCCAGAACCAAAGAACACAAAACAGGTGATGAGTTTTATTGGATTAACTTGGATGGATGAATGGATTAATCCAATCAATAAAGAAGGAACACCCCTGCATACCCTTCATTTAGATCACATAGGACCACTCACGGAGACGAGGAAGCAGTACAATCATATTTTGACAGTGATTGATGCCTTTACGAAGTTTGTGTGGCTTTACCCCACGAAGTCGACAACATCCGCAGAAGTACTGACGAAGATGCAAGCACACCAGCAGATATTTGGCAACCCTACCAGAATCATAACTGATAGAGGAACAGCATTCACGAGTGGCGACTTCACGAAATACTGTCTAGATGAAAACATAGAGCATGCGAAGATCACGACGGGAGCACCACGAGGAAACGGTCAGGTGGAGAGGGTTCACCGCATACTCACTCCAATGTTTACGAAGCTGTGTATAGAGGACAAATCGTTATGGTACAAACATGTGAGCAGAGTACAGAGAGCGCTGAACAACACATACCAGAGGAGTACAGATACCACACCTTTGAGTTGATGGTGGGCTCAAAGATGAAATGTAAAGATGACCTACAAATTGTTGAACTACTGCAACAAGAGCTAGCAGAACAACACAACGAACAGAGAGAAGAACTGAGGCAGAAGGCCAAAGAACAAATCCAGAAAGTACAGGAAGAAAACAGAAAGACCTATGATAAGAAAAGGAAGGACAGCAACAAGTACGAGCTAGATGAGCTAGTTGCTATCAAGAGAACGCAGTTTGGACCAGGGTTGAAACTGAAACCGAAGTTTTTTGGACCTTACAAAGTAGTGAAGATAAAACGAAATGACCGCTATGATGTGGAGAAGGTGTACGACACTACAGAAGGGCCGAACAAGACATCAAGCTCAGCTGATTTGATGAAGAGGTGGCCTGGAGATGATGATTAATGTGTCTTAATATTTTTGTATGTTTCAGGTGAACACTAATTTTTGATAGTTTTTCAGCAGTATGTGTAAGAGTGGATGAAGAATGATATTTTTAATGTTGTTTTTGTGTTATAAAGTAACAACGTGTTACACCATAAGGTGTTATTTTCTTTTAAAAGTTTAGTTTATTTAAGTTTTCTAAAGATGTCTAGTTTATTTAAGTACTAATTAAGTTAGTGATGATGTAATCTATGTTCCTACTAGATTAAAAAATTTTTATTAATGTAAACCATATCTGAGGACAGATATGAAAGCAGGATGGCTGAGTGTAGGATGTGTAAATGAGTGAGAGAAAGGATAAGTGAGACTAAGAGGGAAGATATGACATAATGATTGATTGAGACGAATGAGATGAGATAGAACGATGTGTGAGGGAGAGAGGAGACGAATGGCGTACGTGAAAGGAAGAAGAAAGTGATAAGACGAAATTAATATTCTAAAATAGTAAAAGTGAAAATAAAAGACTGAAGTGAGTTGAAAACCAATTATTTCATTTAATCAGGATAATCCGTATATATATATATATATATATATATATATATATATATATATATATATATATATATATATATATATATATATATATATATATATATATATATATATATATATATATATATATATATATATATATATATATGAGATGTGTAAATGAGTGAGAGAAAGGATAAGTGAGACTAAGAGGGAAGATATGACATAATGATTGATTGAGACGAATGAGATGAGATAGAACGATGTGTGAGGGAGAGAGGAGACGAATGGCGTACGTGAAAGGAAGAAGAAAGTGATAAGACGAAATTAATATTCTAAAATAGTAAAAGTGAAAATAAAAGACTGAAGTGAGTTGAAAACCAATTATTTCATTTAATCAGGATAATCCGTATATATATATATATATATATATATATATATATATATATATATATATATATATATATATATATATATATATATATATATATATATATATATATATATATATATATATATATATACATATATATATATACCGTAAGAATATCTCCCTTCCTCACTCTTTCTTCGCCACGGTGTGCCGCCTTCCCACACGTTGACAAGATCACGGGGATGCTTTAGCACAATTCCATGACTCCAATAGAATTGGTCGCCCAATAAGTACCTCCTACGGTCAGAATATATCTTCCTTATTTCTATATATATATATATATATATATATATATATATATATATATATATATATATATATATATATATATATATATATATATATATATATATATATATATATATATATATATATATATATATATATATATATATATATATATATATATATATATATATATATATATATATATATATATATATATATATATATAGAATATATGATCACAATCATCCTTATATCTGTATTTACTACCCACTTACATCCAAAATGTGATTGCAGTAATGGCTGAAAATTAGTTTAGAAAATTGTCTGATACTGATGGAGATATTTTTAAAATTTTCACGCCATTCCCAATAACTACAGTAGACAGAGATCTAGACAATTCAGTTCTTTTGTGGTGACATCTATGTCTCCACATTAAAAGCTCGCTAGTGGCGGATTCAGGAAACACATCGACGTCCTACATCGCGCTATTGAAGTTCGCACTACTGCAAGCATATATATGATTACCGATAGCGCACACTGTGGAGGAGACATCCTCCCCAGGTCACAATCACCCGACCTGGCGGGTAGCTACCCTTTTCCTGCAGCACATCATCCGCTACACTGTTGACCCCGACGTGATCTCACCGCCAACCGACGGTGACCACAGAAGAACAACGCAGCGAGCCTCTCCAACAACATCGACGTCATCAACGCAGTCACAGCACCGGACTACTGTCGGCACAACGCGTGCTTCCTAGTCCTGTCAGCCACTGAGGATCATCAATAACGGGCCCCCTTCTCCTTAGGCTGACACTGCGGCATCGGCATTATGACCATACATCTCGACTGATTGCTAGCCCCTCACTGTCTTTATGTCCTAGCGCACCAAATATTTCTTACTTAAATTAAAAAAAAAACCTATTGGTACGAGTCCACCTCCTAGGGATCTAACTCGAGTGTCTTGACTCGAATTGCGAGGTTTAAAAAATAAAAATATACGGATCTTTTATTTCAGTTTCCCAAAACACACAGGTGAATCTTGGAAACTAAAAGAAACAAGTGAGAAAACTTTACAAAAAGAATACCAGCTCATTTTATGAACAATAATTTATAAAGGCATTGTAATCTTTGGCAAATAAATTACTTAAGTGAATTAATTACCAATGCGACATCAAAACACATGTGTAGGCTAATAAGTTTCGTCTTATTACCGAGAGAATGAAGGCAGTCGTATTGTTTCAGGCGTCAGGTCGGGTAAATGATTAATCGTTGGTATGTGAGAATGTAAATGGGCTGTTCGTACACAATCTCGTATTTCTGTTACATTTTCTTAAAAGTTTATTGTAGATGTAACATTTCTCTTTGTCTGTGTAATCTACCAAAATATTCTTTATGTATTTAGATCTCATGTTACGATGTCCTTTTATGTTCATCTCTGAATATACTGAACCGATTATAATAAAATACTGCATTTGTGTTACTTGATTCTACTTGAAATGTATTGTAAATGTATGTAATGTATTAATTTTTTTTACAAAATCTAACGACGAGATCCTGATGTGATGACAATGGGATCACACTATAATTATGCCCTTTCAAAGTAAACGAAATCGAATTCGGTTTTAATTTTTTTCGTTTAGAGTTTTGAGGTAACAAACATAAAAAAACGATCAACTTGAGTAAAACTGTGCTATATTTGTATATTGTATATTTGTATATTTACCATAAGCTCGACTATAAAGAAAAGCATCTCATGTTTTCATCGCCGAGTTCTTGATAAACTAGACACCAGCCCATCGTGGGAAAACCTACCCATCTTGAGTAGACCTGCCCATCTCAGAAGTTATAAAAGTACTGTTATATTTTGAGGACGTGTGTAGTCCGCCAACACTTATGCTTTGCGCGCGTGGCGAATGTTCCCTCACTCTAATCTCTCTCAAATATTTGAGAGAAGATCTTTGCCCAGCAGTGCGCATTTACAAACGGTTACTTTACTATTTTGTATTATTATTATGAATTAAATTCACCCACCTCATATTGTAATTGCAAGACTTTTAATAACGACACATGCTCAACTCAAATTGTTTCAACTCAAACAGTTGAATAGATTACGGAATTTTAAGGGAAGAAAATGAAATTGAACCCTATTATCCTTTTTATTATAGTCTCTCTTAACTCGTAAACATTTTTCCGATCTGTCAAGTAATTTCTTTAAAAAAGGCCTTCAAAATAGGCCGTAGTAGCTTATCGATTTATCGACCCGAGTTATGAACCGGTGTCACACGCTAAATGTTGTCGTAATTTTGGTTAAAGTCATCACTAATTTAAAAAGAAACTCTTTTGAAATACTCGCAAATAGGTTAAATACCTTTTCTGCTACTTTAACATTGTGTGGGTTTATGTCCGAACTTTTAATTGCGGCTCAAACGGCTGCGAGCTGTTCATTTCAGCTGAGTAACTTTAAATTAGGAATTTATTACTAATCATTCTTTTAACTTTTTTTGATTTATTCTTTTTTATTACGTTGATGTCAATAGTAATAAGTCCATAAAAAAGATTTTTTTTAATGTTGCGGAGCAAGAGACACGGCTTACTCGTAACACGTTGGCAGAACATGGCTTAATAGATACCAATGATACTTTCGCTCTCACAACTGAATGGAATAAAAGACACGCCAATATATTCTCTCCGTTTCTCACAAAGAAGGTGGCTATACACACGCTCTTGGTCCCTTCGCAAAAATATGGTAAAAATCTGTTACCGATTAACTTTAGAATGTGAATACTAATTTCAGTGCTTTAGACTCACCTTTTGCGGAAGACTATTTAACACAACGTGACAGGTGGTGTGCCTATCGCCATGTCCAAGCTAAGAATACAATATCGAGTATATTACTTTGTTAAATATTCTTATAAACATATAAACATACATAAGTCGAGAACAAACATTCATATTCATCATACAAATATTTGTATATAGCGGGATTCAAAACCTCAACCGATAACCCCCGCACTCAGCCGCTTCGAAGATAGGATCCAAATTGGGTGTTGGGTATATGTAAATTTGTTGAAATATTAAGTACTCTTAATAAATATTTTTATGTATGCATGTGTTCAGGAGTGGACTCTTGATAGTACACAAATAGGATGAACAACAGTTACGTATGAGTACGAGTATATACTCGACGTACAGTTTTGATGCGATATTACCAGGGCATAGTCGGGCAGGGTTGCAAGTTCACATTAATGAAATTTCATGTTTTCATGGTTTTATTATAGATTAGATTAATGTTAAAAATTTGTTCAAAAACTTTATTTACTGAAACAATATTATATTAATTCTAACCTTAAGGTCTCTTACTAATATAGTAATGGGCAACATAATAACAGGCATTATAATATAATAAAAGGCAATATATTTACTTTTATTAAAAGCTTATCCAATTATTTAGCTTATTATATATCTACGGCAATCGAAAGTTAAAGACAAAAATGTAATATCTTGAGTTCTACCGACTAATTCTACTATACCAGACTCAGGCAATAAAGGCTTTTAATAACTTTATCTTCATCTTCTGGGAAATAGTTTAAAGTTTTTCTAGTTTTAGTTACAGAAACTCCCAAAGTTTTTATTTAAATAATAATTTTCAAGAGAGATTTATTTAAGGAATAAATTAAGAAGATATTAAACTAATTGTATACGCAGGCTATAATAATCTTGCAGTATAACGTGCTAAAAAAACATCTTGTTTGTGTTTTCGATCAGTGTGTGTAGAAAAAACCCATTGGACAGGAGGTCTATCTTACACCGAAGATATTTTGGGACAACGTGACAGATGGTGAGCCCGTCGCCGTCTTAATGTCCAAGTCAACGATATAATTCGTACATAAGTTTTTGAAAAAAAAAAAAACATTGGTACGAACCTGCTACCCGGGAATCGAACTCGGGTCTCTTGACTCGAAATTCCCACTACCCAACCACTCGGCTATCGTGAAATTTTTAGTTACAGTTATTTTTCGTTTTTTTTTCGTTTACAGTACAGCGTCTCGAAAAAGGGTCAACCTGTTAATGTTTTTAATAAATATGTGTGAAAATCGGAGACCTTTTCTTTTTTCCATTCGATATTGCTCCTTAAAGCCTCCAATACGTGGTGAAAAAGAGACATCTTGTTTGTGTTTTCGATCAATGTGTGTAGAAAAAACCCATTATACAGGAGGCCCACCTTACACCGAAGATATTTTGGGACAACGTGACAGATGGTGAGCCCGTCGCCGTCTTAATGTCCAAGTCAACGATATAATACGTACATAAGTTTTTGAAAAAAAAAATATTGGTACGAGCCTGCTACCTCTAATAAAGTTTCTAGACTAGACAACTATAATGCAAACCTTAACCAAACAATTTTCTATTATTTCTATCGTATCATATATCGTTAAAATTTTATGTATTATTTGTTATAAATATACAATTGCTTTACAATAATTTTCTCTACTGTAAAAATGTTATTTTCTATCCATAAATTGTAATTTAATACAACTGCTGTCTTTTAAAAGCTTATCAAATATTGGTTTCGTGAAATCAAGAAGCAATTTAGTATTATTTTATAAAATGCAATTTGGAATCGGTTTAATCTATTTATATTTCACAGAATGTACAAAAATCTCATTTAAGGTGATATTTTTATCTCATGAACTGTTTTACATCAATCCTATTTACGCTGTGGCATTAAATTTTAATTAAATATTAATATTTAAAATATAAGGATTACAAACGGATTTTATCGAGTCCTTATTAATTTTTTTTAATATTATTATATCGAGACTTTTTAATAATATTAAAAAATAACTATAGCAGAAGGATTTGGTGATCGGAAATCCAGGTCCGAGTTCGATCCCCACGTAGCAGGCTCGTACCAAAATTTTTTTTTTTTTTTCAAAAACTTATGTACGAATTATATCGTTGACGTGGACATTAAGACGACGACGGGCTCACCATCTGTCATGTTGTACCGAAGATATCTTCGGTGGAAGGTGGGTCGAAAGGACTTAATAGTCTAGACCTCTGTCTATCCCTCTATTGGCAATGGCATAAAGATATATAATATACAATAATATAATATTGATAACGGAAAGAAATCATCGACATTGTATAACTCCTGTCAACTGTAACTGGGTGCAGCGTCTTAGGTACCAGGTTTTTGGTGTTGTGATCGCCAATGACATCTGTCAAGCGTGGCGATTAAGCAAATCATTCCTATAAAGTGAACAATTCCATGTACTTCATTGAAGATCCTACTCAATATCTGTTAAAGTACCATGTGCTTTCCTATGTCGTAACAGAGTGGAACGACCAACAACGACCGCCAAATAGATGGGAGATGAAAATGCAAAAACTGTACAATATTGCGGAGATTCGATGGACGCAGGTAGTAAGACCGTTCTTTGTGGTAATCTTTGAGGGAGGCTTATGTTCAGTAGTCAACTGTAAATAGGCTCTAAAGATGAAAATAATTAGTATCTAATAGTTACCAGCACCTTACACCCTAGTATCGTGGGTATAAACAAATTTACCGTTTAAGGTTTTCCAGATTTCGTATTCATTTTATTTAAAATATTTATTTGTTAAGTCAGATAACTTTATTGCACAAAAAATGCTGCCTATTTTAAATATGTGCGGGATTTATTTTGATTCCATTTCGAAGTATTTATGGGCCGTGTCGTTTTAAGGGGATTAAAGTTCCTGATTTTAAAAATGTGTATTTCAAATTAATTTTATTTTCCACACGCCGTTCGAAATGGTAGGGGCAAAAAGATGTCTAGACAATTAAGTCATTTCGACATAAAGAAAATTTAGAAACGACACAAAGACAAAGAAAAATGTTATAACTACAATAAACTTTTAAGAAAATATAATAGAAATACAAGATTGTGTACGAACAGCCCATTTACATCCTCACATACCAACGATTAATCATTTACCCGACCTGACGCCTGAAACAATGCGACCGCCTTCATTCTCTCGGTAATAAGAAGAAACTTATTAGCCTACACATATGTTTTGATGTCGCGTCGGTAATTAATTCACTTATGTAATTTATTTGCCAAAGATTACAATGCCTTAGTAAATTGTTGCCCATAAAATGAGCTGTTTTTTGGTAAACTAAGTAAACTCAGTGAGCGTTCACTTGTTTAATATTCACGATTGTTGTCTCTTGATGGAACTTCATCATTAAACACATTAAAATTCAATTTTATTTATTCCACATTTATTTAATTAATAATAAAAAATAATAAGTAAAAGTTAATTTTAATGTGTTTCTCGCTTTTTAGTTTTCAAGATCCATTTGTGTATTTTGGGAACCTAAAAAAAAGATGTTTCTGCGAATATTTTTATTTTTAAAAACTTTCAAAATAAGTCTCGATAGCCGTGTGGTTGTGTGATCGAGATTCGATTCAAGAGACCCGAGTTCGATCCCAAGGTGGCATTCTCATGCTTTTAACTTAAGTACGAATTAACTTTAAATACGCGTTAAGTAAAGGAAGTAAGTAAGCCGTGGATGAAACCGCGCTGAAAATAAATCCCAACCAACCAAAAAAATCAACCTTGTGTTTTGTCACTAGATTTATGTTTATATTTTAGCTTCAGTAATAACCAATCTGTTCCACCAAATTGCTTTTGTACGGTAAACTGCCGCTATCAACTTTTGTTATTTTCGCAGCCTATCACTGAAAATTGTAATTTAGGGGAAAAAACCGAAGCTAGGCAGAAAAATACGGTGATTTTATAAATAATAGTTTCTGCATAGGCGAAAGCTTAGTAGAAATTGAGCTTTTATAAAAGATTGACTGGTGACAAAAATAAACTAAGTAACGAAGACTAATAGTAAATAATTAGTCAGAGACTGGCCAGTGACCTCACTCGGTATCGGATACATCTACTATTTCAGTCTTAATCATATCATATTATATTATTAGTCATATAATTTGCGTTACAAGACTTATTAAATTATTTACTATTTAAGTTTAATAATTTTTAGAATTTTCATTTTCTGTTACTTTTTACCACATTTTAAAATAAATAAAACTATTAAGATGCATTATTTGTATTGATTTTTAAATTATTTTTATACCGGGAGTCCAATATGGAATCTCAGGACTGGCGACACCATGAATATGTGTGTATGTATGAATAGGTGTGTGTACGCCACTTGTCCACGGAGATCGACAAATATAATAACAATAACATAATCCTAGTTTGGATATATTTTTATAATTTCATAATAAAATTTACATGTTATCATAATCTCAATCTAAGAGGCTTAGAAAATTTCGTAATAACGGACATGAATAATCAAATTTCTTTGAATTTATTTCTTTGTAACTTTCTAGTTTTTGAATTAATTTTGTGTTTTTAGTATATTTTAGTTTTTTTATTATATTGTCAACCAAATAATATAAAACCCTCCATTATTTCCTTAGGTATCATAACAGGCGACTAAGGGGTAAAGCAGAATAACCATCTCAGAAAATACTCAACCAAAATTAAGGAGACTGGTGACGGGAAATGGCGTACGAGGTACTTGGTACTGCGATCGCCAATCTTCTTGCCGTAGTAGCAAGGTAGTAGTTGTGTAGTAGAGGTCCAACAGTGAACTCACAAGTCCTACAGTGAACTTTTAATGGTATTTATGTATGTATGTGTAATATACAGCTGAGCGGTTGGGAGGTCGGATTTCGAGTCGAGAGACCCGAGTTCGATTCCCAGATGGCAGGTTTGTACCTATGAATATTTTCAAAAACTTATGTACGAATTATTTCGTTGGCTTGGACATAAAAACGGCGACTGGCTCACTACCTGTCACGATGTCCCGAAAATATCTTCGGTGGAAGGTGGATCAAAGGGACTTAATAGTCTAGACTAGACCTCTGTCTACCCCTGTATTGGGAATTGCGTGAAGATATTTATATTTATTTATGTGTAATATAAATAAATAATAACATAACGCACGTAGAGACAACATCACAAACATGGATCTGATCCCAAAGTGAGTAGTGAAGCACTTTTATTATATTATCAAAATCAATGAAGTTGCTACAAACATCCAGACCTGTGACTTGGTAAACTGGTTTTTCATATTAGCCCGTCCGAGAATCAAATCCAGGATCAAAGACCTAGTGACACCATGATAGTCGATGCACTGTTCACGGAGTACGTTAAATTTCAGTTATAACATAACTGGAAAAGAGCAGATTCGATTTTCAACTGAACAAAAAAAAACATTTTGAACTTGTAAATAGGGACTCGTTTATTAAACTCTTTAGGATTTAAAATTGGTTTCACTATTTACAGATCGACACAAAACTATTTGAACAGGATTTCCTATCAAAGTTAATTCGGGTAACGTTTAAATTGCTAACATCTCTTTGATAGTGATTCTAATATCTATTTAATACTGTACAGTTATATTGTATACTTTTCTTCAGGCTGTTTTCCTATTCTGAGGTAGGCAGAGGTCAACAATGAGGGCCTTTGGAATGACTTTTCATCTAAAATGTTTTGGAGAACTAACAAAATTTATTTTGGATAATGTGACAGGCGGTGACCCACCTGTAGGCTCACCGCCTGTCACATTATCCAAAATAAATTTTAACAAGCTAAATAATATTTACATAAAAATATCCGTTACTCGATTAAAAAAATTCATATTCATCACAATCACGATAGCCGAGTGGTAGGGTGATCGGAATTCGAGTCAAGATACCCGAGTTCGATCACCAAATCTGGTACCAATTGATTTTTTCATAACTTATGTACGATTTATATCGTTGGCTTGTACTTTAAGATAGCAACGTGCTCATCACCTGTCACGCTATCCCAAAAATATCTTCGGTGAAAGGCGGGTCCAAAAGATTTTATAATCTAGACCTATGTCTACGACTGTATTGGAAATGACTTGAAGTTATTATCTTTTTTATATTCATCACAAGATCAAAGAAAAAAGAAAGAAATATTGGCATAATATTGTAAATGTCAGGGACAAGGGATGTACGTATGTGTTTTAGGGTACTGGGAAATAAAAGCTTTTATTTAACAAACTATTAACAAAATATTAACTTGTTGGAAGCAAAAAATACTACACAAAGAAGTTTATGGACACCAGAAAAACTATTATTCGCTACTGTTCCAAAAAGTAAGCGATATCTAAAAAATGTTTTGCAATAGTATTGCACGTGGCATTATTACATTAACTTCATAGCAGTTTTATGTTTTCCTAGTTTGATTATTATATTTTATAATTTCTTTCCAATAATTTATTTACTAAAACAAAATATTGTTGATTACTGAAAACTAAAATAATCGTACAGATCTAATTCTTGTGGCATCTTACGACTTGTTAGATTGAACTATTGAGCCAGAAAACAACCATCCCTTTTGTCACCATTGGCTATGACCAGTCGAAGATACAATTCCTTCAGAAA
The DNA here is from genome assembly GCA_029286605.1 of Sericinus montela. Lineage (NCBI taxonomy): Eukaryota > Metazoa > Arthropoda > Insecta > Lepidoptera > Papilionidae > Sericinus > Sericinus montela. The sequence goes on along the minus strand of JAGSMR010000030.1, from coordinate 4,023,742 downwards.
ATATACAACGCGTGAACCCCGCGGACAGATCGCCTCGGTAAAATATTGAACAAAAAGTCTAGTCTTCCTCCAAAAACTCATACTAGCATCTCTTACCCGAACTTCCACTGATACTGCCCCACCCCTCATTAAAGTACCCTTGATGCGTGTAGTGGCGGAGATATCAAAGCAAGTAGCTTCCCACACAAGAGCTCAATTACTTCTATGTTCTGCTATAAAATAGTTTAACGTTTTTTTAGTGTGTTTTTTTTATTTTAAAATCCAGATGACGATTGTTTCAGAAACTCCCAAAAGTCTTCAATCGACAAAAAATAAAATTAAAATTTTAGAACAGTTGGTGACGGTATTATAAATAGTACCACTTTCACAGCAACTACTTACTTACTTATCTTCACGCACAATCCCTGACGGAGTAGCCAGAGACAACAGATCTCCCTATATGTCACGACCCCTACATACCTCTTTCACACCTTCATACCTTTTCACAGCAACAGTGAAGAAAATTCAGCTTACAAATATGGTGATTAACCAATACTCATTATCAAGTCAGTATTTAAAGATGTCTGTCTAGTTTCTAGACGAGGCAACTATAATGCAAAACTTAGCGTAACAAATTTATTTTTATTTTTATGGTGTTATATGTTGTTAAAAACTTTATGTATTATGTATGTTATAATAATTATATTAAATTCCTATACAATTATCTACAATAAAAATATGCTCTGCCATAAAAATGTTATTTTCTATCCATAAATTGTAATTTAATACAAATGCTGTCTCCCAAAAGTTTATCAAATATTGGTTTGAGAAATTGAGAAGCAATTTTAGTATTATTTTAGCAAATGCAATTTGGGATTGGTTTAATCTACTTATATTTCACAGAATCTTCAATAATCTCATTTGGGGTGATATTTATCTCTTAATAAATGAAATAAATATCTTCACGCAATTCTCAATACAGGGGTAGAAAGAGGTTTAGTCAAGACAATTAAGTCATTTCGCCCGACCTTCCAACGAAGACATTTTTAGGACATCGTGTCAGATGGTGAGCCCGCTGCGTCTTTACGCCCAAGCCATCAATATAAATAGTACATAAGTTTTGAAAACCCATTGGTACGAGCCTGCCACCTGGGGATCGAACTCGGGTCTCTCGACTCAATTCCGACCACCCAACCACCCGGCTATCGTGACTTTTTATTTGTCTCATGAATTGTTTTAATAAAAGTCACGATAGCCGAGTTGTTGGGTGGTCGGAATTTCGAGTCGAGAGACCCGAGTTCGATCCCCAGGTGGCAGTACCAATGAGTTTTTCAAAAACTTATGTACGAATTTCATCGTTGGCTTGGACATAAAGGCGGCGACGGGCTCACCACCTGTCACGTTGTCCCGAAAATATCTTCGGTGGAAGGTGGGTCAAAGGGACTTAATTGTCTAGACTTGACCTCTGTCTACCCCTGTATTGGGAATTGCGTGAAGATATTTTTTTTTATGAATTGTTTTAACTCAATCCTATTTACCCTGTGGAATTCAGTATTAAATTTATTTTAATATTCAAAATAAAACTATTGTAAAGGGATTGTATCGTTTATTTATTTAACTTTCTAATATTATTATATTTAATGTTGATGAAAGATATGGAACACCGACATTGTTTATTTTCTGTCACCGGTAACTGGGTGCATCGTCTTAGGTACCAAGTGTTTGGTGTTGTGATCTTCATTGTGGTAATCTTTTGGGTAAGCTTATGTTCAGTAGTCAACTTTTAATAGGCTATTGAGAAGAAAGTAAGTAGTCTCTAATAGTTATCAGCACCATACACCCTAGAGTGATGGGTATAGGCAGATTTACCGTTTAAGGTTTTTCAGTTTTAGTATTTGTTTTATTTAAAATGTTTATTTGTTAATTCACGTAAATTTATTACAAAAAAATATGCTACCTATTTTAAATCTGCACGAGATTTATCTAGTTTCGAATTAAATACGAAGTATTTATGAGCCACGTCTTTTTAAGCGAATAAAAATTCCTGATTTATTAAATGTATATTTGGAATGAATTTTATTTTATACTGCTAAAAAAATCTTCATGCTGTTCCCAATAGTGGGCTACACAGAGGTCTAGTCAATTAAGTCGTTTCGCCCGACCTTCCAACGAAGACATTTTAAGGACAACGTGTCAGATGGTGAGCCCGCTGCGTCTTTACGCCCAAGCCATCAATATAAATAGTACATAAGTTTTAGAAAAAAAACTCATTGGTATGAGTCTACCGCTTAGGAACTCCAATTACCCAACCAGCCGGTTATCGTGACTCATTTAAAAATACAAAAAAAACTCATCCAATCACCCTGATGAAGGATCAGGGTGAGTGGGATGAGTTTTTTTTTGGTTTGTTTTTTTTGATCCGCCGACGCGTCCGAAACTAGTTGGTACATACACCGATTGTTTATACGTGAGTTTAGCTTTCCTTTTTAGTTTACCTTTTTTAATTATTGGATTTGAAAAGTTGTTTGGTTCTGATATCAAAGACTAGGAGGACATGCTTATAAAATAAATTGATTAATGAATTTGGAGAGCAACAATCACATTACCCGCATCTAGTTGGTGGTAGTTCTACTATGTTAGGACATACTATGTTTCAACGACCTCCGTAGACGAGTGGCGTAAACACTGGTTTTCAAGGTGTCGCCATCTCGAGGTCGCGGGTTCGATTCCCGATCGGTTTAATGTAGAAAAACCACTTTTTCTACATTTTGTCGGGTCTAGGTGTTTGTATAGCCTTCGTTGTTTCCGATTCCCATACCTCAAGTGCTTTAGCGTCTTACATTGGGATCGGAGCAATGTGTGTGATCTTGTCCCAATCTGTATATGTATTTATGTACATAGGAAAGCACATGACACCTTAATAGACCTTGGGTTTAATCTCCACTGAAGGACATATTACTGTTTACTTTAAAAGAAGGATTCGCCTTAATCACCACGCTTGACAAGCGTCGTTGGCGATCACAACACCAAACACCTCGTACCTAAGACGATGCACCCAATTACCGGTGACAGAAGTTATACAATGTCGGTGTTCCATATCCATTATAAACATTAAATATAATAATATTAGAAAGTTAAATAAATAAACAATAAAATCCGTTCATAATCATTTTATTACAAATTTTAAAAATAAATTTAAAACTGAATTTAACGGCGTAATTAGGATTGAGTTAAAACAATTCATGAGATAAATAAAAAGTCATGATAGCTGGGTGGTTGGGCAGTCGGATTTTCGAGTCGAGAGACCCGAGTTCGAACTTCAGGTGGCAGGCTCGTACCAATGGGTTTTTCAAAAACCTATGTACGAATTATGTAATTGGCTTGGACATATAGACGGCCACGGGCTCACCACCTGTCAGGTTGTCTCGAAAATATCTTCGGTGGAAGGTGGGTCTAAGAGACTTAATTGTTTAGACTAGACCTCTGTCATCTGCATTGAGAATTGCGTGAAGATATTAATTTAAATTATTATGAGACATAGATCACCCTAAATGAGATTATTGAAGATTCTGTGAAATATAAGTAGATTAAATAGATCCCAAATAGCATTTGATAAAATAATACTAAAATTGCTTCTCAATTTCTCGAAAACAATATTTGATAAGCTTTTGGGAGACAGCATTTGTATTAAATTACAATTTATGGATCAGATCAGAGCATATTTTTACGGTAGAAATATTGTATAGCAATTTAATATAATTATTATAACATACATAATACATAAAATTTTTAACGATATATAACACCATAAAAATAATAATAAATTTGTTAGGCTAAGTTTTGCATTATAGTTGCCTTATTTATATGGCAGCGAAACCTGCGTATGCCAGAAGAAGCATAAAAGCAGGTTTAATGCAGTGGAGATGCGATCTCTTCGTAAAATGTGCGGCGTTACCTTGGCCGACCGGAAGCGAAACGAAGAGATTCGCATAATGGTAGGTTTGAAAGATGACCTTATCACTAAAATGGATAAGGACGTGCTTCGATGGTTTGGGCACGTTGAGTGAATGAGCGAAGACCGAATGGTGAAGAAGATATATAGCGCGAAACTTGATATTAATAGGGGTCGAGGTAGGCCGAGACTAACTTTTGAAGACCATGTGAGCAAATTGCTCGAAGACGAAATTGGTCCTTGTGGTAGAGCCACGCATCAGCTTTTGTTGTTGCATGAATGGGCCGGCTCGACCGGGGAAGTACCTCGACCTCACAGAATACTGTGTGCTTCGTATTTGTATGTCAGTCTGCATGAATTTTCTCACTAACCTGCATGTGTTAAGAATTTAGCTTTCTGCATTACGGTATAAGTAGTTGAAGGTAGGGATAAATTAGTTGTTTATTTGGTGTGGTACTACTCCAGTTGTGGATATAACCAGAGGGGCAATTATAACATTTTTAAATTTCCAGATTCGTGCTATTTCATCCTTAAGATCAACATATTTTGAGAGTTTTTCTGTAACACCCACAATATTCAGAGCACAGTGCTCTGAATATTGTGGGTGTTTGGGACAGCTATGTCTGGACAGCTATGACAGGTATGTTGGCCACGTGATCGTGCCTGTGTTTGTAGTCTGTTTAAACTATAGCTTTGCATGCACCTGTAATATGTTGGATGATTTCTGGATAACTATTGAATTTTCTACAACTATCAATTGTCCTAGTCTTTGTTATATATTTTTGGTAGTTTCGTGTCTCAATTACTTGATCCTGAATTGGCATGATAAACCCTTCAGTCTCCGGAAAAAGTTCGCCGCGATTTAGCCAAGCTTTTGATGCTATCTTATCGACATTAGGTTCGCATAAATCTTATCAAAGACTTCAATGGAGAGATTTGCAGCTCCATTGCGCTATTTTTGTTTTTTCGTCCAAAAGTGTTTCTGATTTTTGTGTGTTGTAGTCATGCAAATTAATGGTGTAAATTTGATATCGTTTTGTACTACAGATTTGTGAATACTAGATGAATTTGCTCTATGGTGGAAATATTGCCTCAAAGTTATAACTTGTTTATTATGTAAGTTAACTACATCACCTCTGCCACCCTCTTTCCTGGGTAAAGTTAACCTCTGGATACATGATCGGGGATGGTGTTTCCGAAATTTGGTTATAGTTGTCTTAACCGTACGTTGTGAAGATTTAGGATCAGCTTTACTCCAATTAATTATCCCAAATGAGTTAGTTAATATGGGCACTGCAAAAGTGTTGATTGCTTTGACGGTGTTACGTGAGTTTAATTGTATTGTTGTTATTGAAATAATTACTTCGCAACCCTCCGCATGCAAATTTAAAAAGGTATAAGTTACCTGGTCCGAAGAGAAGAACAGCACCACCCTCTCTCCCACAGATGCATGCACTAATTCCACTGTATGCACCACCACCACCACCACTAAAGTCAAACCAGGTAACATATACCACCACCGAAAAAGCGACACGTGTTTCGCCTCAAAACAAGGCATTCTCAAGCGAGTAGACTCTACGATTAGCGACCGCAGAGTCAATACAGTGGAATTAGTGCATGCATCTGTGGGAGGGAGGGTGGTGCTCTTCTTCTCTTCGGACCAGGTAACATATACCTTTTTTTATATTTGCATGCGGAGGGTTGCGAAGTAATTTTTTCAATAACAACTTTACAATGAATTTCCGCAAAGTAACGTCTGAGTCAATTAACTATTTTAATTGTATTTTTAAGATTGAATTTAGTCTGTGTTTAAAAGTTTACTTTTTACTAATTTGTAGTGTAGTAGTAGTTTTCTTTTTTTTTTTAATTTGTAGTGGATTCGGCGGGATTGTATATAGCCTAAATATTTATAATATGAATTTTCATCTATTGGTTCAATAACGTCTCCTCATTCTATAGTATACTGGTGATCATATTTCTCTCTTGCTTTGCTGGAGTTTATTTTGCATTTGTCTATTCCGAATTGCATTTTGGTATCCTTTGGAAACATTTCAATTACATTGGCTAGTTGGTTTAGATCAATTTCAGTAGACGCATAAAGTTTGATGTCATCCATGTATAGTAAATGATTTATATAGGTTATGAACTTGTTTTAAAATTATTGAGTCAATTGTCAGTTGTTCTTTACACCCTTGACTCAACTTTTTGCATCCTTTCTGTTCTTCATTAAGAATATTGTTTTGATCGAGACGTTTATAAATAATTCGGAGATACAACTAGTGAGAATTTTATATAAAGTTTGTAAACATGTGATGGGTCTGTAATTTCCTGTATTGAATGAATCACATTGAACTTTTGTTAACAACCGAAAATACGTTCTGCAAAAGATGGATCGAAGGGAATTAATTGTCTAGAGTAGACCTCTGTCTACCCCTGTATTGGGAATTGCGTGAGGATTATATTGATTTTATGCTGGGCGTTTTTTACGGACACAGACGACATTTGAACCCGCGATGTCTGTCGTGGCGTGGAAACGCAAAATTTTTTCTAAAATTTTGGAAAGACATGGCCAAATGCTTATAGATCTTAGATCCATGTTAACTAACGGATTAATATTTTTAAGAATTGGTCGAATTACAGCTATTTTCCGTGTTAGTGTTATTTCCGTTTCAGTGTTATTTCGTCGCATCCTTTAGCATTGGAATATAAACTTTTGATTACATTAAAAACGGCTTCTGCACTAATTGGTTTTATTTTAATTAACTCTTTTGATAATATTTTTTAAATTCAAAGTAAGTTGATTGAGACATATTAACCTTTGAACTACCGGGAAATGGTTGTTGATTTTTTCAGCCTTAGTGAAATGTAAAGGCAGCTCTTTTTTTTTAAGGTAACATTACCTTAAAAAAAGAGCTGCCTTTACATTTCACTTCTATTACTTTCATTTCTATTACATAATAGATTTAAGACTTCCATAGATGTTTTTTTGGTTTAATCGGTGTAGTTATCAACTAGTTTCAGACCCGTCGTCCTTTATTAGGGTGAGTGGGATGAGTTTTAATTGTATTTTTTAAATAAGTCGCGATAACCGACTGGTTGTGTTATCGGTGTTCCCAGGCAGTAGACTCGTGCCAATGGGTTTTTTTTTTCAAAAACTTATGTACTATTTATATCGTTTTATTTATATCGTATCTTGGGCGTAAAGACGCGACGGCCTCACCATCTGTCACATTGTCCTAAAAATGTCTTCGTTGGAAATTCGGTCGAAACGACTTAATTGCCCAGACCTCTGTGTACCCCACTATTGGGAACAGCCTGAAGATTTTCTCAACCATCTATTTAATATATCAGAAACTTTAATCCGCTTAAAAAGGCGTTGCTCCTAAATACTTTGTATTTAATTCGGAACGAGATAATTACTGCGCAGATTTAAAATAGGTAGCATATTTTTTTGTAATAAATATAAGTGAATTAACAAATAATTATTTTAAATAAAACGCATACTAAAACTGAAAAACCTTAAACGGTAAATCTGCCCTTACCCATCACTCTAGGGTGTATGGGGCTGGTAACTATTAGAGACTACTTACTTTCTTCTTTACATCCTATTAACAGTTGACTACTGAACAGAAACCTCCGCAAAAGATTACGACAAAGAATGGTCTTGTAACCTGCGTCCATAGATTCTCTGCAATATTGCATAGGTTTTCCATTTTTCATCTTCCATCTAGTTGGTGGTAGTTCTACTATGTTAGAACATAGGAAAGCACATGACATCTTAACAGACCTTGGGTATGATCTCCACTGAAGGATATGGGACTGTTTACTTTAAAAGAAGGATTCGCCTTAATCACCACGCTTGACAAGCGTCGTTGGCGATCACAACACCAAACACCTCGTACCTAAGACGATGCACCCAATTACCGGTGACAGAAGTTATACAATGTCGGTGTTCCATATCCATTATAAACATTAAATACAATAATATTAGAAAGTTAAATAAATAAACGATGAAATCCGTTTACAATCGTTTTATTTTAAATATTTTTACTAAATTAAAACTAAATTCCGCAGCGTAAATAGGATTTATGTAAAACATTTCATGAGATAAATATCATCCTAAATGAAATTATGGCAGAGCAAAATATTGTATAGAAATTATTGTATAGTTTTTATGATATACATAATTATAAAAATAATTAAAAATAGTTAGGCTAAGTTTTGCATTATAGTTGACTCGTCTAGAAACTAGACAGACATCTTTAAATACTGATTTGATTATGAGTATTGGTTGAATACTTTATTGGTAATTTGAATTTTTTTCACTGTTGCTGTGAAAGTGGCTTTCATAACACCGACAAGTAGTTTTCACAACACCGACATCAACTGTTCAAAAATTTTAATTTTATTATTTGTCGTTTGAAGACTTTCGGTAGTTTCTAAAACAATTGCCATCTGGATTTTAAAATAAAATAAAACTCTACATAAATTTTAAACTTTATTATAGCTGAAGATAGAAGTAATTGAAAGTCTTTATTGCCTGAGTCTGTTACAGTACCGTAGAACTCATGATATTAAATTTACATATGTTAAACTTGCCGCAAATAATTAATAAACTAAATAATTTGATAAGTCTTTAATTACAAATTAAATTTAATATCTTGCCTATTATTATTATTATTATATTGCCCTATTATTAAATTATTAAGAGACCTGATAGCGTTGAGGAAAGGTCTTATGTGGGACACTACCTGCATCGATATTTCTGCCACTCCACAAATCATGGGTACTTCAATGAGGACTGGGGCAGTATCAGGGGAAGCTAGATCGAGTAAGCGATGCTAGTATGAGTTTTTGGAGGAAGACTAGACATTTGTTCAATATTGCACCTCGGTGATCTGTCCGCCAGGTTCTCGCGTTGTATATTTTCTAAAGGAATTGTATCTGCAACTGGTCATAGCTACTGGTGATAAAAAGAACGGTTGTTTGCTCGCTCAACGGTTCAATCTAACAAGTATTAGGATGCTATAAGAAGTAGGGCCGTACGATAATTTTAGTTTTCAGTAATAATACAAAAATCAACAAAATTTCAGTAAATAAATTATTGGAAAAAATTATAAAATATAATAATCAAACTAAGAAAACATAAAACTGCTATGAAGTTAATGATATAATGCCATGTACAATAATATAAATAGTACAACTATAAATAGCATTGCACATGGCAAAACAATTTTTTAGATATCGGTACTTTTTGGAACAGTAGCGAATAATAGTTTTTCTGGGTTCCTTAAACTTCTTTATGTAGTATTTTTTATTTCCAAAAACAAGTTAACATTTTATTTTACAAATTTGGTTATCTCAAATATGTAAAGGCAAGGACCCTCTCCTCGCCTTTACATATAGAAAGTTAAAGGGTAAAGGTGGTATATAGGTATATTTGGCAACTTGAAATAAGGCTTACACGATGTAGTAGCTGAGATATTATTGCTGGTTGCCCTGATGCATCTCTTTTGCGCTATGAATACTTTTTTAAAGTCAGTGCCATGCACAAAAGAATATTGAGCAAGGAGATCTACATACATAAAGAAAATAAAGATTGATTACAAAGACAAAGAGAAGGGTTATAACCACAATAAACTTTTAAGAAAATGTAACAGAAATACGAGGTTGTGTACGAACAGCCCATTTACATTCTCACATACCAACGATTAATCATTTACCCGACCTGACGCCTGAAACAATACGACTTCCTTCATTCTCTGGATAATAAGATGAAACTTATTAGCCTACACATGTGTTTTGATGTCGCGTTGGCAATTAATTTACTTACGTAATTTGTTTGCCAAAGATTACAATGCCTTAATGAATTATTGTTCATAAAATGAACTGGTAATCTTTTTGGTAAAAGTTTTCTCATTTGAATCATTTCTTTTTCTTGATCTACTCGGAAAGTTTTAGAAAACTACATAAATTTCGAATATTTGTTTTTAAATTCTTCAAAATACTTTCAATTATTATCCAATTATGTAATGAAACTTTCAGCCTGTCATACACTACAATTTTTGGATGTAAAGTGGTCATGCCATCGGAAACACCGAAGGTAACACATATACCCAGATCCGTACAATGTAGGAAAATTGTGAAGTGAACCCACGACCTTTGTAGCCTGGAAACGCTCTTATTATAACATATGTGAAACAACTGACGCAGGTATGAACTTTTACCTCCGCCACACCGTGGAATACCGTAAGTAGGCAAAACCGTAGACACTGATAAATTTACTATTTTTATAAATTTAATAACATAAGACACAGAGAGTGACAACTTCGTATATATTGCTCTGAACCCAAAGTAAGTTCCTAAAGTGTGTGTGTTATGCAATCGGAAACAATGAAGATGCACCAGACCCGAAACAATGTGAAAATGTTTTTTTTACATGATAAAAAAGTTTTTTACATTAACCAGTCCCGGAATCAAACCCGGAACCACAGAGCTGGCGTCACCATGAAAACTGGTGAGTACGCCACTCGTCCACGGAGGTCGTTAAATTTAATAACCATAAGATAATAATTTTAAATAGTTTAAATATTATTTTATATAGTTTAGTTTATTAATAGTTTAAATATTATTTAAAAGTTTTAAATATTATTTTAAAATTTCATAATAAAATATACATATTATCATAATCTCAATCTAAGCGGCTTAGAAAATTTCGGAATAATGGTCACGAATAATAAATTTTCTTTGAATTTGTCTCTAAAATTTTCAGCTAGATTTTGCACTTTTTTGTCCTTTTTCTACATTTTAGCAGTATATAAAATATTTGAATTTTCATGGGGTATGAGCGTAAGAATATTACACCCTCTTTTCTTTCCTTAGGTGTCATAGAAATCGACTAAGGTGTTAGGCGAGATAACTATCTCAGAAAATTTCCAACCAAAATTAAGGACACTGGTGACGGGCAACAACGTGCGAGATATTCGGTACTGCGATCACCAATGTACTTGCCGAGCGTGGCGATAATTGAATATCATCGTTGTCGTAGGAGCACAAGTCCTACAGTGAACGTTTAGTAGTATTTATGTATGTGTGTAAAAATAAATAATAAGTACGTACATAGAGACAACTTCACATTCATTCAATGATTTCAAAGTAGCTCTCTTGTAACTCCTTTGTACTATGGAATGAAAAGGGATGAAGTTACCAAAAACACCCGGACCTGAGACCATATAGAAAAACTGGTTTTTCATATTAACCCGTCAGAGAATCAAACCTACGATCAAAGACCGGTGACACCATGACATGAGGTCACCGGTCAACGAATATCGGTGTACCGTCCGCGGATTACGACAAATTTCAGTTAGAACATAACTCGAAATGAGAGGCCTGTATTTTATATCACCATAACAAAAAAAAAAACATTTTCAACGTGTAAAAAGGGACTCGTTTATTAAAGCCTTTAAAATTGGTTTCCCTATTTACAGATCAACATAAAACTATTTGAACAGGAATTCATATCAGAGTTAATTCGCATAACGTTTAAATTGCTTACATCTCTTTGATAGTAGTTCTTATATCGAGTTAATATAGTACAGTAACATTTTATAGTTTTCTCCAGGCTATTTTTCAAATTTCTGAGGTAGGCAGAGGTCAACAATGAAGTCCTTTCGATGCACTTTTCACCGAAGCCTTGGTTTTGAAGCCGGATTTTGGATAATGTGACAGGTGGTGAGCCTCCAGGTCACAATATAGTATATATTTTCATTCAAAGTTATTTATTTACATTCACGCACAGCCTCTAATTGGGTAGCCACAGAGAACAAAGCGCCAAGTTTTACGACCCTTACATACTTGTTTGTTTTTTTTTTTTTATTCATAAGTTTCTTCATACAGGTACGTCTAGGTATTCAAGTACTCTTGGCCATCCCCTCTTCGAGCAGTTTGCACATATGGTCTTCGAAAGTTAGTCTCGGCCTTCCTCGACACCTTTTAATGTTTATTTTCGCGCTACATACTTTCTTCACCATTCGGTCCTCACTCATTCGTTCAACGTGCCTCAACAAGACAAAATTTTCATATATACATATACACATCCACAATTCGATTTCAAACATTCATATTCATCACAGATTACTTTTTTCGGTACACAATTTTTTTGTCTGTCTGCCTTAGAATCATGTATTGGGATTCGTTGTAACTGTATTAGGGATCCAGTATTGGCAACCGGTCCCTGAATTAGAATTTGGGTGAACTTTTTTAAGCGATTTTAGGTTTTTATGCTCTCTGTATGATTTCTTTAATGTCAATTAAAATGTGTCTATGTCTATTTAAAAAACAAACTGACATTTTAATTCATTTAAAATAATGAGGTGTTATATTCCGTTTAAGACATCACTGCTTTCATGTTGCATAAAGCAATTCTTTACCTACTTTCTTCCGCGATATCTTGTATCTATTTGAGATAGTTGATCAATTACATATAACATCTTTGGTTAACGCTAGCGTAAAGCTAATTATTACGCGTCTTTACTTACTAATTATAGATAAATCAGTTACAAGACTCAATAGAGTAAGTAATTAGTTTATGGAGTGGTGTGTACGCTTCTACAACAAAATCCTTCTAAACGTGTATAACCTGCCTATTTGTTAATAGGCAGGTTCAAGAAATTTATTAAAGACAAACTTTATAAAAAGGGTTATTGTAATAAGAATATATTTATGATAAGGTTATATGGGGTTAAACCCCTGGGAATGAGTTGATCGCTCCTATGCTGTGTCTTATTTTTCTATGATCAAAATTGTAATCCTTATATTTTTTAATTATAAAAAATGGGATATCTGCGGAGTTTCTTGCACCTGTTTCTTCTTCGATAGAGAAGCCCTTTTACGAAACAGTGGCAGATAAAAAAATTGACAACCGATGAATGTAATTGTATACTATCTACGTCGATATATAAATGATTTGATGTGAATAATAGCTTAACACAGCGGCCTGTAAAAGGTCACTGCAGGATATTTGTCTCGTGAGGGAGTTTGACATAATCACAACACTGCTCAAGCAAATTGGCAACCTTCGAACTACGTTTCCACGATGACTATTTGAGACAATGTGACAGACGGTCACCTTAACACCATCTTAAATTCAAAGCCAACGGTAAAGTTTACTTACGTAGATAAATATGTGACCTTATCCATGAATCAAGTAGAAACATTTATATTCGTCGCAAAAATATTTGCCTCTAGCAGGACTCGAACCCGCAGCCGTTAGCTTTGAAGATAGAGCCACACCCAGCTAGGCTATCGGTTCGGGTTGAATCTCTTTTTAACACGCTTTTATTAGCTTCACCTGTATGTTTGTATATTTGTAACCGCTTTCTTTTGGCGCGATTTTGACCCACTTTAAACGGCCAGATTTCGTTCAAACTTTGTAGATTTATCGAGGACAGATGACAATACACTAATTTGATTAAAAAAAACTGAAAAACACGCTTTTAATAGAAAAACAAACTAAAAAATAGAAAATAAATTTTAATCAATTTAAATTAAGAATAGCGTTAAAAATTTCAATAAATATAAATTAATAATAGTGTGAATAAAAAAAATATTTGATTTTGAAAAAAGAATGGGGTGCTTTTAAGCTATTATCAAAATGATAAGTTTCGTCTGCGATGTTTCCCAATCCGCACCCTAATTAGGCTACTGCAGATTAAATTATTTATTAATTCTCTATAATATTAAGAATTAAAATATAACGTTTTCTTAATATTAATTCTTCAATAAATAAAACTATATGTGCATGCTCTGAATAATTTATTTTCATTATTTACATTGTTATCACAAAAACCAAGTCCTAATTGACTAGGGTACGTATACATTACCATGAATAACATATATTAATAACATACATTTAATGTATTCTATAACTTACCATCAAATACTTAAGTCAATATCGTAAGTACAATAAATATTAATCTAAAGACTTAAAAATATTCCAATAATTAATAATTCCGTAAAATCATTTAACATTATAATTTTTAAGACTTCCTTAAGAAGCCTCCAATGGCGACTATTTTGGTACAAAAAAGTTTAATAAGATTTAAGGGAATAAGATTCTTATTATAATAAATTACCAAATAATTTGAAGTCACGATAGCTGAGTTGATGGGTGGCAGTACCAATGAGTTTTTCAAAAAAACTAATGCACGAACTTCATCGTTGGCTTGGACTTAAAGACGGCGACGGGCTCACCACCTGTCACGTTGTCCTGAAAATATCTTCGGTGGAAGGTGTGTCAAAGGGACTTAATTGTCGAGACTTGACCTCTGTCTACCCCTTTATTGGGAATTGCGTGAAGATTTTTTACCAAATAATTAAACATTTTTATCTCATTCTTTATGAGATCAGTTTATTAATATAAAAATCTAATGAAATAAAAATAACGTAAATTATGTACTGTATACATAAAATAATATATTTTCTTTGGTAGAACAAAAAGGGAACAATGAGATTCGCAATGTGGCAGATTGAGAATATCTTAAAGAATACTTTTAGTTGTGCAACAATGGTTCTGGCACTCTAAAAGAATGAGTCAAGAACTAAAGGTAAATATTTTAAACATTAATGCCAAAGTAAAAAACAAAAGTGGTCGTAGTCCGAGATTTTTTACGTGCATGGTATCCCTTGAAAATAAGTAATTGTAATATCAAGATTCTCAAAAAGTTATATAAAGGAAATCATTTTATTCTTATACAATTTTATTGTTATATACTATAAAAATATACTTAAAAAGATGACAAAGAAGTCAGAGGATCCAAGACACAGAACCTTCTTAGAATATAAAAAATGTGCTTATGTCTTTATATTTTTGTTACCGTTGGACTAGACAACGGAAGTAGAAGTAGGACAAAAGTAGAGAAATTAGAAGACTTTGATGACGTGACTGTTGTCAGAGATCAAGGCCTTTTTGTATTTTAAAATTGTCATTTCACCAGAACTTAGGAGCAACGTGAAATACGTTAGGCCTATTCTCATCTTAATATACAAACCAATGATTAAAATAGAAGTTTGTAAACACTCAGAGTAGACAATTTTACACAATCCAATAGTTTTTATAACGCATGTAAATCGTTATTTATTTATAGTAATTAAGGTTAAATAAAAACTAATAAAAACTTTTGGGTTATTACGTTTTATGTACACAATAAAAATTAAATACTAAAAAGTCATCCTTTAAGCATATTTTATTTTTAATAATGTTAATTTTAATAAATATTTAGAGCAAAAATCAGTACACGAATAAAAAAATATATGATCTTGACTGGCGTGAACTATTTAATTTCCGTAAATTTTGATATATATATTCGCCGCCTACTAAAATGCGTAATTGACTCTATATCTATCTTGATTGACAAAATAAATGTTTTCTTTTGGAGGCACGACGACGTACAACCAATATTAGAGGGGAAATGGAAACTACAAAGTGAAAAGGTCAATGCCTTCGTAATGCTTGCGTTTTATTGTAACGTAAAAAAACTAAAAATACCAAAAAAGAACACAATTAATATAAAACTTTACGAAGAGTTAAGACGTCTTACTCGTGCTATTGTGTGTGTGTATAGCAATTGAGTTGTTAGGACGCTAAGTGGCGCATAGAGAAAACGGTCCACATTCGCACAAGGTATTACAAATAATACTACCACATTTTAGGTCCTAAACATACAACACGTGCATATACTGGTATAGCCACATATAATAAATAAATCAGTCTTTACAAAGAGAAATAGCTTAGTAATGAACTATTTCTTTTTGATGATAAAAATTAAACTCTGAACCCTGTAATCTTTTATTAGGGACCCCCGATAAATTTTCCGTAGCAGCTTCTGTTGTTGTAGAAAACAACCGGCAAGAGGTTCTCGAAATGGTAGAATTATCTGGTGAATGTAGGTTTCGTCCGGTGAGTGAGATAACTAGAGGAACACACATCTATGTCTCTCCTTTTCCTCTTGTCCTTCTTCTGTCCTATTCTTAAATGTAGGGATCAGTGGGCTTCAGCTAATCTAATTTCTCATTTGCCAATTTCTCTTTTTCTGATTCAACATAAAAATAGATACAATGATTCGTATTATATGAATGATGATTTTAAGTGATACATATTTAAAGATTGATAATACATAAGTATCAGCGTTTATTTCGATGACACTTTTTAATTGTAAGTCGCCAGAAAGCCAACCTAAAATCGGGTGAATAAAATGCATATATAAATGGATTGATTGCCGAATTAAACCATCCCAACCATGTCAGAATGTACATTAACACGGGATTTACGTATTTATTTGATATGAACGGAGTCAGAAGATAATACAAGAAAAACGGCAACCAACAGGCAACAAATCCGCCCACAACGAGACTAAGTGTTTGAGCCGTTTTTGTTTCTCTCCTTAAAGATGATACTCTATTATTCTCGATGTGTTCCTTCGTCGAATGTGTTCTTTGACGTCCAGTATTTTTGTATTTAAAATTAGCCTTAAATGTAACCTCATTATAAAATTTAGACTCTCTGTCTTTGTTGACACGATAATTTTTAGTTTGTCTGTTGTTCTTGGCGGCGTTGAAGCAGCATGGACATTTCGGATCACCTTGTGATGAACAATCACTTTGTTGTGTTGAATTTCTAGATGGCTGTTTCGATGCGCTTTGGCGGAGGGACAGTTTATCTGAACCGGAATCTGATTCAGTTTTAATGCATGATAACTTTCCTTTCTGAAACAAATTCATCACGATTAACATTATAACTAGTAATTCAAAAATGTGTTCATGTAATTAGCTACCACCACCTTCTTTCCATGGTCTATCACCTAGACTATAGTATAAAGCCTATTGTAAGAGGCCACTTAGGAAATAGGCCTTAAAATAATTAATGGTTAGCGATACAAATAAGATTATCGTATAGATTTTCTATATCTGGATTATATTATTAATCTGCTGAAAAAAGTCACGATAGCCGTGTGGTTGTGTGGTCGGAATTTTGAGTCAAGAGACCCAAATTCGATCCCCAGATGACAGGCTCGTACCAATGGGTTTTTCGAAAACTTAATTGTCTAGACCTCTCTGTCTACCCCTTTATTGAGAATTGCGTGAAGATATTATTATTCTGGATTTTATGGATGGATTATTCTGGATATTATGGATTGAATATTATGGATTAAAACTCAAGTACTTCGTCTTTCTAATTCATTATCTTTTTTATACACGCTAATCTAGGTATCCGACTTAATAATATACTGATACTCTTCATTCTTGTTAAAGTAATATTATTCTTTATAGCCGAGGTCATATAATAATTATGAAAAAAAACTAGGACTACGCAAATTTTTTAATAAAAAATAAACCTTTCCTTTACCTTACTACATTTAGTATTAGCGCTTGAAAGTTGTTGATGCCTTCTTGCTACCACGCATGATATTCTTGCATATACGTAAACCATAACAGCCATGGGCAAAAAGAATGAGCCCATAGCCGAAAAAACTACATAGCCCGGATTCTGATTATACCGGCAAACGCCTCCTTGATTGTGGTCGGGTTCATACCTGTTAGAAGAAGAGTTATAATGACGACCTCCGTGGACGCGTGGCGTAAACACCAGTTTTCAAGGTGTCACCATCTCGAAGTCCCAGGTTCGTTTCCCGGTCGGGGCAACGTAGAAAAACCACTTTTTCTACATTTTCTCGGGTCTGGGTGCTTGTGGTACCTTCGTTGTTTCCGATTCACATACCTCAACTGCTTTAGCATCTTACATCGGGATCGGAGCAAGGTATGTGATGTTATCCCCATCTACATATGTATCTACATATGTATTGTGAACTGTATAATAACAATTGTTAAATTGTAATTGTTATCTACGAATCACTAGACCGAATATATAAAGGAAAAGACATGCGCATGTGTTATTAATATCCTCTGACGGTCTGGAGGACGAATGGTCCTTTATTAATTGAGATGAAACAGATAAATCTGTAGTTTAAAAATATTGAATATAATACATTCATAGGCCATGGAACTAAAAATTTCAATGGGTTATAAGTGAAGCAGACTCTTTTCGTAACCTAAATCAATTAGATAACCGAGATAAAACAATATCACGTGAAAAATGGAAATTCAAACAATTTTCTTCATACCATCCAAACATAGGTGGACATGTAATTGCTCCCGCGGAGATCCACACAAAACATATCATGGTCAGTGCCAGTTTTTTAGATCTTCGCCTCCTTGAATATGTCAAGGGTCGCGTCACGGCTAAATATCGATCCACACTGATTGCACATAGAGACAGGATCGATGCTGTACAAAGTAAAATGTCCAAACTGATCCAAATGTCGCAAAGAATCCAGCCGAGCTCCCATTTACCTTAAAACATAATAATCAATATCAGTTTAAAGGAAAACTCCTCACCAATGAATGTTACATTTAAAAACATCAATTTCACTATTAAGATTTATTAATCTAATTTTAAAGGAATGCATTAAGGTGATTATTGCATTATTATAAATAATAAATAAATAAATATCTTCACGCAATTTCCAATACAGGGGTAGGCAGAGGTCAAGTCTAGACAATTAGGTCCCTTTGACCCACCTTCCACCGAAGATATTTTCGGGACAACGTGACAGGTGGTGAGCCCGTTGCCGCCTTTATGTCCAAGCCAACGATGAAATTCGTACATAAGTTTTTTTGAAAAACTCATTGGTACTGCCACCTGGGGATCGAACTCGGGTCTCTCGACTCGAAATTCCGACCACCCAACAACTCGGCTATCGTGACTTTTTGCATTATTATAAAATATTATAAATAGGATCATTTGCCTCAGATGGTACCAATTGCCTCAGATGGTGATTTAGTTGCCAGAATAGACAGGCTTATTCATTTAGCGCAAAGGCTCATCCAAAAACAATCTTTAATTTAGTATATCGTGGAGGTAACATCATCAATCTTAGCTGCACGAAGCTTCTAATTTATTATAATTATATTTTTATTCAGAATTAAATTATGATATAAAACAAAAGTTAACTAATCAAGTTAATTTACTCAGGTATCGCGAGCAAGAAATCTTGTTAACAGTAATAGGCACTCAACACAAGTATTTCAACAACAAGATTACATTCTTTCATAACTTCGTATTTAACACTTGAATAACTCGTTTTATTGTTTTATGTAAAACAGCGGGTAGTACTCGTAAAATCAATTTAACAGTTTGATGAGCCCATTCTTATAGCTAAAAAATATAGTAAATCATTTGATTATAATAATAATAATAATGTTTATTTCAGGCCGATGGCCCATATTGTGTTAATAATTTACATTAACATAACTAAAAACTATTGTTAGTACCTATAATAACAAATTATATATTATAAATATTATGGATCCAATCTGCTTTTGAACGCGTTCATATTCGAAAGGAATTCAAAAAAAATTCACCTCTAATAGTGTAGCTATTTGCTAGCTATTGTAGTATTCAAAATTAAATTTATTTCCTCCAGAATACAAAAACTCATAAAAAAGGGACTAAAAAAATAAAAATGTACCTTCATTTAAAAAAAGAATAACCTGATTATTTGAAATTAATAACTTACCACTTATATGAACTGCAATGGCAGGTGGCATAACGAAAATGCCTACAAGTAGATCAGCTACTGCTAAACTTGTCACAAAACAATTAGTAACGGTTCTTAATCTTTTCGTAGTAACCACAGCAGATATTATCAATGTATTACCAATAACTGTTACTACAATAAGTAGAAATAATACTATAACTACTGCAATCTCAACACTGTCATATTGGTTTTCATCGCATATACCAAGGTTCAATAAATTTGTATCATTAATGGAATTGCTGCAATCTTTTCCCGGATTTGAAAATTCATGTTCGTCTTTATTTGTTATTACTTGGTAAATGTTTTTTGTAATGTTATAATTTGCGTCTCCTGCGCTTTCGACATAAATCTCTGTCTCTGTTTGTTGGCTCGCGTTCCATTTTATTATATTCTCTAAAAGTTCCAAATCTGATAAAGATATCATGTGCCTACGCTTTAGATGTGTTTATCATAAAATTGTTCGTAATTTGTGTCATTTTTCTGTAACAAGAAATTTAAAAGTTATAAAAGAGATATGATAATAAATAATTTTAATAAAAAATTATAGGTTACTCTTAAGATACTGTATGACTTTTTAATGTAATCTCCTTTATTTCTCAGGTGTATTGTATAGAAAACACTTTGGAACAAACAACAAAACCATTAAGTAGTCTCTAAACTTTTTGCACTGCAATAAAACTATACATATTTAAATATTTTCATTATTTTTTAATGCATGTATCCTGCTGTATCGTTTCTAATAGCTTTTTTTAAATATCTTTCTGTTAAGTATAGTAATACAAATTCTGTAAAAGTTTGGAAAATACTTCTTAATAAAAGCTTCTCCCATGTGGAACTATGGTCTCATATTTTATATTCAGATAATCCAGTGCTAATAAATTTACGTAATTAAAAGTTAAAGGTGGTAGACTCCTTCACTACTTAAGAGTTGGCTGGATAACTCATAAGATTTTCGAATTGAACTTAAAAAGATCGAGTGGCATATACACCAGCGTTTTATGCCTGTAAAGTAAATTCATACTTTGGACTATGAAATAATTCTACATTAATGTCAATTTGTAACTTTATCTCAGTAATGACTACTTAATCTCGTGCAAGTTGCCGGCTGATATAAATTAACCTTTGTTAATTTTGTAGTAAAAGGAAATTTTCCCGCGAATATAAATATAAATGAAAAGTACCCATTGTAGTCACGCAATATGCCAATCAAAAGCCTCCGGGTAAATCCTTCGGCTGAGTTACTGTATAAGTTGTGAATAAAGATGAATATTTAGTAATTTTGGATGAAAAAGGACTTCTTATACAATAGGGCCTATAGGCAGCGAGTTTCAAAGTCTGTTGACTTAGCAACTTCAACGACCTACTTTCGTAAACAATATAGAGAGAAATAATATGAATCACTAATACTTTACTATTTATGCGGAATTAAAAATTATACTATTTAATAACCAATAATATACACATACTTTGCACAAAATCTCGAATATCTCATTAAGTTTTATATAAATCTTCACGCCATTCCCAATACAAAGCTAGAAAGAGGTCTCGACAATTAAGTATTTTCGACCCACCTTTCACCGAAAATATTTTTGGGACAACGTGACAGGCGGTGGGCCCGCCATCTTTTTGTCCAAGCCAACGATATAAATCGTACATAAGTTTTTGAAAAAACCCATTGGTACGAGCCATGGGGATCGAACACCGGGTCTCGTGACTCGAATTCCGATCATTCCACTCCTCGGTTATCGTGACTATAAAAAAATACATTCATTATATATAATTTTAACTTTATTGTATAATAGTATAATGTTTATTCTATTTTAATATATTATCATAATGTCTTTAAATTGTACAACTAAATTTTTTTACTAAATTAATGAACCGAAACATCTTTTACAAATTTATGTCAAATAACAAAACTGTTCCCAAATTACCAGTTACAATATTTATAAAGGAATAATCATCTTATTTAAGATTCGAATCCATTAAAACGTTTATCTTTTATCTAATGTTCACTTATAGAGCAATTTATAGACCTTTTATTTCAATTTTATTACTCACAGAATTCACTCAATACGGATTTGCTTCTATAGGAATATCTTTTGGATCATTATTGGATATCCAAGTGGAGGCCTAATTGCATTTCTACCTTTTTATCTTTAATCTCATCTTATGATATTCTTAAAAGTATTATATTAAAATAAACGTCTCAATAAAAGAAGATTAAAGCTTAAAAAAGAAAAGATGTAATGGTTATTAAATATTGTGTGTACATTAAGAACTTTTGTTTGTCGTTATCGCAATCAAGTATAATACTAATACTAATAACAATACGATACCAACAAATGGCGGGATAACCATCTCGATAAATATACCACACCAAAATGCTTGAGCTTAGCTAACCGATCTAAAAGACTTAAGAAAAAAACATATATATATATATATATATATATATATATATATATATATATATATATATATATATATATATATATATATATATATATATATATATATATATATATATATATATATATATATATATATATATATATATATATATATATATATATATATATATATATATATATATATATATATATATATATATATATATATATATATATATATATATATATATATATATATATATATATATATATATATATATATATATATATATATATATATATATATATATATATATATATATATATATATATATATATATATATATATATATATATATATATATATATATATATATATATATATATATATATATATATATATATATATATATATATATATATATATATATATATATATATATATATATATATATATATATATATATATATATATATATATATATATATATATATATATATATATATATATATATATATATATATATATATATATATATATATATATATATATATATATATATATATATATATATATATATATATATATATATATATATATATATATATATATATATATATATATATATATATATATATATATATATATATATATATATATATATATATATATATATATATATATATATATATATATATATATATATATATATATATATATATATATATATATATATATATATATATATATATATATATATATATATATATATATATATATATATATATATATATATATATATATATATATATATATATATATATATATATATATATATATATATATATATATATATATATATATATATATATATATATATATATATATATATATATATATATATATATATATATATATATATATATATATATATATATATATATATATATATATATATATATATATATATATATATATATATATATATATATATATATATATATATATATATATATATATATATATATATATATATATATATATATATATATATATATATATATATATATATATATATATATATATATATATATATATATATATATATATATATATATATATATATATATATATATATATATATATATATATATATATATATATATATATATATATATATATATATATATATATATATATATATATATATATATATATATATATATATATATATATATATATATATATATATATATATATATATATATATATATATATATATATATATATATATATATATATATATATATATATATATATATATATATATATATATATATATATATATACACATAAATATGTACTATTGTATGTTACATACATACAATAGTACATATTTATGTGTTGTAAAACAGTAAAACTGATATATAACATATAAGTAAAAAAAATAAATATCTGTGAGGTCAAGATATTCAGCAATTTATTCACGTATGTGTCTGTTTGTCTATGCATATCTACGAAACACTGTTATGTTTTTGTTACCATTATTTTATTAGCTTTCATTTTTAAAGGCCCTACTCTGCCTAGTAGTCATTCGTGTCAGTCGCCACAGCCACAGTCCTCTGTTCCCCATTTTTGTCCTTGTAACAACTGTTGTGTTCATTTACAATTTAATCACTCTTCTTAAGTCATTAGGTATTAAAACTTAAGTCATTAGGTATTAAAAAGTTTGAATATTTATTTAAAAACAACAATCCAAAAGAATCTACTACCAAATATGGAACAACTATAGATGCTGTAATTGTGAGTTATCTCGATAATGTTTCATCCAATACTTTTGTAACGTAATAAATAAATATATAAATATCTTCACGCAATTCCCAATACAGGGGTAGACAGAAGCCTCGCCTAGACAATTAAGTCCCTTTGACCCACCTTCCACCGAAGATATTTTCGGGACAACGTGACAGGTGGTGAACCCGTCGCCGTCTTTATGTTCAAGCCAACGATATAATTAGTACATAAGTTTTCGAAAAACCCATTGGTACGAGCCTGCCATCTGGGGATCGAACTCGGGTCTCTTGACTCGAAATTCCGACCACCCAACCACTCGACTATCGTAACTTTTTAAACCATATCATCAAAAAGTTATATTAACGGCATCAGCAGCCAGGCGACCTTCAGATTTATACCCTTCGAAACGCTCAAGGTTTAGGTAAGTAAGATGTCACCAAAGCTGTATGCCGAAGTCTTCACTTAAAAATTGGACAACTTTTCTTATATTGTGTAATATAACTATTTACCGATAATATGATTAATAAGATACAGTAAAAGAAATAAATCAAATTTAATCGATTTTAAATATAGGAGGAATTACCCATTCAACACATAAATATGTACTATTGTATGTTACATACATACAATAGTACATATTTATGTGTTGTAAAACAGTAAAACTGATATATAACATATAAGTAAAAAAAATAAATATCTGTGAGGTCAAGATATTCAGCAATTTATTCACGTATGTGTCTGTTTGTCTATGCATATCTACGAAACACTGTTATGTATTTGTTACCATTATTTTATTAGCTTTCATTTTTAAAGGCCCTACTCTGCCTAGTAGTCATTCGTGTCAGTCGCCACAGCCACAGTCCTCTGTTCCCCATTTTTGTCCTTGTAACAACTGTTGTGTTCATTTACAATTTAATCACTCTTCTTAAGTCATTAGGTATTAAAACTTAAGTCATTAGGTATTAAAAAGTTTGAATATTTATTTAAAAACAACAATCCAAAAGAATCTACTACCAAATATGGAACAACTATAGATGCTGTAATTGTGAGTTATCTCGATAATGTTTCATCCAATACTTTTGTAACGTAATAAATAAATATATAAATATCTTCACGCAATTCCCAATACAGGGGTAGACAGAGGTCAAGTCTAGACAATTAAGTCCCTATGACCCACCTTCCACCGAAGATATTTTCGGGACAACGGGACTTTACTACTACGGGACTTTTGTAACGTAGTTTAGTTATCATCGACCAATCGTAACAGTAATACCGTCAGAGGAAACATCGAATATAACTATAACTGAAGTCACAGACAGACAGAGAGAATATTTAAATTGTGGCCACTTGATATTAATATCGAATTTTTATATCAAATGTAAATAAATGCTTATTAAATAAAGTTACCATTTTCTGTAAGGAATTCGTAATACTTCATTTTTTCATTAGTATTTTCTTAGTACTTCATTTTTTCATTCCTGTAATAATATTATCTTTTATGCATATTACTTGTACACACACGATATTTCGCATCTGCCAGGCGTCCCATGACGGCTCACATTTTTTTATTTTTTATTGTCTTCGTGCTGTATTCGGTCCACGAATAAACGACTTCCTTTTTTTCTTTCTTTCTAAAACGCATCAGAAACCTTCTTATTTTGAAATGGTTTACAGATATAACGGGCTAAGCTAAAATTCGAGCTAGTTTTTTAACTACTCCCATAAAACACACAAGTTTAGAAGCAGTGTACGTATCAATTTATTAAGACAAAAACAACGTATGGTGTTGTGGGACACCGGATAGCAACGATGTTCCTTATTATACATTATTATGTAAAAATATTAATTTTAAGATCTGTTCGAGTTATAAGGAAAATAATTATTATTAGGCTATACATTTTTATTATGGTTTTTTTATTGATAAAAATAAAAAAGAAACTACTTTACAAAGTTATCAACTTTATTTTATTTACAACTGTTAACAAATAATAGTAACATAGATACATTAGACACTGTATAGCCATCATACAAAGACTTTATGTATTGTCTAATAAAAATCTTATGTTACGTACGTTTCTTCCCGATAGGTTACTCCTCCGCATCTTCCCATAAGGAACTTCGTTCCAAAAACATTTTATACCGTTGCATCTAAATGCATCCTGGTATTATTATTATTTACGTAAATAAGAAGCATACGCTGCGCATCTTGTTATTATTTATTTATAAAAACATGCTCATTCATTACTATAAAAACAAAGTAATTAATAATAATAATGCGTCCAGAGTACGACGTTACTCACAGACCACTTATTCGGAAGCCCCATAACTCGGCCTCTTCCTTGTTTAAGCCATTTTAAACTGACAGCGTTTTTGCTCTCATTGTGCAATCAGCTATTACTAAGAAACGCCCGCACTACCTTTAATTAAAAAATCTTATTTGTGTTAAGATTAATTTAAAAAGTCATGATAGCCGAGTGGTTGGGTGGTCGGAATTTCGAGTCAAGAGACCCGAGTTCGATCCCCAGGTGACAGGCTCGTACCAATGGGGTTTTTCAAAAACTTATGTACGAATTATATCGTTGGCTTGGACATAAATACGGCAACGGGCTAACCACCTGCCACGTTGTCCGGAAAATATCTTCGGTGGAGGGTGGGTCAAAGGGACTTAATTGTCTAGACTAAACCTGTGTCTTTTTTTTATGGAAAAGGGAGGCAAACGAGCAGTCGGCTCACGTGATGGTAAGTGATTACCGCCGCCCATATACACCGCCAATACCAGAGGCAATAGCAGATGCGTTGCCGGCCTAAGAGTGACCCCCCCCCCCAGAATTAGGGGAGGGGTTGTGTGGGCCTCTGGTTACCTGCACTCACCAGACAAAACGCAGAAATTTGTTAGACTTCTAGTTCACGCCGGTATTCTGTGAGGTCGTGGTATTTCCCCGGTCGAGCCGGCCCATTCATGCAACAACAAATGCTGATTCTTGGCTCTACCACTGTTAAACTACCCCTATGTTGGGAATTGCGTGAAGATATTTTTTTATTGTGCTATCAGCTATTACTAAGAAACGCCCGCACTACCTTTAATTAAAAAAATCTTATTTGTATTCAGTGTAATTTGATCCCGCTGGGATGAATTCTCATTTAATTGTATATTAGTTGTATTCATTATAGAAATATAGTAACTGTTCCGCTTGTTGATCATTTTGTGCTGGGGACGCTTACCGTTGAGCTTACTTAGCGCTTAGCGCTATGTGTAAAATGTAAAGGGACTACAGTGGAGTAGGGGACTGAGCTCGAGAAGGGTTTACGCAAAACTATCGCAAGCCGTCCTAATGACGGCAAGTCATCTCTTTTCCAGAATCCACCTACCCTTATCAATAGGCGTGCTCAACCGGCCCAAACTATTTTAGCCAGTATTACCTGCACGTCAAGACTACTGTCGTGCCAAAAGGCTAGCTGCGAGGCTACGAGAGACAGCTGCTGGACCATCTCAGCCTTCGTCAAGACAGTGAACCCCAATTGTGAACTCTACTATTGTGAGCGGAAATTAGACCAATAGATAATTCTTAAAAAGAAAAGATAAACTTGAAAAGTAGCCACGATAGCGTAGTGTTTGGGTGATCGGAATTCGAGTCGAGACACCCGATTCGATCCTTAGGTGATAGGTACTAATGGGTTTTTTTCAATAACTTATGTACGATTTATGTCGTTGGTTTGGATAATAAGATGGCGACGGGCTCACCCCCTGTCACGTTGTCACTGTCTACCCCTGTATTGGGAAAGGCGTAATGTTATTTTTTTATGAAACCATTATATTTGACCTCACTTGCCTACTTTCTGCACCAGCTGATAGGTTTGCCGACTGACTGAGTTTACTTGATGATCTTAAATAAGCTTTATTTATTTACTTCTAAGTGTTTTAAAATATTTTTACATCGAAAAAATAATGGACCAAACTTCTGCAGACCGGTAAGCAGCAGCATCTAAGGTACGGTACGGTACTGAGATTGTCAATCCACTAACTCGAGCGTTTATGGAAAATTTTCTTTCGCGGAAGAGTTCTTTGTTCTGCAGGACTGGCCTATACTTGTATGAAAGAATTTAGTTAATTAGTAACAAGTGAAGCTAATAAAAACGTGTAATAAGAACAAATTTCATCTAATTTCACTTTTAACTGTAGACGAACAACCTTGGTCCATCCACTGAAACTGTTAATTACAATTTTAAAAGTTCTCTTATTTCAGGCTCTTGGGAAATCATCATTTGAATAATATCAACGATATACCTTTGATAGAATTATTTATTTATTTGTGTTTTCAATCCATCATAGTTGCAAAATCTATAATAGATATATTTTTATATATATCGATGAACAATATATTTATCCCTTTTAGTCCCCCCGTGACCACGGATGCTGTAAAAATTTTTTATTTTCTGTTTTATAAGTAAATAATATTATATATCTTATTAAGAAAATTTGTTTATAGCATAAATTAGAGTAAATTATTAAGTTAGTTCTTTCAAATGTTAGCTGTTATTTTTATTTAATGAAAATGAAAAATTAAATTGTTTGTTTCATTATGCAGTGGTGGTTCTGGTAGTTTGTTATATGTTTATTAAGGGACTGGAATTATATATTACTAAGTGTGAAGTTGAAAGCATTTATCTATTTGTTATGAGTAGTTAGTATATAGTTGGTGAATTTTGAGTAGTATAAAAATCTGGGTGGTTAAGAACTAATTTACTTATTTCAAATATATTTATGCATGGTTAAGTAAGGTTTTTGTGTTTTATGTATTTTTATTTACCATTAAAAACTGAAGATTCTGTCTAAATGCCAATTCCGTTGTTATGTAGTTAACAGTTTTGTCGTCTAGATATTAAGTTAGACGAAAGGACGTCCAAGATCCTCCTCAGTCACCATAACCATGGTTCATTGAAGCACTCCAAATAATTACTAAATATATCGTAATAAAATCCAAAATTATTAAATTTTAAATATTATAATTATCATCATCGTAATCATAAAGGCCTGTTAAAGACCACTGCATGTAATAGGCCTTTTTCATAAGGGAGGATTTCCGGTAACCAATACGCTTGACAAGCAGTTTGACAGTCGCCATACTAGAAACCTAGCACCTATGTCTTTGTTTTCCATCACCGGTTTGCGGGATGCTGGTCTAGTATTATTCGAGGTGGTTATTATGGCAACAATAAGAAAGAAAGAAAGAAAGAACTATTTATTTGATACTCACATTTACAAAAGAAACTTATAAGATAATTACATGATTATTTTAACATGTGGTATACCAAATAGGACTCCAACTCAGCGTAATGCTGCAGAGACTGCAGCGCTGGTTTTCAGTTGGAACCTTGGAGTGACTTCACAAACGAGTCAGAGAGCGACCATATATTATTTGCTGCCCTTTTCCATTCTCAATACCAACAATACATTATATATTCATTACCATATACGCATAAATAAAATCTTAGAAAGGGGGTGGTTAATTCTTACGCCGTAACCACACGTAAAAATCTTTAGAAATACATATGGCTACCGATAGATGGCAGGATAACCATCTCAAAAAATACCAGATAAAAATTAATCTGAGCGTTGATGGACAGCAGCGTCTAAAGTGCAAATAGTCTGGTACTCCTATCTCTACTCCGCTTGTGGCGATTATGGCCTATATCCTACATTGGACTAACAGGCCGTTATGTTATGTATATTATGTAGTAATGTTAAAAATTTGAAAGATATAAGCTTGATGTAACGTTCAGAGGGTCTCCAAATTACTTTCTGCGGTGGATCGCTGTCGTTTGCGGCAGGAAATTTTACTGTTTAAATAAGCCGAACAAAGATAAAATCTTTTTTCCGCCACATTATTTAACGTACGGCATTTCTGCAAAGGAACTTTGTCTTTTATGGCGTAATTATTATTTTGCTTGCCTAACTCGGAAGTGTTTAGATTTCTCCATTTGAGAGTAGATAGTAAATCATCTCTACGCTTGAATTCTGCACGTCGTCCATTTCATTTCCGTTATTTTACGAATAAATAAATAAATATCTCAAATTACCAATACAGGGGTCGAGAGGACCAATAGAAGTCAAGTCTAGTTAATTAATTCCCTTACCCACCTTCCACCGAAGATATTTTCGAGACAACGTCACAGGTGGTGAGCCCGTCGCCTCGCCATCTTCATGCCCAAACCAACGATATAATTCGTACATAAGTTTTTCAAAAACCCATTGGTACGAGCCTGCCACCTGGGGATCGAACTCGGGTCTCCTGACTTGAGACCACTCGGCTACTGTGACTTTTACTCGGTTACCGTAATTTTACGTTGTCGGTAAATTAGGTACGGACAGCCCGATCGGCTTGTTGATTGAAAATATTGCGAAATTTTGCCCCCAATCGTCCTTCCATTTTCCTTCAAATTTCTTTCTCTAAAAAAAAACTTTCATTCGAATGCCCCATTTCATGCATACCTTTTTTCCCAAAGCCAAACTATGGGCCAAATAAACTATTTGTGTACGAGTACGGCTATTTTTATTACTCATAAATATTTAAATAAATATATATCGCACACTCGTTGTTAACCACCTTTACTGCCCTTACCATATTTTCTGTTCTACATAGGGTTAGCTGGTAACAAACAAACATACTGTCAACAATGACGAAAAAAAAAGATCAGCACAATTTAAATGTATATATATTATATGTATGTATGTATATATATATATATATATATATATATATATATATATATATATATATATATATATATATATATATATATATATATATATATATATATATATATATATATATACATATATATATATATATATATATATATATATATATATATATATATATATATATATATATATATATATATATATATATATATATATATATATGTTTGTATATTATGTACGGCACTCACGATGACCGATGGTTGAGTGATTAGAATTCGAATCAAAAGTTTCGAGTTCGATCCCCAAGCTTTACACCAATGGGTTTTATCGAAACTTATGTACCATTTATATCGTCGGTTGTTGATTTAAATACGGTGACGAGCTCACCACCTGTCACGTTATCCCAAAAAAATATCTTCGGTGGAAGGTGGGTCGATAGGACTTACTTGTCTAGGCCTCTGTTTACCCTGTATAAAAATTGTATTAGGAATGGCATAAAAATATTTTACTTTGTATTTATTTAATATACATAGTTGCATATAGTATATATACATTAATAGTTTACCTATTGAATATTTTGTTTAATACTAAAGCTAAATTGTTGAAAAAAAAACAGTACATACTCATTACATTCTAGTTGACAAGTTCAGAATAACTTCAGGCATTATGTCTGCTATACGTATTATAAATACAGTAAGAATAAATAAGTAAACAAGAATAAGCAAAACTTCTACGAAAGAGAGGTCACTGCTCTCTGCAATTACTGTATAGAATTGAAACTGGTTATAGTTTTCAGAACATACTAAAAGATATAAATACAACGAGATTGAAAGGATATGTTTACAATCTCGTTATGCTGTGAAATTTGTATTAATAATGTTAATGCAATAAGGGCAAAACCAGTCGGGTATTAAAGGAAAAATAAATAAATTCTGAAATTAGAAAAAGTTAATTTGAATTTATTTAAAGATACAAATTGTTATGAATATTTTCTTGAAGAAAAACTTAAAATAAAAAAACTAAACTACGAACAGATGGCGAGATAACCTTTCTCAAAAAATACCGGATCAACGAAAACCGAGTAACTTAACAGAAACGCAAAATATGAATCCAACATGCTGTCAGTATAATAGATTGTGTGAAAATAAGGCTATGCAATTTCAGCGGAAGCCGTTCTTTTAGATTAAAACAATCCATTTTCTCTGTTGTGAGTTAATAGCATTAAGTTTTTGTAAGGGTTAACTTATTAATTAATTTACGACTAGTTTTTAAGGAAAACACATAATGTATGTAAATAATGATTAATCATTTAAATGTAAAATGTATCTCCTAACGTTTAAGTTAATTAATGAGAGGTTTAAGTCAATTAATGAGAGTGTTGTGTAACAATCTAATAAGGAAGGATATCATAAAAAATTTACTCTCAGAACCGCATACCTAGTATTATTTTACCAAGTGCCATATAATATATCGCCATAAGGTTATACAACCATACAAATCGAAGTCTGTCTCAAAAGAATCCTAGGTACGAGTCTTTCAATGGAGACTTAAGACAAATCTCATAACTCTATTTCACAGATAATAATAAACCAAAAAAAATACAATTTCACGACCGAATTCTTAATGGTGGTCCAAATTGACGGTCATCATCAAAATACCCACCAAAGTCAAATGTGGTTCAAAAAAACTATGAAGCTTTTTTTTTTAAACCACATTTGACCTGAAGCTTATTTACAAAGGTGATAGTGATAATTTAGACTTGGGACTGGTGTAGGCTTTTCTATTTCTGCTGCCAAATGCAATCACTCACTATGAGGCTTTCATCTTAGAACTCTATGAAAATGCACTACAAACCTCCTTATAAAATTGTTAATAGGTGTTATGGGCTGTAGTAGCCACTTCTTATCAGATGAACTTTAAGATTCCTTTTAACCCATTCCCGTAAAGAAAAAAGGATATCGTGACAGATAGTAAGTAAGCCTGTCACCATATTTGTGTAAACCCGCTAGAAAGCTATTCTTATGAACATACGATCAAGCCCCCTAAATCGACTTCGGATCACGCAACTAGCCTTTCGTTACTTTACTTATTACTCAGCACTCTAACTAAATCTCTGAAACTGATGTACAGTTTCTGCGGCTTAATCTAGACGCCAGCTTTGAGGTCTTGCCTCGCCAGCTTTGCGGTCTTGGGATTATTTCGGGTCGAAGTAGAATGTCACTTTTGCTTCATTATTCACCTGTTTTAAAAATTTCTGATTTAACCATATTTCACACTTATTTCTCTGTTAATACCTTTCAAATAGCAAAACCTTAATCTTATAAGGTCTCAAACAGAGACCGATATTTTCTATGGCTATATTTAGTATGGAACCTATAGACCCCTAGGTCTATAGGATGAAATATTTCAGTTCCTTTTTTTAAGTAATTGCAAATGTCGAAACAAATTAAAAATGTATTTCAGAGTAGTTATTATCATATGCATATCGGTTATCGACAAATCCTGTAGAAATACGTCCTTCCAAGTTACGCTTTTTCAAGTTTCGCTATAGATTTTTTGAATTTTCCTTGCGCTTTCATATTCTATCATATAATTACGAATATTTAAAAAAAAAAAACGCCGAATCGATTGAGGCTTTTCCCCTGGTGTTGCTCTGTACATTGTGTGCTTTCTATTTATATTAATAAATTGACCCTAGAAATCTATTTTAATAACTTTAATAATCACTTTTAATTTAGTAATGAAATGTAAAAAGAGGACTTGATGATTGTTAAATATCATACGAAAAAATTAATGAATAATATTGATTCATTGAGTAATTTTCATTAAATAGTAGTTTTTTTTTCTAATAACTAATATTATAGCTTAACTTTTCTTTCTACCTTTTTAGCCTTGTTAGAAAAACCAAATTAAAACTCGGTAAAAAATATTAAAATGTAATATATAATATATAGATTAGAGAGAGATAGATAGAATATATGTAATAGTTTTTCGTATTTTTGTTATTAGCCATTATCAAGCACACGCAGTAAACCCCCTATAAAGTCAACCCCCTATCTCTTATTGTAATACAAATTATAGTTGTTTAAATGTTTTAAGTTTTATTTATAGGGTATAAATAATTAAAAAATATTTATTTTTGCAATTAATTACAACTATATTTTATTTACTATTTTATTTAAAATAAATGTTGTATTAAGTAGTTTAAAAGTTGTTGTCCTAATGTAATAAAAAGTATAAATATTATTTATACTTACGAAAAATCTCAGGTAGGCGAACACTTATTAAAATAGTAATTTACACGAATCAATTCACAGTAAAACACAATTCAATTAAGTTCTTTTATACACTTTTAAAGTTCAAATTTACTGTTTGTTTCTTAACAGTAATTTATTAAGTAATAAAGATTTAAATAATATAAGTTTTCTTTTACAGATGAGTTTAATTCATACATTCTATGTTCACGATAACTTTCCTACGAAATGTTTTAGGCATGTGAAATATATTATGAAGCGAGTTACGACCGCTTTCGCCCAAAGCTCAAGCGGCACTGAAGGGCTGTAAGTTAAGATTAGGGGTGCGTTTACTGAGCTTTCTGTAAACTCTTTGGAAAACTCAATAACTTAAATGTATCAGCACATTTTTTAACACGATCGTGTATAGAGGGGTATATAATAAATTTGTTTTGATTATTTTTAATGTTGATATATTTTCATCTGCTGTAAAAAAATATTTTATAAAACTTTACCTCTTTTCTACAATACAAATAAATAAAATAAATATCTTCACGCAATTCCCATAGTAAGAGGTCTAGACTAGATAATTAAGACCCTTCGACCATCCTTCCACCGAAGATATTTTCGGTACAACGTGACAGGTAGTGAGCCCGTCGCCGTCTTTATGTTCAAGCCAACGAAATCATTCGTACATAAGTTTTTGAAAAACCCATTGGTACGAGCCTGCCACCTGGGGATTGAACTCGGGTCTTGACTCGAAATTCCGACCACCCAACCACTCGGCTATCGTGACTTTTAAGAATATAAAGATACTCATATATTATTACTCACAAGAAACTATACAACTTTCATGAATTTTTGATTTTTGGTTTCAAACGACTTCAAGATTAGAAACAGGAGATTCTCAATTACGTTGTTTTCTTTTTATGTTTGTTACCTAAACACTGTTACATGTCAACCGATTTTCGTGCTGTCGCCAGCTGTGAGGTCCCGGATTCGATTGCCGGACGGGTCTATGTAGTAAACCACTTTTTTTTATTTGTTTGTGATAGTTTTTTTTCTTCGATTCCATAATAGAAGTGCTATGGCAAATTTCTTTGGGATTAGGGCAATTTATGTGATGTTGTCACTATCTTTGAAAGGGTAAAGGTACTTCTAATTTGGTCCCTGTATCCACGTCACGATAAAATGGTGAAATCGCAAGGAAATAAAGAAAATTCGATAAATCTTATTTATTCAGCTGTAGGGGTCATCCTTTAAGGTTTCTGGGCTGATGATTGAAACCACTACACTCATTAAGTTCTTTCGGGAAGGCAATCACATATGATTTATCGACAGAAACTGCTCGATAGGTGGGTATAGCATGATAAGAGATGAATTGGGCATTTGATAGTTTCAAACGCTTAGTTAGTAGATAGGTAGACTAGAAAGGTTTTTCTCATAACGTCGCTGCTCGCATCATAAGACCCGACTTTCCCTCACGAGGGCGGTAACGTACGTATTTTCCCTCGTAAAAAAATGGGAATTCATAACTTTGTGCTCTCAAAGTGTTACCTGAACTCAAGTACGTACGTACTTACGTCTTAATAAACTAAAAATTAAAAAATCAACTTGTTATAGTCTTTTCTCATCAGGTGATGAATTAACACCAATTACGCTAAAATCTGTAACGCTTATCTTCACTAAGACTGTAAATTTATTCGCACGTTCTTATTAACTTTTAATTTTGGCAATAATAGTTTGGTTAAGCTACGATTAATTTCAATATTTATATTAATATCGGAATATTTAGAAGTATGTTACACAATCACACATGAACGGTTTAACTGATTTGAAACCGGAGGAGGCGTAGGCTACTTTTTTAATTCGGGAAATAAAACCCGTTGGTATTTATATGTAACACACAGACAAAATCACCGGCAGAAACTAGTCCTAACTAATTTGAATGAAAATAAGAAAAAAAAGCTCTTGTAAAATATAATTCAAACGCAATTCTCCTCGAGTTTCTAACTAAAATTTGCTTAATCTAAAAGCGTTCGTTTGTTGGGCTTATGTGGAAAAATTTAGTAGATAATTATACTGTAGCGCGGGATAAAAAGAGAAAGATGCCATTATTGTGCCATCTGGCGCCAGATGCAGCTCTCTAATGGAATAATTAAGCTTGTTGTGTAATATTAGCGCTATTATCGATATATCTTATCATTGCTATTTTCGATATATAGATATATACAGAAACTAACAAGTCACGATAACCGCGTGGTTGTGTGCATGGAGTTCGAGTCAAGAGACTCGAGATCATTCCCCAGGAGGTACACTCGTATCGATGGATTTTTCCACACTTATGTACTATTTATATAGTTGGCATAGACATAAAAATAGCGAAAGAAAAAGGCTGTCAAATAAACTCCAGTGAAATGTATGTCGAAAGGACTAAATCGGGCTGACTTTTGGCCCCCGTCCCGCTCGTGTCAGTTGAAATTTTTAACATTTTTAATTTAATATTTTTACATACTACTACTACAAATGGGACTCATTCAACTTGAAAGATGATTAAGCAGCGTTAATGTTAGAGAGGCGACGCTGTTCGTGGCTTTATAGACCGATCGAGGAACGTGTACATATCCGAGACGAGTGTTAAAGATTTGCTCCAAACAGCTCCTTCGCTATTATTGACAAGAGCCGAACATACCGGTTTTCATAGTGTCCCCAGCTCCGAGGAAACGGGTTCGATTCTCGGTTGGGTCAATATAGAAAACTACTTTATTGTTTCCGATTCCGTGGAATGGGTTAATCAAATTAGTGGCTATCAAAAATATGCTTAAAAAACCCATAACACATAAAACTTCAGCTTAAAATATGCTTAAAAAACCAATAAATAAAACAAATAAATATCTTCACGCACTTCCCAATACAGGGGTAGACAGAGGTCGAGTCTAGACAATTAAGTCCCTTCGACCCACCTTCCACCGAAGATATTTTCGGGACAACGTGACAGGTGGTGAGCAAGTCGCCGTCTTTTTGTCCAAGCCAACGATATTCGTACATAAGTTTTTGAAAAACCCATTGGTACGAGCCTACCAACTGGGGATCGAACTCGGGTCTATTGACTCGAAATTCCGACCGCCCAACCACTCGGCTATCGTGACTTTAAACTCGCCCAAACACTCGGCTAAAAACCAATAAAATTGCGTTATGTAAAAAGTGATTTACATATATTAATCATGATAACTAAGTGGTTGCGTGGACGTGGCAGGCTCGTACCAATGGTTTTTTTCCAAAACTTATATACGTTATGGACATAAAGACGGCGTATTTACATAATTGACTAGACCTCTTTCTACCCAAGCGTGAAGATATTAAAAATCTTCAAGTTTTCTTTTCGAATACAATATTGAATTTACTAATTCAAAAGAAGTTTAACATTACACACAATTGGGCAACCCATATAAAATAAATATAAAGAAAGCCGGCGATCAGGTAACATTACAAAGTACGTAAACTTTATTTTTGTATTAAAATACTTTGTATAGAGTTTTGACACTAATGAAAGTTAAAAAGCGTTTTGATTAATGATCTTCTCTCGAAGGTTCGCGTAAATCGCTCTTTCAGTTTTTTAACTCTAGATTTCTTTGAGAGGAGTTATACCTTATAACTTTTAGACTTTTTATTTGGTTGGGATGGAAAATGATTTAAAAGTTCTTTTACGTTCTTGGTAACAGATAAGTAGCTGCAATGGACACTTGAAACTGAATTTTTTATACCTTTCAAACCAAAATACTGATGTTTGTTGGCAGGGATGGGTTAGTGTGGAGAAACATCGGTGACAAAACCTTCCTTAAAGGTTTTCCGAAAAGGAAAATTTGTCGTAATCGCCACGCTTCGCAAGAAAATTGGCTATTGCAATGTGAAATATCACATAAAAGTTCAGCTTAAAATATGCTTAAAACCAATAAAATTGCGTTATGTAAAAAGTGATTTCCATATATTAATCATGATAACTAAGTGGTTGCGTGGACGTGGCAGGCTCGTACCAATGGTTTTTTCCAAAACTTATATACGTTATGGACATAAAGACGGCGTATATACATAATTGACTAGACCTCTTTCTACCCAAGCGTGAAGATATTAAAAATCTTCAAGTTTTGTTTCCGAATACAATAGTGAATTTACTATTGAATTAGTAAATTCACTATTGTACTTCAAAAGAAGTTTAACATTACACACAATTGAGCAACCCTTATAAAATAAATATAAAGAAAGCCGGCGATCAGGTAACATTACAAAGTACGTAAACTTTATTTTTGTATTAAAATACTTTGTATAGAGTTTTGACACTAATGAAAGTTAAAAAGCGATTTGATTAATGATCTTCTCTCGAAGGTTCGCGTAAATCGCTCTTTCAGTTTTTAACTCTAGATTTCTTTCCGTCACCAATATGCTCTGGTTATTTCTTTTGGTCTGATAATTTTCTCGACAGTTATCCCGCCATCTATCGGTAGTTATTAAAATCTTAAAAGGTTTTTTTATCGGCTCTTCATGCGACGTTTAAAAGTTTACCAAAGGCAATATACCTTCTTTGACATATATACGTGGTGGTATATCCTTATGCTTTGACGACCACCGTGGACGAGTGGCGTACATACCGGTTTTCACGATGTTCAGCTCTGAGGTCCCGGGTTCGATTCCTGGGACGTGACAATGTAAAAAACTAATTTTTCGACGTTGTCTTGGGAGTCAAACAGAGTGTTTGTGGTACCTTCGTTCTTTCTGATTCCATAAAAACTTTAGCTACTAACTTTGGGATCAGAGCAATGTATGTGACGATGTCCCTGTCTATATATGTATAAATTAATACTATTATGACGCTGAAACTACTAGGCAATTTTCTTCTTTTCCTTCTTTACGCGATAAAAAAAGTCACGATAACCGGTTGGTGGTCAGAATTTCGAGTCAAGTGACCTGAGTTCGATCCACTGGTGGCGGGCTCGTACCAATGATTTTTTTCAAACCTTATGTAATCATTATATTGTTGGCTTGGAGAACAAGACGGCGACGGTCTCGGTGGAAGATGGGTCAAAAGGACTTAATTGTCTATGCTAGAGCTCTGGTTTCCCCCGTATTGGGGATTGTGAGAAGATATATATTTATTATTTATCAAAAGTCCACTGCACTGCCTCATGAACGGTCCCGAGCCACGTGCACCGACCCCGCAATGTTGTGCAGTTCATCATGATGTTTAAATTTACACTTGGCATGAAATCATTTCGAAACACACATGGAGTTCATATGTTCATGAAATTATGAAGAGCAAATTTTTAAAAACTTGGGATAAGTTACGACCACAACTTTTTTTTAAGAATCTTCAGGGATGATCTGTTATTGTAAACACAAGGATATATAAATGAACTTGAAGTTAATTGATCACTTAGTAGAACTCTTGCAAATAGAATTTTGTGATTACCGCAGCCCATGAACACCCGCTACCGGAGGCATTACAGATGCGTTGCCGGCCTTAGAGTGCCCTCCCCCAATTGGAGGAAGGGGGTTTTTGGGCCTCCGGTTACCTGTAATCACCAGACGAAATGCAGAAGTTTGTTAAACTTTTACTTCACGCCGGTATTCTGTGAGGTCGTGGTACTTCCCCGGTCGAGCCGGCCCATTCATGCAACAACAAAAGCTGATGCGTGGCTCTACCACAGTTCACTGTGCTGAGTATACTTTATAATATGTACATATTACTTATTCTTTATTGTGTTATACACTGTAGGTGCTTAATCGCTCCATCTAGTAAACGGATTGGCGATCGCAGTAGTGGACACCTCGCAACTTATATTTGCCATTCCTAATGCTGGGATAGACAGAGGCCCAGACACTTTTAGATAGATAGATAGATAGAATACTCTTTCTTGCACACCAACACAGAAAATATACAATATTAAATTTTGTAAGACTATGGTGACACAAATGGCGGTCTTATCGCTAAAAGCGATTTCTTCCAGACAACCTTTGGATGGATCGGATTGTAATAGAAGAAACAGGAGTGGTTTATTGCGCTGAGTTATATCTATATTTCATTGTATTTTTATTAATATACTATTAACATATATATACACTTACATACACATACTTACATATATACACAGATACGTAGAAAATAAATATAAACAGAATTAAATTAAGGAGATAAATAATAATCCTTTACAATTTTTGGAAATTATGTTAAAGTTTTGGCATTTCTCACTGTCAAAGGCAAGCGGACATTCCATAGACGGACAGCTTGAATATAAAATGACCTGTCTAGAAAATTTGTGTGATAAATAGGCATTTTCAAATGCAAGTTTTCTGATGATCTCAAAGTTCGATGATGAGAATCGCTCAGCAATTTAAAACGATCCTTCAAGTAGGTAGGATATAGGGGATTAAACAGCACGTTGTATAGAAGGGAGAGAATATGAGTATTTACTTTTAAGTTTTTTAACGTACCTTAACGTACCAGAAGTTTTTTAACGTACATTTTAACAAAACATTTCTTGGGACAACGTGACAGGTCGTTATCTTAATTTCCAAGCCAAAAATACAAATCGTACATAAAAAAAAATCGTTCAATAATTACATCGTAAAAAACTCATGGCTACAACCCGGCGATCGAACTCGGATGTCTTGACTCGTAGTCCGATCACACAACCATTCGGCTATCGAACAAACAAAGAACATTTCATCAAAGCTGGTCGAGTCATTTGGGACGAGGTATTTCAAATACACATATACATACACTGAATAATTGTATTCATAAATATAGATTTCTATCTATAAGCAAGATTAGCCAGTTTAAATTAATGAAATTCCAGAAGTCAATAGTCACTTCAATTCAGATTATGAGAAAAAATACAACATTTCTAAAAGTTCGCAAGTAATTATGCAAATTAATTTAAATATTAAATTTTGAACACAAAGAGACAGCTCTCTACGATATGAGCTGAGATGGTGCTTTAACATAAAGTTTAACACCCAACACTATATCGTTGAGTAAAAAATGCAAATGAATGGTTCTAAAATTCACGCTTCACTCTGTCGCTGGTATTATTAATTCACATTGATGTTCTTTTTATCGTACATACTGAAAACTAGCACTTTGTTACATATTTTGTTATGTTCATAGTTACAGTAGTTAGTTGGTTTGTTACGACGTAGAAATACACCACCGTCCCCCCTTTTCCCGTGGTTGACGTAAGAGGCGATTAAATAAAAAAAAATGTGAGCCGTCATGGGACGCCTGGCAGATGTTAAACATCGTGTGTGTACAAGTAATATGCATAAAAGATAATATTATTACGGGAATTAAATATATGTATTATATAACATAGATATTTTTTTAAATATATAACCTAATGAAAAAATGAAGTATTACGAATTTCTTACAGAAAATGGTAACTTTATTTAATAAACATTTATTTACATTTGATATAACGGCAAGCGTCGCCACGCCAACTATTCGGTTTTCAAGTGAGCCTATAGATGTTTTGTATTTTATGTTACTTTGAAGCGACATCTATCGAAACGATTTGAAACTCATGAAATTCATGAAGTTATGTTGTTATAACATATTATTATTGATATAATCCTGTAGATGTCGCTTATGAACAATTTGCTTTTTCAATACGCAGATTTCGTTTAATTTGTGGTGTTTTTTATTTTGCAGAAAAACAGTTCCTTTCGTCGTAATGATATTTTATTATATGGACCATTTGTTTTTTATGTAAAAACTAGACTCAATTAAGTATTAAATTTTCTAACTTCAAAATCTATAAGTTTGCTTTAATCTTTTCTATAAGTTTGCTATGATATAGTTCTATGTAGAAGTAATAAGAAACTAACGTATCGTTCAAAGTTCGGAGCATTTTTTAAAACAGTTAATCTTAATAATATTTTATGATATTCTAACAAGAGTACAAGAGTGCTCCTGAGTATTTTGATTTTCTCAAAAATTGATAAATCTTAAAATGATTAATCCAATGAACAATAGTACACTAATTTAAAAGGGATTTCAGTGTTTAATTATAAACCTTAATCCTCATGTAATAGGGTGTAAATTACGTTACACGATATACCAAAGCCTATGAAAGTGTATGTTTATTCGTTTTAAAAATTATTGAACCTTTTGACTATAAGGAAATTACCTTTCATGTAAAATGAAATCTTAATATAATTTACATAGTCACTAATATGAATAATATGAATATAATTAATTAAATACAAAAAAGGGATTTCAGTGTTTAATTATAAACCTTAATTCTCAGGTAATAGGGTGTAAATTAGTATACCTTTGTATAGTTTCGTGGCGTGCGTCGCCACGCCAGAAATCGGTTTTACGTGCGGCTATAGATGTTTCACATCAAAAAACAAGTTAACTTAGTTTTAAGTTTTCTTTTCAAAGTATTTTACTATTTATGATGACTAAAGTAAGTAATAAACAAGGTAATCGGCGGAAATTATTGGTCTATAATTTATACGTAATATAAAGCTTTGGTATAAATATAAGGTAAGGAAAAGATGCAGTAAACTTTTTTGAAAGTCATACGAGTCGTAAAATACTATAGTTCTATTAACTAACTAGACACTAGGTATATCAGTATTACCTACGTAGTTTACAAACAGGTCTTAGTGCAAGGATTAGATAACGACTGTGGAATATCTACAAGCAAATTCACTGCTATAACCGGAAAAAAGGTAAAGAAAAAAAAAGAGAAAACGATGACGAATGTTCCGCACTCAGTGGTTCATCAGAAGAAAATTTTCTGCAGGATGCTTCTTCTCTTTCTGATATTTAAATTCTGAAAAGGTTAGAGGTAGAGCAAAACTCCATATCGAATTGTGTAGTTATGTCTCAGAATTGTCAATTGAAAACCCCATGCGTAAAGGAGAGGCCTATGTCACGCAGTGGATTTTTATAGGCTGCTGTGGTGATGATGACGATGATGTAATATCAGTTGCGAAGTTGATTATCTTACTGAAACCAACAATGTTTTCGCTGTTTTAGTGCTGCCAGGCACTGTTCTGTTCAGTTTCATTAAGTTCCCACAAGAATAGATATTTTTTTCCACAAGATTTTTTCTTTACCTTATCGTATCTTACTCCACCCATAGGAAAAACGAGTTGGTAAATTTTTATAGTGAATCCATACGACAGACAGAATAATAAGTCAAGAACAAACAATTTTAATTAGTGTTATAATTAATATTATGCCATCTAGCAATGGGTTGCGCTATTACCTAAAATGTTATACTTCTTAGCTCTGTTGTTCACTTTATAGTACATTCTATTTAAAACTAAGCATGTAATGCAAACAGTCTTTGATGATTCTACCCTACGATTAATTTTAAATATGTGAAGTTTGTTTGAGACTAAAGTATTACGTACAAATTTCTACAATACTGTATTTCTGAATTGTTATAAATTTATTTTAACATAAATGAAAATGTTCATGTTACGGCTTAGTACATGTCTTGTCAATAATCACGTAATCAAAAAAATGTGAGCCGTCATGGGACGCCTGGCAGATGTGAGATATCGTGTGTACAAGTCATATGTCTAAAAGATAATATTATTACAGGAATGAAAAAATGAAGTAGTAAGAAAATAGTAATGAAAAAATGAAGTATTACGAATTTCTTACAGAAAATGGTAACTTTATTTAATAAGAATTTATTTACATTTGATATAAAAATTCGATATTAATATCAAGTGGCCACAATTTAAATATTTTCTCTCTCTCTCTGTGACTTCAGTTA
The DNA here is from genome assembly GCA_029286605.1 of Sericinus montela. NCBI lineage: Eukaryota > Metazoa > Arthropoda > Insecta > Lepidoptera > Papilionidae > Sericinus > Sericinus montela. The sequence continues at coordinate 3,980,246 of JAGSMR010000030.1, read as the reverse complement.
TAGTTATATTCGATGTTTCCTCTGCCGGTATTACTGTTACGATTGGTCGATGATAACTAAACTACGTTACAAAAGTCCCGTAGTAGTAAAGTCCCGTTGTCCCGAAAATATCTTCGGTGGAAGGTGGGTCATAGGGACTTAATTGTCTAGACTTGACCTCTGTCTACCCCTGTATTGGGAATTGCGTGAAGATTTTAATATATTTATTTATTACGTTACAAAAGTATTGGATGAAACATTATCAAGATAACTCACAATTACAGCATCTATAGTTGTTCCATATTTGGTAGTAGATTCTTTTGGATTGTTGTTGATTTGCAATTGAAAGTCTTTTTGAAGAAATGTCATTAATGGCATTGATTCAGCTCTTGCAACTTTACATTAAAATCTCCAGCTAATTTTAATGGTAGTTTATATTTATTCGTTTTAAAAATTATTGAACCTTTTTGACTATAAGGAAATTACCTTTCATGTAAAAATGAAATCTTAATATAATTTACATAGTCACTAATATGAATAATATGAATATAATTAATTAAATATAAAAAAGGGATTTCAGTGTTTACTTATAAACCTTAATTCTGAGGTAATAGAGTGTAAATTAGTATACCTTTGTATAGCCACGGCATGCGTCGCCACGCCAGAAATCGGTTTTACATGCGGCAATAGATGTTTCACATCAAAATTTATAATGACATTTGTAATCTCCAAATTCCAACGGCAAAAATCGTTTCTTTTGCAGATAACACTTCCTTTTGCAGAACTTAAATTTTATGGAGATTCGTGGTCAGAAGTTGAAAAACATGTCCCCCCACTTTTGTCCCCTACAGTCAGCACCTTGTTCATGTCCACAGATAAGTGCTACAGGAAATGTTAAGTAACTTGGTGTAATTCTAGATAAGTATCTTAACTTTAAATCACACATTGATTGATGTTTATATGACTGCATCTCCTTAATATAAGTTACTCTATAATCTAGGTAGGAGACTAGTAATCGTACTGTACCTATATAAAATTATAACGACCTCTTAGGCATATGCCCTAACTTTGTAAATATCTCCTTTCAGTCTAGACTTTATTTTCTTGTTATACTTTATTTAAGATGTATCTACTGCAACATAAATTTTGGATTCGATTATATTATCAGTGGTAGAGCCACGCATCAGCTTTTGTTGTTGCATGAATGGGCCGGCTCGACCAGGGAAGTACCACGACCTCACAGAATACCGGCGTGAAGTAGAAGTCTAACAAACTTCTGCGTTTCGTCTGGTGAGTGCAGGTAACCGGAGACCCACACCCCCCTCCCCCAATTTCAGGGGAGGGGGCACTCTAAGGAGGCAACGCATCTGCTATGCCTCTGGTATTGCGAGTGTTCATGGGCGGTGGTAATCACTTACCACCATGTGAGCCATCTGCTCGTTTGCCTCCCTTTTCTATAAAAAAAAAATAAAATTTGACAAAATTTACAAACAACGTTACGTTCTTATTAACTTTTAATTTTGGCAATAATAGTTTGGTTAAGCTACGATTAATTTCAATATTTATATTAATATCGGAATATTTAGAAGTATGTTACACAATCACACATGAACGGTTTAACTGATTTGAAACCGGAGGAGGCGTAGGCTACTTTTTTAATTCGGGAAATAAAACCCGTTGGTATTTATATGTAACACACAGACAAAATCACCGGCAGAAACTAGTCCTAACTAATTTGAATGAAAATAAGAAAAAAAAGCTCTTGTAAAATATAATTCAAACGCAATTCTCCTCGAGTTTCTAACTAAAATTTGCTTAATCTAAAAGCGTTCGTTTGTTGGGCTTATGTGGAAAAATTTAGTAGATAATTATACTGTAGCGCGGGATAAAAAGAGAAAGATGCCATTATTGTGCCATCTGGCGCCAGATGCAGCTCTCTAATGGAATAATTAAGCTTGTTGTGTAATATTAGCGCTATTATCGATATATCTTATCATTGCTATTTTCGATATATAGATATATACAGAAACTAACAAGTCACGATAACCGCGTGGTTGTGTGCATGGAGTTCGAGTCAAGAGACTCGAGATCATTCCCAGGAGGTACACTCGTATCGATGGATTTTTCCACACTTATGTACTATTTATATCGTTGGCATAGACATAAAAATAGCGAAAGAAAAGGCTGTCAAATAAACTCCAGTGAAATGTATGTCGAAAGGACTAAATCGGGCTGACTTTTGGCCCCGTCCCGCTCGTGTCAGTTGAAATTTTTAACATTTTTAATTTAATATTTTACATACTACTACTACAAATGGGACTCATTCAACTTGAAAGATGATTAAGCAGCGTTAATGTTAGAGAGGCGACGCTGTTCGTGGCTTTATAGACCGATCGAGGAACGTGTACATATCCGAGACGAGTGTTAAAGATTTGCTCCAAACAGCTCCTTCGCTATTATTGACAAGAGCCGAACATACCGGTTTTCATAGTGTCCCCAGCTCCGAGGAAACGGGTTCGATTCTCGGTTGGGTCAATATAGAAAACTACTTTATTGTTTCCGATTCCGTGGAATGGGTTAATCAAATTAGTGGCTATCAAAAATATGCTTAAAAAACCCATAACACATAAAACTTCAGCTTAAAATATGCTTAAAAAACCAATAAATAAAACAAATAAATATCTTCACGCACTTCCCAATACAGGGGTAGACAGAGGTCGAGTCTAGACAATTAAGTCCCTTCGACCCACCTTCCACCGAAGATATTTTCGGGACAACGTGACAGGTGGTGAGCAAGTCGCCGTCTTTTTGTCCAAGCCAACGATATTCGTACATAAGTTTTTGAAAAACCCATTGGTACGAGCCTACCAACTGGGGATCGAACTCGGGTCTATTGACTCGAAATTCCGACCGCCCAACCACTCGGCTATCGTGACTTTAAACTCGCCCAAACACTCGGCTAAAAACCAATAAAATTGCGTTATGTAAAAAGTGATTTACATATATTAATCATGATAACTAAGTGGTTGCGTGGACGTGGCAGGCTCGTACCAATGGTTTTTTTCCAAAACTTATATACGTTATGGACATAAAGACGGCGTATTTACATAATTGACTAGACCTCTTTCTACCCAAGCGTGAAGATATTAAAATCTTCAAGTTTTCTTTTCGAATACAATATTGAATTTACTAATTCAAAAGAAGTTTAACATTACACACAATTGGGCAACCCATATAAAATAAATATAAAGAAAGCCGGCGATCAGGTAACATTACAAAGTACGTAAACTTTATTTTTGTATTAAAATACTTTGTATAGAGTTTTGACACTAATGAAAGTTAAAAAGCGTTTTGATTAATGATCTTCTCTCGAAGGTTCGCGTAAATCGCTCTTTCAGTTTTTTAACTCTAGATTTCTTTGAGAGGAGTTATACCTTATAACTTTTAGACTTTTTATTTGGTTGGGATGGAAAATGATTTAAAAGTTCTTTTAGGTTCTTGGTAACAGATAAGTAGCTGCAATGGACACTTGAAACTGAATTTTTTATACCTTTCAAACCAAAATACTGATGTTTGTTGGCAGGGATGGGTTAGTGTGGAGAAACATCGGTGACAAAACCTTCCTTAAAGGTTTTCCGAAAAGGAAAATTTGTCGTAATCGCCACGCTTCGCAAGAAAATTGGCTATTGCAATGTGAAATATCACATAAAAGTTCAGCTTAAAATATGCTTAAAAAACCAACAAAATTGCGTCATGTAAAAAGTGATTTCCATATATTAATCATGATAACTAAGTGGTTGCGTGGACGTGGCAGGCTCGTATCAATGGTTTTTTTCCAAAACTTATATACGTTATGGACATAAAGACGGCGTATATACATAATTGACTAGACCTCTTTCTACCCAAGCGTGAAGATATTAAAAATCTTCAAGTTTTGTTTCCGAATACAATAGTGAATTTACTATTGAATTAGTAAATTCACTATTGTACTTCAAAAGAAGTTTAACATTACACACAATTGAGCAACCCTTATAAAATAAATATAAAGAAAGCCGGCGATCAGGTAACATTACAAAGTACGTAAACTTTATTTTTGTATTAAAATACTTTGTATAGAGTTTTGACACTAATGAAAGTTAAAAAGCGATTTGATTAATGATCTTCTCGAAGGTTCGCGTAAATCGCTCTTTCAGTTTTTAACTCTAGATTTCTTTCCGTCACCAATATGCTCTGGTTATTTCTTTTGGTCTGATAATTTTCTCGACAGTTATCCCGCCATCTATCGGTAGTTATTAAAATCTTAAAAGGTTTTTTTATCGGCTCTTCATGCGACGTTTAAAAGTTTACCAAAGGCAATATACCTTCTTTGACATATATACGTGGTGGTATATCCTTATGCTTTGACGACCACCGTGGACGAGTGGCGTACATACCGGTTTTCACGATGTTCAGCTCTGAGGTCCCGGGTTCGATTCCTGGGACGTGACAATGTAAAAAACTAATTTTTCGACGTTGTCTTGGGAGTCAAACAGAGTGTTTGTGGTACCTTCGTTCTTTCTGATTCCATAAAAAAACTTGAGCTACTAACTTTGGGATCAGAGCAATGTATGTGACGATGTCCCTGTCTATATATGTATAAATTAATACTATTATGACGCTGAAACTACTAGGCAATTTTCTTCTTTTCCTTCTTTACGCGATAAAAAAAGTCACGATAACCGGTTGGGTGGTCAGAATTTCGAGTCAAGTGACCCGAGTTCGATCCACTGGTGGCGGGCTCGTACCAATGATTTTTTTCAAACCTTATGTAATCATTATATTGTTGGCTTGGAGAACAAGACGGCGACGGTCTCGGTGGAAGATGGGTCAAAAGGACTTAATTGTCTATGCTAGAGCTCTGGTTTCCCCCGTATTGGGGATTGTGAGAAGATATATATTTATTATTTATCAAAAGTCCACTGCACTGCCTCATGAACGGTCCCGAGCCACGTGCACCGACCCCGCAATGTTGTGCAGTTCATCATGATGTTTAAATTTACACTTGGCATGAAATCATTTCGAAACACACATGGAGTTCATATGTTCATGAAATTATGAAGAGCAAATTTTTAAAAACTTGGGATAAGTTACGACCACAACTTTTTTTTAAGAATCTTCAGGGATGATCTGTTATTGTAAACACAAGGATATATAAATGAACTTGAAGTTAATTGATCACTTAGTAGAACTCTTGCAAATAGAATTTTGTGATTACCGCAGCCCATGAACACCCGCTACCGGAGGCATTACAGATGCGTTGCCGGCCTTAGAGTGCCCCCCCCCCAATTGGAGGAAGGGGGTTTTTGGGCCTCCGGTTACCTGTAATCACCAGACGAAATGCAGAAGTTTGTTAAACTTTTACTTCACGCCGGTATTCTGTGAGGTCGTGGTACTTCCCGGTCGAGCTGGCCCATTCATGCAACAACAAAAGCTGATGCGTGGCTCTACCACAGTTCACTGTGCTGAGTATACTTTATAATATGTACATATTACTTATTCTTTATTGTGTTATACACTGTAGGTGCTTAATCGCTCCATCTAGTAAACGGATTGGCGATCGCAGTAGTGGACACCTCGCAACTTATATTTGCCATTCCTAATGCTGGGATAGACAGAGGCCCAGACACTTTTAGATAGATAGATAGATAGAATACTCTTTCTTGCACACCAACACAGAAAATATACAATATTAAATTTTGTAAGACTATGGTGACACAAATGGCGGTCTTATCGCTAAAAGCGATTTCTTCCAGACAACCTTTGGATGGATCGGATTGTAATAGAAGAAACAGGAGTGGTTTATTGCGCTGAGTTATATCTATATTTCATAGTATTTTTATTAATATACTATTAACATATATATACACTTACATACACATACTTACATATATATACAGATACGTAGAAAAATAAATATAAACAGAATTAAATTAAGGAGATAAATAATAATCCTTTACAATTTTTGGAAATTATGTTAAAGTTTTGGCATTTCTCACTGTCAAAGGCAAGCGGACATTCCATAGACGGACAGCTTGAATATAAAATGACCTGTCTAGAAAATTTGTGTGATGAATAGGCATTTTCAAATGCAAGTTTTCTGATGATCTCAAAGTTCGATGATGAGAATCGCTCAGCAATTTAAAACGATCCTTCAAGTAGGTAGGATATAGGGGATTAAACAGCACGTTGTATAGAAGGGAGAGAATATGAGTATTTACTTTTAAGTTTTTTTAACGTACCTTAACGTACCAGAAGTTTTTTTAACGTACATTTTAACAAAAACATTTCTTGGGACAACGTGACAGGTCGTTATCTTAATTTCCAAGCCAAAAATACAAATCGTACATAAAAAAAAATCGTTCAATAATTACATCGTAAAAAACTCATGGCTACAACCCGGCGATCGAACTCGGATGTCTTGACTCGTAGTCCGATCACACAACCATTCGGCTATCGAACAAACAAAGAACATTTCATCAAAGCTGGTCGAGTCATTTGGGACGAGGTATTTCAAATACACATATACATACACTGAATAATTGTATTCATAAATATAGATTTCTATCTATAAGCAAGATTAGCCAGTTTAAATTAATGAAATTCCAGAAGTCAATAGTCACTTCAATTCAGATTATGAGAAAAAATACAACATTTCTAAAAGTTCGCAAGTAATTATGCAAATTAATTTAAATATTAAATTTTGAACACAAAGAGACAGCTCTCTACGATATGAGCTGAGATGGTGCTTTAACATAAAGTTTAACACCCAACACTATATCGTTGAGTAAAAAATGCAAATGAATGGTTCTAAAATTCACGCTTCACTCTGTCGCTGGTATTATTAATTCACATTGATGTTCTTTTTATCGTACATACTGAAAACTAGCACTTTGTTACATATTTTGTTATGTTCATAGTTACAGTAGTTAGTTGGTTTGTTACGACGTAGAAATACACCACCGTCCCCCCTTTTCCCGTGGTTGACGTAAGAGGCGATTAAATAAAAAAAAATGTGAGCCGTCATGGGACGCCTGGCAGATGTTAAACATCGTGTGTGTACAAGTAATATGCATAAAAGATAATATTATTACGGGAATTAAATATATGTATTATATAACATAGATATTTTTTTAAATATATAACCTAATGAAAAAATGAAGTATTACGAATTTCTTACAGAAAATGGTAACTTTATTTAATAAACATTTATTTACATTTGATATAACGGCAAGCGTCGCCACGCCAACTATTCGGTTTTCAAGTGAGCCTATAGATGTTTTGTATTTTATGTTACTTTGAAGCGACATCTATCGAAACGATTTGAAACTCATGAAATTCATGAAGTTATGTTGTTATAACATATTATTATTGATATAATCCTGTAGATGTCGCTTATGAACAATTTGCTTTTTCAATACGCAGATTTCTGTTTAATTTGTGGTGTTTTTTTATTTTGCAGAAAAACAGTTCCTTTCGTCGTAATGATATTTTATTATATGGACCATTTGTTTTTTATGTAAAAACTAGACTCAATTAAGTATTAAATTTTCTAACTTCAAAATCTATAAGTTTGCTTTAATCTTTTCTATAAGTTTGCTATGATATAGTTCTATGTAGAAGTAATAAGAAACTAACGTATCGTTCAAAGTTCGGAGCATTTTTTAAAACAGTTAATCTTAATAATATTTTATGATATTCTAACAAGAGTACAAGAGTGCTCCTGAGTATTTTGATTTTCTCAAAAATTGATAAATCTTAAAATGATTAATCCAATGAACAATAGTACACTAATTTAAAAAGGGATTTCAGTGTTTAATTATAAACCTTAATCCTCATGTAATAGGGTGTAAATTACGTTACACGATATACCAAAGCCTATGAAAGTGTATGTTTATTCGTTTTAAAAATTATTGAACCTTTTTGACTATACGGAAATGACCTTTCATGTAAAAATGAAATCTTAATATAATTTACATAGTCACTAATATGAATAATATGAATATAATTAATTAAATACAAAAAAGGGATTTCAGTATTTAATTATAAACCTTAATTCTCAGGTAATAGGGTGTAAATTAGTATACCTTTGTATAGTTTCGTGGCGTGCGTCGCCACGCCAGAAATCGGTTTTACGTGCGGCTATAGATGTTTCACATCAAAAAACAAGTTAACTTAGTTTTAAGTTTTCTTTTCAAAGTATTTTACTATTTATGATGACTAAAGTAAGTAATAAACAAGGTAATCGGCGGAAATTATTGGTCTATAATTTATACGTAATATAAAGCTTTGGTATAAATATAAGGTAAGGAAAAGATGCAGTAAACTTTTGAAAGTCATACGAGTCGTAAAATACTATAGTTCTACTAACTAACTAGACACTAGGTATATCAGTATTACCTACGTAGTTTACAAACAGGTCTTAGTGCAAGGATTAGATAACGACTGCGGAATATCTACAAGCAAATTCACTGCTATAACCGGAAAAAAGGTAAAGAAAAAAAAGAGAAACGATGACGAATGTTCCGCACTCAGTGGTTCATCAGAAGAAAATTTTCTGCAGGATGCTTCTTCTCTTTCTGATATTTAAATTCTGAAAAGGTTAGAGGTAGAGCAAAACTCCATATCAAATTGTGCAGTTATGTCTCAGAATTGTCAATTGAAAACCCCATGCGTAAGGGAGAGGCCTATGTCACGCAGTGGATTTTTATAGGCTGCTGTGGTGATGATGACGATGATGTAATATCAGTTGCGAAGTTGATTATCTTACTGAAACCAACAATGTTTTCGCTGTTTTAGTGCTGCCAGGCACTGTTCTGTTCAGTTTCATTAAGTTCCCACAAGAATAGATATTTTTACCACAAGATTTTTCTTTACCTTATCGTATCTTACTCCACCCACAGGAAAACGAGTTGGTAAATTTTATAGTGAATCCATACGACAGACAGAATAATAAATCAAGAACAAACAATTTTAATTAGTGTTATAATTAATATTATGCCATCTAGCAATGGGTTGCGCTATTACCTAAAATGTTATACTTCTTAGCTCTGTTGTTCACTTTATAGTACATTCTATTTAAAACTAAGCATGTAATGCAAACAGTCTTTGATGATTCTACCCTACGATTAATTTTAAATATGTGAAGTTTGTTTGAGACTAAAGTATTACGTACAAATTTCTACAATACTGTATTTCTGAATTGTTATAAATTTATTTTAACATAAATGAAAATGTTCATGTTACGGCTTAGTACATGTCTTGTCAATAATCACGTAATCAAAAAAATGTGAGCCGTCATGGGACGCCTGGCAGATGTGAGATATCGTGTGTACAAGTCATATGCATAAAAGATAATATTATTATAGGAATGAAAAAATGAAGTAGTAAGAAAATAGTAATGAAAAAATGAAGTATTACGAATTTCTTACAGAAAATGGTAACTTTATTTAATAAGAATTTATTTACATTTGATATAAAAATTCGATATTAATATCAAGTGGCCACAATTTAAATATTTTCTCTCTCTCTCTCTGTGACTTCAGTTATAGTTATATTCGATGTTTCCTCTGCCGGTATTACTGTTACGATTGGTCGATGATAACTAAACTACGTTACAAAAGTCCCGTAGTAGTAAAGTCCCGTTGTCCCGAAAATATCTTCGGTGGAAGGTGGGTCATAGGGACTTAATTGTCTAGACTTGACCTCTGTCTACCCCTGTATTGGGGGTACTACATTATCAAGATAACTCACAATTACAGCATCTATAGTTGTTCCATATTTGGTAGTAGATTCTTTTGGATTGTTGTTGATTTGCAATTGAAAGTCTTTTGAAGAAATGTCATTAATGGCATTGATTCAGCTCTTACAACTTAACATTAAAATCTCCAGCTAATTTTAATGGTAGTTTATATTTATTCGTTTTAAAAATTATTGAACCTTTTGACTATAAGGAAATTACCTTTCATGTAAAATGAAATCTTAATATAATTTACATAGTCACTAATATGAATAATATGAATATAATTAATTAAATATAAAAAGGGATTTCAGTGTTTACTTATAAACCTTAATTCTGAGGTAATAGAGTGTAAATTAGTATACCTTTGTATAGCCACGGCATGCGTCGCCACGCCAGAAATCGGTTTTACGTGCGGCAATAGATGTTTCACATCAAAATTTATAATGACATTTGTAATCTCCAAATTCCAACGGCAAAATCGTTTCTTTTGCAGATAACACTTTCTTTTGCAGAACTTAAATTTTATGGAGATTCGTGGTCAGAAGTTGAAAAACATGTCCCCCCACTTTTGTCCCCTACAGTCAGCACCTTGTTCATGTCCACAGATAAGTGCTACAGGAAATGTTAAGTAACTTGGTGTAATTCTAGATAAGTATCTTAACTTTAAATCACACATTGATTGATGTTTATATGACTGCATCTCCTTAATATAAGTTACTCTATAATCTAGGTAGGAGACTAGTAATCGTACTGTACCCATATAAAATTATAACGACCTCTTAGGCATATGCCCTAACTTTGTAAATATCTCCTTTCAGTCTAGACTTTATTTTCTTGTTATACTTTATTTAAGATGTATCTACTGCAACATAAATTTTGGATTCGATTATATTATCAGTGGTAGAGCCACGCATCAGCTTTTGTTGTTGCATGAATGGGCTGGCTCGACCAGGGAAGTACCACGACCTCACAGAATACCGGCGTGAAGTAGAAGTCTAACAAACTTCTGCGTTTCGTCTGGTGAGTGCAGGTAACCGGAGACCCACACCCCCCTCCCCCAATTTCAGGGGAGGGGGCACTCTAAGGGAGGCAACGCATCTGCTATGCCTCTGGTATTGCGAGTGTTCATGGGCGGTGGTAATCACTTACCACCATGTGAGCCATCTGCTCGTTTGCCTCCCTTTTCTATAAAAAAAAATAAAATTTGACAAAATTTACAAACAACCATTCTAAAAGTTTACTGTTTCATACCAAATAAACGTTTCTTTCTTTTTTTCAATTGATGCCTGCAATTATTAGTTTGAAAGTTTAATTCAGTCTAATTAGGTGTCCAGATTATACATGTTAATTACAAATTTAATATTATATTTTATTAAATACCCAATTCCCTGAACTGCTACATTTGCAATTCGTAGAAATTTATCGTTTATTGTCAACATAAAAGTCAAAGTCATAATCAACTTTCTGGCTAAAGAAAATTAATCTTAATTGTATTGTAATAATATTCACAATCAGTTGACCAAGATTGTTTACAATTTTTGCTCACTTGAGATTCGCGTCCGTCTATAACATGAGATCTATTTAAAAATTACTGCTTACTAATTCACGATAGCGGAGTGGTTGGGTGATCGGAATTAGAGTCAATAGACCCGAGTTCGACCCAAAAGCTCGTACCATTTTTTTTTTCAAAGTTTATATACCGGCTATCGTCTTCTGTAACAATATTCCCAATTACTTGACCAAGACTAAATAGTGTTTTCTCACTTGAGATTTGCGCCTATCTACGACATGAGATCTATTTGAAACTTATTACTTGCTTAAACTCATTATGATAATTATTAATTACCATCCAGGCATCTTCATTATCGCATTAAGAAAATTATCCTGAAGGTATCGTTTCACCCAAATTTATAAAATCTTTTTTAAACAAGATAAATTATAATTTTATAGAAGACGAGCCGAGAGCTTAATTGGTAATATCTATACCCTACCTTCTAAGCACAGAGTTGCGGGTTCGAGTCCTGCTAAGAGTAGTCATTCGTGTGATGAATATGAAAGATTAAACTAGAGGCGAAATCTCTATGTAATTTTTATAATACCGTGTGCTTGGACACTAAGAATGTAATGGGCTCCGGACATGTTGTCCCAAATAAGCTTCGAGGAAAATGGGTCGAAAAGGAGGTTTAGACGACAAACCATACCCCAGAAATTATTTGGATAATCCATGAAAACATTTAATCTACATTTATGAAAACACATGACCATTTATGCTTGTATGCTTGTGGTCGCAAAACTCAGAAATGTTTCGGGGCCTTATAAAATAAATATCTTCACGCAATTCCCAGTACAGGGGTACACAGAGGTCTAGTCTAGACAATTAAGTCCCTTTGACCCTCCTTTTACCGAAGATATTTTCGGGACAACGTGACAGGTGGTGAGTCCGTCGCCGTCTTTATATCCAAGACAACATATAATTCGTATAAAAGTTTTTGAAAAACTCACTGGTACCAGCCTGCCACCTGGGGATCGAACTCGTGTCTCTTGACTGCAAATTCCGACCACCCAACACCCGGCTATCGTGACTTATACGGGGCCTTGTAATGTGAATAATTGTAAGATTGTATTATTGTAAGATGTTTATTTTAAATTTATCACATAACTCTTTGCCCCTGGCGGGATTTGAACCCGTGAATAGTTTAATAGTTTAGAAGATGGGGTCACTACCAACTAGGCTATCGGGTCGATGTATATTATATATACTAAATACTAATGTTTTAAAATAATCTGTGACACTAAATTAATGACCTGTGCTCAAAATTTTGCCGTTTCACTTTATTCGAGAATTATAAATTCATCTACGTTTACAACATGATTCGACAAATTTGAACACTTGCACTAAAATTCGATAGCTTTAATCGTTAATCGCGATGTGACATACTCGTATTGACATGAAGTTTTTGGCATATTAACTTCTGAAAGAACTCTCTCTTTCTCTGAAAAGCTTGCTTCTCTCTCTCTCTCTCACCTTTAAAAAAATTCAAATCTGCACAACTGAAAAGCAAATTGGCGATCGTACCTTTCACGCCTTATTTGGTATTCATTTTTTTATCCCATTATTTTTATTTTAGAAAATGCTTCAATCGTCATTGATACGATCCTTTGCTTCTTTCATAAAGGTTTGTAATTGTATTAAATATGATTTAAAAAAGTAAAACGGGAATTTCTTTTGTCGCGTACTTTACTAAAATAAATATTTTTATTCCATCCTTCATTTGTATGAAAATTCATAAAATTGCATAAAAGTGATCACACAGAAGTACTTATTCCACCTTTTTCCTTTATTTTCATATCTTTAATACAGTACAGTGGTAGAGCCCTGCATCAGCTTTTGTTGTTGCATGAATGGGCCGGCTCGACCGGGAAGTACCACGACCTTACAGAATACCGGCGTGAAGTAGAAGTCTAACAAACTTCTGCGTTTCGTATGGTGAGTGCAGGTAACCGGAGGCCCACACAACCCCTCCCCCAATTATGGGGGGGGGGGGGGAGCACTCTACGGCCGGCAACGCATCTGCTATACGGGTGTTCATGGGCGGCGGTAATCACTTATCATCACGTGAGCCACATGCTCGTTTGCCTGCTTTTCTATAAAAAAAAAATTAATAACAGTTTACGAATAAAAAAAAGAAAAAAATTCATTGAAATTTGATCAGGTCCCCGCTTGCTATGTGAAATAAATTTATTATAAAAAACATATCAAGCTTGGGATAAAATGTTACTTTTAACATGTCTAAAGAAGTAACATTTTAACAAAAAATAAAAGATATTAATGTCATAAAGATCAGTTTTAAAAGAATTCAATAGACGAGAATTTAGTAGCTTAGCCTTTAATTTTTTCGTGATTTAGTGATAAGGTCATCTTTCCAACCTACCATATTGCGGATCTCTTCGTTTCGCTTTCGGCCAAAGTAACGCCGAACATTTTACGAAGAGATCGCATCTCCGCTGCATTCAACTTGCTTTTATGCTTCTTCTAGCAAACCCATGTTTCGCTGGCATATAACAACTTTCTTGTCATATGATTTTACTTTACTTATATATTTTTCCCGTATAATTTTATCAATGTAACAATACAACTGCCAATATAACCCGATAGCCTGCCTGGTCTCTACCCGCCTTTAAACCTAAGGGTTGCGGGTTCAAATCCGCTAGGGACAAACTTTTGTGCATAGAATATTTTTTAATGCTAACATACATAGGAACAACACAACTAAAAATACAATAAATACAACTTTGTGATCAGAGTAATGTATGTGATATAATTAAGTAGTTTGTCAGTTTGTGTGATATATTGATTCGATCTCAAAAAAGTGGCTTTTACTCGCTGTTTCTGGTTTTAATAACACATAGCACTTGTGTTATGAAATCAGAAACAACGTGGGTACCATAAACACACAGAGCCGAGAAAATGTAGAAAAGGGTTTTCTACAATGACCCGACCGATCAGCCATCCGGGCCAGATCCGGGCCTTCGGAGTGATGAGAATGGCATGTGAGCAATTGGTTCGATCTAATGATAAGTGATTACTAACTGGAGATATGGATGCCTTGCCTTCCTTTAATAATGGAATTGAGAAAGGAGAAGGAAAAAGGGAAAGGAGAGGGATACAAGCTTGGACTCCAGTTACCTCGCTTATCGGAAGACACGCAAAGGCACAAGATGCATCTACATGACGCTGTTGTTCCGCCAGGCCGAGATCCCGTTCGGTTCGAGCTGACCCAGTCATCCAGGAGTAGAAGCTGTCGTTAAACTCTACCATCACGTATAAAACGGGCGTGGTTATCAAATTAATGAGAAATTTAAAAATTCAACTGATATGCGAGATTCGATCTCGCTACCTCCACAGTATCGTGGCAACACTCTTACCTCCGAACTACGGATTCCCACACGCACCTGTTGCAATCGTAAGAAAAAGAGTCGTAATTAAATCGTTAGTAAATCTTACGTAAGTTTTGTAAAAACAAAAACAATTGGTACTGGTAAGTACTCAGTATGTGGGTATACTTGTATTGTTTTATGTATGCGCGAGTCGATTATTAAACTCGATACACGCAACTAAGTGTTTACTTTGATCCCCGAAATTAAATAAAAATAAGCTATTATAGTGACGACATAACAGGTACGAGCCACGGGGTTCGAACTCGCGTCTCTTTACCCAAAATCCGATCACTCAACCACTAGGCTATCGTGACTTTTTGGAATGTTGATGTGTTTCATGAATTGTCCGCCTGCGAGCTTCCGGTGTGGAGACGCCGATATCGCCACATAATAATGATACTTCAACGGGTATTTGAAGTCCGTCAAAGAAAAACATAATTGAAGCGTCTTTCGCGCTCCCATAATGATCCTATTATTTACAGTGATTTAACAAAAAATGTAATTTCAAAAAACAGAAGGCCACAAAGAACCTTCAAATCGTTTCCTTTCAAGTAACGGAAAATGTTTTATGCATGAATAACGCCAGCTGCTTTCAATGTATTTAAGTCATGAGACAATATATATTCACCGGGTGTGATTCTCGCCGATGAAAAAAAAAACCTATCCAAATACTGTATTAGCTTAAGCGTTTTTTTTTGTTGTGAAAAAGCTCCTCTGTGGACGAGTGTCGTATGCACCGGTCTTCACAGTGTCGTCAGGTCTGTCGTCCTGGGTTCGACTTCCGGTCGGTTCAATGTAGAATACAACTTATTCTACGTTGTTTCGGGTCTGGGTGTTTGTGGAATCTTCGTTGTGTCTCATTTCATAACACAACTGCTTTAGCTACTTACTTTGGGATCGGAGCAAAATTTCATATTGACCCTAGTAATCTAAGTATTTATTTATTTAGTAGTCACGATAGCCGAGTGGTTGAGTGATTGGAATTAGAGTCAAGAGACCCGAGTTCGATCCTCAAATGACAGGCTCGAACCAATGGCTTTTTTTTTTTTTTTCAAAAACTTATGTAAGATTTATGTCCTGTGCTTGGACACAGAGACGACGACGCGCTCACCACCTATCACGTTGTCGCAATACCGAATACCAAAGGAAAGAAAAAAGATGCCACCGACTGTGGCAATACGCAGTTACTACAACTCAAATGTACAATTACATAAATAAATTATATGTTATATATATACTTCTTTGCTTTACAGAAAAAATTATGTTAATATTTACAATACTTATGTATATATATTAATATAAATTATGTTATATATTATGTTATATATATTAATATAAATTAAAAGTATATATTTTTAGATTTAGCGACGACATAAGAGACTAATCATTGTGGTGTTTGTAATCCTCTTTGGGTACTTTTTTATTTAAAAATGATGAATATATGCAGAAAAAAATGTACATGATGTATTTTGATTATATATAATTATGAATTCAAAGTGACACTTTCAGGAAATTAATCTAAATGTTTTATTTAAATTTTAAGTTATACCTCACCAAATATAATACAGCATTATCCTCCTATTCTCATAAGCGTCAAAAGCCTTTTGGTCTAGGGTACGTAGGTACTACGAAATATGAGGTCATAGGCTCGAGCCATTCGACTATTGTTGTGAACCGTTCCAAACACAAGATACTTGTTATTTTTTAATAAATAATATAAAATAAATAATGATAATAACTATCTTCACGCCATTCAGAATGCAAGGGTAGACAGAAAAAATATCTTCAATGGAAGGTGGGTCCCATTGAAGATATTTTTTGGAACAACGGAACAACATATTGAAAGGTGGTGAGTAAGTCGCCGTCATTATGTCCAAGCCAACGATATATACATTACATATCGTATAACGATCACTCGAATTCCGATGACCCAACCACTCGGCCATCATGACTTAAGAAGTCATTACAGCTCCCTTATTCAATAATTTTAATTAGATAGAACTCCCAAATTTTGTAGATTCTCTTAATGTAGATCTCTCTGGATATTCTAGAAGTAGGACTCAAATTAAAATCAAATAAATTAAATTCATAATATAAGTTCTTTAGCTACTTACCTTGGGATCAGAGCAAAATTTAACATTGATCCAATTAATCAATCAAATCAAATAAATTAATAAAAAAAATACATAAAAGCAATGCATCTCAATCGATGCTCAATTTCCCCTTAACATAAATCATGCTTAAAGGCTTTTTAGGTGAGCACATAAATATGAATTCATCCCATGTGACACATTTCCCAAATCTTATATTTTATGACGGGTCACGCGATTGAAAATAAGCGTATGACATATTCCTTTCCTTTCTAGTATTATAATTTACTAGCTAAGTTCGGCCATGCTTCCTTGTGGCAGTTTGTTAATAAAATTAATGAAAATGATAATTTTAAACATGGAAATCAAAGAGAATATATTACGTAGAACAATGGGATACTTTCACGCATCAGTTGAAATTTTAAATCTGTATTCTTGTCGTCTTTATTTATGCCTTTTTTGACTTTTAACTTTAATAGTATGAAGATCAGCATAATTTATTTGCTTTAAAAATCAAAAAAATGCGTACCAAAATATATTACTAATATAACCAAATTATAGTTATATAAATATGCGGTGTTAAACTATAATTATACACAGAAAATAATAGTATTACTTTATTAACCCAAATTGTATTACTATTTAAAACAAATTACATATCATTAATGGTGTATATTTAAGAAAGTATAACCTTTTCCGTAAGTATAACTATCAAGAAAGTATAACTATCCTACCTAACAAATTACTCGAATTAAACCATAACCAAATTATTACATTTAATTTATTTTTAATTTGGTAATTAGAATCGACTTAAATTTATTTTATGAGCTAAATGAGACAGTCAGACAAAGCGAAAGATATTTATGATATATTTTTATAAAATTACCTCTGCAGTTAATATGTCTGGCACAAACTCGTTTAATTTGTTGCATTTTTACTTAGACTTCTTAGAATTAAATGTGGTGAAAGAAGATAAAGCTTTGAAATGAGACACAATTTATTGTTCAATTAACTACAATATTGTGATATCTACTATAAATATTCTTGCATTATGTTTAATGGCTTATGCTTGAAAGAAAGCTTTCTAATGAAAGTAATGGTTGCGTCTATAATGTATTCCAATCCGATTAAAACGATAGTCGATTAAATACGCAGGATTTGCTGGCTTATGCGTAAATACGGCCGGCAAATGACGAGCGTACCACCTATCACGTTGTCCCAAAAATGTCTTTGTGGAAGCCTATCTTCCACAAAGACATTTTTGGGACAACGTGAAACTTTCCGAAAGGACTTAATTGTCAACAAAAACAAGAAAGAATCTCTGTATCTTTTGGTGTGAAACAAAAATAGTTTCACACCAAAAATAAATGACATTTTTTAATCTGACAAAAGAAGATGTAATATTATGAATTAGGTTTAATGAATCCTAACCAAACTCTTCATTATCTTTCTAGTACGTTGGAAGAATAAAATATTGAGTAAATCTCGCTTGACCTCATAGATATGGGAGCAAAGAATTGTTGAATGAGGCTAGTTATTAGTTTCATCTGACATGTACAGAAAGTAGAATAGGAAAAGTTTTCTTGTAATAACTTGTTGGGAAAGTAATAATTAGATGAGATGGAAAATAAAAAAAAGATTGATATACCTACGATGAACAACATCGTAGTGGTTTTCTCTCTTCTTTTTCTTCAAGTGGATTACGTAATAATCTTAGTCAGCTAAGAAAAAGCTATGTTTACAGCAAAAGGAAAAGCTATCCCCTTTCTTCCTGTGAGGGTTGTAAGAGGACAATCAGCCAGAATATACGTAGCAGAATGATAGTGAACATTCCCGAAAATCCAAGATAAAATTATGTTGATCAGTTATGGGCATGGGCAGCCTAAGGTGCTATATGTCACACACACAACACACCATTTATTGGTAGGTGTTTGTAGTCAGATATTTGCTTTTAGTCAGATTTTTTGCAGAGAGGAGAAGACAAGAATAAGTAAGGAAATGATTCCTTTCTCTTTACAATAACGTAATTTACTTTTAAATTTTTTTCTATCGGGAATACTCCAAAGAAGGGGAAGTCACAGGTCTTAAAAATTAAGACCTTATGGTTTACATTTCACCGGAGCTTATTAATGTCAAGGTGACGAGGTGGTGAGTCTGTCACAAGCCAAGTGCAGAACATATTTTCAAAGATAAATATTTATATAAACCTCCGTGAGTCAGGTATTAATGTTCATCGTACTAATGTTTGCAACTAGAGCTAGAGATGTTTAGTTTACTCTAGGTTATCGGTATATTTTTTTTAGGTTAAATTCATAAAATTGTAACTTATTTGCTATGAATAATCTTAAGGATTTTTATTGATAACTTCTCACCAGTGATGCAAAAACTTTTCTCGTGTGTTCAACACAGAAAAAGTTTTATCAACGACCGGCAGAGAATTTTGTTGCAAAGTTTTTATATATTTCCCTACTGTCCGTCTATCGTACAGTAGACGATTATTATTCCTTCTTTCTTCATATTTTATACTTTTTTGTTAAAAAAAATTGTTTCTTTTTATTACGTAAATATGATTAACGTGAATATAATTTATGTTTCTGTGTTACTTATTTACTTATAGAGCCTGCAAAAGTTCACTGCAGGTCGTAGGACTTAACCGTAAGTAGTTTTTCGCCAGGCTAGGTAACCGGATTGACGATAATAGTACCAGGCACCTCGCAACTTAGATGCTGTTGCCCGTCATCAGTGTGCTTATTTTTTCTGGTATATTTTAAGGTTGTCCCGCTATCTGTCCATAACCATTATTATATGTAAATCTTGTATGGGTCGCTATGAAAGTAAAGACATAAAGACTGGCTTTCAAGCAATCTTCAAAAGTCTTTTCGGAAATTCATCTGAGAGTTGCACAGAACTGGTGTTTGTAGAAAACGGCTCGGCTCTTTAACAAGCGCAAGATATGTGGAAGAAATCTTTAATGAACACGTTGGGCCATTTATGGTCAATTTGGGTCAGGATGCTATTTTTATGGATGACACGGCCCGACCTCATACAGGTTTCATTGTGAATGACTACCGATAAGAAATGAACATTACTCGTATGAAGTGGCCAGCACGCAGCTCGGCTTTCAACCCGATTGAGCATGCGTGGGACGAGCTAGGGAGATGTGTAAAACAACGAAAATCTCTCCCCTAATCACGCTTCGTGAGCTCAAAATTGCACTCACAGAGGAATGGGAGAATATTTACCAAAATCGTATAAGAAACTTGATGTACAGCATGCCAAATCACGTAAACGCAGTAATGGAAGCACGAGGAGGCTATAAATAGTATACAAATTAAAGAAAACCATATTGTTGCACAAAAAGGTCTGTTTCCTATTTTTGGCTTAAGGCGAGATCAGAAGTTTTTTTTCCTTTATGTAATTTCTAATAAATAAAATGTAGTGCCTTATTAATTTTATTACTTTCATTAGGAGTATTATGTTGTTTACTAAACAACGTTTATTTTATTAAGATTTTATTATATTCTTAGTTTCCAAGATTTATATGTTTCTCTAGGTGACCCGCATTCATTGCTCTCGAGTGTACTTCACTTACTATGTTGTATCATTGTGGCATAAGAAGTTTTTGAAAAAAGATACTTTCATACATTTTTGTTTTTAATTAACTTTAAAAAACTCGCTCCGTTCATTCTCACACTCATACACTTGGTTCAGAAACAAAAGATTATACACCCACGTTATTATTAATGTGAATGAACTCTGTCTACCTGTTTAGCTTTCTAAGCAAAACTGCTAAATGTATTTATATAATATTTTAAAGGTAGCTGTGTATCGTAAACAAAATTATTGATCGAATTTAAAACGAAACGCAAACGTTCGGTATTAAATTGCATGTTCATCTTTTTTCTAAGTCAGCAAAAAGTCCGTTTGCATTTAAATCGAAATTACACTTTAACCACATGCTGACGTAAATACGTTGATGTGAATAACTGATTGTTGATTGAAAATGGAATTGGTAAAAATAAACACATTGATACGTCCTAAGGTTATAATAAATAATAGTTTAAAAAAAACTAAAAACACACTGATTATAGGAAACTGAACTAAAAAATAGAAAATAATTTTTTTATAAATTTAAATTTATAATAGCGTTAAAAATTTCAATAAATATAAATTAATAACAGTGTGAATAAAAAAAATATTTTATTTTAAAAAAGCGTGGGGCGCTTTTTAAGGTATTATCAAAATGATAATCACTCTACTCATATCTGTCAAGTAAATATTTATAACTATCGACACCATGCATCCCACGCTTTTGAAATTTTGAAAACAAAATAATTTTTTTCTATTCACACTATTATTAATTTATATTTATTGAAATTTTAAACGCTATTCTTAATTTAAATTTATTAAAATTTATTTTCTATTTTTTAGTTCGGTTTTCTATAAAAAGCGTATTTTTTAGTATTTTTAAACTATTATTTATTTTTCACTTTTTAGTTTTTTTTTATCAAATTAGGATATTGTCATATGTCATCGATAAATCTACAAACTTGAACGAAATCTGGCCGTATAAAGTTGGTCAAAATTGCGCCCAAAGAAGTCGCTTACAAACATACATACATACATGTGAAACTAATGTAAAGCGTGTAAAAAAAGAGCTGAACTTCGATTTTTTTGTTTTTATATTACATACTCGTCACAATAGCCGAGTGGATGGGTGGTCGAAATCTCGAGTCAAAACACCCGAGTTAGATCCCCAGGTGGCAGACTACGAGCCTGCTACCTGGGGATCCAATGAGTTTTTCAAAAACTAATGTACGAATTATTGTCTTGAACATAAAGACGACGACGAACTCACCACCATTCACGTTGTCCCGAAAATATCTTCGGTGGAAAGTGGGTTGAAAGGACTTAAAAATGTCTAGACTAGACCTATGTCTACCTGTATTGGGAATTGCGTGAAGATACAATATACAACGCAACTTGCTTGCAGACAAATATTCTGTGGTCCGTCTCATAGTTTTTAATGAAACAGTTCAGATCTGCCAGGAGTGCACTTAAATACAATTTTTTAAACCATTGTAATGATTTAATATATTTAAAACTACGCCGGTCAGTGCCTGCTTGATTTTCTGTATGATTGTGACGACCAGCCCTAGAGCCAGACGTAGCATAGAGCCAGGCATAATATAGGACACCTTTTTTAAAATATTTATGAAGCGCTATTAATTGTCAATGCAAATACCATGGTGGCACCATCATGATGGCAGTTCTTTGCATCTCTTATGGTATAATTATCGCTAATAATGACGTTGCAGACGTGCGCTGATCATATCGAAATATGCTCTAACTGTCACGATCCCTTCGAGTACGTACCTCTATCAAATTCACCCTTAGTTCGCAGTAGCTTGGAGTATTACAGTATTGGAATATCTGGAATCCCTTCTAATATGTCTATAATAAAAGATTGGAAAGTATACAGAAAAACTTTTGTGGCAATTAACTTTACTCTTGTGCCTTAGGGAAAGGCATAACTTCATACAATGAAAGACTCAAGCATTTAAGAATGAGTTCACTGTCTGACCGAAGACAACTGCTTGAAATTGTACTCTTCATCATCTCGATCTCTTGTTCCACCTTGGCGGTAAACAATATACAATATAATAAATATATATAACTCTGTATCATGATACAGATTAGGTGTTCGCCTAATCTATATCATGACACAGACTTATGTATATTATCTTTTCATTAACTATATAGAAACCATGTTAGTTAAGGTTGTTCAGTGTTAAAACCGTAAATAAAATTATCATATTTAATATATTTTATGCATTAAAACATGGTTCACATAAAAAACTTGCATATTAATATATCTGAAGAGCGTACCTTCACTCTAAAAGGCAATTTAATTTTAAAATTATTTTTAGCTGCAATATTTTTAAAACATATTCCGTAGCATCTAAAAGCTATTTTTAATGATAGAGTGTCGTTGTGTTTAATTAATGTTTGGACTTTCAACGCCTGAACTTCGTAGCTTCGTGATCAGAGCGGTTGTTGTTAGTAAAAAGAAACCTTTTAAAGTTTTTCGAGGCAATTTCAAGTTAGTTTCCCTCTTCTCATTTGTTGAAATTGATAAGATGAAAAGAAAAAAAAGTAAGTTACTGGCTTTAACATAGCACTGATTAAAGGAGAAGTAAGCTACTGGCAGTAAAATTATTGTAAAAAAAAGAATTAAAATGCTGGTGTGTTTAAAAATTATACAAAAATTGGCAGCTTATATTAAACTTCAGGGAGTGGACCAGCATTACTTCAGTCGAAGAACTGTTCCGACTCGCGGTTGATAAGACAGAGTACAAGAAACTGACGGCCGACCTTCAGGATTGAAGAGGCACTTGAAAAAGAAGAAGAATATTATACACTAAAAATGTATCCTACCAGTTCAGCCAGTTTTAGTAAGTGATTAAAGCACTTGTTTTATATGTAGAATCGAAAAAACGAAGGTGCTAATCGCACCCTGACCCTAAATAATATTGAAAAATGGTTTACTACATTGACCCGACTGGGAATGGAACTCAAGACTTCGGAGCTGGCGACATCATTAAAACCGGTTTATACGCCACAATTATTTTCATAGTGTAAACTACATATTTTCTAACTTAAGCTAAGCCACAACAGAACTGTAAACAATTTAATAATGAGTTAGCTGAAATGTTTTATAGCATAACTATAAAACATTTCAGCTTCGCTAGTTATTTGGATATTCTGTTGCTTATTAATTACAAACTTCAAAGTTCATTAATATCCAATTTTAATTGAAAAGTAAATAAGAGGATTGACGACATTTCAGCTAAAGGTAAAAATTTTTCAATTATTATTTATCTTTACAAATATGGTTTTTGACTTTATGGCTTATGGTTTTTTACATATAAAAATGTGGATTTTACAACAAACAACAAACACCCATGACTCAAGTACAAACGACAGATTCTAACCCACAGCCCTTAGCTTCGAAGGCAGGGCTACTACCAACTAGTCTGTCGGATAGTCACCTTAAGTATTGTTTTTATATAACGCAAAGGTCGTTTGTGTAAATTGATTTCAAACCAAACAAGTACACTTTGTAAATTGTTTACGTAAGTCTGTCTCGTATACAACATTGTTGATTGAATTTAAAACGAAACGCAAACGTTAGGTAACAAATTGACCTTTTCACATTTTATCCGAGCAGACGAAATATGCGTTTGCTTTTAAAGTGAGCTTTTAGCACATACTGATATCATCATTGCTATGAATAACTATACAGTTATTCAGTATAATATACATTATACTGCACAGCGATGGCTGCTGATAGATGACGTGATACCATTAAAAATCTGCACTTTGGTCACCAGCAGCGTCTAAAGTTCTAAGTTTCAAGTACTTAATTATGGTGTACCCTTCTTTGGAAGAGACCTTTGGTCTGCAGTAGACTAACAGGCCGTAAAATTACTTATTCAGTGGGTGAGTTTTACTTTAGGGTATTACACAACTTTGAACAGAAACCATTTTTGTCATATATTATAATTCTGAAATAATTAAGACAATGAAAAGTTTTAATGCGTGCTTCTCAATATAACCATTTTGATGCAAATGTTACTTTTGTGTAGACTAACGCCAAAAATGGTCACGATTGCCAAGTCGTTACATAACTTACTTACATAATGGCCTATTAAAGTCAACTGCAGGACATAGGCCACTGCCACAAGGAGGATTTGCCATAATCGCCACGCTAGGCAAGCGGATTGGCGATCGCAGTACCAGATCACTCGCACCTTAGACGCTGCTGCCCATCTTCGGTCATCTATCGGTTGCCATAACGATATTAAAGGGTGTTCCCCAAGGGTCTTTCGCCTCCTACGACACACACGGGAAGAAAGGGAGTAGCAATATTCTTAAACCATTACCACACGGTGGTTGGGTAATCCGAATTCGAGTCAAGAGATTCTCGGGCCGATGGGGTTTGCCAAAATTTATTTAAGATTTAGACATAATAAAGGTACATAAAAACGGCGAAGGGCTATCTGCCTGTCACGTTGTCCCAAAAAATCTTCGATAGCAGTTTCGTAAGGTCTTAATTGTCTAGACCTCTATTTACCCTTGTATTGGAAATGGAGTGTAGATGTTTTTTTTAATTATTTATTACAAAAAAAATTGTAATTGCTTGATTATTTAACGGTTCATTATTCTTTAATTACTTTTGTATTTGCCTCGTTGTTTATTTTTGAATTAAGAAATTTCCATTACGAAAGTAATTAAATAGAATTTCGTCATAACATCTACGTTAGACTTTTTCGTAGAACTTTTTCGAGAATTAGTCTAATTATCAGGCCAGTACGTTAAACCTTAACGTTCAACGATATAAAGTCTTTCATTCAATATCTTATGTTACAGTAAATACCTAAAATTTTTGGTTTTTATTGACCAATATTTGACCAGGTCAAGAGTACCCTAAATCGAAGTAAATGTGCGAGTATGAAGGGAACAATGAAAGTAGACGAAGCGAAACACGTATGTAAGGATCGCAGCAAGTGGAAAGAAGTGGTCTCTGACTACCCCTACGGGAAAGAGGCGTGATTGTATGTAACATTTGACCGTGTGGTAATGACTTAAGAATATTGCCACTTTCTAGCTTCCCGTGGGTGTAGTAAGAGGCGACAAAGGGAAACAGCCTTGAATATAATATCGCTATAGCAACCGATAAATGGTAGAATAACCATCTCTAAAAATATCACACCAAAATAATGAGATTTAAGATGGGCAGCAGCGTCTGAGTTGTGAGTGGTCTGGTACTGCGATCACCAATCCACTTCCCAAGCGTGGCGATTATGGCAAATTCTTCCCATGGGAGAAGCTAATGACCTGCAGTGGACTTTAACAGGCCGTTATGTATGTATGTTATGTAATGACGAATATTAAATAACATAGATTTAAGTATAATACAAAATGGCCTTGGCGTTATAATGAACTTAGTTCTGTTAATGTAATTTAATTAGACATCTCACCACCTGTCACGATGTCTCAGAATAAGATCCTGTTAAATACGGGTCGAAAATACTAAATTGTTTAGACCTCCGGCTAATCCTGTGTTGGAAAATTCGTTAAGAAAATACGATTAAAAAAACAAATAATACACTCATGTACCTAATATATACTCATAAGATAAATATTTTCTCGCCATTCCCAATACTAGACTCCAGCTTAGACAATTATGTCCTTTCGACGCAACTTCCATCGTAGACATTTTTGGGACAACAGGCGGTGTCTCTTGTCAAAATAGTCTTGTCTAAACCTGTCGCCGTCTCTATGTCCAAACGAGCCTTCTACGTAAGGATCGAACTCAGGTCTCTCCACCTGAACTCCGATCATCACGCAACCACTCGTCTAACTTGATATGTTTATCTTGACTTTTAAAAGCATATAGTATAATAATTTGATATAGAGCTATATGGAAACATACAACACAAACGTAGTCCTATGCAAAACTAAAAACCAAACTAAAAGTAACATTTGCCTGCCAATTGCGGCCTCGGGGATTTAACCGGGGCTTGTCAAAGTTAGTATGACTAGCACTGGCGAGTTAACTTGTTGCTGACAGTTTTAACTACTTTCGGAGCTGAATATACGGTCCAAAAATAAAACCAGATTGTTCTACTATTTTATCGCGCTATTTATAGCTTGGTACGTATTAATGTAATTAATTAAAACAATACTTATGGGGTTTGGTACAACGCAACTTACATTGCTGTTATCTCAAAGTTAGTGTCTGAAGCACTAGTGTACAAGTATGGAAATGCAATTAACTAAAGTATGGATTTATGTATATGTAACAGAATCTTTGAATGGAATTTTCACACCGTTCAAAATGTCGGATCGATTTAAAACTTTTCACAGTTTTTAGGGACCGAGGACATTGAAATGGATTGTCCTGTTATCCCTACCAGGATCTGCGGGCGTAGCGGTTTTTATCTGTTTAAATTGTTTTGTTTTGATATCTCGAAAACTATTTTAAGTATTCTGACAAAATTTTTATTGATTTACGTATTCATCTCAAATCTTACAACTTACCAAGGTTAGCTACCCTATTTACCATTACTTTCAAAAAGCTTATCTGTTTTTGAGAATTAAATAAAATAAATAAATATCTTCACGTAATTCCCAGTACTGGGGTAGACAGAGGTGTAGTCTAGTCAATTAAGTCCCTTCAACCCACCTTCCACCGAAGATATTTTTGGGACAACGTGACAGGTGTTTAGCCCGTCGCCGTGCTTATGTCCAAGCCAACGATACAAATAGTACGAGTACATAAGTTTTTGAAAAAACCATTGGTACGAGCCTGCCACCTGGGTATCGAACTCAGGTCTCTTGACTCGAAACTCCGACCACCTAACCACTCGGGTATTTTGACTTAAATTACTTTTCTTTACTTATATCTGTATAAATAATTTATACACTCAGACACTAAGACGGCGAAAGGCTCACCACATAGTTACAAATATGTTCTAGTAAATAGTGGATCGAAGGGACTATGTTTGAATTTTAGGAAAGTAAAAATTTTTAATAAAATAGATAATTATTCATCACCAAATGATCACCAGCGTATCGTATAGTTATTTCATCCCATTATTTGAGATTCATTACGAGTGTATGCAATATAATATAATTTCTATGTCCAATAATTTATACATCTTGGTTTTCCTTTTGACCTTAAACAAAGGGCCAAGTTAATCACGAGGGAGTTTTTATAACGCGTAACGACCTAAACCTTAATATAGACCCGATAAGAAATCCTTCCAGACGAGCTTTTTTTATTTCTAACGATAATGGCGGATCCATTGAAACATAACGTTGGGGTGAATAATACGGTTATACATATATATTCAAACTTTTCTACCAAAAGATGTCATGTTATCTTGTTTTCGCTTTTACAGAATCCTAGATCATACAGTCAAAAAGCTTATACTAAAATGTTAAAGTTCTTAAAATGTTCGAGGTGATGAATAAAACGGATTATATACATACACACACACCCACACACACATATATACGCATCAGCTTTTGTTGTTTCATTAAAGGGCCGGCTCGACCGGGGAAGTACCATGATCTCACAGAATACCGGCGTGAAGTAGAAGTCTAATAAACTTCTGTGTTTCGTCTGGTGAGTAGTCAGGTAACCGGAGGCCCACACACCCCCTCCCCCAATTGGGGGCACTTTAAGACTGGCAACGCATCTGCTATCCCTCTGGTATTGCGGGTGTTCATGGGCGGCGGTAATCACTTACCATCACGTGAGCCACCTGCTTGTTTGCCTCCCTTTACTATATAAAAAAGTGCTAAATATACATGATCTAGGATTCTGTAAAAACGAAAACAAGATAACATGACATTTTTGATAGAAAAATTCGAATTGGCTCTAATTAATCATGGTTTTTATAAAAAATAAACATATAGGAATAGTTGTTATTGAAAAAGTTACTTCACACCATTCCGCATGCAAATATAAAAAGTTATATGTTACCTGGTCCCAAGAGAAGAAGAGCACCACCCTCCCTCTCAGGTAACATATACCTTTTTATATTTGCAACTTTACAATGAATTTCCGCAAAGTAACGCCTGAGTCTATTAAGTATATAGGAATAGATCATATCTAAAAAATAAAAAAAAATAAAATAAAAAAATACACTGTTAAAATATATTGTCTTTAATTTTTAAACTATATAAATATCTTCACGCAATTCCCAATACAGGGTAGACAGAGGTCTAGTCTAGATAATTAAGTCCCTTTGACCAACCTTCCACCCAAGATATTTTCGGTACAACGTGATAGGTGGTGAGCCCGTCGCCGTCTTTATGTCCAAGCCAACGATGTAATTCGTACACAAGTTTTTGAAAAACTCATTGGTACTGCACCTAGGGTTCGAACTCGGGTCTTTTGACTCGAAATTCCGACCCCCCAACCACTCGGCTATCGTGACTTTAATTTTTTACTTCGAATATATAACTAGATAGTCTAAAGAACCTACTTAAAAGGAATTGAAAAAAATGGAAAGTGAGAAAAAGCGCGGTTACATATAAATGTTTACATTTATTTAACGAAAATTATCAGGTTTAATATATATCTTAATTGTACACACTGGCGTTTTACAATACATTTCGTAAAATTAACAGGTAGTTAGTAAGTTAATAAAACTTGTCTTTACGTAAATCGGTGAAGTTATTGCACGTAAAATAAATGTAAAAATGTCTTCACGCAATTCCCAATACAGGGGTAGACAGAGGTCTAGTCTAGACAATTAAGTCCCTACAAGCCACCTTCCACCGAAGATATTTTCGGGACAACGTGACAGGTGGTGAGCCCGTCGCCGTCTTTATGTACAAGCCAACGATATAATTTGTACATAGATTTTAGAAAAACGCATTGGAACGAGTCTGCCAACTGGGGATCGAACTCGGGTCTCTTGACTCGAAATTCTGACCACCCAACCACTCCGCTAGCATGACTTTTAATCAATCAATCAATCAATCATTTATTTGCCATAATGTAGGTAACATTAGTTCTTAATATTTATAAAGTATTGCCCTATACATTCTGCCTTATTGAGATATGCAAAACTTTAATTACAATATAAAAAAAAATATAATAAATTTAATAGAAAAATTTTGAATTTATATAAACACAATATTTAGTTGAGCATAATTAAAGTTAATTATAATAATTGTGAATAATACTAATTATAAAACATTTCTCAGTTAAGAGTTTTTTCAGCTTTAAATAAAATTAATATAAAATAGATCATATCTAAATTTTCTAATAACAAAAATATCTTCACGACATTCCCAGTACAGGGGTAGACAGCGACAGAGACAACTAAGTCCTTTCGACCCACCTTCCACCGTATACATTTTTGCCCATGCTGAGCCCGCCGCCGTCTTTATGTCCAAGCTAAATGATCGATGTAGATCGTACATAAGTTTTAAAAAACTCATCGGTACGAGGCTTGGGGATCGAACTCAATGTGCATCACTGTCTATTGTAAACGCCTCAGTCGTCTGCGGACTGTATTGACGTTGGACCTATGCTTCTATGTTATAGATTTTCGTTCACGTAGATAATTATAGTTAAACTATATAAAGGATAAATCTAAAAAGCATAAAATTTGTGAGACGAATACTTGATGCTTTTATAATAAATAACTCGTAAAATAACTAACTTAAACATGAATTTTACTCCCTTGCAGATAATGGTCTCGAAGAAAGTATTCATAACAAAGTAGAGCAAAGTCAGAGTCGGTAATAAACTTGACTAGCAATTAACTATAACTCGTGAAAAAATTTATAGTAAAAATATTTAAAATATAAACTATTTAATAATATATAAGTCACAAAGTCAATAGTAAAGCTGTTTACATTTTCGTAGAAATTATTTCATTCATAGGTACTCAGTCTTTGTTTACTTTTCTAGGCTTTGGAACAGGACGACATGTGTCATTACTCAATTTACTCAATTATTTCTTTATATATTATATGAATAATTACCGAAAGCATTATTATAAATACTTGAGTAGACAAAGGTATAAACAATTAAGTCCTTTCTACCGCACATATTTGGTAAATGTGACAGGTGGTAATCCGCCATAGCATCCAAGCTAACGGCACAATATACTTACAAATATAAATTAATATTAATACATACATTCAAAAATGTATGACTCGAGTTAGATGAATATGACACTCATATTCATCACACAAACGTTTACCCCTCGCCGAATTCGAACCCGCAATCCATAGTTTCAAAGGCTTCTACGGACTCGGCTATTGAGTAGATATACAGTATGTTTATACATAAAAATACGAATATTTTAAAGAATCGTTCGAGACTAAATTAATGATCTGTACCCGAAATTCTGCCGTTTCACTTTGTTCGAGAATCATAAATTCATCTACGTGTACAACATGATTTGACGAATTTGAACGCTTATCTGAAAATTCGATCTATTTTATCGTTAAACGCGATTTGATTGATATGAAGTTTTTGGCATAACAACTTGTAAAATTCTACTACTAGTCTCTCTCTCTCTCTCTCTCTCTCTCTCTCTCTTTCTCCCTCTGCTGCAAGCATTCTCATACTCGGCACAATTGAAAAGCAAATTGGCGGACGTAGAAGCACACCTTTCACGCCTTAAGAGAATTTTTCTTTCTTTTTCATTATTTTTATGCACTATTACTATATACACAATTACTACATTGCTCTGATCCCAAAGTAGCTAAAATACTTGTGTTATGAAATCAGAAACGACGAAGGCACCACAAACATCCAGACCTAGAAAATATTGAATAGGTGATTTTCTGCAATGAATATTGACTCATTCATATTTATATAGATTTTTACTTACTTACTTATCTTCACGCACAGTCCCTGACAGGGTAGCCAGAGAGAACAGATCGCCAAATGTCATGATCCTTACATACCTCTTTCGCTTCTTTCAGATTCATCATTTTCTTCATAGATGCACGTCGAGGTATCCGAGTACTCTTGACCCTCCCCTCTTCGAGCAATTTGCTCACATGATCTTCAAAACTTAATCTCGGCCTACCTCGACCTCTTTTAATATTAACTTTCGCGCTATATATTTTCTTCACCATTCGGTCTTCGCTCATTCGGTCAACGTGCCCAAACCATCGAAGCACGTCCTTAACCATTTTTGAGACAAGGCCATCTTTCAAACCTGCCATATTGCGAACCTCTTCGTTTAGCTTTCGGTCGGCCATGGTAAGGCCGCACATTTTACGAAGAGATCGCACCTCCATTGCATTCAACCTTGCTTTTATGCTTCTTCTGGCATACGCAGGTTTCGCTGCCATATAACAAAGTCGGTACCAACACTGCGTTATGTATTGCAAGGCGTGCACTTTTCACAACGCCTTGCCTTTTGATCAACGCAGTCAGGGCACCATTGACTTTGTTCCCGGCAGCGACACGCCTGTCCACGTCTATATCACATCTTCCATCCCGGCTAAAAGCACTGCCCAAGTACACAATCTCATTCACCTGTTCTTGACATTCCTTATTTACCCATAGTTCACACTTCGTTCTTTCTTCGTCCCTTTCAAATACCATAATATATATTTTTGATCTCAGTAAATATTTATGCTAGTCATAATTTTGTACCATAGACTTGAACATTAGGAAGGCGATAGGTTTACCACCCGTCACGTTTTCCAAATAGGCTTCGGTAAAAAGAAATCAAAAAATAAAAATAAATCGTTTAAATTAATACCTTCACTCTATTCCCAATAGGGAGTTAAACTATTAACAGTTCCAGGCCACAAAGTCCTTTCGACCTACCTTTCACCGAAGAGATTTTTGAGATAATATGACTAAAAGTCAGCTTGTAGCCATCTTTATGTCATAAGTGATGAAAATACTCAAGGGTGTGAGCCTTCCACCACGGGATCAAAGTCGGGTCATTCGGCTCGAATTCAGATTACCCAACCACTCGGTTATCGGAATACATATATATTTTTTGTTTTAAATAATATTATTAGAATGACAGCTTTATCGTTGTGTTTGACATTAGTTATTGCATGAAAGTTCCTAACTGTACCGCAATTTATTATTACAACAATAAAACATTTCTTGTATCGTCTCTTAGCAAACAGCTATACTGTTAAAGTCTGAAACATAGACGTTCAATTTCAGTCATTTAAATTTGATATATCACCAAACTTAACCAGTTTTCTCTTAAATTTAACGTCTTCAAGACTAGTACGTAATTCACAATATAAATATTTGAAGTTTTTTTCATAAATTGCTCATAAACTGAAAATCTTAATGCTGTCAAATTATAATATCAGACAGAAAATGATTTCTATATAAGAATTTGAAGATTAAGGAGATAGGAAATTATGAAAGTTTGGTGTACTATAAAGGTTATATTTTAATAATTTTTTTATAATAATAAAGTCTTTAACGCGCCAAAACGCGCACGCGATCTTCGGTGGATATTTAACAAGAAAGATGCTAAAACTCATATTATACAGTATTAAAGAAGCTGCGAGTGCATTTCCGGCTTAAAAGAAAGTAATTTGAAATTAACTATGCAAAGAATATGAAGATCAAAACCTGATGAAGCCAGCCCATTCGTTTAGCTTTTTAACACGCTTTTATTAGCTTCACCTGTATGTTTACATGTTTGTATGTTTGTAACCGACTTCTTTGCGCGCAATTTAGACCAATTTTCGGTTCGGTTTACATAATTTTTTTTTAGTATTAATTCAACTCTCTACTAGGGTACTATGCTACAATTTATAAAATTTCCACCGTCATAATAATAAACAAATATTTAAAATAAAACTATTTTCGGATTTTATCGCGTTTCTTTTTAGTTTTTAAAAACTATTTTTATTTCTCGACGTTTCGGATGCTTTACAGCAACTGGTGGTCACGGGGGGACTATCCCCTCGTTTTTTTTATGTAAATTTTATTATTTTAAATGTGTAGTATTCGTGTAAATACAAGAAATCATTATAGAAACAAATATAATTAACAAATGCCTCGCCGAATTGTTCATTGCGAAAAAATAAAACTATTACAACACCGCAGCTAAAACTACCAGTCTATGTGAACTCTTTTAAAATTTCCTCATATTCAAAGTGCTTAAGCAGTTTTAAAAAGTTCTATACTTAAACGGAGGTGGCATAAACACAATTTAGGTATCTTTACTTTCCTTTAATAAGGTTTTTACTATTTTAGTATTATTTGTTTTCTTCTTTATGTGACTAATTTAAGTAAAAAAAAGGTTATAATGTAGACAGAGGCTAGCGAAAGAAACATAATTTATACTCCTTATAACACGTTGCTCTGCTTTATTAATTTGGGACTAACACTTTAGTTCATTATTAAAACGTTAATTTTCTATCCAGTGAATGTCTTACTTCATGCTATTTTATTTACTATTATAAATGAAAAATTTTGAATGAATGAATGAATTACTCAACCATTTCAGAGCCGCTGAATTCATCCAGATATAAAATAAAATTAATAGTTGAAAAACGGGTCGAAAGGACTAAATCGTCTAGTCCTCTGACTACCCCAGCATTGAATATATTGTTGTAAGCTTTTTCATTTAAAATTTACATAAAAATTAAACCATTAAAATATAAGTCGTAAGCTGTTTTTTTTACTTTTCTCTGTAACAATAAAATTAATGCGATTATTTAAATCCCCGCTAAATTAATTTTGTTCGAATCGAAATGACCGCAGGGTCAAAAATGTGACATCGCTATTTATCGGTGAATGTTTGCGTATCGTTTCGAATTCAATCAACGACAACGTTGATAAATCAAAATCAAGTAAACAAATCTAAATCAATCCAAACATTCGATCTTTTACTATGAATAACAAACAAATACGGTACGTTGCAGACACGTTCTGTTTTTGGCCAGTTAAATTTTGTGACATACGCTCGGTTTTTTTTTAATTCTTTTAATTTTACATATTCCTCATATTATATTGGTCACAGTGTTATCTGCCAGTGTTAAACTGGAATTTCCAGAATATACAGAAATTCAAATTTATTAATTCCTTTTTGTTAATAGAAATGTTGTAATCTTCTATCGAAAATTTATTGGAAAGATGATTTCAGTCCAATATATTTCCGCACTTTAGCTGAATTTTTTAACTTCACATATTCACAAGGTCTTGCGGCATATAATATCAACAGTATAAATATATAAATAAATATAATAAATATCTTCACGCAATTCCCAATACAGGGGTAGACCGAGGTCTAGTTTAGACAATTAAGTCCCTTTGACCCACCTTCCACCGAAGATATTTTCGGGACAAAGTGACAGGTGGTGAGCCCGTCGCCGCGTCTTATGTCCAAGCCAACTAGATTAATTCGTACATAAGTTTTTAGAAAAACCCATTGGTACGGCCACTTGAGGATCGAACTCGGGTCTCTTGACTCGAAATTCCAACCACCCAACCACTCGTCTATTCGTGACAGTATATTATTGATAATAATAATTAAATACATAGATAGCGACAACATCACATAAATTGCTCTGATTCCAAAGTAAGTAACTTAAGTACACGTGGTATGGAATCAACTACAACGTAGGTCAGACAGACCCGAGAAAATATAGAAAAAGTGTATACTGCATTAAACTGACCGAAGATACGTTCTAGTGTTCGGATCGTGCGGACGTGTGTTCAAAAAGTACAATTAATAAATTGAAAAAAAAAAAAAGTAGAAATTCTAAGATCAACTTCAACTGAGTTCTACTAAGGCAATCTTAAAGTGTAGTTTTGAAACTGATAACAAGAACATATAATCTTGCGATTCTAAGTGCCAGTGATCGAAGCGTCATTAGTATGAGCGTACAACGAACGCCGCCCGGCACCGTATCAATAAGCGGAAGCGGAGGCGGCTCAACACCGAATTTGAATATCTACACCTTTGAAGAGGAAGATGATATGGTAAATAAACAAACACGAAAAAGGAAAGAACGTGGCATGGAGTATGACTTTAAAAGAGATTTGACGGCATTTCGTAATGAAATAATGAACTATTTTAGAACCGTAGCCGAATCGCAACATGAAAACATTGCACAAATCCGGGAAGAAATAAAAGAAATAAAGGATGATATTAAAAATATAAAATCTGTATCTGAAAATTTAACTTTAAAATATAATAAAATTCAAGACACACTAGAAAGTATTATAGCATAAAATCAGTCAACTCAGAAAAAAATAGAAGTATTGGAAAATGATATATCCCAATTGAAAAATAACACAAACTTATCGTCAAAATCGCAACTAGTGCATCAACATACTCTCTACCGAGAAATACAAGAGCGTCTGTATCGAGAAAAAAATATTGTGATTGTGGGGTAGCGGAGACTAACAGCCCTGAGCATTCTACCGACGCAAATAAATATGATTGTAAACAAGTGCAAGACATTCTTACTTCAATATATGAAAACTGTCCGGAGCCGCTCAAAATAATAAGATTAGGTAAATATAACCCTAATAAGACTAGACCATCAAAATTAGTGTTTGAAAACGCTGAAATTCCGAAATACATATTATGAAATAAAAACAAATTAAATAAAAATATAAAATTTTACTCGGATCAAACAATAGCGCAGCGTAACTATATGAAAAATCTCAATGAAGAATTAAAAGTACGAATAAAGAATGGCGAAAAAAACTTAGTTATAAAATACATTAAGGGCTTACCAAATATTATAAACACAAATACTTTTACAAAAAACTAAATGTATCAAAGTCGCAATCTTCTACTGGGAATGTGGGTAAGCTGGATAAAATATGTTTTGATGAAATCCCAAATAAAAACAAATAATAACTTAAACACTAAATTTTTATTTATTACCCATTATTGTTTACAGTTTACACCTTATAACGTAAGGTTTCCAAAAAGCGGACTTAATGTTTGACTTGACGTTGACTTTCACATGTGTGAATTGTCAGCACATTCAAAATATTGTCTTTCAAATACATAAATAATTTGTATAAAATTAAAATGTAATCCATTTTGTGTGTATATATATATATATATATATATATATATATATATATATATATATATATATGAAAACTGTCCGGAGCCGCTCAAAATAATAAGATTAGGTAAATATAACCCTAATAAGACTAGACCATCAAAATTAGTGTTTGAAAACGCTGAAATTCCGAAATACATATTATGAAATAAAAACAAATTAAATAAAAATATAAAATTTTACTCGGATCAAACAATAGCGCAGCGTAACTATATGAAAAATCTCAATGAAGAATTAAAAGTACGAATAAAGAATGGCGAAAAACTTAGTTATAAAATACATTAAGGGCTTACCAAATATTATAAACACAAATACTTTTACAAAAACTAAATGTATCAAAGTCGCAATCTTCTACTGGGAATGTGGGTAAGCTGGATAAAATATATTTTGATGAAATCCCAAATAAAAACAAATTAAATAAAAATATAATAAAATTCAAGACACACTAGAAAGTGTTATAGCATAAAATCAGTCAACTCAGAAAAAAATAGAAGTATTGGAAAATGATATATCCCAATTGAAAAATAACACAAACTTATCGTCAAAATCGCAACTAGTGCATCAACATACTCTCTACCGAGAAATACAAGAGCGTCTGTATCGAGAAAAAAATATTGTGATTGTGGGGGTAGCGGAGAATAACAGCCCTGAGCATTCTACCGACGCAAATAAATATGATTGTAAACAAGTGCAAGACATTCTTACTTCAATATATGAAAACTGTCCGGAGCCGCTCAAAATAATAAGATTAGGTAAATATAACCCTAATAAGACTAGACCATCAAAATTAGTGTTT
This sequence comes from Sericinus montela, assembly GCA_029286605.1. Lineage (NCBI taxonomy): Eukaryota > Metazoa > Arthropoda > Insecta > Lepidoptera > Papilionidae > Sericinus > Sericinus montela. Next base: position 3,943,039 of record JAGSMR010000030.1, on the reverse strand, counting down.
GAAAACGCTGAAATTCCGAAATACATATTATGAAATAAAAACAAATTAAATAAAAATATAAAATTTTACTCGGATCAAACAATAGCGCAGCGTAACTATATGAAAAATCTCAATGAAGAATTAAAAGTACGAATAAAGAATGGCGAAAAAAACTTAGTTATAAAATACATTAAGGGCTTACCAAATATTATAAACACAAATACTTTTACAAAAAACTAAATGTATCAAAGTCGCAATCTTCTACTGGGAATGTGGGTAAGCTGGATAAAATATATTTTGATGAAATCCCAAATAAAAACAAATAATAACTTAAACACTAAATTTTTATTTATTACCCATTATTGTTTACAGTTTACACCTTATAACGTAAGGTTTCCAAAAAGCGGACTTAATGCAATGTATGTCAAACATATTTTGTAAATATATGATTTCACATGTGTGAATTGTCAGCACATTCAAAATATTGTCTTTCAAATACATAAATAATTTGTATAAAATTAAAATGTAATCCATTTTGTGTGTATATATATATATATATATATATATATATATATATATATATATATATATATATATATATATATATATATATATATATATATATATATATATATATATATATATATATATATATATATATATATATATATATATATATATATATATATATATATATATATATATATATATATATATATATATATATATATATATATATATATATATATATATATATATATATATATATATATATATATATATATATATATATATATATATATATATATATATATATATATATATATATATATATATATATATATATATATATATATATATATATATATATATATATATATATATATATATATATATATATATATATATATATATATATATATATATATATATATATATATATATATATATATATATATATATATATATATATATATATATATATATATATATATATATATATATATATATATATATATATATATATATATATATATATATATATATATATATATATATATATATATATATATATATATATATATATATATATATATATATATATATATACATGTACTCCAAAATGACGGAGTCCATTATAAACTGCCAGCTCTTGAGGTACTTGTAGGGTTGGGAGGGAGAGGTGAGGTACTTGCTACGACTTCCGTCGGGGTCGCGCAGCTGGTGGTCTTCTTGTGTACTTCACTCATCGATGGGCGGAGGCAGTAGAGAGCAAGGGGGAGGCCCTGGTAGTTAGCTTGGATATAGCAAAAGCCTTATATCGGGTGTGGCATAAAGCGCTTCTCTCGAAGCTTCCGTCATATGGGCTTCCCGAGAAATTTTGCAATTGGGTCACTAGTTTTCTCACAGACCGGAGCATCAACGTCGTTGTTGACGGTGCATGCTCGGACTCCAAGTGTGTGAACGCTGGTGTCCCACAAGGCTGTGTGCTATCGCCAACCCTGTTTCTTCTGCATATCAATGATTTGTTACAAATTAGTAATATTCATTGCTATGCAGACGATAGTACTGGTGATGCCCTATACACCGGCCGTGCCAATATTTCTCGGGAACACGTCAACGAGTACCGGAACAAACTTGTGTCTGAAGTCGAGATTTTGTTAGATAAAGTCTCGGATTGGGCCCGACATAATTTAGTCCAGTTTAACCCTAAAAAGACACAAGTTTGCGCGTTTACCGCTAAAAAGAAACCCTTCGCCGTTGCACCTCATTTTGAGAGCACTCCCCTAGTTGCCTCAGCCAGTATCGGAATCCTTGGCGTCGACATATCGAGCGACGTTCAGTTTCGCGGTCACTTGGAAGGGAAGGCCAAATTGGCCTCTAAGAAGCTTAGTGTGCTCAGTAGAGCACGACAGTATTTCATGCCGGCCCACCGCCTGCAACTTTATAAGGCGCAGGTTCGCCCGCACATGGAGCACTGTTCGCATCTCTGGGAGGGGGCACCCCAATGTCAGCTCCTTCCATTTGACCGTATCCAACGAAGAGCGGCTCGAATCGTCGACGACCATGTTCTATCTGATAGGCTAGATCCCCTGGCATTGCGAAGAGATGTTGCATCTTTTTGCATTTTTTACTACAAGAAATTGTTCGGATTAATCCCAGCCGCTGAATTTCACTATCGAACCTTACGACATAGTCAAAAATTCCATCAACACCATCTTGATGCTTGGCATTCCACCACAGTGCGTTTTTCGCGGAATTTTCTGCCACGCACTTGCATTTTATGGAATGTGCTGCCGTCAGCGGTTTTTCCGGACCGATACGACTTAGGGACCTTCAAGAAAAGAGCCTATACCTTTCTCAAAGGCCGGCAACGCATCTGCTATGCCTCTGTTATTGCGGATGTACATGGGCGGCGGTAATCATTTACCATTACGTGAGCCGCCTGCTCGTTTGCCGGCCTTTTCTATAATATTGTAAAAGTTGTCGTCAGTCCACTTAATTGAATAATAAATTGTCCTTTAACAAGAACCCGTATCTTCTTACCCGTAATTAATGTGAAGTCATAAATTAATACTATTTTATGTCTTCAAAATATTTCGTTCTTTGGTGAAGTGACTGTTATAATTGGATTTTTTTGGTTTTTGTTTTATAATATAAGAATCAGAAAAGTGCTATCAATTCATTAAAGGTTAGTGCTTACAACAATGAAGTCTGGAAGGACTTCATTATCTAGACCCACTCTTCTTGGAAGACTATTTGAAACCAAAAATGTTTTCTAAATTAAATTTCCTCTTTAATGAAATAAAATGAAAAACTTGTGACTAATAAAAATTTTCGTAACAATATATTCAATGAATCTCAAGAGCAGCTGTAATTATTTTATGTGATCTGTTTATTCCACTCATGCGGAATCGTTTCGTACAAATCAGAGTCATTTCTCCTTCACTGATTCTGTTTTATCATGTATGTTAAAGTTGTTCGTTTCAGTTAATAATAAACAAATATTTAAAATACTTAAAAATAAACATCTCAAAATCAATAACCACACTCATTATAAGTATTTTTCAAATTTTAAATTAAAAAAAAATATTATAATAAGACGTGTGTATATGAAGACAATGATGAATTTGAAAGAAGTGAAAGAATGTAATGTTCCCCCTGGCTTCCCCGTCAGGGACTGCGCGTAATTAAATAAATCCTAATAATTAAAAACAAAAATTTTCTTTCAATAATTTTTTTTACTTTTAAAATTTCTGTGTGGCTGTCGGCATTTCATTAGTGTCGTAGAATTCGAAAATCTTCAAGAATAAACATATGTATAACTTCAGTATGTACTTCTTGACGTTCTTTGCAGCATTCTTTTGGGGAAAGCCTATATTTAGCACTAGCATGTTCGAAATGGTTTACCTCTGAGTAGTCACGATAGCCGATTGATTGGATGATCGGATTTTGAGTCAAGAGACACGAGCTCGAACCCCAGGTGGTCAGCTCGTACCGTACTCGTATCGTTAGCTTAGACATAAAGACGGCGTAGGCTCACCACCTGTCAAGTCTGAAAAATTGTCTCTATTCTGTCGTACTCTGTCTACTGCTGTCTAGTATTAGGAATGGCGTGAAGGTTTACTGCTCATGATTTCCGGGTGATTGGTAGTTTAGATTATTTTACCGTAAGTCGCTTCTTACTCAGGGGAAGCAAGGGAATGGTAGATTCTGGGACACTACAGGGCCATAATATAATTACTATCTCCCTCTCTATCTATCTAAATGAGCAATCGGTTCACCATTGTACAACAATGTACACTCGCAACAATAGAAAAGCAGTTTTGAGTCATATCGGTATAGTATAAGGGTGTACGTGATAGTTACCATTATGCTTAAGGCCTTACGTTGTCATGGTTCTTGTGGCGAAGAGTGTGAAAATTAGCGAAGAGTGTTGATCTAATCGATGGAGGTTTGAGGTGTGAATGTCTGCTATAGATACGCTGCTTCTTATGTGTCTTAATAAGTTACATATATAAAGGGGACTGGAGATTTTCCATTCTTTTCAGATTTCTCACCCTACAACATATGCAGTCATATAATTTCATTAAACATCCGGAGCATTGCCTGCCTTGTCACGTTAGTATTAAAGTTTGTATGTTTTTAAAAAAAAAATCTGGAACAATCACTATAAATTATAACAAATTTCTGAAACAACCTCTATAAATCCAACTATTGAATATAACTTTGTTCGAAAAAAAATTACTTGAATACGGGCACTTATTATTCAAGCCATTCATCACGCTAACTCGATTGTGTAATGAAATATGGCACTATGGATATAAGTCATGTTTATATAAGAACACCGCTCTCCTAATGCCTGCTCAGGTATACACTTTGATGGGAAATCAATATCCAAGAGTCATGTCTTTGTAAAATTGAGTGTGTACTTTGAAAAGCAACGCTTTACAATAGGAGTAATTAAAACCCAAAGTTACATAATCATGAACAAAATGAAAAGATACATCGGTACGAACCTTGTTTTTTCTACAGAAGTGTTTATTTGTTAAATTTCTTTTTTTTTGCATCTTTTTGGTTTATTTTACATTATAAATTGATAATAACGTTAACTGTATCAATAATATAGATAGGCAGGGACAGCATCACATACAAGGCTCCGATCTCAATGTAAGTAGCAAAAGCGCGCGTGTTTTAGAATCGGAAACAACGAAGGTTTCACAAACACCGAGACCCAAGACGAATCGAATCGCCATATAGCCTTGAAAAACCGGTGAGTACGCCACTCGTCCTCTTATGTTGGTATTAATTCAGTCTGTTCATTTGTAGTTTACTTGATGTAACCGAACAATAATGGAAATAAAAAAAAAACGTTAATCAAAATTTTCAATCCAAAAATTTTTGCTTATAAAAATAATTAACTTAAAGGTTAAAAGGAAGTAACATTAAGGCAATTTCTTGGAGGTTATTTAAAATTTCTTTTCTTTAGCTTTAGGTAGCTGGAAGTTGCACATTATACTGGATTGATAGATAGATAGAGAAAACATCAGATACATTGCTCTGATCCCAAAGTAAGCAGCACTTGTATAATATTATGGAATCCGAAACAACGATGGGACCACAAACACACAGACCCGAGAAAATGTAGAAAAAGTGTTCTACTATGATGCGATCGGGGATCGGACCCGGAACCTCAGAGCTGGCCACACCATGAAAACTGGTGTGTGCATCACTTATCCACCGAAGTCGTCGTGTAGGTTGGTAGAAAAATGGGCCCTATGTAATTAAATATAAGTAAAAAGTTAAAATATTACATCATTATGACAACATATTTAGATACCCCAATAAAACAATAAAATACCTTAAACTTCTATTCGGTGTTTAATAAATCACTTTTAACTAGTTTTAACTCGATATTGTCAATAGTAATCTACAAAGTCCGAGTTGTACTGGCAAGATAAGATAAAAAGAAGGAAGTAAGTTAAAATAATTTCTGCCTTCTGAGAGCTATCTTTGCTATTTTGTTAGTTTAAGAATAGTTTAGTTTAAAAATAATTAATCTTTATTATTTTGTTAGTTTATGATATAGGTTGTGCTATAAGTACTAAGAAGTTAGTGTAATTTATCTCTTAATGAGTTGTAGAAATTAGGAGCTGAAACCTATGTTTATTTCTGCAGAAGCCTTCGACAAGAAATAGGCTACTTTTTTATTATCACGCCACGCGAGCGAAGCCGTGACCGGAAGCTAGTAATAAAATAAATGCGTTGTTTACCTGTAATGATAATTTTTTTCACTTGGATCGGATTTTAAATTTCGGCTTTGATTTACACTTGAACAGTATTTATTACTGTATTTTCTAATTTTGTCTTCATTGTAACAACAAGCTTTCATTTAAAGCATTATGCGACATTCTCTTTCACTTACAATATAAATGGAGCATTATACGTAATAGCCTTAAATTTTTAAATCTTAAAGAATTTGTAAATAGTTAATAAAAAATATGTATCGAACAAAATTTATTTTTGAGTTGTCTTTATATCTACTAGTGAAAAAATTACAAAGTAAAAAAGCCTTTCAGGTTTACCCAATTTTCCAAATATTCCGACAGATTTAAAAAAAATATCTGTCATTAAATCTTATTCTGACCAAATCGGATAAAGTTGATACAGATACAGAATCAGATGTCTGTTTATACATGGTCACGATAATACAGTGGTAGACAGGTGTCTAGTAAGTTCTTTCGACCGAAGGATTTTTTCGGACAAAGTGACAGGTGATTTACTCAAATTCCGATCACACAAACACGAGACTCTCTTTACTTTTATTTTTTTTTAGTTTTAACTTGAAATAAATGCGTGTTATAAAATTTACCCCAAGCCATTATTTCTATAGTTGGTGGTGAAAGTGATATATAATATTATTATATAATATTTTACATTGATCTTTAGAAAGTCATTAGTCAAATAGCAAATTTTCATATATTTTTTCAAGTACCCACCGTTAGTGAAGTATTTTCCTCATATTTATGTTGTACTTCAAATTTTAGGATTCAGCACGGCAAAAATAACATCTAGTCCTTTTTTAATCAAGATCTATTTAACTGTAACTTAAATTGACTTACAGAATTAAAATGTAATGTTCCTCTGAGACACTCAAACAATTTTACTACCTACGTCTTGCATGTAGCCGTGTATCCAAAATACTTACCGTACAAACTTTACTCATTCCGAGTATCCTTGTGACACAGCTAAAGAGCTAGTTTCAAATTTATATGACATGTTCATCGTTATGTTTATACTACTTGCATTTCATACAATTTATATTTGCGATTGTTGTCTCTTGGTGAAATTGCTTGTTATTCTTTAAGGTACGACAGTGTCGTAAAGCGAAACGTCCTTACTTATCGTTTTAAGCACAGTCCCTGACAGGATACCCAAAGAGAACACATCGCAGTGTCACGTTCCTCACATACTTCTTTTGCTTCTTTCAAATTCCGTATCGGATACTTAAAGGAAAATATCAGATTACTCTTGATCCTCCCTTCCTTGAGCAATTTGCTCACATTATCTTCAAAAGTAGTTGGCCTGCTTAAAAATCAAAAATATTTAGACAATTAAGTTTCTATTGGAAATTTGAGTGAGTACATTAAAATTAATAATATAATAATATCTTCACGCCATTCCCAATACAGGGGTATAGGATTTCTGGGACATCGTGACGGTGAGCCCGTTGCCGTCGTTATGGCCAAGCCAACAATATAAATCGTACATAAATTTTGAAAAAATCCCTTGGTACGAGCGACATTGACGAAGTGTTAAGAAATCGTATTATAAATTATGTTAATTCAAAATTAAACTAAAAAATTAAAATTTTCAAATGAAATTCTATTTTGAGCATTAATTAAAATTTTTAGAGCGTATGGAAAGCGGTCGCTAGCGGTTTACCGGCCATTACGCTGTGTAAATTATTGAATAACCATAATTTGTATTTTTCTATTTATTAAATACAACCCAGTTTCACGCTAATAATCTTCTACGGGATACAAATGTAATCTGAGGGACAAAAATGGCAACCGGTGACAATTCTTACGTTAGGAAATGGTCAATATTTTTAAATGGATTTGGTATCAAAGTTTTGTAGACATGTCACGTCTGCAGTTTTATATTCCTTATACATTTGGGACAATCACATACTTTGTCCTACATACAATGTCAAATAACATAGTATAGGTTTAAAATAAACTAATATTCCTGTTAATTACTGCAACTTAGCTGCAATGCTTGTATCTGGAGTGGTTTACGACAATAGTCGAATGTCGGGTCCGAACGTGCTAAGATATGTACTGTAGTCCCTTGGGCTATTGACCACCATTCGGCTATTGACGCTTCATATAAATAGTAGAAGGTTTTGCGGGAAAAAAAGGAGAATACAGATTAGGTTATCATGTAGATTTTAATTGTTTCAAAAATCATCATGTCATCGTAACTGTCGTTACGATGACATGATGATTTCTGAAATGACATCGTAACAGTTTGCCGTAATCACCACGCTTAGCAAATGGAATGGCGATCGCACTTCTAGAAATCTTAGAAAAATCTAGAGTTCAGTTGAAAAGCTAGAAGAAGAGATTCCTTGCATGGAGAGAGAGAGAGAGAGATGATGTAAGAGGCAAATTGGGTAAGTCTCTTTTTATTGCCTACCAACAGATGATAGGTAGACATCTCAAAAAACACCTGAACTAATTCAGCAGACCGGTATGATACAGCAAGGCTGTTGTCTGGTATTGCGATCATCAATCCGCTTGCCAAGAGTGGCGATTATAGTAAACACTCGCTTTCGGGAGACGCCTATGTCTCGAAGTAGATTTTACAGGCATTTATATCTGTATTTATGGTATTTTATGTATATTTTCGTGCATTGAACATCGCCTGAGTTTATAGGTCTTATACATTCTATACATAAAAGAAACATACCCATCGAGTCGCGTTGTGATAATATCAACAGCGTTACTTATTATTAGTGAGTATTTTAAAAAATTATACCCCTTAATTCGACGAAATAATGAAGATTTCGTTGTATGCAGAAGTGTTTTTTTTTATTATTCGAATGCTACTCAGAAAAAATGTGAATTTATTACAGGCGTTCATCAACTCGTTGTACGCTGTCAATCTACGAACTTTAAAAGTCGAAAAGTTTTTTTTTTCTATAATTAAGTTTGCGTTTGTTGTGTTTAAGTTTTTGACAGACCTATTTTGTTTTGACACGAATTCCGTAATTATTAAAATTGCGCCCATATTTTTGACAGTTTGTAGTTGAAGTTAGTTTCCTAACCAGGTATTTTAAATAAAAAACTAGGCGTATTGTGTTTAATCCAGACAACCTTTTGTGCTTGTGAGCGTCAGTGAAATTCTGACGATTAATTCACTCTTTTCCTTACATATTTATCATCAGGACAAGTCTGAAGGGTCATAATTCATTTTTTGATTAAGATTAATCAATTATGTCTACTTGTAATGTTATTATTTTTCACATCTCATTTTTAGAGCGTGATGTACTTGCTCTGTTTGGTTTTTTAAGTTCATAGTACCAATGTAGTCTTACTATTTTATAACTACTATGACTATTACTTCTGTTTCTTACTGTGTTCATTATATCTTTCATTTATTTATGTACTGAAGTCCAAACAGCAGAGACTAATTTGTATCCTGGAAAATGTTCGGTTCCCGTGGGAGTGATCTGAAACATGATATTGTTTCATACTTTTTGTATTGTTCTCTGTCTCTATCTCTTTCATACCTCCATTAAAGTTATAAGATTTATTTACTTCAATAAATATATACTTTCCTCCTGTTGAATCGAGTAATTTGTTAAAAATAAAAGAAATCTATTGTATTAGTGTTGAATGGGATTTAAAGTTCGCCAGGGATTATGAATAAAGCAAAAAAACCGCGTATATTTTGTTGTTCTATATAAAATCATATTACTTTAAAAGTCTTAAAAATTACATTCGTTACTTACGAATGACGTAATAACCATCTCAAAAATTGACAAACGAATATTCAGCAGACCGTTGACGGAAAGCAGCGTCTAAGGTTATGGGTGTTGGTACTGCGATTGCCAATCAGATAATCAAGAGTGGCGATTATGGCAAGCCATCGGAAGAGGCCTTTTCTTCTGTGCATTTACCTCATGCATTACGCTCACCGCCGTTTCCCTACCAGACAGCCACCGAAACAAGTCATGTCTGACCTAGATCTCAAAGGGAGAAACCTGCAGACTAAAAATCTCCAGGTTAACCGCTGTTGGTCTTGAAGCTTTTACTACACAATCTGAAGAGACCTGCGAGAACAAAGGCCCGCAGGTGAAAATGAAAAAGGATTACAACGTCGTCACGCACCCTGACCCCTACAAACAATAGAAAACACCTTCTAGAGTCGGGGTGAGTACCCCATCTCCCCTCATCGGAACGTATTTGGAACGCGAGGATCCTCGTCGTGATATCCCAGGTTCACGGCTTACACAAGAATTTCTCGTGTAAGTATGAATATTATAATAAGAAATAGGCCAATACTTTCGTGTTCAAAAAGTGTTTTAAATTACAAATCTATCTAGTTAGGTATCATCTATTAGTAATTCGCTTAAATAAAAACAAACGGTATTTATTAATAACATACTTCAGTGTCATCCATTTTTAACCTAGTAGAGAATAGCCACTAAGGGACTATACGTAACATTAAAGACAATAAGTCTAAATTCGTATTATTTCTTATATTGTAAAAGTTGTCGTCAGTCCACTTAATTGAATAATAAATTGTCCTTTAACAAGAACCCGTATCTTCTTACCCGTAATTAATGTGAAGTCATAAATTAATACTATTTTATGTCTTCAAAATATTTCGTTCTTTGGTGAAGTGACTGTTATAATTGGATTTTTTTGGTTTTTGTTTTATAATATAAGAATCAGAAAAGTGTTATCAATTCATTAAAGGTTAGTGCTTACAACAATGAAGTCTGGAAGGACTTCATTATCTAGACCCACTCTTCTTGGAAGACTATTTGAAACCAAAAATGTTTTCTAAATTAAATTTCCTCTTTAATGAAATAAAATGAAAAACTTGTGACTAATAAAAATTTTCGTAACAATATATTCAATGAATCTCAAGAGCAGCTGTGATTGTTTTATGTAATCTGTTTATTCCACTCACGCGGAATCGTTTGGTACAAATCGGAGTCATTTCTCCTTCACTGATTCCGATTTATCATGTATGTTAAAGTTGTTCGTTTCAGTTAATAAAGGTCTCAAAATCAATAACCATAATAACAATAATAATAATAATTGTATACTTGGGGAGTGCGTTTATCCGGGATGGAAGATGTGATATAGACGAGGACAGGCGTGTCGCTGCCGGGAACAAAGTCAATGGTGCCCTGACTGCGTTGATCAAAAGGCAAGGCGTTGTGAAAAGTGCACGCCTTGCAATACATAACGCAGTGTTGGTACCGACTTTGTTATATGGCAGCGAAACCTGCGTATGCCAGAAGAAGCATAAAAGCAAGGTTGAATGCAATGGAGGTGCGATCTCTTCGTAAAATGTGCGGCCTTACCATGGCCGACCGAAAGCTAAACGAAGAGGTTCGCAATATGGCAGGTTTGAAAGATGGCCTTGTCTCAAAAATGGATAAGGGCGTGCTTCGATGGTTTGGGCACGTTGAACGAATGAGTGAAGACCGAATGGTGAAAAAAATATATAGCGCGAAAGTTAATATTAAAAGGTGTCAAGGTAGACCGAGGCTAACTTTCGAAGACCATGTGAGCAAATTGCTCGAAGAGCGGAGGGTCAAAAGTTGAAGAAGATGATGAATCTGAAAGAAGCGAAAGAAATATGTAGGGATCGTGACACTTGGCGATCTGTTCTCTCTGGCTACGCCGTCAGGGATTGTGCATGAAGATAAATAAATAAATAAATAAAATCAATAACCACACTCATTACAGGGACTTTTCATATCGTAAATTAAAAAAATATGTTATAATTAGACATGTGTGTATGAAGACAATGATGAATTTGAAAGAAGTGAAAGAATGTGATGTTCCCTCTGGCTTCCCCGTCAGGGACTGCGCGTAATTAAATAAATCCTAATAATTAAAAAAATATTTTCTTTCAATGTTTACTATTGTAATTTCTGTGTGGCTGTCGTAATATCATAAGTGTCGTAGAATTCGAAAAATGTTCAAGAATAAACATATGTATATCATCTGTACGTACTTCTTGACGTTCTTTACAGCAATCTTTTGGGAAAGCCTACATATAGCACTAGCATGTTCGAAATGGTTTACCTCTGAGTAGTCACGATAGCCGAGTGGTTGGGTGATCGGATTTTGTGTCAAGAGACCCGAGCTTGAACTCCAGGTGGTCAGGTCGTACCGTACACGTAATCCAGGCTTGGACATAAAGATGGCGTAGGCTCACCACCTGTCATGTCTCAAAAATTGTCTATACTCTGTCTACCGCACTCTGTCTACCGCAGTATAGGAAGGGCGTGAAGGTTTACCTCTGATGATTTCCGAATGATTGGTATTTTAGAGTATTTTACCGTAAGTCGCTTCTTACTCAGGGCAAGAAAGGGAATGGTAGTTTTCATACGGCCATAACATAATTCGAACTTTAAAAAAATCCACGTATGTTCTTCAGAATTTGTAGCTCATACTTTTCAATTTAGAAATGTTTTCACACCCGAACTCCCGTATTAACATCACGAAATGAAAAATTGTAGTTTCATTCGCTATTCGGCAATATTATGCGATTCCAGAAGCGATGCAAGCGAACTAAATTGAAAACACATCGTACACAATATTTGCCTCAGGTTAGAACTATTATTTGCTGTTTTATATTTGTTTGCTGCCTGAAATCTGTTGTACAAAATATCTTGATATGTTTTTGATTTCTATTTACAAAAACAACATAGAAGGAACTTATACAATACCCTAACTATTAATCGGATTCGGATTATAATGCTAACTATTCTGTTTTTTAATCTTCGCGACGGTTTGAGTACTTTACAGCATCGGAGGTCTTGGGAGGACTTAAGTCTTAAACGTTCTGTTATCCTTGTTCGCTTCGTTTGTAAATAAAAAACTAAATAAAACGCAAAGAGATCCATAAATCATCGTTTTATTTGATTGATAATATACCAGTAAATACAATAAATCATAAGATAACGACTAGTAAAGTTTAGTATTTGTGTAATGAATTTGAATGTGTGTACCAAAGTCATGGGTTTATATTTATATAATTATATTAAACATAACTTTAATGTACACTAAACATAAAAATCGCAAAAAGGAACCTAAAATAAGCCAACAGTACAATGGGCGGCCTTAACACTAAAAGTTGTCTCTTCGAAATAGCACATTGATTTTGAGTAAGTATTATTGTACCGTTCGCTCGGAAACAGCAAGACAGCGATAGGCTCACTACCTGTCACGTTGTCCCAATTAAGCATGGATGAAAGGTGGACCTCTGTCTACCCCAGACCTAGGAAAAAATGTGAATATAAATAAACATTTTGTTTTAAGATTGCTAATGTTGATAAATTAAATTTTTATGTCTGTCTACTATAGTTTGAACGTTTTACAGAAATAAAATATTATTAACATTATTTTATTCATAAATCGTACATAAAAATAAATAAAAACAAATACGTTCTAGTCTTATCTTTTTGATGTACAATAATATTCAAATACTGATTTAAATTCTAAGCATGCCATCCTTAAATTTATTTTATTTTTCGTAGTGTTTTGTTGCAAAATGATAGCTATTATCGGAAAATAGCGGTTCAACGTATTGAAATATTTGACAATATTTCCATATATCCGAAGTTTATTTTGAATGCAATTTTAGAAACAAATCTAGTAAGATTCATAGTAAACATTATCGTAAACAGCTGCACTTTTCGCGTCAATCACATACAAATATATGTCGTGTGGGTATACATATACATACCACCTCTATTGTTTCTAATTTCATAACACAAGTGGTTCAGCTTTATAATAGCTAGAAAACGAACACAAAATGTGACGATAGCTGAGTGGTTCAGTGATCGAAATTCGAGTTATGAGACCCGTTTTCGATTTCTGGGTAGTACGCTTGTAACACTGTGTTTCTTCAAAACTTATATACAATTTATATTGTATACTTGTACATAAAGGTCGTGAAGTGCTCACCACAGGTCACGTTGTCCCAATAAATTTCGATGGAAGATGGATCGAAAGGACTTAATTGTCTAGACCTCTGTCTACCGCAGTATTGGGAACGGCGAGAAGATTTTTACTTGTAAAAGACCACTGCGGGAAATGAGCCACTTCAGAAAGAGAAGGTTCACTACAATCACCACGCTTGGAAATAGGATTGGCGACCGCAGTACTAGATCTCTAGCACGATGGAAATTGCTGCCCTTCATCAGTCTGCTGAATTTAAGTCTGGTATTTCAAGATGGTTATCGCTTTTAGTCGGTGTCATACCAGTCCATATAAACTGTAAAACTCCATTGCAGGACATTAACCTCCCTCTAAAGAAAGATTTGACATAATTGCCTTACTTTCTTAATTGCTTTTTCCTTAGTCATCTCTTACGACACCCACGGGAAGAAAGAAGAAAAAAAAACACATATTATTACGCCGTAACCACACTGCAAAATACTTAGGATAGATTATAAAATTTAAAAGAAAACACTTAACAACAGGTAACTAGTGTAAGTGTGAATATAAATATCTCGAAAGCTATCGTTTTCAGGTGGGAAACACCTTTCTGAACATTTCGCATACTCATTTTATACGAAACTCACATAAACGATATACTTAAAAGCAGATCCATTATCGTTAAGAATAAAAAGCCTTTGTGAATAGACTTTTCTTATCGCGTCTGTGTATACGTTTAGATCGGTTCGTGTTATAAAAACTCCCCAGTGATTAACTCGGCACTTTACTGTGGTTCAAATGAAATAGAAACATTAGTCGACATAATGGTTTTATATTTGAGAACTACTTCGGTATAGAAAGTAAAAACAGTTTTTTTTTTATTTTAAGTTGAGTTTTGGTGTGCGATAAAGAATATTATATCTGTCTCTCTCTCTATCTCTCTATCTAAATGAGCAGTCGGTTCACCATGGTACAACCATGTACACTCGAAACAATTGAAAAGATGTTTGGTATAGTATATATGTCATATCGGTATAGTCATACTATACCGATATGATGATGTACTGCCATGTGATAGTTGCCTTGATGCTTAAGGCCTTACGCTGTCATGGTTCTTGTGGCGATCATATGGTGGTAATTAGCTAGAGTGTGGATCTAATCGATGGAGATTTGAGGTGTGAATGTCTGCTATAGATACAGGAACGGTTTATGTCTGTGTGTGACCGGCGACCCTAACTTCATGTTCCTCTTTGGGATGAGCACCAAAATGGTGGATGGTGGGATTGGTTCGCACACACCGCACCTGGCGATGGTGAGTTTGTTGTTATTGGCCGGCTCTTCATTGGCCTTGCTCTACATTCTTTTAGAAAAGCGTGAGGGGAACGAGGACCTTAAATCGGCTATATTTAAACATTTTATTAATCTTAACTTTCAATTTCGTATTTTTTTTAATTAATTACATTATATATTTTTGTTTAATTCATTAACCACGACTTCGCTTACGCGTCTTGATAAGTTACATACAAAGGGGGCTGGAGATTTTTTATTCTTAATGATTTCTAGTTTTTTCATTCTTATCAGATTTCTCACCAAAAACATACAATCATATAATTTCATTGAATATCCAGAACATTGCCTGCCTTGTCCCGTTAGTATTAAAGTTTGTATGTTATTTAAAAAAAATTCTGGAGCAATCACTATAAATGCAACTATTGAATATAGCTTTGTTGGAAAACAAATTACTTGAATACGGGCACTTATTATTCAAGCCATTCATCACGGCAACTTGATTGCGTAATGAAATATGGCACCACGAATATAAGTCATGTTTATCTGAGAACACCGCTCTCCTAATGCCTGCTCAAGTATACACTTTGATGGGAAATCAATATCCAAGAGTCATGCCTTTGTACAGTTGAGTGTGTACTTTGAAAAGCAACGCTTTAAAAGAGGAATATTAAAAAACCCAAAGTTACATTATCATGAACAAACTTAATGTAAAGATACGTCGGTGACCAACCTTGTTTTTTCTACAGTAGTGTTTTTTTGTTAAATTTCTTTTTTTTTTGCATCTCTTTGGTTATTTTACATTATAAATTGATAATAACGTTAACTGTATCAATAATATAGATTGGCAGGGACAGCATCACATACAAGGCTCCGATCCCAATTTCAGTAGCTAAAGCGCGCGTGTATATATATAGAATCGGAAACAACAAAGGTATCACAAAAACCGAGACCCAAGACAATCTTGAAAATTGTTTTTCTACATTGACACCCGTCCGGGAATCGAATCACCATGTAACCTTGAATAACCGGTGAGTACTCGTCCTCTTAGGTTGGTATTAATTCAATCTATTTATTTGTAGTATGTATAGTTTATTTGTAATATGTATAGTTTATTTGTAGTATGTACATATCTATGTATGTATCTATGTATTTGTATTTACTTAATGTAATTGAACAGTAATGGAAAATAGAAAAAACATTCTACAACAACATTCAATAGTAATGGAAATTACAAGTCACGATAGCCGAGGGGTGGGTGGTCGCAATTTAGAGTCGAGAGACCTGAGTTCGATCCCCAGGTGGCAGGCTCGTACCAATGGAACTTTCAAAAACTTATGTACGAATTATATCGTTATCTTGGACATCAAGACGGCGACCCACCTCAAAGGTGGGTCGAAGGGACTTAAATGTCTAGACTAGACCTCTGTCTAACCCTGTATTGGGAGTTGTGTGAAGATATTTATTTATTTATTTTTTCAATCTAATTTCAACGCAGAAAATTTTTAACCCAAAAACATTTGCTTATAAGAATAATCAAATTAAAGATTCAAAGGAAGTAACATAAAAGCAATTTCTTGGACATTATTTAAAATTCCTTTTCCTTCATCATTCTGGACATTAACATCGGTAGCTGGGTGTTTCACATTGTACTAGATTGATAGATAGATAGAGACAACATCACATACATTGCTCTGATCCTAAAGTAAGCAACTTTAGTACTTGAATAATATTATTAATCAGAAACAACGAAGGGACCACAAACACACAGACCCAAGAAAATGTAGTAAAAGTGTTCTCTACATTGATCCGACCGGTGATCGAACCCAGAACCTCAGAGCTGACCACACCATGAAAACCTGTGTGTGCGTCACTTATTCACCGACGTCGTCGGGTAGAAAAATGTGGCGTATATATTTAAATATAAGAAAAAAATGTAAATATTACACCATAATGACTTCATATATAGATGTCTCAATAAAACATAATTAAATAATTAAAACATTTACTTGTCTAAGCAATAAATAACTTTTAACAATTTAAGTTCGTAATTGACAATAGTAAACTTAAAATCAAACTCAAAAAACTCAAGATTTTGACGGAAAACGAGAGTATAAAAGAACGTTGGAAGAGCTATTTTAGCAAACTTTTGAAGGAGGAAAATCAGTGGAATGGAGTACTAGAGAATGCTAGGAGTAATATGGGCATGGTTAAAGAGGTGACTAAAGACGAAGTTAGAATGTCAGTACAGAGTATGAAAAATGGAAAAGCAGTAGGGCCAGATGGTATACCAGTAGAAGCATGGAATTATCTGAAAGCAGATGGATGGAAGTGGCTGACTTTGTTCTTCAATAAGTTGTTGCAAGAAGAGGTGATCCCCGATGAATGGTGCAACAGTTCACTGGTGCCCGTTTTTAAAAAGAAGGGTGATGTACAAGATTACAACAGCTATCGGGGAATAAAGCTCATATCACACAGTATGAAGATATGGGAAAATGTGATAGCACGACGAATGAAAGAGGAGACTGAGGTAACACAGAACCAATTCGGTTTTATGCCGGGCCGGGGAACAACGGATGCCATATTTGCACTTCGGCAACTGATTGAAAAATACAGGCTAGTGCAAAAGAACTTGCATATGGTATTCGTGGACCTGGAGAAGGCATACAATAGGGTACCCCGTAAGGTTCTGTGGTGGTGTATGAGGGAGAAAGGGCTGCCAGAGAAGTATGTGCGGCTTGTTGAGGCGATGTATAATAGAGCCCATACTTGCGTCCGGTCTGAGGCTGGAATCACAGACAAGTTCAATGTGTCTGTAGGTTTACACCAGGGTTCGGCTCTAAGTCCTTATTTGTTCCTTCTGATTATGGATGCTCTGTCATCGAACATACAAGAGGAAGTACCCTGGTGTATGCTATTTGCTGATGACATTGTGCTTGTCGGAGAAAATGCACTTGAGGTACAGAGCAAGCTGGGAAAATGGCAAGAAAAACTGGAAAGTGTCGGAATAAAAATAAGCAGAACCAAAACCGAACACATGTTCAGTGACTTCAGTAGTCCATCCAGTTTTTCTCATATTGCCTTGGATGGTGTTCTCCTACCAGTCTGCTCCGAATTCCGTTACCTTGGGTCAGTGATCCAAAATGACAATGTAGACCGGGACGTAAAAAATAGAATAAATTCAGGATGGATGAAATGGCGACAGGTCTCGGGAATAACTTGCGAACCACGCATGCCTCTTAAACTTAAGGGCAAAGTTTACAAAACGATTGTGAGACCTGTCGTATTGTACGGATCAGAGTGCTGGGCAACGAAAGTGACGGATGAAGGAGGAGTGCATGCTGCAGAGATGAGAATGTTGAGATGGATTTGTGGAGTGACTAGAAAAGATCGCATAAAGAATGAGTATATAAGGGGAAGCTTGAAAGTAGCACCAGTGACAGAGAAAATGAAGAGTGGTAGGTTAGAATGGTTCGGGCATGTAATGAGTAGGGAAGGATGTAATATAGGCAAAAGACTGTTAGAGATGAATGTGGATGGACGAAGAGCTGTGGGGAGACCAAAAAAACGATGGATGGATTGTGTGAAAGAAGACATGAGAAAGAAAGGAGTGAGTATTGAGATGACTGAAAATAGAGGAGAGTGGAAGAAGAAGACATGTTGTGCCGACCCCACATAGCATGGGATAAGGGCAGGAAGAAGAAAAAGAATTTACAATACTAAACTACCTAGAGCGAGTTGGACTAGCACTCCAAAAGTTCTGTTCAACCATATAACATTTCAAGTAATATTATAAATACGAAAGTTTGTGAGGATGAATGTATGTTCGTTACTCTTTCACGCAAAAACTATTGAACGAGTTTTGATGAAACTTAATAATACACCATACACCTCATACACCAGAATAACAGATAGGCTGCAATCTATGAACCTTTCGTACTTTTTTTGTTTTGTCATGACATTATAAAAAAGTATCAAGTAGTTCAGAATAATTTCTACCCTCTTTTTTTATAGAAAAAGGAGGCAAACGAGCAGGTGGCTAACGTGATGGTAAATGATTACCGCCGCCCATGAACACCCGCAATACCAGAGGCATAGCAGATGCGTTGCCGGCCTTAGAGTGCCCCCCCTCCCAGAATTGGGGAGGGGGGTGTGTGGGTCTCCGGTTACCTGCACGACGACGCGCAGAAGTTTTGTTAGACTTCTACTTCACGCCGGTATTCTCTGAGGTCGTGGTACTTCCCCGGTCGAGCCGGCCCATTCATGGAACAATAAAAGCTGATGTGTGGCTCTACCACTGTTAAAACTACCTCTGAGAGGCTCTACCTCTGAGAGCTATATTTGTTATTTTTTAATTTAATTTATGTTTTAATAACTTAGGTTAGTTTATGTCTTAATGTCGTAACAGTCACGATAGCCGAGTGGTTAGGTGGTCGGAATTCCGAGTCAAGAGACCCGAGTTTTATACCCTGGTAGCAGGCTCGTATCAACGGGTTTTTCAAAAACCTATGTACGAATTATATATACGAAGGTGGGTGGAAGGGACTTAATTGTCTAGTCTAGACCTCTGTCTACCCCTGTATTGGGAATTACGTGAAGATATTTATTTATTTACTTATAGTTTATGTCTTAATGAGCTATAGGAATTATATTAGTTTTGCAGATTTAGACATCGAATTGAAGGTAATCGAATCGAATTTTTATCATCAAGCGAAAGCTATGGGCAGATGCTGGTACCTAATCATATTAATAATTAATTGTTTACTTGTAATATTAGTTTTTTTCACGTTTTTAAATAGAAGATTAGGGTACATTTGTAAATTAGGTTTAAATTTTCTCAGAAATACGTTGAGCTTTTACACCAGAGAGAAGAAATAAACAGACATTAATATAAGTATAATAGTTCTCAAGACCGAAACAAAATAACATCGACAAAAAGACATATACTTTATATAGTGTCTCCACACTTTATTGTCATCATTTTATTGATTGGTAGTTACCTATAGAGCTTTGTCCTGATAAATTAGTTCGCCTTAATATTGTGAATTTGTGAAAAGCTTATGGAAATTTGTATCAAAAGAAAATGAAGAGTGGTAGGTTAGAATGGTTCGGGCATGTAATGAGTAGGGAAGGATGTAATATAGGCAAAAGACTGTTAGAGATGAATGTGGATGGACGAAGAGCTGTGGGGAGACCAAAAAAACGATGGATGGATTGTGTGAAAGAAGACATGAGAAAGAAAGGAGTGAGTATTGAGATGACTGAAAATAGAGGAGAGTGGAAGAAGAAGACATGTTGTGCCGACCCCACATAGCATGGGATAAGGGCAGGAAGAAGAAAAAGAATTTACAATACTAAACTACCTAGAGCGAGTTGGACTAGCACTCCAAAAGTTCTGTTCAACCATATAACATTTCAAGTAATATTATAAATACGAAAGTTTGTGAGGATGAATGTATGTTCGTTACTCTTTCACGCAAAAACTATTGAACGAGTTTTGATGAAACTTAATAATACACCATACACCTCATACACCAGAATAACAGATAGGCTGCAATCTATGAACCTTTCGTACTTTTTTTGTTTTGTCATGACATTATAAAAAAGTATCAAGTAGTTCAGAATAATTTCTACCCTCTTTTTTTATAGAAAAAGGAGGCAAACGAGCAGGTGGCTAACGTGATGGTAAATGATTACCGCCGCCCATGAACACCCGCAATACCAGAGGCATAGCAGATGCGTTGCCGGCCTTAGAGTGCCCCCCCTCCCAGAATTGAGGGAGTGGGGTGTGTGGGTCTCCGGTTACCTGCACGACGACGCGCAGAAGTTTTGTTAGACTTCTACTTCACGCCGGTATTCTCTGAGGTCGTGGTACTTCCCCGGTCGAGCCGGCCCATTCATGGAACAATAAAAGCTGATGTGTGGCTCTACCACTGTTAAAACTACCTCTGAGAGGCTCTACCTCTGAGAGCTATATTTGTTATTTTTTAATTTAATTTATGTTTTAATAACTTAGGTTAGTTTATGTCTTAATGTCGTAACAGTCACGATAGCCGAGTGGTTAGGTGGTCGGAATTCCGAGTCAAGAGACCCGAGTTCGATACCCTGGTAGCAGGCTCGTATCAACGGGGTTTTCAAAAACCTATGTACGAATTATATATACGAAGGTGGGTGGAAGGGACTTAATTGTCTAGTCTAGACCTCTGTCTACCCCTGTATTGGGAATTACGTGAAGATATTTATTTATTTACTTATAGTTTATGTCTTAATGAGCTATAGGAATTATATTAGTTTTGCAGATTTAGACATCGAATTGAAGGTAATCGAATCGAATTTTTATCATCAAGCGAAAGCTATGGGCAGATGCTGGTACCTAATCATATTAATAATTAATTGTTTACTTGTAATATTAGTTTTTTTCACGTTTTTAAATAGAAGATTAGGGTACATTTGTAAATTAGGTTTAAATTTTCTCAGAAATACGTTGAGCTTTTACACCAGAGAGAAGAAATAAACAGACATTAATATAAGTATAATAGTTCTCAAGACCGAAACAAAATAACATCGACAAAAAGACATATACTTTATATAGTGTCTCCACACTTTATTGTCATCATTTTATTGATTGGTAGTTACCTATAGAGCTTTGTCCTGATAAATTAGTTCG
Organism: Sericinus montela; assembly: GCA_029286605.1. Lineage (NCBI taxonomy): Eukaryota > Metazoa > Arthropoda > Insecta > Lepidoptera > Papilionidae > Sericinus > Sericinus montela. The sequence goes on along the minus strand of JAGSMR010000030.1, from coordinate 3,921,409 downwards.
CCTTAATATTGTGAATTTGTGAAAAGCTTATGGAAATTTGTATCAAAAGAAAATGAAAAACGAAACTTATTTTGAGTTATTTTATATCTTCCAACGAAAAAATGTAAAAGAAAAAAAGGCTTTCAGTTTTTTGAATAAAATCTTATTTTGACTACTTTGAATATAACCAGAAATTTTTTATGAAATTATACTTCATGCTATAATAAATATAGCGTAAAATTCATCTCAATTCATAATAATCTACACCTGTTTTAAGGTTTGTACATATATACGTACGTATGTGCGGAAATTTATATTTGCAGTTTTCTTATTCTGAAATAACATTATTAGACAGATAATGATATCACAGAAAAGAGAATAATAATAGATGCCCCGAATTTTTCTTATTTCGTATTCCTATCACGTTTTCAATTAGTCTTTATTTGATATTACCTAGATACCTTTATCAGTATACGTAAACCTAACATCCTGTCGCATATGAATCTTAATAATTCAGTTCTTTATCATTTGACACTGGAAAACTCACAACATTATTAGAGAATGGCTGTTTTACGGTATAAGTAAACCATTTGTAATACTGAAAATCAGTGTTACATCTTATATACTAAACATTAATTAGAATTAAAAAGTATTTTTTATACAATTAGCTCTAATAACCTACAGAGTTTCTATTATCTCTCAATTACACAATTACATTGAACATGTACAAATACTATTCATTTACAATTTTGAAATGGAATAGAATAATTATAATGAATATAATAATTACACTGAACATTCAAAAGTCTCTATTTTTAAATACAAATATTTATTTTATTTTTATGAAATTATACTTCATGCTATAATAAATATAGCGTAAAATTCATCTCAATTCATAATAATCTACACCTGTTTTAAGGTTTGTACATATATACGTACGTATGTGCGGAAATTTATATTTGCAGTTTTCTTATTCTGAAATAACATTATTAGACAGATAATGATATCACAGAAAAGAGAATAATAATAGATGCCCCGAATTTTTCTTATTTCGTATTCCTATCACGTTTTCAATTAGTCTTTATTTGATATTACCTAGATACCTTTATCAGTATACGTAAACCTAACATCCTGTCGCATATGAATCTTAATAATTCAGTTCTTTATCATTTGACACTGGAAAACTCACAACATTATTAGAGAATGGCTGTTTTACGGTATAAGTAAACCATTTGTAATACTGAAAATCAGTGTTACATCTTATATACTAAACATTAATTAGAATTAAAAAGTATTTTTATACAATTCGCTCTAATAACCTACAGAGTTTCTATTATCTCTCAATTACACAATTACATTGAACATGTACAAATACTATACATTTACAATTTTGAAATGGAATAGAATAATTATAATGAATATAATAATTACACTGAACATTCAACAAGAACGAAGTGCGAAATTTGGGCAAATCAGGAATGTCTAGAACAGGTGAATGAAATTGTATACTTGGGGAATTACGTTTTAGCCAGGATGGAAGATGTGATTTAGATGTGGACAGGCGTGTCGCTGCCGGGAACAAAGTCAATGGTGCCCTGACTGCGTTAATCAGAAGGCAAGACGTTGTGAAAAATGCACGCCTTGCAATACATAACGCAGTGTTGGTACCGACTTTGTTATATGGCAGCGAAACCTGTATGCCAGAAGAAGCATAAAAGCAGGTTGAATGCAGTGGAGATGCGATCTCTTCGTAAATGTGCGGCCTTACCATGGCCGACCGAAAGCGAAACGAAGAGATTCGCAATATGGCAGGTTTGAAAGATGACCTTGTCTCAAAATGGATAAGGGCGTGCTTCGATGGTTTGGGCACGTTGAGCGAATGAGTGAAGACCGAATGGTGAAGAAAATATATAGCGCGAAAGTTAATATTAAAGGTGTCGAGGTAGACCGAGACTAACTTTCGAAGACCATGTGAGCAAATTGCTCGAAGAGGGAGGGTCAAGAGTACTCGGTTACCTAGACGTGCATGTATGAAGAAGATGATGAATCTGAAAGAAGCGAAAGAAGTATGTAGGGAAGTACGTGAAGATAAATAAATAAATATAATAATACACTGAACATTCAAAAGTCTCTATTTTTAAATACAAATATTTATTTTTATTTTATTTTTTATGAAAACAGGCATCAATTATCCCTTTGAATTGAGAGTTGATTATTATCAACAAACTATAAAAGTTTTTAAAAATTGATATTTATTATTATTATTGCCTACAGAACAAGCACTTCACATAACCATGGAAGTTAATAGTAAAGTCACAGTCACAATTAATAGTAATTAGTAAAGTCCCGATAGCCGAGTGGATGGGTAATCGGAATTCGTGTCAGAAGACCCGAGTTCAATTCCCAGTTGGCCGGCTCATATCATAGGGTTTTTTTAAAAACTTATGTACGACTTATATTGTTGGCTTGGACATAAAGACGGCGACGGTGTTACAACCAGTCACGTTGTCCCGAAAAATGTCTTCGGTTGAAGGTGGGTCGAAGGGAATTGTCTAGACTAGACCTCTGTCTACCCTGTATTGGGAATGACATGAAGATATTTTACTATTACAATTACGGAAATATTTCATAAAAAAAAACAAATAGGACCAATATTGGATTTGTAAAATAACTTGGTCTCGAAAACCAATAGTCATTATGTATATCCTTCCTATGAGGAAGTTTTGATTTGATTGAAATTTTGTCTTTCTATGGAAATAAGATCCAACTATAAATAAAATATCCTATCAAAAATATCCAAATTTCAATACTAACTTCAATAGTTAAAAGTCACGATAGCCGAGTGGTTGGGAGGCCGAAATTTCGAGTCAAGAAACCCGAGTTCGATCCCCAAGTGGCAGGCTCGTACCAATGGGTTTTTTTTAATCTTTTATACGAATTATATCGTTGCCTTGGACATAAAGACGACGACGGGCTCACCACCTGTCACGTTGTACCGAAAATATTTTCGGTGGAAGGTGGGTCAAAGGGACTTAATTGTCTAGACTAGACCTCTGTCTACCCCTGTATTGGGAATTGCGTGAAGATATTTATTTATTTACTTATAGTTTATGTCTTAATGAGCTATAGGAATTATATTAGTTTTGCAGATTTAGACATCGAATTGAAGGTAATCGAATCGAATTTTATCATCAAGCGAAAGCTATGGGCAGATGCTGGTACCTAATCATATTAATAATTAATTGTTTACTTGTAATATTAGTTTTTTTCACGTTTTTAAATAGAAGATTAGGGTACATTTGTAAATTAGGTTTAAATTTTCTCAGAAATACGTTGAGCTTTTACACCAGAGAGAAGAAATAAACAGACATTAATATAAGTATAATAGTTCTCAAGACCGAAACAAAATAACATCGACAAAAAGACATATACTTTATATAGTGTCTCCACACTTTATTGTCATCATTTTATTGATTGGTAGTTACCTATAGAGCTTTGTCCTGATAAATTAGTTCGCCTTAATATTGTGAATTTGTGAAAAGCTTATGGAAATTTGTATCAAAAGAAAAATGAAAAAACGAAACTTATTTTTGAGTTATTTTTATATCTTCCAACGAAAAAATGTAAAAGAAAAAAAGGCTTTCAGTTTTTTGAATAAAATCTTATTTTGACTACTTTGAATATAACCAGAAATTTTTTATGAAATTATACTTCATGCTATAATAAATATAGCGTAAAATTCATCTCAATTCATAATAATCTACACCTGTTTTAAGGTTTGTACATATATACGTACGTATGTGCGGAAATTTATATTTGCAGTTTTCTTATTCTGAAATAACATTATTAGACAGATAATGATATCACAGAAAAGAGAATAATAATAGATGCCCCGAATTTTTTCTTATTTCGTATTCCTATCACGTTTTCAATTAGTCTTTATTTGATATTACCTAGATACCTTTATCAGTATACGTAAACCTAACATCCTGTCGCATATGAATCTTAATAATTCAGTTCTTTATCATTTGACACTGGAAAAACTCACAACATTATAAGAGAATGGCTGTTTTTACGGTATAAGTAAACCATTTGTAATACTGAAAATCAGTGTTACATCTTATATACTAAACATTAATTAGAATTAAAAAAAAGTATTTTTTATACAATTCGCTCTAATAACCTACAGAGTTTCTATTATCTCTCAATTACACAATTACATTGAACATGTACAAATACTATTCATTTACAATTTTGAAATGGAATAGAATAATTATAATGAATATAATAATTACACTGAACATTCAACAAGAACGAAGTGCGAAATTTGGGTAAATCAGGAATGTCTAGAACAGGTGAATGAAATTGTATACTTGGGGAGTGCGTTTAGCCGGGATGGAAGATGTGATTTAGATGTGGACAGGCGTGTCGCTGCCGGGAACAAAGTCAATGGTGCCCTGACTGCGTTAATCAGAAGGCAAGACGTTGTGAAAAATGCACGCCTTGCAATACATAACGCAGTGTTGGTACCGACTTTGTTATATGGCAGCGAAACCTGGGTATGCCAGAAGAAGCATAAAAGCAGGTTGAATGCAGTGGAGATGCGATCTCTTCGTAAAATGTGCGGCCTTACCATGGCCGACCGAAAGCGAAACGAAGAGATTCGCAATATGGCAGGTTTGAAAGATGACCTTGTCTCAAAAATGGATAAGGGCGTGCTTCGATGGTTTGGGCACGTTGAGCGAATGAGTGAAGACCGAATGGTGAAGAAAATATATAGCGCGAAAGTTAATATTAAAAGGTGTCGAGGTAGACCGAGACTAACTTTCGAAGACCATGTGAGCAAATTGCTCGAAGAGGGGAGGGTCAAGAGTACTCGGTTACCTAGACGTGCATGTATGAAGAAGATGATGAATCTGAAAGAAGCGAAAGAAGTATGTAGGGAAGTACGTGAAGATAAATAAATAAATATAATAATACACTGAACATTCAAAAGTCTCTATTTTTAAATACAAATATTTATTTTTATTTTATTTTTTATGAAAACAGGCATCAATTATCCCTTTGAATTGAGAGTTGATTATTATCAACAAACTATAAAAGTTTTTAAAAACTTATGTACGACTTATATTGTTGGCTTGGACATAAAGACGGCGACGGTGTTACAACCAGTCACGTTGTCCCGAAAAATGTCTTCGGTTGAAGGTGGGTCGAAGGGAATTGTCTAGACTGACCTCTGTCTATCCCTGTATTGGGAATGACATGAAGATATTTTACTATTACAATTACGGAAATATTTCATAAAAAAAAACAAATAGGACCAATATTGGATTTGTAAAATAACTTGGTCTCGAAAACCAATAGTCATTATGTATATCCTTCCTATGAGGAAGTTTTGATTTGATTGAAATTTTGTCTTTCTATGGAAATAAGATCCAACTATAAATAAAATATCCTATCAAAAATATCCAAATTTCAATACTAACTTCAATAGTTAAAAGTCACGATAGCCGAGTGGTTGGGAGGCCGAAATTTCGAGTCAAGAAACCCGAGTTCGATCCCCAAGTGGCAGGCTCGTACCAATGGGTTTTTTTTAATCTTTTATACGAATTATATCGTTGCCTTGGACATAAAGACGGCGACGGTGTTACAACCAGTCACGTTGTCCCGAAAATGTCTTCGGTTGAAGGTGGGTCGAAGGGAATTGTCTAGACTGATCTCTGTCTATCCCTGTATTGGGAATGACATGAAGATATTTTACTATTACAATTACGGAAATATTTCATAAAGAGACAAAATTAATATTATAAAGAGACAAAATTAATATTATAAAGAGACAAAATTAATATTATAAAGAGACAAAATTAATATTATAAAGAGACAAAATTAATATTATAAAGAGACAAAATTAATATTATAAAGAGACAAAATTAATATTATAAAGAGACAAAATTAATATTATAAAGAGACAAAATTAATATTATAAAGAGACAAAATTAATATTATAAAGAGACAAAATTAATATTATAAAGAGACAAAATTAATATTATAAAGAGACAAAATTAATATTATAAAGAGACAAAATTAATATTATAAAGAGACAAAATTAATATTATAAAGAGACAAAATTAATATTATAAAGAGACAAAATTAATATTATAAAGAGACAAAATTAATATTATAAAGAGACAAAATTAATATTATAAAGAGACAAAATTAATATTATAAAGAGACAAAATTAATATTATAAAGAGACAAAATTAATATTATAAAGAGACAAAATTAATATTATAAAGAGACAAAATTAATATTATAAAGAGACAAAATTAATATTATAAAGAGACAAAATTAATATTATAAAGAGACAAAATTAATATTATAAAGAGACAAAATTAATATTATAAAGAGACAAAATTAATATTATAAAGAGACAAAATTAATATTATAAAGAGACAAAATTAATATTATAAAGAGACAAAATTAATATTATAAAGAGACAAAATTAATATTATAAAGAGACAAAATTAATATTATAAAGAGACAAAATTAATATTATAAAGAGACAAAATTAATATTATAAAGAGACAAAATTAATATTATAAAGAGACAAAATTAATATTATAAAGAGACAAAATTAATATTATAAAGAGACAAAATTAATATTATAAAGAGACAAAATTAATATTATAAAGAGACAAAATTAATATTATAAAGAGACAAAATTAATATTATAAAGAGACAAAATTAATATTATAAAGAGACAAAATTAATATTATAAAGAGTAAATTTGTATGAAGGGAGTAATATCAAGATATGATTTCTGTAGATTATTTCTGTCTGTAATCTGATTACTTTTGATTACGATTCTTTTTTATTACTAAAAAGTAAATGAATTATGTGAGCGGTAGATAATACGTTGTGTTTTAGGCATTTGACTGTTACAAAATAAAGCAAATTGCATCCTGCTAGTCATGAAAAGAAAGTTGGGAGCCAAAGCTTTTGCTACATTACTTCCCGAGATTAGTTTACCGTTCACGATATATTCAATCTTTTCTGTTTCGTGTGGGTGAATTAGTTTATTTATTTTTCTGTAACCTTTACTTTTTGTCACGACAGATTTAGATGTGCGGGGTATGGTTAGAATTCTTACATCATCTCGAGTGATGCTAAAAATAAATTATATGTTTTGGTTTGCTTTTTGGCATCGCAGATGTGTTATAATTTTTTTTTATTTATCATTCGTTTATTATGGGTTAAGAGCGAACTCACAGCCTGCCTAGCTGTAGTAAATTTAACAATCCTTGAACACAGGACGCAACTATAAAAAATTAAAGAATGTTATAAATATTTTTATAAACTCGATAATTTAGATGATATGATTCATTTAGGTATTAAATAACTTTCATATATATATATATATATATATATATATATATATATATATATATATATATTTATATATTTATATATATATATATAAATATATATATATATATATATATATATATATATATATATATATACACACACACATCTATTATCACACGTAAATTTACTAGATCACTCACAAAGAAACTTTATTTTCGGCCAGATCTAGCAACCACTATAGTCGGTGTCACGAGATTGATCGCAAATATAGCACCGTCAGTCGTGGAACGAGCTGGTCGCAGGATATTGCTTCTTGTGTCCACAACGTGCTGCGCCTTGTGCCTCGTGACTTTTCTTATTCATTTCATATTACATATAATATGAAATATTGATTTATCAAGTCAAATACAAGACGTACTCTAGCGCCTAAGGTTTCATACAACCACGTTTTTTTTAATGGAATTAACCACTAAATTACTGATTTATCTAAAATATCTTTAAAATAGCATTCTTAATGATAGGCCTTGAATATATTTTAATAAACCAATTTGGCCCTAAAGCCAACTGGTGAAAATCTATTACATACTGATCATATCATAATTCTGTTTTGATCAAATTAAAATTGTCTTAGACCGTGTCACTGACACACACTGACTGACACTGACAAAGTCATGAATATTAAGCTGTGTCATCAATCATGAATATAAGCCAGGAAATATTAATAAATTATCTATATAAAATTATTATAAATTTATTTATTTTAAAACATTTATCATCACATTATTAATTTTAAAACATCCCAATGTGCTTAAGTTTTGACTTTTCATCAATGCATGGATGGTACAATGATATTTGGAGACGAGGTTTAACTACTTTTACTCCAAGTACGAGATTCACCTTTTTATTTGGAGCCTCTGACTTTAACTGTCGTTGAAAGCTCTTCTTAATAAAACTGAACCCTATTGAGGAACAGCGCTTTCAATCAATCTGACACTTGTGGTAAATATTTCAAATACGAGTAGCCACTCACTTCAGACCCCCCGTCGCGAACTAACACGTTGCTAAGTATCCGGAACGTTGGGATTTAAAAAGTATAATAAAACGTGATAAAATTCGTAAAAGTATTCGCGTACCCTCAAGAAATAATTAAGGCTTATCTTGACTGCTCTAAGTATTTTTGTTAGCTTTTGTTTTTAGCTGAAATAAGCTTGGGTGAAATATGTGTCCGAAGGTTTACATTGTCTCAAAAGAAATACTTGTTGCGTATTGATCTAGTAAATTTAAGTGTGATAATAGATGACAAAATGATAGCTGTTTGGTCAAAGCACTGTGGTTTGTAAATATATATATTTAAAATAGTATATATAATAATTTAATATAGATGTCCCGAAAATATCTTCGGTGGGAGGTGGGTCGAAGGGACTTAATTGTCTAGACTAGACCTCTGTCTTACCCTGTATTGTGAATTGGGTGAAGATATTTATTATTATTTTATAAAATAATAATAAATATCTTTTATATATAATTTATATATAAATGAATATTTATATTTATAAATATACAGCCAAACCCATTGATACGAGCCTGCCACCTGAGGATCGAACTCGGGTCTCTCGTCTCGAAATTCCGACCACCATACCACTCGGCTATCGTGACTTTTAGTGACCGCTCACCACAGATTAATACTGAGCATACAATACGCTCATCACGCTCATTTCTAAACTTTCTTTAAACACAGGTGCTCGTCACCGATTTACTTAACATTTGTCAGACGTTTTAAAATGGATGCATAATCTAACGGTAGCTAATGTATCTTCAAGGCCCATTAGTTGCTTCGTACGACACACGAAACAAATTGTTTGTTATAATTTTACACTGTATCCATAAGTTTAACTAACATTATATATTTATAACACATTCAATTAGATTAACCTTGTAGTTAGTGTTTAAGTATAATAAGAGGAGAAAACTCTTTAGACAAAATCTTTACAATTCAAATTTTAATTAGAATATTAGAAGTCAAGACATAACGAAAAATTTTATAAATATCTGTACGCAATTCCATATACAGGGGTAGACAGAGGTCTAGTCTAGACAAATTAAGTCCCTTTTGACCCACCTTCCACCGAAGACATTTTCAGGACAAGGTGACAGGTGGTGAGCCCGTCGCCGTCTTTATGTACAAGCCAACGATATAATTCGTTCATAAGTTTTTTTTTTGAAAACCCATTGGTACGAGCCTAAGGATCGAACTCGGGTCTCTTGACTCGAAATTCCGACCACCCAACCACTCGGCTATCGTGATTTCAAAACAATTTTAGTGAATTTTAAACCGTTCTAAATGTTATTCATAGTGTAAATATTATTTTATAAATAATAAAATGTAATATAGTATATGTATAAGATTTAACATTACATGTTTCATAATTAGACTCAGAATTTTATGTACTCCGTCATGTTCATTCCTATTATTATATCTCATTTCTCTCATGTTAAGTTTTTGTTTGCAATTTACTTCTACTACATCTTTAACAAGCTAGTAAATTGTTCATGCTTATTTAATTTTTTAAAGTAAATAACCAGCGTGTTCCAAGATTAAAATAAGCATTACAAAAAAAGGTCCTTTTATGTATTTAAACTTTATTGCTTAATTTTAAAAGTTAAGGCTACGAAGTTTAGATTTATATCTTACGCATATTAATTTAATATTTAGATATCAGTATGTGATTAATAGTTCAACATATTTGTGAATATAAAACACTATGAAGTCAAGTATGAAGTCAAGTCATCACGTAATTACTTATAATAGATCAAACGGAAATTTTTCCTAAATCCTGCTATGACTATTATAAATCAAAATATTCGCAATTATAAATTTCACGAAATACATTATTCAATTCATTTGCGACTTCAGAAGGGCAGTAAAATGTAGTTAGTATAGTCTAGATATATGAGTTTCCGCTGTATTTGTAATAACATTTTTTTAACAAATATGTACCCATTTCTTTATGTATTATCCATATTTTTTCCACACTTTTTTTACCATATTTTGCTATCGTCATATTTTTATTATACTCTGCTATATACTTTATCGTTAGTACTGCGATATTCCTTACACACTCCTTTCCACCTTACGCGATACACCTTATGTCTATATTGAAATAAGTATGTGAATATACTAAGAAGTTCAACATCTCAATTCTTTAAGGTTTGCGCACACTCAAGAATTTCATGCCTGGGCTCAATGTATGTCGTAATTAGTGAACCTAATATATGTGTTTAACATACTAGATAAAGCCTTAGTCCTATAAGATAAGTGAAAGGTTCTGGAAATAGGAACAATAAGAAGGGTAAAAATATATGAAATCAGACCAAAATATTTTACGGGCAAGTAATTAAGGTGTATTTGTATATATATATATATGTATAAGATTTAACATTACATGTTTCATAATTAGACTCAGAATTTTATGTACTCCGTCATGTTCATTCCTATTATTATATCTCATTTCTCTCATGTTAAGTTTTTGTTTCGTACGTAAAACCCATTGGTACGAGCCTGCCATCTGAGGATTGAACTCAGGTCTCTTGAAGTTCCGACCACCCAACCACTGGCTATCGTGATTTCAAAACAATTTTAGTGAATTTTAAACCGTTCTAAATGTTATTCATAGTGTAAATATTATTTTATAAATAATAAAATGTAATATAGTATATGTATAAGATTTAACATTACATGTTTCATAATTAGACTCAGAATTTTATGTACTCCGTCATGTTCATTCCTATTATTATATCTCATTTCTCTCATGTTAAGTTTTTGTTTCGTACGTAAAACCCATTGGTACGAGCCTGCCATCTGAGGATTGAACTCAGGTCTCTTGAAGTTCCGACCACCCAACCACTGGCTATCGTGATTTCAAAACAATTTTAGTGAATTTTAAACCGTTCTAAATGTTATTCATAGTGTAAATATTATTTTATAAATAATAAAATGTAATATAGTATATGTATAAGATTTAACATTACATGTTTCATAATTAGACTCAGAATTTTATGTACTCCGTCATGTTCATTCCTATTATTATATCTCATTTCTCTCATGTTAAGTTTTTGTTTCGTACGTAAAAACCCATTGGTACGAGCCTGCCATCTGAGGATTGAACTCAGGTCTCTTGAAGTTCCGACCACCCAACCACTCGGCTATCGTGACTTATCTGAATATGTGATCTCCAATATTCTCGTAGAGCGTGGAGATTATGGATTTTTTATGGAAGAGGCTTAGAACCTGTGTTGTTCTTTCGTACCCACATAACGAAAGCCTAATTTCAGGATGACATTAGAAAAAGACGTCATTTCCATCGGATTGGGCTTAGAAAGTTTAATGGACGATAGAAAGACCTAAAAGTTGTGAAAATATCAGTAAAGGTTTCCAAAACATAGATCAATAAATTTGTAGTATCCAACAAACTTATTTAAACTTATTAGTGAATAATTAACAACACACTACAAACTGTTTAGTTTAAGCCTCTTAACTTTAATACGGTATAAGTTAAAGTATACAGTAAATCTTAAAGTTCGGTTTAATATTTAGTATTAGTTACTAGAAATTGAAATTCACTAAACAATGAATTTTAATTATTATTTACTTTAACTTTCCAAGAACTAATCCAGCTTGTGGCATCGAATTTATCTTTTGTAAATAATTATATCTTATAGCCATAATATATAAATTTCAATATAAAGTGATACCGCGATGTAGGTAGATTTAACATTTTTAAAAGCTTTAAAAATGTTAAATCTACCTATCTAAGTCACCTCTAACGGAACCATCGGAAAGAAGGGAATGGCTAATTCTTCGCTGAAAACACATGGCAAGTGTTTTACGCTGACAAACGACTGTTTTGGTTCCTTACTACGTACTTACACGTTCTACTCTAGAAAATATATTTGCTTATGAAAAAATATTTTCCATAAGTTGCAGCGAAATCTATTGGAGAATAAAAAAATTGAGGTAAAAATAATCAATAAATAATAAAATAAATGAATATCTTCACACAATTCCCAATACAGGGGTAGACAGAGGTCTAGACAATTAAGTCATTTCAACCCTCCTTTCACCGAAGATGTTTTTGAAAAAACCAATTGATACGAGCCTGCCAACTGGGGATCGAACTCGGGTCTCCGGACTCGAAATTCCGACCACTCGACCACACGGCTATCGTGAATAAAAGTTATCAATGCACAATTTAATACAGAGACAGACTCCGAGAAATAAAACAACAGCTCTAACACAAGCAGCAAAATGCTCCCTGCATTAGCAAATGAACTACAGCGAAAACAGATGGAATTTGCAAGACATTTCTATAACGAATTCGTTCCTTAAACTTTTTAATTCTCAAATCAAATCATTTAAGTAACATACATTACATCCATCGATCGTAATTTTATTTAACTACCACCGTTTCGTAACGAGGTTCCTCTAACCACCGTTTCGTAACGAGGTTCCTCTAAGAAACTCAATAGGTACAAATATTCATATTCATCACACAAACGTAAATACATTTAGAAGCGTAACGTTCCGATTACATTTACTAATTAGATAATACAAGAAATAAATAAATAAAGTATTTCTCTCAAATACATAAAATGGTCAAAATTTTAACATTTTCTTTCTCGTACAAAGGGCATTGACTTAAACCTTTCTCCCTCGATTTGCATTTGAATATTTGTTCAACGGAGGATACTTGTGTACTCCTAACATTATTCGACGCTAAATAATATTAACACTATAAAAGACGCCCGATACTTTGTGGCTAAAGAATATTTTTAAAAATGGGTATTTTGCAGAATATTTTAAAAATGAAACTTTAACATATTTTTATAAATAATATGCATAAAAATACGGACATGTTGCCCGTACATACATTGTTCTAATCCTAAAAGTAACTAAAGCATTTGTGTTATGGACAGAAACAACAAAGGTGCCACAAACAGCCTGACTCGAGGAAAATATGGAAAAGTGATTTTGTACATAAATGTACAAAACTCGACCGAAAATCGAATCCGGTACCTTAGAGCTGACGACATCTTGAAAAGCAGTGTGAACACCACTCGACTCTGTACTTTTTATCGCAAGATGCGCAAACTAGGCCACCTGTCACGTTGTCGCAAATAGTAAATGTTTTTTAAATTAAAGATAAAAAAGTTAAAATTTCAACTGACACGGGCGGGATTCGATCCGCGATAGTTGAACCCGCCCGTGTCAGTTGAAATTTTAACTTTTTTCTCCTTAATTTAATAACATAAAAGTTCAGCATAAATATGCTTTAAAAATCATCAATTTTAACAGTTTAACAATTTTAAAAGTTTTTTTTAACCATCCGTTTTAACAGTGGTAGAGCCACGCATCAGCTTTTGTTGTTGCATGAATGGGCCGGCTCGACCGGGGAAGTACCACGACCTAACAGAATACAGGCGTGAAGTAGAAGTCTAATAAACTTCTACGTTTCGTCTGGTGAGTGCAGGTAACCGGAGCCCCCCCCCCCACCCCCACCACTAATCTTTAGGGGGGGGGGGCTCTAAGGCCGGCAACGCATCTGCTATGCCTCTGGTATTGCGGGTGTTCATGGGCGGCGGTAATCACTTACCATCACGGGAGCCACCTGCACGTTTGCCTCCCTTTTCTATAAAAAATAAAAAAAAATTAATAAAATTGCATAATAAAAATTAAAGTTTGCGTTACCGTATTGATAATTCCTAACTGAAAAGTCAGGATTATCAAATTGTCACTTGCAAAAGGGTGATGGTCACGGAACACGGAACGATGATGTCAAATTGTCACAGATGGCGCCTATGCCAATAAAAAAGGTAAAAGTAAAATAAAGAGAAGACAGAGTTAAAATTTCAACTGTTGCGTGTAAGACACGGTGGCTCGGAGGTAAGAGCATCGCCACGGATCAACGAAGGCCGCGGTTTCGAATCCCGCCCGTGTCAGTTGAAATTTAAACTTTTTTCTCTTTAATTTAATAACAATAAAGTTTAGCATAAATATACTTTAAAAATCAAAAAAATTGCATAATAAAAAAGATTTTTTCTACATTGACCCGTCAGGAAACCGAACCATACACCTCGAGATGGCGATACTTTGAAAACCAGTGTTTACGCCACTCGTCCACGGAAGTTGTCACTAGTAGTTCGGTACTTTATACAAGAAACTTCAGTTCAATCCCCAGGAATAAATGCTCTCTACTTATCACTTGTATCGTAAACTTGGCCACTAAGGCTGTGACAGGGTCGACATTTCTGAAGGAATTATTATCTAGACCTCTCTCTAGGTCTAGATAATAATTCCGGAAGAGGGTAGAAATACTAATTTGGAATGCTTGAAAGTTATTGACCTCTTACAAAATAATTCATAATTATATTTTTTATCTGTTTGGATTTCAAAATTTCGAAACGAATATTTAAGTACAAAAATAAAATATTTACGTTATGTTAACTAATTTTATTAAATTTAATTAATATCAAAAGATATAAAAGAAAACTGGAACAGATAATGAATGGGCAGCAGCCTCTAAGAAGTTTGGTACGTGACGGACCCGTGACGATTATAGTATTCAGTCCCAAACGGGAGAGGTGTGTGACCTGTAATTGACTTTTACAGCTCCTTATGATGACGTATGATTAGTTAGATGATGATAGTTCAAGTGGGCTTAATAAGTATATTTTGGAGATTTTTTAATCAATAACTAAGTGTTAATTTGTGAAAACAAACTTCATTTTTATCAAAGGAGCAAAATTGCAAATTTTTCCTCTAATCTTGCTGAACGATAATTTTTAATATTTCTTGCTGACATGTATGATATTAACAAACACTTTAGCTTATAAAATACAGATTTAGGTTTTTGATGATAATTTCAACGTACGTTAACTACATTTTATATGTCAACGACCGAACAAGAAGAAAATATCTAAAATATGTATAAGTACTGGTCGTAAATAAATATATATCTTGACGCCATCCGCCAATATAGGGGTAAACAGAGGTCTAGTCTAGACAATAAAGTCCCTGCGACCCACCTTCCACCGAAGATCTATTAGGACAACGTGACAGGTGGTGAGCCCGTCACCGTCTCTATGTCCAAGCCAACGATATGAATCGTAAATAGGTTGTGAAAAAACCCAATGGTACGGGCATCGAACTCAGGTCTCTCTACTCGAATTACGATCACCCAACCACACGGCTATCTTGACTACTATGTAAGTACAGGTCAGAAAGAAAGAAAATAGGAAAGGCATTTTTATCACGAAAATATACCGCAAACCATTTAAAAAAAAGCAATAAAGAGGCGTATAAAAGAATAAATATGTAAGTAATCAAAAAAATTCCATCAAATCATCATGCTTAAAAAACACTTGCGCAGCTCGAAAGAGAAGATAACTCTTGTTCATTATTTGAGGAGCGCCATCTCTTTTTCTTCTTTTCTTTGATTATAGCTTCATTAATTGTTTCTTCATTATGCTTTGCTTTTTCGTTTTATCGACTTTTAAATACGTAAGTGAATTCAATTCTTTTAAATACGTAAGTGAACGAGGATTCAAGCGGCATCCTCTACTATGCATTAATGAGCCAGCACCACTGGAACTGATTCTCGACCTGAAGTAGAAGCATCTAGTATGTCTGTACTTTGGTGGATATGGTAACTAGAAGTGAATACCCTGTCCTATCCCTCTTTTTCGTTCCCTTATACAATTGAGTACAAAACGTTATCTTTTACAAACCCTTTACAAGCCTTTACACAAATGAATACAAACACTTCTGAGTAACCGTCTGCTCTTGAGTTAATATTACAGTTGTTGTTTTTCACGTAGTTTGACGTGTCTTATTATTTTAAGAAAGGCTTGTAGTCTTTGTTTGTGGTATGTTTTTACTTTTTTTGTGGTTTACAATTATTTGCACTTCCCAATCCCAGCATCTATGTATAACAATGAGTCCACCCATGATGCTTGAAGATCAGTAATGGGCTCGGGTGATGAACTTGTGGAATTGTTCTATAACTTAGGAATTATAGGAGCTGACCATCCTACACTGTAACCGTCTGGTAATCTGACCAGTATTATCGGAAAAAAACACTTCAGTAGTATTTTGATAATTATGGTACAGTAAAGAAAATAATTATTTCACACAAAAATATTTTGTAATATTATATCAGCTGTGAATAATTTAAAAAATATCCAAAAAAAAACAGAAAACTTAATCAAAGTTGATGACAATGATGTGTGAACGCATAAGACACGTACACACAAACAATAGTTTTTATATGTTAAGTTTTATAAAACATTATTTCCAATTATTTCATACACCTTAGTAACAATAAAAAAGTCACGATAGCCGAGTGGTTGGGTGGTCGGAATTTCGAGTCGAGAGACCCGAGTTCGATCCCCAGGTGGCAGGCTCGTACCACTGGGTTTTTAAAAAAAAAACCTACGTACGAATTATATCGTTGGGTTGGACATGAAGACGGGCTCACCACCTGTCACGTTGTCCCAAAAATATCTTCGGTGGAAGGTGGGTTGAAGGGACTTAATTGTCTAGACTAGACCTCTGTCTACCCCTGTATTGGGAATTGCGTGAAGATATTTTCTTTGACCTTAGTAACAATATACAAGAATAACATACTCGATCACAAAGTATCTACATATACAATCATCTACAATACACGTTCGACAAATTATTGTATCAAAATTAGATTGTGAAAATTTTGAAAGGCGAACACATCGGTTTTCAAGATGTCGCCATCTCTTACGTTCCGGGTTCGATTCCCGGACGGATCAATGTGGAAAAATAACTTTTTTTTCATTTTCTGGGTCTGGATGTACAGGGTATGATCGTTGTTTCCGATTGCTTTAGCTATTTACTTAACTGCTTTAGCTATTTACTTTATGATCAGAGCAATGTATCTGCTGTTGTCTGTGTCTATGTATTTATTTAGTATCGATGTTTGTGTCGATGTTCAGTAACAACAGTGACATTTGGTTGCTGCAATTCATATTATGCTGAAAAGGGAAATGATGTGTTTGCTTACTCATTTTACTAACCATGGAATACTTATTTCATCGTTGACATCATTTCTGCTTTACAAAAGCGATATAAGCTTCACATGCTTTCATGCTGTACAAAAAATGTTATCTTATGGATAGACATTGAGTTAGATGTCGCTAACTAATATATAAAAATAATTAAAAAACTTTACTGGTGTCAACTAGTATGTATTCCGCTCATTCATGGAGGTCTATAACTGTCTAGGTTGTTTTTTCCTCACTCCTTTCCTAATAATGATTTACCGTGAAATAAAACGACATAAATCAGGGTATAGAAATTTCGGAAATGTTTGGTTTCTGAGCGCCTACCATACTGGATGCGGAAAGTACTCGTCCTAACATAAATCAGCCTTACTTCTGGGTTTGGAACTGGGGTCTTCTAATTCAAATAATGATCCTCAAGCAACCTAGCAACCGTGGCTTTGCTAACTCTCTTAATAACTTTACTGTATAAAATTAAGATAACAAACCAAATAAGGATAATGACTAGTGCAGTCCAGGGATACCTGCTACCAACTTTAAACAAAAAAAGGATACAAATGTGTTGATACCCGACTAAGATAGAATACTCATAGCCCGTAACTACTGTCTAACCTGTAAACCAGAATTCAGGACAGAGAAAGAGTCTTACCTTAGAAAGATTTGTCCAAAGTTTACTAAAGCTTGTTGGGCATAGCGTGGTAAATTGCTTCTACCTTAGTTTTTGAAGCCAACTATACCAATCGTTATCGCAAACTAAAATCGGTATATTTATAAAAGATTACTATTTATAGGAAGGGTGAAAATAGAAACAAATAGGTAACCTAACGTGTAGAAGGACTTCAGCTACCACATTCACAAAATAATACATTTAAACAATAAATACTATTCTAGATTATTCAGGGACCCTACGGTCGTACTCAGAAGTGATGAAGAGCGATCAAGCCGGTCCTTTCGTATAGAAACAAAAGCAGCACCTGAGTCCTGTCATGTGCAAAATATCATATTTCTAAATGATAAAAAGCTTTTATGTTTTTATTTATTATATTTTCTTTAGAGAGAAGTAACAAATAACTGTTTAATTCGCCCGATTCTATGTGATTACCATCGTTGCAACACCATAGGGGCTGAGGGTGAAAAAGAGATTCATTCAAGACTTAAAATGGGATTTAAATCTTGATTCGACAATCATCAACTACATATATAGAAATGAATTGATGTTTGTTAGTCGTAAAAAAACTTAACGATTTGTCCAGTTTTTAAATATTTGTAGAATTCCAAGGAAGGTTTAAAAGGTGACCAAATATAAAAAAAACGAGACTTTGGCTATACGAAGTTCGCCGGGTCAGTTATTTTTATAAAAAGTACATTAAAATAATCGAATAATGACTATTCCGAACATAATCTCTATAAATACTTCAATTAGGGATTTAATGGATTATTCTAAAAATAGTTCTTAACAAAAGTTTAATTGATGATAATTACCACGTGTTCATCAAAACCTTTCAATTTAATTTTATTCGCTCGGTAATGACTTCACTTTTCCAGTAACGAGTAAACTTTTCGTGGGATATCGCCTTACATAATCTAATTAAAAATGTATTGATATTTACAATTACATTTAAATTAAAAATATTAATATAAATAAAAGTTTATTACATTTAAAGATGTTTACTGAATTTTTAGTTATTAAATAAATGAGATTAAAATTTTCTTTTGACATGAATACAATAAAATTAATTTTTATAAACTTTTCATATTTACGAATATTCTTCGACTATTTTTCACCAATTTTTCTTTAAGCTTCAACTATTTAATTATAAATAGTTAAAACTTCAGAAGATCTTAACACGTATTCACAGCCTAAACTTACTAAACCAATTAAATTTCAATTACATAGACCAACTCCAGTAATACTCCTATAAGGCCGAATCTAATACGCGGTTCACTAACTTCTAATACCTTACAACACACGGAAATGGTGCTGTGGAATAAAACTTGAATCGTAGTTTGATTGCCAATCAGAGTTGTACAATACGAGACTGATGTAAGGAAAGTCCTTATTCTGGAAGGCTTCAAATATAATTTCGAAATGAAGATATTTTATTTACATACCCACTTCCAGGTGGATATTGCAATGCATACACATACAACGGCTTGTGAAAATCTACTGTTAGATATAGACATGGATGGTTTAATAAAATCGCCACGCTTGGCAGATGAAATGGCGATCGCCATTCGATATACACTTCTGTGATAGCAAAGTTTTACTGGTTTTCATGGATTTCAAAAGCCAAATATCATCATTTAAATTTTTACCACGTTTTGCACACTTGCTTAATGAAAAATAAATCACAAAGTTAAGCTCTCAAATCGCTTACTAACTTAATAGTAAAGCAACTTGATAATCGCGTTGGTAATGACCACGCCATAAAAGCTCAAGGTTATGTGTTTGAATCCTGCTTCGTCGAAATGTGGGACCAAAAAGATTTAGTTTGCTACACCTCTGTCTATCGCAGAATGGAAAATGGAGTAAAAATAAAAAATAAATCATAAAAATTAGCACTTTATTATCATCACCTGATTCAGGTTTCAACCCACCTACTAACTTTATGGCCTAAGGCCTTACTATTAAAAGTAAACTGTCATAATTCACCCCGTAAGGAAGTATACATAGTCACAATTGTGCAGCGGATTGACGACAGCAGTATCAGATACCTCGAACCTTGGACGCTACTACTCTATTTGGCCACCTGATAGCTATTGCCATGTACCATTTAGTATTCTCCGTTAGTCGCCTCTTACAAAGCCTAAGGAAAGAAACTGGATGGCAAATTCTTATGCATCTTAAGAAAGTAAATCTTGCTCGGCCATAGATTATAAAACCAACAATGCCATGTTTTGGCAAACAGAATATTCTTATTATCAGCTTCACTGAAAAGTGGGACGAAAATACTTCATTGCTTAGACCGTTACCTAGCCTAATATGGGAAATCGCGTGAAGATATAAAAACAGCGTAAGATTTTTAACATACGGCCGTTAAGGTCACTTTATTCAGTTATTTAAATCCCTGGCGACGATCAGAATAAGTATGCTGTGAATCAAATGCGAGAAAACCGAATGTCCAATTTCACGGGAAGCTTAGCACAGATTGTGGGACAGGGCGACAGCACAGACACCTTGGTAATAGTTTTCGACGACCTCCAAGTTTGACCTAATACGTACTCTATACACGTACGATATGATGTACCTCTGATAGGTTTTAGTTTTCTTCTATAATTCCCCGAAAGAGATTTGAACATAAATAATGTTCAAATAAACAATTAAGAAATAAAGACGGTGACGAGATTACCACCTGTCATGCTGTCGCAAAAATGTCTTCGGTGAAAGGTGGGTCGAAAGGACTTAATATTCTAGACCTCTGTCTCCCGTAGATTGGGAATGGCGCGAAGAAATGTTTTTTAGTACATAAAAATGTTTCTAAAGCAAATTTAGTGTGCACACTCTAAAATCAAGAGGAATTTTGAAGTGGAGTGAGGAAAAGTCACGATAGCCACAGGTGGTCGGAATTGCGAGTCGAGAGACCCGAGTTCGATCCCCAGATGGCAGACTCGTACCAATGGGTTTTTCAAAAACTTATGTACGAATCAAATCGTTGGCTTGGACATAAAGGCGGCGACGGGCTCACCACCTGTCACGTTGTCCCGAAAATATCTTCGGAGGAAGATGGGTAAAAGGGACTTAATTGTCTAGACTAGACCTCTGTCTACCCCTGTATTGGGAATGGCGTGAAGATATTTAATTTTAAAGAGGAATTTTACTTTTGTCACTAAATTTAAAGTTTCTCTTTCTAATGTATATATAAATGTATTAATTCGGTAATAAAATTAAAGTTCCAGTTTGTTTAAAGGCGGTGCCGTCAGCCATCTTCTTTGAATAACATATTAATGAAAATATAATGAGAAATAGTTTAAAATTAATCAATTCTTGCCGCCGATTTTTTATGAATTAGCCGAGTGGTTGGGTGGTCGGAATTTCGAGTTAAGAGACACGAGTTAGATCCCCAGGTGGCAGGCTCGTACCAATGAGTTTTTCATAAACTTATTTACGAATTAAACCGTTCACCACCTGTCACGATGTCCCGAAAACATCTTCGGTGGAAGGGACTTAATTGTTTTTTTTTTTTTTTTTTATAGAAAAGGGAGGCAAGCGAGCAGGTGGCTCACGTGCTGGTAAGTGATTACCGCCGCCCATGAACACCCGCAATACCAGAGGCATATTAGATGCGTTGCCGGCCTTAGAGTGAATAATTGGGGGAGGGGCATGTGTGGGCCTCCGGTTACCTGCACTCACCAGACGAAACGCAGAAGTTTTTAAGACTTCTACTTCACGCTGGTATTCTGTGAGGACGTGGTACTTCCCCAGTCGAGCCGACCCATTTATGCAACAAAGCTGATGCGTGGCTGTACCACTGTTAAACTGCACTAGACTAAACCTCTGTCTACCCCTGTATTGGGAATGGCGTGGCGTGGCGTGGCATGACGTGAAGATATATATTTGGAATATTTCATTTAAATTAATAAGTAACAAGTTTAGGTAAGAAAGTTATTCTTTTCTTTCATGCGTTCCTTTTGAATGCGGTTTAGTTGTAAAAAAATATTTTTCTTCATGAGTCGCAAATGCATAATAAAATTCCAAAAAAAATAGTTATTCAATGTCTAAGTTATCCGTAAGCAAACAATCTTTAAACAATACAATTAAATCTAAGTTATTTTGTTATATTCAAGTACTTTTTACATCAAACTTGTCATTAATCATTGAGTTCAAAAGTTAAAATGAAGCTGTCAAAATGTTAAAACAAAGTTCAAAGTTTAAAATTGCGGAATCCAGAAGCGTACAAAATATAGGCACGAGAAATGCTTTGTAAAACTTTTTAGGAAATCATAACACAAGGTAGCTGCGACGTATAAATCATTTTTAGGATGTTGATTGTTTTATGCACGTTCATTTCCATGATAAAATAAATGAATAGAATAAAAATTAGAGTTAATATCAATATCAACATTTTCTATACTATTAATTTCTTGTAGTTTTTCCAAAAAAGCAAAAAAACGACGAGTTTCCACCGGTGGTGGACCTGAGTAACCGAGAGAAAACTACATGGTTGGCCTAAGTTTGCGAAGTAATGGCTGGCTCGCGGTGGCCGCTCCAAGTACCCACTTCGGATGCGTGTTGGTGGGCAGTGGAGGAAGTGTTGGAGCGTTACCTTGGCACCGCTCTCTGTGTCCTCCGAAGACGAGGTAGAGTCGAAACGACTCTACTACCAATACCCATATTGGTATTACGGTTCGCCATGATCTTATCACTGATGTGGCCGAGGTAGGGCAGGAGGGAGAGGAGCATTGCGATGCGTAGTTCTCCCTGCCCTTTTAGCTTCATCGCAGATCACATTACGTCCGCGGCCGAAATGTGATCAAGAATAAAGCAAAAACCCAGATCCTCTGCGGGGTTGGCTAGTGTTCGGTCAAGCACTGCCCTCCTGAGCCCCGGCGGACTCGCGGGGTTCTTCGCCTATTGAGTGCTCGAGTAGGATCACGGATATGTGCGAAAGTGGCCCACTCACCCCCCTCCCCCAACTCTGGGGGAGGGGGGCACTCTAAGGGAGGCAACGCATTTACTAAGCCTCTGATATTGCGGGTGTTCATGGGCGGCGGTAATCACTTATCATCACGTGAGCCACCTGCTCGTTTGCCTCCCTTTTCTAAAAAAAAAAAGCTTTCCCGTGATCCTGCCAATATACGGCGAAACAGAACACTTCCACCCCCAATTCAACGTACACAAACTTTGGAAAGATTCAATAGTGACGTCAGGAATCATCTAACACTTTGTATATATATATATATATATATATATATATATATATATATATATATATATATATATATATATATATATATATATATATATATATATATATATATATATATATATATATATATATATATATATATATATATATATATATATATATATATATATATATATATATATACCTTTTATTAATATGTAAGTTTATATTATTATTATTATTTAGGTATTATTGTGGTCTTCATTCCAGTTTCTCTTTAGCCCAAAGGTTGTCTGGAAGAGATCGCTCTTTAGTGATAAGACCGCCTTATTGTACATACGTATCTATTAAGTTTTCTCTGTAATGTATATATTCGTTGTATATATGTAGTGTAGAATAAAGTATATACTACTACTACTACTACTACTGTAGGGTTTTAGTTGGTGCGAGCTCATCATCACCCGTCCTTTCCCACGTGAAGGTTAGATATATATAAAAAACAAAAAAGCATATATATAAGATATAAAAATGCTTGGTAGGAAGTGGTCCTGCCTTCAAAGCTAATGGTTGCGGGAATATTAATGTTTTTAGTCGAGTAATGTATGTTTATATATAGCAAAATATTAAAATATATTTATTTAAGTACACTAAAATGCTTGTTTGGATACTAAACAGTTATGGGCTCACCATCTGTCACGTTGTCCCAAAAAGCCTTTGGTGAAAGGTGGATTTGAGGACATTATTGATTAGAACTCTCTACCCAGGTTTGGGAAATATGCATATGGTTAGTACAGCAGAAGTAGCCCTTATGACTTGTACTAGTAACATTTCTCGCTTCTTATATTGTATTGGGTCGAAAGAACTTTACTGTCTAGACCTCCGCCCAATATTGGGAAGTTGCGTGAAGATAAAATACATTCTAAATGTAAGAAGTTCTACTACTCGTAGTGACGGGTCAAGTCACATCACTACCCGTATACCTATTTCTAGCCTAATTTTGTATTGTACTGTCAGTATGATTTCAAACTGTGGGTCATTCTTTCTTAATCCGTCAAAATATATGTGACAATCAATTAAAGCTGTTTGCAACATAGATTACACATATTTAACGAGGGTTTGCACGCAATTACTGCGATAGCATCAACATCAAAAATTATTTTGAGAATATGTTATAATGACTCTTACAGAAACCCCTTTCTCCCTGACATTATCAATACAGTATTAATGGCGAAACTCTAGCACAGTTTCTTATAGGTATACGTCAATTGATGACTGCGTCTCGGTCTTCTTTATAACCTGTTAAAAGTCCAATGCTAAATATAGCTTTCATTTCTCTAAAAATCGTTAGAGCGGTAGTAAAAAGAAACCTGCAATATTGTACAGATAGCCACTTTTTTGCGAGTCCACTTAAGGGGTAGCCTTACACTGCAGTTTCATGTACGAAGCAGAAGAAAAACTTTATTTCCAAACGGTTGACAGTTTTACTAGCTATTGTAGTCAGACAGCATAGTGTTCTACGGTCAACTCTAGTTCTGCCGCAAGTTCCTGATTTCTAATACTTGATGACAAATCTGGACTCTGGAGCAAATTAAGTTTAGTTAAAAAAGTACTTAAGTTTAATTGTCTTGACCTCTGTCTACCCCAGTGGGGTAAAGTATCGACAATTGCAACAAATATAATTTATTTTATGAACTTTACGTTTGAAATTATAATAATCAAACAAAATATTACATATGATCCACTTTCTGCTTTGCATGATTAAAAAAGGTTAACAAAGGCAGTAATGATAAAGAAAACAAAACATTATATATGCTCCACCATTTTCATGTTTGAAAAACCGGTTTACAAAAGTAGATAGTTTGTACATTCAATCAGAAAAATATGACAATACAAGGAACTTTCACAGGAATTACTTCTTGCGATTGAGATTTCTAGGCCAGATGTAAGCACTATTACTACTTCTTGCGATTTGGATTTCCAGGGCAGTGACATGGCTTCGGGCAGCTCCCTTTGCCTTGAGTCGTTGACACAGATGGGCTCTTTTTTTCTTTTGTGAACGCAGGTCCTTCTGGATCACTTACCACCTGTTTCATTTTATTCATCAAATGGTTAATTTGATTAGCTAACTGGCCTACAGTTCGACACATTTGCTGAAGAGTTCCTAACGATGACAAATCAGCACGTGGTTGCTGTTGTTGTTGTTTTATTGTGTCACCAGATGGTTCTTCTACTGAACTCGGTGGGGGTTCAACACTTGCGCCTGAATTAGAAGATGGAGCGGTGCACGGTTTAGCTATTGGTGGTGATTGACCATTCTGTAATTGGGGATAGCTATTCTGTTTACACTCTGTACCACACTTTTGCAATGGACAAATTGGTATCAAATTTGTAGATGTTTGGTTCGTTTTATCTGGTGATTTATTCGACGGACATTGTTTGTTTTCACATTTTGCTGGCCGATTAGCTGGACATTGTATATTAGTGCAGCTGAAAGGTTGATCCGTGCGATACTCTTTCGGTTCTATTGTTTTACAGTCTGGGCAAGGGCATGTCACTTTAATTATTCCAGCTTTAATATCTTTTATTTTACCTGGAGTGTAATTTAAACATTCATAATGCATCCATGTTTTGCACGCACCTTTGCATTGTAACCCGTTCTTCGGCGTGACGGGCCCCAAGCAAATTTTACAAGGGTTTTTTACCTTGCTGCACTTGGACATTTTTGTGAAATGTTTAGCACCGTTCTAAATAAATTGTCATGGTTAGTTTTTTTTTTATTTTTATGTATTTGATAGTAAGTAACTCGGCATTATTTATTAAAAATATTTGATATTTGACAGAATTTTTGGACGTTGACAGTTCATTTGTTTTTCTTTTTAGCAGCCTCTCCTGTCATGTGTCTGTAAACATAAATTTTATTTTGCTTCTGCACATGTTTCTTCTGTATATATCGTTTATAGTTCTTATATGTGATTTAGTTTTGGATAGAAGAAATAAATCTTATTAAAGACAAGTCTGACTTGACTTGTAAAAGCAACATTTGATTATGTAATTTACTATTTAATGCAATACGTAGTTACAAACAGCTGTGTTTTTCACATATTTGCTTATTTATACATGATAATTAAGGAAGTACAAACTAAAAACCAAAAGTATGAAGTAAAACACTGTGTTATATACTCTTTGTTTCGATTATAAAATAAATCAAAGCTTTCGATGCCCTCTAAATAAAGAAGACATTACTTAGTTTATATAAAACAAATTATGTGTAATTGTTTTATATTCTCATTTCATATCTTTATCTCTCTGTTTTTTAGTCATCTGACTGTGGCTGGGCTTTTTACGTATCCATTAGTTTCTTAGTTTCCAATAAGACTTAAAAATTAAAAACTTTTTGTTTAGAATAAAAAAGTAAATGACTCTATTCGCTATACATAACTTAAGCAATTTGCGTTTGTAAGGGATGTAGTAGTAACGGCATATTTTTCTTAAGTTTCGCACAGTGGACCTTTAACTTTCAAGTTTTTTGAAATTTATTCCAATTAGTAGAATAGTGTAGTGTAGTGGTCTGTAAATCAGTTCGCAAAACGAAACTTTGTTCAGTAAGTGAACTGAAAAAGCTGTTTTTGGACTTTCATTAGAACACAAAAAAAAAAGAATAGCCAAAAATGTTGCTAAAATTTTGTACTTATTAATTTAATTTAAATATTCTACAAGCACTACCTACTGATGTGCTTGAAATCGGTGCCATGTGTTGATAAATTTTATTATTAAAATAAAATAACCGTATGGTTGGGTGGTCGGAATTTAGAGCCAAGAGACCCGAGTTCGATCCCATGGCAGGCTCGTACCAATGGGTTTTTCAAAAACTTACGTACGAATTATATAGTTGGCTTACATACAGACGGCGATGAGCTCACCAACTGTCACGTTGTCCCGAAAATATCTTCGGTGGAAGGTGGGTCGAAGGGAGTTAATTGTCTAGACTTTTGTCTACCCCTATATGGGGAATTGCGTGAAGATATTTATTATTATTATTATTATTTATTATACAATCATATTCAGTTAAAAATGTTATATCAATGCTACATTGGCTCCGCCTTTAGCCATTTCAGTAAATAATGTTTATTAGAATATTATATGTTTAAAGAAACAACTTAGCTGATAAATTATTCTTTTCTGTTTTCCTTTGAAATTGAGAAACTCGCTCCTGCATTAAGTTTGCTTGTAGATGATATTCGGTCACAGATCATCAGTGACGAATCAAAGGATCAGTTACAGCGTACAGCTTTGCACTCTTCCAGTGGTTACTGCCGTTAATATTCCAGATAGAGCTGAAGATTTCAATTTAATTCTCGTTTCGAAATTTTTTTTTCGACCGGTTTAGTAGATAGGTAGATAATTAGGTACTTCCCAGCAGATAATCGGCATGAAGTAGGTATCAAAAGTCACGATAGCAGAGCGGTCGGAATTTCGAGTTAAGAGACCCGAGTTCGATCCCCAGGTGGCAGGCTCGTACCAATGGGTTTTTCAAAAAAAAAAATACTTATATATGAATTATATCGTTGGCTTGGATATAAAGACGGCAACGGGCTCACCACCTGTCACGTTGTCCCGAAAATATCTACGGTGGAAGGTGGGTCAAAGGGACTTAATTGTCTAGACTAGACCTCTGTCTACCCCTGTATTGGGAATTGTGTAAAGGTATTTATTTATTTTATTAATTTAAGTAGGTATCTTGTGCTATTCGTTCCATCCGATAAGTGAGATAATTGTGGCAAAGTAAATTACTTTTGCTACGTTACTACGTTAACTGTACTTACTTAACGGCCTGTTATAATCTACTGCAGGAAATAAGCCTTTCCCACAAGAAGTATTTTCCGTATTCGCCACTCTTGGCAAGCAGATTGTGAAGCGTTGTACCAGATGCCGCACACCTTGGATGTAGTATCTTTTTAATTTTACATAATGAAGTAAAAGTAAGAATGTGCACCGTGACCGGAGACCGGACCGAACTTGTAATATTTGTGAAAAAGTAGAAGAAAAAAACTTCTTCTTATTCTTCTTCTTTACAGCCTATCAAGAGTCCACTGCTGAACATAGGCTTCCCCCAAAGCTTTCCACAACGAACGTTCCCCAGCCACCTGCATACATCGACTTCCTGCAACATTTGGTTTGGTCAATCCATCTCGTGGGGGGTCGTCCGACACTGCGTACGCCTATATGAGGTTGCCACTCGAGAAACTTTCTTTGCCAACGGTTGTCAGTTCGTCGAGCTATGTGGCCGGCCCATTGCCACTTCAGCGCGCTTCACTTTTAAATAACTTATGTACGAATTACATCGTCGGCTTGGACATTAAGAAGGCGATGGGCTCACCTTCTGTCACGTTGTCCCAAAAATATCTTCGGTGGAAGGTGGGTCGACACGTATTATTTGTCTAGGCCTCTGTCTACCCCCGTTTTGGGAATGCCGTAAATATATTTATTTATTATTTTATTTAACACTAATTAATATAATGGGATACTACGTCAGAAGCCATTAATATTTGAATAAATAAATAAGTTTGACATAGGAAAGGAAGAATCCTTTTTGAAGAGAGCACAAATAACTTGGCACAAGTTATTTAAAAATAAATAACTTAATAATAAATAGAAAAAAATATTTGGATAGAGTTTATTTGGAAAACATAATAAATGTAATATTAAAAGAGATGTGTTCAAATTGGCGATTAACGGAACATAAAATCGAGTGAGAGAGAATCGAACAAACAACAAAGTGATGCACGTAGCAAAATACATTAAGCCAAAAATGTATTGAATATAGAGTTGTAATCTTATTAAGCTATCCCTCACTGACGTGTCTTCTCGAAAGCTTCCATCATTCTGCACATGAGTTCCTTTAGTTGTCCAGACAATTGACCTACGGTGCTACACATTTGCTCAATAGTACAGTAAAGTGACTTTTGGGTATCCCTTGATTTTGAAAGCTGTGAATCCGATGATGAAATGTACCTTGGCGAAGTTTCTGTGTCGCATGCTAGAAGAAAGAATGAATAAATTTTAAAAGGAAGCCACTACGTTCGATCAAAATGGATCTCATGAATCGATTCGAATTTTGTTTAATCTGAGTCCAGTAAGCTCTTCGACTATAAGATTTACTTTTGAAAACCGAATATCTCTAATATATCTCTACTACTACTACTACTACTATAAATCTATATCTCTAGACGCTTTGAACAAAGTATAAACTTTAAGATTTAAACTCTATTTATATTTTTCTTTCATGTAAAAGGTACATTAATTATTTACAAAATCCTACGAACAAGACAAAAGCTTCAAACAGTCAAAACTGTTTAATAAAATAAAATAAATAACTTCACGCGTAGGCACTAACTGGGTAGGGAGAGAAAAAGATGGCCAAGTGTCGCGAGGTATGTAGCTTGCAAAATTCACCATTCATAAGCATCATTTGCATTGCACTCATGCACAAATGACTTTAATGGAACCGGGATGACCGGTATTTCAGAATACAAATTGTACCACGAACTTGCAGAATATAGGCTTAAAGAAAATAATAGGTAGGTAAAGAAGGAACAAATGCATACTTGCTTCTGCTTTCCTAAGTTCACCTGCAAAGTTCAGCAGGCTGACCTGTATCTTCTCCGGTGTTAAGTTTGTACATTGTGAACAGTAGGTCACGATAGCCGAGTGGTCGGGTGATCGGAAATTCGAGTCAATAAACTCAATTTCGATCCCGTTAGGCTCGTACCAATAAGTTTTTTAAAAACTTATGAACGACATACATAGTGGACTTATATTGGGACACTTGTCACGTTGTCCCAATATAAGCTACTGTGAAATGTTTGTCGAAAAGTCTGTTTGCAGTTCTGGCTTCCCCTGTATTGGGAAATGCTTGAAGAGAAAAGAAACCATTTACCTATAGTTTTGCATTCATTTTGTGACCAAGACGCATAACCTGGAAAGGAAATAAAATAGTGTTATAGGTTACAATAGATTAGATTAAACGGGCTGGTTTCCGCAACTCCACGACTGAGCCTAAACTTATTCAATCTCTTTCTAAATTGACATAAAATAGCGAGATAATATGGATTAAATCTGTGTAGTTCCCGACACGTCATTTACATAGATACCATTTTTATACCACTCGGTATTGCATTCGTCGAACGAAGCTACTAAGTATAAACAAACCTTTCAAAATGATTAGGTACCGGCTTCATCACACCACCACCTAATGTTTAATAGTTGTCATAATATTAATAAAGAAAATATTATAAGTTATTCCCATTACTTCATTTCTGATGACAACCAAATTATACATAGAACAACAATCATAAAGAAATACATTTACCTTTTGTTGCCTTCCATAACACATATTTGTCACGTACTCGTATGTTGTATTTTTTAAGGACCAACAAATATCAGATGAATACAGAATATAATGCATGCAATTGTAAATCATTAAAAATTGCATGCTTATTGCATATGCAAAATACTTATTGTTGTATTCAAAATATTTTCAATTTCGGCAGCAATATGATGACTGTTTGTTAACCATGGCCATTTTTAGAAATATTTGAGGCTTCCCAATTGTGCGCAGCAAAAACCTTCACACAAAACAGACGGTAAACCTTATAATATAAAAACTTACTCACCAGTACAAGCAGAATCCTTCGCTACAAAGGAGCAAGACAAAGAACGTATTGGCGAACACAACTTGTTTTCCGTTTTGCAACTTGCTGGTGCCATTGAAGGTGGATGAGAACAGGGCCGACTCGGTATTGGGCATCTCGGTGGTGGTGGAGGTATAGACTTCATATATGAAGGAGTATCTAGAGGTTTAGGGAATGATGTTGGTTCACATGCCTTTTTACATGAAGCCTGGTCAGGCGGTTTGGGGAAAGTTAGAGAATCTGTTGGCCAGTTGATAGGCGGAGGTGGCGTAGGCGTGGGATCGCACCGTTTTACAGGACAAAGCGGAGGTCTGATATGAGTACTTATGTTAGATGGAGAAGGTTCAGGCATTATGGGTGTTTTAGTAATATGATACATACTGGGACAGTCTGTTGATTCACATGTTGGAAGACTATTAGCTGGACACTGAAAATTTGTGCATGTGTATGGGGGGTCAGCCATAATCTCTTTGGGCTCTGTCGTGTTGCAGTCCGGACACGGACATGTGATTTTGATAATGCCAGCTTTGATGTCTTGTATTTTGCCCGGCGTGTAGTTGAGACATTTGAAGTGCGCCCATTTTTTACAAACACCCTTACACTGGACCCCTGTTTTTGTTGTTACACCCCGCAAGCACAATTTGCAAGGGTTTTTTACTTTTCCACATTTATTCATCGTTTCCTTCTTGGCATTTTTTCGATGAAAAGACTCGAAAAAAATTCATCCTGATCACTTCTTCTCTCTATTTCATATCAAACAGAGATCCCGTAAAAGAAGTGAGCGCTAACAGAAACTATTTAACAATTTTGTTACGTTTAAAATCTTAAAAGAAAATTTTACGTCAACATTTTTACAATATGTTAATAATTTGACAAGAAAATTCTGTCATTTTTGATGAAAGCAGAAATGCTGACTGGTTTCTGTTTAAGTGCATAGAAACTTTTTGTAGGTTAGAAAAAAGTAATCATGAAATTCTAGGACATATTTTTGTTTAAGCTTGCAAAACATCATTTTGTATTGATTTTGGAGTTTTTAAACACACGTCATTTTCTTTTACTAACCAGTGACTGGTAGATACTGACTTACAAAAGGCCCGAGAGAGTTCTAATTTAGTTTCCTTAATAATATTTCGAATTTGCCACCTTGAGTCATATTTAAAAATGGTTCAAGGAAAAAATTTTCGAAAATATCTACTACTCCCAATAGTCAGTTTCTACCCAACTTCTATTACTAATGGCTATATACTCTACGCCTCGCGCCTCTTTACCATGAGTTAGACTCAAAACCACGTTATTTTTTATAAAACATAGTTTTGATAACAATGTGTAAGAAATTTAAACTATAAGCTTCAACAGTGGTAAAGCCACGCATCAGTTTTTGAATGGGCCGGGGAAGTACCACGACCTCACAGAATACCGGCGTGAAGTAGAAGTCTGACTTCTGCGTTACGTCTGGTGAGTACAGGTAACCGGAGGACCACCCCCCCCCGCCACTCTGGGGGGAGGGGGGGTCGCTCTAAGGCCGGCAAAGCATCTGCCTCTGGAATTGCGGGTGTTCATGGGCGGCGGTAATCACTTACCATCACGTGAGCCTCCTGCTCCTTTGCCACCCTTTTCTATAAAAAAATAACTTACAATTCGTTCTTGAGATAAACAAGGATTAAGAAGGAACGTTTTTTGTTCCGATTAGATGTCGCCAAAGCGCCTAATAAAAAAATAAAATTTCAAAAGAAACATATTTAAAATTTCAACGGATGTGAATGAGCAAATTTGTTCAAAGCGTTGCTACGGTGATGGTTGCAGCAAGATTGAACCTAAGTCTTTTATTTTTTTTAAATCTCTAACTTATTTATAAAATACCATAACGTTCGGATGCCTTACATGCTAAAAAATACATATTTGCCGGCGTTATTAGCGCGGGTGTTGTAAGAGGTGACAGATATAAAATCTAAGACAACAATAGCTACAGACAGATGGCAGGATAACTTATTTTGGTCATTACCAATGCCCTCGAACGGAGAAGTGCCATTGCTGCAAAAATAATACATAGGCAACATATACATTATTCTGTTTCCAAAGTAATTAGCTAGAGCCCTTGACAAATAGACTCAGAAACAACGAAGGTACCAAAAAAGCTCTGGATCCGAGACAATGTAGGAAAAGTGATTTTCCATTTTATTCCGTCGGGGAATCGAACCCGGCACTTTAGTGTTAGCGAAGGTATCGTCGGCATTGAGGATGTTTTTATCATAAAATGTTTGCCCCTAGTGGACTAAGAACCCACAGCCCTTGACCTTAAGGGCAGAGTCACTTCTAGGTCATAACTAGGCTAGTGTCGTCAAAATGAAATGTGTGATTTTTCTGTCCACTGCATAACGCAGGCCTCTCATCTCATATTAGGAGGATTTACCGTAATAGCCAGGTATGGCAGGCAGATTGACGGTCACAGTACCAGGCACTTATAGTATTTCTTTTATTCTGCTGATCTGAGTATATTTTAAGTAATAAATAAAATTTAGAAATATGGCTGTACATCAAATACTTTAGCTTTCTTTCGAACGATGAAACAATCAAATACTAACATTTAACATTTGTCATATGTCATGTCAAATGAGGCCGTATGGCTTAGATCCTTTGCCTGCTGTCCCGAGAGAATAATAAAAAGACATCAGACATTTTGTTATAGGTTAGACTTAGTTTATTTTATGCAACTAAACGCATATAACTGAAGAAATATGCCTTTCATGAAAGGAAGAGCGCCTATTCGCCGCACATTGAATTACCTCAATGCCGGAAAACTCGTCTTTAAAGACAAGATAAGAATATTCTCTGTCGCCTATAACATTCTTGGCCAAAACAATACTGGAGCGAAGGAATTTGTTTTTTGGTATTTACCACAGATTCAGTACAAAAATCCTGATGTACAAGTAGCAACTATAAAAAATTTGACCCCATCGCCATTCATAAAGTGCTATTTCGAAGATGGCAGACGGATATTAGTTGATATTGATAACAAATCTAAGGAAGATATTTTAGAACATTTGTTGAACACAGTAGGAAAGTCTAAAGAAGTCTTGGAAGCAGAGAGTGTAGCTGCGGAGAAGAAGGATAATCCAGCCAACTTTGGAGTAGGTTGTGAAAGGGCCTGCATTTGTGAAACATATGGTCAAGTACCATGCTCTGGGGTTGTTCCTTTGCCTAAATTTATGAGAGGAAAGTACAAGAATCAAAGAGACTAAACTAAATGTATAGTTAGTTGTGACTAATTTAAATATTTTCAAATTATAGGCAAAGAACATAAACAATTTTATAGTGATAGTGTTACAATGTTTGCCTGTAGAACTGTTAATCATTATGTAAAATATATCTAGATTCTGATTAAGAAAATATTTTGTTTATTTTTATGCCATTGGCCATAATAAAATAGCCTAAATCAGTTTTAATGTTTCCAACCTTTTACTAGATCAGGGCCAAAGTTAATCTTACCATAATCTACAGGCCTCTAGTTGGTAATAAACCAGTATGTTTGTACTCAGGTCATGAATGTTTTCAATCAAAACATTTATTGATATAAGTAATATACAATAGCATTCATTGTAATTTTTTATCTACTACCATTTTATAATGAGGTTTCTCTAATGGTAAAGAAAATCAGGTGAAAGAAACTTGTTTTACACTTAAAAAAAAACGTTTAATTATGAAAAAGAAAATACAATATTTAACATTGAATAATTCAAAATGGCATGGGAGTAATCAACTCATTCCATTCCCATATTATCATTAAAGTATTACATTATATAATAATAACCCATTTTTTAAAGTTTATAATTAAACAATAAATTTCTTGCACCAGTTTAAAGGCAGGCTCTACACATTTACTGGGATTTTGTTGAAGCATATGTTTGAATAGAGGGCAAACAAGCAGGTGGCTCATGTGATGGTAAGTGATCACCGCCCGCCATGAACACCTACAATACACAATTTTCACTGTGGTAGAGCCACACATCAGCTTTTGTTGTTGCATGAGTGGGCCAGCTAGACGGGGGAAGTACCATGATCTCACAAAATACTGGCATACTCTCGGCCGGGGTGCACTCTAAGGCCGGTAACGCATCTGCTATGCCTCTGGTATTGTGTATGTTCATTGTGAAAGGTTTAGGCTCTTAAATATGTTAAAATATTTATTTCTTTTAAACTTTTCTCTTAGAGATGTTTTCGAATTTAGATTGTAAATAGGTATTATGGCCCACTTTGGTAGAA
This sequence comes from Sericinus montela, assembly GCA_029286605.1. Lineage (NCBI taxonomy): Eukaryota > Metazoa > Arthropoda > Insecta > Lepidoptera > Papilionidae > Sericinus > Sericinus montela. The sequence continues at coordinate 3,886,179 of JAGSMR010000030.1, read as the reverse complement.
TAAATATAGATTCCACTTCAGCTGCATGTCTCCATAGCAATAACCAAATTCCTTTATATACTTTTCATCTTCACCCACAGTCCTTGATGGGGTAGCCAGAGAGAACAGATTGCCAAGTGTCACAATCTTTACCTACCTTACATAAGACTTTACACTATGTAAATAATTTTAATAAACAATTCTAGCTGGTTTTATATTTCATAGTATAAGTAGTATATTTTCAAATAATATAAAAAAGCTTTACATATAAGTATACGAACAATTTATATTTTGTTAATTATAATCGAATGATTTTATTCCTTCATTATGCAATTTTTTTGTGCAATTAACTAATTTATCTTCGTAGCCACAATAGCCGAGTCGTGGTGGAGTGGTCGCAACTTCGAGTCAAGAGACCCGAGTTGGTACCCCATGTGGAAGGCTCGTACCAATGGGTTTTTGCAAAAAAGTTATGTATGAAGTATATCGTTGGCTTGGAGATAAAGACGGCGACGAGCTCACCACCAGTCACGTTGTCCCAAAAATGTCTTCGGTGGAAGGTTTGTCAAAGGGACTTAATTGTCTAGACTAGACCTCTGTCTACCCCTGGGATTGGGAATTGCGTGTAATTAATAAGTAGGTTTTTGCCCCACCTACCACCAAAGCCTATTAGGAAAAATGTGACAGATTTTGAGCCTATCACCAAAATGTCTTAGTATCCAAGAAAATGTTACAATATACTTACAAAGACATATTTATGCAGGTTAATATTCATATATACATCTAAACTTGATGATTGACTTATCAATGCCATTTGCTATGATGAAAATAAGATGCTTTATCAATGTAAAACCAATGTAAAATATATATATGTAAAATATACATAATTATGTATATATATATATATATATATATATATATATATATATATATATATATATATATATATATATATATATATATATATATATATATATATTAAATAAATAAATATCCGTCACATTTTTCCTAATAGGCTTTGGTGGTAGGTGGGGCAAAAACCTACTAATTAATTTAATATAAAATTTTAGTGTATATCTGTATAGTAGGGTGAAACCAGAAGACACAGGTAGAACATTATTTATATATAAATATTCAGCTTCGAAAGAAGCAAAACTCAAAATAGTAGATAATTAATTTGAAATAAAAGAATATTAAAGAGTGTTTCTGTACATTTTGTGTCATATAGTTAACGCAGAACTAGAAATCCAATAAAATATATATATATATATATATGTATATATATATATATATATATATATATATATATATATATATGTATATATATATATATATATATAAATATATATATATATATATATATATATACATATATATATATACATATATATATATATGTATATATATATATATATATATATATATATATATATATATATATATATATATATATATATATATATATATATATATATATATATATATATATATATATATATATATATATATTAAATAAATAAATATCCGTCACATTTTTCCTAATAGGCTTTGGTGGTAGGTGGGGCAAAAACCTACTAATTAATTTAATATAAAATTTTAGTGTATATCTGTATAGTAGGGTGAAACCAGAAGACACAGGTAGAACATTATTTATATATAAATATTCAGCTTCGAAAGAAGCAAAACTCAAAATAGTAGATAATTAATTTGAAATAAAAGAATATTAAAGAGTGTTTCTGTACATTTTGTGTCATATAGTTAACGCAGAACTAGAAATCCAATAAAGCTATATCAATGGTATCTAATTTAATAATGCGTTTTATCGGTGAATGAATATTCACTATCCACTATAATAGGTTTTATTAGGGAATAACTATTAATTTTAGATTGAGCCACAGCAAAAAGTAACTGTATTTAGTTAGTCGAATGTATAAAAGGGAATACTTGTGCTAATTCCCCATGCTTATAGGTGTGGGGGTTACCCAACTAAGTAGAAATTAAGTATAAGTAAGTTGAATAAGTTATTGTCAGTAATTTAATTCATTCCAAAAACACACAATAGTCTAGTTGGCAGCCCTATTTCCACAACTACTACCACTATCATGCCTTGAAAGCTAGGGATTGCAGGTTCAAATCACGCTAGAGGAAAAACTTTTGTGTGATGAACATATTTGTACTCAAGCTTATATGGCTTGTTTATCTATGTAAATATAATCGATCAAAAGATCTGGTTCGATTTCCATTTGGCTAGCTCGTAGTAATGGGTTTCTTTGAAACTTATGTACAATTTATATCATGTAGCCGATGTTAATGAATTTTTGTATAAAGATGCATAAGACCCTGGTGAAGATTATAGATTACTTTTATAGTAATAAACTTAAAGGCTCTTTTAAAGCAGGTAATGCCGAGGGAAAAAACTAAATTTTTATATAAAAATGAAACAATATTTATATCACTTGTATATTTAATACACATGCCCCTTAATGGCCTTAGTCATCAATGCAGCAGCAATATATTGCATGTTATCAAACGCCCTAAATGTTCTTGCATTTGGGTGTGTGAACAAATTGTCGTCTACTTCCTTTCCTCTCGGGCATGTGTGAAAAAATATCCACTTGCAGTAAGAGTGGTTCCCTATGTCCTATAAAAATATTTAAGAGTGAATAAATAAATAGTCATGATAGCCGAGTGGTTCGGTGGTCGGAATTTCGAGTCTAGAGACCAGAGTTCGATTCCCAAGTGGCAGGCTCGTAGCAAAGGGTTTTTTTTTAAACTTATGTTTTTTTTAAAAACGAATTATATCGTTGGCTTGAACATAAAGATCGAGATGGGCTCTCCACCTGTCACGTTGTCCCGAAAATATATTCGGTGGGGGGGTGGGTCAAAGACTCTTTAATTGTCTAGACTAGACCTGTCTATCTGATATTTATTTAAAAAATTAATGTATAGGTATGTACGTATGTGCTATATATTTATATCTATGTATGTATATGTAGAAAATATGTTTATGCGTGTGTGTGTGTGTGTGTGTGTGTGTGTGTGTGTGTGTGTGTGTCGGTGTCGTTTATCCATGTGTATATGTGCGTATTTAAATATAACTAATTAAATAAGTTTTGATTAACCTATCTTGTTACCCAGATTATTTATGCACCTACTCAATTTATTATATTTCGTCTTAGGTTGACTGACAGAAAATTTCAAAAGCCATTAAGTAGTTATCCTTATTGGAAACTACTCTAAGAATTTATACTATGGTACCTATTTTGATAGTGTTATATATTCTTCATTGTACACCACAAATTAAGTTTAAATTAAGTGCACGGAACATAAAGATGGTACAAGGCGGTCTTATTACTAAAATGCAATCTCTTCCAGACAACCTCGCAATTGAAGCAGATGATAAAATAGTGTAGAAAAGGAGAGGATGGAGTACCGCTATTCGCGCATTCCAAGTTTCTCTACATTCCAAGTTTATCTAGATAGATCTCGCATGGAAATGAAATGAAACTTCTCGATTACTAAACTTGTGAAAAAATGTAAGGTACAGAAACCAACCGCAGCTCCAAACTTGAACTCTTTCACCTTCTCTTCGTTTTGGTGTGTCGGGCCAGCTATAATAACACATGCGTGTAAGAGGACATCTTCCTTTGTGGAGCATTCCTTAAGTGTTGTTTGTGTGTTCTCAGTCATCTCTTTGCTGAGTTTATAAAGAAGTGGACTAACTGGACATTTCTGGTTTAACAAATAAAAATGGTCATCATCTTCTCATTCTGTCAACTTTATTTATTCTATTCACTACAGAGTAAATAAAATATGTAAAAATAAATTTCTGTGTTAATAAAAAGATATTTGTTAGGTAATTTCTTTGTGAGTGTTAGACTTCTTCGATAAATAAAAACGATATTTTTATCGTTTTTTCCTTACTGTTACTTAATGAAATGACTACAGTTTGCTGTATTAACATTTGCAAGCTCAAACTATTTGTAGAAAAACGTAGTTTATTTTTAGTTTAGGTAAATGTTCGAAGTGGTACAATAATCAGAGCGCGAGTGACCCCGATTCAACTCTCGGGCCGGTACCATTTAAATTGTAAATAGATATTTTAAGTGCTGATATTACAAAGAGATCGGTGGTGAAGGAAAACATTGTTAAGAAACCGGAATAGGAATCTGAAAGACGGAATAATGAATAAAGATATTATATTATTTTGAGGACATATTAAGGTCGCCAGGCCGCAAAAGATCGTAGAGGACGTGTTCCTGTCCTAATCTCTTTCGAATATGTGACAGGAGGCCTTTACCTATCAATGCTTTTCTCTATTTTTGTGTTATGATATGCTCTACCCTAAATTAGACGCCTACCGTTATATTTATAGCAATAAGTTGCTTAGGAAAATTTGCTCAGAAATTTGAAAAGTTAAGTAATAACGTTATAATATATTACCTTTTCTAAATTATAGAATCTATAAAAGTCCATTGAAGAACATAGACTTCGAAGAATCGGTTATAATCGATGCTTTGCAAGCGAATAAGCGACCGCACTACCTGACATGTCGCATCTTAGTCGATAATATTCGTCATCGGTATCTTAGATGTTTGTGTGATATTTATCGAGAGCGTTTACGCTACTTATCAGTGACCATTGCCATTAAGTTCAACTTCCGGCCAGAGGTCAAACGACGAGAGGTCAAATTCGGCTTGACAGCGTTAGGAAATTGAAATGCCTACTCAACTTAGTAATGCCTTTATCATAAATTGTAATTATTTCAATAGTTTTGTGGCTTTGCCAAGATTTCAAAGTAGAGAGACGATTGCTGTATTCAAGACACGCGAGAATCCCTACTCTTATTGTATATATTTGTCGCCTTATGGTATGGAAGTTATAATATACTTTTCTCCGCTTGTAAATGGCCAATAGCCACCGACAGTTAGCGGGATATCCGTCTCGAAATATACCAGACTAAAATAAAGCAAAATAGCGTCAAGCAGGAGAATATCAAAGAAGCTTTATGGTAATGCCGTCTCATTCTCACAATGAACTTGAGCTACATAAGTAAGTACATACTGAACAGCAACATTTGAACTTGATATTAGCGCCAAGCATGGGAGCCAGCAGTAAATATGAATTGAGGACTGGATGTGGCGCTCCCAAATACGCTATGTTCATTCGAAGCATTGTTCCATACTCTTCCTGTAAGAATATTGATTTAATGTTTTTTATTATATCTTCACATATCTTCCCAGTCGCGGGGTAGACAGCGATCGACTAGGAGGCGACTGGCTGACAGGCAGACAGACAAAAATCACGTTTTCCAAAATAGGGTTCGGTGAAAAGGATTAAATTGCTTAAAAAATTCGAACAGAAGGGGGTTCCCTTTTTTCTTTTATTTAAATCCAAAATAGTATTTATACAAGTATTAAATAATTATTCGTGTATGAAGAAAATTATGAATTTGAAAGAAGCCAAAGAGGTATGTAAGGGTTGTCACAAGCCTTCGCGATCTGTTTTCTCAAAGTTTCCAAAGGATGTTTATTACTATAATCAAGGTCAGCAGCAAATCACCAAGTAGTATATTATGTGCACTCATAGCGGCGTGTAAATGTCCGTTTTAGGTGGACTACAACCGCAACGATTGACAAACGGATAGGCGATCGCTGTACCAGATACCTCGGTCCATAGGAGCTGCCGGTCGTCGGTCTGCTTAATTTTGGTCTGGTATTTATTCGAGTAGACTATACCGATTTTTATCGGTAACTATTTTTAAAGATTTTACGACACCTAAGACATAATACACATAACGTAGACGATAAGTCTAAGATTTTTTTTATTCCTTTATTAATTCAACATCTCTCAATTGTCACAGGACTAAATAAGAGTGTCCTTAAGCGCACTCACTAAGATTACCTTACTTATAGTCAGCACAGGTGCGTAAATTTTTAATGTGAACCTTTTAGCCTCGTTTTCCCTTTTCACTACACCTAAAATGAAGTGAAGTTACGATAGCCGAGTGGTTGAGTGATCGGAATTCGAATCAAGAGACCAGAGATTGGTCCCCAGGCTTACCCATACAAATATACCTTAGTTATTTTATTGGTATAAGGTAATAAATGTAATAATAATAACCAATAAAAAACTTATGTACAAGCGTTTAACTTGTTGTCAAGGAAATAAAGGCGGCGACAGGCTCACTACCTGTCACGTTGTCCCAAAAAATGTATTCGGGGAAAGGTGGGTCGAAAAGACTTAATTGTTTAGACCTCCTTTTACCCCAGCATTGGGAAATACGTATAGATATATAATTTATTAAAAGATATATATTTATTAAAAATGCAGTGAAAGATCAAAACTTACAACTACAATATTATTTGATAATATTTGAAATGATTTTTCCTGTACTTGTTTAAGTTTCATTCTTCAAACAGGCCACTATTTAAAAGCCTTGCTGAAAACATTGGCTTCCGATTTAACCATCTTGAAATACAAAAATTTTGATTGTAAGGTGACTTGCACGATCGTCTTCATTGCAACGTATCTGGTACTAACCCCCTTGACCAGAGTGGTGATCTTAGCAAACGCTTATGGGAGGGGCTTAATTTCTGTAGAGAACTTTTACAGGCCGTTAAATACTTGAGTAAGATAGGCACCCATTGAAACAGTTTTCCTACATACTAGGTAGCTCATTAATAACAGATATAAGCACTAACTTACGATTATGGACATGACCGTAGCAAGAGCCTGTATGCTTGCGTGGGTCCTGGACCTCATGCACAAAACGGGAACAGACGAGTGATTCGCAAATCTTTCGACGCATCTGTGAGTCAATGTGGACACGAACATAACGTCACACATCGAGGAGAATACGCTGCGAACAAGATATCTCACATAATAAGAAGAAATTGAAGAAATAAATACATAGATAGATAGGGGACAACATAACATACATTGCTGCGATACCAAAGTAAGCAGCTAAAGCAACAAGTGCTTTATATGGAATCGGAAACAACAAAGGCACAACAAACACCCAGATCCAATAAAATGCAGAAAAAGTTGTTTTTCTACATTGACCTGACAGGCAATTGAACCCAGGTCCTCAGAGATGGCACCTTGAAAGTCAGTGTTTACGCCATTCGCTAGATCTCTGGCTACCCAACCCGATCTGGTCGCCAGCACTGAAGACCTGGGTTTGAATCCCTTTTACTACTTTTTATGCAATATCTCGTGTCTGGGTGTTTCTGGTACCTTCATTGTTTCTGAATTCAAAAAATAAGTGGTTTAACTGGATCAGAGGATCATCAGGATCTGTATTTTTGGATTAGGGAAATTTATGTGATGTTCTTACAATCTATTTTTTATGGGATTAGGATGAAAATGGTCTAATAGTTAACTCGATGATAACTGGCTACTGCAGTCCAAAATACTACAAAATCATTACGAAAAAAGAAGATTACACATGAGTTTTCATACCTTCGTTGTTTCCGAATCCTTAACACAAGTGCATGCTGCTATAGAGCAATTTAAACAAGCATTATAACTATACTGTAGAAGCACGCTTTTACAAGGTCATTGTAGAAGCGTGCTCGTCGCGACCCCTGCCAGCCCTTTTCAGGGCTGCAATTTTATTCAGCTGCGCACCCATGCCAACGAGGGTTAGGGCGTCCTCCTAAGGCGACGCACACGAGCTCATTCCCATTGGTGTGGAATGCAGCGCGCAAAGCGGCGATGGGGCAGTGGTACTGAAGAGCACCCTGGCGGGGCGTTAGCTGTATGGTCCGGAGTCTCGGAGAGCGAAGGCGCCTGCCAGGGAGTGGGGGTGCTGCTGTCGTCTCGGTTGGTCGATGTTATGACTGAATATAAGGCTGTGAACTCAAGACTTCTCTGGGTTCGCTTTACTGACGAAGTTATTCCTTTTGGCTGTTTATGCGCCGGTAGCTTCGTCGTTCAGGGCTGAGCTGGAGGAGTTTTGGGAGAATGTAAGAGAAGTTCTAGATATAGGGGAAACAAAAGAATTTTTGTATATGGTGATTTGAATGAATGGGTTGGTACCGCTCGGCCAGGGTACGAGTCGGTGCTTGGAATATTTAGTGATAAAAGGGTGATAACGATGCTGGTAAGCTTATACTGACTGTATGCAAGGAAAAGGGTCTTCTGTGACAAACACCATGTCTAGTAACAAGAAGATCCATATGTATACCAGAAAAAAAAGAGAATGAGAGAAGTATGATCGATTTATTCTGGTGGATGACAGACTGCGATAACAGGTGATGGATACGCGAGTGTTCAGGGGTGCTGACCTGAGAACGGATCACTATCTAGTGATTACTAAATTTAGGGGTCTGTTCGCGGGTTGGCGCCACCGGATGGCGAAAACAGAATCACAGTCGGTCGGTAGCATCCGAAGCTGAAAGCTTCAGGAAGCGGACACTAGGGATAAATATCAAGCAAGTGTAGCCGAAAAGCTTGACATCATCGATATCAGGAAAGAATGTGTTAACGAAATATGGCAGAGCCTTAGGGGTGGAATGGAAAGTGCAGCGGAAGATGTGTGTGGAACTGTGAAAAGAGATAGTAAAAAGGGTGATGCATGGTGGAATGACGAACTGAAAGAAGCAGTAAATAAGAAAAAGAAAGCATGGTTAGACTACTTGGCCTCTAGTAATGATAAGGATATCAGAGAGAGAAGATGAAAGAAAGATATAAGGTTCAGGAAGTTCACACGAAAGCATTGATTGAGGAAGTGCGTGAAAGGTGTAGAATGGAAGCGGACGCAAGGTTGTCACACAACTTCAAGGAGAACTCCAAACTCTTCTGGAAAGAGGGTGGAAGGACCCGGAGTGGAGCGACAGCCTTAAGAATGAACAAAGTGCTTTCGGGAACCAATGACGTCCTCTCAGAAAAATCGGACGTCATGCAGCGATGAAGCGAATTTTATAGCGAAATCTATGCGTGTGATGATCTTAGTGAGAGATTCGGGGGTGACGCCGTGACTGGTACGCCAGACTCGGACCTCGATGACACTGAAGTCATCAGTATGAAAGAGATTGAATATGCGATTCGAAGTTTGAAATGTGGTAAGACTGCGGGACTAGACAGAGTTACTGCTGAAATGGTCAAGAATGGTGGGCCTTGCGTCTGGGACAGCTTTCATCTGCTGTGCAATTTGTGCTGGCGGACGGGGGCTGTCCCGGATGATTGGCGATCCGAAATCATTGTGCCTTTATATAGAGGTAAAGGTTCACATGACTGCGGGTGCTATCAGGTGATCAGTTTGACTAGTTTAGCAAGTTTATTCGAAGGTTTTAACACGTAGGATGCAAGAGAAATTGGAAATATTTCTATGGGAGGCACAATGCCGATTTAGACCTGGAACAGGATGCACGGATCAAATGTTTTCTCTCCACATGATCACGGAGAAGCTTCTGGCTGCTAACCAGAAGATTTTCTGTGCTTTTGTGGATCTTGAGAAAGCATTTGATAAAGTTGTAAGGAAGAAAATGTGGGAACTGTTGCCGGGGTATGGTGTGGATGGTCGATTGCTAAGGGCTATGCAGTTGCTTTACTGTGACTATAAAGCCTGTGTGCGGGTAGTGCATGACCTGTCACCCATGTTTAGCGTCTAAACGGGCGTAAAACAGGGTTGTGTCATGTCTTCCTAGCTATTCATATTGTATCTCGACAGTTGTTTACAGAAGCTGAAAGATAGCTGTTTGAGTGTGAAATTGGGTGACATAAAAGTAAATTGTCTGCTGTATGCTGTTGATGCAGTGCTTATTGCACCATCAAAGGCAGAACTGCAGGCATTAGTCACGTGTATAAAAGAAGAATGTGAAATTAAAGGTCTCCGTTTGAATGCTAATGAAACTAAGGTTCTGGTATTTGAAAGGGACGAAGAAAGAACGAAGTGTGAAATATGGGTAAATCAGGAATGTCTAGAACAGGTGAATGAAATTGTATACTTGGGGAGTGCGTTTAGCCGGGATGGAAGATGTGATTTAGATGTGGACAGGCGTGTCGCTGCCGGGAACAAAGTCAATGGTGCCCTGACTGCGTTAATCAAAAGGCAAGGCGTAGTGAAAAGTGCACGCCTTGCAATACATAACGCAGTGTTGGTACCGACTTTGTTATATGGCAGCGAAACCTGGGTATGCCAGAAGAAGCATAAAAGAATTACCGGTTAAATGCAGTGGAGATGCGATCTCTTCGTAAAATGTGCAGCCTTACCACGGCCGACCGAAAGCGAAACGAAGAGGTTCGCAATATGGCAGCTTCAAAAGATGACCTTGTCACACAAATTGACAAGGGCGTGCTTTGGGCACGTTGAGCGAATGAGTGAAGACCGAATGGTGAAGAAAATATATTGCACGAAAGTTAACATTGAAAGGTGTCGAGGTAGACTAACTTTTGAAGGACATGTAAGCAAATTGCTCGAAGACGGAGGGTCAAGAGTACTCAGATACCTCGACGTGTATGTATGAAGAAGACGATGAATCTGAATGAAGCGAAAGAGGTATGAAGGGATCGTGACACTTGGCGATCAGTTCTCTCTGGCTACCGCGTCAGGGATTGTGCGTGAAGATAACTAAGTAAGTATTATAACTATATTTACGAAATATAATATCTTCACGCAATTCTCATACAGGGTTAGACAGAGGTCCAGTCCAGACAATTAAGTCCCTTTGACCCACCTTCCACCGAGGGTATTTTCGGGACAACGGGATAAGTGGTGAGCCCGTCGCGGTCTTTATGGTTATGGTTAAAAGCCATTGGTTCGCAAAAGCTTGCCATCTGGGGTTTGAACTCGGGTTTCTTGACTCCTGATTCCGACCACCCAACCACTCGGTTATCGTGAAACTTTGTAACTAAAACATTTAAAAATCATTCTTATACCGTTACCTAACCGTTGTACAGCATGAGGTGTTAAAATTATTTTATAATGCCAAAATGCAACTTCTGAATGTTGAGTGAACCTTTCTTACAGTTATACATAAGTTAACAATATATTTGTTTAAATACTCCACAGTTTCTTTTATATTAGTTATATATTAGTTTAAGTGCTACTTGGGTTGTATCTATAATGTCATATGGATTATTTTCTCGTATGTGAACTAGATTCTGAAAAGTTTCGTAATGTTTTGTACAATATTTTATACATAATTAGATATCGTTTTAATGTCCAAGTTTAGTTTTACTGTCCAGGAGATGATTCATTAACGGTATTTAATAGTACAGTATTAAAAGGGGTTATTAAAAGTTTTTTTGTTACCGGCCAAGGTAGTCGTACTCCCACATCAGCCGGTCGGTGATGGTGACGTCACTCGCACCCAGAAGAGTAGCAGCTTTCGACACGGCCATATTGAGCACCGGTTCATTGACCTCTTGTAGTATCATAACTTTTGCATTCTTTAGTATGTTCTAGATAAAGTATTTTTGTTATTATGATAATATTAAGTTTAAAGTCACGTTAGCCGAGTGGTTAGAGAATTCGAGTCAAAAGACCCGAGTTTGAAACCCCAAGTGGAAGAGTTGTGGCAATGTCTTTTTTTGAAACTTACAGAAATCGTAAGAAATAAGCGTGAGCTTGGAAATGAGAACAGCGACAGGCTCACCACCTGTCACGTTGTTATCAAATTGGTCGCAGGACTTCTCTGAATCTCTGTCTACGGTAGCGCAGAGTTGGTAATAGCGTAAGCATATTTCTTTTATATTAAGTGACAAAATCTTGTATTCTGTAATTTTTTATGTTATTGAACTGTGTGCATCTTATTTTAAGGAAAACATTCTTTAGGCACGTGATTTTTGGTTGGATTTTAAAAACTAACATACCGGTGCGCGAACTTTTAAGAATTTTAACAAATGTTAACAATTCTTACGGACCGGTTTGCTCGTTTATGCAATAAATTAAATCCTACATATATTTTGTGACCAGCCCATTAAAATCAATATGTTTCTTTTAATACGGTTTTTTATTTTTGAATACATATTTTGTATGCATGTACTTTTCGCGTCGCTCGCATTTTCGCGTCGCTCGACGTTCGCATTTTGTTTGTATTTGTTTGTTGTAAATAGTAAAATGTATATTTAAATACGAAATACTTACTACTACACCGATGGACATAGACATAGTTCTATTTGTGAAATCGCCATGCTAGTAAATTTTAAAGCAATGGTTAGATTTATTATATACAAGCGGGCTCGGCAGACGTAACCCTGCCTTGAAATTAAATAAAAAATACATGATAAAAGCTAACCTGTACAAGGGACGCCAGCAAAAGACATTAAAAAACCGTGAAAATCGATTAGTTTCAAGAACTTAAGCGGCAATAACATAATGGTTTAGGGCGTGTACTGCGAAACGTGATGTCTCAGGTTCGGTCCCGCCATTCGACTATAGTCGTGAACTAACTCCAGACACTAGCATTGTAGCTTAGTTGGAGTAGTTAACAGGAATATTAGCAATGGTCTTAGTTTCGGAGTTCATTTTGAGCAACAACGAAACACCTGAATTATATATAATATATAATGTATGTATAAAGATTATGATATATAAAGGTGTATATAACAGAAAATTAAAAAATACAATCTTTGTTATTTTTTACCGAGTCAAATTACATAAAAAGTCACGATTGCCGAATGGATGGGTGGTCGGAATTTCGAGTCGAGGGACCCGAGTTCGATACCCAGGTGGCAGGCTCGTTCCAATGGGTTTTTTAAAAACTTATGTACGAATGATATCGTTCGCTTGGACATAAAGACGGCGAAAGGCACACCACCTGTCACGTTGTCCCGAAAATATAGTCGGTGGAAGGTGGGTTGAAGGGACTTAAGTGTGTAGACTAGACCTCTGTCAACCCCTGTATTGGGAATTGCGTGAAGATATTTATTTATTTATATAAGAGAAAATTTACATAAAATCACATAAAAATTTATCTTTCTAATCATAATAAACTAATAAATATTTATATACAATGGAAAATGTTTTCACCGGAAAATTATTAATACAATTTAAAAGTAACTTTGTCTTCAATGAACTCAACCTTTTATAGATCTTAAAGAACTTTTTATGAAGCTTAAAATGTAAAAAAAATCGTATAAGAGAAAATATTCTTTGAAATCATTGATTTTAATTCCTTCAAAAAATTCGTGTACCTTAACATACAATCTTTTGAATTTCTAACTGATGGATTCGTAAAAGCATACGCACTTTTAAGGTTTTAAGAAATTAGGGAAATTTTCGAATCCATTTGGACTAATTAATAAACCGTTTCAAGCACCAATGTATTTGACCAATGTTTTTTTCAATTATTTAGGATAACAAACAATTACATAACAAACTTACACACAACACAGGTGATACTAAAAATATGTCAATATCCGAGAAATAGTTATTTTACACTTTCATGATACATCTTAAAGGGCCGCGTACACCTGCATTTGTTTAATATAATTTAGTAAAATTCTTAATATAGCATTACTAGGCGACTCAATCACCTAGTTGGTAGTGTGAACCTGGCTTCGAAGCTAAGTGTTGCGGATTCGGATCCTACCAGAGGCAAATATTTGTGTGTTGAATATGAATATTTGTACCTGAGTCATGGATGCTTTATGTGAGTCATGGATGGTTTATAAATGTGTAAATCGATATAATATCGCTTATCGAATATCGGTATAATATGTAAATCTATATTCTACCGATAGCTGGGACTCAAAGAAGGCTCAGTATCAGTTGGTCCAAATTAGTCAGTTGGCCCTTTTAATACTTATCATGGATAATAATCCAATTTCCCGGGTGGTAACGGCGTAAGAATATTACCACATTCTTTCTTCCCGAGGACGTCGTAAGAGGCGACTAAGGGAAACAACCTTGAATATCGCTATGGCAACCGATAGATGGCGGGATAATCATCTCTAAATATATCAGACCAAAAATATCAGAAAATATAAAAATATACTGCAGCGTCTGAAGTGCGAGTGGTCTGGTACTGTGATCGCCAAGCGTCGCGCGTCTATGGGGCCTAAGTCCTGCAGTGGGCTTTGACAGGCCAATATGTATGTATGTATGTATGGAATACCATACCAGTTGATTCAAATGAGTATCCCCGAGAGAATTCTTCAAGTTGATCGCGCTGCATATAATTTCTTTAACCATATTACACGTCCAATTTTTAAAGCATATTAAATGCGTTGGTTTATTTGATCTAAAATATGCGATTAATTTTATTAATATAATATTTATAAAAAAGACACGATAGCCGAGTGGTTGGGTGGTCGGAATTTCAAGTCAAGAGATCTGGGTTCGATACCTAGTTGACAAGCTCGTAACAACTGGGATTTAAAAAAAAAAAACTTATGTACAAGTTATACCGATGACTTGGACATAAAGACGGTGACGGGCTCACCACGTCACGTTGTCCCGAAAATATCTTCGGTGGAAGGTGGGTCGAAGGGACTTATTGTCTAGACTAGACTAGACCTCTGTATACCCCTGTATTGGGAATTGCGTGATGATATTTATAAAAAGACTACTAGCAATGACACATTACATTACTACTATTCCTGTTAGTCACTCTAACTAAGCTGCAATGCTTGTGTCAGGAGTGGTTCACGACGATAATCGAATGGCGGGACCGAACAATACGTTTTACACAGTCCGCATACCAACTCATTAGGCTATTATTTAAAAATATAATTTTAGGAATCAATTTAAAAATATAATTTTTTATTACATACAGTATTTTTTATTTTTATATCTTGAATATATACATATATACAGTATTTTTTATTTTCCTTTCTTGAAACAATATGCTCACATAGGCTTCCATTGTGAATGGCGGCCTACCTCGACTGCTATTATTGTATACTTTTGCTTTATATTTTTCTTTGCCTTTCTTTATTCACTTATTCGTTGTATGCTTGTAGATATTAATTCTGGCGTGATTTTATGACCAAAAGAGAGACGGATGTCTCAGGATCTTCTTTAAATGCGGATGTACTTTTATTTTTTAAGTATTTAAGCCAGCTGTGCGTTGCCATGCAATTTAGGCTTTACGATCTTTAATAAGCTATGCTACGCTTTAGGTTATTTAATAAGCTGCGACCTGCGACCTACGCCGCACCATTGCGAACTTCGGTTTTTATAGTGTCGCCACCACCCGGGTACGATTCTCGGGCGAGTCAAAGAATGGAAAACACTTTGTCTTCATTTTATTGGGTCTCGATATTTGTGTACTAAACAACGAACCTACCACAAAATGCTTGTGGTAGGTTCATTCTTTCTGATTCCACAATACATTTGCATAAGCTGCTTACTTTGGAGTCAGAGGAATGTATGTTATGTTGTCCCTATGTTTGCATGTGTTATTTATTTGTTTATCTTTCGTGCGTCTCTCAGAGGCATTGGCGACGTCTTTTGTATTTTTTCTCAACTTGGTCACAACTTATTTATATATTTAATCTTTATTGCGATTCATTACAGAAGGTCACAAAACGCGGTCTTAATTCTCTTCCAGTCAACCTATGGAATGGTGAAATTTGTGGTAGGCGCTAAAGTTTGGGAGACAAAATGAAAATATAATACACAGGCATTCATGAAAGTTGATTAACTGAAGGTTTCATATCCAACCCATGAGATATTTTTTCGTTGTTATACTGCTGTTTGGTAGCAGAAGTGTGATACTGACTCGACTACTCTTAGACAGAGAAGGATAACTTTTTAATAATATTTAACATTCTAGATGCTATCTCCCAAGTAAATCAGTGAAATAAGTCTACAATTATTTTAAAGCACTTACGGAATACATTGATGATTTCGACGAATAATTGATACTGATGGAATTCTGAGCACCCTCATTTTATTAATACCGGTTCTGTTTTAATTGTTAGATATCAGTCTATTTAATAAATCAATAGAAAATAATTTGGAAAATGTGTAAACAAGGACATGACTTCTGTAATTGTCAAATTTCTAAAAAGCGTTGTGTTATATTATCTTTGAGTATTTTGAAAGGTGAAACATGACATATATTACCTCATAGAAAAATTATTATTTCGTACTATACCTCTGTGTATTATACTAGCTTTTATACGCGGCTTTGCCCGCTTTAATGACTTTAAATATCTGTCATAGTCATGTTCATTATCATTAGAAAGTAAACAATATTATAAACATTCACGCCATTCCCAATACTGAGGTAGACAAATAAGTCCTTTTGACTCACCTTCCACCGAAAACATTTTTTGGGACATCGTGACAGTTGGTGAGACCGTCGCTGTCTTTATGTCCAAGCCAACGATATAAGTTTTTGAAAAACCCGTTGGTACGAGTGTACTACCTGGGGATCGAACTCGGGTCTCTTGATTCGAATTCCAATCAACCAACCATTCGGCTGTCATGGCTTTTAACATTACATTATTCGCATGTGCTTATTTCTCTAAAACATTGAAACAGGTTTAGTATAACCTGTTTCATTGAAACAGGTTTAGTATAACCTGTTTCAATGTTTTAGAGAAATTAGATGAATGAGCTGATCGCCGGTATTTACTTATAGGAACTTCGTTTCGCCTGATTTATCCCCTGACTTATACATAATTGAATATCAAGTGTCAAAGAGATCTCCATGTTAATCAAAATTTTCTAACAAAATCGCAACTTACGTCTAATAATGACTTTTATATTAAAATGTTTGATGCACATTGATACAACATTGGAATTTTGCTAAGAAACTCTTTGGTAAAAAAAAATGCCTATGTTATAGTAGATAGTATAGCTTGCTATTGGTTAATCTCTAATATAATAAAATAAAGTAATAAAATCGGTTTATTGGTTTAGAAGTTAGAGCGTAACAAACAAACAAACTCACTTTAGCATTTAAAATATTACTTACGATTATGTCATATCTACTGGACTCCACGAGACACTAAAAAGCTTTTTATCAACATATCTCTTTATTAACTCATACAACAGTTGTAATTCAGGAGTGTAAGTTTGGAAAAAATTAGGTAGTATTCTTGAATTGTAATAAAGAATTTCAAATTAAAAAAATAATATAAATTTTATGTTTATTTTATATTTGAAAGAACATTCTCTAGCATTTTTATTTCCCAGAAAATAACTTACAACTCAATTTGTCACACAGGTCTACCTGTTTTACTGTTACAACTTGCAATAAATGCAATATAATGACAGCATATACGATTTTCCATTTTCAAGCAGTCCCTTTTAAAGCACGTTGTATCTCACTAAACATCTTGTTCTTTGTTTCGGGAATACAAAAGATCACAAACAATAGGAAGAGCAAACAATTTACACAATAGATCCAGAACATAGCCGCTGTGCCGATGAGATATATCAAAGGTTCGAAATATCTCGTCAGAATGAATTGGGTGAGGGCCGAGAAGAATAAACTGATACAAGTTCCGATCATTCTGAACGAACTGTCGAGTAACTCTGCGATCAGTAAAAGATACAGAGATCCTATACCTGCAACAAATCAAATCAAATCATTTATTTATCTACACAATAATGTAAATTCGTTTAATCTACCAACGTTTCGTAATGAGTTCCCTCTAACGGAGAAGAAACAGGCGAAAGAAACTCCGTAACAAATAATCCGTAACCACAAATAATGATATTACGTGTCTAGATATATACATATGTAAAGGCTTGTAAAAGTCTACTCCAGTATTTTGAGTCACGATAGGCGAGTGATTGGGTGGTCGGAATTTCGAGTCGAGACACCCGAGTTCGTAGGCGTATCCCCAGGTGGTAGGCTCGTACCAATGGGTTTTTCAAAAGCTATGTACGAATTACATCGTTGGCTTGGAAATAAAGGCGGCGACGGGCTCACCACCTGTCACGTTGTCCCGAAAATATCTTTGGAGGAAGGTGGGTCGAAGGGACTTAATTTTCTAGACTAGACACTGTATTGGGAATTGCGTGAAAATATTTATTTATTTATCAAGACTACGACGGATTAAAGACGGTGGTGCATACAGTGGAAATAGTGCACGCATCTGTGGGAGGGAGGGTGGTGCTTTTTTTCTCTTCGGACCAGGTAACATATACCTTTTTATATTTTTTATATTTGCATGCGGAATGTTGCGAAGTAAGATTTTCAATAACAATTTTATCTTCACGCAATTTCCCAATACTGGAGTAAGTAGAAGCCTAGGCGGTAAAGTCAACTTTTACAAACCTTTACACTATCATCCCAAGATATCCAATGTGATGAAATTTTTAAGTAATAGCCTAATTCGGGCCTGCCATTACACTTTTATCGTAAACCAACTCCAGACACAAGCATTGCTACTTAGTGGGAGTAGTTAACAGGAAGTAATATTATTTAGCTTTGCTAGTATACTTTAAAAAATATGTCATGTCTTTGTTTTCTGAATATATTTTAATGGTAGTAACTTCAAAAATATGAGACCAAAATAATCAGACCGAAGATGGGCAGCAGCGTCTGAGGTGCGAGTGGTCTGGTACTGCGATCGCCAATCCGCCTGTCATGCATGGCGATTATGGCAAATCCTCCCTATAGAAGAGGCCTATGTCCTGCAGTGGACTTTCACAGGCCATTATGAAAAATTATGATTATGAACTTCAAAAAGTGTTAACAGACCACCTGGTGTAGGCTAGCTAGGCCCTGAAGATTAAAAATAAAATACCTCATAGCCAGTAACCACACTCACTCTCTTTTATTTTTTATAAAGAATACTGACAGCGCTAAATAACATTACAAGTATTCCTGTTAACCACAACATACGAGTGTAGCTAATTTGCAATGCTTAAAACTGAAGCGGTATACGATAGTCGAATGACGAGCTTAAACTTGCGTCGTCGTGTTTCCCAGCTCTAAACCATTAGTCTGTTGCTTTGTTTGTTTGCACGTACCTCATGGCCAGTGATCATACTCACTCTCTGTACCCTTCAACTTGAACACAAAAACCTTCACGTTGTTATTTAGTGGTGGTATCAGACGACACCTAGACAGAGAAAGAGTTAACTTCTCTATCTACAATAAGTAAGATACACATATAATATAAGTATTAGATATAATAAAAGGCCATAATGTTAAAAGTACCTGCATGAAAACAAACGACGACCAAGCCCAAGGAGATAAGAGGAAAGTAATTCATGAATCCAGAGATCTCGCGTGTTTCTATATATTTGAAGAACACGCCCAACCCCAGCTGAAAATCGAATAATATTTTAGTTGCACTATGATTTTCAAGATTCCGTTTTGAAAAAAAAAATATCATTGTAACGGCCTGTAAAAGTGGACAAGTGGTAGTGGTGGTATACAAGTGGTAGGACATAGGCATCTCCAGTCGAGAGTGTTTGCCATAATCACCACATTGACAAGCGGGTTGACGAAAGCATTTTCGCATTGGCTGCCCTTCACCGGACTGGTACATCTCGAGATGGATATCTCGTCATTTATCGTTAGCCAATTGGACTTTCAGTGCCCAAGTCCCACAGGAAGTAAGTGGTGATATTTTCTTACGCCGTAACAACACGGCAATTGAATAATAGTACATCAATATCAAAGGAAAACACAATCAAAATTGCAGTGAATTTGAATCCTGCAAAGAGAAGGAACTTATGTAACCCTGTTGTGTAGTCATGTCCTGTAATGGACTATTCAGGCTATTGTAGTGGCATAACAAAGAGGAAATTAATAAGGTGCAAAGAAGTATACAGAAAGTCCCGCATTAAGTACTCATTTTGTAAAAGTGCTCCATATTTGGTTTGTTAATCGTTCGTTGAATAATTTCACTCTGATGTCTATAATGAGACAGCTACCCACTTAGATCCTCACGACAAAATGACCTCAATTGACCTCACGAAGAACTATGCAAATAGTTCCTACGGAGGCTTCAGTCAAGGTTCTTTACCAACATTAGTATACTTTATAACCTTTCTTCCATTAAATCCTATTCTTGCATTTTAATAGATTGTTGCCTTCAAACATTCACAAAGGTCGACACTTAGTAAGGGCTGACTTATTTTTGAACGTCCTTAAGTTCTATGGAATTTGTTGAGAAATACTTCAAGCGAAAATTCATTCAATGAAATTGTAGTGCATGACAAAACATCTGTTAAATTATTTAACTCTTAAATGATCAACTCTGATTGGCTATTTGAATAGAATAAAATATTCAATATTCATTGACGCAAAAAATACAGTATTATTATAATGTTTTTTTTATTTATACTTCTCAGCACCAGCAACTGCTGATGCTTGGGACCTGATCCACAGCACCTCACAGACCACAGTCTTGCAGAATATTGGCGTGAACGTACCTAGCTGTCTAAATTTCGTAATTTCCTTATTCCTAATTCCTTCCAAATGAACATAGGTAGACCAGTAGTCCTTCATGATCAGGTGAACAGACTCCTCATTTGCCAACTTCAGCCATATAAAATACCCCTGATTCCATAGTACATTTTTTGTAAGAATACTGACAGTGCCAAGTAACATTAGAAGTATTCTTTTTAACCATAACATACGAGTATAGCTAAGGTGCAATGCTTAAAACTGAAGCGGTATACGACAGTCGAATGATGGGCTTGAACTTGCGACGGCTTGTTTCGCAGTCCATACCCTCAACGACAAGGTTATTAATTAGGCTTGAATTGTTTGCGTGTATGTTCTTTCGCCCGCATTAGTGCCTATTATTTTCGTACTTGTCAGTTAGCTGGCAAAATAGATTTTATGATTTTTTATTACTTGAATTGAGAATTTCGACAATTATGACTATGAGTTAGTATAAATCAGATATTAATTACCATTCCAAGTGCCATCCCGATATTTGTAACGCCCAAAACGGGTTTCCTTCCATACTTATCGGTAACCAAGCTTGAAAACATACTCGCAAGCAGCTGTAACATACCAACCACGACAGAAGCGAGCTCTGGTTTAACACTAGTTTTCGTTAAAACTAATACCGTTTGCAAATAATATGATACACTGTTATATCCAACCAGTTGCGCCCCTAAAGCTAGAGCTATACCTAATACTGTGGCTTTTACCAAAGTTGTATTTTTTAATACTGCCTTCTTATCCAACTTTACTTCTTCACTGAGCGCATATTCCTTCATATCTAGTAGAGCTGACGATTCCGATTCACGGAAATACTTTAAGATTTTTAATGCGTCATCCTTTCGACCTGAAATTCAAATAATTATTTATATGGGATAATTGTATAAAGTGTTGTCAATATAAATAAAGTATAAATAGTTATATATTATACATATTTGCCACTACATTTTTCTTGTATATCTTTATGGCAAAGATTTTTTCACTTCAGATGCACCTTTATAATATATGTAGTTATATAAAGGTATAGTAAAGTCGTTTTCCTAAAAATATTTTTGGTAGAAGGTGGGTCAAAGGGACTTGATTGTCTAGACTAGACTAGATATCTAAAAATATTTTTGGTAGAAGGTGAGTCAAAGGGACTTAATTGTCTAGACTAGACTAGATATCTCCACACAATTCCCAATAAAGGGATAGACAGAGGTCTGGTCTAGACAATTAAGTCCCTTCAACCCACCTTCCACTGAAGATGTTTTTGAGAGAACATGACAGATGGTGAGCCCGTCGCCGTCTTTATGTCCAAACAATCGATATAATTCGTATCGAAATCGTAATCGTAAGTTTTTGAAAAACCCATTGGTACGAGTCTGCCAGGAGATCTAACTCGGGTCTCTCGACTCGAAATCCCGATCACCCAACCACTCGGCTATCGTGACTTGTTTTTATTATTATATATTATATTATTATTATAATATTTATTAGGTATATTATATTATTATATATTAAAGTTAGTCATCATTTTCTTCATTTGAAATAAACATTTATTTAATATGTGGCTTTCTAGTGGTTTTACTATACTCTGTTGCCTTTATCCACTTAATGAAATTATGATGATGAAATTACGGAGAAATATAAAACAATGTACTGACACGGACGACATTAGGATCCTACTACCTCTACCTAACTATGGTAGACAAAAAGATTGATAATTTCAGAGCTCTTAAAACGAGCGTCTTGAACGCTGCAGGCCTTAATCCAGCCTTTTTCAAAGTGGGCGACAATGCCCCGTTGTGGAGTTGTAAAAGACCCAGAAAAGAAATCAGAGCATTGTATAGAAGCTTCATGTGGAAAAAACGGAGGAGCTAAAAATTATTAATACTCAAAGTAGACAAAATAAGCTGAAGGGAACCCCTTCCTCGGTCAGTTCAATTGTAAATCAAGAGCTTTAAAGCTTTAAACCTTAGACTCCTCTTGTGGAACCCACTAAAAGGAAAAGAAAGGAAAGGAAGAAATTCTTACATATTCCACGCCGATATCTCTTACAATAACTTTTTGCATAAACTCTTATTGTATCTACTTCTTACCTTTTGTGTACAAATAGTATGGGCTCTCTGGTAAAATAAGTATTGGTATTAAAGACAGTACCAGAATACTTGCATACGTAACGTTAACCGTGAAGTAAGAAACATAGGGTCCAACACTGAGCATTATCAACATCCCCAAAGAATGCATAATATGTGCTATTGTTCCAAGAGATCCTCTTATGTCTTTCTGTAAATAAATAGAGATGCAAGTAAAATTAAAGTAGTTGTGTTTTTTACTTAATTCCTGTCCTCTCCTTAGTCACAAGCCCCTTTCCTGGGAGGACTAGTTAAATTTTATCGATTAATTTCGGCGACGGGCTTACCACCTGTATATATAGATATAGATATAGGTATAGATATAGATATAGATATAGATATAGATATAGATATAGATATAGATGTAGATGTGGATGTGGATGTGGATGTGGATGTGGATGTGGATGTGGATGTGGATGTGGATGTGGATGTGGATGTGGATGTGGATGTGGATGTGGATGTGGATGTGGATGTGGATGTGGATGTAGATGATGTAGATGTAGATGTAGATGTAGATGTAGATGTAGATGTAGATGTAGATGTAGATGTAGATGTAGATGATGTAGATGTAGATGTGGATGTGGATGTGGATGTGGATGTGGATGTGGATGTGGATGTGGATGTGGATGTGGATGTGGATGTAGATGTAGATGTAGATGAGATGTAGATGTAGATGTAGATGTAGATGTAGATGTAGATGTAGATGTAGATGTAGATGTAGATGTAGATGTAGATGTAGATGTAGATGTAGATGTAGATGTAGATGTAGATGTAGATGTAGATGTAGATGTAGATGTAGATGTAGATGTAGATGTAGATGTAGATGTAGATGTAGATGTAGATAGATGTAGATGTAGATGTAGATGTAGATGTAGATGTAGATGTAGATGTAGATGTAGATGTAGATGTAGATGTAGATGTAGATGTATGTAGATGTAGATCTAGATCTAGATGTAGATGTAGATGTAGATGTAGATGTAGATGTGGATGTGGATGTGGATGTGGATGTGGATGTGGATGTAGATGTAGACGTAGACGTAGACGTAGACGTAGACGTAGACGTAGACGTAGACGTAGACGTAGACGTAGACGTAGACGTAGACGTAGACGTAGACGTAGACGTAGACGTAGACGTAGACGTAGACGTAGACGTAGACGTAGATGCAGATGCAGATGCAGATGCAGATGTAGATGTAGATGTAGATGTAGATGTAGATGTAGATGTAGATGTAGATGTAGATGCAGATGCAGATGCAGATGCAGATGCAGATGCAGATGATGCAGATGCAGATGCAGATGCAGATGCAGATGCAGATGCAGATGATGCAGATGCAGATGCAGATGTAGATGTAGATGTAGATGTAGATGTAGATGTAGATGTAGATGTAGATGTAGATATTAAAGTGTTTGAAAATGGTTCATCTATTTATATTTCTTTTATGTCACTACATAATACTCACACTAGCAATTTCTGCGGCGTATGGACATACGACATTAACGAAGAAAACGTCGCCCATTCCGTTGAAAATTCGGCCGACCAGCAGCATCCAATACTTCGTGGAAAATAAGACAAAGAATGCTGATATGATCTTTGGTATGAATCCTATAAGGAGGCATTGCTTTTTACCTACATAGGTCACGAAGACTCCAGTCAATGGAATTGCTGAAAGGACAAAAAACAATTCAATAAATATAATTTTAAGGTTATTCCTTAGAATTGAAAATAAAATGTTTTGCTCATTTAAAAAAAAATATGTAAATGAAACAGAAGAAACAAATATGAAAAGAGAGAAAAAAATGTGAATAATTACTTAAGTTGCTTGTTACTTGTCTTGCCTTCAAAACGGGTTGCGGGTTCGAATCCCGATAAAGAAAAACATTTTGTATGAGAAAATTGAATGTTTGTGCTCCATGGACACATAAAAACATGCATAACGGTCTGTAATAGTCCACTGCTGGACATAGGGCCCTACCGTGGCTAGTTTCGCCAAAAGCATCACGCTCGGCAAGCGTATTGGTGATTGCAATGTCTGATGTCTTATACCTTAGACGCTGTTGACTTAGACGCCTCACCGGTGTGCTTATTTTGGTCCTGTATTTTTTCGAGATGGTTATTCCGCCATCTGTGGGTGACCATTAATATTCCCAAGGCTTTCCCTTAGGCTTACGCCACCCAGAAGAATAAAAGGGGTGGTATATTCTTTAGTTGATTCAACAACAACCAGAGTCAAGAGTCGTGGATATTCATATGTATTTACCATGATTTATCTGCGCAAGTAAATGTATCTTCTTACCATCCATGGTATCCTACTTTTGGACTACATGGTGTGGTGAATGTTTTCTTTTAAAAATAAAATTATGTTGTAAAAGCCACGACCGTGTGGTGGGTTTGGAGGTTTTTGATCATATCAACTGGCTCACCACTTGTCACTACGTCCATATAAGCTATAACATGATATATAATATCAGTCATGATAGCCCAGTGCTTGGGTGATCTGAATTCTAGAGAACCGAGTTCGATCCCCAGTTAGTAGGCCCGTACCAGTGAGTTAATTAAAAAAAAACGTATGTACGAAAATCGTTAAATCGTTGGCTTTAACTTATCGGTGATAGGCTTAACACCTGCCACGTCTAAGAAAATGTCTTCGGTAAAAGGTGGGTCGAAAGGACTTAAATGCATAGAACTCTGTCTACTATACTCTGTCTCTAATAGTATTGAAAAGAGAGTGAAGATATTTTTTATGACAGACAATCTTCCACTAACAATAGCGACGTTACTCACTTATTAGCCCAGCTAGAAACGCTACCGACACTATCCATGATCCTTCAGCTTCGGATATAGGAGTGGACAGTGGAGTTTCCTCCGCATTCTTCAGTTTCAATAGAACCGGAGACGGCCAAGCTAAGCCCATTCCCACGTTCATCACGCTTAAATTAACTGTAAACATAAATTTAAATTTTTTTTTATTGTAACTTATGACTAACTAATCATAATATGTAAAAATATGTCTTAGCAATAAAAATTAAGATTTATGAGTAAACTAAAGTACTGTGGCAGCCTGTGAGTGCCCACTGCTGGACAAAGGCTTTCTGCCAAATATTTGAGAGAGATTGATGTCGGCCACGCCGCTCCATTGCATGTTAGAAGACATACCATGAAAACGAAATATTACTTTTTTTATTATTTTTCAAACTGGCAGGTTTTATTGCGATGTCTTTCTTCAACGTCGGGCTCATAATGAATTAAGTACTTAAAATTACTGTACAGAACTTTTTACTTATAAAAAAAAGAATAAGATTACATCATGGCGACATAAATATATAAAAATTGCCTAAGGATATTAGAAAACTGCCTACTTTGTAAGAATTTTAACTCGAAATATTTGCTTTGTTTTTAGAGAAAAGTTTTTTCTACTGGCAAAGATTATTTAGATAATAGGATTAATACGTTTGTAGCTTGATTTTACAATTACTACAAAATATTACAAAGTATTAATCATGATATTAATTATCTCTACAATTTAATAAGAGAAGAATATGTACGTAATACTTTTCACATTGCTGAATTCTAAATTCAAACATTAATATCTATTGTATAATTTAACAACATTGTAATCACCTCATTTTTGTAAATAAAATAAATTTAATTCTAATTCAATTTTTATCACCTACAGGCTAAACACCTGTCGCGTTCAACATTATCTTCGATGGAAGGTGTGTCAAAGGGACTTGTCTAGACTAGACCTCTGTCTATCACTGAATTGGGAATTGCATTGAATATTTTTATTTAATTTTTATCAATATGTTCATGAACATGTAAACATTGAACTAAACGTCTAATTAATCAGACGGATAGGAAAATATTATCTTAATAGTTACAGTAGTTTCTATGATAGCGATGTATATATATATACATTTATAATAGCTAAAACCGGCCAAGGACGCCTGTAGTTCAGGTTTTTATCTATTATAAGGGATAAGGGAAGTAAATAAAATTATTTTACGGAACAAAGGTTCACCGAGGAAATATAATGTTTATTTAATTCACTACTTTGCCTCCTAACTTAGTAGTTATCGTTCCTAGCCACGATAGCCTAGATGTTGGGTAATCGGGAATTGCCGAGTTCGATCCCCAAGTGAAAAGGCCGTGCCAATCGGTGTTTTTCATAACTTATGAATGATTTAATTGTTGTCAAGACAGGTCCGTTCCGTTGTCCCAAAAACAGGACTTCGGTGATAGGTGAGTCAAAAGTACTCAAGTGTCTAGTCCCTCTATCTACCTCAGTATTAAAAATGTCGTGATGATATTTTCTCCTTATTTGGTGCTACTCTGCTTGAAATTTTCTATTACCGTAAAAAATTCGTCATAAAAATTATATAAACATACTGATTTACAGGAATTTAGCAGTATGTAAAACAGATTTACATTGTTTCAATATTTTATTTACAAAAAAATATATAAATGTATTCACATTCTTATCACCTAAAAACTATAGTAATCGTAGAGCCCTACTCTTCGTAGCATGGTACCACGAACGCTGATTGCATTTCCACGTTGAATGGTTAGACCTAACATTTGAACGAGAAAAGTGCCAGCCCTCTTGTCACCAGCGGCTACGACCAGTCGCGAATACAATTCCTTTAGAAACTGTACCGCTCGAGGAAACTAACGAACCAATTGTCCCTACGGCAAATGGATTAAATAATAGTATTCCTTCCCATGTTTACATTTAAAGATATTAGATTAGCACGTTTAAAGTATCAAAATAACATTGGCGTGCTCATCAGGAACGGATTTTATTTCATTGACTGAATAGTAATGAACATGCTACATTTTAAAGAAATGGGGAAGTAATAGGAAATCAAGTTTTGGAAACATGTTTTCATCAATTATTAGCGCTTTTTCACACCTGCGCCGTTCGATTTTACAATTGTCACTTAAAAATACATCATATACATCATGAGTCGTCACGATAGATAGGTTGGGTGATCGGAATTCGTGTGAAGAAACTCGAGTTCGAACCTCAGAGATGAGGTCTCTATGTTATTTTTAAATACGTGCGATTTATATTGTTGGCTTGGACATAAAAATTGACAGCCTCACCACCTGTGGCGAAGCCGTCAAGTGGGTCGAAAGGATTTAATTTTCTGAACCTGTATCTACCCCAGTATTGGGAACGGTGTTAAGACGTCATAAGTCGTGAGCAAAAGGAGTCGTGTTACGTTCTTATAGACATAGTAGTTCGTGCATAGTCGTAATAGATTTCCGAGAAATATTATTGGGTATTACTTTGTAATGCTACAGTTACATTATCGCGCGATGATTCTTGTTGCCTTGTCGCGATAAAACTTTATCCCCATTCTACGACGAAATGCATTGCACACATATGTAGTTCTGAACTAAAGTTGTAAACTAACCGTAAGAATGGAATAAAGGTTATAAATTATAATATAACAATAATTCTTATGTAAATGAAGATTACAACTCCGTGTAATCGAGTACAACTCAAAACTGTGCAAAGGTAACTCTGATAAAATACGAGGTGACACGAAGTATTTACAAGTGTTTTCTTTTATCATTCGACCTACATTTTTAAGCCTTTTAATATGGTGTGAATATAAAAAATACCTGTTAAAATAGCTGCATACTGCTTCACTTTTGCAAAAGAAATAGGACTTAACATATTGATCAATTTAAGCACGTCAAACACAAAAATTTTGTACTAAAACTTATATCAAAAGGACTTAATTTTAATACACGTTTCATACATTTAAGAGAACTTTCATAAATAAATGCTTCGTTTAATTAGTTTCTCATGACTATGTATTTAAGACGAACTCACACTAACTCGTACGTGCATATGAATCGATGTTTATTTTGGTTTTGGCATAAACTGACTTAATTAGATATCTTTCTGAGCAAACCGGTTTTTTATGTCACGACGTAGAATTCACATTCTTCGACACCCAAAACTGTATACAGTGTATGTATATATTGTGTTCAATATCCTTTGTCCCAAATGATGTCCTAATATATGTGAATCATATCATTACTTATGTAACTATGAGAGTGATGATCTAACATGTATATATAATAACGACTTGTGAAAGTCTTCTGCGGGATATATAACCGACATAAGATATTTATATTTATAAAGAGACTACTAGCAATGACACATTACATTACTACTATTCCTGTTAGTCACTCCAACTAAGCTGCAATGCTTGTGTCTGGAGTGGTTACGAACGAACGAACCTTACGTTTTACACAGTCCGCATACTAACTCATTAGGCTATTATGCTTATTAGTTGAAGAAGAATAAATTTAAAAATATAATTTATTATACAGTATTTTTTATTTACCTTTCTTGAAGCAATATGCCCACATAGTCTTCCATTGTGAATGGCGGCCTACCTCGACTGCTTTCTTTATTCGCTCATTCGTTCGACGTACGTGATATATAATTTCACTGTCTTATAGATATTAGTTCTAGCGTAATTTTATTAGAAAGAGAGAAAAAGATATCTAGGGATCTTCTAAAAATGCTGATGTACACTTTTTAAGAACGTAAGCCATGCTTAGTTGTACGATGCTAAGCTTTGTCTCGCCAACGCTTCATAGAGGCATTGGTGACTGTAGGAATCACTACGGGTATGCGATCCCGAACTGCTCTAGCTTCTGCTGTCATGACCCTTCTCCTGTCACAGTAGTATCCTATTCCTATCCTTTTCCGTCACAACGTCCCACCTCACAACGTCACCTCGTCCTATTATCCTTTTCCCTCACAACCACACAATAAGGCGGAAGTCTCCCGCCAAGACCGACTGGCAATCCCGGCCAGTCATAAGACCTGCTAATATAGCAGCTTATATCGGCGTCAGAGGTCTCGTTAACGTCCACGTCACTACCTCTCTCCGATTGTAGCGGTCCCCCGTTCCATTGGACTCGGGGTGGCAGAGGCAAAAGTGCATCTGTGTTAGCGCGAACACTGACATTTTTAATGTATCGTTCACTATAATATCTCCTGCACAAATGACTTGGCTGACTAGGTGACATTCACTACTCAGAGAACTCTTAGGCAGGGAAGGATAACTTTGTAATAATTTGTAAAATGCTAATATTAGATGTTTATATTAGATTATGTTAATATTAGATACTATCTCCCAAATACATCAGTGAAATAAGTCTAGTCGTACTTACGCAATACATTGATGATTTCTGCGAATAATTTATACTATTTAATAAATCAATAGAAAATAATTTGGAAAATGTGTAAACAAGGACATGGCTTTTGTAATTGTCATATTTCTAAAAAGCGTAGTATTATATTATCTTTGAGTATTTTGAAAGGTGAAACATGACATATATTACCTCATAGAATAATTATTATTGCTTACTATACCTCTGTGTATTATACATTAGACTTCATTCATCATTACCATTAGAAAGAAAACAATATTATAAATATTCACGCCATTCCCAATACCGATGTAGACAAATAAGTCCTTTTGACTCACCTTCCACCGAAAACATTTTTTGGGACAACGTGACAGTTGATGAGACCGTCGCCGTCTTCATGTCCAAGCCGACGATATAAGTTTTTGAAAAACCCGTTGGTATTTTACCAGTGTACCACCTGGAGATCGAACTCGGGTCTCTTGATTCGAATTCCGATCGCACAACCACACGGCTATCAGGGCTTATTAATATTACATTATTCACACGTGCTTGTTTCTCCAAAACATTGAAACAGCTTTAGTATAACCTGTTTCAATGTTTTAGAGAAATTACATGAATGAGCTGAACGCCGGTATTTACTTATAGGAACTTCGTTTCGCCTGATTTATCCCCTGACTTATGCATAGTTGAATGTCAAGTGTCAAAGAGATCTCCATGTTAATCAAAATTTTCTAACAACATAACAAAATCGCAACTTACGTCTAATAATGACTTTTATATTAAAATTTTTGATGCCTAATGATACATTATTGTAATTTTGGTAGGAACCTCTTACAAAAAATACAGCCTATTTTACAGTTGATAATATATCTATATACGGCTATTGGTTAATCTCTAATGTAATAAAATAAAGAAATAAAATCAGTTTATTGGTTTAGAAGTTAGAGCGTAACAAACAAACAAATTCACTTTCGCATTTAAAATATTAGTTACGATTGTATCATATCTGTTGGACTCCACGAGACATTAAAAAGCTTTTATCTACTTACCTCTTTATTAACTCATACAACATTTATATTTCAGGAGTGTTAGTTTGGAAAAAATTAGGTAGTATTCTTGAATTGTAATATAGAATTTCAAATTATAAAAATAATATTAATTTTATGTTTGAAAGAACATTCAATATCATTTTTATTTCTCAGAAAATCACTTAAAACAAAATTTTAATTTTTTTTTACACAGTTCTGTATGTTTCACTGTCACAACTTGCAGTAAATGCAATATAATGACAGCATATGCGATTTTCCATTTTTAAGCATTCCCTTTTAAAGCACGTTGTATCTCACTAAACATCTTGTTCTTTGTTTCGGGAATACAAAAGATCACAAACAATAGGAAGAGCAAACAGTTTACACAATAGATTCAGAACATAGCCGCTGTGCCGATGAGATATATCAAAGGTTCGAAATATCTCGTCAGAATGAATTGGGTGAGGGCCGAGAAGAATAAACTGATACAAGTTCCGATCATTCTGAACGAACTGTCGAGTAACTCTGCGATCAGTAATAGATACAGAGATCCTATACCTGCAACAAATCAAATCAAATCATTTATTTATCTACACAATAATGTAAATTCGTTTATCGATAGTCATTTTTAATCTACCATCGCTTCGTAATGAGGTTCCTCTAACGGAGAAGAAACAGGCGAAAGAAACTCCGTAACAAATAATCCGTAACCACAAATGATATTACGTATCTAGATACATACATATATAAAGGCTTGTAAAAGTCTACTCCAGTATATTGAGTCACGATAGCCGAGTGGTTGGGTAGTCGGAATTTCGAGTCGAGAGACTCGAGTTCGATCCCCAGGTGGCAGGCTCGTACCAAAGAGTTTTTCAAAAACTTATGTACGAATTACATCGTTGGCTTAGACATTAAGGCGGCGACGGGCTCACCACCTGTCACGTTGTCCCGAAAATATCTTCAGTGGAAGGTGGGTCGAAGGGACTTAATTGTCTAGACTAGACCTCTGTCTACCCCTTTATTAGGAATTGCGTGAAGATATTTATTTAAATTAATTTAAGATTTTTCCTTAGTCTCCTCTTACGACACCCACGGGAAGAAATGAGTGGTAGTGTAACTCCGAATTGATACGGCAATGATATTATTAATCTATAAATACAACGAGCTGACCCCGCAAACGTTGTTTTGCCATACAAAAAAAATAGGGGTTTATCGTAGAAGGGTAAAAATTTAGGGTTGTATATATTTTTTAATGCCACATTTTTGTCCAAAAATTAAAAAAAAATGTTAAGGATGAACAACCCTTATCACTTAGGGGTTTGAAAAGTAGATAGTAGCCGATTCTCAAATCTACTGAATATGCATATAAAATTTAGTAAAAATCAGTAAAGCCGTTTAGGAGGAGTTAGGTAACTAACATTGTGACACGAGAATTTTATATATAAGATTTAATCTTTACGCAATTTCCCAGTACTGAAATAAACAGAAGCCTAGGCGGTAAAGTCAACTTTACAACCTTAACACTAGCAGCCCGAGACATCCGATGTGATGAAATTTTTTTAGCGCAATAGCCGGTTTGATTGGTGTGATTTAGGTGTGGAGTGAAACATAACGTCGAAGATTCGGGCCTGCCATTACACTATTATCGTAAACCAACTCCAGATACAAGCATTGCAGCTTAGTTGGAGTCGTTAACAGGAATACTAGTAATGTTATTTAGCATGGCTAGTAAGTATACTTTAAAAAAATAGGACATATCTTTGTTTTCTCAATATATTTTAATGGCTGCAACTTAAGAAATATTAGACCAAAATTATCAGATCTACGACAGTCGTCGTGTTTCCCAACTCTAATCCATTAGTCTGTTCCTTTGTTTGTTTGCTCGTACCTCATAGCCAGTGATCATATTCACTCTCTGTACCCTTCAACTTGAACACAAAAACTTTCACGTTGCTATTTAGTGGTGGAATCAGACGACCTACACAAATAATATATGTATTTAACATAATGAAAGGCCATAATGTTAAAAGTACCTGCATGAAAACAAACGACGACCAAGCCCAAAGAAATAAGCGGGAAGTAATTCATGAATCCAGAGATCTTGCGTGTTTCTATATATTTGAAGAACACGCCCAACCCCAGCTGAAAATTAAATGTATTGTATACATTATTTTCAAGATTCCGTTTTGAAAAAAAAATATCATCGCAACAGCCTGTAAAAGTGTATTGTAGGACAAAAGCCTCTCCCGTCGAGTAGGTTTGCATAATCACCACGCTTGGTAAGCGGCTTGGCGAACAGACATTCGCGTTGGCTGCCCTTTACCGGTCTGATATATCTCGAGATGGATATCCCGCCATTTATCGTTAGCCAATTGGACTTTTAATGCTTTTCCTTAAGTCGCCTCTTACGACATCCACAGGAAGAAGAGGGTAATATTCTTTCGCCGCAACACCACGGCAATTGAATAATGGTACATCAATATCACAGGAAAATTTAATTAAAATCCTTTCAGTGGATTTGAATCCTGTAAAGAGAAAGAACTAATGTAACCCTATTGTGCAGCCATGTCCTGTAATGGACTATTCGGGCTCTTGTAGTGGCATAACGAAAAGGAAAGTAATAAGGTGCAAAGAAGTTTACAGAAGGTCCCGCATTAAGTTCTCATTTTGTAAAAGTACTCCATACTTGGTTTGTTAATCGTTCGTCGAATAATTTCACTCTGATGTCTATAATGAGACAACTACCCACTAAGACCCTCGCGACAAAATGACCTCAATTGACCTCACGAAGAACTATGCAAATAGTTCCTACGGAGACTTCAGTCAAGGATCTTTACCTACATTAGTATACTTTAGAACCTTTCTTCCATTAATACCTATTCTTGCATTTTAATAGATTGTTATCGTTGCCTTCAAACATTCACAAAGGTCGACACTTAGGAAGGGTTGACTTATTTTTGAACGTCCTAAAGTTCTATGGAATTTGTTTGGAAATACTTCAAACGAAAATTCATTCAATTAAATTGTAGTGCATGACAAAACATCTCTTAAATTATTTAACTCTTAAATGATCAACTCTGATTGGCTATTTGAATAGAATGAAATACCGTTTATTCATTGACGCAAAAAATACTATATGATTATAATGTTTTTTTTTTACTTTTCAGCACCAGCAACTGCTGACGCATGAGACCTGATCCACAGCACCTCACAGACCACAGTCTTGCAGAATATTGGCGTGAACGTACAGTAGTAGCAGTCTAAATTTCGTAATTTCCTTATTCCTAATTCCTTCCATAGGAAGAGTATCTGCAGCCCCTCTGCAAATGAACATAGGTAGACCAGTAGTCCTTCATGATCAGGTGAACAGATTCCTCATTTGCCAACTTCAGCCATAAAAAATACCCCTGATTCCAGAGTATATTTTTTGTAAGAATACTAACAGTGCTAAGTAACATTAGCAGTATTCTTTTTAACCATAACATACGAGTATAGCTAAGCTGCAATGCTTAAAGAATGAATGGTATACGACAGTTGAATGATGAATGATGATATAAATCAGATATTAATTACCATTCCAAGTGCCATCCCGATATTTGTAACACCCAAAACGGGTTTCCTTCCATACTTATCGGTAACCAAGCTTGAAAACATACTCGCAAGCAACTGTAACACACCAACCACGACAGAAGCGAGCTCTGGTTCAACACTAGTTTTCGTTAAAACTAATACCGTTTGCAAATAACATGATACACTGTTATATCCAACCAGTTGCGCCCCTAAAGCTAGAACTATACCTAATACTGTGACTTTTATCAAAGTTGTATTTTTTAATACTGCCTTCTTATCCAACTTTACTTCTTCACTGAGCGCATATTCCTTCATATCTAGTAGAGCTGACGATTCCGATTCACGGAAATACTTTAAGATTTTTAATGCGTCATCCTTTCGACCTGAAATTCAAACGATTATGTATATGGGATAATTGAATTAAGTATGTTATATATTATACATATTTGCCACTATATTTTTCTTGTATATTTTATGGCAAAGATTTTTTCACTTCAGATGCACCTTTATAATATATGTAGTTATATAAAGGTATAGTAAAGGCGTTTTCCTAAAAATATTTTTGGTAGAAGGTGGCTCAAAGGGACTTAATTGTCTAGACTAGACTTAGAACTGCCCCTCCCCATAATTGGGGGCGGAGGGTGTGTGGGCCACTGGTTACCTGCACACACCAGACGAAACGCAGAAGTTTGTTAGACTTCTACTTTACGTCGGTATTCTGTGAGGTCGTGGTACTGCCCCGGTCAAGCGGGCGCATTCATGCAACAAAAAAAGTTGATGCGTGGCTCTACCACTTTCATTTACATTCTTTTTTTTTAACATATTCATTTAATTGTCTTTTGTCCTTTCAGCAATTCCATTGACTGGAGTCTTCGTGACCTACGTAGGTAAAAAGCAATGCCTCCTTATAGGATTCATACCAAAGATCATATCAGCATTCTTTGTCTTATTTTCCACGAAGTATTGGATGCTGCTGGTCGGCCGAATTTTCAACGGAATGGGCGACGTTTTCTTCGTTAATGTCGTATGTCCATACGCCGCAGAAATTGCTAGTGTGAGTATTATGTAGTGACATAAAAGAAATATAAATAGATGAAATATTTTCAATCCCGTTACACTTTAATATCTATATCTATATCATAAAGAAATAGTGGAATGAGGGAAAGTAAATTTGAAGTCATTTTAAGATGAAGTTTCACCAAGACACCAAAATGTTTAATCGGAGTATTCAGTATATTATAAAGTAAGATTTCTGGCTTAAATAGTAAATAATTTATATAACGTGGTGCTCACAGCGTAAGAATACACTTCGGCAATAGAAATAGTTGTAGCGATTCGGATGAAAATTTGTTTTTTTTTTTTGTTTTCAATAAAATTTTGTTTTTGACGACCTTCGTGGACGATGTGGCGTATACACCGGTTTTAAAGGTATCGTAAGCTCTAAGGTCGCGGGTTGATTCCCGGTTCCCGGGAATTCCAGGTCAATGTAGAAATTACTTTTTCTACGTTGTCTCGGGTTTCTGTTTTCATCTCTAGAGAGAGAGAGAGAGTACACTTTATTGCACACCATAGAAAAAAGAAAGATAATATGACAAACAGTCTAAACATAAATGGTAGCACAATGGGCGGCCTTATCGCTCAAAGCGATTTCTTCCAGACAACCTTTGGATGGACAGGATTTAGAAGAAAAGAATTCTGGTGTAGGTAAGTAACAAATGAAAAGATATATACACCAATACAAGTATTACACAAAAAATAGATATGTTGTCAATTAAAGATAAAGATAAATATATAATATAAACTTACATACATACATTCATATATACACATACAAAAAAAAATTATATACATATATATATATATATATATATATATATATATATATATATATATATATATATATATATATATATATATATATATATATATATATATATATATATATATTACTTTGGGGTTAAAGGTATGTATGTGACATTGTCCTTTTTATTTATTATTAGTAATTACATAATATTATAAGTTTATCTATAGATAAATTATTATATATAAATCTAGTTTTATCCACGAGACACTTGTGAAAAATTCGATGAGAATTCATTAATCGATAATTAAAATAAATAAATGAATATCTTCACGCAATTCCCAATACAGGGGTAGACAGAGGTCTAGTCTAGACAATTAAGTCCCTTCGATTCACCTTGCACCGAAGTTATTTTCGGGACAACGTGACAGGTGGTGATCCCGTCGCCGAAATTAATCGATAAAATTTAACTAATCCTCCCAGGAAAGAGGCTTGTGAAGGAGAGGAGAGGATTTAAGTAAAAAAAACAACTACTTTAATTTTACTTGCATCTCTATTTATTTACTGAAAGACATAAGAGGATCTCTTGGAACACTAGCACATATTATGCATTATTTGGGGATGTTGATAATGCTCAGTGTTGGACCCTATGTTTCTTACTTCACGGTTAACGTTACGTATGCAAGTATTCTGGTACTGTCTTTAATACCAATACTTATTTTACCAGAGAGCCCATACTATTTGTACACAAAAGGTAAGAAGTACATACAAAAATTATTTTATTAGGTAGTAGAGTTTATGCAAAAAGTTATTGTAAGAGATATCGGCGTGGAATATGTAAGAATTTCTTAATTTCCTTTCCTTTTCCTTCTAGTGGGTTCCACAAGAGGAGACTAAGGTTTAAAGCTTTAAAGCTCTTGATTTACAATTGAACTGACCGAGGAAGGGGTTTCTTTCAGCTTTGTTTTGTCTACTTTTTTTGTCTACTTTGAGTATTAATAATTTTTTGCGCCTCCGTTTTTTCCACATCAAGTTTCTACACAATGCTCTGATTTCTTTTCTGGGTCTTTTACAACTCCACAACGGGGCATTATCGCCCACTTTGAAAAAGGCTGGATTAAGGCCTGCAGCGTTAAAGACGCTCGTTTTAGCTGAAAACGAGCGTCTTTTAATATATGTAGTTATATAAAGGTATAGTAAAGGCGTTTTCCTAAAAATATCATTGGTAGAAGGTGGATCAAAGGGACTTAATTGTCTAGACTAGACTAGATATCTTCACACAATTCCCAATACAGGGGCAGACAGAGGTCTGGTCTAGACAATTAAGTCCCTTCAACCCACCTTCCACCGAAGATATTTTCGGGAGAACATGACAGATGGTAAGCCCGTCGCCGTCTTTATGTCCAAACCAACGATATAATTCGTATCGAAATCGTAATCGTAAGTTTTTGAAAAACCCATTGGAGCCTGCCAGAAGATCTAACTCGGGTCTCTCGACTCGAAATAACGCCCACCCACCCACTCGACGACAGCCGAGTGGGTGGGTGGTCGGGATTGAGTTACTTAGAGCTTACGATACCTTTAAAACCGGTGTATACGCCACATCGTCCACGAAGGTCGTCAAAACAAAATTTTATTGAAAACAAAAAAAAACAAATTTTCATCCGAATCGCTACAACTATTTCTATTGCCGAAGTGTATTCTTACGCTGTGAGCACCACGTTATATAAATTATTTACTATTTAAGCCAGAAATCTTACTTTATAATATACTGAATACCTGATTAAACATTTTGGTGTCTTGGTGAAACTTCATCTTAAAATGACTTCAAATTTACTTTCCTCATTCCACTATTTCTTTATGATATAGATATAGATATTAAAGTGTAACGGGATTGAAAATATTTCATCTATTTATATTTCTTTTATGTCACTACATAATACTCACACTAGCAATTTCTGCGGCGTATGGACATACGACATTAACGAAGAAAACGTCGCCCATTCCGTTGAAAATTCGGCCGACCAGCAGCATCCAATACTTCGTGGAAAATAAGACAAAGAATGCTGATATGATCTTTGGTATGAATCCTATAAGGAGGCATTGCTTTTTACCTACGTAGGTCACGAAGACTCCAGTCAATGGAATTGCTGAAAGGACAAAAGACAATTAAATGAATATGTTAAAAAAAAAGAATGTAAATGAAAGTGGTAGAGCCACGCATCAACTTTTTTTGTTGCATGAATGCGCCCGCTTGACCGGGGCAGTACCACGACCTCACAGAATACCGACGTAAAGTAGAAGTCTAACAAACTTCTGCGTTTCGTCTGGTGTGTGCAGGTAACCAGTGGCCCACACACCCTCCGCCCCCAATTATGGGGGAGGGGGGCATTCTAAGGGAGGCAACGCATCTGCTAAGCCTCTGGTATTGCGGGTGTTCATGGGCGGTGGTAATCACTTACCATCACGTGAGCCACCTATTCGTTTGCCTCCCTTTTTCTATAAAAAAAAAAGAGAAGAAACAAATATGGAAAGAGAGAAAAAAATAAAAGTGATATAATTGCTTAAATTGCTTGTTAATTGTCTGGCCTTCAAAACGTAGGGTTAGGGTTCAAATCCCTATAAAGGAAAACATTTTGTATGAGGAGTTTGAATATTTGTGCTCCATGGACACATAAAAACATGCATAACAGCCTGTAATTGTTCACTGCTGGACACAGGGCTCTACCGTGGCTAGTTTCGCCAAAAGCACCATTTCGGCAAGCGTATTGGTGATTGCAATGTCTGATGTCTTATACCTTAGACTCTGTTGACTTAGACGCCTCACCGGTGTGCTTATTTTGGTCCTGTATGATTTCGAGATGGTTATTCCGCCATCTGTTGGTGACAATTAATATTCCCATGGCTTTCCTGTAGGCTTACGCCGCCCAGAAGAATAAAAGGGGTGGTATATTCTTTAGTTGATTCAACAACAACCAGAGTCAAGAGTCATGGATGTTTATATGTGTTTACCATGATTTATCTGTGCAAGTAAATGTATTTTATTACCATCCATGGTATCCTACTTTTGAACTACATGGTGTGGTGAATGTTTTCTTTTAAAAATAAAATTATGTTGTAAAAGCCACGACCGTGTGGTGGGTTTGGAGGTTTTTGATCATATCAACTGGCTCACCACTTGTCACTACGTCCATATAAGCTATAACATGATATATAATATGTAGAGATTATCCTGATTAAATGAAATAATTGGTTTTTCAACTCACTTCAGTCTTTTATTTTCACTTTTACTATTTTAGAATATTAATTTCGTCTTATCACTTTCTTCTTTCTTTCACGTACGCCATTCGTCTCCTCTCTCCCTCACACATCATTCTATCTCATCTCATTCATCTCAATCAATCATTATGTCATATCTTCCCTCTTAGTCTCACTTATCCTTTCTCTCACTCATTTACACATCCTACACTCGGCCATCCTGCTTTCATATCTGTCCTCAGATATGGTTTACATTTTAATAAAAAAACTTTATTTTTAATCTAGTAGGAACATAGATTACATCATCACTAACTTAATTAGTACTTAAATAAACTAGACATCTTTAGAAAACTTAAATAAACTAAACTTTTAAAAGAAAATAACACCTTATGGTGTAACACGTTGTTACTTTATAACACAAAAACAACAATAAAAATATCCTACTTTAACATTCATTCTTCATCCACCCTTACACATACTGCTGAAAACTATCAAAATTAGTGTTCACCTGAAACATACAAAAATATTAAGACACATTAATCATCATCTCCAGGCCACCTCTTCATCAAATCAGCTGAGCTTGATATCTTGTTCGGCCCTTCTGTAGTGTCGTACACCTTCTCCACATCATAGCGGTCATTTCGTTTTATCTTCACTACTTTGTAAGGTCCAAAAAACTTCGGTTTCAGTTTCAACCCTGGTCCAAACTGCGTTCTCTTGATAGCAACTAGCTCATCTAGCTCGTACTTGTTGCTGTCCTTCCTTTTCTTATCATAGGTCTTTCTGTTTTCTTCCTGTACTTTCTGGATTTGTTCTTTGGCCTTCTGCCTCAGTTCTTCTCTCTGTTCGTTGTGTTGTTCTGCTAGCTCTTGTTGCAGTAGTTCAACAATTTGTAGGTCATCTTTACATTTCATCTTTGAGCCCACCATCAACTCAAAAGGTGTGGTATCTGTACTCCTCTGGTATGTGTTGTTCAGCGCTCTCTGTACTCTGCTCACATGTTTGTACCATAACGATTTGTCCTCTATACACAGCTTCGTAAACATTGAGTGAGTATGCGGTGAACCCTCCACCTGACCGTTTCCTCGTGGTACTCCCGTCGTGATCTTCGCATGCTCTATGTTTTCATCTAGACAGTATTTCGTGAAGTCGCCCCTCGTGAATGCTGTTCCTCTATCAGTTATGATTCTGGTAGGGTTGCCAAATATCTGCTGGTGTGCTTGCATCTTCGTCAGTACTTCTGCGGATGTTGTCGACTTCGTGGGGTAAAGCCACACAAACTTCGTAAAGGCATCAATCACTGTCAAAATATGATTGTACTGCTTCCTCGTCTCCGTGAGTGGTCCTATGTGATCTAAATGAAGGGTATGCAGGGGTGTTCCTTCTTTATTGATTATTTCCTTCTCCATAGATCTTGGTACCACCATCTGCTTCTGATCTCCTTTGTAAATAATTCCATTGTCCATCCAGTAGTCGTTGTATTGTCCGTCCTGTAGTATAATCGTTCTGATAGCATTCAGCTCATCGTCTGATTCTTGATTGTGTCTCATCTCGTCATGTAAGCTTGTTATAGCTAGCACGCATGGGTTTCTGCTCAGTGCATCAGCATGCTTCATCTTCGTTCCTGCTCTGTGCTCTATTTCGAAACCATACTCGTCTAAAAACAAAGCCCATCTTGCCACTTTTGGAGCTAAATCTTTCTTTCTCAGTGTCATTTCGAATGCCTTGCAGTCTGTCACTATCTTGAAGTGTACTCCGTACAGGTATTGTCTAAGCTTCTTCACTCCTTCAATAACAGCTAATGCTTCTAGCTCATAGCTGCTATACCGGCTCTCTGCATCACTTGTTTTATGACTCATGTAGTGTACTGGGTGTAGGTCACCATCGGCATGTCTTTGCAATAGTATTGCGGCTAAAGCTTGGCTAGATGCGTCTGTGTGCAACTCCGTAGGTAGTCTGGGATTATAGATCTTCTACACTGGATCTGTCCTCAACTTCTGCTTCAATTCATTGAACGTACATCTTTGTTCTCCACCAAAATTAAATCTGTCATGCTTTCTGAGTAAATCCGTCAATGGTTTTGCAATCTTTGCGTAGTCTTTGATATACTTTCTGAAGTATGAAGTTAATCCAATAAAACTCATCACCTGTTTTGTGTTCTTTGGTTCTGGGAATCTCACCACAGCGTCTATCTTCTCACGGCTGGGTCGTACTTCTCCGTCTTTGATACGATGTCCTAGGAACTCAATCTCTTCATTTAAAAGCCTTGCCTTCTTCCAATTTATCTCTAGACCATAATCAGCTGCCACATTCAGAACTTGCTGTAATCTTTCCACGGCTTCGACCTCGCTGATTGCTGGAATAATAATATCGTCTATAAATATAATCATCACATTCTTTGCTATTAGATCTCTGAATATAATCGTTATAAATCTCATGAAACACTTAGGCGATGAAGTCAATCCAAATGGTGCCCTCAGAAATTCGAACTGCCCATGATGCGTCACAAATGATGTGTATGGCACTGACTCCTCACCACCTTCAAATGAAAAATCCGTTTTGAGATCTAATACGCTAAATATCTTACCGTCTTTCAGTTTGTCAATCACGTCATCTATGATTGGCAAAGGGAATTCATCTTTAAGAATCTTCTTGTTTAGTAGCCTGTAGTCGACACACTCTAGTAGTGTCATCTTTCTTCTTGACCAACACCAGGGGACTAGCATATTCAGAAAAACTTACCCGCGCAATGCCTTTCTCTATCCACTCCTCTACCTGGTCTTCCACTAACTTTTGCTCCGTCTACGCAAGCCTTCGTGGGCGTTGGGCAACTGGGATGTCGTCCTTCAACACAATCTTCAATTGTACTGGTGCTTCTTTAGTTTGGCACGGTTTGTAATCCAATACCATTTGCTCCACCTGCTCTCGAGTGTTTACACCTGCTGCACAACCTGTTAACTCAATTTGGTTAGCAAAACAATCAACTCTCTTCCACCATTCATCATCTTTCGGGTACAACTTCGCCTCTCCATCACATAACACCATCACTAATTCACTCAGAAATTCTTGCCCTAAAATAACCGTAAACGGCATACAGTCTCTAGGCACTACATGGAATGTCACGTCTTCGTAGAGCTCTCCGTCGATCGTCACGTTAGCACGAAACTGTCCGCTCGATTTCACCTTTGTTTGGCCAAGTCCAGATATCACCAAATTGTCGTCGTATTTCTCGATGTTAAACGCCATAAACTGGTCGTCGGCCACTAGATGCGCACATGATCCTGTGTCTAGTAATGTCTTGACTTGAAAACCACACATTTCCATCATTTTCATGGGTTTTTTCTGCACTTTCAACTTAAACTCGTCTTTGTTATTGTTTTGAATGTGAAACATTCCGCCATGTTCTCCGTTTTCATTGTCAAACGTGAACTCTCGCTCCTCATTGGCTGTTGTCGTGTTTTGACAATCACTTGCAAACATGGCCGCCCTCGGCTTCATGTTTGGTTGGTCGAATCTTCGAGGCGTCGTCTTATTGGCTGGCACCCGGCGCCGCCAAATTTGAATGCATTTCCGCCGCTTCCGCTGCCAACAGCGCCATCACGTCTAGCGGAGGATTGTGGAACCTCGACTTTGCAATGCTTACTCAAATGTCCGAATGCATTACAGCGAAAACACTTGATTCCTGTGGGACAGTCGCTCGCCATATGGTCATTCTCCCCACAGTTGTAGCACCGTCTCCGCTGCTGACCACCTGTCTGCTGTTTGCCACTCATCGTTGGTCGTCTCGAACCTTGTCGCTCGCTGGTCTCCTTTGGTGCAGAGCTTCTTTTAGCCTCTGACCTCTCCTTCATTTGTTCATACAGCTTTAATCTATCTTTGAGTACTGAGTATGTAACAGCGCCATAAAGTATAGTCTTGTTTACTTCACTATCTTAAATGCCCTCAACAATGTACTGTATTGCCACATTGTCATTGAACCTAGCGCGCTTGCCCATCTCCTTCATCTTTAGCATGTACTGCATGTAGGTTTCACCAGGTTCCTACTTCCTAGCTGCCATCAGCTCATGCATCTCTTTGCTGTTGATCTTTCAGGAACTCTTGTAACAATGCCGCTTTCAGTTCTTTGAAGCCTTTGAACACCTTCTCCGTCTTTAACCATAGTGCTGCTGTACCTTCCAGTGATCTTCTTGCAATAATGAGCTGCTGCTGAGGTGTCCAATTGAATATTTCTGCGTTGTCCTCAATGTCTTCTGCCCACTTCACAGCAGAATAGGTATCGTCATCGCCGTTGAATTTGGTTATGTTGTAGAATCCGTCTAAATAGGTTGCAAACAACTTCTCCGGTTTTTCCGTCTTATCAGTCGTCTTTTCTGATTCCGTCGTCATTGTGATTGTATCGTCTTCTTTGGTTTATTCGTGTTTTCGTCTTTGAGGTTATGAAAACCACGCCGGTCACGTCGTAAAAATTTTGGGATGATCCCGGACGAGCCCCCAAAATTTGTAGGGATTATCCTGATTAAATGAAATAATTGGTTTTTCAACTCACTTCAGTCTTTTATTTTCACTTTTACTATTTTAGAATATTAATTTCGTCTTATCACTTTCTTCTTCCTTTCACGTACGCCATTCGTCTCCTCTCTCCCTCACACATCATTCTATCTCATCTCATTCATCTCAATCAATCATTATGTCATATCTTCCCTCTTAGTCTCACTTATCCTTTCTCTCACTCATTTACACATCCTACATAATATCAGTCATGATAGCCCAGTGCTTGGGTGATCTGAATTCTAGAGAACCGAGTTCGATCCCCAGTTAGTAGGCCCGTACCAGTGAGTTAATTAAAAAAACTTATGTACGAAAA
The DNA here is from genome assembly GCA_029286605.1 of Sericinus montela. Classification (NCBI taxonomy): domain Eukaryota; kingdom Metazoa; phylum Arthropoda; class Insecta; order Lepidoptera; family Papilionidae; genus Sericinus; species Sericinus montela. The sequence goes on along the minus strand of JAGSMR010000030.1, from coordinate 3,842,064 downwards.
TCGTTAAATCGTTGGCTTTAACTTATCGGTGATAGGCTTAACACCTGTCACGTCTAAGAAAATGTCTTCGGTAAAAGGTGGGTCGAAAGGACTTAAATGCATAGAACTCTGTCTACTATACTCTGTCTCTAATAGTATTGGAAAGAGAGTGAAGATATTTTTTATGACAGACAATCTTCCACTAACAATAGCGACGTTACTCACTTATTAGCCCAGCTAGAAACGCTACCGACACTATCCATGATCCTTCAGCTTCGGATATAGGAGTGGACAGTGGAGTTTCCTCCGCATTCTTCAGTTTCAATAGAACCGGAGACGGCCAAGCTAAGCCCATTCCCACGTTCATCACGCTTAAATTAACTGTAAACATAAATTTAAATTTTCTTTTATTGTAACTTATGACTAACTAATCATAATATGTAAAAATATGTCTAAGCAATAAAAATTAAGATTTATGAGTAAACTAAAGTACTGTGGCAGCCTGTGAGTGCTGGACAAAGGCTTTCTGCCAAATATTTGAGAGAGATTGATGTCGGCCACGCCGCTCCATTGCATGTTAGAAGACATACCATGAAAACGAAATGTTACTTTTTTTATTATTTTTCAAAGTGGCAGGTTTTATTGCGATGTCTTTCTTCAACGTCGGGCTCATAATGTACTTAAGTAATGTACTTATGTACATAGTTTAAGTACTTAAAATTGCTGTACAGAACTTTTTACTTATAAAAAAAAGAATAAGATTACATCATGGCGACATAAATATATAAAAATTGCCTAAGGATATTAGAAAACTGCCTACTTTGTAAGAATTTTAAGTCGAAATATTTGCTTTGTTTTTAGAGAAAAGTTTTTTCTACTGTCAAAGATTATTTAGATAATAGGATTAATATGTTTGTAGTTTGATATTTTACAATTACTACAAAATATTACAAAGTATTAATCATGTCATTAATTAACATTACAATTTAAGCAGAATATGTACATAATAATTTTCACATTTAATTATATAAAAGGATATTCCATTGATATAAAAGGATATTCCAGTTGTATCCTGTTAAACAACATATGATACACTACATGGATGAATTATCTAACATGTATTGACAATCAACATTCAAAGAAACAAAATTATGTTAATATTTACAATACTTATCAACTAAAAATTACTATAATCACAGAGACGTACTACTCGTGGCATAGTACTACGAACGCTGGCTGCATTTCCACGTTGAATGGCTAGACTTAACCGTTGAGCGAGAAAAGGACCAGCCATAGTATAATAGCCATAATATAAAAACTAGTAACAAATAACTCTGAAATTCAAAGTACATAGTAATATCGAGTGTGCTTTGTTTATGTAAGTAAAGAATATAAAGTCGCTTCATTTCGTACAATTTATTTAATAAGGATATTGTATCTATACAATATGCTTATATCCATGCAAATAAGATAGTAATAATTCAATAAAAGAATTGCATAAAGCGTTGATATGACTATTGTGGTTTTCGATGATAATTATTGTTATATACATATAAATAAAATTGGTGTCTGTTTTAATATTGAAATAACCGTTTTATACTACATGTATATGAATATATTCGGTACATACACCAAAGTGTAATTTTTTTACAATATTTGTCTTTCTGTTTTTTCCGGCTAATCTCTGAAACGGCTGAACCAATTTTAACAGGACTTTCACTGACAGATACCTTATGTTATAAGGAGTAACATAGGCTACTTTTACTTTAGAAACATAGTTAGGGTTCCGCGTTAAGTATTAAACTGCGGGCAAAGCCGCAGGGGGCAGCTAGTATACAATAAAACTCGATTACAACTCCGTGCTAAAATAAAACTGTGCAAAGGTAACTCTGATAAAATATGAGATGTCACGTAGTATTTACAAGTGTCTCCTTTTATCATTCGATCTTCATTTTTAAACCTTTTTATAAAAGGTAAAAAATAAAAAAATACCTATTAAAATAGCTGCATAACGCTTCACTTTAGCAAAAGAAATAGGACTTAACATATTGATCACTTTAAGCACGTCAAACACTCAAATTTTGTGCTAAAACTTATATCAAAAGGACTTAATTTTAATACACGTTTCATACATTTAAGAGAACTTTCATAAATAAAGGCTTCATTTAATTAGTTTCTCATAACTATGTATTTAAGACGAACTCACACTAACTCGTACGTGCATATGTATCGATGTTTATTTTGGTTTTGGCATAAACTGACTTAATTAGATATACAAAACCACCAACCAAAACTGTATACAGTGTATGTATATATTGTGTTCAATATCCTTTGTCCCAAATGATGTCCTAATATATGTGAATCATATCATTACTTATGTAACTATGAGAGTGATGATCTGACATATATTACGATTGCGGTGCCTCGCTAGCGTGCAAGTAGTTCCAGATCTGTATATCTTAATTGTTAATTTTCAAACATCTGTCCATTCCATATATATATATATATATATATATATATATATATATATATATATATATATATATATATATATATATATATATATATATATATATATATATATATATATATATATATATATATATATATATATATATATATATATATATATATATATATATATATATATATATATATATATATATATATATATATATATATATATATATATATATATATATATATATATATATATATAACAAATGAATAGGCGGAAAGGAGTACACGAGGCGCGAAAGGTGCGCACGCACGGCGTGTAGCTGACAAGCGAGCGGCGCATGAGCGGCATATGTACCTGCGAAAATTAGGACCATACTTTATTAAGAGCAGTGAGTTGCAGATATCGAGTAAAAGGCAAGTTTACATTTCCACTTCTTTGCCAGTTCTTATTTTTATCTTGACTTGACTTGATCTTGAGTCAAAATAGCAGAGTGGTTGAGTAGTCGGAATTTCGAGTCAAGAGACCCGAGTTCGATCCCCAGGTGGCAGGCTTGTACCAATGGGTTTTTCAAAAACTTATGTACGATTAATATCTGTTAAAGCTACATATTTTTTTTCCAATTGTTAATCTCATTTACGCATAAGAAACTAAGCACCATAGTAACAGTAACAAATACGTAAGCGCATCTGTATTTATAGTTAGTCGCCATTACAAATTCAATCAAGACGCACGTTCGTTTCATTAAACAGAGTGACCTTAACCAAAACTGAACCTTAACTATATCAACAAAATCGTTGGCTTGGACATAAAGGCGGCGACAGGCTCACCATCTGTCACGTTTTCCGAAAATATCTTCGGTGGAAGGTGGATTGAAAGGACTTAATTGTCTAGATTACATCTCTGTCTACCTAAGTATTGGGATTGATACCCTCCACTCAAACCAACGCGCTACACCGCGCTACATAACGCGCTACAATCGCCTTTTATAGTGAAAATGCCTAGAGTAAAACTAGCTAAAATGCCCTTTACAGAAAAGTTCAGAAAAAAAAGATGTTTTCATCGAATCATCATGTCTTCACAACTAAGCCATTAGCTTCTCCCGTACGGGTTTTTCAAAATCGTTATGTATGTCAACCGAGTATATTTAACAAAGCATTTTGTAAAAAAATATATTGTGGTAGAAGGACCTAAGGCCACTTGCCCAGCCCCCAGTTGTTTTAAATATGATCTATGGTCTATGGTTATATATGGCTAATCTGGTGTCTGATAAGTTTTGAATATTTTGCTTCCTATCATCCGCCCTATAGTCACGATAGCCGAGTGATTGGGTGATCGGAATTCGAGTCAGGAAACTTTAGTTCGATCCCCAAGACTCGGCTAAGGGATTTTTTTTTTTCAAAAACTTGTGTATGAATTACATCGTTGGCTTGGACATAAAGACGGCGACGAGCTCACCACCACGTCACGTTGTCCCAAAAATTTCTTCGGTGGAAGATGAGTCGATTAGACTTAATTATCTGGACCTCTGTCTGCCCCTGTATTGGGAATGGCGTGAAGATATTTTTTTATTTATTTCATCATCCGCCCGGAATATGAATTACAATCGAACTAATTTTCCGCTATAATTATGTCGCCAAACACGTTTATTGGCATTTTAGTAGATTGTACTCCGATCTGTTTACCGTACCTAACTAATGATATATTCCTAATAATATTGACATTTAGAAATAGCATTAATCTTAAAAATTTAAATTATTTACTCATAATTGTATATGACGATCCGATAGCCGAGTTGGTAATTAAAGAAAAACTTTATAAGAAGGGTTATTATAATACAAATTAATATATTAATGACAGTAACCCCTGGGAATGAGGTGATCGCTCCCAAGCTATTTCTAGAAAATATCACATCACATTGTATAATACATTATATTGTAAAAAAATATTAAAACAAGAACCAAAAAAGAGGATACCCACGGAGTTTCTTTCGCCTCTTTCTTCTTCGTTGGAGGAACCTCATTACGAAACGGTGGTAGATTAAAATGACTATCGATAAACGAATGTACATTCTTATGTCGATAAATAAATGATTTGATTTGATTTATATTATGTATGTAAAAATGTATTATTACGTTGTAGGCTGTCACGTTGTACTAAACAAGCTTAAGTGAACAGTGGATCGAAGCAGACAAGTCTACACCTCTGCCGATCCCAATATGGGACATTGCGTGACGATATCAATAACAATATAAATATTGCAAATTGTCTAGCAGAGTTGGATAAATAAGTACGTATTTTTTTTTAAATATCTTCACGCCATTCCCAACAGGGATAGTCAGAGGTAGAGATAGGACAATTAGTGGGACCTTTCGACCCACATTCCACCGAAGACGATGTCCATGGATCAAGTACAAATATTAACATTCACAACAAAAATGTTTGCTAGCGGGATTCAAATTCGCAAGCGTTAGTTTCGAAAGTTGGGTTCAATTGACTTCAATTGGGTCGTCAATATATTGTAGTAGATTATTTTATGTTCAGTATTATTCTTTAATTTTTAGGTAAAACGCATTGTATCTAATGCAATGTATTAGAACGTGAATAAATAAATGTGTTTGTTCCTATCCATACAATTTATTTGTAACCTGTAAGTAGAGCGACACGTACGTTGAATTTATATCTCAGTAATTAAGTTTATAAATTACGATAGCACAATAAATATCCCATTCCTAAGCCGTTCATTAGCATTAGCTTCTCTTCTCTATTCTATATTTGAAAAGGATACTATTTTAAAAACTGGTATGTAATAATGTTAAAAGCTATATGTCGTAGTTAAATTAAAAAGTATAGGTTGAGAAAGGAACGTGCTTTTGAAGTTAAAACATTTATAGACAAGAGCGACAACCTTACCTCACCACCTGCCGCGTTGTCACAAAAATAAAAATAAATAAAGAGGGCTGGTTCTTTTCTCGCTCAACGGTTAAGTATAGCCATTCAACGTGGAAATGCAGCCAGCGTTCTTGGTACCATGCCACGAGGAGAAGGGCTCTACGATTTTAATAGTTTTTAGTTAATAAGTATTGTAAATATTAACATATTTTTTTCTGTAAATAAAGCATTACAGTTAAAAATAAATAAAGAATGTGGGTCGAAACAACTTAATTGTCTAGAATAGACCTCTGTCTACCCCTGTATTGAGAACTGCATGAAGATATTTATTTATTTTTACATGCTTGCATAGTTACTTAGAAACCTTCGTGGACGAGCAGCGCACACAGCAGTTCTCACGGTGTAGCCGCTGTGAAATTCGATTGCTGAACGTAGAAAACCACTTTTTTACATTTACTCGCATTAGCTACTCGCATTTTTTTATATAGAAAAGGGAAGCAAACGAGCCGTGGCTCACGTGATGGAAAGTGATTACCGCCGCCCTTGAACACCCGCAATACCAGAAGCATAGCAGATGCGTTGCCGCCCTTAGTGTGCCAAAGAATTTGGTGGAGGGAGGTGTGTGGGCCTCTGGTTACCTGCACTCACCAGACGAAACGCAGAAGTTTATTAGACTTCTACTTCACGCCAGTATTCTGTGAGGTCGTGGTACTTCCCCGGTCGAGCTGGCCCATTCTTGCAACAACAAAAGCTGATGCGTGGCTCTACCACTGTTATAATCGCATTAATCGATTAAGCTACTTTGGGAGCTTTTGCACAGAGCAAAGTATCTGATGTTTTCCCTATATATGTATAAATAATAAATAAATAAATATCTTCTCGCATTTCCCAATACGGGTGTAGACAGAGGTCTAGTCTTGACCTTTAAGTCCCTTCGACCCACCTTCCACCGAAGATATTTTCGGGACAACGTGACAGGTGGTGAGCGCGTCGCCGTCTTTATGTCCAAGCCAACGATATAATTTGTACATAGGTTTTCATAAAAACCCATTGGTACGGCCACTTGAGGATCGAACTCGGGTCTCTTGACTCGAAATTCCGACGACCCAACCACTCGGCTATCGTGACTTGGCTAATCGTATTTATAATTTAAAATGTATTTATCTATCTAAGTTACGGCGAGTGCCACACTAAATAAATAGTGAGCACAAAATAGTGAGCAGTGTTTAATGCCTTAACAACTTATCCTTGTCGCTTATTTTCAACTGACGCCTTCAATTGAATTGCAGAAGAGAAATCTTGTCTTTATGTCCTCCTACCCAATTCAGTCTCACAACAAATAGCTCAAAAAATATCGTATATATTAAATGGTATGAAATTGAGGCCACTAGTAAGTACTTTACGAAATAACTGTATAACATGTACATACAGATATAAAATCTGAATTAGCGGTAATTTCGTTTGGCGAAGTATGAGTCAAAGTGAAACCACAGTTGGTGATAAGCTCGTGTAAACGAGTTTTTTTTTTTTTTCTCAAAATTATGTACGAAATTCGGCGAAGAGCTCACCACCTGTTACGTTGTCCCGAAAATATATTCGGTGGAAGGTCGAAGAGACTTAATTATCTAGACTAGACCTCTGTCTACCCCTGTATTGGGAATTGCGTGAAGATATTTATTTTTATTTATTTATTTATTTATGTACGATTTATATCGTTTGCAAGTTTACCACAGGTCGCGATATCCCTAATAGTGAAAGGTGTGTCGAAATGACTTAATTGTCTTGACCTCTGTCTATTAAAGCATTGGGTACAAGACATTTATTTATTTTACATGCTTGCATAGTTACTTAGAAACCTTCGTGGACGAGCAGCGCACACAGCAGTTCTCACGGTGTAGCCGCTGTGAAATTCGATTGCTGAACGTAGAAAACCACTTTTTTACATTTACTCGCATTAGCTACTCGCATTTTTTTATATAGAAAAGGGAAGCAAACGAGCCGTGGCTCACGTGATGGAAAGTGATTACCGCCGCCCTTGAACACCCGCAATACCAGAAGCATAGCAGATGCGTTGCCGCCCTTAGTGTGCCAAAGAATTTGGTGGAGGGAGGTGTGTGGGCCTCTGGTTACCTGCACTCACCAGACGAAACGCAGAAGTTTATTAGACTTCTACTTCACGCCAGTATTCTGTGAGGTCGTGGTACTTCCCAGTCGAGCTGGCCCATTCTTGCAACAACAAAAGCTGATGCGTGGCTCTACCACTGTTATAATCGCATTAATCGATTAAGCTACTTTGGGAGCTTTTGCACAGAGCAAAGTATCTGATGTTTTCCCTATATATGTATAAATAATAAATAAATAAATATCTTCTCGCATTTCCCAATACGGGTGTAGACAGAGGTCTAGTCTTGACCTTTAAGTCCCTTCGACCCACCTTCCACCGAAGATATTTTCGGGACAACGTGACAGGTGGTGAGCGCGTCGCCGTCTTTTATGTCCAAGCCAACGATATAATTTGTACATAGGTTTTCATAAAAACCCATTGGTACGGCCACTTGAGGATCGAACTCGGGTCTCTTGACTCGAAATTCCGACGACCCAACCACTCGGCTATCGTGACTTGGCTAATCGTATTTATAATTTAAAATGTATTTATCTATCTAAGTTACGGCGAGTGCCACACTAAATAAATAGTGAGCACAAAATAGTGAGCAGTGTTTAATGCCTTAACAACTTATCCTTGTCGCTTATTTTCAACTGACGCCTTCAATTGAATTGCAGAAGAGAAATCTTGTCTTTATGTCCTCCTACCCAATTCAGTCTCACAACAAATAGCTCAAAAAATATCGTATATATTAAATGGTATGAAATTGAGGCCACTAGTAAGTACTTTACGAAATAACTGTATAACATGTACATACAGATATAAAATCTGAATTAGCGGTAATTTCGTTTGGCGAAGTATGAGTCAAAGTGAAACCACAGTTGGTGATAAGCTCGTGTAAACGAGTTTTTTTTTTTTTCTCAAAATTATGTACGAAATTCGGCGAAGAGCTCACCACCTGTTACGTTGTCCCGAAAATATATTCGGTGGAAGGTCGAAGAGACTTAATTATCTAGACTAGACCTCTGTCTACCCCTGTATTGGGAATTGCGTGAAGATATTTATTTTTATTTATTTATTTATTTATGTACGATTTATATCGTTTGCAAGTTTACCACAGGTCGCGATATCCCTAATAGTGAAAGGTGTGTCGAAATGACTTAATTGTCTTGACCTCTGTCTATTAAAGCATTGGGTACAAGACATTTATTTATTTTTGTTCCATGGCTATATTACTGAAGTATCCTGTCACACTAGCATAGAAAGTAGGAAATATAGGAATAGAACTAGTCCTACCAATATAATAATGGGATAATTTCAAACTAGCTTCGTTGCCAGACACTTTTTCCGCACCTAAAAACTATATCTCTCAAAATTAATATTTTCCAGTATAAAAAGCATTCTATATCTATGCTAAATAACCAAGCTGCCTCCATACCGAATTCTAACAAAATCAGTTTGGCAGTTTAGCCGTTTAACACATGTACCTGACAAACATTGTACAGACACACATGTAACAGACACCACCGTGGGGAAGCTCTGAGTTCGATTCCCGGTCTCAGGTCTCGGGTTCGATTCCCGGTTGGGTCATTGTAGAAAAAACTTTTTTTTTCGAGTCTGGGTGTTTGTGGTACCTCCGTTGTCTCTGATTTCATAATACAAGTGCTTAAGCTGCTTACTTTGCGACCAAAGCAATGAGTATGATGTTAACCCTATCTAAATATGTATTTATTTACTTTTATTTTATTTTAAGTCACTGTCGCTCAAACACGGGAAGGAAGGGTATATAAGTTTTCACGCCGCTGTACCACAATAAACAAAAAAAAATACATTGACAATCAAATTTAATAAAATTGCTTTAAAATACGTAATAATGAATTAAAATAATACAATTCTCCTGCCTTAACATAGAGAGTATAAGTAGTAAGTACTCTGATCATACTTTTTTTGAACCTAGAGAAACTTAAACTAAAGAAAAATAATATAAAATACTATATTATACCCACATATATTCTACAGTTACAGAAACAAACCACAGTAGTGTGCTGTTAAGTTTTGTTTTTTTGTTAATATCATGCATTTACATTACTTGACCATGCAAATCAAAATGACACTTCATTGTATTTTATCTTTATTTTAAATTAAATTAAATTACAAAAATGTATTAAAAATAAAACGAAATGCTGCTTTCTCGGAAAGCGTTATGCTTCATACTTATAAAGTAGTTACAGATACATTTCACTGTTATTATAACTTTTATTATATTATAACGTAGTTTACATAATACCAAAAAACTCATACTATGCAATATTTAATTAAATACACTATCACGGGTATATGAACCAGCTACCTCCTATAGAAGAGACGCTGTTCATAACCAACGTACGAGTATATCACCCTCATGGAAGCTTAAATTTCCCAACTTCAAAGTTCACGTTCTTTCACTTCACAGTTTTATTAAGTTCACTGGTTTATTACATAACATAAAATGTTAATTTTCTTTTTTCATGTTACCCACATTTTATGTTTTGTGCTACAATAAAGTATTCAGTATTCATATAAAATAGTAAATCATTGATTCAAGATTCAAGAGATATCACCAAACAGATTTAAAATTTCAAGAGATGCCAGCATCATTGCATGTTGTTCGTAAATATTGAATTAATTCATTTCTTTAATTTAATATTTTAATTCATTAAATAATAAAAAGGGTTAATAACCGAGAAGTTGGATGATCAACATTCGAATACGGGCTCAAGTTTGAATCTTGAAGACTCGAAACAATAAGTTTTTTTTTAACTTATAGTCGAATTGAATAGCTGTAAGATGGCGATTGGCTTACTGCCTATTGTATACCAAATAAGGACATATGAAATTGGAGCTTAAAGGACTAGATTATCTCTGGCCACCCGATAATTGTGATACGATTGTGTGCTCTTTTTTTTTAAGTTCTAAAACAGTCCTTTGCGATATTAAGTAAAATATACCAAAGAAAAAAGTATTTAACTACTTTTAACTGAACTCTACATTACGTTTTAGAGTCTCGCCTTCCACCTAAGGCCTCTTGTATCTCACTGAACGTCTTCCCCTTAGTCTCGGGTACGCAGAAGTAAATGAACAAGCAGCTGATTGCGCAGACTCCACTGAAAGACCAATATGTTATCGCTGGACCAACTGAAAGGGTTAGAGCGGAGAAGTATTTTGCTGTAATGAATATAAAGATTGTTGTGACGATGAGGTTGCTTGTGACGCCGAAAGCTCTTGAGGGTCCGTCGAAAAGCTCCGCTATAAGTACCCATACCAGAGCTCCCATTCCTGGAAAAATAATTTATAAATTAAGTTTACTTGCTACTTTTTAGGTTAGCCACGATAGCCGATCGGAATTTGAGTCAAGAGACCCGAGTTCGATCCCCACGTTGCAGGCTCGTATCAATGGGTTTTACATCGTTAGCTGGAACATAAATACGGAGCACACGATCTGTCACGTTGTCCCAAAATATGTCTTCGGTGGAGGGTGGGTCGAAGAGACTTAATGGTTTAGACCGCTGTCTACCCCTGGTTCGGGAATGGCGAGAAGTTTTTATTTTACTTACATAGCTTTTGGCGTTCAACCAATTATTTAACCTAAGTTGAATAGTTCACACATAATACTGGCTTTTACACGCGGCTTCGCTCGCGTTAATGCCTTTAAATTTATATCAAAGTCATAATAATGATTATTAGAAAGAAAAAATATGTTATATAATCATATAACTTCTTAAACAAGTAGAAACAGCTAATGCTATATTAAAATTTACTAGTGAGCTGACCGCTGATATTTAATTAGTGAAACTTCGTTTCGCCTTAAGTTTGTACAAATAGTTGAATGTTAAGTGTCAAAGGGATCTCCAGCGTAACTCAAATTTTCTAGAGCAATAAATAACAAAATGGGAGGAAAAATAAATTAACAAATTTTATCGGCAAAGTTTTCATAGTAGACAATTGAATTACATTATTTTTATTTTCGTAGGCATCTCGAATAAAAAATTACAGCTTATGCTACTCGCTAATAATGTTGCTTTCTATTGGATTTTAAATTTTTTAGTGGCATAGGCGTTAAAGCGTATCTAACAAACTCTAGATCGTACATGTTCATATAGATGTATGGTCACGATAGCAGAGTGGTTTGGTGGTCGGAATTCGTGTCAAGAGACCCGAGTTCGATCCCCAGGTGGCAGGCTCCTACCAATGGGTTTTTTTCAAAAACTTATGTACGAATTATATCATTGGCTTGGACATTATGACAGTGACGCACTCACCACCTGTGACATTGCCCCAAAAATATCTTCGGTAGAAGGTGGGTCAACACGACTTAATTGTCTATCCCTCTATCTACCCCTGTATTGGGAATGGCGTGAATATATATTTTTAATATGATCTATGACAAAAAGTCACGATAGCCGAGTGGTTGGGTGGTCGGAATTTCGAGTCAATAGACCCGAGTTCGATCCCCAGTTGGTAGGCTCGTACCAATGAGTTTTTCAAAAACTTATGTACGAATATCGTTGGCTTGGACATAAAGGCGGCGACGGGCTCACCACCTGTCACGTTGTCCCGAATATATCTTCGGTGAAAGGTGGGTCGAAGGGACTTAATTGTCTAGACTCGACCTCTGTCTACCCCTGTATTGGGAATTGCGTGAAGATATATATATCTATGCACAACCCAATAGTAAACTTTTAGTGACCCTACCTTCGTAGTTAAGGATTGCGGGTTCAAATTCCGCTGGATGCAAACATTTGTGTGCTAAATATCAGTGTTCGTACTCGATTCATAGAGTCAATATTTATCGATGTAAATATAATGTACTGAGGAGTTGAACTAGGTTGGAAATAGGTTTTCCACCTGTCGCGTTGTACCAAGTAAGCTTCGATGAAAAGTCTCTCGAGAGATGTCGCCGGACCTCTGAATACTCCATTATTAAGAAAGGCGTGAAGGCCAAACAAATGTATGTACCTGCACTATAACAGAACACAACGAGAATCAATGACATCAGAGGCAGGTAGTTCATAAATCCAGATATTTCGGTGGCAGTCTCTTTAATCTTGAAGAAAGTACCCAAACCAACCTGAAAGTAAAGTCTATATTAAAGAAATATACATAATAGTAAATACAAACATAAATAAATAGGAAGAACATCGTAAACCATTACTCTAATCCCAGAGTAAGTAGCTAAAGCACTCGTTTAATGGATTCGGAAACAAAGATGGTACCACCAATACTCAGGCCCGAAAAATTGTAGAAACATTGGTTATCTACGTTGACTCGTCCGGAAATCGAACCGGGTACCTCAGTGCTGGTGACACCATAACACCTGTTTACGTCACTACTCCACAGAGGTCGTATATATCGTATATATAGTATAATAACACTAATAAGATAAATGCTTTTGTCTTAGGGGCCATATTTATAAACGACTTAATCCTTTGTCAACTTTACTTAGCATTCTAAAATTTCTGCAAATATCGTTAGCAATTACAAATAACTCACACCATACATACATATTTTTTCCACAGTAAGCAAAGTAAGTAAGACATATAACTAGTCCAGAAACCATAAACTGGATGATTTTTTTAACTAAAATAGTGTACACAATTCATACCTCCTTGCTACCATCATCATCCTTTACGGCCGGCAAAAGATGTTTGCGGAACATAGCTCTCTCCCATAAGGCAGGATCATTACGCTTAGCAAAAGAATTTACAATCGCAACACACCTCGCATCTCAGACCCTGCTGCCCGTAAGCGATCTGCTGAATTCTGGTCTAGAATTTTTCGAGATAGTCGGCTTGTCTCTTATTCACCTCTTACGACACCCTCGGGGAGAAATGGCATATTCTTACGCCTTACCCACACGGCAACGTTCATTGGCCCTAACTAAATTAATATTGTATGAAAATTCTCGCTAAGATATAAAACTATAATTAAATATAATAAATATCTTCACGCAATTCCCAATACAGGGTTAGACAGAGGTCTAGTCTAGAAAATTAAGTCCCTTCGACCCACCTTCCACCGAAGATATATTCGGGACAATGTGACAAGTGGGCTTGTCGCCATCTTTATGTCCATATAATTCATACATAAGTTTTTGAAGAACGCTATGGTACGATCTGCCACATGGGGATCGAACTCGGGTCTCTTGACTCGAAATTCCGACCACCCAACTACTACGCTATCGTGACTAAGCTATAAATATCTAAAAATTTTGAATGCATAACTTACCAATCCAATCAGCATGCCAATAAGCGATGAGATCAAAATGTGTTTCCTCTTGAACCTATCGGTCACCAGTGTGACGCAGAAACTCGCGAACAACTGAATCAAACCGAGTACAACAGAAGAAATTTCCGGCATAACTTTAGTTTTACTCGATTCCAAGATCGTTTGCAAATAAAACAATACCGCGTTGAAACCAACCAGTTGCGATGCGATGGTTATTATAATCGATACGCCGAGCGATTTTTGTAGTACTCGATTTTTTAATAAATTAATGTTATCGAATTTGCTTTTGTTTTTCGGCAACTTGTCGTAGACTGCGATCTCTTCCGCGGCAAGTTGTTCGGAGGCGCGAAGGAATTTTAAAACTTTAAATGCTTCATCGGTTTTACCTGAAAATTTTATTACATTTAAGCAATGTGTTGTAACTTAAAACGAATATTTAATTAAGTGAATAAAAATTATATTAGAAACATCAACAAAAAAACCACATATGTACTTAATTACGTGTAATTCATACTTATTTGACGTAAAAAGTCACGATAGCCGAGTGGTTGGGTGGTCGGAATTTCGAGTCAAGAGACCCGAGTTCGATCCCCAGGTGGCAGTACCAATGAGTTTTTCAAAAACTTATGTGCGAATTAAATCGTTTTCTTGGACATAAAGACGGCGACGGGCTCATCACCTGTCACGTTGTCCCGAAAATATCTTCGGTGGAAGGTGGGTCAAAGGGACTTAATTATCTAGACTAGACCTCTGTCTACTCTGCATAGGGAATTGCGTGAAGATATTTAATTTATTTAATTTTTTTTTAATTTAAAAAATTGACGTAACAAAATAATTATAACTTTAAATATACTATCTATCAAGTCAATAATTAAAAAAGTAAAACAAAAAGAAAAAATCATCATAATTATCTTACAAGTGTACTGTGAGACATCAGGCCTCTTTAATACGGGAGGGTTTGCCATAATCGCTATGCTTGGCGAGCGGGCTGTTGATCGCAATACAAGATTTTTGCACCTTAAACGATTCTGCCCATTGCCGGTCTAATTTAATTAAAATAATGGCCAGTAATTTAAAAAGGTAGTCAACAGAAACAAATGCCACGGGCTGCGCGATCACCTTTTATTTAAGTAGAGACTAAACACACCAACAGAACTAGAGTAACCGACATAGTCTTAAAGATTAGCACCTTGAAGTGGCAGTGGGCCGGCCACATAGCTCGTAGAACTGACAACCGTTGGGGAAGACAGGTTCTCGAGTGGCAACCTCGTACAGGCAAACGCAGTGTTAGATAGGCTGTAAAGAAGAACCCCCACGAGATGGAACGATGACTTGCAAAATGTTACGGGAAGTCGATGGATGCAGGTGACAAAGGACCGTTCACTGTGGAAAGTTTTAGGGGAGGCCTATGTTCAGCAGTAGACTCTTGTAGGCGGTAAAGAAGAAGAAGAAGAAGAGGAAACACACCAAATAAAACTTTTTGAATTATGTTTAACCGACAGGCAAGGAAGGGATACATTCCCCACTTGTATATAGAGTGTATGTACATTTGTAAATTTTTTTATTACCTCGTACTTTCCAAACGATTACATACTGAAGGAAAAGAACAAATGGCGGATTTTTAACATAACAAAAACCCAGATAATAATCCAACTGGAGATATTAATACATAACAACTAAATCTTATCCGCTGCTACATACTTTGACGCGCAAATTATTTATTTTTTATTATGAAAAAGTTTACTATGTATTTCATCGAGGTTGAAAGTACGTTAAAATTACTTCAAAATCGATTAACAAGTTTAGTAAACAGTTAAAAACAGACAGAAATATTATATCATACTATCATATTAAATGACATCTGTTAACGAGTGGCGTACGCTGTTATCATGATGTCGCCAAAACTGTTTGAATTCCCGTTCGGGTGAAAAGAGAAACCAAGTTTTCACTTACATTTTCTCGGGTCTGGTTGTTTGTGAAACCTTCGTTGTTTCTATTCCCATAACATTCTTTGGTATCAGAGCAATGTATGTGATGTTGTCCCTATCTAGCTATCTCCTTCTTCTTCTTCTATCTATCGCCTATCAAGTGTCCACTGTTGGACAAAGGCCTCCACCAAAACTTTCAAAGGCCACTTCCCGCAACATATACCACAAGTCGTCACTTCACTGCGTTTGCCTGTATGTATGTATATATCAATATATGTATTTATTTATACTCACCTTTCGAATGTAAGAAGTACGGGCTATCCGGCAATAGTAACAGCGGAACACTTGTTATCAAGATGACCACGGCAAATATACTATTGTAAGTGTGATATGATGTAAAAGGCCCAACTGCCAATGTAATAACTCTCCCCAAAGATAAAAATATTTGCAAAAAGGTGCCGAGCGCGCCTCTCATCTCTTTCTAGAATTAAAAATATATATATTTTTATAAGGTTTTGTTACCAGACTGTAAGACGTAGCAACGTCATTTTTAATACGTTTAATATTTTATATATTCATGCAATTACCCATACTGGGGTAGGCGGAGGTCTAAAGCATGAAGTCATTTTGACCCACTTTCCACTGAAACTTATTTGGGACAGGTGGTGAGCCAATCAGCGTCTTAGTTTTCAAGCAAACGGTACAATATCCCTACAATGTATATTTATATTTCAATAGATATATTAATATAAATATATACCCATGATTGGTTTACAAAAATTGATATTCATCTTTACCCCATCACACAAATTCGTTTACAAATATTTATCTTAGCGGGACTCGAACCCGCAAAACTTTACCTGGTTTTGTCGTTAAATAATATTGTGTACAATCTTATGTAAAGATGCGGGCTATTTTCGAAACAAAATAAGCGCAAAAAATTAAAATTAAAATCAATTGGTGAAAACATCACCAATTGATTTTAATTTTTATTTTTTGCGCTTACTTTTGCTGGCATTCAGCCAGTATAGTCACAAAGTTAAGTGTTTTTAAGTTCAACTTAATTGTAGTTTTGGAAATAAGAATTATAGAAAAAAATAAATTCGAGAGCCACGATAGCCGAGTAATGAAATCGAGTTGAGAGACACGAGTTGAATCCCCAGGTGTAGGCACATACCAATGAGTTTTTCAAAAACTTATGTACAAATTACACCGCAAATTGTCCCAAAAAAATATATTCAGTGAAAGGTGGGTCGTAAAGTCTTAATTGTCTTGATCTTTTTCTACCTCAGTTTTGGTAGTAGCGTGAAAGTATTTGTTTTTAATAAATTCAGAAAAAAATTGAGGACAATAACACAATACAATACTGATTTGAAGTTGACTGAGGAGGAAAAATAACTGGGGGGGAAAACCTTTGTTGTGCACTTGATATGCACTGTACAGCTCATGTGTTTCGAGAATGTCTGCGTCTAGTAACGAAATGACGTCATAGGTTCGAATACTAACACTGCTTACTCATCGGATTTTTGAGGCCGAACCTGGGCGCAATATTGTACCAGACTTTTAATAATTTATAATTGGCTGCCAGTACCAGTCATGCGGCTCGTCAACGGTCTGCTTGATATTTGTACGATTAGGCCATCTATTCGAAGCCACTGCCATTTTCTATTTCTTTCTCTTAGTAGTCTACTACAAAGCCCACGGAAACATACGGGATGATACAATCTCACATATGTGTTTTATGTTCACATGATACCCGAGTGGTTGGATGATCACAGTTCGAGTCAAGAGACCCGAGTTCGATCCCCAAGACTCGTACCAATATGTTTTTTTCAAATACTTAACCTTTAAAAAAATTGTCTAGACCTCTGTCTACCCCTGTATTGGGATTGGCGTGAAGATATTTTTTTATCTTCCCTCATTTTCTCATACTGGGGTAGGCAAAAACAATTAAGTCCTTTCCGAAGCTTATTTGGGACAATATGACAAGTGGTTGATGGTAAAATAAGACATTAACACTCACACTAGCAATTTCCGATGCGTAAATAGGTACAACGGTGAATACAAAAGAATCAACTATGCCAAGTAACGCCCGGCCCAATATAAGCATCCAGACGTCTTCAGCGAAGATGAAGAGCAGGCTCACGATAATCTTCGGTATGCATGTGATTAACACGCAATACTTTCTTCCTATGCAGTCCAATAACATGCCGAGTATAAAGTTGGCTGTGAAAAAATATCTTTTTACGTATAATACGCACTCATGCGCTAACGATACCACTCATTCAAAGAGTATTTAATCACTACATTTTAAAACTCATATATAATCTTTGTATTCAATGCTATTTTTTAATTGAATGATCATTTTCGGCCAGTTTCTTCAGTCACTTTTTTGTGCAACTATTAAAAAAAACAAGTGTGCATATATTCGCAAACACGAGTTTAAGTGGTGTTAATTCATCAAAGTCAAATACATTTAGTCACGATAGCCGAATGGTTGGGTGGTCGGAATTTCGAGTAAAGAGACCCGAGTTCGATCCCCAGGTGGCAGGCTCGTACCAACGGGATTTTCAAAAACTTATATATGATTTATATCGTTGGCTTGGACATAAAGACGGCGACGGGCTCACCAGCTGTCACGTTGTTCCGAAGTATCTTTGGTGGAAAGTGGGTGTCTAGACTAGGCCTCTGTCTACCCCTGTATGGAAATTGCGTGAAGATATTTATTTATTTATTATTTATTTATAAAGTCAAACAGCCCGCAGATATCGTGAAGAAGTTTACATTGCAAGACTCCTTCCGAGCAAAAGGTCACAGTTTCGATGTATTTTATTCTTGAACTAGGTACCTACAACGTATTGCACCAAAACAATAAAATTATCATATCTTACAGAAAAGACTACATAGGAATCCCACTGACACAATCCAGGACCCCTCCTCCTCGGTGATGGGTCGGTAGAGAGGAGTCTCCGTGGAATTTCTGAGCTTCACTAGTATAGGAGACGGCCAGGCCATGCTCATGCCAGTGGTGAGGACGCTCAGGTTTACTATAAAAAGAAGAAAAATTTATAAATAAATAATAATAAATATCTACCAATGGTTTTTTCATAAACTTATTTTTTTATAGAAAAATGAGGCAAACGAGCAGGTGGCTCACGTGATGGTAAGTGATTACCGCCGCCGATGAACACCCGCAATACCAGAGGCTTAGCAGATGCGTTGCCTCCCTTAGAGTGCACCCCTCCCCCAGAATTGGGGGAGAGGGGTGTGTGGGCCACCGGTTACCTGCACTCACCAGACGAAACGCAGAAATTTGTTAGACTTCTACTTCACGCCGGTATTCTGTAAGGTCGTGGTACTTCCCGGTCGAGCCGGCCCATTCATGCAACAAAAGCTGATGCGTGGCTCTACCATTGTTACCACTGTTAAATGTAAGATTTATAGGCTTGGACATAAGGATGGCGAAAGGCTCACCATCTGTCACATTTTCCCTAAAAAATTCTTCGGTGAATGGTGGATCGAAATGACTCAAATATCAAAACCTCTGCCTACCCCAGTACTTTGAATGGCGTGAATTTTAAATTGATTTAGTCATGTACGAGAAATAAATAATAATACAAACAAAGTTAACTTAATATTTGTATGTTATCAGTAGACCAGACAGTACCATAACATAATAAACAAGGCAAAGCAATTTTTGTACAGTGGTAGAACCACGCATCAGCTTTTGTTGTTGCATGAATGGGCCGGCTCGACCGGGGAAGTAGAAGTAGACCGGCGTAAAGTAGAAGTCTAACAAACTTCAGCGTTTCGTCTGGTGAGTGCAGGTAACCGGGCCCCACCCCCACCACTAATCTTTAGGGGGGGGGGCTCTAAGGCCGGCAACGCATCTGCTATGCCTCTGGTATTGCGGGTGTTCATGGGCGGTGGTAATCACTTACCATCACGTGAGCCGCCTGCTCGTTTGCCGGCCTTTTCAATAAAAAAAATATACTTGTATTTGTTTAATTAAATTAGTAGTCTAAATACGATAGACCTGTATTTTATTTATTCATAGTTCATCTGTGGAGTTCAAGATATCGAACACCTAACTTTTTATTCTTTGGTCAAAGAGCTACACTGAATTAAAACTACTCGCCAGTTTTACAGTATTTAATGCTAACACCAAACCATCATACAAAAGTAGATATTTATTGATTTTTTTAAATAAGTAATTTCATGTGCATTTAAAGTTTTACTTTCGGTACTAAATCGCTTGCTTTGCTTCAAATGCTAACACCATCGCACAATTATTTTTGAAAACGTTTAAAATAAATAGATTGATTGATTGATTGATTAAATAAATGATTTTATGATTTAAAAATTTATTGCGTATTTGTAGCTTACAATAACTTTTTTCTATGGCTACTGCTACTGGATTCTAGGCACAATCATTCTGCTAATCAATACTTTTACGCTTAAAAAAAACAAAACGCAACAAGGAACTATCGAAGTTGTTCAGCAAACAGATTTCCTTACCTCCATAAAAAAGCACGGGTATAAAAAATTTAATCATTCTATCTCATTTCTCTACAAAACGTTGCCATCAATTGCTCTTTTTATTGTGTGAATGCGACAGTAGCAGTCATTCGTCTAAAGTTTTCTCTGTTTTCTTTCGAAGATAATGTGGACAGATTGCTGGAAGGGAAGATTGGAGGAGACTGCTAAGAGTAATGAGATACCATGCATATGCACGCATGCATGAACAAAATGTCGAGTTTGAAAGAAGCGAAAGAGGTATGAAAGGATCGTGACACTTGGCGATCTGTTCTCCCTGGCTACCGCGTCAGGAAAAACGCGTGAAGATATTTATTTTATTTATATATTTAATTATTTTGAAAAAGCCTAACAAATTCTTTTTCTAAATTTCCGTATTTTCGTGTCAGAGAGAGTGCTCGACTTTTAAAAAGTAAACCTGAAAAGTTCATAATAACTTAAAATTTTTGTAATAAAAATCGTTACCTGTACCTTTAACATTTTTATGGTTTTCTAACTCAATCTAAAACAATTCTTTGTTATACACGTTGTTAGAATCAGCCATTTTTTTGTTTTTTGTTTTTTTTTTTTGATAAGGAACTACAAACACTATTATCCTTATTTAAAAAAAAAACATGTTAGTTGTCTAAGGTGAAGTCAAAGTCAATCACTTTTTAAGTCAATTATGGCGTGTCAAAAGCTCTTAAAAAAATCTCAAAAAATCTAATTCAGTCTGCAAAACAAAGATGCGAGGCGAATTAAAAATCGTCGAGACCTTACTATCTCAAAAATGAACGTACAACTCTAGAAACGTTTGTTGCCAACACTCCAGGAGAGGAGTGAGACAGGACAGAGAGAAGAGAAGTGGGTTCCGAATCATATCGCCAGACAAAACGCTAAAGCAGGCGATGTTTATATTTCACAGTAAGATTCCGCGTGCCCGCGTGGTTTAACCATCTAATTTATACAAAATTCACTAATTAACTCCATCACTATTTATTGGTATTATTTAATAGGCGAGTCTTAAGCAATTAAAAGTTGCATTTTAAAGTTTTGATTATCAAAACAAGAATTCAAAATATTAAGATTTTTGTACACTGAGCTTCAAATTTTGTAAGGAATGTGTGAAATTATCTCGTCTTTCTGCCATAAGCAAGGCGAGGATTTATAATCGGTATTGGTATTTTAATGTTATAGCTGCGATGAAGCATTTTTTATTACGTTGCTAATCAACAAATATTTAAAAATATTTATACCTGTTGGACACTTTAACCTTTAAAAACGTTTTATTTTTATAGATATTATAAATCAAATTATGTGAAATGTAGCTAATAGCTTTTTTTCCTTTTCGATAACTAAGTAAATCCCGCTACACTTCGCCTCAGCGTCTCGGTGTGTTATTAAAATTATTATATGCTCACAAATTTATATAGATAGCCGAGTGGTTGGGTGATCAGAATTCGAGTCAAAACTTAGTTCGATCCCCAGTTGGTATGCTCGTCCCGATGAGTTTTTCAAATTTTTTTACGATTTACATCGTATCACGCAATTCCCAATACAGGGGTAGACAGACGTCTAGTCTAGACAATTAAGTCCCTTCGACCCAACTTCCACCGAAGATATTTTCGGGACAATGTAACAGATGGTAAGGCCCGTCGCGGTCTTTATGTCCAAGCCAAATAAATCGTACGTAAGTTTTTTAAAAGCACTAGTACGAGCCTATACATCGAACTCGGGTCTCTTGACTAGAATTCCGAGCACCATCCAAATATCTATCGTTGTTAAAATTAATAATAAATGTATAATAATTTAAATTGTAAGTTTTGAGACAATATTTTTTGTACCCGAGCAAAACTTTCTGAACACTCGATATATTACTAAGTTTACAAATTTAAATAACTAAATGCATTCTGTTTTATGCTTTCTCTGGATTTTGACACCAGATATTAAACTGTCATTCTCCAATATACTAATACCAGCGCTGTTTTATGTACGGCCAGGAGCACATTTTTTATCTCACCTGGCCGTTTCTTAAAAGCCGACAGGCCATAATTGACTTGACGCTAAATAGCGACACGCCTGTTAATATTTAATGTTACATCTTCCAATTCATCTAAAAAACACACTCATCCAATTTCCAGTTTCATTCGTTTTCTGTAGAGATACATATATGAACAAGATATGTATGAGCTGAGTTCGAGAAAATAAACAATAAATCAAGAAAAACTATCTTGTATTTTTGAAGATCCGAAATTAAACGTTTAGCTGTTTGGCCGAATACGGGATGACGGATATCCGGCCCTTTTTTATCGGGGATAGAGAGAGAGAGAGAGAGAGAGCCAGAGAGAACAGATTGCCTAGTGTCACTGTCCATACATACATCTTTCGCGTCTTTCAGATTCATTATTTTCTTCGTACTTGCACGTCTAGATATCCGAGTACTTTTGACCCTCCTCTCTTCGAGCAGTTTGCTCACATCGTCTTCGAAAGTTAGAATCGGCCTACCTCGATATACCTAGTTCGGTCCTTTTATATGCGATATCGTAACTGAAACAGAGCTTCACAAAATATTCTATTGAAATTTGTAACAATGTCGTGCTTCTAAGCCTCCAGGACCAGTTCATCCTCAAATAAACATAGTTAAGGGACACAGAGCCAGATGTATCGCTCAAAACTTATTCACACGTTGTGTGATATCTGATGTAATATCTGAATGAGGAACCAGATATGAGGAAGCGAATATAAGCTCTCTCACGACCAAGACAAAAAAAATAAGTGCGAATTGGCAACATCCGTGACTGTCTTCCTTGGTGGTGAATTAATGTTAAAAATTAAAAATAAATACTAAAAAAATATTATCATGCCATTACCAATACCGAAATAGGCAGAATTAAGTCTTTTCGATCTTTCACCGAAGACATCTTTGGGGACAACGTGACAGGTTGTGAGCCTGTCGCCGTATTTCCATGATAGAACTCGAGTCTCTTGACTCCAATTCCGATCACCCGACCACTCGGCTATCGTGACTATAATGCTGAATTAATGCTGTTTTGAATATATCCGAACTTAAAATTTATAAAAATAAAGACTTATCTGAAGCTCGCTTTAGGTAGTTTTTCTTAGTTTTAATCATTAAATGTAAGCTATATTTTATCCACGGTTCAAATCCCAACGACGTAGGTCGTATGTATTGTAATATTTTATTTTTATATTTTACCTATAATATCACATTGTAATATAATTGATGGAAATGTTTTAATACTGGATTCAAATAAATGAAACGAGACGTTCTAAGTTGACTCATTTCCACACTTTGTTTACTGGAAAATGTTTATCAAATAAACAATACCTACCTAAATACAAAAGTTAGTGACAGGACAGATTGCCATAATCGTCACGCTTGGCAAACGGATTGTCGATCGTAGTAACAGACCCCTCTCTCACTTTAGACGCCGGTACCAAACTGCTACACTTTGCTCTGGTATGTTATCCCACCATCTATTGGTATCCAAAAACACGATAGTCACTATAGCTGAGTGGTTGGGTGATCGGACTGGAATTCGAGTCAAGTTCCGTCCCCAGATGATAAGTACGTCGATTTTTTTCAAAAACTGACGTAAGATTTATATCGTTGCCTTGGACATAAAGATGACTACAGGCTCGCCACCTTTCACGTTATACCAATAATATATTCGGTGGAAGGTAGGTCGAAACGACTTCATTGTCTAGACCTCTGTCTACCCCAGTATTGGGAATATCGTGAAGATATTTTTAAAGACACTTCAAAGGCTTTCCCTTTAGTCACGTCTTATAACACCCACGGGAAGAAAGGGGGTGGCATATTTTTACCGCGTTTCCGCACGGCAGAAGTGAACAACTAAGCCTTTATTGCAAACAAATTACCTATTCCTATTTTATTTATCCTTACTTTTCGTTTTTTATTATTTATTATGCAGAAGTTACTAAGGCTACCTAATTACCTATTCTTATTTTATTTATGTTTACATTTCGTTTTTTGTTATTTATGTTGGTTTTTAATTCATGTTAATTAGTTTTCATCATCAATAAATATATTTTCTTTCTTTCTTTCTACTTTCTTATCTATTACGAGACAGTGGATTTATGCAATCCCCAAGATATTCAACAAGCCGTGTTAGAGCAGTGGTCATGCCATTTGCTTAAGTAGGCTGGCGGCGGCGATTCGATCCAAGAACCGGCAGCAATAAAGTTGTTAATTGCAATTTTATGTACTTGATTTGCAAGCACGGCTTCATACAGAAACGTCACAAAGAAATCTGCGAGCCGGAGAAATAATAACATAAAACAATTTACGTGAATGTATCTGAACGCCGTTCGAGAGATACTCTAGAAAAGGCCAGGGAAAGTAAAAATTTTGGTCAGCAGCGGAGATACATGTTTTTTGCTATTTTAAAATATCTTGACGTAATTTTTCATATTAGGACAGGCATAGGTGTAGACAATGTAGTCCTCTCAACCCACCTTTCACCGAATCCTTTCGTGACAGGTGGTACGCCTGTCGCTGTTTTAAAGTCCAATATACTTATATAGATATATATTTACATAGATAGATATTCATATATACATATAAACATCCTGACATCATGACTCGAGTACAAATATTTATATTCATCACACAAATTATTGACTGTAGCGGGATGTAAACCCGCAACTCTTGGCTCCAAGGAAAGGTCTACTAATCTATCGGATCGAATTAAAAATAATACATTACTACACATTATTCAATGCATTAAAGTGTGGTGAACAAGCTCCGCTTGTCGTTTATGTAGCTAGTTATTTTTAAAACACTATTTTTTATATTAAGACAAACGTTGAAGTACGTACATCTATCTAAATAATCATGGATTTATAAAATACAATCTGAACACAAAATTTTGTCCTAATCGTCGGAGTACCTAGTCTGTGATGTTATAAGATGAACACGTTTAATAAGACACTTTTTAGTTCCGAATCATATATTGATTAAGAAATAAAAATTTTAAATAAATTTAATAAAGAGCTATATGCAAAATTTAAAAATTCTTGTTAATTAGAAATTCTTACTAATGATAATATTAGCCCTGTACTTTTCACAGAGATATTAACATCAATTATAATAAATAACATCATTCAAGTTTATACATTTGACTACTCTACTTGAATTTTCAAGTTGTGTACTCGTACTTCGGGATAAAAATTATTCAAAGACACTTTATCACCGAAAAGTACATATATCAAATTGATAACGAAATTATTAATGTGTAAACATTTTAAATTAAACTATTTAGAAGAATAAGAAGCCAATTTTTTTACTTTCTCGTGCCATTTTAGAGATGGCAATGTTTAACAGTAGAATACATTTTTAGTCGTCTATTTCAGAAAGTGAAGGAATTCTAGACATCTGTGTAATTTTTTATATAAATATTCTTTAAATTTTCAACTTTATGGCAGAAAAAATATGCAGAATGTAAACTATAGTTGCAGTTACAAGATTTATTTAATTTGACTCACAAATTAATCTCAAAAATTTATAAAATGCACTTACCCAATACAACAACAGCATATTGGCGTAATTTTGGAGATTGGAATATAGGTAACATTTTAAAATATTTCTCAAATTACAAGTTCTTACACATCGGTTTTGTTTTATACAAAAAGAAAATATTTTAAAAACTGGCAACGCACTACACTAATACGGCGGTGCGCTCCTGAACGGACATTTGAGATGTACTCTTTGTACTGCATCCACAGCTTAACAGTCGCCTAGAATCCTGGGCGGTTTTGGATTCAACGTAAACTTGTCCTCCCACTTACATCTAATGACTAACCGGAACTATAATATATCGCATCACACATTCATCCGTAAAATACAATAACAAGTGTCGATTACGTGTTACATATTCAAAACATATTAATTACTAATAAGTCACCAATTAGTAATAAGTCACGATAGTCGAGTGGATGGGTGGTCGGAATTTCGCGTCAAGAGACCCGAATTCGATCCTCAGGTGGCAGGCTCGTACCAATGGGTTTTTCAGAAACTTATGTTTGAATTATATTGTTTGGGCATAAAGACGGCGACGGGCTCACCACCTGTCACGTTGTCTCGTAAATGTCTTCGGTAGAAGGTGGGTCGTCGAAGGGACTTGATTGTCTAGGCTAGGCCTCTGTTTACCCCTGTATTGGGAATTGCGTGAAGATATTTTTATATTTATTTTACGTGCAATTACTTCACCGATTTCGGTAAAGACAAATTTTATTAAAACTTACTAAAGACTAACTATTAATTTTACGAAACGTATCGGAAAACGCCCGTGTGTAAAATAAAGATATATATTAAACCTGATAAATTTCGTTAAATAAATGTAAACATATTATATTTAATCGCACTATTTCTCACTTTCCATTCTTTTTTCAATTCCTTTTAAGTAGGTTTTATAGACTATGCAGTTCTTTCACACATAATCGCAAAAGTAAAAAATTAAAGGCAATATTTTAACAGTCACATACACGGATCGGTAAATAAATTTCGTATACTACTAAAGCAACACGGCAATAGCAAGTATTTTTAATGATCATTTTAATATTTTTAACATTGCAATTAAAAAAATGCACTATATCAATATTTTAAATATGATTTTATTATTATTACTAGCTGAATCCGGGCCCGCTTCGGTGTGGTACATTCTCATATTAAAATAATAAAATAGTATGCTTTTTAAGACAGCAACGGTAAGAACAACAAAGAATATTTAAACCCATCAGATAATAAAAAAAGATAAGATTAAAACGATGGTCAACAAGACAACCTTAGTAAATCAATTTGTAGTAAAAATACTAGAATATTTTAAAGACAGTATCAGAAAGAACATAATTCGTCAGACAATGGCAAACGATTGCCATGGCAATCTACAAATCAAATTAGTTTATCGTTTATGCTGTATTTTACGGAGAGATTATATACTCTTTGGTGGTTATTTTTTTAAGAAAATATTTGCCTTTTCCTGATTGACGATTACTTTTCGAGATTTGCGATTACGGATGCTGCATTTTTATCCAATACACATAGATATTTAAAGCTATTTAATTTTTCGAGTGGTAACGGCATCAGAAGTTATTTATTTGTTATTTATTTAATTTTAAGAAACATAAAGGCACCAGAATATATGATTCTTCCCGCGGTTCCGTGTCTCTTAAGACCACAGGAAATACCTTGGAAATGGGAATGGCAACCGATAGATGGCGGAAGAACCATCTAGAAACACCAGATCAAAACTAAGCTAACCGGTGATGGATAGGACACCATCTTCAATCATATATATTCAATATCGTTGAGATAGAGATCAGAGAATTGTATATGTCCATACGTGTGAGGCTCATGTAATAGACTTTACTTTCTTGCGGAATGTATTTTACAGACCGTTATTTATAAATGTATTCTAAAGTATCATTTATTTATTCTTCAAATTAGCTACTATGTATTATTATATTTTTTTATTGTTATTATATGTTTTGTTTTGTATGTTTTTTTTGTCACAATAAGTCACGATAGCCGAGTAGTTCTGTGAACGGATTTTCGAGTTAAGAGACCCGAGTTCGATCCGCAAGTGACCGGCTTGTACCAATAGGTTTTTTAAAAAACTTATGTAAGACTTATATCGTTGGCTTGGACATAAAAGCGGCATAAGACGGCGACGAGCTCACTACCTGTAACGTTGTCCCGAAAAATGTCTTCGGTGGAAGGTGGGTCGAATGGACTTTATTGTCTAGACTAGACCTCTGTCTACCCCTGTATTGGGAATGACGTGAAGTTATTTTTTTTGGTTTTATTGGATAATTCCATTCTGATCACCCGCCATAGCCGAGTGGTGGTGGGCTGATAGTGACCCTGCCTTCAAAGCGCATAAAATTATTGCATAAATAATAAGTGATGAATATGAATGTTTGTAGTCGAGTCTAGAATGTTTATCTTTATATATGAATATTAATCATTGAAAATATATCTATTTTGGTATGTATATTATAAAGGTATAATATAATAACATAGATGTATATTTACAAAGATATCTTTAATATGAAAGTCTTGGACGCTAAGCCGGCGATAGGTTGACCAAAGATAACAAATAAGATTTGCTGAAGGGTATCCACCCTTCCCAAGTCCCTTCGATCCCGAAGGGACTTGTTTTTCAAGACCTCTGTCTAATCCAGTATTGGAAAATGCGTGATCATAATAATAAATACATACAAAGATGGGGAGCACATCACATACATTGGTCAAAGGGGCAATCCATAAATTACGTTACGCGTAATTTACGGATGGCCACACAGCAAGAGGCATCAGGACGGGCATCAGGAGGGGAGAGGGACGGAGGGAATTTTTTCGTGACATCACACGTTAATATTTAAATTACTAAAACGCGAAGTTTAGATGTGAATTAAAAAGTTTATAATAATAATTTAGCATTCTCGCTGTGAGAAAATCTCCCATACAACGTCATTTAACTTCGAGAGCGGCGTTGTAATGCAAGTGAGACACTCAAATTCACGAGAATTCTGAATGGTTTAAATAATAAGGGCTTTAAATAACGTTAAAAATTGGGCAACGCTACTTTCGTCGTACGACGGTATCGTAAAAATCGAGGTAAGGTTAAACGTTATACGTGGGGTCGATACTTTTCGGGCATGCATAAATTTAAAAAATGTGTGAAATCACGTCAGGGGTTATTAAAATGTGACAATCTGTGACAAGGACGGGGGGGGGGGGTAGTACGTAATTTATGGACGGCCCCTAATCACAAAGTAAGTAGAAGCAACGAAGGCGCCGCAAACAACCAGACCCAAGACAATGTAGGAAAAAAGTTTATTAGAAAAAGGGTCACCGGTTATTATAGGTCCGAATCAACACCATAAAGACCAATATGAACGCCACCCATCCTGGGTAGTCGTTGAAACGTAATCATAGTAAAATAAGAGATGAAATAATAAACGAAATAATGAAAAACATTAGTCTTATTATGAAAAAGGCTTGGGTCACTATAAATCAATTCTCGAACATATTCGATCGATACATGTCACAGAGCGCCCCATGCTTTTATCACAGTAATACTAATAATTTATATATAAATATCTTCACGCTACTCCCAATACAGGGGTAAACATAGGTCTAGACAATTAAGTCCTTTCGATCCGCCAGGTGGTGAATACCAAGCAGTCATGGTAGGTACTACCACCAGTCATGATCCCAATGTCCAAGCCAACGATAAATCTTACGTAAATTTTGAAAAAAAAACCATTGTTACGAGCCAACAACCTGGGGATTTGCGTAAGTACGAGCTCCATCTTGCTGGCTCTCACGCAAAAGATCAGTAAGAAAATTATTAATCCTCGCGATCCTAATCCAAATAATCTTATTGTATTATTTTATTATCATCCGATCTTAAAGTCTCGAATTCTACGAAGTTTAAATGAAATCTGACCGTTTAAAGTATGTTAAAATCGAGTTCAAAAGACCGACTGCTGTCTATAGTTTTGTCTAACGTGTATGTTAGAAATAGCCATAGACAAACTTTATTCCTATATAAACTATATTCTATGTCATCGGTTACAGACTTAAATACAAACAAAGCGTGTTAAAAATAAAAGATCTTTTCATTATTGCCAACTGGACATTTAAAACTTTTTATTAAAACTCATAAAAGGAAGAATGTGGTCGTATCTACGATTATATTAAACTAGTTAGCTCGGAGATATAATTCTTGTATAGATATACAATTGTCTAAGATTGTTACGTCAATTTATGTAGCTACTAGCTTTCTGCATGCTGCTTCGTAGTGGATCTCAGGATTATTGGCTATTTTAGTGCCATTTATTTATGAGCTGTAGCTCATAAATAAATGCATGAGCTAGTTATATATAAATGGCATGGCTTATAAATAAATGGCAGCATTTTATAAAAGATGGACATGGTACTTTAAAACATTTATAAATAAAATATATCTTCACGCGTTTCCCAATACTGGGGTAGACAGAGGTCTAGTCTAGACAATTAAGTCCCTTTGACCCACCTCCCACCGAAGATATTTTCGGGACAACGTGACAGGTGGTGAGCCCCTCGCCGTCTCAAATGCTTAAAATATTTGATTTTGAAATGCAATTTTTTATACTACAGTCTCAAGAAATTTCATAATTTTATAGAAACTTCGCCCCCTAACCTTATTATCTAACGTCTTTTTCTCCAAAATTCATAGCTCAAGTAGTTTAAGAGATTTCGTGATTAATCAGTGTACGAAGAAACCTTTCGCTTTTATATAAATAGATTGGAAAGTGTAAAATATTGTAAACAATATACAATATACAAATACTGTAAAATAAAAAAAAATGTCTGTGGTTATTGTGTCTATTAAAACAAAACAAAAGAAACAAAGAAGATAAGCCTTTTAAAATGTCCTAATAATATTAACTTTTTAAAACATTATTTTTGTTTCTTAAAAATGTATTCGGACAATACTGCACATTTAACAATCAAAATTAAACGAATCGGTTTAACACAGTTTTAAGGATAAAGGATAAAATAAATAATACACGACAGAGATAACATCACCTACATTGCTCTTATTCCATAGTAAGTTGCTAAAGCACTTGTGTTAAGGAATCAGAAACAACGGAGGTATCACAACAAACAAGCAGTCCCGAGAAAATTACGAAAAATATATTTCTACATTGAACCGACGGGGTATCGTACCTGGGAACACAGAACTGGCAGTACCTCGATAACCGACATGTACGACTTAAAGTAAGTAGCTAAAGTATCGTGGAGGTCCTCATCACTTACTGACAAACATTTAATTTACATATACCTTCGTTTTTATTTTAAACATCAAAATATAAATATACCTACATTTTTTGTATGGTGTTACCAAGACAACTTACCTTACTTACCTATGTACTTAATCAACAACAGACATCTGCATCATTGAGCTCATGAATAAATGATTTGCATTTATTTAATATTTACGTTTTGCATTTTATGCTTAATTAACATTCGAATTTGGAACATACGTTCTATAAAAAGTATGTTATAAAAAGTTTTTATTTTTCGAAAAAAATTACGGTGGAACGTTGATGCGAATTTGTGGAACCATTACTTGACAAATTTTTACCACTGAGATCATCATTAAGGACGAATTCGTCATGATTACGAGTAACATCTTCTAAAATCTACCCACGGGTATTTTTACTGACTAAAAGAGATCATTTAGTATATTAAGGATTAGGTTATGGGTAGGGTATGAGGCCCAGCGCCTATACCCTTCCTAATTTCAGTCTGGAGACAAGATATCTGTCACGAAAAATATCAGATCAAAAATTAAGCAGACCGGTGATGAACGCAACGTCTACACCATATGACTGGTTATAAGATCGCCATTCTGCTTTCCAAGCCTGAAAATTATGGAAATCCTTAAGGGGAGGTCCATGTTCTACATTTTTATAGGCTAAGTAAGTTATGTAAGATATCGTTGAAACAGGTAATTTTCTTAATTAATAGTTTAGGAAACGTAAAAATATTGCATCATCAGATGCATCTGAATGAACGAATGCAGTTATGCAGAACTGCATTCATCACGTTTATGTAACGGGAATGTAATAATAAAATAAACTACGTTTAAAAAACCGACTTCAAAAGCTAAAAAGCATAAAATAACTTAATAGATATCAAATTTAATACACCTCTTATGGAAACCTAATACGTTCAATATTAATAAAATACTATAATTTGTATGTGCTACCTATTGATAGGTTTGAAGTCGGCGCCAAGCCAAATATAATAGTAGGTACCTAGACGTGTAGTGTAGATCCCATCCCATAGATATTTAAAGTTATAATTATTTTGTTACGTGAATTTTTTAAATTAAAAAAAAATTAAATAAATTAAATATCGTCACGCAATTCCCAATGCAGGGTAGACAGAGGTCTAGTCTAGATAATTAAGTCCCTTTGACCCACCTTCCACCGAAGATATTTTCGGGACAACGTGGCAGGTGGTGAGCCCGTCGCCGTCTTTATGTCCAAGCCAAGGATGTAATTCGTACAAAGGCTTAAGAAAAACCCGTTGATACGAGCCTGCCACCTGGGAATCGAAATCGGGTCTCTTGACTCGAAATTCCGACCACCCAACCACTATCGTGAATTATTAGGGTTATCTTTACTTTAGGAATTTCATCACAGTACTTAGTATATCAGTAGCTGTTTATTGTATAAAGTTTATTTTGTTTAGGGCTTGGCAACGAATTCAAATCTATCAATAGGTAGCACATATAACAATAGTATTAAAAGTCACGATAGCCGAGTTGTTGGGTGGTCGGAATTTCGAGTCGAGAGACCCGAGTTCGATCCCCAGGTGGCAGTACCAATGAGTTTTTCAAAAACTTATGTACGAATTTCATCGTTGGCTTGGACATAAAGGCGGCGACGGGCTCACCACCTGTCACGTTGTCCCGAAAATATCTTCGGTGGAAGGTGGGTCATAGGGACTTAATTGTCTAGATTTGACCTCTGTCTACCCCTGTATTGGGAATTGCGTGAAGATATATATTTTTTTTATTTTATTCCAAAAGAACAAAGAGAGAACCAAATGTGACATATCGGTAAAAGTTGAATGAAATTGTATACTTGGGAAGCAGCACTTTAAACTGAAATGTATGAAGATCTAGAAGCATAAAAATACCGGGAACAAAGACAACGGTGCCCTGTCTGCGTTAGTCAGGGTACAGTAAATAATGCACGTCTTGCAATACCTACATAATACAGTGCTGGTACCGACTTTGTTTTATGACAGCGAAGCCTGAGTCTGCCAGAAGGAGCATAAGCAAAATGAATGCAGTGGAAATGCCATCTTTTCGTCAATTGTGCGACATTACTTTGTCCGTTCGAAAACAGAGCGATGAAATTGCGTGCTTTGATGCTTTGGGCACGCCGAGCGAATATTGTGGACCGAATACAGCGCGAAAGTTAACAAAAAAGGGGTCGATGTAGGCCGAGACTAACTTTCGATCATGCCATTAATAGCAAGATGTGCGTGTTTCAATAAAATTATGAATTTGATGGAAGCAATGGTGATACATTTCATTGGACTTGGTAATCTGTTTTCTCTGGCTTTCTCGTCAGTGTCGATGAACATGTAATTCTAATAAAGTTATATTAAATATTAACATAAATTTATAAATATACTAACTCATTTGGTAAAATGTGTAAGTATAGATCTCGACATAATATACGACTATAAACATTAAATAACTTAAAAACAGATAAATAAAAAATAGATTTAAAATTTATTGATTATTTATGTATATTTACTAATAGTTATAATTTTAAATAAAGAATAAACTTACCCACTATAACGACGGCATATTGACGTAACGTTGCAGATCGCAGAGAAAGTTCTTGCATTTTTAAATTATTCATTAATTAAAACTATCATACACCCGCAAATTTAGACTTTATTCTATTATAAAAGTATTTATTATATTTATATACCGCAAAAACTTTATTTTTGGCCAGTGATAGAAAAAAATCTTAAAAAAATCTGGCCGCTTGCTACGGAACTTCACGAATATTTACGAACAATTTAAAATGAAGACTGCACACTTGGCCGCGCTCACGGTTAAACAGGTCTACCCGCTTCTTTTACTTTTCGGGTCCATGTTGTATACATGCTGTCTAATGTATATATCGCGTGTGATTTCTTTCCACAGAGTTGTTATCAACAGATAAGTCAACCCTAACGTATTTCGTTTTTTTTTGTTTTCTATGTGTTGACTATTTGAATTTATATGGTAAATATTTTATGGGACGAATATGATATTAACATTATTAAAAATACTTGTATTTGTAATAAAAAGAGGCTTTTAGAAAAGCTCACACATCGTCTAGTCCCAAAACTATTCACAGTTCGTTTGAATAATTACTTGTGTTTTTTATATATTATTATTAATTTATATAACATATAATATAAATGGCAATAGGCACAACTCACCTGTGGCACTCTCCTCTATGGGTATATGTACCTCCTCTATGGGTATGAGTATGGGAATTATCAAAAAACAGTAATATATATAGTATATACCTAGCTAAACTTATCCGGGTTTACTCTTATTTTAGTTTTTTTTCGAAATCGTAACAAAAATATTATTTATCATACAATAGCAAAAGTATAACGTAGTGTATATTCTTAGAGCAACAGTTACGATGTCAATCTAAAAACTACTTACAGCTACTTACTTTGGGATCAGAGCAATGTGTATTGTCCCTATGTATTTACATATTTATTTCTACATTTTACTATTTTATATTTTTTTAAATGATAGCTTCGGGATACAGACTATGTTATTCTTCGGTAAAAGTGTAACGACCTAGTAAAAATTTCAAGTCCAAGGCCAGCGACTAGTTTCGAGTTATCTGGCCACAAACTAACGAATACAGTAGGTTGCATATTCATGAACATATACTTAGTGGTATATTTCGATTATCGAAGTAAATAGTTAATAAATATTGTAAATATAAACTTAATTTTGTGTCTATAAATAAAGATTGAAATACATATTCATCGAAAACTACGCCATTAATTTGTATAAATTTAATTTCTTTTTCATCTGTATAGCCTATAGGCTAGCCTATTATTATTAATAATTATAAATTAATTGACGTTATAAATTTGTAAATTAATTAAATTAATTATTTATTACTGTATTTAATTTACCCCGCTTGAGATTTCTAGTTCTGTGGAAACATCGGAATAAAAAATATACACGAACACTCTGTTCCAGAAACATAAAACCTTAGTCTATGGCTTCTGCCTTTTTTTTACGATCACTGAGGCAACAGGACGCGTATACCCTCTATCCCTGTCTCATTCACCCGCTCCTTTCTAAATCACCGTCTTCAATTTTATTTAACTCCTGTTATTTTACGAAATTTTTCTAGGGTTTTTTACATTTTCTCCGTTTTTCTAGAGGAGGCCTATGTTCAACAGTGGACTCTTGATAGGCTGTAGAAAAAAAATATATGTAATATCTTCACGCAATTCCCAATACAGGGGTAGACAGAGGGCAAGTCCGTTTGACCCTCCTTCCACCGAAGATATTTTCGGGACAACGTGACAGGTGGTGAACCTGTCGCCGTCTTTATGTCCAAGCCAACGATGAAATTCATTCATAAGTTTTTGAAAAACTCATTGGTACTGCCATTTGGGGATCAAACTCGGGTCTCTCGACTCGAAATTCCGACCACCCAACAACTCGGCTATCGTATTAGGCTGTAGAAGATGAAGTAGTTTACGACAATAGTTGAATGGCGGGCCCGAACCTGCGACAGTTTCGCAGTCCGCACCCAAAACCATTAGTCTATATAAACTTAATTGCACTATGTCCTAATATCTCACAAGACTAACCAGCAAAGCGTTTGAAATAAACGTGTATTTTTGTCAAATTTCAGCGGATTAAATCAAATGAAATCATTTATTTATCGAAATAAGAATATTTTGACATTCGATACTTGGCACCATTCCGCATGCAAATATAAAAAGGTATATGTTACCTGGTCCGAAGAGAAGAAGAGCGCCACCCTCCCTCCCACAGATGCGTGCACTAATTCCACTGTATGCTCCACCACCACTACAATTAAACCAGGTAACATATACCACCAACGAAAACGCGACACGTGTTTCGCCTCAAAACAAGGCATTCTCAAGCGAGTAGACTCCACGATGAGCGACCGCAGAGATTTAAATCTGCCATCATTTCGTTGTGAAATTCCTCTAAATTTAGGACATTATAAACACTTTATAGTTTAATTAAATAATATATTTTAACAAGTCACCATAGCCGGGTGGTAGGGTGATCGGGATTTGTGTCAAGAGATCGATCCCAAAGACGCTTACCAATGGGTTTTTTCAAAAAACTTATTTTTTTTATAGAAAAGGGAGGCAAACGTGTAGGTGGCTCACGTGATGGTAAGTGATTACCGCCGCCCATCAACACTCGCAATACCAGAGGCATAGCGGATGCGTTGCCGGCCTTAGAGTGCCCCCCCCCCCAGAATTGGGAGAGGGGGGTGTGGGCCTCCGGTTACCTACACTCACCAGACGAAACGCAGAAATTTGTTAAACTTCTACTTCACGCAGGCATTCTTTGAGGTCGTGGTACTTCCCCGATCGAGCAGGCCCATTCATGCAACAACAAAAGCTGATGCGTGGCTCTACCACTGTTAAAAAAATTACACTTATGCATAATTTACAGCGTTGCCTTGGACATAAGACGGCGACGGGCTCACCACCTGTCACGTTATCCCAAAAAAATGTCTTCGATGGAAGGTGAGCCGATAAGACTTAATTGTCTAGGCTAGACCTCTGTCTACACCTGCATTTGGAATGACGTGAAGATAATTGTCTATTTATTTAGTTTAACATATAATTTTAGATTCAATAAGCACGCAGTGCTGTGACAACTTGAAGTAAATTAACGTTTATAACAATTATATAATTATGCTAATAGGAGTGTCGTAAAGCGACAGCTGACAAGTGTGCGACTATAATGTTTACTGTGGCTCAAATATTTAATGTACACCAGGAATATTATTAGCAGTTGAAAACAAAATATCTTCTCCGCCATTCCCAATACTGGGGTAGATAGAGGTCTAGACAATTAAGCCTTTTCGACCCAACTTCCACCGAAGACATTTTTTGTTATGATGGATAGTGAGCCTGTTGCCATCTGCTCATCCTCTATGTCAAGCTAAAGATAGAAGAAGAAGAAATATTTTCGGTCGGAATTTCGAGTCGAGAGACCTACTTCGATCCCTAGGTGGCAGGCTCCTACCAATGGGTTTTTCAAAAACTTATGTAATTATTACGTAAAGACGGCTAAGGGGCTCACCACCTGTCACGTTGTCCCGAAAATATCTTCGGTGGAAGGTGGGTCGAAGGGACTTAATTGTCTTGACTAGACCTCTGTCTACCCCTGTATTGGGAATTACGTGAAGATATTTATATTTATTTATTTAAAGAATATTAAAATATACCTAAATCCAGTTATTTTAATCACAGTAAAAGCAGGAAGAGTCTACGGGAAAGGATGGCAGACGATGTATCCATCTTGCTCCTGCATTTTTATAACAATAGAATATCTTTTTTTTATCTTCGATTTTTCTTCACCAGAGCCTGTTTTGGGACAACTCGACAGGTATTGAGTCTGTTGTTGTCTTTATGTCCAAGGCAACAATATAAATCGTATCTAGGTTTTCACACAACTCGACTGTTTTTTTTTTATAGAAAAGGGAGGCAAACGAGGTGGCTCACGTGATGGTAAGTGATTACCACCGCCCATGAACACCCACAATATCATAAGGCATAGCAGATGCGTTGCCTCTCTTAGAGTGCCCCCCCCCTGATTTGGGTGGGGGGGGGGGCACCGGTTACCTGCACTCACCAGACGAAACGCAGAAGTTTGTTAGTTTCTACTTCACACCGGTATTCTGTGAGGTCGTGGTACTTCCCCGGTCGAGCCAGCCCATTCATACAACAACAAAAACTGATGCGTGACTCTACCACTGTTACCACTGTTGTGACGTTCAATATAACTAAAATATCTGCAGATTCGTTAAAGCTATTATTAAAGTGAGGGTTGTCGAGGAAAGGAAGGGGGCATAGTAATAGGCCTATAGTAATAGGCCTCAGGTCGCTCACCGTATTATTATTACGAAATTTGTAAGTCTTGAAAAAAATGCTTTTGTAACATACTGGAATTATAAGGGTTATCAAATTTATGTATAAACCGTGTATAAGTTTTGAAAAATAAAACTCATTGGTATGAACCTACTTCTTGAGGAACGAACTCGGGTCTCTTGACTCGAATTCCGATCAACCAACCGCTCGGCTTTCGTGACTTAGGTAAATATTTCGACATATATCTGAATGCCAATCTCGTTTGCGTTTGGATGACAGAAGAAAACAGTGGTGTAGCAGTATCGAAGGTTCGTAACTAGAGGTCTTGACATAGATAAGGACATCAAATACATTGTTCTTAAATTAAGTAGCAAAAGCACTTTTGTTATGGAAGCAGAAACAATGCAGATACCACAAACACTTAGACCTGTGACAATGTAGAAAAAGTGGTTTTCTAAATTTTTCCGTCTGGGAATCGATACCGGGACCTCAGAGCTGGCTACACCTTGAAGTCCCCTGTTTACTACTTGTCCACGGAGGTACATATATGATATGGTTTTAAGAATGTTGCTGCTGCTTGCTGCCTGGTCACGAGGGTGACCAGTCAGGAATAA
Source organism: Sericinus montela (assembly GCA_029286605.1). NCBI lineage: Eukaryota > Metazoa > Arthropoda > Insecta > Lepidoptera > Papilionidae > Sericinus > Sericinus montela. Next base: position 3,803,576 of record JAGSMR010000030.1, on the reverse strand, counting down.
CCCTCACTGAACGAAACCATATAATATAAACTATATAATAGAACGAAACGCAGAAGAACAAAATGCTCATACTTGATGCCGGTATTCTGCAAGACCTTGGTGCAGACTTCGTCCAAACCAATATAAACAGCATATAAAATATCTTAAGTCACGATGGCCGAGTGAATGGGTGGTTTTTCCCGAATTCGATCCCCAGGTGGCAGGCTCGTACCAATGAGTTTTTCAAAAACTTATGTACGAATTATATCGTTGGCTTGGAAATAAAGACGGCGACGGGCTCACCACCTGTCACGTTGTCCCGAAAATATCTTCGGTGGAAGGTGGGTCGAAGGGACTTAATTGTCAAGACTAAACCTCTGTCTACCCCCGTTTTAGGAATTGCGTCAACATATTTATTTATAATATATCTTTCTTAAATGATACTATGATATAAATATTTTTTTATTTATATGGGACATCCATGGGATTTTAATTCAACAGATTCGTATGGATATTTCGCCATCATTCAATCGCAAAAACTTCGTTTTCGGCAAATATGGTTCACTACCTACATTAATGTTCTCGATTGAAGGAAAAGATAATGCTTCCCAATCGAGTATATGTTTAACTTCACGCATTTCCTAACAAAGCTTTGACTACTAGACACAGACGAGTACGTCCGCTCGATTCACCGAACCAAAGCTTATTTTTACCGAAGCTTATCCTGCCATTTTAGCAACGATGCAACCCGTACACGAGTTCCGAAAATACTGATTGATACCCCTTTGGCTTGGAGATCAAACTCGGATCTCATGATTCGAATTCCGTTTACCCAACCACAATACTATGACGACTTTCTATCCCATTAAGTGAACGCATTTAATTGTACAGGCTTAAAATCGGAATAGGCCAGTTCGACTGTGTTGTTATTCTGCGGAATTTGGAGGCACGGTTTGTGAAGATTTTCATTTTAATCCGATGAACTGTTACTTCTTTTCAGTCCTTCCATTCTCCAATTCTGTCAGATTGCTTCCTTAAAGACTAAAGACCTTTCTTAAAGACTTCCTTAAACATGAATAACTATATAGCAGCTATGATGTTGCACATCAAGTGTCGGTTATCACTTAACTATTACACTACTTTGTAAGTCACGATAGCCAAGTGGTTGGATGATCAGAATTCGAGTCAAGAGACCAGAGTTCAATCCCCAGGTGGCTTATTTATTTATTATTTCTGTCTACACCAATATCGGTAATGGCCTCAAGATATTTATTTATTTAGTTTAACCTTTAATTTTAATGTTGAATGTACTAGCCAGATTAGTTGATGGGAAGTTTCTCGTTTTTCCCGCCTCAACTTAGTTTATATACCCACAACTTAGTTTATAAGCTGTACAAAATAAAGGAAAAATGAAAAATAATGGTTAGCTTTTCGTTTAATTACTTCTCACTTATATACAAGCTATACACAATAATTAATTTACAAAAATGAAATCATTAATGTAACAGTAGCGAACGAGGTATTTATGAATGAGGTATTTATATACCTAAACTATGATTTTTTTATTTATAAAAAAATCAATGATTAAAATAGTTTAGGTATAAGAAAAAAGGTTAATAATAATATTATTGGCCTAACTGTACGTTATGATTTAACTTTAGTAAGTATTCTATAAATATAATTCAATTTACTGAATTTTGGTCATAAAATATTTTGCATTCAACATAATTCATAAATATTCAAAATAAAAATTCATAATGCAACAATACTCATAATACAACGTGAGATTCTATATAGTAATTAAACTTATCGTGATTTATTTTAATTCGTTACACACCTTAGCCGAATTATTCTGTGAATCTGAACAGATTACAAAACAAATACATCGTATCCCTCGAAATTGTAGAAAAAAACACATTATATTTATTCTTCATCTCTTACTTATACTAACTTTTCTCCATGTCACATTTCATTTCTTGCCCTCCTCCTAAGGCCTCTTGTATCTCACTGAACGTCTTCCCCTTTGTCTCGGGTACACAGTAGTAAATGAACAAGCAGCTGATTGCGCAGACTCCACTGAAAGACCAATACGTTATCGCTGGACCAATAGAAAGGGTTAGAGCGGAGAAGTATTTTGTTGTAAGGAAAACGAAGAATGTGGTAATGATTAGGTTGCTTGTGACGCCAATAGCTCTTGCGGGGCCGTCGAATAACTCTGCAATTAGCACCCATATCAGGGACCCCATTCCTGAAAAGATAAATAGCATATTAGTGGTAATACCACTGAGGACAAACACGGGTAAAGATTTGTGTGATGAAGATGATTATTTACACTCAAGCTATGGAGGTTTATATGTCTATACTAGCTGCCCCCGAGGCTTTGCCCGCAGTTTAACACTTAACGCGGAACCCTAATTACGTTTTTAAATTAAAGTAGCCTATGTTACTTTTTTTATTTTATTTATATTCAGAAAAAAAAAACAAATTACAAGTGAAAACAACAATACACTGTACTATAAAACCAAGTGGTTTTTTTTTGTACAATGGAGTTCGTCCATACAGATAACATTATTTAGCAGTTTACTTATTACAAACCAGATAGTTTACATTAATAATTACGAACATGATATAGGAATTTTTAGTGAGGGTAGATTAGGTGCGAATGTTTTTGTCGTTATAACAATGACGAGCACATAAAAAAAGAAAAAGAAACAAATGCGTTCGAGTGTCCTAAGGGTGTGTCAACATTATTATCAATTATTTCATATAATTATCATGTAGCAAAGCTAAGTAGTAGTTAGTTAGTTTAGATTTGATGTTGTTTGGGTTTATTTCGTAACGTAATGCGGGTGGTAATTCGTTTATTAATTTTGGAATCATAAATTCGAGTGTGCGTTTTCCATAGTTATTCTTATTATACACAGGCTCATATAATTTTTTATTAGAGATAGCGCGAGTACCTTTGCTATGTGATATTAGAGTTTGCAGGTCTTTGTTAAAAAACTGTTCTTTTAAGAGCACATATTTGATTTTGTCATGGATTGGGATTATTTTACAATACGCGAACAACATATGGTAGTTATTTTTATATTTACTTTTTACTTTAGGAGGGACGATTATCTTAATTGAAGTTGAAAATTTTTGTCTATGTATGTTTTGAATGTGAATCCATAGCTACTCAAACCGTACCAAGTTATTGATTCAACTAAAGCTTTATATAATAATAATTTAATTGGAAAGTCAATTTTGTTTTTAATTAGTACAAATTTTGTCAGAATTGATTTTAGCCGGTCACAGACGTTACTTATATGCTTTTTCCAATTTAGTCGGCTATCAATTATGAGACCTAGGTACCTATGGTTGTCCGTATAAACTATTGACGGACAATAGCACATAGATTTTATTTGACATGAATGTAAGCATTAGTTTGAGTGTGCTATATATATATATATATATATATATATATATATATATATATATATATATGTATATATATATATATATATACATATATATATATATATATATATATATATATATATATATATATATATATATATATATATATATATATATATATATATATATATATATATATATATATATATATATATATATATATATATATATATATATATATATATATATATATATATATATATATATATATATATATATATATATATATATATATATATATATATATATATATATATATATATATATATATATATATATATATATTATATATACTATATCTACTATATATATCTACTTATCATTACACTAGCTATATGTCAGTGAAAGTCCTGTTAAAATCGGTCCAGCAGTTTCAAAGATTATCCGGAACAAATAGACAAACAGACACAAATTGTAAAAAATGTTATTTTGGTGTATGTACCGTATATGTTCATATACATGTAGTAAAAACGGTTATTTCAATATTACAAACACACACTCTAATTTTATTTACATGTATGAATTAGAAATATTCATCTAAGTAGTAATATTTATTACAGTGTCATGGATGGATGTTGAGTAGTTATACTAACTACTCCAGTTGCCAAAACCCAATTAATGAAGTTAAATGGCTAAAGGGCTGGACGAGATGAGATAAGTGTGTGACAGTTGAAAAATATTGTTACATTATTTTTGATTAGAGATCTTAATCTCCAATTTGCGACATCTCACGAGCACATTTTAATATAAGTCGAGCTGACAAAGAGCCTCATAGTCGATAGTTCAAGTGACCAATGTCATCTTTGTTATGTCAGCCCTTAAGACAAAGATGAAATGTTTTAAGCCATCCTTAAATATATTAAGCGCCTACAAAATTATTTTAGCAATTATCCTAGATATATATAATAACTTCAATATATTGCTAGGGTGAAAATGAGCTGATCCAAAATCTGAAATCAGTTCATACGACGGTAAATGAATACTGCAGCCCATGGGTATCTTCGATCTAAACCAAAAAAAACACAACCACTGGGTATAGTATCGATACTACATATACAAGCGTCAATAGCTTATTGGTTTAGGGTGTGTTCTGCTATGCAAACGTCGCTGGTTCAGGCCCGCCATTTGACTATTGTCGAAAACCGCACACTACAGCATTCTAGCATAAGCATTCCAGCTTAGTTGGGGTGGTTAACAGGAGTATCAGTTATGTTATTTGGCATTGCTAGTATTCTTTCATAAAAAATGTCTGCTGTACACACTATAGTATCGAATCGTAATACGGAAGCAAATGCTTTGTTCCGTAAAATACGATATCTTCCACGAAACTCTGGTCCCCCTTGCCAGAACCACTAAAAAATTTAATATCAATCTTAAATGATGAATTCACCACGTAATTGGCGATGAAAGTGAAAACTACATGAACAAACATACATATCTGAGAAGGAGAATACCAACAGTGGAGAAACGTGGCATTTAACGCAGGTGTGGGCTTTTTCAGGCTACTATTTAAATCTCTTACAGCAGCTACTAATTTTAGAGATTTATTTGGGACAACTTGACAGTTTGTGAGCCCGTCACCATCTTTATATCCGTACATAAGTTTTGAAAAACTCATTGATATGAATCTATCTCCTAGGGATCGATCTCGGGTCTCTGACTCAAGTTCTGATCACCCAACCTCTTGGCTATCGTGACTATGATACCAGAAAAGTATGATAGAAACACCTGCGCTATAGCAATACACAACGAGAATCAACGACGTCAGAGGCAGGTAATTCATAAATCCGGAGACTTCTTGCGTATACTCCCTTATTTTGAAGAACACTCCCAATCCAACCTGAAAATAAAATATTATTTTTAAATAAGCTTTCTCAACCGTAAGGATTCACTTCCGGGGTGTCAGGAACAGACGCAGGACAATGTAATATAAGCTCACGAATGTATACCGAATACTGAGATAGTCTGTGGTCTCAATATATAGTTCTTTTTACCCATATTTCGAAAACATTCATTTGGGACAACGTGTCGGTGTAAAAATATGCCACCCTTTGATGTCCCGTGGATGTCGTTAAAGGCGACGGAAAAAACCTTCAAAATTTTATTAGCTACCGACAAATGGAGGGATGGCCATCTCGGAAAATACCAGACGAAAATTTAGCAGACCAGTTACGGGCAGTAGTGTTTAAGTTGCGACGTCTATAGTAATGCGATTGCCAGTCCGGTCACCAAGGGTGATAATTATGGCAAACTCTCCCTTACGGGAGAAACCTGCAGCCAGCTTTAGACTTTTCCCTTTACATGTGTGTAAGAAGATTCTAAATCCAGTTTTAAAGTGAGAATTTTAGCCACGGTAGTGAATTATTTCGATGTGAACGAAAAGGTGTGACGCCTGAGGGGAATTGTATTGTATGGTGGTGGTATATTCCCTTATGGGAGAAGCTTATGCCCTTCAGTGGACTTTTAAAGGCCGCTAGTAATGTATTACATACATATATACTTAAAGATTAACTTTGAAGTTCCATCGCATAATTTTTCTCTATAAGATGTCATGGAGGAGTGGAGAACTAAAGAGTTCCCCTTCTATCAATCATATAGAGATGACCCTGGGCTTGGTATATGTAGTTATTTATGCAGCTGCTGATAGCGTCTAATAATCAGGCTCATGGTAATAATAATGAAGATTAGTCTTCAGATTTTTATTAAAAAAAAACTCATAAATACGCTTTTTATTAAGTGGTGGACACGATCAGAACACAATTATAAAATGCAAATTTAAAATAAGGAAAATTTATTCTGTTACGAAATTTATATTATCTAAAAATTTATCTCTGGATTGTTGTAGATGTTCGAATGTTTAGGGGAATGTAGTTAGAACATCTAGTCTAGTTATGATGAGTTTTTTGTATAGCACCGACACACAAGATTCTAAATCGTCTCTTATTAGAGAACACGCACACATTATTTAGCTATTATTATTAGAGTGTGTACAACATTACGTTGCTCTGATGCCAAAGTAAGTAGTTTAAGCATTTATGTTATAAAATCATAAACAACGATGGTACCACAAACACCCAGACTTTTTTTAATAAATCTATTTAGAATAGTCACGATAGCCGAGTGATTGGGTGGACAGAATTTTGAGTCAAGACACCCGAGTATGATCCCCAGTTAACAGGCAAGTACCAATTAGTGTTTCAAAAACTTATGTACGCATCGTATCGTTAGCTTGGACATAAGGACGGCGACGGGCTCACCACCTGTTACGTTGTCCCGAAAATATATTCGGTGGAAGGGAGTTAATTGTCCAGACTAGGCCTCTGTCTACCCCTGTATTGGGAATTGCGTGAAGATATTTATTTATATTAGAAAGGCCATAAAGTAAAGAGTGAAGAAATGTTTATATCACGTTGCTTACCAGTCCAATCAGCATGCCAATAAGCGATGAGATTAATATATGCTTCCTCTTGAACCTGTCGGTCACTAGAGCGGTGCAGAAACTCGCGAAGAGCTGTATCAAACCGATTATCACTGACGCCACTTCCGGCATCACATTCGTCTTGGTCGATTCCAATATTGTTTGCAAATAAAACGATACTGCGTTAAAACCAACCAGCTGCGATAAAACGCTAACAACTATCGATACACCTAGCGATTTCAGTATAACTCGATTCTTTAATAGATTAATTTTATCGATATCTTCGTTGTTCATCGATGTCGCGTACTCGACGATCTCTTCCTTAGCTAGTTGTTCGAGCCTCGAAGAATTTTAAAACTTTCAACGCTTCGTCGGTTTTTCCTGAAAATTTGTTTAGGATTTATTAAATCAAATACTGAATCAAATCACAACTGTTAACTACAATACGCGTATCCGCCATTGTGGGCACGATGATGGATGGATGGATGATATCACGGTCTTTAAGATCAGTAGGCCGATTATACAATTTCTGATGCCATTATAAAGGCAAATAAACAAAATTACACAATACAATATTGTAATTTTCGTGAGCGAACAAACTATCATTTGAATGGTTTATTAATATATTATTATTCGTCCCAGGTTTTTCCCAAGTGTACTTCATTGGATAAGGTATTGGTTTGGTCTTGTTTTGTAAACTTCTCCTTTGTAGGAAAGTGTTATATCGATCATGAGGGAATTATGTCTGATGATGATTAGAGGGCTGTGACCACACCCTTATTTGAGGACTGGATCCACATCTGATAAACTATTAAAAGCAAAACTTATATTCCAATTCCTTCTTATCGCATAGACAGCCTGCTCTAAATATAACTGCACATAGGCCAAATTATAGCTTCTATGGATAAATTTTTGACATCTTGAATTAAATTAATGCAATTTATGTTGGGATCTCTAAAAATGAAATGTAGCATGACCGAAAAGATACCACAAACAACCAGAAGCGAGGAAATTTAGAAAATAGGTTTTCCGCTTGACTCATCCGTGAATCGAATTTAGGACCTCAGAGCTGGCAACACCATAAGAACCACTCGTCCACGGAAGTCGACCAGTCATGTTAGTCGCTGCTAACGCAGTTTTCTAAAAGTGTTTTAAGTTTATCCAATATGAACAAACAAACAAACAAAACATAATACCATTGGTGTATTTGAATAAATACATATACTTGCAAATCATTAATACTTTTCTCTTTTTAAATATAACTTTTGTTTTATATTTATATTCAGTTTAGATTTCAACTCCTGATATTATTTTATAGCAAATTCGCATTAAAGTCACTTGCGGCAATTTCTTAAGTGCCATATTAAGGATATTTATCATATAACAAGATATTAAGGATACCTTTTTTATTTTTTTTTATATCTTTATTTAGATCAGACATATACAGAATCAAAATTATGTTAATATATACAATACTTATTAACAAAAAAACTACAATAATCGTAGAGCCCTACTCCTCGTGGCATGGTACCAAGAACACTGGTTACATTTAGGGCTAGACTTAATCGTTGAGCGAAATAAGAACCACCCCTCTTGTCACTAGCGGCTACGACCAGTCTCCAAATAACATCCCTCGGGAAAAATCTAAAGTAAGTAAGATGATTCATTATACTAACGAGTACAAATGAAGGATGTTTTCTAGGTCAGTTTATATTTGACTAGAACACTTTTTTATTTCCATACTTAATAATTAATATCAGACAAAGCGAATATCGAATAGTAGTATATATTTTGCCCTGTGGTTTTACTATAAATTTTTTAAGCTGTAGCGACTTTTACGTTAAGCGTAGACGACCCTAATTTTTAAGCTTGTTCTGACTTTTTGACGTGCCTAGTTGGTAGGTAGTGACCTGGTCTTGAAGTGAGAGTGATTTATTCTTTTTCTTTTTAATTAATAACTATGTAAATTAAATGTATGTCAACGTTACTCACCTTTCGAATACAAAAAATAAGGGCTGTCCGGTAGCAGCAACAATGGGGCGCTTGTTAAAATGATGACCACAGCAAATATAGTACTGTATGTTCCATATGATGTGAATGGCCCAACTGACAACGTTACGACTATACCCAAGGATGAAAATATCTGCAGGAAAGTGCCGAGCGCGCCTCTCATGTCTTTCTAGGAATATACAAACATATTTAGATACAAATAGTTAAAAACGGCTAAACTCACGTTATAATAATCAGCGTAAGTACAGGCACAGCATCTCCTAGCACACTCCCAGTTCGTGGCGGGACGCGGGCGCTAACTCAATCAACTCACCAAGATGAAGGACCTCCGATAGGTCCGAAACTAGTCGGTATATATTATAACGTGAGTTTAATCGTTTTGACCTATTTGATTAATAATAATAATATATATATATAATAATAATATATATATATATATAATAATAATAATAATAATAATAATAATAATATATATATATAATAATAATAATAATAATATATATATATATAATAATAATAATAATAATATATATATATATAATAATAATAATAATATATATATATAATAATAATTTATATTATCTAAAATTTATCTCTGGATTGTTGTAGATGTTCGAATGTTTAGGGAATGTAGTTAGAACATCTAGTCTAGTTATGATGAGTTTTTGTATAGCACCGACACACAAGATTCTAAATCCAGTTTTAAAGTGAGAATTTTAGCCACGGTAGTGAATTATTTCGATGTGAACGAAAAGGTGTGACGCCTGAGGGGAATTGTATTGTATGGTGGTGGTATATTCCCTTATGGGAGAAGCTTATGCCCTTCAGTGGACTTTTAAAGGCCGCTAGTAATGTATTACATACATATATACTTAAAGATTAACTTTGAAGTTCCATCGCATAATTTTTCTCTATAAGATGTCATGGAGGAGTGGAGAACTAAAGAGTTCCCCTTCTATCAATCATATAGAGATGACCCTGGGCTTGGTATATGTAGTTATTTATGCAGCTGCTGATAGCGTCTAATAATCAGGCTCATGGTAATAATAATGAAGATTAGTCTTCAGATTTTTATTAAAAAAAAACTCATAAATACGCTTTTTATTAAGTGGTGGACACGATCAGAACACAATTATAAAATGCAAATTTAAAATAAGGAAAATTTATTCTGTTACGAAATTTATATTATCTAAAATTTATCTCTGGATTGTTGTAGATGTTCGAATGTTTAGGGAATGTAGTTAGAACATCTAGTCTAGTTATGATGAGTTTTTGTATAGCACCGACACACAAGATTCTAAATCCAGTTTTAAAGTGAGAATTTTAGCCACGGTAGTGAATTATTTCGATGTGAACGAAAAGGTGTGACGCCTGAGGGGAATTGTATTGTATGGTGGTGGTATATTCCCTTATGGGAGAAGCTTATGCCCTTCAGTGGACTTTAAAGGCTGCTAGTAATGTATTACATACATATATACTTAAAGATTAACTTTGAAGTTCCATCGCATAATTTTTCTCTATAAGATGTCATGGAGGAGTGGAGAACTAAAGAGTTCCCCTTCTATCAATCATATAGAGATGACCCTGGGCTTGGTATATGTAGTTATTTATGCAGCTGCTGATAGCGTCTAATAATCAGGCTCATGGTAATAATAATGAAGATTAGTCTTCAGATTTTTATTAAAAAACTCATAAATACGCTTTTATTAAGTGGTGGACACGATCAGAACACAATTATAAAATGCAAATTTAAAATAAGGAAAATTTATTCTGTTACGAAATTTATATTATCTAAAATTTATCTCTGGATTGTTGTAGATGTTCGAATGTTTAGGGAATGTAGTTAGAACATCTAGTCTAGTTATGATGAGTTTTTGTATAGCACCGACACACAAGATTCTAAATCCAGTTTTAAAGTGAGAATTTTAGCCACGGTAGTGAATTATTTCGATGTGAACGAAAAGGTGTGACGCCTGAGGGGAATTGTATTGTATGGTGGTGGTATATTCCCTTATGGGAGAAGCTTATGCCCTTCAGTGGACTTTTAAAGGCCGCTAGTAATGTATTACATACATATATACTTAAAGATTAACTTTGAAGTTCCATCGCATAATTTTTCTCTATAAGATGTCATGGAGGAGTGGAGAACTAAAGAGTTCCCCTTCTATCAATCATATAGAGATGACCCTGGGCTTGGTATATGTAGTTATTTATGCAGCTGCTGATAGCGTCTAATAATCAGGCTCATGGTAATAATAATGAAGATTAGTCTTCAGATTTTTATTAAAAAACTCATAAATACGCTTTTATTAAGTGGTGGACACGATCAGAACACAATTATAAAATGCAAATTTAAAATAAGGAAAATTTATTCTGTTACGAAATTTATATTATCTAAAATTTATCTCTGGATTGTTGTAGATGTTCGAATGTTTAGGGAATGTAGTTAGAACATCTAGTCTAGTTATGATGAGTTTTTGTATAGCACCGACACACAAGATTCTAAATCGTCTCTTATTAGAGAACACGCACACATTATTTAGCTATTATTATTAGAGTGTGTACAACATTACGTTGCTCTGATGCCAAAGTAAGTAGTTTAAGCATTTATGTTATAAAATCATAAACAACGATGGTACCACAAACACCCAGACTTTTTTTAATAAATCTATTTAGAATAGTCACGATAGCCGAGTGATTGGGTGGACAGAATTTTGAGTCAAGACACCCGAGTATGATCCCCAGTTAACAGGCAAGTACCAATTAGTGTTTCAAAAACTTATGTACGCATCGTATCGTTAGCTTGGACATAAGGACGGCGACGGGCTCACCACCTGTTACGTTGTCCCGAAAATATATTCGGTGGAAGGGAGTTAATTGTCCAGACTAGGCCTCTGTCTACCCCTGTATTGGGAATTGCGTGAAGATATTTATTTATATTAGAAAGGCCATAAAGTAAAGAGTGAAGAAATGTTTATATCACGTTGCTTACCAGTCCAATCAGCATGCCAATAAGCGATGAGATTAATATATGCTTCCTCTTGAACCTGTCGGTCACTAGAGCGGTGCAGAAACTCGCGAAGAGCTGTATCAAACCGATTATCACTGACGCCACTTCCGGCATCACATTCGTCTTGGTCGATTCCAATATTGTTTGCAAATAAAACGATACTGCGTTAAAACCAACCAGCTGCGATAAAACGCTAACAACTATCGATACACCTAGCGATTTCAGTATAACTCGATTCTTTAATAGATTAATTTTATCGATATCTTCGTTGTTCATCGATGTCGCGTACTCGACGATCTCTTCCTTAGCTAGTTGTTCGGAGCCTCGGAAGAATTTTAAAACTTTCAACGCTTCGTCGGTTTTTCCTGAAAATTTGTTTAGGATTTATTAAATCAAATACTGAATCAAATCACAACTGTTAACTACAATACGCGTATCCGCCATTGTGGGCACGATGATGGATGGATGGATGATATCACGGTCTTTTAAGATCAGTAGGCCGATTATACAATTTCTGATGCCATTATAAAAGGCAAATAAACAAAATTACACAATACAATATTGTAATTTTCGTGAGCGAACAAACTATCATTTGAATGGTTTATTAATATATTATTATTCGTCCCAGGTTTTTCCCAAGTGTACTTCACTGGATAAGGTATTGGTTTGGTCTTGTTTTGTAAACTTCTCCTTTGTAGGAAAGTGTTATATCGATCATGAGGGAATTATGTCTGATGATGATTAGAGGGCTGTGACCACACCCTTATTTGAGGACTGGATCCACATCTGATAAACTATTAAAAGCAAAACTTATATTCCAATTCCTTCTTATCGCATAGACAGCCTGCTCTAAATATAACTGCACATAGGCCAAATTATAGCTTCTATGGATAAATTTTTGACATCTTGAATTAAATTAATGCAATTTATGTTGGGATCTCTAAAAATGAAATGTAGCATGACCGAAAAAGATACCACAAACAACCAGAAGCGAGGAAATTTAGAAAAATAGGTTTTCCGCTTGACTCATCCGTGAATCGAATTTAGGACCTCAGAGCTGGCAACACCATAAGAACCACTCGTCCACGGAAGTCGACCAGTCATGTTAGTCGCTGCTAACGCAGTTTTCTAAAAGTGTTTTAAGTTTATCCAATATGAACAAACAAACAAACAAAACATAATACCATTGGTGTATTTGAATAAATACATATACTTGCAAATCATTAATACTTTTCTCTTTTTAAATATAACTTTTGTTTTATATTTATATTCAGTTTAGATTTCAACTCCTGATATTATTTTATAGCAAATTCGCATTAAAGTCACTTGCGGCAATTTCTTAAGTGCCATATTAAGGATATTTATCATATAACAAGATATTAAGGATACCTTTTTATTTTTTTATATCTTTATTTAGATCAGACATATACAGAATCAAAATTATGTTAATATATACAATACTTATTAACAAAAAAACTACAATAATCGTAGAGCCCTACTCCTCGTGGCATGGTACCAAGAACACTGGTTACATTTAGGGCTAGACTTAATCGTTGAGCGAAATAAGAACCACCCCTCTTGTCACTAGCGGCTACGACCAGTCTCCAAATAACATCCCTCGGGAAAAATCTAAAGTAAGTAAGATGATTCATTATACTAACGAGTACAAATGAAGGATGTTTTCTAGGTCAGTTTATATTTGACTAGAACACTTTTTTATTTCCATACTTAATAATTAATATCAGACAAAGCGAATATCGAATAGTAGTATATATTTTGCCCTGTGGTTTTACTATAAATTTTTTAAGCTGTAGCGACTTTTACGTTAAGCGTAGACGACCCTAATTTTTAAGCTTGTTCTGACTTTTTGACGTGCCTAGTTGGTAGGTAGTGACCTGGTCTTGAAGTGAGAGTGATTTATTCTTTTTCTTTTTAATTAATAACTATGTAAATTAAATGTATGTCAACGTTACTCACCTTTCGAATACAAAAAATAAGGGCTGTCCGGTAGCAGCAACAATGGGGCGCTTGTTAAAATGATGACCACAGCAAATATAGTACTGTATGTTCCATATGATGTGAATGGCCCAACTGACAACGTTACGACTATACCCAAGGATGAAAATATCTGCAGGAAAGTGCCGAGCGCGCCTCTCATGTCTTTCTAGGAATATACAAACATATTTAGATACAAATAGTTAAAAACGGCTAAACTCACGTTATAATAATCAGCGTAAGTACAGGCACAGCATCTCCTAGCACACTCCCAGTTCGTGGCGGGACGCGGGCGCTAACTCAATCAACTCACCAAGATGAAGGACCTCCGATAGGTCCGAAACTAGTCGGTATATATTATAACGTGAGTTTAATCGTTTTGACCTATTTGATTAATAATGTCTCACGAAAGTTTTAATACTAAAATTTTTAGATACATTTTTTATTGATACATACACACAGAAATAATACATACATTAATTCCAGATTTCAATGTATTAATATACAGTCATGATAGCCGAATAGTTGGGTGATCGGAATTCGTGTCGGGAGATCCGAATTCGATACTCAGGTAGGCTTACCAAAGAGTTTATTCAAAGCTTATATACGATTTATATCGTTGGCTTGGACGAAAAGATAGCGTCTGACTCACCAACTGTCAACATTATCAAAGTTGTCCCAAAAAATATTTCGGTGAAGTTATGTGTCGAAAGGTCTTAATTATCTAGACATCTGTCTACCCCAGAATTGGGAATGGCGTTAAGGCATATTTTTATTATTATTATTAAATTAATACTCACGCTAGCGATTTCCGATGCGTAAATGGGAACGACAGTGAATACAAAGGAATCGCCGATACCAAGGAATGCACGGCCCAGGATCAGAACCCACACGTCTTCAGCGAATATGTAGAGTATGCTCACGATTATCTTCGGCAGACATGTTAGTAATACGCAATACTTTCTGCCTATACAGTCCAGTAACATGCCGAGGAGGAAGTTCGCTGAAAATAGTTAAGTTAGAAGAACCAGTGGGGCAGAAGTGTCGTATAAATATATTAAGTTTTAAGACCACGATCGTGTAGACGCATTTCAGATATCCCACTCAGATTTCATAAATTAAAAAAAAATAAAGACAGCAGTGCATAAATGGCTACTACATTCTTCCACAAAGTCAAAGCCTGAGTTTCATCAGTCTAAGTTAAAATATTATTTAGTTCACATGAGTATTAGTAATTCTCAAATAACTAACAAGGTGCTGTAAAGGAGTAATCCTAGTAGTAGTATTATTATTAGTAGTACTAGTAAAGAGGATTTTTTAAATTGTTAAAATTTGTATTTCCTGCATATACAAATTATAACATTAAAAAACACAACCAACATTTATGGTAAACTTCGTTTGTAAGTACGTACTGAAACGTATATCAAAATCAATACTCAATACTCAATTCTATTACGCACTGAAGGAAAAAAACATTTCGTCCGTGCTTTTTCGGCTCTTAAAACTATTTTTATGTATGCAGGCATCATCATCGTAACAGCCTATCAGAAGTCCACTACTGAACGTAGGCCTCCTCCAAAGATTGCCACATAGAGCAGTCCTGTGCCATCTGCATCCATCGACTCCCCGCAAGATATTCGTGCAGGCATTTAGTAAGCAGAAAACCTGTATTAATAACTAAATAAAAAAATAAAATAAATAACTACACGCAATTCCCAATACAGGGGTAGACAGAGATCAAGTCTAGACAATTAAGTCTCTTTGACCCACCTTCCACCGAAGATATTTTCGGGACAACGTGACAGGTGGTGAGCCTGTCGCCGTCTTTATGTCCAAGCCAACGATGAAATTCATACATAAGTTTTGGAAAAACTCATTGGTACTGCCACCTGGGGATCGAACTCGGGTCTCTCGACTCGAAATTCCGACCACTCAACAACTCGGCTATCGTGACTATATCTAAGCAGAAAACTTGTATTAATAACTTATGTACAAAAATACCTGATCTCGTATTTTGTATTACTTATATCATGTTTAAGCGTTCAGTAAAGAATAAACAACAATCAAAAAAACTTACAGAAAACACTGCATAAAAATCCAACTGATACTATCCAAGATCCCTCCTCCTCGGTAATGGGGCGGTAGAGAGGAGTCTCCGTGGAATTCCTCAGCTTCACCAGCATCGGGGATGGCCATGCCAGACTCATGCCAGTGGTGAACACGCTCAGGTTTACTGCAAAATAAGGAATAGCTTTTCAAAATTCTTTTTTATTTTTTTATAGAATGTGAGTAATGTGGGGTTTTTGTTATTAAACAAATGTGAAATTTTAAATCAACTGACTCGGATGGGATTTGATCTGCAACCTGTGCCGTAGCGCAGCGGAATCTGAAGTGAGTATTTTTTTATACATGACTGTGTTCTAAAAAAAAATAAACATTGATTACTTTTTTTAAATAATCTTCAACCAATTCCCAATACAGGGGTAGACAGAGGTCTAGTCTAGATAATTAAATCCCTTCGACCCACCTTTCTAACAGTGATAGAGCCACGCATCAGCTTTTGTTGTTGCATAAATGGGCCGGCTCGACCGGGGAAGTACCACGACCTCACAGAATACCGGCGTGAAGTAGAAGTCTAACAAACTTCTACGTTTCGTCTGGTGAGTGCATGTAACCGGAGGCCCACACACCCCCCTACCCCAATTCTGGGGGAGGGGGGCACTCTAAGGCCGGCAACGCATCTGCTATGCCTCTGGTATAGCGGGTGTTCATGGGCGGCGGTAATCACTTACCATCACGTGAGCCACCTGCTCATTTGCCTCCCTCTTGTATAAAAAAAAGAAGATATTCACGGGACAACGTGGCAGGTGGTGATGTACAAGCCAATGATATAATTCTTACATAACTTTTTGAAAAAATCCATTGGTACGAGCCGGCCACCTGGGGATGGAACTCGGGTCTCTCGACTGGAAATTCCGACCACCCAACCACTCGGCTATTGTGACTTTTAAAATAACAGGTAACTAAATAGAATATTTTTCGTTGAGTCGATGATAAAAAAATAAAAGATTATGACTGCTGTGCTTTTTAAGAAATCCTCGGAATATCAAAGTTTGATCAATTCAAACTTTCCATTTGTATACAATCGTACTAAAAGACGTTTTGTTTGTTACGAAACCGGTTCGTCCACTTTCATTTCTTTTTAAATTCAAGACTTAAAACATTTATTTGGAACGACATGATTTTTTTGGATTATTTTGAATAATAAATAAATATCTTCACGCCATTTCCAATACAGGTGTAGACAGAAGTCGACACAATTAAGTCCTTTCCCGTCACCCTCCATTGATACTTTTGGGACAACGTGACAAGCGGTAAGCCTATCGGCGTCTTTGTATCCAAGCCATCGATATGAACCGTACATAAGTTTTTGAAAAATCCATGGGTACGAGCCTACCGGGGATCGAACTCGGGACTCACCGCACGAATTCCGATCACCCAACCACTCGGCTATCGTGATAGATATTCTTATACCGATTATTTTAGAAAAGAAATTTTGTTGTAACAAAATGACACTGGCCATAAATAATGTCACGGTTATTCATTTTTATCGTACTTTCATAAGGGATTTTTGTCATGAATGACGTCATGCTTAAAGCCCCTGCACACTAAAGACTAATCATTGGATGCAGGTGGATTCGAATCCCGTAAAGGGCGAAAATTTTTGTGATGAATATGAAGTTTTGTGGTAGATTCCCGAGTTTTTATGTTTACTTCAGTATTTACTTTTGAAGGTATAGATATAAAATATATCACCACCATACTGTTGGCCGGGCACAGGCAATCACTGGTGTTATACGAGTATACTTATGCCCCACTCCGCTTTAACAAAATGGCATATGTCACCTGATCCAACGGGAGGAAGAGCAACTTAATAATATACATTTATAGATAGGGACAACATCACATACATTGCTCCGACCCCAATGTAAGATGCTAAAGCACTTGAGGTATGGGAATCGGAAACAACGAAGTCACCAAAAATACCAAGACCCGAGAAAATGTAGAGAAAGTGGTTTTTCTAAACTGACCCGACTGGGAATCGAACCCGGGACGAGATGGCGGCACCTTGAAACTCGCTGTTTACGCTACACGTCCACGGAGGTCGTCAAACTTTCTCTCTCCCAATACATTACACCAGATAACATCTGCGACATATCCACATAATGAACTTCCGCAAAGTAACGCCTGAGTTTGACGAGTTTTTCGAATCTACAGGTTGCGGGTTCGAATCCCGCCGGGGGCATTTTTGTTATAAATATAAATATTTGTACACGAATCATGGATTTTTTTGTTTTATATGTGTATTTATATGAGTATTTATCAACGCAAGTATATCATACCGTTAACTTGGACACTAAGATGGCAATAGGGTTACCACCTGTCACGTTCTCCCTCATAGGAAAGTTACGGTGAAAGGTGGGTCGATGATACTTAATTGTTTGGACGTCTTCCTATCTTAATTCTAGGGAAATTCGTGAAGATACAAGAACGCCTGAGTAACAAAAGAAAAAGACACACTTAACCAATCCAAAAATGAGGTGAAAATGAGGCAAAAAATTAATTCCAGATTTCAATGTATTAATATACAGTCACGATAGCCGAGTGGTTGGGTGGTCGGAATTTCGAGTCAATAGACCCGAGTTCGATCCCCAGTTGGTAGGCTCGTACCAATGGGTTTTTCAAAAACTTATGTACGAATATCGTTGGCTTGGACATAAAGACGGCGACAGGCTCACCACCTGTCACGTTGTCCCGAAAATATCTTCGGTGGAAGGTGGGTCGAAGGGACTTAATTGTCTAGACTCGTCCTCTGTCCACCCCTGTATTGGGAATTGCGTGAAGATATATTATATTTTCTTTATTACTTTTTAATGTAATAATATGATTCACATATAAAAATAGAACTAATATTCTCGTATACATTATTCTCATCCCGCCTTATATAAAGGCACAATGCAATTTAGCATCAAATAGTTCAATGCTACATCAAACCGAAAGATCCATTCAACTGACAATCACTAAATTACACAAGCAAAGACTCGGTACGGTACTCGGTATACGAATTAGTACTTAGTACCAAGTACCTAAATATGCGGTGTTGCTCAATTCGTGCTGCCTTGAATTTTGCATCTACAGTTCGAAAGATATGATGTATTAGTAACAGATATAAACCTACGGTAAGGATAAAATTTTAGCAGCCCAGAGTAATTGTATTTTAGGGAGACCTGCTTTCGGCAGTGGACTCTTGCCTAAAAAAGAAGAATGTTAGAAATATGGTTTTAACTAAAGGAAACATTTAAATAATGTGTGTATTTAGGATAAGCAACGAAAACTATACTATACACTAATTATATTTTTTTAAAGATACAGTACAAGTGTCTTACTAATTATAGCTCACTTGTCTTGACTACAATCGACATGTACACATTTAAACAAAAATAACTCGGCTTACAATAAATTATGTAAAAATTTATAATAATAAAAAATAACGATAATTCTAATTCCCTCTGCAGACTTTTACACTGTACTTATATTTCTTTTTTATCTAGAAATTGTTAGGGGATACCTACCTAATGCACTGCGTTACTCGTAAGTTGGTAAGTCCTTTACAATTTCTAGGCAGAAAGGACAGATACTAGTACTGCAATAATTAATGCCTTTGATGATGAATTAATGAATGCGGTAAGAGTACAATTTTTGCATTTCAAGTGACATACAAATTCAACAACAGGCTTTGTATTAAATATTTAGATAAATGTATATTGTTACATACATATATACATTCAAGATCAGGGTCAATATTACATTTGGTTATTGTTATATATATATATATATATATATATATATATATATATATATATATATATATATATATATATATATATATATATATATATATATATATATATATATATATATATATATATATATATATATATATATATACATTCAAGATCAGGGTGAAGTACCACAACCACCCAAACCTAAGAGAAAGTAGAAAAAGTGTTTTCTGTATTGACCCGACTGGGAATCGAACCTGAGACCTCAGAACTAGCGACACCATGAAAACCGATGTGTACGTCACTCATCCATGGAGATCGTCATATGATTGTTTTTCATTTTTTTTAGATGTCACCAATAATAAAAATAGATTTATTATAACTGACAAAAGAAACACTTCTGCCGTGATGAAAAGAATGTTTCATTAGCATCCCGTTCTCTAAAAGTCTCTCACCAGATCCTTAATTGGTCTACGCTAGGCTAATAGCCTTTTTATCGGTAGAAGTAAGGCATAAAAACTTAGTATCCGATTAAGATTCTAGGTACACTAGGGCCAGATCCATATTAGGTCTCTTGTGATATTTTCTTTTCCTTGGATTTAACTTCTAAGTGTTACTCTGTGCTTCTAGGACCTGAACTAGATAGAATCTTTTTAGAATTGGTGTAAATCATAATGTATCTAACTAACAGGCAAAATCTTTACAGGCATGTTTTTAAGCTAAGCATAATTACTTACTTTTTTATACGACTCGAATTTATGGTTTGACGCAACCTTTGTAGGTGGAGTTTGTTTAACAGTGGGGTGATAATTTATCCATTATCTATTTATTTATTGATTTAAAATTTATAAAACATCTTCACGTAACTCCCAATACAGGGGTAGACAGAGGTCTAGTCTAAACAATTAAGTCCTTCCACCGAAGATATTTTTGGGACAATGTGACAGGTGGTGAGCCCGTCGCCATCTTTATGTCCAAGCCCACGAACTAATGCCGACATAAGTTTTTGAAAAACCTATTTGTAAGAGCCTGCCACCTGGGAATCGAACTCGGGTCTGTTGACTCGAAATTTCGACCACCCAACCACTCGGCTATCGTGACATGCCTAATGAATAAGTTAATGCCTAACGGATTTAAATGTAGTGTAGCACACAAACATTTTAAAACCCGGACTCACACATACGATAGAATTTCGTCTATGAAAATTTCACTGTTACGTGTTACGCGTATTATCGTAGAGATTATGACATATGATTTTTAACCGGAAAATAAAGGATCCCGGAATTTCGATATAACGCGCAGATGAAGTCGAGGGTTCATATTAGCTGTAACTAAAAGAAAACTCTCAGGTGTAACTAAATAACGGTAAAAAGGTTCGACAAAATGGGAAATGATTTACCGAGATCAGCCGATCGCATTGTTTATCAGCTGATAGCTATTACACAAGGCACAGATGATCAGACATGATGACCCCCCGAAACGGATACCCGCCTCGTCGTGGTAATAGTGGCTTGGACATTCACGGTGTTCGTCGCCGGCCTAACTTTCGGGGGTATTGCCGGGCCGAGGTGGTCGCTCCAAGTAGGCTTTGGACAGCCCACTTCGGATGCGTTTTGGCGGGCTGTGAAGGGAGTGTTTTCGTCTTTGCTTTGGCACCGCTCTCCTTGCCTTTCACAGCCGAGGTATAATCGCGGTGGAACTATATAAATATCTGTAGGAACCGCAACACCAATACTCCTCTTATTCGCCATGTTTCCTATCCTCCAGCGTCCAACCCGGAGTGAGAGGGAGAGGAGTTTTTTTCTCCCGAGGAGGAGCTACCCCGCGGGTGGGGTCGAGGATGTGTGCGAAAGCGTTCCCGTGGCCCTGCCAACATGCGGCGATGGCATACCACCGTGGGATTGTAGTCGGTGCGAGGTCGATATCGTCCGTCTTTCTCTTCGTAGGGGCTGTTATAGGTGAAGTTCTTCTTCACATATAAAAAAGGCACAGATGATGAAAATATGCGGAGTAAACAATCTTAGTACATATACATTGTGTACGGATTTGTAAATTTATACATCACATGGATATATGTATCTTTAAACGTGTCTCTAGTACGTTAAATTAAAAAAATAGATGCATTTTGTATCCTCATATCTTTCCCAAAACGCTAGTGTATTAAACCGTGACTGCCTCAAGCTAGAGATTAAGGCAATTTAACACTTTCGATCTAATTTGTTACGCACCTTCTTCCTTGGTACCATCGAACTACTACCTTCAGAACTTCGGACTCAATAAAGGCGACTAAAAGAAGTATCCATTATGATCAAAATCAAGAACGAAGGATATATAAAGAAAGAAAAAAATATTAATTTATCTCAACGGAGTACACCGCAAATCCAAAAGAAGAAAAAAGTAAACGAAACAAATTCGTAAATATTACAAATTTGAAGTAAAATAAAACATTGTCAACAAATAATTGTAATGTAGCGTGAGACCATGATGGATGAAATTCCCTTGTAAACAAGTCAGTTCGAAACTGGTTTTCATATCCGAAAAATTAATTTCGAACAATACACATTTCCATACCTCGAATAATATTGAGGTTTAAATTAATAAATAATAATAATAAATATCTTCACGCGATTCTCAATACAGAGGTAGACAGAAGTTAGATAATTAAGGGCTTTCAACCCACGTGACAAGTGGTGAGCCCGTCGTCTTTCTATCCAATCAAACAATGTCAATCGTACGTAAATTTTTTGAAAAAAAAAACATTGGTACGAGCCTCGGGGATCGAATTCGGGTCTCTCCAGTCGAATTCCGAGCACCTAACTCGACTATCTTGACTTCGTTTATTCGTTTCAAAATTAAGTTATTGGATTGCATATAAATATAAAAAAGTATTAATATATATGCCGATGGCCGTCACTGTTTGGAATTTATAAATCTGTGGAAATTTTGGGATAAAGTTTACAGAAATGGGTGTGTTTAAATGTAAAAGCCTATCCATCGCCTACTTTTTAAGTTTATGGCCATAAACAAATGAAAACGAAAGTTTTAGATATAAAGACGATAAGATTTGACTTCTTGTAAAACTATAAACATCGGCTTGGCGAACAAACACCGATGGATATTTAGTAAGAATTCCAGAATTAATAAGAATACTTTAAGACCTCCGTGGGAGAGTGGTGATCACACCGGTTTTCAAGGTATCGCCAGCTCTGAGGTCCCGGGATCGATTTCCCGAAGAATCAATGTAGAAAACCAGTTTTTTTACATTTTCTCGAGTCTGGGTTCCTTCGTTGTTTCCGATTCCGTAACACATGTGACTTGGCAATATATGTGATGTTGTCCCTATCTATGCGTATATTTTATGTATATGTGTTTATATTTTCAATTTATTAAAAAAATACTTTGTAGCAAGTTCTAGTTAAATGTGAACATTTAACAAAACCTTGCTTCCCTCCAACTTTACAAAGAATAAAATTTAAAATGGAAGGACTCGTTCCTGCCAGTATCATTTGACTTAAATATACCGCATGTAAACTATCAATACATAAAAATTTATGGGAAGAAATCACGTTTAAGAATAATCTTGAAAACGCTGAAAGTTAGATTTTCCAATGCTTGATGAATTTGTATCTTTAGTTTATAAAAAATAAGCAAATCGGTTCGATAGAACAGCCTCACAGGCTTGTAAGTATTAAATATATAAACATGACAAATATTTATTATTTATTTATTTATCTTTACGACCAGTCCCTGTCGGGGTAGCCAGAGAGATTGGATTGCCAAGTGTCACCAGCGTTACAATAATTAATGGGGAAAAAACGGCGTTAGGGTATAAGTTGAACAGGCGAAAAGTAATCTCCAATTCTATATGAAACATCTGTGTACTGATACTTTACATACACACACACACATACATAACGGCTTGTTAAAGTCCACCTCAGGACATAGGCCTCTCCCATAGGGAGGATTTGCCATAATCGCCAATCGATCGCCAATCCGCTAATCTGCCAATCAGGCGGATTGGCGATCGCAGTACCAGACCACTTGCACCTCAGACGCTGCTACATCTTCAGTCTGATTATTTTGGTCTGATATTTTTAGAGACGGTTATCTCAGCATCTATCGGTTGCCATAACAAAATTCAAGACTGTTTCCCTTATAGCTTCTTACAACACCCACTGGAAGAAAGGGAGTGGCAATATTCTTTCGCCGTCACCACACAGGTTCCTGATTATGTGCGTGTATATAAGCAAATCGGTTGGAAATCCATCTGTCCGTCCGTACCCACTGTCGGTACGGACGGACAGATGGATTTCTTACATACTGATTATATTGTTTTAGTTACTTAATTAAGAGGGTACCAATAATAAGAACACTCGCATAAACCCAAAATATCAACAGGCAAATGTTTCACTAATTGAAACTTTTTAAACACTGACTACATAAAATTGATATAATGTTAAAGGCAACGGCATTGGCAAATTTTAAATTAATGTCGAAATTCTACAGTCGACAGTGACATAGCAAATATTAAAAAAAAAGGTATTATATCAAACTCCTAGTATATTATTATACTCTTTGATATCAAATCAGCTGCTGGGAGAATAATATTATCTGTACCTGGTGGTTGTAAATGGTAGTTTTTATCTGCAATATATACATGCAAAAATTATTTAAAAAAAAAACGTACCTACCCAATATAACGACTGCATATTGGCGTAATGTCGCCGATTGAAATGAGAGCAACATTTTTAAATATCACTGATTAAAACTTTCTAAACACTGGCTAAATAAATTCAAACAAAAATAACATTTTTTTTTTATTTATTTAACGGCGGGATTTTATATTTGTCAATAGAGACACTACGCAATGTTTACAGACAACGTTATATATCAAAAACAGCTGCTCAACAAACGAGACACGTCCGTGGCTGTGGTCACAACTATAAACTGGTAGCTCTCTCACTTCTTTTACATTCATTATTTGATTCGGTCCCATGTTTTGAGCGCACAAAGAGCTGTCCGTCCTTGTTGCAGTTAAGTAATCTCCATGACGTAAAGCTGTCGAATGTCGGATGTTTTATGGTGAACCTTAATCATTACAAAATTACAAAATCTTCGTTCATTTATCGTAAATAATATCATACTCATCTATTGCTAAATTAAGATGAGAAACATGTTAATCAAACTAGGAATCGATATGTAAATGTTTATTTTCATTTAAATAACCTATTTATTGAAAAGACTGAATGTAACATCTATCTACGGAGGTGTAACCTTGTATTTTAATTTCATCAAATATTTACTTCAACATGGTTGTACGTATTACTGACAAGGGTAAACGAAAGGCATATGCCATAATGAAGAATCCAGGTATTTAATCAAAATATGGCCACATAAATTCCCACATACCACATAAATTCCCAAGCTAATGAGTTTCTTCTTGACCCATTTGTACACGTATCTTACTCTGTATTTTATTTTTGTTTATTTATGTATATTGGTGGTTTACACAAACGATTTAGACAATATTATATGTTTTGTAAGAGTTATACATTCCATGCTTCGCATATTAAACAGTCTGTTAAAGTTCATTCCCGAAGAAGGATTTGCCACAATCGACGAGCTTGTCAAGCGAGTTGACGATCGTATTACCAAACACATCGCACTTTAGTCCCTACTGTCTCGGCCAAACTGTTTTAATCTGTATTTCTTCTGAATAAGCTATCAATTTAATTAATCTTTGAGTAACTCTGAAGATATGTAACTTACCGGTGAAACATGGTAGGGGGTTAAATATAGTGCCATACAAGCTGCTACTCGTCAAAGGCCTGCTTAATTATAATCTGTTAATATTAACACTCTTTTTGTAACGATTACAATATTAGCTAATATTATATATAGCGATACAAATTCATTGTAAGGTTGTGTATGTTTACAGAATATCAAAATTCTTACATTTTAGAAACGAATAAATAAAATGAATAAGTCTCTCAACGCCTATACCCAGTACTTGGGTAGTCTGACGTCTTGATAATTAAGCCCATTTTTCTAATTGAGTCCTTTCGACTCACCTTTCACCGAAGGGTATATGGGACAACGTGATAGGTGGTGAGCCTTAATATCTAGGGAGTCTTGTGTCTAAACAAACGGTACAATATACTTACATAAATCTTTATTTTTATACATTAATCTTCATATTCATGTAAACATCCATGACTCGAGTATAAATATTCATATTAATCATATAATAATTAATCGTAAATAATTTTCCCTTGGCGGGATTCGAACCCTCAACCCTTAGCTTGGTAGGCAGGGTCACTAGCAACTAGGCTAGTTAGGCGAGATAGTGCGAATACGTTCAAATATTTACCATTGAAATTATAATGAATCAATAATCAATATAAATATCGTTATTAGGGATTAAGATACAGACAGATAGGACAATAAAGAATAATAAAAAAACAAGTACTAGTTAATTATGTACTGCTAAATATTGACCCTGGAATACCAAATGTGGCTAAGAAGAACGGCTTGAACAGAAGACCTTAGCATAATCTAAAGATATCTCTATCATTGCTACGAAAATATGTGTCAATGGCATAGTAGTTTTAGTCTGAGATTATAGTTATAATGATCTTTTGATAACGTTATTTGATATTAAATCCGTTTCCTTATCTAATTTAAAAATAATGTATTCAAAAATTTAATATTAATGCATTGTTTATGTAGGTAGTAAAGTTAAATTTAAGGGTAAGTTACGCCTTAGGGCACTTCCTTTAATTTTAAAAATCAGGGATAACCCAGGCTTGATCCTTCGATTCGAATATATTGTAGGAATTAAAAAAAAATCATCATTTCAAAATGACGATCTCCGGCAACGAGTTCTCATGGTGTCGCCTGCTATGAGTTCTTGGATTCGATTTCACTGTCAATGTAGAAAACAACTTTTTCTATATTGTCTCAGATCTGGGCGCTAGTGGTACCACAGTTATTTCCGATTCCAAAACACAAGTGTTTTAGGAACTTACTTTGGGATCAGAGTAATGTGTTTTTGTGTATAGAATGTGTTGTTGTCCTCTTCTATGTATGTTTTTATTATTTAAAGTAATATACTGTAACAATTTGATAGTCACGATAGCCGAGAGGTTGGGTGGTCGGAATTTCGAGTCAAGGGACCCGAGTTCGACCCCAGGTCGCTGGCTAGTACGAATGGGTTTTTCAAAAACTTACGTGGGAATTATATCGGACGGCGATGGGCTCACCACCTGTCACGTTGTCCCGAAAATACATTCGGTGGAAGATGGATCGAAGGGATTTAATTGTCTAGACTAGACCTCTGTCTACCCTGTATTGGGAATTGCGTGAAGATATTTAATTAAATTTAATTTAAAAAGTAATTTGCAATTGCAACTGTTACTTGTGGACCAATATCCACTCTTACATCTTTAAAACAAACCTTAAGAGAAAGGTTCCTGGCTCTGGCTATTCACGTTATTACTATACCCACACAGCCGTGGTAGCGGTCAGGGCACTTGATTTATAAGCGAATGGCCCAGGTTCGACTCGAGACGTCAACACTAAAATAGGAAAACATCATGAGGTAGCCCGGATGTCCAAAATTTTATAAGTTAATTAATGTTCTTTTGAATATGAGTGAATGTGAAATTCGCAAATACGCAGAGAACCAGCGTGATAGACGTTTCCTTTCTCCAAAATCTCATAAAAATTATATTTGAAAGAAGGCCTTCGCTTAGCTGTGAAGCTTTCATAAACTACTATCTTCACGCTATTCCCAATACAGGGTACAACGTGACGGGTGATGAGCCCAACGACATGAATCGTACATAGGTTTTGAAAAAAAAACCCATTGGTACGAGCCCACCACTTAGAGATCAAACTCGGGTCTCTGGACTCGAATTCCGAGCACCCAACTCGGCTAACATGACACCATTAAATTATGTTTGATACGATTAAGTAATATTTAGTAAACGAAACTAATTACTACTTGTTAATCAGTATTGATTTAGGTTAGGCATTTTGTCTAACATTATTAGCATCATTACTCCTTCTATTCAACATCGTTATCACTGGCAACTTCGACGAGACTTTAATTTTCAGGTTATCACTGTTTGTAGAATATTGAACATGGTAGAAGCGACGTTTCGAGGTTGTTTGACCTAAAATAAAGGCAATTTCTAGATAGTTTTGATTTAGCAGATCCTAATCGTGAGTCTTTACTGCTGAATGAATGAACTGGCTCTTCCCGCACCACCGTGAACGTTTTAGCTTCTTGCGATTAATATAGTTCATAAAGAGTTTATTAGGATTCTTATAGTGGATCTTTTATGTTTAATTCGCATACATTATGTTTTCTTAAATATATAAATAACTAACTGATTAATCAAAGCAGGCTCTAACATTAAAAAAAAACCCCGGGTGTTTCAAGCTTTAACATTTAGAAATTGTTGTCTTTATGTTATCAGAATCTACTAGAGAATTATGTGGGTCCATTAGGGCTAAACGTTTATTAGGCAATTAGTGCCTTTTGAAGGAAGAAGTATGAAGTGCATAATTAAAGCATGAAGTAAATAATTTATGACACGCAAAAAAAATGTTATGTGCTTCTCATGTGAAACTCGGGCGAGTCGCTACTCTCCTATGGCGGTCTTATTAGTCTTAAGTAGGCGTCATAAGACATATCACTGTTTTTAAGTAATGACAACAGATGAAACTAGAAAATAAAAATTGATCGATATCCGTACTGGATATTACGTTATATGTGTATCGTCATATATATAACGAAACAAGAATCTTTCCATCATGAAATGTACAGCAGTATTGTAATCTGGATGATAAGATTTTAAGCAATGGAAACGAAACTTGTTTTTTCAATCCTCTGTTCAATTTCAGTAATCTTATTTCACAAATAAAAACTATTTTAACTTGGCCTACTACTGAATGATTACTCGTACTAAAGAGAGCTTATGTTGTCAGTTTAGTAACACTGAAACGATTTAATTCTTGTATCAGTTTTAAACTTGAAAAATGAGGCTTTAAACAATGAAAACAGAATCAAAATCTGTTTTGAGGTTTCAGCGTCAATCTTAAACAAACAAACAAGAATTCTATAAATCGTTTTTTTTTTGGACGCATACACATCCCGGTTATATTTTATTTCAGTTATTTTTACTTAAATATCTTCAAAGTACAGACATGACTCATTTACTATTATACAATATTTGTTTAGTAGTTGGCAATAGTAAGATAATTATCGTACATATACGATAATTAGATTCAATATATGACGTACGACAGCGATTCACTATCGTAGACAAATGTAAGTTAATTTTTGGAATATGAACATTATTGTTTTTGATGTGAAACATCTATAGCCGCACGTATAACAGATTCCTGGCGTGGCTACACATGCCGTGGCGACGGGTCGCCACGCTATACAAAGATATACTAATTTACACCCTATTACCTGATAGTTAAGGTTTATAGTTAAACACTGAAATCCCTTTTTTACATTTAATTAATTATATTCATATTATTCATATTAGTAACTATATAAATTATATTAAGATTTCTTTTTTACATGAAAGGTCGTTTCCTTATTTTGTTTTATGATTTCGTAGACACTAAAGATTTTAAAAGACACCATAAACCTACATAATTGACACTTCTTTTAGATTAGTGTACCATTGTTCATTGGATTAATCATATTAAGATTTAGCAATTTAAAAATCTAAATACTCAGGAGCGCTCTTGTACTCTTGTTAGAATATCATAAAATATTATTAAGATTGACAGATGTTTTAAAAATGCTCCGAACTCTGAACGATTATACATAGAACAATATTATAGCAAAGTTATAGAAAAGGGATTATAAAACCGTGGATTTTGAAGTTAAAAAATTTAATACTTAATTGAGTCTAGTTTTTACATAAAAAACAAAAGGTATATAACAAAATATCATTACGACGAAAGGTACTGTTTTTTTGCAAAATAAAAAAAAACACCATACATTAAACAGAAATCTGCGTATTGAAAAAGCAAATTGTTTATAAGCGACATCTAGAGGATAATATCAATAATAATATGTTATAACAACATTACTTTGTCATGAATTTTAAAAGTTTCAAATCGTTTCGCTAGATGTCGCTTCAAAGTAACATAAAATACAATATTTGGCGTGTATATATATATATATATATATATATATATATATATATATATATATATATATATATATATATATATATATATATATATATATATATATATATATATATATATATATATATATATATATATATATATATATATATATATATATATATATATATATATATATATATATATATATATATATATATATATATATATATATATATATATATATATATATATATATATATATATATATATATATTATGTGTAGTAGAGTGTACGGTAAAATATTTAAACTGTGGCCACTTGATATTATATCGAATTTTTATATAAAATGTCAATAAATGTTTATTAAATAAAGTTACCATTTTCTGTAAGAAATTCGTAATACTTCATTTTTTCATTAGGCTATATTTAATTCCTGTAGTAATATTATCTTTTATGCATATTACTTGTACACACACGATGTTTCACATCTGCCAGGCGTCCCATGACGGCTCACATATTTTTTTTTTCTGAACAACGTCTAAGCTATCTAAATATAGTTTGTGAAATTCGGTCTGGTGCAGATGCAAGGATGGCCATCTACACGAATAGCTAGAATAGCCAGCATAATTTAACTAAATGTAGGTGTAGCAAACAGTATAGATATGTTAAAATTAAATAATGAAGGAATAAAGTTATAAGATTAAGTAGGTGATTTGGTATCTTAAATGTTTATGTGAAATTGTTTAACGAATTAATTATATTATTCACGGTGTTCTTGCAGTAGAATGTAATGGTTAAATATAAAGATAATACCTTAATTGCGTACCTACATTCTGGAAAATACACGATATTATTATTGGCAAAATATAAATTTTTCGCTCATATACACATTCTCAAATTCGTTTATCCATTTTCGTAATTTTTTTTAAATCTCATAACTCCTGAAGCCATCCCTTACACAACGCAAAAATTGTAAAAAGTAAGTTATCCAGTCAGTGTGCAAGTAATAAAATAGGGAAAATTCATTATTTTGTCAATTATTAACGCTTTTTTTATGTTATTTGAAAATATACGAAAATTTTGCGTCAAACGGATCCCTAGTAGTAAAATAATTTTATGGTCATCATACTAGCGCCATCTTCCTGGTGCCACCACTGAATATGTCTGTCAATGTCACTTGATACCGAAATGTCACTGAATATCAAGTAAACATCAACATATTTATTGTTTTGATGTAGATTGTTAAGCCTCGAACAAAATTACTTGTTTTTTAAAATATTTGTACTATAATTTCTTCCTTATAACTCCCATGATTGACTTAATACTGCCAGAATTTTCTCAAGAGATGCCATAAAACAAAATAGGAGAACACATTTGTTTTCTCGCTTTTTATTTATATTTTATTACCTATTAGAGGTATAAATATAACACCAAAACTAGATAAAAACTCAATACAGAATGGATGATGATGATTATTGGAATACTAGTGAAACAAAAGCCAAGGCTTTCAGTTTTGATGACGATGTAGTAAGTGCTCCATTGTTTTTGAATGTAACTTAATTTTTTTTAAATTTGATTGAATATTTTCTATTAACATGAATTTTTTTTCTGCAAATAAAGTATTACTTTATTTGCAGAAATAAAATTGTATATTTAAATAGTTGGATTTTAGTTGGTTTCGATGGATTCAATTATACTTTACTTGATCATTTTAACTTGATTTGAATTGATCATTGATGCTATGCTAACTTAATGACAAGGATTAGTTTCACATCAACACCTGATATAAGTAGAGTATATAGCTTGGTTTATCTTGACCTACAATAAATATAAAAAAATTGCTATTAAGAACTTTATTTGTGCTCACATTGAGGATTAAACCTATTGGTTATAAATCTTTCACTTGTCTTCTAAAGCAAACACCTACCATAACTTTATCAAAGTCATTTGAGTTGTGTTTGTGTAAAAGAGTAGCAAACATCCATCTAAACAATCTAATAATGTATTTTTGAAAGGAAAAGTTTTAAGTTAAAAAAAAATTAATCAATGACAATTTGTTTTTTAATATTGTTATAAGATGGACTTGTGATTCCCTATACTTAGAACCTTGTACTTATAAATTTTTCATTCCAGTTATCACCACAGGAAATATTGGCGATTGGCCAAAAGTCTTATTCTGGATCAAGTGAAAATGGCATTCTTAATTCAAATATCAGCAATGTAAAACCGGCTCTTGTTCCATTGTCTAGTCTCATTTCTCCTAAAGTTTTAGATTTATGTGAGTATTTACTAAGATTTATAAAGTTGTAGGCTACCTACACATGTCTAGAATCTGCATGATATATTTTCTTTTCCGTATAAGCAAAAGAAAATGAAGTTACAGATAAAAGCAGCAGTCATTCTCCTGCCTTTATCTTTTACTTCATTTTCTTTCTTCACTTCATTTTCTCCATGCTTAGTTTTTTCATTTCTAGCCGGTAGCATGTTAGAGACTCACCCTCACTATGGTTCATTCATTGTCCAGCTTGAGTTAATAAAAAAAATAATTATAGTTATTAGCATTAATAGCAATAATGATGATACTAACTTAAAACAGTAGTATATCAGAATTTTGATTACACCATTTGTCAATCTATACTAATAAATAGAATAAAGTGTCTGTTTGCAATCAAATTAAATCATTTATTCATCAAAATGGAAATAAGAACATACATTTCTTAAAAGATAAAGCAGGCTACTCTTAGCTTAGAAGGTAGAGGCATTCATTTTTATTTATAACTAATGTATTGTGTTTACTACTATCCTACTACAGTTCAAATCTAAGTATAGAATTGGTAAAAAGTTTTTATTTATATTTTTATTTCAAATTTTCTTTTTTTTTTTTTTAACAAACAGTGGTTCTCGCTCAGTCGGGCAAAGACCCTGCTAAGGAGACGAAACAACAACCGGAAGAGACTGTTGCGATCACCTTGAAAAGACTTGTCCTTGGCCGCAGTTGCTCACTTCATGTCCACCGCAGTTTGAAGAGCAAGACGGAACTATTGGATGGGGCCATTGCTATTGGTGACGGTAATGCCATCCTTACTGTGAGTACAACAGTATTATATTTTGATTACTGCTCCGGAAGAGGTCTGAAATTGTCTTTTGCAGGGTTTGAAGTGTTATTAGTAATAAATAATTACAAAAAGGACATTCAGCCTTAGTAAGGAAGAGTTTCCCAAATTAGTCATAGAATAATTTTTGTTTTTTTTTTATAAATAAAAGAATACTGGAAATATGTCAAATAAAACTACTAGTATTCCTGCCGTCTTTCCTTCCTTACTGCTCCAACTCAGCTGCAATGCCTGTGTCTGGAGTGGTCCCTGACAATATTCATTTGGCGGACACGAACCTGAGAAGTTTCGAAATCCGCACCCTAAACCATTAGGCTATTGACGCTTCAAATCAGAGAATCAGTTGGTTATGTTGATATAAGATTTAAGACTGTAATTTCCTTTTTTTTAAGTGTTAAATTAGGTGTAGACAATGAAGTCCTTAGGACACACCTTTTTCCGAAAACGTGACAAGTGGTAAACATACTACTATTCTATTAGTGAGAAATCTTCCACCGTATCCCATTGGGGACGACGTGACAAGTGGTGAGACCGTCGCCGTGTGTCGATATTAGTTTTTTTTTGTTATAGAAAAAGGAGGCAAACGAGCAGGAGGCTCTCGTCATGGTAAGTGATTACCGCCACAATACCAGAGGCATAGCAGATGCCGTGCCTCCCTTAAAGTGCCCCCCCCCCCCGATTTGGGTCCCATTCATGCAACAACAAAAGCTGATGCGTGGCTCTACCACTGTTGTATTAGTGAGAATCGATGCAAAATTATTGTTTTTTGTTACAGGTGGTCTTATTTCTCATACAGACCCTTAACAAGAAGCTCGTGTACGAGTTGCTATCTTCCAGAGCCGTGGCTCTGGGGCACTACATCGCCACCTTGAGGTCAGAGGGCAAGATCTCCGAGCTCACTGATTTACTTACGTACGTAGATGGTAGACTAACGCTCACGCTTGTAATAGGGGTGGGCAGGGATCCAGTCAGCACCTTACAACTTAAATTTGGTACAAGCGACAAGCGAGCTGGTCGTCGTCTTAACAAGCCAACTATATAATTCTATATACAACACTGACTGACCCCGCAAACGGTGTTTTGCCATATAAACTAGGGGTTGATCGCAGAAGAGTAAAAATTTTGCGTTGTATGTATTTTTGAATGCTGTCAATAAAAAACAAAAAAAAATTGTGTAAATAGTAAAAAAAATTAAAGGGTGGATGAATTAAAGGAATTCACCCTTAACATTTACGGGTATGAGAAATAGACTTTGACCAATTCTCTGACCTACCCAACATGCACACAAAATTTCACCCACGAGAATTTTATGTATTAGAAGATGAATATCTAGATCTAATAATTTTGTAGATTTTTTTTTAATTTCTCTTTAATTTAATAACAGTGTTTAGCAATAACGTACCGCCCGTGTTAGTTGATTTTTTAATTTTATAATACGACTAAGAGAAAAGCCTCTTGCTGATAAAAAAAAAATATTTTCTACGCCATTCCCCAATACTGGGGTAAACAGAGGTCTATGCAATTAAGTCCTATCGAGCCACCTTCCATCGAAGATATTTTCGGGACAACGTGACAGGTGGTGAGCCAGTCACCGTCTTTATGCCCAAACCAACGTACATAAGTTTTTGAAAAACCCATTGGTACGTGACTCACCTGGGGATGTAACTCGGGTCTTTTGACTCGGCTATCGTGACTTTTCTGCCTAATAATATTAAGGAAATGTATTTGCCTACAGACAGAGGGCCGAATAACCAGCACAAAAAATACCAAACTACATACTGGCGACGGGCAGCTGTCCCTTGCAAGAAGACAGAAGGTACTGTGATCGTCAAACCGCTTGCCAAGCGTGGTGATTATGACTCTTCCTTACCCTTTCTGCAGTAGTTCACTGCAGTCTTTTAAAGGCCGGTTTGTACGTATGTATGTATGTTGAAGTGATACACAATAGGAATTTAGACGTAAGTCACTTGCTAGCTTTGGTTTAAAAGCATACTTTTGTATTTTGATTTGTATAACATAACTGATACATTTTAATTAAAGTTAATTAATGTTTTCTCTTTAGAATGCTGGGTAGGTGCGCAGATTCAGCAGTAAGTGTGTCTCCAATTTATTTAACTTACATTTCAGCCTTTTTCTCGCGTATAAATGATACGTAAAGTTGTTAAGTTATAGCTTGTATTTTAGAAATAAGTAACTAGACTTGATACTTAGATTATAGTTCAATGTTGGGAAAACCACTGCAACCTGTAACACAGTTTTTACTATCACAGGCTGCAGGGACTCAAGTTATGTATTATGGCCATGTTGTGTTAAAATATATATTTTCTTTCTTTCTTATTAAGTTTTATGGTCACACTGGTTTCGACAAATAATAATAATTCTTCTTTTTTATTAATGCACACCCTAAGTTGGGACTTCGGTCACCTTGGGTCCAAAAAAACGTCTTCGAATTCACGAGTCATATATACACGCGTTGCTCTGATCCCACAGTAAGCAACTTAAGCACTTGTGTCATAGAATCGGCAATAACGAAGGTGTACTACAAACACCTGGACCCGAAACAATGTAGAGAAAGTGTTTTCTACATTGATCTGACCGGGAATCGCACCCGGTACATTAGAGAGCTGGCGACACCACGAAAACTCCTCGGAATTCGTGTAATAACTTATAGTACAATAATAGACAGAATCTATGTTAGGTTGAGGCCGAAGATGAATTCATATACTCAACTACAACATTCGCCGAAGGTTAAACCTTGATAGTGTCAAGGCTTTTCCCTTATTCGCCTCTTACGACACCCACGAAAAGAAAAATAAAAAGAAATAATATCTTCACGCTACGCAGGCTAGAAAATTAAGTCCCTTCGACCCACCTGCCACCGAAGATATTTTAGGACAACGGAACAGGTGATGAGTCCGTCGCCGTCTTTATGTCCAAGCTAACGATATGAATCCTGTACGAGCCTGCCACCTGGGGATCGAACACAGGTCTCTTGACTCGTAATTTCGACCTCCCAACTACTATTACAATAATTTTATGATAAAGTATAAATGACTAAGTTATCTATACATATAAATAAAATCGGAGTGTATGTTTGTAATATTGAAATAACCGCGTAATTGCGTCATCATTTTCTGCTGCGCCTGATATCATAGAATACTTTCATACTTGCAAAGTTTTCTTGCCCGTACTAGGGCGTACCAAGTAGTAAGTACCAAGTAGTAAGCCCTTGCTTTACAAACCTGGTATGGTAAATAGGTCTCATCTTTAGATTTTTTTAATAATAATAAAAAATACATATATAGATAGGGACAACATCTCATGCATTGTTCCGATCCCAATGTAAGATGCTAAAGCACTTGAGGTATGGGATTCGGAAACAACGATGGCACCAAAAACACTCTGACCCGAAAAATTTTTAGAAAATGTGGTTTCTCTACATTGACCCAACCGGGAATCGAACCCGGGTCCTCAAGATGGCGGCACCTTGAAAACCGGTGTTTACGCCACTCGTCCACGGAGGTCGTCAAATTCGTAGATTCTTACATCTGTTACCTCCATGTAATTGCTGCCATCATGTACGTAAACAGAAACAAATACTTCACAGATTTATCAATTCCAACACGCTGTGAAAAATCAAACGAATAGCTTGGATAGTTTGCTGCGGAAGATGACCAACTTGTTGGCCAATCATTTTAACCAACCGGGAGTGGATGCACACCAGGGCAAGATGGTTGCTAATTACGTCAAATTATTGGGTGAATACAATAAATAAATATCTTCATATTCCCAATACAGGGGTTGACAGAGGTCCAGACAATTAAATCGTTTCGACCCACCTTCCACCGAAGATATTTTTGCAACAATGTCGTCCGTCGCCGTCTTTATGTCCAAGTTAATTGTACATAAGTTTTTGAGAAAACCCATTGGTACTAGCTTACCACCTGGGGATCTCCCATCTCTTGTAATGATCTATGTAATAAAAAAAACTAGACAGAGATCCAGACAAATCGTTTCGACCCACCTTCCAACGAAGATATTTTTGGGACAACGTGACAGTTGGTGAGCCCGTCGCCGTCTTAATGTCCAAGTCTACGATATAATTCGTACATAAGTTTTGGAAAAAACCCATTGACACGAGCCTGTCACCTGGGGATCGAACTCGTGTCATTTGACTGATTTCCGATCTCCTATCCACTCGACTATCGTAACATTTTAAATAGGTGAATAATAATTATAATAAATACGTACGTAAATAGGCACAACATCACATACATTGCTTTGATCCCGAAGTAAGTAGCTAAAGCACTTGTGGTATGGGAATCGGAAACAAATAAGGTACCACAGACCCGAGAAAAAAATGGTTTTCAACATTCTCGGGTATCGTACCCTCGCTCTGAGGTCCCGAGTTCGATTGCCGGACGGGCTACAATTAAGTCCTTTCGACCCAGCTTGTGCCGAAGACATTTTTAGGAGAACGTGAGAAGACGGCGATGAACTCACCGTCCGTCGCCGTCTTTATATCCAAGCCAACTATATAAATCGTAAATGAATTTTAGAAAAAATACCCCATTGGTACGAACCTTGCGCATCGAACTCTGGTCTTTCGACGCGACTTCAGATCACCCAACCACTCAGCTATCGTGACTACCAGCTATACTATATATGTAAGTAACTATAAATTTAAAAAATGGATTGATTACTGTTTTTTTTAATTCAGAGTGGCAGAGCTATGCGAAAAAGACTGAACTCAATGAAAAGTCAGCGCTCCAATGTCTCGCGTACTGCTGCAATCATCACTGGACCGAAGGCGCGGGAAATATGATGTCGCCACTGACGCTGTGCCAGAGACAACAGGTCGGTTCTATGGATTACCATAGACAAGGTCATGCGTGCAACTTTTGTGAGAGATAAATATGGCTGTTTGGTTATGAAATATATCAGCCCCTTTCTTCCCGTGGCTGTCGTAAGAGGCGACTAAGGGAAGAGTCTTGAAAATATAATTGGCTAATCGACAGAAAAGAAATATCTTCAATCCATTCACAATGCATGGGTAGCCAGTGATCTAAACGATTAAGCTCTTCGACCCACGTTCCACCGAAGATATATTTGGAACAACGCCGTCCGTCACCGTCTTTATGTCCAAGTAAATTGTACTTAAGTTTTTGAGAAAACCCATAGGTTACCACCTGGGGATCGAACTCCGGTCTCTTGTGATGATCTATGTAATAAATATAAAAAAAAATTGTTCTTATTCACTACAGTCACGATAGCCGAGTGGTTGGGTGATCAGAATTCGAATCAAGAGAACCGAATTCGATCCCCAGTTGGCAGGCTCGTGCCAATATTTAAAAAAAAACTTATGTACGACTTACAACGTTGACTTGGACATAAAGACGGCGTCAGGTTCAACACTTGTCACGATGTCCCAAAAAGGAATGTCTTTGCTGAAAGGTGAGTGGGTGGAAATGACTTAATTATCTAGACCTTTATCTACCCCAGTATCGGGAACAGCGTGAAGATATTGTTTAAACTTTTCAGATAACTCCCCTCCAGTACGAGTGGGTGGTGTTGAACGTGCACGCCAACTCCAGCAAGTGGGATATAGTGGAATCTCTATTCACAAAGAAGGTACTTCTTTTGTCATTTTTTTTATTTCTAACTTTTCTTAGTGCTTTTCGCATAATTTTGATTGTTTATGATGATTAATTGATGTAAAGATTGTCACTTCTACTTCATTCGCTTCTTAAATAACAAAATAAATATAAACATACATCTTCACGCAATTCCCAATACAGGGGTAGACAGAGGTCTAGTCTTTATGTACAAGCCAGCGATATAATTCGTATATAAGTTTTTACGGTACGGTACGGTACGAGCCTGCCACCTGGGGATCGAACTCGGGTCTCTTGGCTCGAAATTCCGACCACCCAACCACTCGGCTATCGTGACTTTTTTTTTCGCTTCTTTCGAATTCATTATTTTCTTCTTACACGCAAGTTTAGGTCTTCGAGTGCTCTAGACCCTCCTCTCTTCGAGCAGTTTGCTCACATGATCTTCACAGATACGTTTCGGCTTGCCTCGATTCCATTTGTTCACTTTCCTCCTCCATTGTAATATTAATAATGTTCAGAGGTGCGTTTATGAAGAAACTAATCATCTCTGGCTACCCCGACAGGGACTATGCGTCAATATATTTATTTCGTCATCATCAACATCATAGCAGTTCATAAAAATCCACTGCAGGACATAGACATCTTCCATACGGCAGGGTTTTTCACAATCGCCACGCTTGGCAAACGGTTTGGCGATCGCAGTACCAGACGTCTCGCACGTTAGACGCTGCTGCCCCTCACCGGTCCGTTGAATTTTGGTCTTGTACGTTTGGAGATGGTTATCCCGCCATCTATCGGTAGCCAAATGCATTTCCAAGGCTTGTACCTCAGTCGCCTTTCACGACACCCACAGGAAGAGAAGGAGCTGTCTATATTCTTTCAAACTGACGTGGTCTTCTTCTCTCTCTTCAGCTCTTGACTGCTGAAGCAACTGAACCGTGGCTTGACCACTTTCAGTGGCTGTATTTCGCCGTCCATTAATATAGATTGGGTCTTGAGTGTCATCACTGTGGCCTCTTAGACTGCCAATTATTTATTCTTATTATTTATTTTTAAGTATTTTTGTTTAATTTAAGTCACGATAGCCGAGTGGTTGGGTGGTCGGAATTTCGAGTCAAGAGACTCGAGTTCGATCCGCAGGTGGCAGGCCCGTACCAATTGGTTTTTCATAAACTTATGAACGAATTATATCGTTGGCTCGGACGTAAAGACGGCGACGGTCTCACCGTTTGTCATGTTGTCCCGTAAATATATTCGTCGGAAGGTGGGTCGGATGGACTTTATTGTCTAGACTTTATTGCACTGTCTACCCCCGTATTGGGAATTGCGTGTCTAGGTAGAACGAGAATAATTTTCGAAGACCAAGTGAAAAAATAGCTCTAGAAATAGAAGAAATGTATGTATGTATAGAAATAGAAGAGGGTAGGGTCAAAAGCACTCTGATACTTAGGTATCCGAGTGCTTTTGACCCTAAGCGTCTAAGCGTCTTACGTTTAGACTTTAAGAAAATGATGAATCTGTTATCACTGGCCACCTCACCAAATATTGGGTATTGGGAATTGCGTGAAGATATATATATATATTCATCTACCGTCCGCGACAGGACTGGCTCGGCCGGAGCACGGTGTCCTCCCACGTGCCAACGGAGACGCTAGTCGCGCGGCTCGGCGAGCTGAAAGCGAGCGGACGGATGCTCGCAACTTGCGCCAACACCATCGCCAACGCCGAGGACAGGCTGCGCTTGGCGCTGAAGTATAAGGTGACAGTAGATTCGAGGTCTTGTTACAGCCACAGCAGCCGAGCGGTCGGGTGATCGGAGTTCGAACCCCAGACGGTAGGCTCACCTCCTGTCACGTGGTCCTAGAACGTGTCTTCGGTGGAAGATGGGTCGTCAACACTTGCAATTGACGAACTCCGTGGACCAGTGGCGTAAGCACCAATTTTCAAGATGTCGCCATCTCGAGGTCCCGGGTTCGATTTCCGGTCGGGCCAATGTATAATAATCACTCTTTCTACATTTTCTCAGGTCTGGATGTTTGTAGTGCCTTCGTTGTTTCCGATTCCCGTACCTCAAGTGCTTTAGCATCTTACATTGGGATCGGAGCAATGAATGTGATGTTGTCCCTATCTATATATATAATATAATATAATATCTTCACGCAATTCCCAATACAGGGATAGACAGAGGTCTAGTCTATACAATGAAGTCCCTACGACCCACCTTCCACCCAAGATATTTTCGGGACAACGTGACAGGTGGTGAACCCGTCGCCGTCTTTCTGTCCAAGCCTACGATGTAATTCGTACATAGGTTTTAGAAAAACCTATTGGTACGAGTCCGCCGCCTGGGGATCGAACTCGGGACTCTTGACTCGAAATTCCGACCAACCAACCACTCGGCTATCGTGACTTTCTGTATATGTATTTATTTATTTATTTAATGCTGGGCAAATGCTCTCTCTCTCTCTCTCTCTCTTTCTCAAATATTTGAGAGAGATCAGAGCAGAACGGTCGCCTCGCCGCTCCAGTGTGTGTTGGCGGAACTCACACACACGTCTCAGAAATAATATTTCTCATACGATTTTCTTTATCATTCCTTTTTCAAAAACTTAAATGCTAAAGTAAGAAAAGCCGAGTGGTTGTGTGGTCGGAATTTCGAGTCAAGAGGCCCGGGCTCGATCCCCAGGTGTGGCAGATACCTATGTTTTTTTTTTAAAACTCATGTGCGATTTATGTCGTTGGCTTGGACGTAAAGACGGCGATAGTCTCACCACCTGTCACTTTATCCCAAGAATATATTCGGGGAAAAGTAGGTAGAAAAGATTTAATTGTCTGGACCCGTGTCTACCCCAGAGTTGAGAATAGCGAGAATAGAAATGTTTATTTATTTGTTCACTATTTTTTTTTTGTCTGATTACCCGACTGTACTCAAGAGTAAGACGTCATACGGCGATGACGTTAGAGCGGCAATAGCCTAATGGTTTAGGGTGCGGACTGCGAAACATGACGTCGCAGGTTCGGGCCCCGCCATTCGACTATTGACGTAAACCAACTCCAGGCGCAAGCATTGCAGCTTAATTGGAGTGGTTAACAGGAATACTAGTAATGTTATTCGGCATTGCTGGTATTCTTAAAAAAAATACATTCATACCACACTTTCAGATACACTCGGTGGTGATAGAGACTTTAGCGAAACAGAAGGACAGAGCGGCGCTCACCAACTATAAGATGACTCTGAATCCACAGTCCGAGGAATATATTTACGCGGAGAACACATTAAGGGACTCTGTGAGTGACATTTGCTGCTAAGCTTGCATATACAACCTGTCTGCATCCACTGCGGGATGAAGCCGCAATCGCCACGCTCGGCGAGCGGATTGGCGAACGCAGTACCAGACATCTTGCGCTGTAGACCCTGTCGGTCCGCTTAATTGTGGTCTGTTTTTTTAAAGTCACGATAGCCGAGTGGTTGGGTGGTGGGAATTTCGAGTCAATAGATGCCCAGTTGGCAGGTTTTAACAGTAGTAGAGCCAAGCATCCCCAAGCACCCCCCTCCCTCAATTCTGGGGCACGCTAAGGGAAGCAACGCATCTGCTATGCCTCTGGTATTGCGGGTGTTCATGGGCGGCAGTAATCATTTACTATCACGTGAGCCAGCTGCTCGTTTGCCTCCCTTTTACTATAAAAAAAGGTTCGTACCAATGGGTCCTCTGTTTACCCCTGTCTACCCCATACAACTATAATAAGTTTTATTTATTTGTTTTTTTTTTCGTAATGGCCTTCCCGCCATTTGTCGGTAGCCAATGGTATTTTACCACTTACTAACACACGCTGTACTAAAAAATGTCTTCGGTGAAAGGTGGCTCGTAGTGCGTAGTCATGTGCGATTTATCTCGTTGGCTTGGACATAAAGACGGCGACAGGCTCACCACCCGTCACGTTGTCCCAAAAATATCTTCTGTGGAAAGTGGGTCGAAGGGACTTAATTGTCTAGACTAGACCTCTGTCTACCCCTGTATTGGGAATTGCGTGAAGATATTTATTTATGATTACCGTGCTTGGCAACCGTATCGCGATTTGCTACCGTATTAATGAAGAATTCACGTATTTGGTGATATGGTATTCCCCAAAAATCGGTACACCATATGGGATTCTATTTTAGTCGGTTCTAGCGCCATCCACGGTTAAAAATCAGGTTACTTAAATATTGTCTTCAATTGTGTCCCCTTTGCCCTAATTTAATATTATTTTTTCATTATTTTTTCAGTCTATCAAATGGAAGAACTAATGATATGAAAAATTCTATATCTTCAAAAGACTAGTAATTATTTTATTTATAATATTGTATGACATTTATAAACCGAATTAAAATCTTATATAACTGAACAATGTGTTTTTCTTTACCCCTTAAACATCGACGTATTGTACAACTTTGATAGACAGTTCGATGAATTATCTGAATCATACAAACGTTTGTGTAACAATTTTGCCCTTATAATAAACACATTTTATACAAAAACCATGCTGGTAAGCACAGTCATAAGGAGAAAGTGCTTCTCCCATAAACTTTCCATGGTTATATTTGCAAAAATATTTAAAAAAAAAAAACTCTCGCACATGTAGACCCCTCTATTTTACCGTGGCATCGGAGCCTCACGGCCACGACTAAGACCGGAGAGGAAAACCTATTTGAGGTCTAGTTGGACCTTGGCTAATGTTATGAAGCTAAATGAAAAAATGAGAACGGAATCTCAGTAGCTAAGTTAAATACCACGGTTCAAAGCAACGGAACAAAACATTAGCAACTGCTTCGCCTCGGCTGTAGTGTAGAAACGTAAGTTATTATTATAACTTACAGTATTCTGTATTATGCAATTTGATTGATTTTTAAAGCATATTTATGCTGAACTTTTATGTTATTAAATTAAAGAGAAAAAAGTCAAATTTCAACCGTGTCAGTTGAAATTTGACTTTTCTCTATAATTT
This sequence comes from Sericinus montela, assembly GCA_029286605.1. Taxonomy (NCBI): domain Eukaryota; kingdom Metazoa; phylum Arthropoda; class Insecta; order Lepidoptera; family Papilionidae; genus Sericinus; species Sericinus montela. The sequence goes on along the minus strand of JAGSMR010000030.1, from coordinate 3,759,987 downwards.
AAGTATAATACTGTAATAGTTTACAGCTTCCAATATTATGGCAGAGGTCTCTGGTTCCAATCCCGCAAGTATCTATTGTTTTTTTTTTATATTTTTAAATATTTCCGTAATTTAATAATAATTTTTGTTTAATAATTTTACACGTGTAGCGCAGACTAAGTTGCGCAAGTCAGCCTAATATAAATTATCAACAATTTGCTGTTTAAACAAATCTAAGGTACGATATCATTGTTGTTGTCAACACGATTGTTTCATTAAAATCTACTCATCGATTGTGAAACAGTCACGTAGTAAAGCAAACCTTGTCCTCCTTTACGAGTGACTGATTTGAAATAGCATTAATTATCTATGGCTCGCGAATTGCCCCGGGTTAACTGTTACAGATTATACTTAGCCTTTTGACATTATGTTAATTGAATTTCAATTCTTTGCACATTATAATAATATCTTCACGCATATGCATATACCCATTACTGGGTGTCGGTTGGACCATCGTAATTCCAGTCAAGACACCCGAATTCGATCCCTAGATGTTAGGCTCGTACCAATCCGTTTTTTTAAAAACTTACGAAAGATTTATATCGTTGACTTATAAATAAAGACGGCGACTGGCTCACTACATGTCACATTGCCAAAAATTTTTTTCCGGTGTAAGGTGGATCGAAAGGACTAAATTATCTAGACTTCTGTCTACTTCTGTATTCGGAATGGCGTGAAGAATTATTTTTATATATCGGATACTTGTGGACTTTATATTGTATTTAAGTGATAATTATATACCTTACCTTTTCTTGGATGTATGTTAAATAATATGCGACTCGTTTACGACCTGTAACATGACCATTTATGACGATCGTCTCTTGGACTACACACAAGTTTCGTCTCCGCATTCTGAGGAATAATATAAAAACCTAAAATGTACTAGCGATTGCTGTATCGTGGTGAATCTTCACTCTATTGAGATTCATCGACGTACGTTACAAAAAGGTAAACTTATACACATACATACCGGCCTGTATAGTCCACTGCAGGACAAGGGTCTCTCCTGTAAAAGAGGGTTTGTATCGCAGTAGGTTTTCTTTTATTTCATTTATTTAAAATACTAAAAACACATTACAAAAATTGGTATGATCCTCACAAAAAAGCCTCACATAGCCACAAATTATAAAGTCCAACACAGAGCTTATCTTAGTGACGGTTGGTCGTTCACATACAGTAATTGCAACATATTTTTTTCAAGTATGTACAGTGATTGTATATCAGGTATGTGTATTTGCTACAACTTTTTTGTTCTCTCAAATGATTGGATCGGGATCTTTCTTTTAAATATTCGTTCTGATTACTATCTAATAACAAATAGAATTTAATCTTATTAAAACAGTCACGACTTTGTGTTATTTACTACAATGTTATTTAAAGTATCTGAAAATATCTATTCCATCATTAATTTTTTCAGGTATTCTTTTTAAAATTCTTAACTGTAAGTCACAAATTTCCTATGTATAAGGTTTATAAGTCCTTCCATAGCTACTCAATCTATAACTTGCAACCGCCGCAAGCGCCATATATAGAAGTACTATCTTGCACATATAATAAAGAATAAATTAATAAAATATATTAAACCATTTTTTCTGCAGTATCTTGGGTCAGGTTGTTTTTGATACCTTTTTTGTTTCCGATGTCATAACACATGTTCTTTTACTACGTACTTTGGGATCAGAGCAATGCATGTTGTCCCTATCTATGTAAGTATATATGTATGTTTGTAGTCTGCCAACCTGCACCGGAGTAGCTTGGCGAACGGCGTTCTAATCTCTCTAAGATTATTTGAGTCTACCCAGCAGTGTGCATTTAACATGCTTCTCTAACCATAGAAATTTCTCCGGAGGTGAATAATTAGCATGAACACATTTACACCTTGAGCAAAAAATTGCTCAAGATATAAAAAAATTTCAGAGAATAAATAAGATGCGCTTATGCGTTGTTATGTAATGAAATAATGATCCAAATTCTTCATCAGCATTAATTCGTTAGAATAAATATTGGTACACTACCAACATAACATGTAATAAGCATTTGGAGTAAATACTAAGTAACCAATTTGTTGTTATTAACGTACCATTGCTCGTTAATATTATAGTCACGATAGCCAAGTGTGGTCGGAATTTCGAGTCGAGAGACCCGAGTTCGATCCCCAGGTGGCAGGCTCGTACCAATGGGTTTTCCAAAAACATATGTACGAATTACATCGTTGGCTTGGACATAGAGACGGCTACTGGCTCACCACCTGTCCCGTTGTCCCGAAAATATCTTCGGTGGAAGGTGGGTCGAAGGGACTTAATTGTCTAGACTAGATCTTTGGCTTCCCCTGTATTGGGAATTGCGTGAAGATATTTATTATTTTATTTATATCTCGTTAATGACTTGTTTCGTTATTATAAAATAAAGTGAGAAAAACGATCTCGAAAAATTTCTGATCTAAATTAAATAGGCCTTAATAGGGCGAAGTCTGTTAATGCGATCGACAATCAACCGGCCAAGCATGAAAATTCTGGCAAACACTTTTTACCAAACACTTTTTATCCTGCAGTAGACTATTACAGGACGCCTAATATGCAAGTACAACAGTAACAATTTACGAGGAATCGCCATTTCTATGGATATATTACGTCATAGGAATAAATAATGGTATTTACGAATTACAATTTATTTCAGCTATCGTTTTCACAACAATGGTCAGCATCGACCTCGACCCCACACATTTTCAAAAGAAAAACACACAGAGTCACACAAAATAAACATTTTAGACACTTCCCGCAATCACAACAACAGCTACAACACATTTTAATTATTTATCAAACCGGCAGGTTCTTTAAATTATATGCAGGTTTCTTCAAATAATGTTCAGCAATGATTTCACCACTACTCAGAACTGAAGTTGATATCAAAATGATTCAAAGTTTAAATGATGAGAGCGCCCAAATGTCGTTAAAACCTAGACAATGCGGCTTTACTTAATGTTTTTTAATTACAGTTTAACATAATTTTTATTGTGTCCGCACTGTATGTAGCGATGACATCATCTGAGCGACTGCAAAGTATTAGCGCGTATTTACAGGTGAGATTTAATGTGGTTATGAACCGTGAACAAATAAATTGATAAGAAAGATAGGGCTTTGTTCGGTGACTAACAAGTGTTTGTCACAAGATAGGTATTTGAAATAAAGGCTATCGAAAAAGAATTCACATAGCTGGGACATTCAATTGCTTCTTCTCATACGAAAGAAAAACTATTTTACTACCTTCACAGTTGGTGGGTTCTTTGTTCCCAAAGGTTGTCTGGAAGAAATCGCTTTTAGCGATAAGACCGCCATTTGTGTCACCACAGTCTTACAAAATTTAATATTGTATATTTTCTGTGTTGGTGTGCAATAAAGAGTATTCTATCTATCTATCTATTCCCCACCAGGTCTGCATAACTGAAATGTTCTTTTTCAGCAGCATCGTATTTACTATTGTTAGTTGCCCGTCAGCAGAATTGGCGGCGAATACCATGGAGTTTAGTAAGTGTGAGCCCAACATCAACCAGCCTTGCCCCCTCGGGGTATACGTTAGGTAACAGAACGGGGGGTAACACCCATTAGCTTGGCTGTTTGAATGGCTGTGAATTGAAATCCTCCGGCTTTCATGTAACAGCCATTCTCGGCTAGCATACGGCTAATAGCAGCCAGCTCTCACCTTAATCGCTAATAGGTTTCTTATTGTTACAAGAGCCATTTTCAAAGCCTAAGACAAAAGTTTTGGCTCCTCTAAAGCTTTTATAAATGTCATAAAACACTCCGATTCGCAAAAACAAGACCTTAAGTTATTAAGTAAAATTTGCATGCTTTTATGTTGTATGGACTTAATTGTTAGACAAGACCTCTCTCTACCCTTTTATTGGGAATTGCGCGGAGATATTATATTTTATGTTTATTCCACTTTCATAAATAACTGAACTGCTTTTGACAAAATTTCGTAGAAAGATAAATGTAACACAGAGCCTACTTTTTATTAAATGTCGTAATTGTAAGTGTAAACTGGTACTTATTATTATAATTAACTGTTCGTATGACGTATTGTGGTTTCATTAGGGGAGGCCCACACACACCCCTCCCCCAAAGCTGGAGGGGGGGGGCACTGTAAGGGCGGCAACGCATCTGCTATGCCTCTGGTATTGCGGGTGTTCATTGGCGGCGGTAATCCATTACCATCACGTAAGCCACCTGCTCGTTTGCCTCCCTTTACTATAAAAAAAAGCTGACGGACTGAGGTTTTTTGTAGTCGCTGGCAATATGTTAAATATATATATATATATATATATATATATATATATATATATATATATATATATATATATATATATATATATATATATATATATATATATATATATATATATATATATATATATATATATATATATATATATATATATATATATATATATATATATATATATATATATATATATATATATATATATATATATATCTCTTCACGCAATTCCCAATACAGGGGTAGACAGAGACAATTAAGTCCCTTTGACCCACCTTCCACCGAAGATATTTTCGTATGGGACAACGTGACAGGTGGTGAGCCCGTCGCCGCCTTTATGTCCAAGCCAACGATGAAATTCGTACATAAGTTTTTGAAAAACTCATTGGTACTGCCACCTGGGGATCGAACTCGGGTCTCTCGACTCGAAATTCCGACCACCCAACAACTCGGCTATCGTGACTTTTAAATATTAATATTAAGGTTATTTTAAGAAAATAGTTAAATATTCATATAATATTAAACTTTGTTTGTGTAACTGTAATGTAGTAGCATTAAAATCAATGACGACATTGGCAGCTAATTTGTTTTTAATTAGTCCTACGAGTATAATTTATTATTAGTCATATCAATAAAAATATTATAACGTATCAAAAATAATTATATAACACATTAACTTGTCTAAATAAAATGATGAATCTGATAGACGCGAAATAGGTACATTAGGATTGTATCTATGCGTTCTATTGATTTTGACTATCACGTTAAGGATGATGCGTGAGTAGGATAAATTGACGATATTACTTTTTTTTTTACTGAATAGCGCAAATGATTCACGTAAAAGTTAATTATCAGTACGACATTAATCAAAATTATTGTCGGATTCTATCTATAGATATCATTTCTAGGTTATCAAATTTCATATGAAATTTTTGTAGTTAAGGAAAAATCAGAGTTAGATACATTTCCGGGAGACTAGTATTAAATAATAGTAATGAGCAAATGAGCGAAGACCGAATGGTGAAGAAAATATATAGTGCGAAAGTTAATATTAAAAGGGGTCGAGGTAGGCCGAGACTAAGTTTTGAAGACCATGTGAGAAAATTGTTCGAAGACGGGAGGGTCAAGAGTACTCGGATACCTCGACGTGCATGTATGAAAAAAATGATGAATAGGAATGAAGCGAAAGAGGTATGTAAGGATCGTGACACTTGGGGATCTGTTCTCTCTGGCTACCCCGTCAGATATTGTGCGTGTAGATAAATAAATAAATAATAATAAAATAATATTTATTAGACAGAGGTATAGACAAAGAAGTCCTTTCGACCTACTTTTCATCGAAGATTATTTGGCACAAGGTGACAAGTGGTGAGCCTGTCCCCGTCGTAGTGTCCAAGCCATCAGTACACATACAAACTTATAAAAATATAATCATGAATATGCGATAGCCAGGTGGTTAGGTGATCGAGTCGAGAGACTCCTCCCGAGTTCGATCCCCGAGGCTCGTACCAATGGAGTTTTTCAAAAAACTAACGTACGATTCATGTCGTTGACTTGGACATAAAGACGGCGACGTGCTAATCACCTGTCACGTTGTCCCAAAAAAGTCTTCAGTGGAAAGTGGTATTGAGAATGGCGTGAAGAGATATTCTACTTCACCCTTTCACTTCTGAACCGGCCCGTTCATTCAGCAGCAGAATTTGCCCCTTGGCTCTACCACGTATAAACGAGTCATCCTCAAATCACCATATCAACGGTCATCCGCATGTGCGTGTGTGAATATCATTTGTTTTAGTCGAATTAATTTTCATTACAAAGTCGTGTGTGCCACGCCCTATACTTAAACGTCCTGTTAACCCACGTCATGTCCATGAGTGACAAGCGGTTGTATGCTTTAATAGGTTTATTTAGAATGCCTTTAATGTCTGGAATTACATTCTGTCCATTAATAAGAGTCGAAAACGATGTTGAATAATATCTTCCAGTTTGAAATTAACATCACGTGATTGATTTAATAATTCTATTGCTGCCATAGACAAAATAAATAGTAAAAAAATACATACACAACTTCACGCTATTTCCAAGACTGGGGTAAACAGAGGTCTAGGCAATTAAGTCATTTCGACCCACCTTTCACCGAAGTAAGTTTTTAAAAAACCCATTTGCCATCTGGAGTTAGAACTCGGCTCTCTTGACTTGAATTCCGATCTCCCAACCATTCATGTCATCATCCATATCGCGACTTTTTAAAATTATCGATGATGATAATATTAAGATTATCGTATAACACAAGTATATAATTTAACAAAGTTTTCCTCAAAAAGTAAATTCTTTATGCCAACATCTCACTATAACAATAACAAAGAAGATAGAAATTATTTGTCTATGCAGCCGCTCCCCAAGGTCACTGGTAACTAAATCAAATCAAATCTCTTATCTCGTTATCACTAACATACATAACATCCATTGACTATCATTTTAACATGCTATCATTAGCTTCACCAGTATATTGTTGTTTGTTTATAACCAATACAGGGGCAGACAGAGTTCTAGTCTAGACAATTAAGTCCCTTTGACCCACCTTCCACCTGAGCCCGTCGCCGTCTTTATGTCCAAGCCAATAATATATTTCGTATAAGTTTTTGAAAAACCCATTGGTACGAACCTACTCCATGGGGATCTAGCTCAGGTCTCCTGACCTGACTAACTGTAATTTTTACTCTTGTTATTTTAAAGTTGTTATTGAAAAAATTTACTTCGCAACGTCTACCACAGATGCATGCACTAATTCCACTGTAAACAGTTTTTACAGTGGAATTAGTGCATGCATCTGTGGGAGGGAGGGTGGTGCTCTTCTTCTCTTCGGACCAGGTAACATATACCTTTTTATATTTGCATGCGGATGGTTGGGAAGTAATTTTTTCAATAACAACTTTACAATGAATTTCCGCAAAGTAACGCCTGAGTCAATTAACTACCTTGTTATTTTATTCAATATTATTTTTTTCTTTGTGATGTCAATAAAGGGTTTCTTTCTTCTTTCTAATTTCTCCTTTGAACTCGATTTCGACCCACTGTTAACGGTCAGATTTCATTCTGAGCTAGAGATATAGAGCAAGTGCGAGATCTATGATACTCGGCTACAAAAACTGCGACCAACTTGGGATAAAGCTACCCACTTAGTAGACCTGCCATGTTTGTGTATTTCCACCAGGTCATCATAAGTGGCCTTGCCACGGCTAATTAATAACTCACCGCGGTAACTACCCCAGATTGTAGATTGCTTGATAGATAAGTTTTATCACGATAACGATACAAACCATGTGAATCTCATAAAAGCGTGGTGTTTTAGGTGGTGGACTCCTTTTTTGATTGGGAGTCGTCAGAGTGCCACACTCAGAAGATATTAGGAAACTTCTTATTTATTTATTCTTTATTGAAGCTTACCATTAAGATCAAAAGGTGGACATAATGCTGAGAGCATTATCTACTGTCAACCTCAGATAGTTCTTCTTCAATTTCTTCTTCTTCTATTGAGGTTATTATTTTGTTGGAAATAGTCATTTGCCGTTAGGTGAAAGATCCTTCTCTTTACACTCCTATAAACTGCCAGGAAAGAAGCTTTTCTACTTACTTCCAAAAGACAGATAATGCTTAAGATAAATTTATGAAACAATCATATGATATCAAATGATCACAGAGGCTATATACATTTTTATACAATTCTCTAGCGAATTTATTGCTTCAGAGGACTGGAGAGAGGCAGCCCTAGCTTATCTTAAAATGCATTGCGCAATGCAAAGATAAGATTCGACGCTAGTTCCCGAGATAGTAAAATCAAACATTCATTATGTGTATGACTTCGGCGAAAATAATATTTTAATTGTAAGAATTTATAATACATTATTGTTCATCTTCTTCGTTTTCCTCGTCGTTGCCTTCGTTGCAACCGCCCACACCCAAAGCATCCAACAAATATACGCACAGACTGACGCAGCACAGACATCGCAGCAACCTTGAGCACAGATCACAACAACAGCAACACATTTTCCGACAAATCTGATCATACGATCAGGGAAACTGGTTCAACAGCCTTTTAAGTAACATATTTGATTGTTTTATTGATTAATAAATCGTATAAAACGTAGAACTATAATTTCTTAATACTATCATAATACTTCTTAAATTTGGCACTTGCTAAAGTCAGTGTGATTTACCAAGATAAACGTAATCAGAAGAGACGAATCAAAGAATAATCAAAGAGTATATACTACTGTTCTCTTTGAAATTATACCATTGTTATATATCAGCTCTGGTTTCAAATTAACTGTGGATCCACATTGATCAATCTATAAGACATGTCAATATTGCGGCATGCATAATTAATTAATGAATTAAGCATAGATTAAAAGTACAGTTTAAAGGTTATAGATTCCTTCTCTACCAAAACCCGCATACTTCTTCCGTGCCTGCTATACGTGATTCAAAGAAATAAAAAATCATTTATTTGTTGTAGATAGTAGCGCCGCTTGTGTCCAGTGCCCTTAAAATTTACGTTTAGTTACATTAATTGATCACTAGATGGTACTGTAACCAGATTAGTTGGATATTGGAGGTTGAAGGCGTAATGTAATTAGTGATTCATAGTTGTTAACACACATGATAAATTACATGAGAATACGTCATTATTAATACAAATTTATTATTTACGAATAACGCCATCTATTGACTGTAGCCCCGAGCAATACTAAAATAGAACTTGGAATTATTACATCTTTTGCTATTACCACTCTTACTCACTTCAGCTGCCAGTATAGCAAAGATTGTATTCTGGTGATGACGCATTTGTAATCGTCTTCGATTGAAGTTGGTAGCATGTGTCCATGGGCTGCAGTATTCATTATCAACAGGAAGGTTGCTTGCTTGAATTTTCACCCCATAGACAATGGCCTACATAGATGTAAATATCTATAGCATCATCATGATGGATCTTCTTATCTTTTTACCGACTTAAAAAGGGAGGAGGTTCTCAATTCTATTGATATATTTTTTGTATGTATGAAGTGTATACCGGTGTATATATTACGCTGAGATTTATGATCCGATTTACATGATTCTTATGTAGTTTTTGCGGAATTTTTGTCATTTCATTCCAATAAAAATTTACGATAGTTTGGCATTTTTTATCTATGTTTTATGGCCTCTCTTGATATAATTCGTCTTGATGTAATGTATATTTGATAGATGTTGTATGTTTACTATGACTTTTCGAAGCGATTTAACTTTTTACCTAAATTGAATAATTTCGATATTACCATGTGTTTATCGCCAATTTAATAATAAAAACTAAATACTTGTCGTTTGTACAGTGTCGATCCGTTTTGATATGGTGATGTAGTCTTTGGTTTGTTTTCTGTAGACACAATCACAGGAACTAATGAAGTACGGGTACCAATGAAATGTTAAATTTAGGTACTTCAATAGCGGAATTAAATTGCTTGTTCAAAAGATCACACAGTTTGAAAGAAAATATTTTAAGATGTTACTTTTTAGACATAACATGAAATGGACTATGGCGCGTTGCCTCTCTTCGAGGAATGAATTAGGAAGGAGGAAGGAGCAGAGAAAATGGAGAGGATAAGAAACAGTAAAGCAAGACGCCCTTTCACCGTGTCAGTTTTCAAGTTGCCGGCTTGGTGTTACCACCTTAACAATTATGGTCAATGAGGCAATTCATCTTAACCTTATAGGTTGACAACGAATACAAGCTTTTCGATTGAGGTTAATCAGATTTCCATTGGCTTCGACTGTTACCTTATTTTTACCGAATCCAACATTAAAAAAATAACCGGCTACTTTACAACTATCTTTTAAAGGTAAAAATTAAACATACATACATAACGGCCTGTAAAAGTCAACTGCAGCACATTGGCCTCTTCTATACGGGAGAATTTGCCATAATCGCCACGCTTGGCAAGCGGATTGGCGATCGCAGTACCAGACCACTCGCACCACAGACGCTGATGGTTATCCCGCCATCTTTCGGTTGCCTTAACGACGTTCAAGGCTTTTACGACTCCCTTAGTCGCCTCTTACGACATCCGCGGGAAGATAGGGAGCGGCAAGATTCTTACGCCGTAACCGCACGGTCAGCAAAAATGAAACGCCAAATTGATTTAGTGCAAAATCTATTTAACTTTTATTGGACTTTTTTCTCCACTGACTGTTGAAGCCGGTGTCGCGGAACAGCTGGTCCTGGTCGTCGCGGTCCAACTTCAAGGAGGACTAGAGAAATGGAGACAAATAAAATATAAAAAAAAATATCTTCACGCAATTACCAATACAGGGGTAGACAGAGGTCAAGTCTAGACAATTAAGTCCCTTTGACCCACCTTCCACCGAAGATATTTTCGGGACAACGTGACAGGTGGTGAGCCCGTCGCAGCCTTTATGTCCAAGCCAACGATGAAATGCGTATATAAGTTTTTGAAAAACTCATTGGTACTGCCACCTGGGGATCGAACTCGGGTCTCTCGACTAGAAATTCCGACCACCCAACAACTCGGCTATCGTGACTATGAAGATAAATAATTTTTCAAAGTCAGGACAGATAGATAAGGTGATCGGGATTCAAGTTAGGAGACCCGAATTCAATATAATAAGCAAGAAGAAGCCTATTATATATTGTTTATTTCGTTGTAAAAAATAATAGAACTAAAAGTAGGAATAATTAATAAATAATAAATAAATAAATATCTACGCGAAATTCCCAATACAGGGGTAGACAGAAGTCTAGTCTAGACAATTAAGTCCCTTCGACCCACCTTCCACCGAAGATATTTTCGGGACAACGTGACAGGTGGTGAGCCAGTAGAGATTTTTCTATGTCCTACAATAATAATTATATCTTTACGCAATTTTCAATACAGGGGTAGACAGAGGTCTAGCCTAGACAATTAAGTCCCTTGTAACATTTAACCTTCCTCCGAAGATATTTTCGGGACAACGTGACAATCGTACATAAATTTTTGAAAATTCCGTTGGTACGAGCCTGCCTCTTGGGGATCGAACTCTCTCGATCGGGTCTCTTGACTCGAAATTCCGACCACCCAACCACTCGGCAATCGTGACTTAGGAATAATCAATAGTAACAAAAACAGCACTTACCACAGTAACCCTCCTCAAAGGTTTTTCGGGTATTTTGTTCAGTAGTGCGTTTGCGCCGGGCCTAGAACATAAAAAAAACATTGAAAAAAAATTCATCAGATCACATAGGTGTCGTACACATAGGGTAAGGACGTTATCACGGGACGGCATGGGTCGCGGGTTGAATCCCGTCGTGTCAGTTGACTTCAAGAACATGAAGTCCAGTGTAACTAACATGCTTTAAAAATCAATAATACTGCATAACAAAACATAATAATAAACTGTGCGCTGTCATAAAGGTTAAACACAAACCGTCGACTGTGACTTATAGAGCGATTTTTAATAAAGAATTATTTCCAGTAACTTAAACTTGGTTAACTTTTCAACAAAAGAGCTTTTAAGTAATGTAATTGTATTAGGTAAATCGGTAAGGCCCGTTCTAAGTCGGTAAAACAAAACTAAATTGTTAGGAAAAATATGTTACCCTTTCGTTAATCTTTATTATTTTTATCATAAACAAGCAAATATGAAAATTTATATAGAATAATAATATCTTGAAATAATATTCGTAAAAAGAATTCTTTAAAAATGTATTTACTAATATTTCTAGAGCATAAAATACTGCTGAATAATTTACATTCAAGTAACGAGATAGCTACCTTTGTGGACGATCTCTGGTCTGCTTCCATCTTTGTCTTGCCGGCTAAATTAAATCAAAAATAAGAATTTTTAATTATAATTACATTTTTTTTAATAATTCCCTCATATTCGTTACACAACTACGTTATGTACATACATGTACATATTTTTTTTTTTTTTTTTTAAAGAATACTAGCAAATGCCGAATAACATTACTAGTATTCCTGTTAACCACTCCAATTAAGCTGCAATGCTTGTGCCTGGAGTTGGTTTACGTCAATAGTCGAATGGCGGGGCCCGAACCTGCGACGTCATGTTTCGCAGTCCGCACCCTAAACCATTAGGCTATTGCCGCTATAACATTCATATTCATCACACACATGTTTGTCGCTAGCGGAATTCGAACTCACAACCCTTAGCTTCGAAGGCAGGATCACTACCAACTTTCGGGTTGTCGAAATGATAATAAATAAGTATATTATGCGAAAACACACGGCATTATATGTTAAGCAGTCGGTGTAAACCATAAACTCCCTTTTTCGTTTCTTGTTCCACCGGGCAGATTCTATAAAGGAGTGCAAGATTCTATTACCCGCTCAGCATTCCTATATAATTGACTCAAACAACTGTATTACATCAAAAAACAGATGAAATATTCATGTCATGCTCATGCCACGTCAATATTCACCCACTCACTCAATTCTAAATACCCATGAATGCTTATAAAATGTGAAATTAGTCTTGATTCTGACTTGGTACTGGTGATCCCATTACCACCAAGTTAATAAGAATAGTCCTTGAGAATACAAAACAATAAAAACAAAAATTAATATAAAATAATCCTTTTTTTTTTTTAGTTGGTTAAAAATTAAATAGACACCTAAATCTCTTGCCGATCCTTCTCTGAGAAGACTTCTTTATGTTCATAAGAGCTTTGAACGGCATTAATTGAACAAAAAAGAATTTAATTTGAAGCAGTCGAGTAGAACAAGGGATCGTGTCACTTAGCGATCTCTGGATGCTCCTTCAGGAACTGTGCGTGAAGATAAGTAAGACTTATAAAGCTTGTCAATGAATGCCAAGACTCACCGGGGTGGTCGTTGGCTGGGCCTTAGTCGTATGGTACACCTCGTCGCTGCCGGAATCTTCTTCTTCCATACTTGTCTCCATCTTTGTAGCCCTCGACGTAGTTGGTTTCACAATTTTGTCACGATGTGGTGTACTAGGAAACGTTAAATACATTTCAATTATTTATTTTAAACCATTTTTAATTGCTAGAGTCATAATAGCCGAGTGGTTGGGTGATTGGAATTCATATCGAAAGACCCGAGTTCGATCTCCAGGAGAGCCGTCGGGGTTTTTCCAAACTTATATCGTTGGCTTGAACATAAAAACGAAAGTGAATGGTTGATCGAAAGGACTTAATTGTCTAAACCTCTACCTACCGCAGTATTGGGAATATTTCTAATATGTTTGTATTCTATTCTAGGATCTTTATATATCTATGTATGTACCACTGTTGGAAAGGATATGTAGTAGCGAAAAAAAGAAAGTAAAAAATGCATTACTCATTATAATAACAAAAAATGCAATTGATTGAGTATTGAACAAACAAAAAATAATAATTTAGGTCTTTATATTATTTTAGGGAGAGTTAGAATCTCATGTATCTTAGATAACTCACCGCCTAGCAATGGTAGTGGTGGGGCGAGTCCGCCAATCGAACATTTTCTTCAGCGGCACAGCCTCTTTGTTTTGCTCCACCAGCTCGTGCTCTAGCTTGTCTATGAGCCGATTGGGCTTGGATGTGATCTTCTCGGGAGCTGCGAGTAATTAATATTAGTAGGAGAGTGAGAGAGAGAGAGTATATTACGAACATTTGACTTAACACCAGTGAGGCTGCTGGTGCGTTTATCTTTTAAGAAAGGAATTTGTAAAGGAGAAGGAAAACAGATAAGAGAGAGGAACAGAGGTATGGATGCCTTACCGGGCATCTATACCTCTCTAACCAGAAAACGCAAAGGCAGAAGCTCATGCCGGTATTCTGCAAGGTCATAGATTGATCCACCTTAGTCATTTGGCTCTAACATATAATGTATAATGTATACTCTATTTTCATGGTCTAAAAGTCACGATAGTCGAGTGGTTGGGTGGTCGGAATTTCGAATCAAGAGACACGAGTTCTATCGCCAGGTGGCAGGCTCGTGCCAATGACTTTTTCAAAATTTGTGTAGGAATTATTTCGTCGGCTTGGACATACGGCTTGGACATACGGCGAGGGGCTCACCACCTGTCACGTTGTCCCGATAAATATCTTCGGTGGAAGGTGGGTCGAAGGGACTTAATAGTCTAGACTAGACCCTGTCTACGCCTGTATTGGGAACTGCGTGAAGATATTTATATTTTTATACTCTATTTTGTACCTAATTTACTCTATTTGAAATGTTAAGTCGAATATTCTTCATTCGGTTTAATAATTCCAGTGCTACTCCATCACCGTAACCGACCACATAGCTCGTTGAAATGCTCGTTGAACTACAATTGGAGAAGAAGTATTCTCGATTGGAAGTGTAGGTCGACACCTCAACAAGATCGAACGATGACTTGGTTAATGTGGGAGTCCATTGATAAGGATAGTACAGGGCCGTTCTAAGTAGCAATCTTTTGTACGGACTTATGATCAGCAGTGGATCATTAAAGGCCGTCGTGTATATATGAAGGATCTACCCACAAATACACCAATGGCGATGCGCAAAGAGCATCCCCACGGTGATGTCGCTGCGAAGTTCATATTCCACCCGTGTCAGTTATCTCTCTCATTTATTTTATATGAGAGGAGATGATATATTTACGTCTATATCACACGGTTAGTTTTTTTTAAGAATGCCAGTAATGCCAAATAACATTACTAGTATTCCTGTTAACAACTCCAACTAAGCTGCAATGCATGTGTCTGTAGTGGTTCACGACAGTAATCGAATGACGGGACCGAAACCTGCAACGTTATTTTTTCGCCAATTCCAATAGTGGGGTAGTCAGTTAAGCCGTTTCGACCCATCTTCCACCGAAGACATGTTTTGGGACAATGTGAGAGGTGATGAGCTCGTTGCCGTCTTTATGTCCAAGTCAACGATATGAATCTTACATAATTTTATTAAAAAAAAGCCATTGGTGCGAGCCTGCCAGGGGATCGATATCAAATCCCTCTACTCGATTTCCGATCACCGAACCACTCTACTTTCATGACTATTCGCAGTCCGCAAACCACTAGGCTATTGGATACTATGTTTAACATATAATCCATTCAATAAGATAAGAGCTATTTAATACCTCGCAATGCCTGAATAGGACTCTCTTCGTCCGGTCCCAAGCTGAAGTCCTCCCTATCCAGTAGCTTCTCATACTGATCCGCCGGTCTCTTCTTCTCTATCCTCACGGTCGGTGTAGGTCGCGGTGACGTACGCGACACTGTCCTTACTCTGGTGGTGGTGGTACTGAGATCGTCATACACTTCCGGTTCCTCCTTCTCATAATCGTCGTACTGAGCTTCCTCACTCTTATCGCCCGGTTCGTCAGGTTCCGATGGCAGGTGATGCCTAACCTGATGTGAACAGGGTACCTAATTAATTGTAGCGGAATCAGGGTATAATTTAATCGTAATGTATTTAACGAATAAATGTAAATCTAATGTACTTCAATATCAGTCATTTAAGCTTCAATTCAACAAAAGTCAGACAACGCTTTCAAAGAAATAGATCGCCTCAATTTTACTACAGAAAATATGTGAACAAGTGAATAACAAATATCTTCATGTAATTCTTCATTAAGGGTTGACAGTGGTCTAGACAATTAAGTCCTTTCGACCAACTTTCCACCGAATACATTTTTCTCCAGGACAACGTAGAAAAACTACAGTCAGGTCTGGGTGTTTATGGTGCCTTCGTTGTTTCAGACTTCCTAACAAGCGTGTTTCAGCTGCCCACTTTGGGATGAGAGCAATGTTTGTCATGATGTCGTTATCTATGTAAGAAAAAAACTTCACTCCATACCCAACAGAAGTATAGACAATTTTTTTGGGACAACGCGACCAGTAGTGAGCCTGGGGATCCAATGTGAGTTGTTCCAATCTGTATTTTCATACAGAGCTCGGATTCGAATCGTGGACACTCACCGGCCCGCAGAGCAGCGGGTAGGGCGACCTGGACCGGCGGGAGGTGTGCATGGGGCAGGGCGCGAGCGGGCCCGGGCTGAGCGTGCGCTGGCCGAGCATGTTCGTGTGCGAGAAGTCGCAGACCAGCAGCAGCCGCGGGTGCTCCGCCCCGTGCCGCACCGCGCCGCAGCCCACCGCCTCCAGGGTCCACACCGCGATCTGGCTGAAGTGGCCCCACACCGTGCCCCTGCCGTCCGTCGAATCCTCACGCTATTACCAGTGCAGGAGAGGACAGTCTAGCATGGGCAGGGACGGCGACTGGCTCACAGCGTTACTGTGTCCCGCATGATGTCCTCGGTAGAGGTTGAGTCGAAAGGACTTAACTGTATAAAACTCGGTCATACAGGAGAGGACCGTCTAGCATGGACATAGAACGGCGACAGGCTCACAGCGTTAGTGTGTCCCGCATAATGTCCTCGGTAGAAGTTGAGTTGAAAGGATTTAACTGTCTAAACCTCTGTCTACCACATTAATGAATAGAGTGAATAGAAGCTTCATACAGTTAAGTCCTTTCACCGTGGACATTTATTTTTGGGAATACGTAACATATGGTGATAGAATTACATAGATAAACATTGATAAAAATATTCACGCTATTCATTAATGTGGTAGATAAAGGTCTAGGCAGTTAAGTCCTTTCAACTCAACTTTCAACGAGGATATTTTGTGGGACAAAGTGACTTGGTGAGCTAGTTGCCGCTTTAATATCCAAGCCAGATACATATGTATCTGGCTTGGATATTAAATATAATACACGTACAGACGTAAATAAATTTCCGAAAAAAAAAACTCATTGGTTGTCGATGGTCTCTCGACGAGAATTCCAATCACACAATAACTTGGCTATCGTGACTCTATGTACATTGATAGATGAATCCCCCTTTATAATCCCCACGAGATGGAGTGACGATTTGTATAATGTTGCGGAAAGTCAATGGCTGCTGGTGGCTGAGGACCATGCCTCGTGGAAAGAACAAGACGAAGAAAGAAGATATCGTAGGTATCCCAGATATCTTTCCCATATTCTACAAACAAAATGTCTTTTTTAGAAAAAGTTTTTCTTGTTTGTCTTAAATTGTATTGTTACAAGTCCACACCATTTTATATTATCTTTCGCGCTATAAATTTTCTTCACCATTAGGTCTTCACTCGTACCCTCAACGTGCCCAAACGATCGCAGCACACCCTCTTCAATTTTAGTGATAGAATCATCTTTCAGGCCTAAGTAATCGTTTACCACTGAGTACGGTTCGCGAAACAACTTAATAGAAATAAGATTAGATGTCGCCGCTGATCTGTGTACTTGGGCGCGAGCCGGAAGGGCGCGGTGAGCTGCTTGGGCTGCACGCGGCGCCGCTCGCCCCACCAGGCGTCGAACACGCGACGGATGGCGCGCTGCGCGCTCAGCTCGTCCGACTCGCTCGAGCGCCGCCAGCGCACCTCGCCCACCGTCTGCCCAGCGTAGGGATAGCGGACTGCGAGACGAAAACGCCATAGAATAGACTAAGGCGCAAAGATTAAACGGCTCCACAATTTTTTTTTTTTTTGAATTTTTTAAATAGTTTAAATATTGATAATCTTTGTCGACGAATGGATTGAAGATCGCAATGCCAGACGTTGCACATTAGACGCGGATGCCGGTTTGCTGAATTTTTGGTTTGATATTTTTTGAGATAGTTATACTACTACCCTTATTTTATGATCTATTTTATTATGGCAGACGATTGGTAACGGAGCACTGATTATTGATTGGTATTTCAAGAGATAATTATTCCGCCATCTGCCGGCAGCCCAGAGACTTTTAAGGGCTGCTGTGGGTATCATAAATGTTTTCATTCAATTACGATATTACAAGAATCTTCAATGAATTCTACTAACTAGTTCCTGTCATTAGTGAAAATATTTTTTTCTTCAAATATCAATGAGTCGATTACGGACTTACCTATTTTCGCGCAATTCCCAATCTATATTGGGAACGAAACGACGACGAAACGATATTGTCCAGACCTCTGGCTAACCCTATGGTTAACAATGGTCTATAACCCTATGGTTAACAATGGTCCCTATGGTCGCAACCCTTAAATTCGATGACAAGTCACTACCAATTCGACTTTCGAGTTGTCACCACTATGGAGTTAGGTAAAATCTATTCAAAACAGAATCATTATCGCGTATGTATACAAAAACCCAGACAGTGTTAATCTAATGTTAGTCTACAGTATACAATCTTTTTGTAAAGTAATATTCAAATCTAAATAAAAAAAAAAACTACAAACCTGTCGCTCGACAATCGTCGTGCACAAAGTGGCACTGATCCGCTAACCTTTGAGCCAGAAGAGCTAGCTCCCGATCCCATCCCTAAAAATATAAGCGCTTTATAGCATCAGACATTTTGTGTAACTAATTATATTATAAAATAATAAATAATTTCTATCCAGTCACACTTAGTGGCTCTATGGCAAGCGGATGTGGCAAAAGGGCTGACTTGCATCTACATCTTAATTCTTTTTTTTTTATATTCGTGGTGGAAAATGCTTTATACACGCTCGTTTCCTGACCGGGAGGCCACCGAAACGAAGAGTTTAAATTTGTTAGAGAATTTTGCAAACGACAGTTTACTAGTGAAGACATAAAAATTTATAACAAATTTTATCAAGCCTAAAATGTGTACCGGATATTGTTTAATACTAACCACCATCATCATTACTTCCGGTCTCGGCAGATGTGCTCCTCCTCTAACCCTTTCGTTTCCGGAAGCTATTCGCTGTCGGCGCCTGATAATTTAGAAATAATATAAATTAGGTAAAAGCGAATAATTTTTTCTCTACTCTGTCAGTTTACTTAAAGCAATACATAAAAAGTTAAAGCGAAATGTAACTTGTATACTTTCCTGTGTGACAATTGAAGTCAAACATTGCGGGTCGTTTTCTGAGAATAATTGCTTGTACTTTGTTACTTTAAGTTGTAAAAATAAAATAAATAGTAAAAAGGCATAAACATGCCTTTTTGAAAAAAAAATATACCATTGAAGAAAACGAAACGTATAAAAATCATGATATTGGCAAGAGATTGGCGAACCCCTGTAGATATGTTGAGTGTCAGTTGATATGTTTGTGCGTGTAAAATTAAGTATTTAATAATATTACCTGTTAATATAATGCACGATGAAATGTTTCAGCTCGCTTGTAAATCTAATCTGTGTGTAGTTCCGACATGACATGCCCGGACCTGGCTGCAATAGTTTTTGAATTATGAAAAAAAAATGTTTGTTTATGGCAAGTTCCACACAGAAATATTGTATTTACGAGAGACCAAAGGACTCCGCCCAACTTTGTAGTGTTTTCTTATTCGTCGCATCTCCGAGGTCCCGGGTTCGATATATGGAAAAGTCAAAAAACCAATTTTCTCGGTTCTGGTAAATAAATAAAATGTTTGTTTGTGGTAAATAAAAAAAATATCTTCACGCCATTAGACAGAGTAGACAGAGGTCTAGACAATTAAATCCTTTCAACCCACCCTCGATATTTTTGGGATAACGTGACAGGTGGTGAGACCGTCGCCGTCTTAATGTCCAAGCCAAAGATATAATTCGTACATAAGTTTTTGAAAAAACCCATTGGTACGAGCCTACCACCTGGGGATCGAGCTCGGGTCTCTTGACTCGAATTCTGACCACCCAAACACTTGGCTATCGTGACTATTTCGGCTACAGAGACAACTATACTGGAGTTATTTACCGAAGTATCTGGCTAGTTTACCATCAGATGGTTTCCTTCCGATTCACCCCAATACAATACAAAAAATATATATAAAATGTATACTAAAAAATCAATACTCACAACAGGAAACTGACAAGCCACATGGTGCCCTTTACCCTGGCACAGTCTCCTGTATCTCACTGCGCAGTAAGGCTGATCTTCGATCAAGGCGGCAGACACAAAATACACGCATTGAAGGATCGAGAACAACCTCAAAAGCATACTTATATATCTGCAACACAGTGTTATGGAGATCAGAGATGTTTTAAACGAGCAATAGTTGCACGAGGAAGTCTGAAAAAGTACCGCAATCATAATATTGACACAATCAACGTCGTTGTAAGGCGAGAGGTCGAGACAGGAATCCTGACAATTTATAATATACTACGTCACACTGATTTTCTATCGCTTAGAAGAATTAAGAAAGAAAGAAAATATGTTTATATAAGAGAAAATGTATGTTTTAATTTGCTTTTACTTTCGCTTCATTTTTATTGGTAGTACCAATACCATCGAAAACAGTAAAACAAATTAAAACACACTACAACAAAAGAGAATTAGAATAACAACAAAAGAAAATAGAAGAGACTACAAACAAAAAAAGAGAATTAACAATATTAAACTTTGAAATAAAATTAAAACAGCTACCTAATACTTAAGCTTAAAAACAAATACAGAACATAATGTACAGTTGGTTTAACTAGAATTAAAATTTTTGTTTTAAATATTAATTCTTTATTTTTAATTTTTTTAACACATTCGATTGTTTTATACAAATTAGAGAATCATCAAGTAGTCCTGTGCAATAATAAAAAAAAATCCGCGCATGTTTTCAGTGACTGCACGCCCTTTTCGAAAATCCAGAATATGCAGAGGTACTAGGCCATCTGTTACAAACAAAAAGTGCTTTTGCTTATAACAAGATGCTAAAGGTATGCTTAAGATATCTTATATTCCTAACATATAAATTTACTAAAGAATATAAGTTGTAAATATCATATAAAGGTTCAAAGATTGTACACTCAGTCTCTGCCTAGAAGTCGTCGAAATTTTTATAAATACTTAGATCTGATTTAGAATAATGAAATTATTAGAAAACTATTATTATTATAACATAAAACTTAAAAATTATCACTGTGTTTATTACACAAATGAATGTGAGGCGAAATAAAAATAACTCACGTCTTATAATACGTGAAGACCACCAGCTTATTCACTAATACATAATTAACTTTTCATTTAAATCTATTAATCATTGAATTAATATTTTTTTAGTATTTATACATATAATTTAAATATGTATTTAGAAGAAAAATCATGCATTTTCCTAATATTATCAACTTATTCACTTGAGACAATTTCCAACATCAATAACACAGTTCGCACGTTAGCACAATGAACGTCTCTTCGTTGTAATGTTTTAAAAACTTGGGCATTGTTTGGCTCATCCAATTGTTATTCGTTTGAATCGCATATTGGAATCGGACGGCGGGAATTAAAAACATGAAATGAGCAGTGGATGGCATCATCGGAGGCATCATGCTAGAGAAAGTATCCTAGTAATGTTATAAAATGGCTGTGCTCCGCTGTGGATCAGTCTGATAATTATTAAATATCTTTTTATCGATATAGTCTAGACAATTAAGACCCTTTGACCCACCTTCCACCGAAGATATTTTCGGGACAACTTGACAGGTTGTAAGCCCGTCGCCGTCTTTATGTCCAAGCCAACGATATAATTCGTGCATATGTTTTTGAAAAACCCATTGGTACGAGACTGCTACCTGGGGATCGAACTCGGGTCTTTTGACTCGAAATTCCGACTGACTTCTAGAACTTTTGATAATTATTAAAGAAGTAAATAAAAGTATTCTGAAACAGACCCAGCAGTTAGATATAATACTCGTAGGTTAAAAGGTGTGGTGGATCGAAAAAACTTCATTGGCTAAAACTCTGTCTACCCAATATTAGAAATATGCGTGAAGAAATTTATTTATGTATTAAAAATATGTTTCGGTGTCGTTACTCAATCACGACAAAACGGCTTGTTAAAGGATTTGATTGGAATTTGACACAGTTTAGTTAGTTTGCAGGATTTAAACGTAGGACATTTTTCTTTCGGAAATGTGTACCATTTCCGTGGGAGAGATACTACTTTATATTCCTAATACAAGGACTGAAGAGGTTAATTCAATTAGGTTCTTTCGACCTACCTTTCACCATGGTGTATTTGGGACAACGTGACAGGCGGTGAGCATATCGCAGTTTTAGTTTTCAAGCCAACGGTACACGGTACCGAATCGGTAGATACATATTAAAATTGATAAGTATTCATATATACATATTAACATCCATGACTCGAGTACAAACATCACACAAATGTTTTGCTCCTACCGGGATTCGAACGCGCAACACTTAGTTTCGAAGGCGAAGCTCCAACTATACTATGCGTTTTTTTCGCCATTGGTGATTATGTGAAAACCCTCCTTGGCGGCAAAACTGGGGAGGCTTATATCCTGTACTGAACATTCACACGCCATTATGTATGTATGTATAGTCTGCTTTTTACTCGGGAAATTATATATTAGAAATGTCGAGCATATTTAGATATTTCAAAATGTATATTATATTCTATACTTCATTCTGCTTGTTAAACATGTCTTCACACATTTCACCAGAACTGGAGTAGACAAAGGTCTAGACAATTTAGTCGTAGTTAAGTTGAAAGAATTTACATTTATTTATTTTTCCATAGATTATTTGGGACAACGTGACGGGTGGTGAGTGAGTCTTAGTGTACAGGCATTCTCCTGATTCAAATTACATCTAACAATCTGAAAGGTCGTGTGGTCGTAATTTAGCGTATTATCTCTACAATAAGTATGTTATCAGGACCTTTTGCGTAGCAAGAACTTGGACACCGCATTGTAGTATTTCTTTAATGTTCGCAATAACGTTACTGTTGAGTTCGTGGTGAATTCGCCACATTTGTACAGGTCTCAAAAAAAAACCCAAAAAAATATCTTCGTTGAAGAATGGGTCGAAAGAACTTAATCATCTAGACCTCTGTATACCCCAGTATTAGGAATAGCGTGAAGATATTTTTTTTATAGAAAAGGGAGGCAAACGAGCAGGTGGCTCACGTGATGGTAGGCAATACCAGAGGCAATACCAGAGGCATAGCAGATGCGTTGCCGGCCTTTGAGAAAGCTGTGGGCCTCCGGTTACCTGCACTCACCAGACGAAAAGCAGAAGTTAAACTTCTACTGTTAAACTTCTACTTCATGCCGGTATTCGGTGAGGTCGTGGTGATTCCCCGGTCGAGCCGGCCCACTCATGCAACAACAAAAGCTGGTGCGTGGCTCTACCACAAAAAAAAGATATATATATATATATATATATATATATATATATATATATATATATATATATATATATATATATATATATATATATATATATATATATAACATGGATCATTTAGTTATTTTTTATCGTTTACTAGTAGAGACCAGCGGCAACCATGCCTGCTGCATGAACGGGTCAGCACCACTTGGTGATTGCCTCCTCGCTGATATAGTACGTGAAGTAGAGGTACAGATAATTCTTGTGGCTTCTAATAAGACTTCAGCTGCAGAGGGCATTGTGAGCAGCGATTTTAAGTCCCACCAATTCTTTTACCCATTCATTTAAATCACGATAGCCGAGTGGTGGTGCGGTCGGAATTTCGAGTCGAGAGACCCGAGTTCGATCCCCAGTTGGCAGGCTCGAACTAATGGGTTTTCAAAAACTTATGTAGGAATTATACATGGCTTGGACATAAAGACGGCGATAGGCTCACCACCTGTCACGTTGTCCCGAAAATATCTTCGGTGGAAGTAACTTAATTCTCTAGACCAGACCTCTGTCTACCCCGGAATTACGTGAAGATGTTTTCATTCTTTTACCCAGTACCTCAAATACCTTCAAAAATTGTCACACCAAGGTCACCAATAAATGACCATTGTGAAAGGTCACCAGCAGCCGCCACGCAGTTCAAAAATATAGTACCTAAATAGATAGATAGATAGGGACAACATCACATATATTGCTCTGATCCTGAAGTAAGTAGCTTAAGCACTTATGGAGTCAGAAAGAATGAAGGTACCACAAACATACAGATCCAAGAAAATGTGAAAAGCGTTTTCTACATTGATTCGACCGGAATCTAACCCGTGACCTCAGAGCTGGCGACGCTATGAGCGTCCATGGACGTTGTCAAAACCATTATCCTCTTTGCGACAAAGCCACACCTATCAGCTGTTTAGCTTTTCAGACTTTAGCTTTTAGGATAGTAGAAACGACTGAAACAACTCAATATCGGGCAAATCTTCCTCACTGTACCTACTTGGTAGACAGATTTCCTTACCGTTCTCAAATATAAAGGTAAATAAATAAAGTCTTTAAAACGATTTTTAGACTTACCTCATAAATAAATGCAACAAAGCATTGTTTAAAAAAAAATATATATATATATATATATATATATATATATATATATATATATATATATATATATATATATATATATATATATATATATATATATATATATATATATATATATATATATATATATATATATATATATATATATATATATATATATATATATATATATATATATATATATATATATATATATATATATATATATATATATATATATATATATATATATATATATATATATATATATATATATATATATATATATATATATATATATATATATATATATATATATATATATATATATATATATATATATATATATATATATATATATATATATATATATATATATATATATATATATATATATATATATATATATATATATATATATATATATATATATATATATATATATATATATATATATATATATATATATATATATATATATATATATATATATATATATATATATATATATATATATATATATATATATATATATATATATATATATATATATATATATATATATATATATATATATATATATATATATATATATATATATATATATATATATATATATATATATATATATATATATATATATATATATATATATATATATATATATATATATATATATATATATATATATATATATATATATATATATATATATATATATATATATATATATATATATATATATATATATATATATATATATATATATATATATATATATATATATATATATATATATATATATATATATATATATATATATATATATATATATATATATATATATATATATATATATATATATATATATATATATATATATATATATATATATATATATATATATATATATATATATATATATATATATATATATATATATATATATATATATATATATATATATATATATATATATATATATATATATATATATATATATATATATATATATATATATATATATATATATATATATATATATATATATATATATATATATATATATATATATATATATATATATATATATATATATATATATATATATATATATATATATATATATATATATATATATATATATATATATATATATATATATATATATATATATATATATATATATATATATATATATATATATATATATATATATATATATATATATATATATATATATATATATATATATATATATATATATATATATATATATATATATATATATATATATATATATATATATATATATATATATATATATATATATATATATATATATATATATATATATATATATATATATATATATATATATATATATATATATATATATATATATATATATATATATATATATATATATATATATATATATATATATATATATATATATATATATATATATATATATATATATATATATATATATATATATATATATATATATATATATATATATATATATATATATATATATATATATATATATATATATATATATATATATATATATATATATATATATATATATATATATATATATATATATATATATATATATATATATATATATATATATATATATATATATATATATATATATATATATATATATATATATATATATATATATATATATATATATATATATATATATATATATATATATATATATATATATATATATATATATATATATATATATATATATATATATATATATATATATATATATATATATATATATATATATATATATATATATATATATATATATATATATATATATATATATATATATATATATATATATATATATATATATATATATATATATATATATATATATATATATATATATATATATATATATATATATATATATATATATATATATATATATATATATATATATATATATATATATATATATATATAACATGGATCATTTAGTTATTTTTTATCGTTTACTAGTAGAGACCAGCGGCAACCATGCCTGCTGCATGAACGGGTCAGCACCACTTGGTGATTGCCTCCTCGCTGATATAGTACGTGAAGTAGAGGTACAGATAATTCTTGTGGCTTCTAATAAGACTTCAGCTGCAGAGGGCATTGTGAGCAGCGATTTTAAGTCCCACCAATTCTTTTACCCATTCATTTAAATCACGATAGCCGAGTGGTGGTGCGGTCGGAATTTCGAGTCGAGAGACCCGAGTTCGATCCCCAGTTGGCAGGCTCGAACTAATGGGTTTTCAAAAACTTATGTAGGAATTATACATGGCTTGGACATAAAGACGGCGATAGGCTCACCACCTGTCACGTTGTCCCGAAAATATCTTCGGTGGAAGTAACCTTATTCTCTAGACCAGACCTCTGTCTACCCCGGAATTACGTGAAGATGTTTTCATTCTTTTACCCAGTACCTCAAATACCTTCAAAAATTGTCACACCAGGTCACCAATAAATGACCATTGTGAAAGGTCACCAGCAGCCGCCACGCAGTTCAAAAATATAGTACCTAAATAGATAGATAGATAGGGACAACATCACATATATTGCTCTGATCCTGAAGTAAGTAGCTTAAGCACTTATGGAGTCAGAAAGAATGAAGGTACCACAAACATACAGATCCAAGAAAATGTGAAAAGCGTTTTCTACATTGATTCGACCGGAATCTAACCCGTGACCTCAGAGCTGGCGACGCCATGAGCGTCCATGGACGTTGTCAAAACCATTATCCTCTTTGCGACAAAGCCACACCTATCAGCTGTTTAGCTTTTCAGACTTTAGCTTTTAGGATAGTAGAAACTACTGAAACAACTCAATATCGGGCAAATCTTCCTCACTGTACCTACTTGGTAGACAGATTTCCTTACCGTTCTCAAATATAAAGGTAAATAAATAAAGTCTTTACAACGATTTTTAGACTTACCTCATAAATAAATGCAACAAAGCATTGTTTAAAAGATTATTATCAAATAAAATCCATAAAAAAGTACTGAATTCTCAAAAAGAATGTAGAACTATATACTTAATATAAAAATTCATGAATTAAAATGACATGATTTTTTAAAGGTTATGTTTTGACAGACAAATCTAGCAAATTATCCCGCCCTTTTTGCTGTGATAAAGTAGCGGTTAATTCTCTTTGGTTATGATTATGTTAGAAAATATCAAGAGGTCAAAGAGAATATAATACTACTAGTGGTTATATCATCATTTATATCCTTTTAGTTACATCTTGGTTTGCATGCAACCGTGCACTGGGCTGATGACTGCAGATAACATTTTTCTTAAAGCATAAAACCTATTAAGGGTAAAATGGTTTCCATTGCTTTTGGAAAGGCGATTGCATCGGATTATGGTCCAGATCTAAATTTCAATGACATGTCTGCGTAAATAGCCATTTTGCATCTACTCCTTCAATAATCCAAAAACCGCTGACGGCAGTACATACCATAAAGTGCAAGTGCATGGCATAAAATTCCGAAAAAATTTTAAAATCAATAAATTCCAAGGATGAAGATAGTAAGTTCATGTTATCTTTTATCCTTGATTACATGCTAGTAGTAGTCAGATAATGTACATTGGCAATAAATAAATAAATGCTTTCTACTATATTACACATATCATAAATTTGTCCCTCGATTCTGGTCGGCAGAAAAATTCTTATGCACGACTCCTTTCTAATATCCTGTATTACCCGATAATTTCCGCCCAATTTCAATTCATCCTTTTTTATCTAAAGGACTGAAATCTTGGTTTCTCAAATTCCTTTATTTATAGCAAACCATAACGTTTGTTTTGTGTGTGTTTTATTAAGTTAAAGATTTGTTATTGTGTGTGTTATTTTTATTTTATTGTTATTTGTTTAATAATTTATTACACGACCCGATAACTAAGTTGGCAGTGACCTTGCCTTTGAATGTAAGGGTTGGGGGTTCAAATTCCGCTTGGGGCAAATATTTATAATGATATGATGATTATGAATGTTTCTAGTCGTGTAATAGATGTTTGTATATCTTTATAAATATTTATTTACGTTAATACATATGTACGTAAAAATATATTTTTCCGTTTGCTTGGACTACTGCGTGTGGGTCATTCCTTTGTGTTCAGTTCACAATACACAATACGCATTTAAAAAAAAAAAACAAATAGGTCCTCATTCGATTCACTAATCGGTTCTGAATACATAAAAGTTACTGACTGTTTCTACGTTAGCGCCATTGTGGTCACTTTCGGAACTTTTATTTAACGCATTTGTCAGGAGTCTTTCAGTTTGATCATCAACGTGACCTATTCCCACACTTCATAACGTAAAGAAAGATGATTCACAAATGCTCTCGGGCTTATGTCGAACTCTAATCTCAGAAGGAACCGTTTTCGACTAAAAACGCTCTGCTATAGGCCTTATTCGCCTTAATAGCATTATAAGATAAGACATGTTCTGACATGTCTATGCATAGACTCCCAAGTAGAGGAAAGAACACGTCTCTCCGAAAAAATTTTTAAAATCAATAAATTCCAAGGATGAAGATAGTAAGTTCATGTTATCTTTTATCCTTGATTACATGCTAGTAGTAGTCAGATAATGTACATTGGCAATAAATAAATAAAGTCTTTAAAACGATTTTAGACTTACCTCACAAATAAATGCAACAAAGCATTGTTTAAAAGATTATTATCAAATAAAATCCATAAAAAGTACTGAATTCTCAAAAAGAATGTAGAACTATATACTTAATATAAAAATTCATGAATTAAATGACATGATTTTTTAAAGGTTATGTTTTGACAGACAAATCTAGCAAATTATCCCGCCCTTTTTGCTGTGATAAAGTAGCGGTTAATTCTCTTTGGTTATGATTATGTTAGAAAATATCAAGAGGTCAAAGAGAATATAATACTACTAGTGGTTATATCATCATTTATATCCTTTTAGTTACATCTTGGTTTGCATGCAACCGTGCACTGGGCTGATGACTGCAGATAATATTTTTCTTAAAGCATAAACCTATTAAGGGTAAGATGGTTTCCATTGCTTTTGGAAAGGCGATTGCATCGGATTATGGTCCAGATCTAAATTTCAATGACATGTCTGCCTAAACAGCCATTTTGCATCTACTCCTTCAATAATCCAAAACCGCTGACGGCAGTACATACCATAAAGTGCAAGTGCATGGCATAAAATTCCGAAAAAATTTTAAAATCAATAAATTCCAAGGATGAAGATAGTAAGTTCATGTTATCTTTTATCCTTGATTACATGCTAGTAGTAGTCAGATAATGTACATTGGCAATAAATAAATAAAGTCTTTAAAACGATTTTAGACTTACCTCACAAATAAATGCAACAAAGCATTGTTTAAAAGATTATTATCAACAAAATCCATAAAAAGTACTGAATTCTCAAAAAGAATGTAGAACTATATACTTAATATAAAAATTCATGAATTAAATGACATGATTTTTTAAAGGTTATGTTTTGACAGACAAATCTAGCAAATTATCCCGCCCTTTTGCTGTGATAAAGTAGCGGTTAATTCTCTTTGGTTATGATTATGTTAGAAAATATCAAGAGGTCAAAGAGAATATAATACTACTAGTGGTTATATCATCATTTATATCCTTTTAGTTACATCTTGGTTTGCATGCAACCGTGCACTGGGCTGATGACTGCAGATAATATTTTTCTTAAAGCATAAACCTATTAAGGGTAAGATGGTTTCCATTGCTTTTGGAAAGGCGATTGCATCGGATTATGGTCCAGATCTAAATTTCAATGACATGTCTGCCTAAACAGCCATTTTGCATCTACTCCTTCAATAATCCAAAACCGCTGACGGCAGTACATACCATAAAGTGTAAGTGCATGGCATAAAATTCCGAAAAAATTTTAAATCAATAAATTCCAAGGATGAAGATAGTAAGTTCATGTTATCTTTTATCCTTGATTACATGCTAGTAGTAGTCAGATAATGTACATTGGCAATAAATAAATAAAGTCTTTAAAACGATTTTAGACTTACCTCACAAATAAATGCAACAAAGCATTGTTTAAAAGATTATTATCAAATAAAATCCATAAAAAGTACTGAATTCTCAAAAAGAATGTAGAACTATATACTTAATATAAAAATTCATGAATTAAATGACATGATTTTTTAAAGGTTATGTTTTGACAGACAAATCTAGCAAATTATCCCGCCCTTTTTGCTGTGATAAAGTAGCGGTTAATTCTCTTTGGTTATGATTATGTTAGAAAATATCAAGAGGTCAAAGAGAATATAATACTACTAGTGGTTATATCATCATTTATATCCTTTTAGTTACATCTTGGTTTGCATGCAACCGTGCACTGGGCTGATGACTGCAGATAATATTTTTCTTAAAGCATAAACCTATTAAGGGTAAGATGGTTTCCATTGCTTTTGGAAAGGCGATTGCATCGGATTATGGTCCAGATCTAAATTTCAATGACATGTCTGCCTAAACAGCCATTTTGCATCTACTCCTTCAATAATCCAAAACCGCTGACGGCAGTACATACCATAAAGTGTAAGTGCATGGCATAAAATTCCGAAAAAATTTTAAATCAATAAATTCCAAGGATGAAGATAGTAAGTTCATGTTATCTTTTATCCTTGATTACATGCTAGTAGTAGTCAGATAATGTACATTGGCAATAAATAAATAAAATGCTTTCTACTATATTACACATATCATAAATTTGTCCTCGATTCTGGTCGGCAGAAAAATTCTTATGCACGACTCCTTTCTAATATCCTGTATTACCCGATAATTTCCTGCCCAATTTCAATTCATCCTTTTTATCTAAAGGACTGAAATCTTGGTTTCTCAAATTCCTTTATTTATAGCAAACCATAACGTTTGTTTTGTGTGTTTTATTGGTTAAAGATTTGTTATTGTGTGTGTTATTTTTATTTTATTGTTATTTGTTTAATAATTTATTACACGACCCGATAACTAAGTTGGCAGTGACCTTGCCTTTGAATGTAAGGGTTGGGGGTTCAAATTCCGCTTGGGGCAAATATTTATAATGATATGATGATTATGAATGTTTCTAGTCGTGTAATAGATGTTTGTATATCTTTATAAATATTTATTTACGTTAATACATATGTACGTAAAAATATATTTTCCGTTTGCTTGACTACTGCGTGTGGTCATTCCTTTGTGTTCAGTCTACAATACACAATACGCATTTAAAAAAAAAACAAATAGGTCCTCATTCGATTCACTAATCGGTTCTGAATACATAAAAGTTACTGACTGTTTTACGTTAGCGCCATTGTGGTCACTTTCGGAACTTTATTTAACGCATTTGTCAGGAGTCTTCAGTTTGATCATCAACGTGACCTATTCCCACACTTCATAGAGTAAAGAAAGATGATTCACAAATGCTCTCGGCTTATGTCGAACTCTAATCTCAGAAGGAACTGTTTCGACTAAAAACGCTCTGCTATAGGCCTTATTCGCCTTAATAGCATTATAAGATAAGACATGTTCTGACATGTCTATGCATAGACTCCCAAGTAGAGGAAAGAACACGTCTCTCCTTAAAAAATAAATAAATATCTTCACGCAATTCCCAATACAGGAGTAGACAGAGGTCTAGTCTAGACAATAAAGTCCCTTTGAACAAGACAACGTGAAAGGTGGTAAGCCCGTCGCCGTCTTAATGTCCAAACCAACGATATAACTCGTACATAAATTTTTGAAAAACACATTGGTACGAGCATGCCATCGGGGATCGAACTCGGGTCTCTTGACTCGTAATTCCGACCATCCAACCACATAACGCGAACAAAGGGGTTGGTATGGTTACGTGAGGTAACCAGAGGATCTTCAGCTTACCAAAAAAAGTAGCATTAGCAAGTTTAATTTTCACGACCAGGTCAGATTAGACCATTTAATTTATTTGGTACCTCTGCAGGCTTAATAATTTCAATATAGGAGATATCATTCGATTATTATTGAAGGACTTGGAATAATCTCTATGCTAATAAAACAATTGTCTCTATGGCTTAAATGAATATTGAAACTTTTATACATGGCGGTGAAAAACTGTATTTAGATTTACCAGCCTACGACGTTTGTAAGCAAAATTCGTGGAAAACACGTGGGCACTTCAAACCGTCTCATCTTGTGTTAAATAATAAATATCTTCACGCCATTCCCAATACAGGTGTAGACAGAGGTCTAGACAATTAAGTCCTTTCGACCCATCTTCCACCGAAGATATTTTTGGGTAACGTGACAGGTGCTGAGCTCGTCGCCTCTAAGTTGGACATAGAGACGGCGACGACCAATCGTACTTTTTTTTGTGAAAATCCATTAGTACGAGCCTTGGAGGATCGAACTCGGGTCTCTTTGACTCGTAATTCCGACCATCCAACCACAAAACGCGAACAAAGGTTCGTATGGTTACGTGAAGTAACCAGAGGATCTTCAGCTTACCAAAAAGTAGCATTAGCAAGTTTAATTTTCACGACCAGGTCAGATTAGACCATTTAATTTATTTGGTACCTCTGCAGGCTTAATAATTTCAATATAGGAGATATCATTCGATTATTATTGAAGGACTTGGAATAATCTCTATGCTAATAAAACAATTGTCTCTATGGCTTAAATGAATATTGAAACTTTTATACATGGCGGTGAAACCGTATTTAGATTTACCAGCCTACGACGTTTGTAAGCAAAATTCGTGGAAAAACACGTGGGCACTTCAAACCGTCTCATCTTGTGTTAAATAATAAATATCTTCACGCAATTCCCAATACAGGAGTAGACAGAGGTCTAGTCTAGACAATAAAGTCCCTTTGAACAAGACAACGTGAAAGGTGGTGAGCCCGTCGCCGTCTTAATGTCCAAACCAACGATATAACTCGTACATAAATTTTTGAAAAACACATTGGTACGAGCATGCCATCGGGGATCGAACTCGGGTCTCTTGACTCGTAATTCCGACCATCCAACCACAAAACGCGAACAAAGGGGTTCGTATGGTTACGTGAAGTAACCAGAGGATCTTCAGCTTACCAAAAAAAGTAGCATTAGCAAGTTTAATTTTCACGACCAGGTCAGATTAGACCATTTAATTTATTTGGTACTCTCTGCAGGCTTAATAATTTCAATATAGGAGATATCATTCGATTATTATTGAAGGACTTGGAATAATCTCTATGCTAATAAAAACAATTGTCTCTATGGCTTAAATGAATATTGAAACTTTTATACATGGCGGGTGAAAAACCGTATTTAGATTTACCAGCCTACGACGTTTGTAAGCAAAATTCGTGGAAAAACACGTGGGCACTTCAAACCGTCTCATCTTGTGTTAAATAATAAATATCTTCACGCAATTCCCAATACAGGTGTAGACAGAGGTCTAGTCTAGACAATAAAGTCCCTTTGAACAAGACAACGTGAAGGTGGTGAGCCCGTCGCCGTCTTAATGTCCAAACCAACGATATAACTCGTACATAAATTTTTGAAAAACACATTGGTACGAGCATGCCATCGGGGATCGAACTCGGGTCTCTTGACTCGTAATTCCGACCATCCAACCACAAAACGCGAACAAAGGGGTTCGTATGGTTACGTGAAGTAACCAGAGGATCTTCAGCTTACCAAAAAAAGTAGCATTAGCAAGTTTAATTTTCACGACCAGGTCAGATTAGACCATTTAATTTATTTGGTACTCTCTGCAGGCTTAATAATTTCAATATAGGAGATATCATTCGATTATTATTGAAGGACTTGGAATAATCTCTATGCTAATAAAAACAATTGTCTCTATGGCTTAAATGAATATTGAAACTTTTATACATGGCGGGTGAAAAACCGTATTTAGATTTACCAGCCTACGACGTTTGTAAGCAAAAATTCGTGGAAAAACACGTGGGCACTTCAAAACCGTCTCATCTTGTGTTAAATAATAAATATCTTCACGCCATTCCCAATACAGGTGTAGACAGAGGTCTAGACAATTAAGTCCTTTTGACCCATCTTCCACCGAAGATATTTTTGGGTAACGTGACAGGTGCTGAGCTCGTCGCCTCTAAGTTGGACATAGAGACGGCGACGGACCAATCGTACTTTTTTTTTGTGAAAAATCCATTAGTACGAGCCTTGGAGGGATCGAACTCGGGTCTCTTGACTCGAATTCCGATCGTGACTTATAATAAATTTATACTTAGTTTATCTTTGAGTTTTTTTTCGGAAATTCTCCAACTGACAGAAATAAAACGACAATCTCTGATCGGTTTATTTTATTATGAAATACAATAATTTATACGTCAGGATATTTACAACGTCCGTTACACTTACGTTTTACTATCGTTAAAACTATGTTATATGTCAACAAGTTATATCTAAGTAGTAATACAGAGTAGCATAATACAGGCACGCCCTTTCGCTTAAGTCATTAACGCATTTAAAAAAAAACAAATAGGTCCTCATTCGATTCACTAATCGGTTCTGAATACATAAAAGTTACTGACGAACAAATAACTCTTTTAAGGCGGTTAAAGAAGCTATAATTGAAATAACTTTATAAGTTATTTCAATTATATATAATATAATAAGTTATTTCAATTATAGCATCTTTAACCGCCTTTTAAAGTTTATTCATCTTCACTAAATAAACTGCAATGAACCGAATGAACTGCCCAATGACAGTATAAAGAGGCTGGAGATGAAACAGAAATTTATTCCGGATATATTCCGAAAAGAAAGTTCCAAGTTATTTTGTTTATCTTAAAAGAGGTACAAGTACAAAAGATATACATATGTTTAGACAGAAAAAGTCATTACAAAAACCATATTACCATAAAATAACGGTTGTAAACAAATAGATACAGATTATACAACTATATTAGTGTAGGTACACAATGAAAACGCAGGCGTTTGACAAAAGTGGAAGCTCACGAGCTTAAAAAGATCCGACTTGTGTGTGGAAGAAGACTGCGATATT
The DNA here is from genome assembly GCA_029286605.1 of Sericinus montela. Lineage (NCBI taxonomy): Eukaryota > Metazoa > Arthropoda > Insecta > Lepidoptera > Papilionidae > Sericinus > Sericinus montela. The sequence continues at coordinate 3,724,379 of JAGSMR010000030.1, read as the reverse complement.
TCGTTGGAAAGAGAATAGATATAGAAAACTATTCATTGACACATTACATGTGTGATTTGTAAAAATAAAAATGGATGATGTCTTGTTACTATGTTATGAACACACAAATATATAGTAATAGATGTTAGCCGTGGTATTAGCTGAGTATTATGCCACCCCTTTCTTCCCATGGGTGTCTTAAGAAGCGACTATGGAATCTAGAAAATAGCATTAGTTACGAATGGTAGAATAACAAGCTAGTAACATAAATCTGACTGTCAAGCGTAGCGTTTATGGCAAATCTTACACGTGAGGAGAACCTACGCCCTATAGTATAATTTTAAATGCCACTATGTACATACACTCAATGAAATTGAAGGGATGTGAAACTTTGTCTTTGTGAAATTATTTCTCGAAATTTACAACTTTCTTTCTTAGTGACCAGTTACTCTAACAAATACCGCTAATGGCAGACTTGCAGCACAACCACACATGTAAATACTCTTTTATAAAAATATCAGTTTACACACACTTCTCGATTTCTTTTCAAACCTCATCCACACTCACTAAAACACCGGAGTTTGTTTGTATTTCATCAGAATATATAGAGAATGTTATAATATGTGAGCACTAAAGTAGTTTATTGGATATATTCCAAAATATCAACTGTATTATGCGATCAGAATAAGAAATGACATTTGTATTCATTCTTATCCTCTTTTCATGTAAACTCCTTAATCCTTACAATCCCATAATGGGATTAAAGTATAAATTTTTCGATTCTACTGAATTCTACCTTTTCAGTTGTAATAAAATAGTAAAAAGAAAGTTTAGACGTCATAATACTTTGTCGATCCTTTTCTTGGGATCGAATCACATCGCGTAAAATTTAACATTTTTCGATAATTCATATAACTTCAGTGAAGAAAATGGGTGATGTGTTGTCAAATCTTTTTGTACAATAACTTGCTTTAAATCTTTTATAATGCCATAAGAACGAAAGCGGTCAGGTAATTAAGAGAAATATAATTAAATTGTCGCATAAGTAAACGTGAATTTAAATTCATTTTTAGATAATTTACAGAAAATATATATTTAAATCCATTCAACCATAATATTCGGCACATATCGATATATTAAAAATTCTAAAGCAGTAGCTGAACTGACGACCATTTCTAGAAAAATCATATTTCACTATTAGTGTAATATTAATATGTAATAAAATATGACTTTTGCCTTAAACGACAGCGTATACAAACATAGAAATTTAATTAAAAATATATACATTTAGATAAAGTTTTAGATATCATACTTGGTGTGTAAATGAGGAAAAATAAATGATTGGTAGTTGTAAACCTTTTTGTTTGTGTGTAAAACTTTAAGAAACTTAATTTGTCAATTTAAATATAAAAATTTTCTTCGTTCTTTATGAATAGTATATGATGTAAATTTTTGATATTACATAACCATAACAATATAATTTCGAAATTCGATTCATTCGATTCGACAAAAAATACTATTTAGGTCAAAATCAAAAGTGAGATGGCAATAATTCGAGTCTTTTATTCGTGTACAGACCAGGAAGAGTAAAGCGTATCGATATTTAAATATACGAGATTATAAATCACATGCCTATACATCGTGCACCGCGTACAGAAGAAGCTAAAATAATTCCTCTAACGCCAGTTCGCGCGTGACGCGTGCGTAAAATATTATGATTCGTTTCGAAACCTTTCGCTTATGTAGTGTTCTTTCTTCTTTCTCACTTTTATGGCCCACTCTTATTACAATTCTGCCAATTTCAAGCCAGTCATGGGAGTGACAAGAGAATTTTTACAATAGTTAAAAGTTACCAATGTATGCGGAGGCCTTCACAATCTACAACAAAAGACCATAAGTAGTAATAATGTTGTACACTATGCTTCTTTTTCTTCTCTTTTGATTTATGGCCTCTCTTTTCAGAATTCTGCCAATGTCAAGTCAGTTACTCTATGCTTAAGAAATACCAATATGTGACAGGTGTCATTTATTTTCGCGGACCATATTTTATGCACCGACCAGTGTTGCCATGGCCCTCAGTTCATATGTTACGATTTCATACCTGTAGCTACATTTTAGTTGCAAAAGTTAAATAAAAAGGTCAGTTTTTGTTTAATTAGACATTAATAAATTCAATTACGCCGCCGCAATGCAAATTCAATGAACACTGTATTAGAAAGAAAAATATAACCGCCAATGTATAGCAAGAAAAATATATTTTTTTTTATTAATTTCTAGCGTTTGTTACTTTTTGACAAGAAAATCACCAGAAAGAAGAGAGCGAGAGAAAAAAGAAGAAAAGTATTGTAAAAGAAAGTTGTGGATAAAAAGAACCAAAATTGCCCTAAAAGCAAGTCACTAAGGTGTGAGAGTCAGAAATTACAAAAATGTAAGAAACGTAAGTCAAAGGCACGGTTCGGCCTCAGGTTTGCAGTTGTTGTCAAACGCCAGACCGAGTGAGCTTGAATCTGTCTGTACGATACCAAGCGGACCGCAACATGCAATGAGTTCAGAAACCCTGCTTCTTGACCAACCCTCGTTGAACACTATAATTTTCACTTACTATCAGTAATACCTAGCAGTCATATTGGACATACTGTACTGTAGTCACATGTACTATCACATATACGCGTGTTTTACACAATTCAAACATAGAACGTTTAATTATTAATGAAAACTTTTTTCTAATTATTAAAAAAGTTAGTAACATAGTGCGGTGAATATAAAAGTTTGACACATAGGGATTGTTATGAATATATCCAAATTAAAGGGCATCTAAAATTTAGAATACACGAAAGCTGCGTCGCGTTGTAGTGTTCATCGGATCCAGGCTATATTTGAAAGAAAGAGAGGACTTTATGTCAGTGAAGAGTAAGGAGACATAATGGTCATATTGCTCATTAATTAAATATAACTGTTTAAATACAGGCATTTGAAATCCTACACTAACATCATTCTAAATCATTCCTCGTAATTATTTTGGCACTGCGAACTTTTTTTTCAATAAACAATATTTATTTAAACATAGAACGTTGCAAAATCGGTCGCGTGACATGAGTCTAATTTGTAGACACCCTTATATAATTTATTAATATCTTAAAAAAAATATTTCTGAAATTGTTATTTCTCAAACTACCAAATATTAAAAATATATCTTTGAATTTTACAAATAGAAACGCGTTTTCGAAAATAAACAAACAATGACTAAATATTCTTATCTAAAGCCCTAAAACGCTGGCAGTGTGGCTACAAAAAGTCAGTGGAAAAAAAAAGAAAGCCTATCTAAATTCTTGACGTGTCGCAATAATATTACATGTATTATTATGACACGAGAAGGAATATATGACTTAAGACTAATTACTACTATAATACAGATTATAAATACTTACACTAGAAACGTTTTAGATGTCGTGTCCGAATTGGCTGTTTCAAATAAAAAAAAGGCAGAAATTATGCACGAGAAGGAGCAAATAAAGTTTTTTTGATCACATTTTCGAAATAAATTTAAAATTTTATTAAAAAATACTACCGAATATTTTTAACCCTTAAACCATAGACTAGAGAATCGCATTACCCACAATAAACTACAAGTAGTTTTTTTATATAAGGAAATATAGTGCAAAATAAAATAATCTATGCGCAACAATCCGACACTACATCTAGAAAATAAATGCTTTTAAAAGAAAAAAAAAATATGTATATGTATAGAACTTTATACACGATTTACACATCAGTCGTAAGAAAAATATCCATAGGCTTGTCAAAAGCTGAACTATTTACATTTTAATTACATGTAATTGTGACTGTCACTTTAACTTTCTATGTACGGAACGATGGCAAAAATTGAATCCAATTTTTTTTAAATGAATTATTTAATGAATCTTTTAGGATACAAAAAAAAAAAAGAAAAAAATTGGGCAAATTGATTCTTTTTCTCTCTTTCGTATTCTTACGTAGTTGTTACATATAATTTTCCCGCGTTTTGTTTACCAGTGAACGTTAATTTCTTTACTTTGTTTCAGAATCATGTATGGCAATAGTATTAACTATTTGCCAGGGTCAGAGTTATAGTTTATGCTATGTTATAATGATATATGATACTTCAACTGACGATTTATTGAACTGACGTCATTTAAACGGAAATAAACTATTTTCGGCTTTAGTCAATTTTACCCGATACTACAACATTAACCAACAACTTGCGGCATAATTAACTTTTATAATATAAAAAAATGATATACAAATAAAAAAAAGTTGCGCGCCAAAAGTTTAAGATTTTTTTTATTTAAATTACAAAGGGCTCATAACCATGCAGCCAATAAACACTTTACGTAAAATAAATTTAAATTTAATTTAAGTTAAGAAATTTGCAATCGTTCCGTGAATATATATAATAACTACTTTGTGATGACATATCAAATCGTTGTAATGAGTAGACATTGTTTAAAAATGATACATAGTTTTCGACGTAAAATGCTAATATGATTTATTATATAAATATGTTGAACGTGAACAGACAACTTGTTCATAATATTTGTATCGTTATAGTTTACCTACGAAAACCCCAATTAATAAATATAAACTTAAAATAATGAATAATCACGAACGAATAAAGATTTAATTTTTCTTTGATGCAATTGCATTTACCAGTGTTCACAACTAACGCTGTATTTCATTGTTTAAAAAAAATTAAAATCCATTATTTGCCGCCATGTTTAAAATTTAAAATAACCTTTACGAAGGCAGGGGGCGTTAAACATGTCATTTTATTGTTTAAACAATGATTAGATTTTCATAATTTCATATCGGCCGGCTTTCTTATATCGATAGTAAGCAAGCTCGGTTAATTCTTCTTAACTTCTTTACTATTTCCTTACAATTACTGTTGGTCTTAATTCGCAAACAAACATAAAATATGTTATAAAATAATAAGTCGATTTAAGCGCAGTTAATGTGATTTCGTGTAAAACTTAAATAAATAGAGAAACTTATATAACTTACAACTTAATGTAAAATATAATCAAATCTATATGACATTTTTCTTAATGCCCATTTAGTCTTTTCAAGTAATATTTCCATATGAAAATTAGAGAGATATTTTAAGTTTTTTTTATATGTATATAATCTAAAGAATACTTTAGAAATAATACTAAGGCACAACAAATGACTACACGAAAAGAAAAAAAAAATTATTGATTTAGTCGAATTTCAAGACCCACTCGAAAAGTGTCACGATTATTATACATTATTTAAAACTGCCATTGTGATTTGAAGGTATATTCAATTTTAAAGTCATAGGTCTTGAAATACGAGTGAGTTAGTGCACCATGGACAATAAATGAGATTAATTTTATTTTCCTTTTCGCGGCTCCGATGTGGAAGCCGGCGCTCTAAGCGGATGCGATGAGTATTATAAAATCAAACTTTACCGTTTGAGCAAATCACTAGTTCTATTTCACACACACTTGTACACTCTTAGAGTACAGTAGTCTTGTATGGATTTATTTACATTGGTGTTTCCATCTGTAACGAAAAAAGGGGAACATTAATACTACTTAGTCATAAAATTATTTTTCATAAAGACATACAAACATTTGCACTTTCATTAGAGATATTTCATATTAATGAAAATGAAAATTATATATAATTGTTTAGTATATAATTTTCATCTCTAAAAAGTTCAGACCAAAATATTTAGACCGACGGTGGACAGCAGCGTCTGAGGTGTGAGGGCACGCGGGCGCGCTGCGTGCTTATCGTGCTGTCGCAGCGCGCTCACCGTGCCGTCGCTGCGTGCTCACCGTGCCGTCGCTGCGCGCTCACCGTGCCGTCGCTGCGCGCTCACCGTGCCGTCGCTGCGCGCTCACCGTGCCGTCGCTGCGCGCTCACCGTGCCGTCGCTGCGCGCTCACCGTGCCGTCGCTGCGCGCTCACCGTGCCGTCGCAGCGCGCTCACCGATGCTGTCGCAGCGCGCGCTCACTGTGCTGTCGCAGCGCGCTCACCGTGCTGTCGCAGCGCGCTCACCGTGCTGTCGCAGCGCGCTCACCGTGCTGTCGCAGCGCGCTCACCGTGCTGTCGCAGCGCGCTCACCGTGCTGTCGCAGCGCGCTCACCGTGCTGTCGCAGCGCGCTCACCGTGGTGTCGGCGCGCGGCGGGTCAGCGCGCGCTCACCGTGCTGTCGCAGCGCTCACCGTGCCGTCGCAGCGCGCTCACCGTGCCGTCGCAGCGCGCTCACCGTGCCGTCGCAGCGCGCTCACCGTGCTGTCGCAGCGCGCTCACCGTGCCGTCGCTGCGCGCTCACCGTGGTGTCGGCGCGCGGCGGCGGGCGGGCGGCAGGTCAGCGCGCGCTCACCGTGGTGTCGGCGCGCGGCGGGCGGGCAGCAGGTCAGCGCGCTCACCGTGGTGTCGGCGCGCGCGGCGGGTCAGCGCGCGCTCACCGTGGTGTCGGCGCGCGGCGGGCGCGCGGCGGGTCAGCGCGCTCACCGTGGTGTCGGCGCGCGGCGGGCGGGCGGCGGGTCAGCGCGCTCACCGTGGTGTCGGCGCGGCGGGCGGGCGGCAGGTCAGCGCGCTCACCGTGGTGTCGGCGCGCGGCAGGTCAGCGCGCTCACCGTGGTGTCCGGCGCGCGGCGGGCGGGCGGCAGGTCAGCGCGCTCACCGTGGTGTCGGCGCGGCGGGCGGGCGGCAGGTCAGCGCGCGCTCACCGTGGTGTCGGCGCGCGGCGGGCGGGCGGCGGGTCAGCGCGCTCACCGTGGTGTCGGCGCGCGGCGGGCGGGCGGCAGGTCAGCGCGCGCTCACCGTGGTGTCCGGCGCGCGGCGGGCGGGCGGCGGGTCAGCGCGCTCACCGTGGTGTCGGCGCGCGGCGGGTCAGCGCGCGCTCACCGTGGTGTCGGCGCGCGGCGGGCGGGCAGCAGGTCAGCGCGCTCACCGTGTTGTCGCAGCGCGCGCTCACCGTGTCGTCGCTGCGCGCTCACCGTGGTGTCGGCGCGCGGCGGCGGGCGGGCGGCGGGTCAGCGCGCTCACTGTGCTGTCGCAGCGCTCACCGTGGTGTCGGCGCGCGGCGGGCGGGCGGCGGGTCAGCGCGCTCACCGTGGTGTCGGCGCGCGGCGGGCGGGCGGCGGGTCAGCGCGCTCACCGTGGTGTCGGCGCGCGGCGGGCGGGCGGCAGGTCAGCGCGCGCTCACCGTGCTGTCGCAGCGCTCACCGTGGTAAGCCGGCGCGCGGCGGGCGGGCGGTGGGTCAGCGCGCTCACCGTGGTGTCGGCGCGCGGCGGGCGGGCGGCGGGTCAGCGCGCGCGCGGGCGCTTGGCGGGCGGCGCGTGGTGCTGGCCGAGCGTGACGAGCGCGGAGGCGACGGCCAGCCCGCCCAGCGGCGGCGCGCGGCCCGTGCCGCCGGTGGGCAGCCGCACCAGCAGCGACAGCACGGCGGCGCGCCCGCCGCGGCACGGCTCCAGCGCCACGGGCGCCGGCACACCGCCGCCTGCCGCACGAAACGAACACGATTCATTCATTTAATCATTTATTCTGTCACCTGTTACGTTTATATCATTATCTATTGTACTTCAGATATTTATGACCTCAATATGTGTATTTCTAATACTGTTTAATATTTACCTCCACCACCCTTCTCTAACTCGACGCAGACCTGACTGAACGGTCGCGACGCCATTTGCTCCATCTCAACAAACAGCCGCTGCCTTCTCCTGTATATGTCGTATTTCTGAAATATGAATATTTGTGAAATATCATAATTATAAAATAAACGGAATGTATTTAATAATCCATTAGGTCAATATTAATTTGTTAAAAGACGTAAAAAATATCTTCACACCATTCCCAACATTGAGGTAGACAGGGGTCTAGATAATTAAGTCCTTTCGACCATCTTTCACAGAAGACATTTTTGGGACAATGTGGCAGGTAGTGAGCCTGTCGCAGGCTTTATGCTCGTAAAAAAAAAATAAAGACGGAATCAGAAAAATATGTAGGTAGATATAGAAAGAAAAAAGAAAGAAAGAAAGAAAAGTTTATTCGCCAAAATGACGCCATGACAGATAACATAAAAAAACACATAATTTACAAATAATATTAGCTATACAATACAAATTACAACATACTACACATTACAAACTATACAATACCCATACTCGTATGTGTCAAGGCGTCACCTGGGAACAGGAGCACACTCAGCTTAATGCCATGAAATTTTTTTCCATGGCGCTGATTTTCAGTGTGTCCAACTTGCCTTGACTTACCGAAATCAGTGCTATATGTATACTCATTTTATTATCCTTTAAACACAAAATTATGATGACAAAATTTTGCACAACAAGGGGGAAAGAGACAGTAACTATCTTAAGTGAGAGTGAGAGGGAGAGAGTTGCGTTCAAGGTCGAATCGTCTGCCACTTCGAACACAGCACGTCCCGTTTACGTTGCATTCGGATGCTCTTAGAAGGGCTACTACCACTACGACCACTACAAAATTTAAAATACTAAAAAGTGCTCTATAACAACGTGACCAGATAATTTGTTAAGAAAATGAAATTATTGAAGAATATATAAGATATGTAGAAACTCGATCTCAGTATCGGTATTGTGCCACAACTGAGCGATATGTTACGTATTGAAAAAAAAAATGAAAAATTTGTGTTTTAAGCTGTGTTGCGCGACAGATATAAACAAAATGTCAAAAATAAGTCCGCAGTAGCAATACCTGTAGCTTCAGAATGATTTAACGTAATCAATGTAAATAAAAATATTTACCTGCTTGATCTTCCAAAGCGCGGCTGCGACCAGCAGAAGCAGCAGGAAGCAAGAAGAGAAGGTGATGAAGAACTGCTGCAGATTCAACTTCGGATACTGCGAGAAGGAGATCTGTATCCACAGCGGCGGCCGGAAGTCGTAGACGTACACGAAGAAAGTGGTGAGAGTCACGTTGTCCTCCACACCGAAGGCGTGCTCGGACTTCGCGAACCTGAAGTGGAACGGCCTTGCCCGATTATTATTTAGTGCTTCTAACGTCAGGTATTGCGATATATAATTAATATTAAAAAAAATATTACATCAGGGAGAAATTGAAAAAATCAACTGACACGACGGGAAATCCCTGGACCATAGCCGTACTGCGGCAACGCTCTTACCTCCGTTATCCGCGTATCTGATGCGCACGATACCGGATATCACTCGGCACTCACTTGTAGCGAAAGTTGGTGCAGCTGACGTCGCTGTGGAGCGTGCGCAGCACCCACTTGTAGCGGAGGTTGGTGCAGCTGACGTCGCTGTGTAGCGTGCGCAGCACTCACTTGTAGCGGAGGTTGGTGCAGCTGACGTCGCTATGTAGCGTGCGCAGCACTCACTTCAGCGGAGGTTGGTGCAGCTGACGTCGCTGTGTGGCGTGCGCAGCACCACTTGTAGCGGAGGTTGGCAGCTGACGTCGCTGTGTAGCGTGCGCATCACCACTTGTAGCGGAGGCTGGTGCAGCTGACGTCGCTGTGTGGCGTGCGCAGCACCACTTGTAGCGGAGGTTGGCAGCTGACGTCGCTGAAGAGCGTGCGCAGCACTCACTTCAGCGGAGGTTGGTGCAGCTGACGTCGCTATGTAGCGTGCGCAGCACCACTTGTAGCGGAAGCTGGCAGTTGACGTCGCTGTGTAGCGTGCGCATCACCACTTGTAGCGGAGGGTGGTGCAGCTGACGTCGCTGTGTAGCGTGCGCAGCACTCACTTGTAGCGGAGGTTGGTGCAGCTGACGTCGCTGTGTAGCGTGCGCAGCACTCACTTGTAGCGGAGGTTGGTGCAGCTGACGTCGCTGTGTAGCGTGCGCAGCACTCACTTGTAGCGGAGGTTGGTGCAGCTGACGTCGCTGTGTAGCGTGCGCAGCACTCACTTGTAGCGGAAGCTGGTGCAGCTCACGTCGCTGAAGAGCGCGCAGCACCACTTGTAGCGGAAGCTGGTGCAGCTGACGTCGCTGAAGAGCGTGCGCAGCACCACTTGTAGCGGAAGCTGGTGCAGCTGACGTCGCTGAAGAGCGTGCGCAGCACCACTTGTAGCGGAAGCTGGTGCAGCTGACGTCGCTGTGTAGCGTGCGCAGCACTCACTTGTAGCGGAAGCTGGTGCAGCTGACGTCGCTGTGTAGCGTGCGCAGCACTCACTTGTAGCGGAAGCTGGTGCAGTTGACGTCGCTGAAGAGCGTGCGCAGCACTCACTTGTAGCGGAAGCTGGTGCAGTTGACGTCGCTGGGGAGCGTGCGCAGCACTCACTTGTAGCGGAAGCTGGTGCAGCTGACGTCGCTGTGGAGCGTGCGCAGCACTCACTTGTAGCGGAAGCTGGTGCAGCTGACGTCGCTGTGTAGCGTGCGCAGCACTCACTTGTAGCGGAAGCTGGTGCAGTTGACGTCGCTGAAGAGCGCGCAGCACTCACTTGTAGCGGAGGTTGCGCAGCTGACGTCGCTGTAGCGTGCGCATCACCACTTGTAGCGGAAGCTGGTGCAGCTGACGTCGCTGTGGAGCGTGCGCAGCACCACTTGTAGCGGAAGCTGGCAGTTGACGTCGCTGAAGAGCGTGCGCAGCACCACTTGTAGCGGAAGCTGGCGCAGTTGACGTCGCCGAAGAGCGTGCGCAGCACTCACTCTGTAGCGGAAGCTAGTGCAGTTGACGTCGCTGAAGAGCGCAGCACTCACTGTAGCGGAAGCTAGTGCAGTTGACGTCGCTGTGAGCGTGCGCAGCACTCACTTCAGCGGAAGCTGGTGCGGCTGACGTCGCTGAAGAGCGCAGCACTCACTTCAGCGGAAGCTGGCAGTTGACGTCGCTGAAGAGCGTGCGCAGCACTCACTTGTAGCGGAAGCTAGTGCAGTTGACGTCGCTGTGGGCGATGCGCAGCACTCACCTGTAGCGGAAGCTGGCAGCTGACGTCGCTGAAGAGCGTGCGCACTCACTTGTAGCGGAAGCCAGTGCAGTTGACGTCGCTGTGAGCGTGCGCAGCACCACTTGTAGCGGAAGCTGCAGTTGACGTCGCCGAAGAGCGTGCGCAGCACTCACTTCAGCGGAAGCTGGCAGTTGACGTCGCTGTGGGCGATGCGCAGCACTCACTTATGTGGAAGCTGGTGCAGCTGACGTCGCTATGTAGCGTGCGCAGCACTCATATGTGGAAGCTGGTGCAGTTGACGTCGCTGAAGGCGTGCGCAGCACTCACTTCAGCGGAAGCTGGCAGTTGACGTCGCTGAAGAGCGCAGCACTCACTCTGTAGCGGAAGCCGGTGCAGCTGACGTCGCCGAAGAGCGTGCGCAGCACTCACTCTGTAGCGGAAGCCGGTGCAGCTGACGTCGCTGAAGAGCGTGCGCACTCACTTGTAGCGGAAGCTAGTGCAGTTGACGTCGCTGAAGAGCGCAGCACTCACTTGTGGCGGAAGCTGGTGCAGTTGACGTCGCTGAAGAGCGTGCGCAGCACTCACTTGTAGTGGAAGCTGGTGCAGTTGACGTCGCTGAAGAGCGTGCGCAGCACTCGCCTTAGCGGAAGCTGGTGCAGTTGACGTCGCTGGGGAGCGTGCGCAGCACTCGCTATGGCGGAAGCTGGTGCAGTTGACGTCGCTGAAGAGCGTGCGCAGCACTCGCTATGGCGGAAGCTGGTGCAGTTGACGTCGCTGAAGGCGTGCGCAGCACTCACTTATGGCAGGCTGGTGCAGTTGACGTCGCTGGGGAGCGTGCGCAGCACTCACTTGTAGCGGAAGCTGGTGCAGTTGACGTCGCTGAAGAGCGTGCGCAGCACTCACTGTAGCGGAAGCTGGTGCAGTTGACGTCGCTGGGGAGCGTGCGCAGCACTCACTTATGGCAGGCTGGTGCAGTTGACGTCGCTGAAGAGCGTGCGCAGCACTCACTTCGTAGCGGAAGCTGGTGCGGTTGACGTCGCTGAAGAGCGTGCGCAGCACTCACTTATGGCGGAAGCTGGTGCAGTTGACGTCGCTGAGCGTGCGCAGCACTCACTTGTAGCGGAAGCTGGTGCAGTTGACGTCGCTGAAGAGCGTGCGCAGCACTCACTGTAGCGGAAGCTGGTGCGGTTGACGTCGCTGGGGAGCGTGCGCAGCACTCACTTATGGCGGAAGCTGGTGCAGTTGACGTCGCTGAGCGTGCGCAGCACTCATATGGCAGGCTGGTGCAGTTGACGTCGCTGTGGAGCGTGCGCAGCACTCGCTATGGCGGAAGCTGGTGCGGTTGACGTCGCTGAAGGCGTGCGCAGCGCACTCACTTGTAGCAGGCTGGTGCAGTTGACGTCGCTGAAGAGCGTGCGCAGCGCACTCACTTGTAGCGGAAGCTAGTGCAGTTGACGTCGCTGAAGAGCGTGCGCAGCACTCATATGGCGGAAGCTGGTGCAGTTGACGTCGCTGAAGGCGTGCGCAGCACTCACTCTGTAGCGGAAGCTGGTGCAGTTGACGTCGCTGGGGGCGTGCGCAGCACTCGCTATGGCGGAAGCTGGTGCGGTTGACGTCGCTGGGGAGCGTGCGCAGCGCACTCACTTGTAGCGGAAGCTGGTGCAGTTGACGTCGCTGAAGGCGTGCGCAGCACTCACTTATGGCAGGCTGGTGCAGTTGACGTCGCTGAAGGCGTGCGCAGCACTCACTGTAGCGGAAGCTGGTGCAGTTGACGTCGCTGTGGAGCGTGCGCAGCACTCACTCTGTAGCGGAAGCTGGCGCAGTTGACGTCGCTGGGGAGCGCGCAGCACTCACTTGCAGCGGAAGCTGGCAGTTGACGTCGCTGAAGAGCGTGCGCAGCACCTCACTTGTAGCGGAAGCTGCGCAGTTGACGTCGCTGAAGAGCGTGCGCAGCACTCACTTGTAGCGGAAGTTGGTGCAGTTGACGTCGCGAAGAGCGTGCGCAGCACCACTTGTAGCGGAAGCTGCAGTTGACGTCGCTGAAGAGCGCGCAGCACTCACTTGTAGCGGAAGCTGGCAGCTGACGTCGCTGGGGAGCGCGCAGCACTCACTCTGTAGCGGAAGCTGGTGCAGTTGACGTCGCTGAAGAGCGTGCGCAGCACCTCACTTGTAGCGGAAGCTGGCAGTTGACGTCGCGAAGAGCGTGCGCAGCACTCACTTGCAGCGGAAGCTGGTGCAGTTGACGTCGCTGAAGAGCGCAGCACTCACCTGTAGCGGAAGCTGGTGCAGTTGACGTCGCTGGAAGAGCGTGCGCAGCACCACTTGTAGCGGAAGCTGGTGCAGCTGACGTCGCTGTGTAGCGTGCGCAGCACTCACTTGTAGCGGAAGCTGGTGCAGTTGACGTCGCTGAAGAGCGTGCGCAGCACTCACTTGTAGCGGAAGCTGGTGCAGTTGACGTCGCTGAAGAGCGTGCGCAGCACTCACTTGTAGCGGAAGCTGGTGCAGTTGACGTCGCTGGGGAGCGTGCGCAGCACTCACTTGTAGCGGAAGCTGGTGCAGTTGACGTCGCTGAAGAGCGCAGCACTCACTTGTAGCGGAAGCCGGTGCAGTTGACGTCGCTGAAGAGCGCGCAGCACTCACTTGTAGCGGAAGCTGGTGCAGTTGACGTCGCTGGGGAGCGTGCGCAGCACTCACTTGTAGCGGAAGCTGGTGCAGTTGACGTCGCTGAAGAGCGTGCGCTCGGCGGGGTCGCCGCGCGTGCGCACGGTGAGGTTCATGCGCGCGTGCGCCGAGCACGTGATGCTGAAGTCCGCGTCCACGTCCGGCTTCACCGGCGCATTGCGGAAGTTGATCGCCGACAGGTGCCGGTCCTCCTTCTTGGACAGGTTGAACGTGAACTGATAGTCCACAGCTAAGTCATCTGTAAAATAACGCACACTTAATGTACAATAGGAAAACAGGCTTCAGTCAAATTAGCAACACGGCATTATGATATATAAGTCTTTACAGCCAATCAAGAGTCTACTGCTGAACATAAGCCTCCTCCAAAACTTTCCACTAAGAACGGGCCTCGGAAATCATCAATTTATGCCAGTGTAATGATGTACGCAACAGCTCAGGTAAAACTCTAGACCTTGTTTTGTCCAACTGCAATGCTGCTGTATTCGATGGTAGCTGCGATTCTTTAGTGCCAGTGGACCCATTTCACGGTGCGTTATTACTGGAGATACGACTCTTAGAACTAAGTACGCTTGACGTAGCTCCTTTGACAAGGTTTTTATATAACAAAGAGGATTATGAATCTATAAATAAAAAAAATCTGAAATCTATCAGCAAACTAATTTTTCATCAGTCTCTCGAGGATTGTATTGACTATTTTTATCAAGTTTCTAAAAAATTAAGAGATGAGTACATACCATCTAAAATAATAAAGTCTGACTCGTACCATAAGTGGTATTCCCCAATACTAAAGAGAGCAATTAATGAAAAAAACAAATACTACCGTAAATTTAGGACGTATGGTAATAGATCCGATGAAGAATCATATAAAATTTTACGTACTCGTGTTAAATATTTGGAGGGTTTATGCTACAAAAATTACATGTTAAATATTAATTGAAAAATCCATAGCAAAGAATCCTAAATATTTTTGGTCATATATAAAACGTAAATCAAAGTCTTTTTCCATACCAAGTAGTCTTAATTTAAGTGGATCTACCTATAACACAGGTCAGTCTATCTGTGAAGCATTTGGTACATATTTTTTGTCAAATTTCATACAACCTCAGGGAGCTCAATCTATACCTTCAAATTTCACTGATAAAATACCAGCAACCGTCGCAAATATTTCTAAAATTGAAGTTAGTATAGAATGCGTGTTTCGGTTGTTAAAATCTCTGGATCCTTCAAAAACTGCTGGACCTGATCATCTTCCAGCGACTTTCCTAATCAATTGTGTAGAATCGATAGCATTACCAATAACCTTACTATTTCGTAAATCACTAGCTGAGTGTTATGAGCCAGATGTTTGGAAACGCCTACATTACACCAGTGCATAAAAAAGGATCAAGGACTGACATCAATAGTTAAAGGCCAATTTCTAAGTTGTGCATTGTTGCTAAAGTGTTCGAAAAGTTGATTTATGATCAGTTATATCCTTCACGGAAGCAGTGTTTAAGCCAGTCACAACACGGCTTTCTTAGAGGTAGGTCTATCGTATAATCTGGCGCTCTTCAATTCAATTTAGACTAAAGCCATGGATGACGGCCATGTATGCATGATGTAGTTATTAATAACTATATTTCCAGCTGGATCTCAATACTCAGCGGCGTACCTCAAGGATCCTTGATCGGTCCAATGTTGTTTGTCATATTTGTAAATGAGATTAAAACTTGCTTTAAATCATCTCGTTTTTTATGTTTTACTGATGACATGAAGATTGATCCTCTTGTGACGAATTATTTGCTAATATTTCGTCATAAGAGGATGCTACATCACTTCAGGACGATCTTTTGAGATTGGAGGAGATTGCACGATTAACAAGCTTGATCTTAATCCATGTAAATGCGCCGTAGTTACATATTCTCGAAAGCGTAATATGATTCTATTTGACTATCAACTCAAAGGTCAAAAGCTAAAGAAAGAGTATGCTGTTCGAGACCTAGGTGTTATTCACGATTCAAAATTAATATTTAATGAACATGTTGACAATATCATAGCAAGGGCATCCAAGGCATATATAATAGCAAGGGCATCAAGGCATATATCATAGCAAGGGCATCCAAGGCATATATAATAGCAAGGGCATCCAAGGTTTGTTATGAGTACTGTGAAAGAATTCAACAATATAAAAACTATTAAAATCTTGTACTGCACTTATTTTCGTAGTACCCTTGAATATGCTTCGCAGATCTAGAACCCGTTGTACAACACCTACGTTTCACGGATTGAGAACGCTCAACAAAAATTCCTGCGTTATCTTTGCTATCGTAATCATCCATGATATCGTTCTGAAGACTACCTATCTTTATGCAAGCAAGACCATATGCTTCCTCTAGCTAAGCGTCGTGAGATTGCTGACATTTTATTCTTGCTTAAAATTGCTACTAGTAGTCTTGGTCCTGGGCTTCTCTTACAAACTTCACGAAGAACTCCTGCTTTGACTCTCAGAAAGAATACTCTAATTTATTTACCGACCGTATCAACTAATTACAGGAAAAATATTATGTGGCAAACTTGTAAGAGTTTTAATAATTTATGTAAAAAATATGATTTAGATCTGTTTAATGCTAGTTGTGCCTCGGCGAGACCATTATTAAGCCAATTTTTTTTAAATGAATAGTGTCAGCAATATAATCTGCCCTTGTCTCGCTTTTTTGCAGTTACATATATGAATTGTTGTGCTTTAATGTTTATAATGACGAATCATTGTTTTTATTTAGTTACTATTACTGAAAACCTGTTATTGACTTTTGAGTTGTTGTTTTGTTTGTTAAATTATGTATTAAATAAGCTGTTGGTTTTCCATATATAAATAAATAAACAACAAATATCACGATAAAAGTCACGATAGCCGAGTGGTTGGGTGGTCGGAATTTCGAGCCAATAGACCCGAGTTCGATCCCCAGTTGGCAGGCTCGTACCAAAGTACCTAGTTTTTCAAAAACTTATGTACGAATATCGTTAGCTTGGACGTAAAGACGGCGACGGGCTCGCCGCCTGTCACGTCGTCCCGAAAACATCTCCGGTGGGAGGTGGGTCGTCGAATTGTCTAGACTGGACCTCTGTATATCTTTATATTTTTATATATTGAGATACATAACACTCACAATAGCATGCGCCTTTGTTGTAAACGTCCGAGTGGTAGTGGTTGGTGTTGTCGCACTTGTCGCAGCGGTCGCCGGCGAGCCCCTTGGTGCTGCAGTAGCACCGGCCCGTGTCCGGCGCGCACGCCGTCGCCTGAGCGTTGCACTCGCACGCTGCGGGAGATTCAACTTTATTCGCATGCCATTAAATAGTTATATCGCACAATTTCGAGTGCAGAAAGAAAAAAAAAAAAAAAAGTAAAAGGCAACCTAATTCTACTGGATACCTCACCGCCACTGCACTCAAACCTGGTGTACCGCCACCGAAAACGCGTCATGTGTTTCGGTTCAAGACGAAGCATTATCAAGCGTTTAGGCTTCGCGATGAGCGATCGCACAGTGAGAAATATGTCACTCTAGCAGTCTTTTATATATAGAAAAAGTTTAAATTTACTAAATTTATACATTATTGATGGTACAAGTACGTAACATGGAGAATGTGTGGTGCAATGAACGATTGCTACGTATTTAACTACTGTGAATCTGTCCCACAGGTTAATGACCGTCCCGAGGTTGTGTCCTTGTGACCTTGAAATGCGCATACTGCATTTTTATGGCCCTCTTTCTGGGATTGAGGAACGACGCGGGATTCTGTTGTTTATTTTGTGTTAGTTTTATGTAGACAATTTTTGTTCGACATAAGCGTTTCGTAATGAGGTTCCTCTAACGGAGAAGAAAGAGACGAAAAACTCCGTTGGTATCCTCTTTTATGTTAAATATTTATCGAAAGAAGTAAAAGAGATAAAAAGCAGCACTGCACGGAAAATTACTTCCCTGCAAATGAACTTTAAAGCTCTAATTCAATTTGTCGAGTTATGTAAGAAAACAGTTGTCCCGAAACACAACTAACATTTACTGAACTTTGTGATCAGTTGAAACAAATTCGTGCAGAAACTGGGGAGGTTTATAAATCAAATGACAATAAGCTAGAGGGTGTCATTAAAAAGTTGAGTAAAAAAATAAAAATAAAACTGACTAAGCAATGCGTGGAAGTAGCCTTTAGTACTCATTGTAAATTGTGGGTATAAAGATGTTTTTGAGAGATTTTTGATTTCCGGTCGGGTAGAAAACACTTTTTTCTATCATTTTTCGTGTGTGGCTGTTCGTGGTACCTTCCTTGTCTCTGATTCTATAACAATTGTTTAGGCTACTTACTTTGAAATCAGAGCAATTCTCCCTATCTTTGTATGAATTTACATAATTATTCCGATTCTCTTAACACAAGTGCTTTAGCTATTTGCTTTGGGATCAGAGCAATATATGTGAATTTGTCTATGTACATATGTGTTATGTGCGTGCGTGTGTGTGCGTGCTGTTATATCTATTAATTGTTAGTCCTATAGCTGTAATCACCCCTGACTGTGCATCCTTGCTATCTTGCCTAGTAAGCATCTCGATTGCACATAATTAGTAACAGACCATCCCAACATCAGTCCGAATCCAACTTCGAAACACGTTACACGGTTGCCAAATAATCCGATACATGTATTAAATGAACTAAATAAACTGCATTTGCTAATTGATTCTTTTTTAAAAACCTAATTTAATAATCCGGTATAACAGTGCGTGTGTGCGTGCGTGTGCGTGCGTGCGTAAGTGCGTGCGCGCGTGTGCGTGCGTGCGTGCGTGTGCGTGCGTGCGTGTGCGTGCGTACTCACGCTGGCAGAGGCCGCCGTTGAGCGGGCTGCCCCAGTGCGCGGGCGCGCACGCGTCGCAGCGGTCGCCCACGGCGCGCGCGCCGCACGGCCGCACGCAGCGCGCCGCCGCGTCGCACAGCGCGTGCCCGTTGCACTGGCAGCGCGGGCAGCGCGTGAAGTGCCATCTGCGCGCCGGGACCAATGGTCAGACCGCACACGAGTCAAGGGGGACCCGAGTTCGATTTCCTCAAGTAGCAGGCATGTACCAATGAGTTTTTCTAAAACGTGCATAAGCGACTAACAAAGGTCTAAGGTCAGCCGGTCTTCTCTCTGTCTAAGTCAACGATAATACTCGTACATAAGTTTTGAAAAAATCGAGTCTACCTCCTGGGAACCGAACTCGGAGTCTATTGACCCCAATTTACGTAATTATATAGTACCGTTACCGTGGGCAGCGATACGACGATAAGCTCACCACCTTTCGCATTTTTTCAAATAGACTTCGGTGGAAAAGTGAGTCGAAAAGACATTGCCTAGACCTCTGTCGACCCCAGTATAGGAAATAACATAAAGATATAAATTACTTCCCTTTCATTTTTATTTATTAACGGTATTATAGTATTCCTCGTAGTTTTCGATGTCTGCCAAGTACTGCGAGAAAGATTTGACCTGCCATTCAGCCGTTTCCAGACTTTTCTCCAGTATCGTCCAGACCTCTCCTCTGTATTGGTTGGTTGGGATTGTCATTTTACATACAAAAAAAAAAAACTAGCAACGCCAAATAACATTAACTAGTGCAATATCCCCATTAGTTTCCTTTGGGAGTCACTCCAATCATTCGTATTGGCCGGACGGGCCGCGACGCTCGTCCGCGATTGGACGACGGCAGCGGCAGCCACATGCCGCTGCCGCGCACGCAGTCCGGCGCGCACCTGTGCTGCGGGCAGACGTGCGGCTGGTGCGGGCGGCGCTGCCCGCCCGGCAGGCAGGCGCCGCGCCCGCCGCCCTCGCCGTCGTCGCACCAGCCGCAGGCGGGCTCCGCGCGGCACGCGGCGCAGCCGGCGTGCGCCGAGCAGCCGCCCCGCCCCGGCCCCGGCCACGCCCCCTGCGCCGCCGGCCACGCCCCCCGCGCACGCGCCCGTCGACCACGCGCGGCAGCCGCCCAGCGGGAAAGACGCGCCGTACGCGTTCTGTGTACGGAACGCGATTTTATGATAATAGTAATAATGGTACAGTACACGATAGCCGAGTAATTGAGTGGTAAAATTTCGTGATTGTATGCTAATGCCAATGAGTTTCTTCAAAGCTTATGTGCCGATATATGTTGGCATGGACGTCGCCATCTTATGATGGCGACGTGCTCACTACATGTCACGTTGCTCCAAAATAAACGTCGGTGAAATGTTTGTCCGAAGCACCTAATTGTAGAGATTTCCGTCTACCCCAGCATTGGAATGTGTGTGTCCGACTCAAAGGACCAAACATAACGAATTACCACTAATTAGTAAACAATGTAAATTAGTTATCTTATTCAGTGTTTGCTGAGAGCTCGTTTCAGTACAGAAGTAAAACAAGTTCACTCTCTGAGATTCTCTCCAACATTTGTATCTTGATTCGTTTCTCTCATTTACCTTTGTTTATATACCTATAGACATACCTATAGGCATTTGTAGGGACCTTCATCAGCGACTAACAAAGGATCTGAATCCGGGGCAGTACCTTGTCGACGCAGCGCGCGGCCGAGGCGCACCAGATGCACTCCTCGGCGGTGCAGTTGGCGCACGTGCTGTAGCTGGCGCACGGCGCGCTGCAGCCGCCCGCCGCCGCGCTCCTGCAACGCGCACGGCTCGCTGTATATCCAACGCGCACGGCTCGCTATATATACAACGCGCACGGCTCGCTATATATCCAACGCTCACTGCTCGCTATATATACAACGCGCACGGCTCGCTGTATATCCAACGCGCACGGCTCGCTATATATCCAACGCGCACGGCTCGCTGTATATCCAACGCGCACGGCTCGCTATATATACAACGCGCACGGCTCGCTATATCCAACGCTCACTGCTCGCTATATATACAACGCGCACGGCTCGCTATATATCCAACGCGCACGGCTCGCTATATATCCAACGCGCACGGCTCGCTGTATATCCAACGCTCACTGCTCGCTATATATATCCAACGCGCGGCTCGCTATATATCAACGCACGGCTCGCTATATCCAACGCGCACGGCTCGCTGTATATCCAACGCGCGCACGGCTCGTTATATATCCAACGCACGGCTCGCTATATCAACGCGCGGCTCGCTATATATCCAACGCGCGCACGGCTCGATGTATATCCAACGCGCACGGCTCGCTATATATCAACGCGCACGGCTCGCTATATATCAACGCGCACGGCTCGATGTATATCAACGCGCACGGCTCGCTGTATATCAACGCGCACGGCTCGCTATATCAACGCGCGGCTCGCTATATCAACGCGCGGCTCGCTACATATCCAACGCGCGGCTCGCTACATATCCAACGCGCACGGCTCGCTGTATATCAACGCTCACTGCTCGCTATATATACAACGCGCACGGCTCGCTATATATCCAACGCTCACTGCTCGCGCTATATATACAACGCGCACGGCTCGCTATATATCCAACGCTCACTGCTCGCTATATATACAACGCGCACGGCTCGCTATATATCAACGCACGGCTCGCGCTATATATCCAACGCACGGCTCGCTGTATATCCAACGCGCACGGCTCGCTATATATATCCAACGCGCACGGCTCGCTATATATCCAACGCGCACGGCTCGATGTATATCCAACGCGCACGGCCCGCTATATATCCAACGCGCACGGCTCGATGTATATCCAACGCGCACGGCTCGCTGTATATCCAACGCGCACGGCTCGCTGTATATCCAACGCGCACGGCTCGCTATATATCCAACGCGCGCGGCTCGCTACATATCCAACGCGCACGGCTCGCTGTATATCCAACGCTCACTGCTCGCTATATATCCAACGCGCACGGCTCGCTATATATCCAACGCGCACGGCTCGCTATATATCCAACGCGCACGGCTCGCTATATATCCAACGCGCACGGCTCGCTATATATCCAACGCGCACGGCTCGCTATATATCCAACGCGCACGGCTCTCTCCTCATCAACGCGCACATCGCTCTCCACACTCGGACTTTAACTACATTGCATTCAGGCAACCTCGGCGACCTTTCATATAGTTTTTGAATTTAAAGATTGAAAACAAATGATTGTTTATTAAAAAAAAATCAGTTCTCTGACTACCCCGTCAGGGACTCTGCGTGCAGATATTTATTTATAATAATAAAGAAAGTAACCTTTAAAGATAGGGATGGGAAAAAGATCGTATGTAAAATAAAAAAGGTTACTATGGCGATCTATAAAATAAATTCTTATTTATCTTTAAGATAATATAGATTTAAATATCTTTAAGATAATATCTCCCGTGTCCATAGAAACTTTGGAATGCTAAACATTAATAAAGATTCTTAGAAGAAAACGCAACTTCTGTTGATGGAGTACGCACAGAGATTTTCAGTCACATACATACGAATGCTACATTTTTATACATAAAGATTACAATTAAATACTAACAAACGCCAGATACGGAGACCGACCAAAAATTTTACAAATGAATCGCTGAAAACTACGATGGAAACAGCTAAACTGAAACCTATACTATTTCATTTAAAATGAAACTAAACATTCTTGTAATATACAACATCAATGAACATATATATAACGATTTTAACTATAACGATTTTACGTAATAGAATTTCTAAAATCATATTCATCAAACTCTCTACAGTACCGCCATTGTTGTATAGATGTTATTTCGTCTGCGTAAATAATAAAGAAACTAAGTGCAAACATAACATACCTTATATCTTCCGATGTGTTTGCAGGTTTACATTTTACAGTATCGTAGTCCCAATAGCAAGCCCTTTGGTTAACGTCATCTATACCCTAAAAATAAAAACAAAATACAAATAAAAAAAAATAAAAACCCTAAAAATTATTAGTAAACATTACCAAGTCACGATAGCCGAGTGGTTGGGTGGTCAGAATTTCGAGTCAAGAGACTCGAGTTCGATCCTCAGGTGGCAGGCTCGTACCAATGGGTTTTTCAAAAACTTATGTACGATTTATGTCGTTGGCTTAGACATACAGACGGCGACAGGCTCACCACCTGTCACATTGTCGCGAAAATATCTTAGGTGGAAGGAGGGTCGAAGGGACTTAATTGTTTAGACACCCGCCAGTGTGTCTGAGTGTGTGCTTTCGTGGTGGCGATTTTCTTAAGTTACGTATACGTGGCGCTGTATTCAGAAATGCGAGGGACGTTCTGCGTTCACGTGGCGGTGGCTTAGAAGCACGAGGTGGTGATGGTGCGTGTGCGTGTACTTAGATGCACGAGGTGGTGCGTACTGAGGTGCGTGGGCGTGTACTTAGATGCACGAGGTGGTGCGTACTGAGGTGCGTGGGCGTGTACTTAGATGCACGAGGTGGTGCGTACTGAGGTGCGTATGCGTGTATTCAGATGCACGAGATGGCGCGTACTCGGGTGCGTTACTAGATGCGCGAGGTGGTGTGTACCGAGGTGCGTTTGCGTGTACTCAGATGCGCGAGGTGGCGCGTACTCAGGTGCGTCGTATACGCACTTAGGTGCAACAAGCGGTGTGCAGTGCGCGGTACTCACGTGCGCGTGGTGGTGGCGGTGCGCGTGGCAGGCGGCGCACGAGTGGTAGCGCGCGCAGGCGTCCCGCGGCGGCTCCGAGCTCGCGCCGCCGCACTCCTCCAGCGACAACGCCATCTGTCGAGGGCACGTACAAAACTAACTTTAATGCGTTTGTTACATTTAGTGTACACTGAAGTATGTAAAACAAATGTGGGAGTGTGAGATTTTGTTTCTGAACGCAATGTATGAATGTGAGAATGAAAGGAGCGTGTCAAATGAACAGATGGGATATATTTATTTCAATTAGAAAGGACGGACGTGCGCTAAAAAGTTACCATTTCAGTTATTTTTGTTTTTATTTTAAAGTAAAAACATAAATTTAAAAAGTATAAAAATATGTCAATTAATAAAAACCTCATATCCCTCATATTTAAATACAATACTGACTTAATCCTTGGACAATACTATAAAGTGTGCACATAATAATACCATATCATAACTGAGGAGTGAGGTAACAATTTTTGAATTAAGCTAGGGTTTATATTTTAAGAAAAATAAACTTTTAGGAATTATAAAAAAATATACATAACAAAATTAATATGTAACATTAATTGTAACGTTTAGCCTTAAAACAGTCAAACTAAAATCATTGTAAAAATTACTCGTCTCGCACTTCTTTCATTGCCCTCACCAATATTACAAAACTGTGGGGGGTAAATATAAGGCAGTGGCGATGTGCACCAACGTTATTAACTGGGGGTAAAATATGAGGCAGTGGCGATGCGCACCAACGTTATAAAACTGTGGGGGTAAAATATGCGGCAGCGGCGATGTGCACCAACGTTACAAAACTGTGGGGGGTAAAATATGAGGCAGTGGCGATGTGCACCAACGTTATAAATCTGTGGGGTTAAAATATGGGGCAGTATCGATGTGCACCAACGTTATAAAACTGAGGGGAGTAAAATATAAGGCAGTGGCGATGTGCACCAACGTCATACAACTGTGGGGGTAAAATATGGGGCAGTATCGATGTGCACCAACGTTATAAAACTGTGGGGAGTAAAATATAAGGCAGTGGCGATGTGCACCAACGTCATACAACTGTGGGGGTAAAATATGGGGCAGTATCGATGTGCACCAACGTTATAAAACTGTGGGGGTAAAATATGCGGCAGCGGCGATGTGCACCAACGTTACAAAACTGTGGGGGGTAAAATATGAGGCAGTGGCGATGTGCACCAACGTTATAAATCTGTGGGGTTAAAATATGGGGCAGTATCGATGTGCACCAACGTTATAAAACTGTGGGGAGTAAAATATAAGGCAGTGGCGATGTGCACCAACGTCATACAACTGTGGGGGTAAAATATGGGGCAGTATCGATGTGCACCAACGTTATTAACTGGGGTAAAATATGAGGCAGTGGCGATGCGCACCAACGTTACAAAACTGTGGGGGTAAAATATGCGGCAGCGGCGATGTGCACCAACGTTACAAAACTGTGGGGGGTAAAATATGAGGCAGTGGCGATGTGCACCAACGTTATAAATCTGTGGGGTTAAAATATGGGGCAGTATCGATGTGCACCAACGTTATAAAACTGAGGGGAGTAAAATATAAGGCAGTGGCGATGTGCACCAACGTCATACAACTGTGGGGGTAAAATATGGGGCAGTATCGATGTGCACCAACGTTATAAAACTGAGGGGAGTAAAATATAAGGCAGTGGCGATGTGCACCAACGTCATACAACCGTGGGGGTAAAATATGGGGCAGTATCGATGCACCAACGTTATAAAACTGTGGGGGTAAAATATGCGGCAGCGGCGATGTGCACCAACGTTACAAAACTGTGGGGGTAAAATATGGGGCAGTATCGATGTACCAACGTTATAAAACTGTGGGGGAAAATATGAGGCAGTGGCGATGTGCACCAACGTTATAAATCTGTGGGGTTAAAATATGGGGCAGTATCGATGTGCACCAACGTTATAAAACTGAGGGGAGTAAAATATAAGGCAGTGGCGATGTGCACCAACGTCATACAACTGTGGGGGTAAAATATGGGGCAGTATCGATGTACCAACGTTATAAAACTGTGGGGGTAAAATATGGGGCAGTATCGATGCACCAACGTTATAAAACCGTGGGGAGTAAAATATAAGGCAGTGGCGATGTGCACCAACGTCATAAATCTGTGGGGGTAAAATATGGGGCAGTATCGATGTGCACCAACGTTATAAAACTGTGGGGGAAAATATGAGGCAGTGGCGATGTGCAGCAACGTCATACAACTGTGGTGGGTGGGGGATATGGGGCAGTGGTGGCGGCACCTGGTGCGGATGGCGCAGGCAGTACTGCGCGTTGGGGTAGCAGGCGCCGCACCACGCGCAGCCCGCCGCCGTGCACGCGCCGCACCACTGCGCCGACGCGCACCGCTTCTCGTCTGCACGTACAACAGTACAATATATATATATATATATATATATATATATATATATATATATATATATATATATATATATATATATATATATATATATATATATATATATATATATATATATATATATATATATATAAAGATATATTTATTTATTCATAGATTTTTTTCGTCAACACTTTATTTACAGAAAGAAAATTATGTTAATCTTTACTATACTTATTAACAAGAGTTTAAGCTAACTACTAACTAGCTTTGAAATAGGGTCGGTTGATAGTGTGATAGCTCTGTTAATAAGGAACCAATTAAAAACAAGTCACGATAGCCGAGTGGTTGGGTGGTCGGAATTTTGAGTCACGTGACCCGAGTTCGATATCCAAATGGCAGGGTCGCACCAATTGGTTTCTCAAAAACTTATGTACGAATCGTTGGCTTAGACATAGAGACGGCGATGGGCCCACCGCCTGTCACGTTGTCCCGAAAATACTTTCGGTGGAAGGTGCATCGAATGGACTTAATTATCTAGGCTAGACGTCTGTATACCCCTGCATTGGGAATTGCGAATATTCATTTATTTAAATAAAAACAAAACAATTCAAATGTTTTAACAATAAAACTAACAAAAACATGTTTTCATAAACTAATTTTTTGAAATGTATTTTATGACGAATGTTAACCAACTCACCAAAAACAGGTTCAACTTCACACGTTTTTACAGTTCCATCAAACGATTTCGTCCAACCAACTTCCTCCAACTGCGAACAATAGGAACTATTTTGACATATACACTGGAAAGAGAGAAGTACTCAGGCTATTGAAATTAAATGAAGTATAAATGTAATTATTAGAAACGATCCGAGAGTTTGTTGTACCTTTGTCGTTCCCGATTCCATAACACAAGTGGAATAAGTGTAATAATACACACAAAATCACATACTTTGGGATCAGAGCAATTGTATGTGATGTTATCCCCATTTAAGCACTTGTATATTAGTTTTATAGAAATGTCTAGACAGGTGAATGAAATTATATACTTGGAGGAGTGCTTTAAGCCGGGATGGAAGATGTGATTTGGATGTCGACAGACGTGTCGTTACCAGGAACGAAGTCAACGGTGGCCCCGGTGGAGATGTATGGTGGAATGATGAAGTGAAAGAAGCTGTAAAGAAGAAGAAGAAGAAGAAAGCATGATTAGACTAATTGGCCACGGATAATGATAAGGATATGAAAGAGAAGATGAAAGAAAGTTTATTGGGGAAGTGCGTGAAAGGTGCAGAATGGAAGCAGGCTAAAGGTTGTCGTACAACCTTAGAGGGAACTCCAAGCTCTTCTGGAGAGCCGTTAGTAGGGCCCGTGTGGTGTTAAGCCTTATGAATGAACAGTGCTTTCGAGAATCAATGACGTCCTCTCAGAAAAATCGAACGTTATGCAGCGATAGAGAGAGTTTTACAGAGAAATGTATGTGTGTGATGATCTTAATTAAGTAGCCGGGGTTGACGACGTGACTGGTACACCAGACTCGGATTTTAGTAAGTAAAGTTTACTCCATGGTTTTGACACGTAGGATGCAATAGAAATCGGAAAGATTTCTATGGGAGGCACAATGCGGATTTAGACCTGGAAGAGGATGCACGGATCAAATGTTTCCTCTTCATATGATCATGGAAAAGCTTCTGGCTTTTCTGTGCTTTTGTGGATCTTGAGAAGGCATTTCATAAGGTTGTGAGGATGAAAATGTGGGAACCTGGATATGTTCACACCATATCCCGGCAACAGTTCCCACAGTTTTCTTGGTCCATTGCTGAGGGTTGTGCCACTTTACTGTGACTGCACAGCCATAGACTCCACGTAGCCTCACATACACACACACACACACGATGGCGACACAAAATTAAGCGGCATTGAACTCGTTTTTCACTGTAAAAAAAACCCATAAAGTGTGAGGGGCGGCGAGCTTACCGGCACGCAGAGGCGGTCGCGCAGACGCCACGCGCACGCGCGCGCGGCGCGGTGCGCGCTGGCCACGCACGCGCGCTCGTGCGCGTGCGCGCCGCACGCCGCGCCCGCCACGAACGCCGCCGCGTCCGAGCGCAGCCGCCCGTCGAACCTGCGCAGCGCACAGTTTAACTATACTGCGACGTCGGGACTTTGTTATCCGCCATCTTGGATTACAATGTCCAATCCAAAGTTTAACAGTTGTTTTCAACAGTGGTAGAGCCACGCATCAGCTTTTGTTGTTGCATGAGCTGAGCCTACGAGTGTTTTGGACAGAATAAAAGTGGAAAATCTCCAAGAAAAAGATAAGAAAGACGAGTATGTAGAGAAACTGATAGAAAGTTTTAAAGGCATAGAAGAGATATGTGTGATTGAAGATTTGTGGGAGACATTTAAGAAAGGAGTCGTGAATGTTGCTGTTGAGGTATGCGGAGTAGCTAAACGAAGGAAGGAAGAAAGAAGTATAATGTGTGGATGGATAAGGATGTACAAAAGGCTGTGCAAGAAAAGAAGAAAGCGTGGTTGGATTGGTTAGCAACAAAAGCTAACCAAAACTTCAAAAGGCGACGAATGACGAAATAAAGGAAGCGAGAAAGAAGTATAAAAGATTCAAATCAGCTGCGAAAGATGTTGTGACTAGAAAGAAAGAAGAACAAAAGGATGATTTTGATAGGAGGCTCACTGAAGATTTCCAGTCAAACATCAAGTTTTTCTGGAAATCCGTCAATACAGCCAGAGGAAAAACCTCTACCTCGGAGCTGAATACAATCAGGAGTCAAGATGGGAGCATTATAAAAGGAGAAGAATATGTGTTAAAGAGATGGAAAGAGTATTTTGAATGTTTATTTGAAAGAGAGGAAGTGCAGGTACAACACCCGGCACCTTCCATGGTTAATATAAATGTTGATGACAGTGAGATAAGCGTGGATGAAATAGTAAAAGCGTTGAAAAGTATGAGATTTGGTAAGGCTGCCGGATATGATAGGATTACCGTCGAGATGCTGAGGACTGACAGGGCTTAGTGGCTAGTCAGCTGTACCGCCTTTTCAATTTGTGCTGGCAAAATGGGCAAGTACCGGAAGACTGGTGCAAAGCCGTAATCGTGCCATTATATAAGGGAAAAGGGTCACGGCAGGACTGCGTAAATTACCGCGGTATAAGCCTTCTCAGCGTCGTCGGTAAATTGTATGCGAAAGTGTTGATTGAAAGGGTTGTGAATGAAACGGAAGAAAAAAGTATGGGATGCACAAGCGGGATTTAGAAAGGGAATGGGGTGTACGGATCAGGTCTTTTCCTTGCGGTGCATAGCCGAAAAGTGTCTGGCTAAAACCAGAAGGTCTATTGCACGTTCGTGGATTTAGAAAAGGCCTATGATAGAGTGGTGAGGAATTAATTGTGGTCAGCATTGTCCGTGAAAGGTGTCAGCAGTATCCTCATACGAGCATTGCAATCTCTTTATAGGGATTCCTGTGCTTGTGTAAGGATAAACGGGGCATGCACTGAATGGTTTAATATCGAAAAAGGTGTTAGACAGGGATGTGTAGCGTCACCGTGGCTGTTTAATCTGTTTATGGACAATTGCTTGACAGATTTAAAAGAGAATGAAAGTGGGTTGAGAATGAATGAGTTACTCGTCAAATGTTTTCTCTATGCTGATGATCAAGTATTATTTGCGTCTTCAGCCGAGGAGTTGCAGGAGATGGTAACTGCTATGAGTGAAGCTTTTGTTAGAAAGGGGATGAAGATGAATGTAAAGAAGACGAAAGTAATGGTGTTTGAAAGAGATGAGGTCATGACAGACTGCAATATAGTGATTGGAGATGAACAAATTGAACAGGTGAATGAGTTTGTGTATCTGGGTTCAAAGTTCACAAGAGATGGAAAGTGTGATAGTGATATTGAAAGAAAAGTGAATGCAGGAAACATGGTGAATGGAGCTTTGCACTCCTTTATGAGCAGTCGGATGGTGTCTAACAAGGCTCGTTTGGCTGTGCATAGGGGGGTTTTGGTTCCGACACTCATGTACGGAAGTGAAAGTTGGGTATGGCAGAAGAAACATGAAAGCAGAGTAAATGCAGTTGAGATGAGAGCATTAAGAAGTATGTTAGGAGTTAAACTGAGCGACAGGATAAGGAATGGTGAAATAAGGAATTGTTGTTGTCTGAAAGAAGATGTAGTGACTAAAATTGAGAAAGGTATGCTGAGATGGTTTGGCCATGTCGAGAGAATGAATAAAGAACGATTGACGAAAAAAACATATAAGCCGAGTGTGAATGGAAGTGTAGGAAGGGGAAGACCTAGGCGGACGTTTCAAGACCAAATCGGGGACGTCCTGAAAAAAGGCCAGGTCAAGAGTACCCTGAATCGAAGAGAATGTATGAAGGGAATAATGAAAGTGGATGAAGCGAAACAAGTATGTAAGGATCGTAGCAAGTGGGAAGAAGTGGTCTCTGCCTACCCCTACGGGAAACAGGCGTGATGATATGTATGTATGTATGTATGTATGTATATGAATGGGCCGGCTCGACCGGGGAAGTACCACGACCTCACAGAAGTCTAACAAACTTCTGCGTTTCGTCTGGTGAGTGCAGGTAACCGGTGGTCCACACACCCCTCTCCCCCAATTCTGGGGGAGGGGGACTCTAAGGAGGCAACGCATATGCTAAGCCTCTGGTATTGCGGGTGTTCATGGGCGGCGGTAATCACTTACCATCACGTGAGCCACCTGCTCGTTTGCCTCCCTATGCTATAAAAAAAATATTACGTGAGGGATTTCATAAAACTGACCGCCATCTTGGATTACAATATCCAATCCGAAGTAATGTTACGTAAGGCATTACATAAAACTGACCGCCATCTTGGATTACAATATCCAATCCAAAGTAATATTACGTAAGGGATTTAATAAAACTGACCGCCATCTTAGATTACAATATCCAATCCAAAGTAATATTACGTCAGGGATTTTATAAGACTGACCGCCATCTTGGATTACAATATCCAATCCGAAGTACTATTAGGTAAGGGATTTTATAAAACTGACCGCCATCTTGGATTACAATATCCAATCCGAAGTAATATAACGTAA
The DNA here is from genome assembly GCA_029286605.1 of Sericinus montela. NCBI lineage: Eukaryota > Metazoa > Arthropoda > Insecta > Lepidoptera > Papilionidae > Sericinus > Sericinus montela. The sequence continues at coordinate 3,693,739 of JAGSMR010000030.1, read as the reverse complement.
GGGATTACATAAAATTGTCCGCCATCTTGTATTACAATGTCGATGTCGTTTTTTCGTAATTGTTTAAAATTTTTTTGCAAACAAAGAAATAACCATTTGGTGCTATCGTCAAATGTCTTTAATAAACAAATTATATCTGAATAGTTGCAGTTGAGTTCAACAACATGAATTTGATACTTATTGACGATTTAACGTAAGAAGCAAACATAATGGGAATCCCAATTTTCACGTCAATAATTTATAAAAATATAAATAAATATCTTCACGCAATTCCCAATACAGGGGTAAACAGAATTCTAGTATAGAAAACTCCCATCCCTTCGACCCTCCTTCTACCGATGATATTTTAAGGACAACGTGACAAATGGAAAGCCCGTCGCCGTCATTAAATCCAATCTTACATTTTATATAAAATTCGTAAAATTTTCGAAAAAGCCATCGGTAGGAGCCTGCCAGCTGGACCGCTCGGTTATAATGACTCATATATATACACTCACCCGCCGTACACGATGGCGGCGCGGCGGCCCCGGTGCGGCAGCAGCGCGGCCGCGTGCGCCGCGCGCGCCCCGCCCCGCGGCGCCGCCGCCGCCGACCACGCGCCGCACCTGCACGCACGCACGCACAGCTAAGCACACACGCACGCACGCACGCTCATCCCAGTCGTGTGGGGGAGCACACGCACGCACGCATGCCCCAGACGTGTGGGGGAGCACACACACGCACGCATGCCCCAGACGTGGGGAGCACACACCCGCAAACATATCACAGTCGTGGGGAGCACACGCACGCACGCACGCACGCATGCCCCAGACGTGTGGGGGAGCACACACACGCAAACATATCACAGTCGTGTGGGGGAGCACACGCACGCACGCATGCCCCAGACGTGTGGGGGAGCACACACACGCAAACATATCACAGTCGTGGGGAGCACACGCACGCACGCACGCACATATCACAGTCGTGTGGGGGCACACGCACGCACGCACGCACGCTCATCCCAGTCGTGTGGGGGAGCACACGCACGCACGCATGCCCCAGACGTGTGGGGGAGCACACACACGCAAACATATCACAGTCGTGTGGGGGGATAGGGCTGGGTGGATGGTCACACTGCTACTCCTCGAATGGACTCGACATATTAATCACATAATAAACTCTGTCCGAAGAGAAACCCCGTCCGTACTGAGCCGGACGGATGTTCTAGGATCTCATTAAACAAATCGATTTTATAAAATTGTGTATGTAGATACACACAAAGTGTAAAGTGTTAATTCTTTCAGATAATAAATAATCCTTTTTTAAAAGATAATTTTAATCCCCCGCATGCGCCTTATACCACGTACGAACTCCCACGTGCGTGCACATCTACACGCACGCATACCTGCACGCACACACACCTGAGCGCACGTACGCACACGCACGCAGGCTCATATGCACACGAACACTTACACAATTACGCGTGCATTAGCCCTAGCAACGTTCCGAGGTCCTGAGTTCGATTCCCGCACGAGTTAGCGTAGAAAAACATTTTTCTATGTCTAGATGTTTGTGGAACATTCATTATTTCTAATTCCATGACATGCTTTAGTTACTTACTTTGGGATCAGAGCTGTGTATATATGTGAATTAAATATATATGTTTTTATATATTTGATGCAATACTGGGGTAATCTGAAATCCAGACTATTAAGTTCTTTCGGCCCACATTTCACAGGAGCTTATTTGGGACAACGTAACAGGTGAAGGTGTCGCTAAGTTACTTACTTAACGCCCTGTAAAAGTCCACCATGGTTGCCGCAAGAAGCGACTAAGGGAAGACCGAACGGAAGATGTGATATCTATCACGAAAAATACCACGGAAAAAACGTCAAAATCCGATGACAAGCAGTACCAATAATTGTCAAATATTTGGTGACATTATTTACTTTAAAAAGCCTCCAAACGAAGTTCAGTTTATTTAAAAAATAATAATCTGGTATTCCTGTTATTACTCCAACTACAGCTTAGTTTTATTAGTCAGCTTAATTAGCTTAGTCGGGCCCGAACCTGCGACGTTATGTTTCTCAGTACGCACCCTTTAGCGTTCGTTTACCAAAAGTTTAATATTCGGCGAGCTATTGAAGTAGACGCTTTTTTATCCCACCCACTACTACCTAACGCCCCCACCGCACTTTCGGTCCATAGGGGCCGGTACTTGATGATAAACTTTCAAAGGCCACCTAGTACACTTGTCCATAGAGTACAGACGGACAGACCTGACGTCATACAACATGGCGCCCGCCGAATAGCACTTGGAGGCGGCGGGGCTGGCCACGGCCGCCGCCGCGCTGTCGTTGTGCGCGTTGCCACCAAACACCAGCATTACGCCTGTCGCACGCGCATTAAAACATTATAAATAATATCTTCACGCAATTCCCAATACAGGGGTAGACAGAGGTCTAGTCTAGACAGTAAAGTCCCTTCGACCCATCTTCCACCGAAGATATTTTCGGGACAACGTGACAGGTAGTGAGCACGTCGCCGTCTTTATGTCCAAGCCAACGATATAATTCGTACATAAGTTTTTGAAAACCCCTTGGTACGGCCATTTGAGAATCGAACTCGGGTCTCTTGACTCGAAATTCTGACCACCCAACCACTCGACTATTGTGACTTTTTATATAAATATATAATGCGTATGTATATTGTAATGTTAGCTTGGTTACTAAGACAGTTATGGGTTCAATATCTGTAAAGTTGTCCCACATAAGCTCCGTTAAAAAATGGATCCAAAAGACACTTCATTGTACAGACCTCTGCCTATCCCAGTATGGGAAAATGCGTATGCTGGTGCAGTTTTTCAGTGCGTTTGCCTGTACATGTAGCAACCTCATACAGGTCAATTTAGGACCCAACACGATGCAGTGAGTGAGTGAGTAAATGCAAGAAAGATACATTCTTTTTCAATAGTCTTTCATATTACCCATACATTAGTCCGAGGTCTAATCTAATTATGGAACAAAGTGAGGCTATCGTCTTTTTAGTATCCAATCCACTGACGCAATTCGTACACAAGTTTGCAAAAAAAAAACTCATCGGTACAAGACTTCCTTCTGGGGATTGAACTAGGTCCCGCTGAACTTGAAGTAGAGACGCTTTGTGCATAATGTTTCGTCCGTTAAGGTAACCAGAGGCCCACACTCTAATCTCCTCTTTTCCTCTCCTCCTTCCTCTTTCCCTTTACCTTCCTTTAATGGTAGCCTAGTTTTCTTTTTAAGTGGTAGACTTCTTCTCTGCTTACTTCTGCCACTAAAGAGCAGCCTATCAACATTTGTGCTCCTATTTCAAGGGTATTAAAAGACAGTTTAATACATGGACTATGAGGCATGTCATAGGCTGTATTTGAAATGGTTTTCAATTACAGAATTACCTTCAGCGTTACCATTGTAAACTTACTTTTAAACATACATTCATTAAAAAACAACACACACTGACATGCAAGTGAGTGTCGTAAGAGGCGATTGAGATTAAGCGGGATAGCCATCTCGAAATAATTCACCAAAATTCAGCTGTCCGATGGGAGCTGTCTAGTACTGACGCATGCTATGCGTAGAGATTATAACAAGTCCTCCATTACGAGAAGTGCTTTTGCCCAGTAGTGGACTTCTGCGGGCCATAATGTATGAATCTATGTTAGTATGAATGTATGATACGTACCGGGCGATATAAAAGTGGCGGTGTGCAAGTATCGCGGCGTCGGCGCAGACGGTAGCGGTCTCCATACTTTGGTTTCTACGTCGTATTCGTAGAGAGCGGACGACGGCGCCTGTAAACAAAACCAAAAGTTAAGTAGGTGAGTGGTTGGGGTTTCGAAATTTAAATCAGGACTCTCAGGTTCGATCCCCTGAAGTAAGGCGAAACTTACTAGTATTTTTTCCAAATATATGTAAGATTTGTGACAGTGTTAGACAGCGACAGTCATATGTCTGTGCTGTACTGTGTAGAAAAGAATAAATTGTCTACACCTGTAAGTACCTAACACCATTATTGGCAACGCAGATATAACAGATGTTAGAGGTTGAAACCTCGCGACAGCGTGTCCCGCAGCGCTGCCCGCGCCGCAGTGACGTCATACCGCAGTGACGTCACGCCGCAGTGACGTCACGCCGCAGTGACGTCACGCCGCAGTGACGACACGCCGCAGTGACGTCACGCCGCAGTGACGTCACGCCGCGAGCGGCTCACCTGCGCGGCCTCGGACTCGGACACGAGGCCGGCGTGCACGTACACGCGGCGCGACAGCGGGTCCGCAGTGACGACACGCCGCAGTGACGTCATGCCGCAGTGACGTCACGCCGCGAGCGGCTCACCTGCGCGGCCTCGGACTCGGACACGAGGCCGGCGTGCACGTACACGCGGCGCGACAGCGGGTCCCGCAGTGACGTCACGCCGCAGTGACGACACGCCGCAGTGACGTCATGCCGCAGTGACGTCACGCCGCGAGCGGCTCACCTGCGCGGCCTCGGACTCGGACACGAGGCCGGCGTGCACGTACACGCGGCGCGACAGCGGGTCCCGCAGTGACGTCACGCCGCAGTGACGTCACGCCGCGAGCGGCTCACCTGCGCGGCCTCGGACTCGGACACGAGGCCTGCGTGCACGTACACGCGGCGCGACAGCGGGTCCCGCAGTGACGTCACGCCGCAGTGACGTCACGCCGCAGTGACGTCACGCCGCAGTGACGACACGCCGCAGTGACGTCATGCCGCAGTGACGTCACGCCGCGAGCGGCTCACCTGCGCGGCCTCGGACTCGGACACGAGGCCGGCGTGCACGTACACGCGGCGCGACAGCGGGTCCCAGGCCGCGGAGTGCCCGAAGCCCGCGCGGGCCGGCCAGCCCTTGGTCACGGCGCCCGCCCACGCGCCCTCTTCTATGTAGTATTCCTGGAAATTACATAACCATAAGATATAATAAAACCTGGACACAGCAGGGAATATAAAATAAATAAATATCTTCACGCAATTCCCAATACAGGGGTAGACAGAGGTCTAGTCTAGACAATTAAGTCCCTTTGAACCACCTTCCACCGAAGACACAACGTGACAGGTGGTGAGCCCGTTGCCGCCTTTTATGTCCAAGCCAACGATGTTAATTCGTACATAAGTTTTTAGAAAAACCCATTGGTACGGCCACTTGAGGATCGAACTCGGGTCTCGACTCGAAATTCCAACCACCCAACTAGAAACTAGAATATAATACACAGTGCGTAAACAAACTCACCTGCACTATATGCATATACCCGTAGTGAGGCGAGTGGCCGAAGAAAACCACCATCACAGGTTTCTGTGTTGGACCTATGTGAGCCAGGACTGCTGTGTGGCCTGACAGGTGAAGACCTCCTGGAACGCGAACAAATCAAATCAAATCATTTATTCATCGACAAAAGAACATACATTCGTTTATCGATAGTCATTTTTAATCCATCACCGTTTCGTAATGAGAAGAACCATCCTTTAACGGAGAAGAAACAGGCGAAAGAAACTCCGTATGTATCCTCTTTTTTGGTCAATATTTTTTACAATATAATGCATTATACAAATGTAATGTGATATTTTCTAGAAAAAGCTTGGGAGCAATCACCTCATTCCCAGGGGTTACTGTCATTAATATACTCATTTATATTATAATAGCCCTTCCTATAAAGTTTTTCTTTAATAAATTTCTTAAACCTGTTAATAGACAGGCTTTGCACATTTACCGTGACTTTTTTGTAGAAGCGTATACACTGCCCTAAAAACGAGTTACTTACTCTATGGATTCTAGTAACCGGTGTTACAAGCTTGTGTTTGTTCCTAATATTTACATTATGTACATCAGAAGTCTTGCTAAAAGTATTAATATTTTTATGCACATACATTAAATTTTTATTCATGTATTGAGAGGCCAGTGTTAAAATATTAATTTCTTTAAATTTCTCTCTAGGAAATGCTCTGAAATTTAGAAAATATACTGCTCGTATGGCCCTCTTTTGTAAAAGAAATACTGTTTCTATGTCAGCTGCATGACCCCATAGCAGAATACTATATTACATTATGCAATGGAAGTAACTAAAATAAGTCTTGCCGTTTGTACATCAGTTAATAATCTTATTTTTCTTACAGCATATGCTGCAGAACTTAACCTACTCGCAAGATATAGGGGGGCGCCATTGAAGCCTCGCATCAAGTGTTACTCCGAGAAAAACAGCTGTATCCACAAAGCTCAGCTCTGCTCCATTTATTAGTACATTGGTATCACCCAACTGTTTAACATTAGGTGTTGAAAATTTTATACATTTAGTCTTATTGCTATTTAAAAGTAAGTTATTAGCATTGAACCAATGGACTATTTTTGACATAGCATCATTTACCTCGTCTAGTGTAACAATATGTCGTTTGATTTTAAATATTACAGAGGTATAATACTAATCGTGTTTATAAGTAGTAAGGAAGGTAAATCATTAATATAAAGGAGAAAAAAAAATGGACCGAGAATCGAGCCCTACGGTACGCCCATAGCTACCGTCGATCCAGAGGAATACGCACCGTTGATTGCCACTCTCTGAATTCTATTAGATAAATAAGACTTAATTAGATCAAGAGCCGTATCTCTGATACCGTAATGGTGTAATTTCCTGACAAGTGTTTCATGATGAACGCAATCAAAAGCCTTAGAGAGATCACAAAAGGCACCCAAAGCATCCTGTGATCTCTCCCAAGCGTCACATATATGCTTAATTAGCTCAACACCAGCATCGGTTGTTGAGCGACCCCTTGTAAAACCAAACTGATTGCAGTGTAATAGTTTGTTTAAATTAAAAAATCTTAACAGATGATTAAGAATAATTTTTTTCAAAAATTGTACTAAGTGTTGGTAGTACCGAAATAGGCCTAAAGTTAGTGGGGTCCGAAGTACTACCAGATTTAAATAAAGGTATTACTTTACTTTGTTTCATGACATTAGGAAATACACCAGACTCTACTACTATTAAATATTATGGACAAATGAGGGGCAATCAAATCTATTTAAGCAATTTTTTCAACGGACATCCCCATAGATCTACTTTTTTCTTACATTCAATAGTGTTAAACATTCTCACGTTATCTTTTGGACTAACACCCTCAAACTTAAAGGTTGTGGTGCAAGCTCTTACATTTTCCTTAAGTAACGACTCGGCAAAAACATGAGAATTCAGCGACTGTGTAGTCAAAATTGGAATTTCACTAAAAAAATTCTCAAAAACTTTGGCTACCTCATGATTAGTATTTATAACTTTATTGTCAATATTAAGTTGGTAGTCAGAACTTCGTAACATATTCTTCCCCGTTTCACTATTAATAATATTCTAAGTCATTTTTACTTTATTAGGAGCATTATTAATTATTGCTTAAGACTGCAAAACAGATTTTTTTTTTAAATTGAATAATTTCTAACATAATAATGCCCATAATTCTTTCAAAACACTCATATAAGGCGCAGGGCGGTCGGTATACGACGACAATGAGATGCTCAAGCTCAACGCAAGCCATTTCTATAGTTCTTTCAACAGAGAGGCTCACAATGTATTTACGTTCCTTAAATGACAAGGACTTACTCAATAGCATTAAAGAGCCACCACGTAAAGCTTTTTCTCTATTGAAAGAACTAACAACCTGGTGCCTACTGAAGTTAAACACAAAGTTATCATTTTTTAACCAATGTTCAGTGACACATAATATATTAACGTCATTACTATTTAAAAACAATTCAATTTCTAAATCTTTACCTAAAAATCCTTGAGTATTTTGATGCACCAGGTTAATACAACTTTTATTAGATAAACTATTTTGTAAAATTATACTATTCTCTTTAAAATTCTTCTTAAAAAAAGTCACGATAGCCGAGTGGTTGGGTGGTTGGAATTTGTGTCAGGAGACCTGAGTATCGAACCCTGGTGGCAGGCACCTAACAATGGCACAAAGTAGGAATTATATTGTTGGCTTGAACATTAAAACGGTGATGGGCTCACCACCTGTCACGTTGTTCCTAAAATATCTTCAGTGGAAGGTGGACTAAATTGTCTAGACCTCTGTCTACCCCTGTATTGGGATTGGCGTGGAAATATATTCGGAGAAAACTGAGAAAAAATTCAAGATCTTAAAATAACATGCCTGAATCACATATAATACTGCCTACACTCACTACAATCGACATGAGGTAACATATGCCAACATTATACATTTTTTTTTTGATTTTCGAACCAACCAAGAGAAAAAAATTTCCTTCTCTTGAATTTATTAATATTTTTTTATAGAAAAGGGAGGCAAACGAGCAGGTGGCTCACGTGACGGTAAGTGATTACCGCCGCCCATGAACGCCCGCAATACCAGAGGCACAGCAGATGCGTTGCCGGCCTTAGAGTGCCCACCTCCCATAGAATTGGGGGAGGGGGGTGTGGGCCTCCCGTTACCTGTACTCACCAGACGAAATGCTGAAGTTTATTAGACTTCTACTTCACGCCGGTATTCTGTGAGGTCGTGGTACTTCTCCGGTCGAGCCGGCCCATTCACGCAACAACAAAAATTGATTCGTGGCTCTACCGCTGTCATCATTAACTTTAATTTACTACTAATATATTAATTTATTTATATTCATTTATAATAACATCCTCATACATCCGCACAGTGACGCCAGAGTCTATCTATGCTATATAAAATGGAATGTCAGCTGCCGCGACGAGCTCACCGCAGTGCCTGAGCGGCGCGGGCCGGTGCGGCGAGCACGCCACCGGCGTGGCGTTGCTCCACTGCACGCGGTCCCCCTGCACGCGGCCGCGCCACAGCTCGTTGGTCACCTCACCAGCGCGGCCCTCGAGCCCCGCCAGCCCACCGCTGGGATTGCAACGGTATAGACAAAAAAAATGCACATCTTCACGCAATTCCCAATACCGGGGTAGACAGAGGTCTAGTCCAGACATTTGAGTCCCTTCGACCCACCTACCACCTATATTTTCGGGACGACGTGACAGGTGGCGAGCCCGTCGAACGTCGAACGGTATAGGATATAATATTATTATAAGATGCTGGACAAAGGACGATTCTCCGTGACGTTTTCAAAGTGTGAGAGAGAAAAAGTCACGATAGCAGAGTTCGATCACCAGGTGGCAGGTTCGTACCAATGGTATTTTCAAAAACCTATGTACGAATTATATCGTTGGCTTGGACGTAAAGACGGCGACGGGCTCACCACCTGTCATGTCGAAATATCTTCGGTGGAAGGTGACCAGTGGTCGAAGGGACTTAATTGTCTAGCCTAGACCTCTGTCTCAACTCCCTATCCCCCCCCCCCCCCCTTCACACAATTCGCAATACATAGGGGGTATTGGAAATTGCGTGAAGATTATTATTATTAAACAAAGTATGAGAGAATTTCAGAGTACTTGGATTCGATTCCCCAAATGGATCAATGTAGAGAACCATTTTTCCTATATTATCTCGGGTCTGGGTAAAAAAAGGAGAGATGTTAATAAAAAAACTATACTCGATGTAAACAAATGTCTATAACTCTTATAGTCTCCTTTTTAAAAAAAAATCCAATTAATAGCAGCCGAATTCGAAGCTCGTTGAACTCATGAGAGACATTCATGAGATTGTGGCGACATCTGTATTTTCACTTAAGAACCTAGCTAGTGGCGGATTCAGGAAACACATCGACGTCCTACATCGCGCTATCGAAGTTCGCACGATTACAAGCATATATACGATTACCGATAGCGCACACTGTAGGAGATGTCCTCCCCAGGTCACGAACACCCGACCTAGCGGGTAGCTATCCTATTCCTGCGGCACATCGTCCGTTACAGGATTTAGAAGCTAGATTTGAGCTAGAAGGTAATAAATAAACAGCCGAAAAAATAAACAGCTGTTATATACACACAAGACTCCCGTCTGTACCAAAAGACACCATGACTCACCCCCTCTCTGGATCATCGGAGGCCACCACCCCACCGTACACGATGAGCTCGTCACCGTACATGATGGCCGAGTGGGCAAACCGAGACGCTGGGCTGGGCGCTCCTTCGTCTATGGTCTCAACGGGATACCATTTATTTTCAGCAGTCTTGTATCTGAAAAGGTGTCGACAGTCTGATGATAAAAAAAATCTTCACGTCATTCACTATAATGGGGTAGAGAGAGGTCTAAATAATTAAATCGTTTCGACCCACCATAGCAGACATTTTTGAGATCACGTAATTGGTGATAAGTCTGTCGCCAAATCTATGTCCAAGCCTACGGTGTTAATCGTACCAAATACTTGAAAAAACTCATTGGTACAAGCCCTTATGGATCTAACACTGGTCTGTTTACCCGAATTCCTATAACTCAACCAGTCGGCTATCGTGACCATATTTTTTTAAAGGCCCAATAGATGACGAGAGTTCCATATCCAAAATTACCAGTTCAAATTAAATTTGTGCAGATCTTAATTTTTCTAAACTATTATTTATTTTTTACTTTTTAGTTTTTTTTTATCAAATTAGTGAGTGTCACCGGTCCTCGATAAATCTACAAAGTTTGAATGAAATCTGGCCGTTTAAAGTGGGCCAAAATCACGCCCAAAGAAGTCGGTTATAAACATACATACAAAGTGAAGCTAATAAAGAGCGTGTAAATTTTTTTTTAAAGAATACTAGCAATGCCGAATAACATTACTAGTGATCCTGTTAACCACTCCAATTAAGCTGCAATGTTGGTGTCTGGAGTTGGTTTACGTCAATTGTCGAATGGCGGGGCCCGAACCTGCGACGTCATGTTTCGCAGTCCGCACCCTTTTATAGCAAAGGAAGACAAACGAGCAGGTGGCTCACGTGATGGTAAGTGATTACCGCCGCCCATGAACACCTGCAATACCAGAGGCATAGCAGATGCGTTGCCTCCCATAGGTGAACCCCCCCCCCCAGAATTGGGGGAGGGGGGTGTGTGACCAACCGGTTACCTGCACTCACCAGACGAAACGCAGAAGCTTGTTAGACTCCTACTTCACGCCGGTGTTCTGCGAGGTCGCTCGGTACTCCCCCGGTCGAGCCGGCCCATTCGTGCAACAGCAAAAGCGTATGCGCGGCTCTGCCACTGTCGAAACCACTACCATTGGGCTATTTATTGCTGCTACGTGTATCGTCGTGCGCACCTGTAGAGGAAGTGCGCTGGCGAGAAGGTCTCGCCGCCGACGCGCAGCAGGTCCTCGCCGTGCGCGAGCAGCGCGTGCGCGGCCACGGCGGGTGGGGGGGAGGCGGGGGGGCCGGGGGGCGGTGAGCCGGCAGCGGGCGGGGGGGAGGCGGCAGGAGGTGGGGAGGCGGCGGGCTCGTCGCCCGGCTCGCGCCAGCGCCACTCCCAGCCGGCGGCGGCCGCGTCGCGCTCGCAGGCGGGCCCCGCGCGTGACGTCACGCACGCGCACCCGCCCGCCGCGCACTCGCCCGCGCCGTACGCCGCGTTGCAGTCCTCTGCGGAATTTAACTGTCGTGTGAGGTGCAACGAATGAATAATACGAAACAAATATTATATTTCTGCCATATATGAAACAAATATAACTAAACAAAAAAAATTATAATCTGACAAATATAATAATTTCCTGCAACAGTTCACCGCAGTAAACTCTCGAAAAACACATATATATAAAAAAAATTGTTTAAAAAACTTTAAAAAAAATACGCTTTTTATAGAAAACCGAACTAAAAAAATAGAAAACTAAATTTTAATAAATTTAAATTAAGAATAGCGTTAAAAATTTCAATAAATATAAATTAATAGTAGTGTGAATAAAAAAAATATTTTATTTTAAAAAAGCGTGGGGTGCTTTTTAAGGTATTATCAAAATGATAATCACTTTACTCATATCTGTCAATAATATATTTATAACTATTGACACCATGCACCCCACGCTTTTTTTTTAAATAAATTTTTTTTTATTTACACTATTATTAATTGATATTTATTGAAATTTTTAACGTTATTCTTAATTAAAATTTATTACAATTAAAGCAAACAATAAAAGCGTGTTAAAAAAAGGAATCCACAATATGTAATTTATATTGAATCTGGAACGTTAACTAAGCCGTGGCCTGTATTTTAGAATAACAAGTCCCAATAATAATCCAATAGTAATTAGTATTCTTGGATTAAAAATACGTATTTTCGTTACTCATTTAACGAAAATTTTTTTTTAATCCAAGAATACACACAAATATATAATTTCATTCAACAGGCAGGACAAAATCAGTTCTGTATATACGTATTATGCTACATATACATAGATATAAACTGTCCATAGTTTCACATATATTCTTCCTGCATACACATTACGTATACATATTCAATATTTTAACCAACTTATAGATTTATACTATATACACTTGTCTCACCCGGACACAGAGGCTGGTCGCAGGCCATACCGACCCAGTCCGGCTCGCACCGACAAACGCCGTCCTCACATTCGCCGTGATCTAACAAAAAGAAAAGACATGAACGCTACCAAATAACAAACTAACCGAGGTTTTCTTTATTTACCTATTATATAACCGATTTCATGTGCGTGAAGCGTGAAGATCACGTTATTCACAATACTGAGGTAGATACAGCTCCAGATAATTAAGTCCTTTCGATAGATCTTCCACAGAAGCTATTATTTGGGACAACGTAACAGGTGGTGAACCAATCTTCGTCGTTTTTCCAAGCAAAATAAACTACATATGTTTTGAAAAAAAAAAAAAAACACTCATTCAACCGAGTTCGATCCCCAAGTGGCAGGCTCGTACCAATAATGGGTTTTTTCAAAAACTTACGTACGACTTACATCGATGGCTTGGACATAAAGACGGCGTCAGGCTCGCCATCTGTTACGTGGTCTCAAAAAATGTCCGCGGTGGTGGATCGTAACGACTTAATTGTCTAAACCTCTGTCTAACCCATTATTGGGAATGGCGTTAAGATTTTTTTATCTACACCTTTTCAGATACATAGGACTGCTGAAAATAAATGGTATCCCGTGGAACCCCCCCGAATACCCGAATGGTATCCCGTGGTGGTTGTCCCAAAAAAATGTCTTTGGTGGAAGATGGGTGGAGAAGGACTTAATTGTCTTGACTTGAATTGATTTTAGTGAAGATATTTGAATAAACCACGGCAAGCCTTTGACCTTCGGCCTTTGACCTTTCAAGGCGTATCAGTCGCGTACTACGAGACTTTGGCAAAGCAGAAACGCCACTCACTGGAGCAATTGGTGCGATGGTCGTCCGACGGGCAGGAGTACGCCGCGTACGTGACGTTGAACCCCTCCATCGCGTAAGCGTCGTCGGAGAAGAAGTGCAGCAGCACGCTCCCAGACCTGGCTATCACCTGACGCGTCCAACCAGACTCGTCGCCGTCTAGGACCCCGCTGAAAATTACATGACAAATAATAATAATACATACTTGAGTCACGATAGCCGAGAGGTTTGGTGATCGGGATTTCGTGTCAAGAGATCCGAGTTGTATGCCCAGATGGCAGGCTTGTACCAATGGGTTTTTTTTTTTTTCAAAAACTTATGTGCGATTTTATCGTTGACTTGGACATTGAGACGGCGACGGGCTCACCAACTGTGACGTTGTCCCGAAAATGTCTATATTTCTGACAAATATAAAACAAATATAATAATTCCCTGCGGCAGTTCACAGCAGTATAATCCCGACAAACACATATAAAAAAAATCTACAACAGTTTTATGTAATTTATAGGAAATCTGGAACCTGGAAAATATCTTCGGTGGGTTTAAGGGACTTAATTGTCTAGACTAGACCTCTGTCTACCCCTGTACTGGGAATTGCGTGAAGATATTTATTTTATATATTTACAAGATACGATAGCCGAGTGGTTGGGTGACCGGGATTCGAGTCACAAGACCTGAGTTCGATCACCAAGGCTCAAGGAACAAATGGGTTTTTTCAAAACTTATATTCGATTTATACCGTTGGCTTGGGCATAAAGATGACGACGGGCGGAAATAAATACATGGATAATTAAAAATTTATTATAAAATCAAAAACGTAGCTAACATAATAATTTCTTGTATTAAAGCGAATACTATACATAAAATATAACGATTTTCGGATTTTATCGCGTTTTTAATTACTTCGGGGGGCCCGTCCGTGACCACGGATGCTGTAAAGCATCCGCAACGTCGGGAAATAAAAATAGTGTGTAAAAACTAATTAAAAACGCGATAAAATCCGAAAATAGTTTTTTTTTAAACGTAGCTAACGTTTGAAATGTGGGTCGAAAGGACCAAAATTATCTAAATCTCTGGCTACTTTAAAATTGGGAAATGCTTCATGATAAAAATGCGTGACGACATCACATACATTGGCTCTGATCCCAAAGTAGCTGAAGCACTTGTGTTATGGAATGGAAAACAACGAAGGTACTACAAACACCCCCAGAGAAACACCACCAGAAACAATGTAGAAAAAGTGGTTTTGTACATTTTGTACATGAACTGGACATCACGGATGGCGACACCATGAAAAACTTTTTCACGAATGTCTTCGAATATTTTCGTTGTCGATATTTGTTGACTTTCTTTTCTACTGGTAAAAGGAATAACTTTTTAACTCCCAAATGAAAGTTGTATGTATTGATAACGTCGGCTGTGAACGTTGTTAAATTCTATAATGAAATTTTGTAACATCCATTTTTCATCTGTTTTTCTTTCAATAAAATAAAATAAGGCGACGGTACACTCACAGTACAGTCGCTTGTTGTCATTAGTGCATAACACAACTCAAATTAGTCGATGGTTTAAAAGTTTGACTTGCCATTGCGTATTTGTAAATATGTACCTACTTTGTATCCGATGGCCTTTCCTTAGTTCCTACGGAAATGGGAAATATTATCTAAAAATACTTATACATGCATCAAAGATATGTAATTTGCTTTGTATATTATTATTATTATTTGAGTCACAATAGCCGAGTGGTTGGGTGGTCGGATTTTCGAGTCACGAAACCCGAGTTCGATCCCCAGATAGCAGGCTCGTACCAATGGGTTTATTCAAAAACTTATGTAGGAATTTGTCGTTGGCTTGAGAGATTTGAGACGACGGGCTCACCACCTGTCATGTTGTAGCGAAAATATCTTAAGTGGAAGGTGGGTCGAAGGGACTTAATTGTCTAGACTAGACTTCTGTCTACCCCTGTTTTGGGAATGGCGTGAAGATATATATATTTCTATATATTGTTATGATATCTTCACACATACCCTCTACCGGGGTAGACAGATAGAAAGCACCGCCAAGTGTCACGATACTTGCATACTCCTATCGCTTCTTTCAAATTCATCATTTTCTTCATACGCGTTTAGGTTTTAATATAAAACAGATATTAAAAAGTCAACTGGCACGATCGGTATTCGATCCTGCAACTTCCGCTCCGCCACAGCGACGACCACCGAATCAACGTGACTCAACTGCGTTCCTTAATATTCTATTACTTCGGATTTTAAAGGGCCAGGTCAAGAGTACCCTAAATCGAAGGGAATGTATGAAGGGAATATTGAAAGTGGACGAATCGAAACAAGTATGTAAGGAACGCAGCAAGTGGAAAGAAGTGGTCTCTGCCTACCCCTACGGGAAAGCGGCGCGATTGTATGTATGTATTTTAATTGGCATTTCATTTTAGACGACTCGCATACAACAGAAAACTTACGAAATTAAATTAAATTAACAATTAATGATAGTTCTAATCGCAGTTTAAGATGTCTAACAATTAACCAAGTGACAAATTTACATCGTTAACCAATTATATATCCACAAATAAAGTAAAACATGATGTCGCACAGATAATAGATTATTTTAAGTTACTATAGCCGAAAAGATCTTCGGTGAAAGGTGGGTCAAAGGGACTTAATTGTCTAGACTAGACCTCTGTCTACCCCTGTATTGGGAATTGCGTGAAGATATTTTTATATTTTTTTACGATAACCGAGAGGTTGGGTATTCGGAATTCGGGCTCGATCCCCTGCTGCCAGGTGGCTCGTACCAATGTTTTTTGAAAACCTATCTCCAATGGAAATATACGATTTATATGGCCATTGAACATAAAGACGGCAAAGAGCTCACCACCTGTCGTGTTCACCACCACCATCAAAATATCTTCGGTGGAAGGTGGGTCGAATGGAATTAATGTGTGTAGTATTGGGAACGGCGTGAAGATATTTATTTTATTATTTTTTAATAACACAAATTAGAGTTGGACTACAATCTTCAATGTTTATTCTTTTTAGATACTATTTATTAATACATTAGAGAGAGAACTTTGAATAAAATTCTTCATGGGATTAATAAACAGTATTTGAAGTATCCATTGCGATTTAGAGGCTTCTACTGCCCTATAAGGATTCGCTATGATAGTCAAACTCGACAAGCGGATTGACGATCGTTATTCACGACATCTGTCTGGTACTTTCCTTCCTTCTCGTAGGTGTTGTTAAGAACTGAAAAAGATCAAAAATCGTACATATGTTTTAAAAACACCCATTGGTAGGAGCCTACCTACCACCAGAGGATCGAACTCGGGTCTCTTGACTTGAATTCCGATCACCCAATCATTCGGCTATCGTGACTAATTTTTTAAAGGCCCTATAGAAGACGGGTTAGCCATCTCGAAAATTACCAGTTCAAAATAAATTTTAGCAAGTATTTTTTATTGTGCAGTTTTAAATTTAGGCTGGTATAAGCAAAACAAACCTAAGACTAACATAATCAGACCGAAGATGGCAGCAGTCTGAGGTGCGAGCGGTTTGATACTGCGATTTCCAATCCGCTTGCCAAGCGTGGCTATTATGGCAAATCCTCCCTATGGGAGAGTAGGATCTGTGACTTTAACAGACCGTTATGGAAGCAAAACAATAGAGTCCATGGTACGAGATGTCTGATACTGAGATCGCTAATCGGCCTGCCAAACACGGCGATAATGGCTAACAAAATGAAATGGCAAAAAAGCCTTCTTAGGAAGCCCTACTGCAGGGGACATATGGAGGCCAATGTGAGTGTATACCGTATGAGGGAAATGAACACAAGTTTCTTAAAAATCGTATTTTAGAATATCAATACTTAGACGAGCTCCGTGGCAAAGTTACCTACGCACCGGTTTTCATTGTGTCGCCAGCACTGATTTAACAGTTCGATTCCTGGACTGGTCGACGTAGAAAACCCACATTTCTTTGTGTCGTGTCTCGACTAAGATATTACCTTCGTCGTTTCCGATTCCATAACACAAGTGCTTTAGCTGCTTACTTTGGGATCGGAGCAGCATACACATAGATACATATATTGTTCCAATATATGTATCTATCTGATACTAGCTGAATTCCGCGCATCTTCGATTGCACACTTTCATCCACAAAGTCTTTATAAATTGTAGCTTATGTATTCTGATGATGTATAATTTATATTACTATAAGGTTTTATCTAAATTCGTTCCCTAGTTTTTGCTAGTGAAAGAGTAACAAACATCCATCTATCCTTACAAACTTTCGCATTTATTATATAATAAGTAGGCAGGATTTACATAAATGACAATAGAGAAGTGTATAATACTAACACTAGTTTGTAAGTTGGTAGTACTTACAATCTAATTTTGCTTTGTCTGAAATAAATTTTTATTATTCTTTTGTTTAGCTTTAGAGTTGGTGGCAGGTTGAAGCTACTAGCAAATGAAATCCCCTAAATCTATTAGCTTGATTAAGTGTCACTCCCATGACTGACATGACATTGGCAGAATTCTTCTAAGAAAGGCCATATAACAAAGAAAGAAGAAGAAGAATTTTTATTATTATTACCTGTACACAGCCAGAAGCCTCTCGGCTCGCACGCTGTCCCCGTCGTATACATAGAGATGGTCCCACCCGCACTCCGTGGCAAAGCTCTCCAATCTCACGCGGAGGGGGGGCGGCGTGGGCCCCAGCCGGGGTGGCGATATCAGCCAAGAGCACGCCGTACTAACGCTGTAGTTCCCTGGTCCGTCTGTTATCACGCCAGTTGGGGCGCTCAACCTGGAAAAATAGTTAAAGCCTTAGATCGTAGAACTAGGCAGTGGGTAGTGGTGGAGCCTGCCCCCAAAGCCAAGGGTTGGGGGGTTCAAATACCGCGCGGGCTCGACTGATGGACGGGTTGAATGTTTGTCTATCTATTTAATGTTTGTTTATCGATTTAAATATGTATGTATGTAAGTATATTCTACCGTTACCTTGGACACTAATGAAACATTATAAAAAAATAATACAAAAACCTTGCAAGTACATACTACAAAGTCCTAAACTGTAAGATTTTGTCGTACCAGACACCTTGCCCCTCACACATAGCCGCCGACATCTATCTGTCTCTGTTCAGGTATTTTTCTAAGTGGTGATCACTCCATCAGCTATTAGCCGCCTTTTTCTACATCTAAATCTTCGTAAAGAGGGTGGCAAACGGCTATTGTCATTTTAAATTATGTAACATAATTTTGTCTATTAACAGGTTTAAGAAATTTATTAAAGAAAAACTTTATAGGAGGGGTTATTATAATATAAATGAATATGTTAATGACAGTAACCCCTGAGAATGAGGTGATCGCTCCCAATCTATTTCTAGAAAATATGACATCACATTTATAAAATACATTATATTGTAAAAAAAATTGACCAAAAAAGATACCTACGGAGTTTATTTTGACTGTTTCTTCTCCGTTAGAGGAACCTCATTACGAAACGGTGGTAGATTAAGAATGGCTATCGATAAACGAATGTATATTCTTATTTCGATAAATAAATGATTTGATTTGAAAGCAGCCAATGAGTGCTCACTTCTATAGAAAGGCTTCACTCAAGTTATTAATTAAACATGTTATGTAATTGGAAAGACCAAAGGTATCACAGACCAGGAGATGGTGTAGAAAAAATGCTTTCTACTTTAAATTATCTCAATCAATCTCTGAGCTGGGAACACTGTGAAAACCTGTGTCTTTCAAAAATGTCAATTTCAACTTGTCAGTGATATAGTAATGATAATAATATTTGGCAATAATACAGTTCTAGTTATTGAGGGTATTTGAAGCTCCAGCTATTAAAGTTACAATGCTCTAATACATAATTGTGAGTAAGATAGTTTTTACTATAATTTATAGATTTACTCAGGTGTTTGAAGGTCATCAGGGGTTTATTAAACAATCAATTTAATGCTTTTATATTTTTCCAAATTAATAGAATTTGACCAAAGTAGTTAGATAACGTAAGGACACAAAAAACAAATAGAGCAGCAAATTTTCCTGAAAATAAAAAATAAAAAAAGTGCCAAAAAATTTAGTTATCATAGATTGAAAAGAAGTTGGAATAATGCCATGGGCATTGTCTGATAAAATTAATTACAATAAAAGACAGTAAAAAGGTCATGGCTGAACTTTGTCACAGTACAATGACAATTAAAGGAAGTCACATGCAGATGTTGAAACTGATAGCTTTTGTTAAAAATTTCATTTTAAAATTATCAAAATGTACAACAGCAACATTTTAATGTGCAGCAAAGTTATGTATTTTTATAAATAAAATAGATAAACATACAAAAGGACAACAGCATTGCTCTTATCCCAAAGTAAATAGCATCACAACTTGTGTTATGGAATCAGAAACAAGAAAGGTACCACAAACACTTACACCTGAGAAAATGTAGAATATACATTTTCTGAATTGACCAGACAGGGAATCAAACCAGGTACCTCAGAGAAAATCTGGTGACACTATGAAAACCTGTGTGTTCACCATTTGTCCATGGAGGTTTTTAAAGTTTTAAAATCATGTTATTGGGTGGTACAATATGGATTTAGACCTGGAAGAGGATCAAGTATTTTCTTTTGGATGATCACAGAAAACCTCCAGGCTTTTGTGGATCTTGTGCTTGTGTGATCTTGAAGGCATTTGATAAGGTAGTAAGGGAGAAACTGTGTGAACTATTGCCAGGTTATTGTGCTTTAAATCTGGGTAAATCAGGAATGTCTAGGATAGGTGAAAGAAATTGTATAAATAGAGATAATTTTTAGCCAGGATGGAAGATGTGATTAAGATGAGACAGCCGTTGTGTCTGCCGGAAACAAAGGCAACGGTAACATGCCAGTGATACCTGGGTCTGTAAGAAAAACCATTCAAGGAAAATGAATACTATGGAAATGCGATCTTTTCGTAACTTGGCAGACCGAAAACGAAACGAAAAGACTCAAAATGAAGCCAGTTTGAAAGATGATCTCTTCACTAAAATGGCTAAGGGAGTGCTTCAAAGGTTTGAGCACATTGAGCATATTCATAAAGAATGAATGGTGAATAAAATTTACAACACAGTAGGTTAACAATAATAAGAGTCCAGGTAGCACATGATCAACTTTCGAAGACCAAGTGAGCAAATAGCTCAAGTTCTCCTTGACTAGTAAAAGTCCACTGCAGGACATGTGCCTTACTCGTAAGGAGGATTTGTCCTGGGACTGAACTGGGCATCTCGCAACACAGATGCTGCTCCCCATCATCAGTCAACATAATAACAGAAATAGACATTAAATTTGGGACAATGTGACAATTGTTGAGCCCATCCTTTGTCTTGTCGAGCCGTCTTTTCCTAGCCAGCTATATAAATAGTGCATAAGTTTTTGAAAAACCCATTGGTAAGAGGTTGCCACCTAGAAATCGGACTTGCGTCTCTTGAATTGAATTCCGATTATCCAACCACTTGGCTATTTTGACTAATATCATGACAAATTAAATAAAAAATTTTAAACTTGACTTCAGAACAAGCAAAAGATAAATTTACATTCAAATAAACTTGCTAAACAGGTGCCAAGAGTTAACAGGCATGAGATGGCATTTTGTTGTTGATAACCAATAACTTTATTCATGTCTTAATATTGATTACACCTTTTAAAAAAAGTATTGTTTGAAAATTTTACTTGAAAAAAAGTATTTTTTTATGCAAAATAATAATCCTTGTTTCTTTCTTTCAAAATTATTAACCTCAACTAAATATATGTACTTAACATAATCATCAGAGTGAATCAAATCAATCTCTTTATAAATATTAACAATAGAATTTCTATTGTTATTATGTAAAACAATGTAAGTAAATGTTTCAAAAGAATATTAGTAATAATACAAATACAATTTATTAGGTAGACACATACACAAGTCTTATAATGCAAGGCAATAAAACAAATCATTCATGATTAACGAGTCACAATATCCAAGTCATGAGAGTCACAATAGTGGTTGGGTGATCAGAAATCGAGTCAAGAGACCCAAGTTCAATCCACAAGGCTCATACGCTTGTACAATAAGACGGCGACGGGCTTACCACCTGTCACATTGTCCCAAAAAAATGTCTTCGGTGGAAGGTGGGTCGAAAGGACTTAATAGTCTAGACCTCTGTCCACTCCTGTATTGGGAATGGCGTGAAGAAACATAAGTTTAAAAAACTATAATCTCACTTGATTATTGCCAGATCAGCAGATTGCAGATCATTTATTTATTTATTCAATACTTTATGCACACACAATATAAATGAAATAAGAAATACAATAAAAAGAAAAGTGTGTACAAAAGTACTGCTTATTTTTTAAGAAATTTCTTACAGCAGACCAAAGACTACATAGACCATTACAATATAAAAAAATCATTGGTTCGTGCCATCCTTATGAAATCAAACCCATGTCTCCCAATTCAGATCATCCTACTACTATTTTAATGTGTCTAAAAACATTTTGTAAATACTTATAAATGAAAGAATATACACTTAAATCAATAACATACTATAAAAATGATGTAATGACATCCTATATGGTCATTAAGATTCCAAAACAAAACTGGTTCCCAACTGACCTTATCTAGCTCCGGTGTAAATATATATTCTTTAATGACTTTTATAGATTATAGTTATTTCACAATGCAATTCTTAAAATAAATAATAAACCTAGTTCAATACCTTACCTTACCTTATAGTTTAGAGTCATGAGAGCCTAGTGGTTGGGTGATCAGAAATCGAGTCAAGAGACCCAAGTTCAATCCACAAGGCTCATACACTTGTACAATAAGACGGCGACGGGCTTACCACCTGTCACATTGTCCCAAAAATGTCTTCGGTGGAAGGTGGGTCAAAGGACTTAATAGTCTAGACCTCTGTCCACTCCTGTATTGGGAATGGCGTGAAGAAACATAAGTTTAAAAAACTATAATCTCACTTGATTATTGCCAGATCAGCAGATTGCAGATCATTTATTTATTTATTCAATACTTTATGCACACACAATATAAATGAAATAAGAAATACAATAAAAAGAAAAGTGTGTACAAAAGTACTGCTTATTTTTTAAGAAATTTCTTACAGCAGACCAAAGACTACATAGACCATTACAATATAAAAAAATCATTGGTTCGTGCCATCCTTATGAAATCAAACCCATGTCTCCCAATTCAGATCATCCTACTACTATTTTAATGTGTCTAAAAACATTTTGTAAATACTTATAAATGAAAGAATATACACTTAAATCAATAACATACTATAAAAATGATGTAATGACATCCTATATGGTCATTAAGATTCCAAAACAAAACAGGTTCCCAACTGACCTTATCTAGCTCCGGTGTAAATATATATTCTTTAATGACTTTTATAGATTATAGTTATTTCACAATGCAATTCTTAAAATAAATAATAAACCTAGTTCAATACCTTACCTTACCTTATAGTTTAGAGTCATGAGAGCCTAGTGGTTGGGTGGTCGGAACTTCGAGTCAAGAGACCCGATTTGAATCCCTAGACGTCAGACTCGCACCAAAGGGTTTTTTCAAAAACTTATGTAGGAATTATATGGTTGGCTTGGACATACAGATGGCGACGGTTTCACCACCATTCACATTGTCTCAAAAATATCATCAGTGGAAGGTGGGTCAAAGGGACTTAATTGTCTAGACTAGAGCTGTGTCTACTCCTGAGTAGGGAATTGCATGAAGATATTTATTTATATTTATAGTTCAATACCAAGGAAGCTCATGCAAAAGGTTTTTCTATAAAACTTATGAATTTGTATCTTGGCTTGGACACTAAGATGATGATAGTTCTATCTAGATCTGTCATTTCTTTCAACTTCCTTTCTATAGATCTGTCATTTCTTCCAACTTCCATGTTTACACAGACAACCTGCAGCTCTATCGTCCTTTCCTCCCTACAGAATCTGATTTAGCCATTTCACTAATAAATTATCCAAATAAATAGTCCAAATCCTTTGGGCTTGTAATTAATGCTAGCAAATCTCTGGCTATAATTGTAAGCAGCAGACATGCGCGAAATATGTTGAATTGATAGCATCAGTAAAATTAGGTAATGATGTAATACCTTATACAGAAACGGTCAAGGATCTTGGGGTTATTATCGATTCCAATTTATCGTGGCATGCCCATGTTAATGAAGTAAGTCGTAAGGTTCACTTTTCTTTCCATTCGATGAAGTGGCTTCACGGTTTTTTGCCCTTAAGAACTAAGATCACTCTGGCCCAAACGTTAATCCAACCCATCATTGATTATGCTGATGCCTGCTACTTGGATGCTACAGAGGAGCTTCTGAATAAGCTTGAGCGCCTGCAAAATCTTTGCATTCGTTTTATTTTCGGTATCCACAAGTATGACCATGTATCTCATCTTCGCAAAGATCTCAAGTGGCTCCCAATTTGTTTTCTGAGCAACGCAATGTCTGCTTTTTAATATCTTGCGCATGTCATCATCTCCGCCTTACCTCCGCAAGTGATTCTCCTTTGCTCGTCCATCATTTCCTCCCTGTAGAACCCATCTACAATCCCAACTTAAATTCCCTCCTCATCATAGGGCCTCATATTCCCACTCATTCTCTATTCATGCAGTAAAATTGTGGAATGCTCTTCCTCAAAATATTCGAGAGTGCAAAACTATTTCACTTTTCAAAAAAAGAGTCAAAGAGCACTATATGTCCTTAGTAGTATAGTTTTCTGGTTATTATGTTATGTGTGTTGTGTCTTATGTATAATTATTTATATGTTTGTAGGTGTTTGAGTATATTCTATGTGTATTTTTTGTATATATGTGTATGTATATATTTTTCTAAGCATTATCTATATTAGTATTATATTTGTACGTGCGAAATCTACCTTTTTATTTATCCATACTCCAATCTCAGGTCTAAATGTTATACCAAAAGTATCTTTATTTTACAAACCATGTAGGTGCCAACTACATAGTTTATATTTTTTATTATTCTGTTATATGTAAAACTATATAAGGGATAAAGACATCTTTCTTTATTGTTATTGCTTTGGAATAATTGTTATTGCCATCTGTTATTGAAAGGAATACACGACAGTGAACGATGTTTTTTTCATAAAAATAAAACAAACTGTAGCCTTTTAGTCAGTTCCTAGTAGAAGCGACCTTCATAAGCGATCTCAAGAGGAAGCAGAGAAGCCAAAGAGGGTAATTGGATAATCCCTCATCGGCTTTTCATGCAGAATCTACATGTATAAGGACATGACTTCTGTCAAATAGGTCAGTGAACTAGGGTGAGCGAATCTAACGAAGAAATTTACGCTAGGTGAACTTACTTTATCTTTCCTCCGCAGTGCTGACATTCTGAACCTTGCCAGCCCTCAAAGCATACACAAGTATCGTTCTTACACTCTCCGTTTATACAGTTATGTTCACTACACCTAGATAGAACATCATGACAAAACAATAACACTATGAGAACTGAACACAAGAAGGGCGAGAACCACGAGTATTTTCGTCTGTATTTAGATTTGAAGAGGAATAAAAACATTTGTAGAGATTCTACCATTTTGATGCTTGCATTTTCAACGAGTTTTGTTACTTAGCTTATTACGAATGTTTAAGCGGTCGTGCGTCGTGTAGTTTCCGTACGGTACTAAATTTGGTGTTGTCATTATCATGCTGTCAAGTTAAACATACTTTCTAAAATTAGTAAGTTCCGTTTTTTGCTGTACTCCAAGCGTTGTAGGGTGCAATCAATTATTTATAGTCTACCCACCACCGCCTAAAAGATGTTATATCTTAAGCTTTAGGTTTAAAAAGCAGTAATAACGTGAAGGTCAATAATGCTAAATTACTTATTTCTGTTTTTGACATCCTTATATCTTAGTTGGCAGTGACCCCGACTTTAAAGCTGAGGGTTGAAGGTTAGAATCACGCTATGACCTTTGAAAAATGTACAACTATAAAAATATTTCGGGTTTTTTTATTATTATTTGGTAATAAAAATAGTTGGAAATACGCCGCGATAATTAATTCTAAATTATAATTTAATAATTTGCTCGATATTAACTTACATTTTCAACCAAAATTAATTTCTTTATTAATTTTGAATTTTTGTTTATTTCATTAAAATTTTTAATTGTATTGTTTCTATTTAAACCACGCTTAAACTGAAATGTGAAATGATTAAAAGCCTCCCTACCTGAACATGTATTCTACTTGTTTGAAATTAAAATAATATTTTTGATTGAAAATATAAAAAGAATTGCATAATGTCGAATTTCCCTTATAAGAAGGAGATATTATGAGTATTGTAACACTACAAATGACATTTCTCACTTACCAATAAAAAAATGGCTGCGTTCGTAATTTGCTTTCAAACCTGATGATGCATTATTTCTGAGTTTTATTTATTTTTATTTAATATTATTTTAAAACAAATATACTTAAAAACACAGTAATTAATGTCTATTTTTAAAATGATTGACGAAATGAGTACCATCTAGTGTACAGTAAGAGAATGAATAATTGTCAATATTAGTACAATCACACAAAGGTTCAAAACCTTTTTTTTCCGATATTGTTTTTTACTTGTATACAAAGATGATATAAAAATGTATATACAAAGTACCCACTCTGTAACCATATAATATAATAATCTGTGCATGATAATATGCACTGCAGTTATGGAAAGTATCCGTTGAAAAGTATTAAATTGGGGTGTCGCTACCGTAGCAACAGGATAAGATTATCTTAATTTTATTTAAATCTTTTTGACTTAGTAAGTAGTGACGTTTTGTCAATCTTGAGTTAACTATTCCAGCCGATAAAAATATTATATATTTTCACACAACACGCCGCACTCCGTTTACATTAGGCCCCTGTTAACATCATACACTGTTTCTACACTAGCGCCATTATGGCCACCTTTACAGCTTTTAACCACTCAACTTGTAACCACTTTTACATTAAGTTATAATTGATGGCTTCTGTTCTAAAATGTTTAGAGTTGTTGTAATTGCGGGCTTCTGTTTTGTTATGTTAACCATCATGGGTGTCAGACATCAATAACCATTTTTTTAATGTATTTTCCAAATGCAATGGGCTACAGGAGTCGGCCAAATTGAGTTTTTCTAATGAATAACATAAAACAATATTCTAGAGATTTCTGCAGCAGTTATTTAAAGAAATATGTTTTTAAAAAAGAGAATTTTTTTCTTTGTCATACAGCAGTAGTCCAATTTTATTTATATGTATAGATTGGAGTGTCTGTTTGTAATATTGAAATAACCGATTTTTACTACCTGTAGATGAATATATACGGAACCAAAATTTTTTTTTTAGTATTTTGGTCTGTCTGTTTTTTCCGGATAAACCATGGAACGGCTGGACTTTAACACGACTTTAACTGACACATAGCTAATGTTATAAGGAGTAACACAGGCAACTTTTTCTAATTAGGGTTCCGCGTTAAGTGTTAAACTGCGAGCAAAGCCGCGGGGGGGAGGGGGGGGGGCAGCTGGTTAGTATATATGAGAAAAGGACTTTCCCACACTGTAAGCTGTAGTCTTTTACGAGTTTCTACTTTTAGCACGTATTGTTAACGAAGATTTTAAAGGCACAACACCAGCAGTCTCTCTGGTGTTGCTGACTTACGGATGAGCTTCCAACTGTAATTAAAAGTTGAGTTTTTTTATACTCTTATAAGCCAATTCCACAGATTAATTAATATTAGCGGATAATAAATACTCTAGTATTTTGTTGTTTTTAAACGTTATAAAAATGGTAGCAACCATGTTAAACAGCATACCCGTTTGCGTTGTATTCCTTCCCCGTAAAAATATGCTATCTCTAGAATTTGAAGTTTGATTGTTTTGACGATATATAGATGTCGTTTGATACGTAAATCTTGAACTTCCCAGGTGACGACATAGATGCCGCTAGATGTAGTGTCTTGAGCACTACAAAACTAAACTAGAGTCATGTACGTACCCACATGATCTCTATGACTGTTTGTCGTTGACACTTTTTAAAATTATGAAAGGGAAAACCGAACAGCATGATTTGCATGTTTAAAAACACAATAAAAATTGCATCATGAATTGGATAATTTTACCATTTGTATTTTGCAACTAAAAAGATTCATTTATTGTGTCTCTTTGAAATTTTTTTTCTTAAAATTAATCGCACAGGCAATTGGAGCTGGCGAACGGAACGTGTCCGTGGGGTTCCCGCGCGATGCAGTTTCTAAAGGAATTGTATCCACGACTTATCGTTGCCGCTGATGACAAGAGGGCTGGTTCTTTTCTCGCTCAACGGTTAAGTCTAGCCATTCAACGTGGAAATGCAGCCAGCGTTCTTGGTACCATGCCACGAGGAGTAGGGCTCTACGATTATAATAGTTTTTAGTTAATAAGTATTGTAAATATTAACATAATTATTTCTGTAAATAAAGTATGACATCCACGGAACGTAAAACAAATGTTTCGATCAAAAATTTCCCAGGGCTTTGAAGATTTTTATGTTTTAGGATCTATAGTCCTAATTATATTTTTAATACCATGGGTTCTTCTATTTTACCGAAAATTCCAAAATTACTTATAAAAGACTATAAATAAATATATGAAATATCAATAAATACTTACATAGATAGTGCCGACAATATGTACATTGCTCTAAAAATAAATACAACTCTAAACTAATTTAGAAAAAAAAATATCTTCAATACAGGGGTAGACAGAGGTCTAGTCTAGACATTTAAGTCCTTTGACCCACCTTCCACCGAAGATATTTTCGGGTCAACGTGACAGGTGGTGAGCCCGTCGCCGTCTTTATGTCCAAGCCAACGATACAATTCGTACATAAGTTTTAGAAAAACAAATTGGTCCGGCCACTTGTGGATCGAACTCGACCCGAGTTCGATCCACAAGTGGCCGGACCAATTTGTTTTTCTAAAACTTATGTACGAATTGTATCGTTGGCTTGGTCATAAAGACGGCGACGGGCTCACCACCTGTCACGTTGACCCGAAAATATCTTCGGTGGAAGGTGGGTCGAAACGATTTGTCTGGACCTCTGTCTAGTTTTTTTTATTACATAGATCATTACAAGAGATCTTCTTGATCATCTTGACTCGAAATTCCGACCACCCAACCATTAGGCGATCGTGACTTTATTGCTACTTTAGAAAACTAATTTAGAAGACTAATTTAGAAAAGATAAAATGCTTAGTTCTGACTTGAATGGAGTACTTGGGTGATCTAAGCTAATGTCTAGATCGATTCCTGTGTGGATTGTGTGGCTTGTACCATTGTGTTTTTGAAACTGACGTACATACATAAATGACGACCTCCGTGGACGAGTGGCGTACACACCGGTTTTCAAGGTGTCACTTCGGGGTTTGATTCCCGGACGGGTTAATATAGAAAAACCACTTTTTCTACATTGTCTCGAGTCTGGGTGTTAGTCGTGTCTTCGATGTTTCCGATTCCCATACCTCAAGTGGTTTAGCTTCTTAGTTGGGATTGGAGCAATGTTGTCCCTATCTATATATGTATATTACTATTTATTTGTTTTAACTGTGTAAACTAAAATGTCTGTAAAAACTGCGAAAAAAAATCCGGTGAAATGTCGTTGGAATGAATTAAAATATAAAAAAACCTACTCTACGTTGCGAGTATACGTTTGTAAGAGCTATATCTACTTATTTATTTAATATAGTGAAAATATAGTGAAACATGTTTTAATTAATTAGATCAAGAAATATG
Organism: Sericinus montela; assembly: GCA_029286605.1. NCBI lineage: Eukaryota > Metazoa > Arthropoda > Insecta > Lepidoptera > Papilionidae > Sericinus > Sericinus montela. Next base: position 3,664,631 of record JAGSMR010000030.1, on the reverse strand, counting down.
TTTTGTTTTTGCATGTGTTAGTGTACACCCTGACCTTATATTTGTTTTTAATAATTTTTATGGCTTCTGGTTGTCGGGAAGAAATCGCTTCTCAGCAATGAATTATGACGGACATGAATAGAATGTACAATTCACCTATTGGACATTTTATGCACGTTTTCATATTTTCATTCATTATATCATGTCATCAGCTATCAGTAAGTTTAATCTGCAACTGTATCATTGATATACACAGAATATATGGTTTTACAAGTAAAAGTATGTACGAATAAATAACAAGAAATAAATATCTTCACGCAATTCCCAATACAGGGGTAGACAGAGCTCTAGTCTAGACAATTAAGTCCCTTCGACCCACCTTCCACCGAAGATATTTTATATACTATATACTAATAGAATACTATAAATATACGATAGTTAAAATATTATACTATAACAGATATTTTTTCGTCGAAAATCACATAATAAATAAAAACACAAGTGATAAAACACAAGACACATTTGTTTTAGTTTCGTTAATTTTTAGACAAAATGTACTAAGATTTAGCTTCTCATCATAGTGCGCAACGCTTCTTCCCCAGTCCGACATTTACAACAAGAACACAATTAGTAATAACATTGAGAAAAATCTAATTAAAGGTGCATAACATAAATATTATAATAACCATTTAAAATTACACTATAAAATTTTAAAGCTTGCCGAAGAATACTATTCTGCTATTCATCTGCAAAAGCTCTGAAATCTCCATGCCCGCAAAATAACTACAATAACAACCTAATAACAGGTATATATATACATAGTCACGATAGCCGAGTGGTTGGGTGGTCGGAATTTCGAGTCAAAATACCCGAGTTCGATCCCCAGGTGACAGGCTCGTGACAATGGGTTTTTCTAAAAACCTATGTTCGAATTACATCGTTGGCTTGGACAGAAAAACGGCGACGGGCTCACCACCTGTCACGTTGTCCCGAAAAGTATCTTCGGTGGAAGGTGGGTCGAAGGGACTTAATTGTCTAGACTAGAGTTCTGTCTACCCCTGTATTGGGAATTGCGTGAAGATATTTAGTTATTTATTTATATATACATACATAACGATGAAGACCACAGCGGGATATTGCCTACATAGGCATCTTTAATGTACAATTTCCCATAATCGCCACGCTTAGCAAGCGTAATGGCGATCCCAGCCCCCCTCACGTCGCACCTTTTTTGCTGCTGTGACCGGTCTGCTAAACTTTGGTCAAATTAACCCTATTTAAAGATTGAGATTTGATCTTCCGTTATATATCTGTATTAACTGTGATACTCATAGTAAGGTTCCATTGTCGCTTCTCGCGACACTCAAGGAAAGAGGATGATATTATTTTAATTCCGTTATCATACTGTATAAAGGATCATGATTATGCGAAAAAAGTCGTCAGTAACAATGAGTAGTCTTAGTGATGGAACCTAGGTGTTGCATTAAGGCGGGATGCAGCGCCATTTTCTATATTAATAGTAATAAACAGGGTCCTATTGAATAAAAAAGATAATAAAAGATGACTTATATAAAACAATAACACTCAATTCCGATGTTACGTTAATAAAAAGGGCATTGTTTTCAAAATAATAAAAAAATGGCGCATTACTTGATGACGCGATTTTTCTTTTGTGAAGAACGCGGAAGTGGCTTTAGCTTCAAGAGTTTTTACACTTCGTTCAACTTCGTGCTGTAGTAGGATTAAAAGAAAAACATTCAAGTGTTTGTTTTTATTTTAATTTTACAAACATGTAAAAGTTAATTATATTTTTATACATCTTACAAAATCACAATTGATTATCACACATAACTCCCCTCACAGTGTCTAGTTTCGAAATTTAGTCAATAAAAATATTAATTGATTTATACAACTTCATATTTAGTGATTTTTTTTCTTTACTTATATGGTTATACTTATATGATTTCTATACGTATCAAATATGAAATAAATAAATAAATATCTTCACGCAATTCCCAATACCTACAGGGGTATAAAACAATTAAGTCGTCTTGACCCACCTTCCACCGAGGATATTTTTGGCACAACGTGACAGGTGGTAAGCCCACTTTTCACTTCTAGATCTTACGTTTTTCTACACAAAAAATAGTAATAAAAAAATATTTGAAAAATAAATTGACCCGCCTTCAAAAAGACCATAAAATGACTTTCTTAGCTAAACTTGTTACTTGTTAATTGACATTAAATATTCTAATGAGCACTTTTTACTGATATGTAATAAGAGGTGTCGATATAACAACGATATAACCTCTTACATAATAGCCTATTAAAGTCCACTGCAGGACATAGGCCTCTCCCATAGGGAGGATTTGCCATAATCGCCGCGCATGGCAAGCGGATTGGCGATCGCAGTAGCAGACCTCTCGCACCTCAGACGCTGCCGCCCATCTTCGGTCTGTATATTTTGGTCTGATATTTTTAGAGATCGTTATCGCGCCATCTATCGGTTGCCATAACAATATTCAAGGCCGTGCCCCGCCGTCGCCTCTTATGACAGCCACGGGAAGAAAGGGTAGTGGCAATATCCTTTCGCTGGTACCACACAACACTTACAGAATAGATTGAATAAATGCATACATAAGTAGGGACAACACATATATTGCGCTAATCCCAAGTAACCAGCTCTACGCACTTGTATTGAGGAATCACAAACAACCACAAACACCCAGACACAAAATGTAGATAAAGTGTATTCTTTATTGACCCGACCGGGAATCGAATCCGGGACCTTAGAGCTAAAACCAGTGTGTACGCCACTCGTTCACTGATGTCATCCAGATTTGTACATCATCGATTGGTTGAAATGCAATTAATGTTTTTAAGATAATTAATGTTTTATTAACCGTAATGGTATTAAGTCTGTCCACTTTTCAACCACTACAGACTACACTTCTCTATAAGTTACGTGGTAACTTTTACGTTGAAGGCTGTTGCAAGTTCCGGCGTGGTTTAAAATGAATCTGCTTCCGCTTTGTCTTTTGGCATTATGGTCGTCTTTGAGCTCTGGATGAACACAGGGATTTTCTTATTAAAATCTAAGAGCGGGAAATAAACGAACACCTGATTTAAAAAAAAATATCAGACTATGTTGAATAAAATATTATATACATACACAGATTAAAAAAAATATCTTCACGCAATTCCCAATACAGTGGTAGACAAAGGTCTAGTCTAGACAATTCAGTCCCTTCGACCCACCTTCCACCGAAGATATTTCCGGGATAACGTGAATTGTGGTGAGCCCGTCGCCGTCTTTATGTCCAAGCTGACGATGTAATTCGTACATGTGTTTTTGAAAAACCCATTAGTACGAGCCTGTCAACTGGGGATCGAACTCGGGTCTATTGACTCAAAATTCCGACCACCCAACCACACGGCTACCGTGACTTAAAACCTTTCTAAAATAAATTTATGATTCCTAAAAGTAAATCTATAATTAAAATAAAAAGGTAATAAACATTATTCATATGTATTCGTCGTATATTTCAACCTATATTCGTAATCATAAACGCAGTATTGGTTGCGTCATCCATCCTTTTACTGCAAATATACGTTATACGTTATAAAAGTATATGTATAATACTTATAGCAGTATGGTGGTAGACCTTAACGACAATAAGGTCTAATAGGCGGCCTCAAACTGACGAGGGTTGTTCCTTAACATACTTCAACCAATCGGCATCAAGCTTTCATGGTGGAGTACGGTCATTTTTTACCCTCTTTTGACCTTTTTTTTACCCTGTTTTGAGTTGTATTGGTATTATATTAGATGTCAAGTTTGAATATTTTTTTTAAAATAAAATATGGATAAAGTTTTATAATGTATATGTACGTGTAAACTGTTTATTATATGTTTACTTAAAACCGTGCAAAAAGAAGACTGGTGTTAAATTGTAAATGTAATTTTATTTATTTCTTCTTCATCTTTATTTTCATTTCATAACTTTTTTAAAAACTTATTTATAATGCCAGTATTGTAAATAGAAAAATATAGATCTGTACTGTTTACAGAAAAAATATATTAAACACGAAAAACGTTATAAATAAAATAATTTATATTCATATTAACACATAAGTGGTCGTCATTACGAGCGGTAATTGCATATTACTCAAGCAGACCTTAAAATGAGTCCGCGCAATGAAAAGGCCCAATTGTGATGATTCGAATTTTGAAAAGCCGAACAAAAACGTCCCTGCCCCACACGCAGCTGCGTTCGCCAAGGTCAGTGCTATTGTGCCCGCAGAGGGCAATGCCCAAACTACATGCGGCGAAAAATATACGCACTCACACAGACCCGTGCGCGTGCAGTGATGGCGTCAGTGTGGCCGTGCTCGCTGCCGACAAAAAAGTATCCGAATTGCGCGACATAGATGGTAAAATACAGAAGCGCAATTGGGAAATTTTTCATCTGTGAGTTTTTTTATCAGTAACATAAAATAATCTGTTCAAATCTTCTTTCATTCTTCCTCCGCGCACATTATTAAAATTACCGCAAGATCCTTTAAATTTTCGAAGGAAAAAGGAACCTGTATCCTTTTCCAGATCTATTATATTAAACAAAATAATTCTTTAAATCTCCTACAGAAGCCATACAAAAGTTTCCTGTAGCTATGTTAGTAGGTAGGCTATAATTATAAACTATCATAAGTCATGATAGTGCCGAGAAGAGTAAATTGTCAGTATTTTTGTGCAGAAGTTGACGGAGCACGAAAATAAAAAGGATAAATTTCCTTATAACAAATTTCTGAAAGTAAATATCCGTTTGTATGCTAATAAAACTAAGATTCTGGTATTTGAAAGGGACGAAGTTAGAACGAAGTGTGAAATATTTATAGATCAGGAATGTCTAGAACAGGTGAATGAGATTGTATAATTAGGGCATGCTTTTTAATTATGGATGGAAGATGTGATTTAGATGTGGACCGGCGTGTCGCTCCCGAAACATAGTCACCGGAAAGACAAGGCGTAGTGAAAAGTGCACGCCTTGCAATACGTAACGCAGTGCTGGTATCGTCTTTGCGATATGGCAGCGAAACATGAGTATACCAGACGATGCATAAAAGCAAGTTGAATGCAGTGGAGATGCAAGGAGACGAATTTTCGAAGACCATGTGAGCAAATTGCTCGGAGGGTCAAAAATACTCGGTTACCTAGACGTCCATATATGAAGAAAATGATGAATCTGAAAAAAGCGAAAGATGTATGTAAGGATCGTGACATTTGGCGATTAGTTCTCTCTGGCTAGCTGGTCAAGGATTGAGCGTAAGGATAAATATTAAAAATAATAATAATAAATATCAGAAAATATTTGTACGGATAACAATTACCCACAGGTTCTTTTCCTGTCTTGTTACGTACATACATACATACATACATACATATCGGCCTGTTAGTGTCCACTATAGGATATAGGCCTCTTCCATAGGGAGGATTTGCCATAATCGCCATGCTTGGCAAGCGGATTGGCGATGGCAGTATCAGACCATTTGAACCTCAGACGCTGCTGTCCATCTTCGGTCGATTATTTTGGTCTATTATTTTGAAAGATGGTTCTCCTGCCATCTGTCGGTTACAATAACGATATTCAAGGCTGTTTTCCTTGGTCGCCTCTTACGATATCCTCAGGAAGAAAGGGAGTGTTAATATTCTTACGCCGTTATCACACGGAACGGTTTTGTTACGTTCACTGTCTTCAAATTCATGCATGCAAGTTTTCTATGTATTCATGTAACAATTATTTTTAGTCAAACACGTGCATAAGTTGTATGACCAAATAATTTGTTTTCTATCTTCATGCATTTCGCAATACAGGGGTAGCCAGAGGTTTATAGAATTTAGTTCTTACGACCCACATGCTATCGGAGTTTATTTTTGGACTACATGTCAGGTGGTGAGCTTGTCGCCGTATTTATGTCCACGTCAACGATATAAATCGTACATAAATAAATAAATTGTAAATAATATTCTTGTTGGTTTTAACGAGCAAGTAACATACGTAAGAACTGTTTTTAGATTATGTCTTATTACGCAGAATGTAAGGACTGCTTTTAGATTATGTCTTATTCTAAAAATATTACCTAAATATTCATTAGGCGAAGTAATAAATAATAGTTTTAAAAAAACTAAAAAGAACGGTTTTTATAGAAAACCGAACTAAAAAATAGAAAATAAATTTTAATAAATTTAAATTAACGCGTTAAAATTTCAATAAATATAAATTAATAATAGTGTGAATAAAAAAAAAATTTATTTTATAAAAGCGTGGGTATTATCAAAATGATAATCATTATACTCATATCTGTCATTAAAATATTTATAACTATTAACACCATGCACCCCACGCTTTTTTCAAAATAAAATATTTTTTATATTCACACTGTTATTAATTTATATTTATTGATATTTTCAAGGCTTTTCTTAATTTAAATTTATTAAAATTTATTTTCTATTAATAGTTCGGTTTTCTATAAAAAGCGTGTTTTTTTTAACTATTATTTATATTTTACTTTTTAGTTTTTATCAAATTAGTCTATTGTCATCGGTCCTCGATAAATCTACAAAGTTTGAACGAAATCTGGCCTTTAAATTGGGTCAAAATCGCGCCCAAAGAAGTCAGTTACAAGCATACAAACATACAGGTGAAGCTACTTTCTGAACTGTTTACTATCTGAATGAAATATCACCTGATATACAATCATTGTACATACCTGGAAATAAAAATATGTTGAAAAAAAAATGTGAGCCGTCATGGGACGCCTGGCATATGTGAAACATCGTGTGTGTACAAGTAATATGCATAAAAGATTATATTATTACAGGAATGAAAAAATGAAGTACTAACAAAATACTAATGAAAAAATGAAGTATTACGAATTTCTTACAGAAAATGGTAACTTTATTTAATAAACATTTATTTACACTTGATATAAAAATTCGATATTAATATCAAGTAGCCACAATTTAAATATTTGCTCTCTCTCTCTCTGTGACTTCAGTTATAGTTATATTCGATGTTTCCTCTGCCGGTATTACTGTGACGATTGGTCGATGATAACTAAACAACGTTACAAAAGTCCCGTTGTCCCGAAAATATCTTCGGTGGAAGGTGGGTCATAGGGACTTAATTGTCTAGACTTGACCACTGTCTACCCCTGTATTGGGAATTGCGTGAAGATATTTATATATTTATTTAATACGTTACAAAAGTATTGGATGAAACATTATCAAGATATCTCACAATTACAGCATCTATAGTTGTTCCATATTTGGTAGTAGATTCTTTTGGATTGTTGTTGATTTGCAATTGAAATTCTTTTTGAAGAAATGTCATTAATGGCAGTGATTCAGCTCTTGCAAATTTACATTAAAATCTCCAGCTAATTTTAATGGTAGTTTATGTTTATTCGTTTTAAAAATTATTGAACATTTTTGACTATAAGGAAATGACCTTTCATGTAAAAATAAAATCTTAATATAATTTACATAGTCACTAATATGAATAATATGAATGTAATTAATTAAATATAAAAAAGGGATTTCAGTGTTTAATTATAAACCTTAATTCTCAGGTAATAGGGTGTAAATTAGTATACCTTTGTATAGCGTGCGTCGCATGCGTCGCCACGCCAGAAATCGGTTTTACGTGCGGCTATAGATGTTTCACATCAAAAACTCGATCCCCAAGGCTAGTACCAATGGGTTTTTTCAAAAACTTATGTACGATTTACATCGTTGGCTCGGACATAAAGACGGCGACGGGCTCACCGCCTGTAACGTTGTCCCAAAATATCTTCCGTGAAGGTGGGTCGAAAGGACTTAATTGTCTAGACCTCTGTCTACTCCTTTATTTGGAATGGCGTGAAGATATTGAAGAAATATAAATCCATATAAGACATCTGCGACATTTAATCTTTGATGATTGCACTTACAAACAAAACTACGACAAGCAGCTAAAGTACCCGAATTGCATGCCAAACGCACACACAGACAGACTCGCAAACACACCGCGGGTAAGTCAAGAGCAACAGGGTAAGGTCATGGTTACTCTTTTGGCCGCTGATTCGGCCGTTTTCGGTCAACTTCGTCGCCTGCGCTCGAGTTTGTTCGGTGATTTTTTTAAGGTGCGCCAATTCAGGTCTCCTTTGTCGCTTCTCTTGCGTACTTGACGTAATGTAGGCACAGTATTCTTTTGTTCATTTACTGATATACTACTATTTTTGTATTATATATTTACACAGTTGGTTGCGCTTTTAGATATCGATGTAAAACATGACTTTTAATGTACAGTTGCGTTTATATAGTTGCAATAATTATTATGGAAATATTTTGGCATCTTTTGACATACTACAGTCGCTTTGTTGTCATTGACGAGTGAAATAAGATAGAAATGAAATATATATAAGCATACACCGTTATATATACATAATGGTAACTTATTATTATTAGCTAGTGGCCCCCGCGGCTTAGCCCGCAGTTTAACACTTAACGAGGAACCCTTATTATGTTTCAAAAATAAAATTAGCCTATGTTACACCTTATAACATTAGTTACCTGTCAGTGAAAGTCCTGTTAAAATTGGTCCAGCCGTTTTAGAAATTATCCAGAACAAGCAGACAGACAGACCAAAATTGTAAAAAAATATATTTTGTGGTATGTACCATACATATTCATATACATATAGTAAAAACGGTTATTTTTATATTACAGGCACTCCAATTTTATTTATATGTAGGTATAGATTTAAGTCATAAAAAAAGCATAATTTTTTCTTTTAGCTAAATATCCATATCGAAAAATAATTCAATTTGAAGATACTAACACTTAACCGCCTGCAAATGTCTAATAACTTTAGGACCTAAGAACGTCCCGTAAGGAGGCTTTGCCATTATCGCCACGCTTGGTAACTGACAGATGAGATACCAAACATATCGCAACTTCAACGCTGCTGCCGTGTACTGGTCTGCTTTAATTTTGATCAGGTATTTTTTTGAGTCGCTTTTTATAAGGAAGGGAAAGAAATGGTAGATTTTTACGATGATACATCAGGTCAAATATTTTTGCGTAAATAGCAGTTGGCTGATCGTAGTTTAATACATCTGTTCTTAACGATTTAACCATTACAACTATTTCTTAACGTAGTGGAATGGGTTCCATCACGTTTCCATCACTGCTACTCCTTACTCACACTTGGCGACGCCCTTGATACTTTTTACTGACAGAACAGTGTGTAGGGGACCCGTGACCTTGGTACCAGAATCCAGAAGGAGACCTGAAACTAGGAAAGTTAAATGATTATGGTTTTAAGGCAAACGTAGTCAGTTGACTGCTTCATCAGAAGAGATCTAATTCCAATTTTATATGTACTGAATGTTCTATTCTTAAATTAACTATAAATTACATATGTTATAATTATAATTGATTGTGGAAATCTTCTGGCCTATGTTCAGCATTGGATAGTTTTATAGGATGTAAAGAAGAAGAATAAGAATGCTGAGTTTATTTTTATTTATTCAACATTTGTTTAGAAATTAGCCAATCCGCTTGTCATGTGTGGAGATCCCAGCAAAACCTCTATATAACCAGCACGAGGTCTGTGTTCTGTTGTGGACTGTCTCAAGTCGTTGTGTAAGAAAGGAAACTGATTAAGGACTTTTTAAATCTATAGTAATCCATGTTACGATGTAAATACCAGTCGCTCTCTTTCTTCATGTCGATATCCTAAGAGCTATCGCAAGAGTAAAGCTGACGATGGCGGGATATCCATATCGAAAAATAATAGACCGAAATTCAGTAAACCGGTGACGGGTAACAGAGTCAATGGTTCGAGGTGTCAAGTAGTATGTAGAGATCGCCAAACGTGGCGATTATTGTAAACTCTCCCAAATGGGAGAGGCCTATGTCCTGCATTTAAAGGTCGTTATTATGATGATGATGAAATCATTCGTACAGTCTAATATATCAATGCGTAATGAAATTGAGTCATGGATATCCAAACACCAATTAGTAACAACATACGTCCTGATGAATCATAGGTACAAGTCTTTCACAACAATACTTCAACAAAACTTCCAAGTAAGGAGTTTTTTAGTTTTTTAAATTTCAATTTGTAGTTGTATCTTCATATGAGTTACGAGAAGTATTATTTCATCGCTTCGTATAAGCGCACCGGAAGGCAGAGATTGTTTTAATAATTTTACCCAATTTCCCTTACTGTGGTAGGCAGAGGTCTCCACAATGTAATCCTTGTCTTCTTGACCGACTTTCCACTGTAGCATATTTGTTATAACGTGACAGGTGGTGAGCCCATCGCAAATAGTATATCAGTATAAAGACGAGCGCCTTTGTTAATGTTTAAGCAATCCTTTACGCACTAAACTATTTCCTACGTAAGTGACACCTTCGGAAAGTTTACGATAGTTTAACTTTATTAAATTGATCTAATGTAACTATAACTGATCTAGTGTAATAAAAAAATTTTACCCATTTAACTAATTCTTCTTCATGAATTAATGAGTGGTTAAATTGTAAATCGTGTTCAATATTAGTCGTCGAGGTTTCTGATAATTTTTTTTATATAATTGGACTGATGGTGGAGTTAGATTTTTAATTATTATAAGGAACATTAGGAAACATAAATAATAGGAAATATAATATCTTCACGCCATTACCAATACAGGGATAGACAGAGGTCTAGACAATTAAATCCTTTCGAACTACCTTCCACCCCAGATATTTTTGGATGGGACTCGAATTCCGATCACGCAACCACTCGGCTATAATGTATTTTATATTATATATGGATATATTATTTATTAAGTCACGATAGCCGAGTTGTTGGGTGGTCGGAATTTCGAGTCGAGAGACCCGAGTTCGATCCCCAGGCGGCAGTACCAATTAGTTTTTCAAAAACTTATGTACGAATTTCATAGTTGGCTTGGACATAAAGACGGCGACAGGCCCACCACCTGTCACGTTGTCCCGAAAATATCTTCGGTGGAAGGTGGGTCAAAGGGACTTAATTGTCTAGACTTGACCTCTGTCTACCCCTGTATTGGGAATTGCGTGAAGATATTTTTTTTTATATATATTATTTATTTATATTATAATCAAATATTTTAACCATCCTTATTTTCACTTGGTACCAAACTGAACTCTGGCGCTGGGTTGATTCTTGTGCAGAACGCGTTGAAGCCATTTTAAAATTTTACTTTTTTTTTAATTTTCTTTAATATTCGACCTTCGTACCAAGTGGCCTGTAAATACACAATACCTTCGCTGGGTGAATTCTTTTCAAACCGAAATAATGTATTATGAGCTTGGTAAATACATGTAATTTGTGGTTTTTAGGTACAATACGCTCATGTGCTACGTTTTAAATATAATTTTTGGCTTTACATTTGAAGTACTTAACTTCGACAATTTATTTCTGTAAGCCGTCATTTGTTGGGAGGAGGCATTTGGCCATTCATCATAAAATTAAAATTTAATACACTGTATACAAAATTTGTTATAGACAGTTGTGGTTAATTTTGTTTTTTAATGTACTTGAAGTATTTTTTCAAGGTTGTTGAAAACAAATAGGTACATTATTACAATACTTAATATGTTTTGAGTATAATAATTTATATACACATTATCGAAGTCACGATAGCCGAGCGGTTGGGTGATCGGAATTAGAGTCGTGAGACCCGAGTTCCATCCCTAGGTGGAGGCTCGTAACAATGATTTTTTTCAAAAGTAATGTACGATATATATCATTGGCTTGGATGTAAAGACACTACAGGCCTACCACTTGTCACGATGTCCCAAAAAATGTCTTCAGTGACAGGTGGATCGAAAGGAATTGTCTGGCCCTCTGTATACCTCAGTATTGGGAATAGCGTGAAGATATTTCTTTCTATTGTCAATTTTAAAGTTTTTCCCTTAGTTGTCACTGCAGGCAACCACGAGATTTTGTATTCCGGAATTAATTGGTATTTTGGTATGCGGCGTATACTTATGCCGATACCGCGCAGCAAAACTAAACGTAAGCAAAGGAAATGCCGTAGCACATGGCCATGGCCGATACATAGCGGGATAATACTTTCGAAAAATACTAGACCAAAGTTGAGCTGAACAGTGACGGGCAGCAGCGTCCAAAGTCCGAGGTGTCTAGTACTGCGATCGTCAATCTGCTTGCCAAGCCTAGCTTTAGATAAATCCTTCCGTAAGGGAGTGGCCTATGTCCTGCAGTGGATTTTAACAAGACATTATGGTGATGACATCGATTATAAAAAGCAATCATCGTTATTGCTGTATAGATTACCATCTATCGTGCTGGAGAAACTGTGTGTTATGGTATTTTTTAAATAATACTGAAACCACGTATATTTCCTGGAATTGTCCTATCTTACTAGACACAAGCCAAAAGACACAGGGTATTATGCCAAGAATATAGTTATTAATTCTCGTCCAGAGCTCCAAGCTTGATCTTTGAACGTCAAAGACTATATAGCCTAGTTATGTTATTATTATAATACTAATTAAACTTGGCCACAATTCTCTATGGTTCAATATGTTATTAAAATTATTGAAAGGTACTAATCTTTGATGACAGCACCAATGTTTTATTTCACACAACAACAAGCGGTTGCCAAGCGGTTATATATTCTTTGGTTACTATGACAATCAACAAAACAATTTATATATCTTTAATGCTATATTTTTTAAGAAAATATTTTCCGTTCCTTCTATCGAAAACTTCGTTACAAAGCATTTCCAAACACTTTAAGTTAAAACGCTGACAACATTTTTTGTAAATACATCGAGTATTTTTGAGGTAGGCGACGTAAAACATACGGGAACTGCATTTTATTATAATATATAGATAGAAGATAAAAGATTAAATGAGACAAATGAATGAGAAGATTAAATGAAACAAATGAAACTTCAACAAATGAAAGAAATTTATTGTATACAGGTTTTAAATATCCTCGCACATTCTTACACCTGCTTAACCAGCCACGTCGTTAAGATATTTAACGTAAAGATATAAAGATCTTATAGATAAAGGACATTACATAATATGAAAAAATTTTCACCTCAAATGATGCTACGTAAGTTACATTAGTTATACGTAAGAAACAGTTTTCTACAATACATTGTGTACAATTCCACAATCTCAAATCAACTCTTTTTAAGTCGCCTTGCGACGTTTCTGGACGATATTTTCAACTTTTTTTTATCAAAAATGTCAGTCGAATCAGCTTAGCGAATTCCGAATATTTTTTTTCTTTTGAAATTTGACTAGATTCAATACATTAATGTGCCAATTGCTTGTTTTTTTTATTTCCTCCGCTAATTTCCTTCCACTATATTTTGTTTGTAACAAATGTGAGTAGTAAATTAGATATAAAACCTATAATCATCACTTGTCTTACTGAGGAAGTGAGTAAGTAATATATATTATCTATTATAAAAATAAATTGAATCGCTTAAATTAACGCGAAATCATCTGTAGTGACAATTAAACAATGATAATAATAATAATAAAAACTAAAGGAACAAAATAACAAAAATAAAAAGGCGAGTAAGGTATATTGAAAAAGATATTCCATTAAAACTTGTACTCAATAATTAAATAACAATATTATAATTTGATCTTGTTAGCTCCTTTAGCAGTTTATATATTATCAAATAAAAAAAACATGAGCCATTCAATCAATTCATGAGGAATTAACAGCGTCTATACATTGGTCCATTACCTAACTTTTTTTTAATCCAATCACAAATAAAACAGTTTTTTCTTTGCGTAGACAACACTCTCAAAAAGAAGAAATGTTACCTAGCGGTGTGATGTGATTTGACATAAGCGTTATATTCTTTAAATAAATACACCATGAAAATATTTTCATCGAATTTCACACTAGTTAGTTTTAATAAAGATAACATTATATTTAATATGTCTAAAATTAAATGCTTCTTGTTGTACATAATTTTTTAAACGAACTCTTACGTTCGTAAACTGCGTTAAGCAGCATTAAAAAAACATCTCTGAATACGCTATTCCCTTCCACGATAATTCTAATGTAGTAATGATAATAATAAGTCAATTATTGTAATAATAGTACAATAATTATCGTTAAAAATTATTTTTCTAGAGATACATACAGTTTTAAAAAAGCAAATCAAGTACTGACAATAAAGGTGAAACTTACATTTATGAAAAATGTATCAAGCATACACATTCAACAACGGGAGACACAGGCGACATTGTATATCGCAGACCACGATTATAATACATCTAAACGCTGCTGATGTCTGCTGTAGTAAAACTGTGGATATATACAAGGTTACAGTCACACAAAGTGTTTATAAAACTTAAATGAGTGCTGGCAACATTTTGTTTCTTTCCCGCCACGCAACTGATGCGTTCTGTAATTTAAAAAAATTAAGAATGCTGGCGACAGTTTTGAGGCGGGAAAATTATATTTGAGGTTAGAGCACATACCACTTCAAGTAACAAATGTTGTTTAAAAAGCTTGACTAGGCGATGAGAGGGATAGCATTGTACATTTTCTGCCTGCTTTCAAATATTTGCGTTACGTGCGATTTGTTTTTAAAGTTTATTTGTTAGTTGTTTTAGTACTTTCAATAGAACATGCTCTAAATTTAAAAGGAAGAGAATAATTGCACTGAAAATTTATATAGATAACAATATTCATAACGTTTCGCGTAAGTGAACTTATTTTTTTTAATAAATGTTTAATAAAAAATGCAACTTCCCTTCATTGTCTTTTGTTCCTGGAGCAGTCGAGGACCGTTCAAGACTAACTTAAACCTTACAGAAATTTTATTACAATTACGAAAAAAAAAAATTAACAGAATATTAAAGAATTACTACCGCCTACCTAATAATAAAAATTACACTACAGTATTAACTAAAATGCTTAAAACTATGTGGAAAAATGATTGAACAATATACAATAAAAACGATTCACTAATAACCAGTGACCTCTTTAATAGGAAGGACGCCTGTAAAGCCGTGATTTGTTATTCCGAATTTTTATACACAACTCGCCAATAACATATATAGATCGGAAGTTTTTTCATCGAAGGCAGATGTCTATTTAAATAGCCTATTAGTCTATGGTTGACAAAAAGGGGATCTAAAAAGATTGCTTAAACGTGAAAAATTAGTGTTTTACGCTGGTCGGTTAATTCGCGGAGATCACTGTAAATAACATTTAAAGTGTTAAGGCGGCATATACCATTTGTACAGACCGACCCAGTGCTAAGCACTTGGCAATTTTCTACTACATATCAGTCGCAACTCTCTTTTTATACCGGGAATCGACACCCCAAACACTTTGCACAAAAACAATGACATGTTTAACATCTCAATATAATAATATTATAATCATAATATAATGTTATTTAAAAATAAAGCCACTTAAAAAATAACTAACGTTACAAAATAAGATTAAACAACATAATGATTTGTTCCCGATGCGAAAAATATTTATATTATAATTAAAAAAAATCTAGTAACATTCTAAACGGAATGTTTAATAGCTAAATTCTCTTTGCAATTTGTCCCATCCTATTATTTCTGTACAAACTTATACAAAATAACTTTTTTTAAGCTAGCAACAAATGTCTGGCATAACACACAGATGTACCTATTAAAACAAAAGGTTGTTCGATTTTTGAAAGTTTTTGACGTTTGAAATGCGGTCTGGTGAGGCACTGTTCGACACGACGCGATTGTATTCTTCATATATATTTAAATTAGTAATAAAATATACTAAACATAAATGCAATAACGTTCAATAATCAAGGTCTAAATGCGACAAAGTCGTTGAATTTGAACTGAAAGCAGATGGTGATGAGCATTGTGCTATCGACTAGTTTTAAAATTTTGGAATATAAAAATTTCGCTTTGTTTATTTAGAGCTTGCGTTTGACATCGCGTCATTGGATATGTATTACGATTTGATTATAATAAGTTTCTATAATATTTTAAACGAAATGGTTTTATAGCACAGTTAATTTGATAAAGGGAATTATGTCGAAATGTCGAATGCAAGCCGCTAGTTATAAATTTCACATCACTCGTGGTCTTCGAAGAAAAATGTACGACAATAATTTTTTAACTTGTATATAATATATGTATATTTTTATTACATACACAATACAAAGACTTCTTAATCTCCATGAGGCGCACATTTACACATAACTTACAATAAGTAATCGTATGATAATTTTATATCCAAATAGTTTTACCTAAATTTAATCTGGGATAGCGTATACATTTTTTCATCTCGTACCTCCACAATATATTTTCGATTGAACACCAAAAAATTCCACAAATTTGAAGATATTTTTTTGAAGTTTTTTGGGCTAATTATAATTTTTTAAAGTTGACAAGAATATAATAATGATTATCCATATTTTTGTATAGTCGATAAAACATTTAAAACTTGGACCATGAAAAATAAGAATATATTTTCTTAAGATACAATAATAGTACATAAAATATATAAGTTCACTAGGTGTACCAATGTACGTACGTGTATATACCATGGTGGGGCCGAAGATGCCCAAGGTCTAGAAGCAAACCGCATTTATAATACCTAAATATCACATTTAGTAATATGGAAATCCACGTGTTAGCTTAGACACAGTTTAAATTACTATTTTTTTTACAAAATAATAATTGCACATAAGTCCGAATATAGCTCCGCGTCGATACGAAGCTTGCAGAAATCCGCGTATCTCTAACATCGTCATCCTCTTCACTCACCCCCCGACAGACAGAGACGGTGCGATCGATCATCCCCCCAAATAGCTTAATCATTTCATTCAATATATTACCTATCTAATTATAAAAACACCGCACAAAATCTGCGACAGTTTACTTAAAAATCGATAACGTTACACTCATAGCTAGCGTTATTATTAATTTGTTACAATTTTTTTATTACTTAAAAATATTTAAATAGTTGATTTCATAACATTAACTTTTGGTTGTCTTTTACTTAAAAACAAGGTCAAAAAATCGAGGCTCTCTTGGATTTTGGGAGAAGTTCTGGACAACCGTTTGTCGATTGTGCCTTATAGTGCCATTTATTTATTGGTGATTATTTTTTTATGAATGCATTTTATATATTATATATATATTATATTCAATATGGTTATGGTACCTTGAAATACAGAAATAAATGTAAATTGTAATGAATGAATAGATCAAAATTTTTATTACATGTACTTTTGACTCACTTATATCTCATTGAAAATGAAGTGTATCCAATTTTATCAATCTTTTTAAAAATGTGTGTCCGAAATGGCAGTACAAGTCACAAGCGGCGTCATCCTAAGGACCGAAACTTTGCGGGCCTTTAACACTATTTAATTGTGATATTGAATTAGTAAAGCTGTGTTATATTGAACTGGTTGTGACTTTAGGTAACTATTGTGATATTTGGTGATACATATTGTGTGTGAGAAACCGTAAGACTCGCGGGGCTGGCTGAGGGAAGCTGAACGGAGGGAGCTACAGGGGAAGCGAGGAGTGTAAAAACAAATGCGCAAAACAAACCGGTTCAGAGTCGGATAGAACTATCGTTATTGTCACTATAACAGTATACACAGATGATGCAACGGATTGCGGAAACTCCATCTCTATTGCACTAACGCCGTGACGTCATGGAGGCGCCGGGGCGCGGCGCGGCCCGCGGCTTACCAACGGAATGTACTTTACATTATATTATCACAAAGACTGAGGAGATCGGAGCGTCGCGACTGCGGCCCGACCTGCGAGCGGCTCCCGGAGACCGAGACCACGCGGACAGGAGACCTACACGCGGTCCGGGGGGGCGGCGGGCGCTGGCGCGGGGGGCGAGCCGCCGGGGGGCGTGGGCGTGCCGTTGCGCGGCCGCATCTTGTCGGCGCGCAGTCTCTGGACCGCTTCTCGCATCTCAGCCGCCAACTGGTGGTCGGAGCTGTCGATGCGCGGGCGCCTCGCCGGCGGGGAGTCGTCCGACTCGCCCGCGAGCCGCCGCAGCAAGCTCGGCGCCTCGCCCGTGGTCGCCACAGGCGCCCGGGGCTCCGTGAGCCGTTGCAACAGCGCGGGCTGCCTCTCTAAGCTCGACCTGATGATCCCCTCGAGGAAAGACCCATTCGCCGGCGGTGCTTCGTCGCGCAACCTCCGCATCATGTGCGAAGCGTAAAGGTCCGGCGCCGGCGGGGGAGCGAAGCCGCCCGGCCAAAACGGATACCCCGACGGGTAGCCGGGCGTCTCCGGCCCGTTGAGGCCGTTCGTGAAGGGTTTGGTGGCGGGCTTCGGCGGCGGCGGCTTCGGCTGCGGCTTCGTCTCCTGCTGCGGCTTGGGCTCACGTTTCCTGGGCCGCATTAGATGACGCTCCTTCACTTTATACTCTAACGTGGAATGCGGCACTCCGTAATACGACCCAGCTCTGTGAACAGACATCTCACCTCTTTGCACAGCTTTCACCGCCTCAACCAAACTGTCCCTATCGTAGTTCCTGTACTTCCCCCGCTTCGGTCGAGTTCCTTTTCCACCAGTAGCTGGCTGCCCATTATTGTTTGTGGGTGCTCTAGAGTTGCTAGGTGCAGCGTAGTTTCTCTGATTGTCTGGTGGAGTTTTTATAACCGACACGTGTCTGTCTGGTGCTCTCATGAAGGGCATGTCGGCTTGCGGTGGCCTTTCTAGCGGTTGCTGGAATTTCTGGCTGATGCTCTTAGCTATGACGTCGCTCAAAGACGTAAAAAGATGTTGAGTAGACGGGGGATCGGCAAAGACTGAGGCTGGCAGAAGTAGTTGAGACGGTGGGTTCAATGGCGGCTGAGGTGGAGGAATGATGGGCGTGATTGGCGTAACCGGTGTGGCAGGCGAGGGGCTTTTGTCGTCCGGTGGTGGGAATGTTGGTATTTTCAGTATGACCGATGGTGGCGAGTCGGTCCTTTCGGGGTCGCTGTCGGGTTCAGACTCATGGCCTTGCTCGGTTGTGATTCCGAACTTGTTGATCTTGTTCCTGAGGGTGGAGCGCGGTATTCTGTAAATGGCGGCCGCTCTGCGGGTGCCGAGGCGACCCGACTGGATATCCCTGAGTGCCGATTGGAGCTCGTCATCGGTGTAGGTTCGCCTTGTGGCACTGTTGCTAGCACTGTCCACGACTGGTCGTTTTAATCTGTAACAATGGAAATAATTCAATGTGAGACTTATGATGCTTAGGAATAATTAATTATTTTATGTACGAGTATTTGTGGTTAGTTAAAATCGTCGTCATAAGTGTCAATTGCAAAAAATTTTCTACCACTTTTGAATCAAATTAGGCACAGATTTTAATAAACTGCTTTCAAGCTAGGTCCATACAAGCCGGTCTTAGCTATGCTTGTAGGTTAATCAATATAAACACCAGATAACAAGGTTATGACCCCGTCATATGGTGGTAATTTATCATATTACTTTAGAAAGAGTAATTTTTCAAAATTAATTAATTTGACAGCGAACCATATTGCTCCATTAACAAATGACTACGTGGCTATTAAATAGTATTGCATTTTTCTTAAGTTAACTATCGAATTTTGTCCTCAAGGTTCAGTAAGTAATGAAATTTTTTTTTTATTTTCACAAACAAGTATCATTTATTTACCCCATCCTCATAAAAAAATATTTTACAAATGAACTGTGCAAATATTGCATTGGCAAATGTCCTCGATCAAATAATGTCCTAATCTTATCAAAATAAAGAACGCAAAACGTATTACAGGCTTAGCGAAATGAATCAGAAAACAATGTAGGTCAACAGCCGGCAATCGGGCGGTCGTCGAAACGCGACATTTCAAAACGGTCTGTATTAAACCAGAGATAAGCGAAATGCGAAATATTTACTCTTGGACTCACCGATAACGGACTGCTATGAATGCATCTTTATCTTTTTCCCTTCGTCTTTTATTTCCCTATCCCACTCGATCGAGTTTAGCATTTATTAAGATAAAATACGGTTGAAAATCGAATGAATCCGCACCGTCGTCTTTAGTTTCATCTTAGGTTTTACTTTCTTATTTTTCGCTCTCATTGATACGGTATTGCGGTCTCTATTGCATGTTGGCAAAGCGTATTTTCGTATAAAATTTTCGCCTCTTCGCTACGAGGATGCAAGGTCGATGCACCGGGCGACTATCGTTGCATTTTTATTTGTTTTGGCGAGTCATACGACCCACATCGCGGTCCCAGCGAATGAATTTATTCAGTTATTGATTGGGTATTGTGTATAATATCGATGTTGAGACGTTGTTCTTCATCGGGATGACGTGAATCGGGCAGCGAACGCGCCATTTTCCGAATGTTTTATTCAGCAAGCACGGGAGGTGGGTAATTCAAAATATATCATCCGTAATCCCGCGATGTTCTGGGATTTACCGAATTGTACTTCATTTAAAGCAGCTATCGCTTCGCTGCAATGTGCCGAGTTCATGCGATTACGGGATATCTGGGTTATTTGTGCAACAGAAGCAATATGCCATCATTTTATTAAAAATTATTAGATATAACTATTAGAACTTTATTTGTCACGATATTAGAATAGTTGGATGATCGGAATACGAGTCAAGAGAACTCGGGTTCAATCCCGAGGAAATAGGCTAGCACCAACGAGTGTTTTCAAAACTAATGTACGCTTTACATCGTCGGCTTGTACATGAAGACAGTAACAGGCTAAAAAATATATCGTAAATAATAGCTCTCGCTTAAATTTACTCTTACTGGAGAACTTATCTGTGCAATACCGTGAACCGTCTGTACATATTTAATATATACTAAGTAAATTACACACAGTCTGAAGATGACTAGTGACGTTATTTGCTGGTAACATTTTCATAAACATTATCTTTTTCAACTCTTTAGGCATCTAGACTTAGCATGTAGACCTAACAATCTACATATTAAACGTATGAAATGAAATATTGTAATTTTCGAATAAAGTTCTAGTTCTGAATACAGGGGTAGCCAGAGGTTTAGACAATTCAATCCTTTCATATTTCACCGAATGTTATTTGGGGAAGCGTGACAACCACTAGTCACAATCTTAATGTCCAAATCAACCAATAAATTGAGCATAATTATCGATAAAACGTACGAGATCTACTTAAGGTTCTAATATGGGTATCCTGACTTGAATTCTGATCACCCAACCACTCGGCTATCGTAGCTACTGTTAAGTATTTTTGGTTAAATAATGAAGATTTTTATTATATATTAATTATCATTAAACCATGAGATCATGATATTATTAAGAGAAAATGACATGAGTCGGATATACAGATGTGATAATATGAATGTATGAAGATAATGATGAATTTGATAAAACCGTGAGAGGTTTAAAAGGATCGTCAGGGACGGTGCGTGAATCATTATTATATTATTATCTATAAACGAAAACGGTCAAACCAAATCACATATAAATAAATATCTTCACGCAATTCCCAAAACAGGGGTAGACAGAGGTCTAGTCTACCCGACCTAGTCTAGTTCGATCCTTCACCGAAGATATTTTCGGGACAACGTGACAGGTGGTAAGTCCGTCGCCGTCTTTATGTCCAAGCCAACGATATAATTCGTACGTAAGTTTTTGAAAAACCCATTGGTACGAGCCTGCCACCTAGTGATCGAACTCGGGTCTCTTGACTCGAAATTCCGACCACGCAACCACTCGGATATCGTGACTTAAATTAAACATTTTTTTTAGTTCTCATTTAATTTTCATTAGCATCGCAGTTGTGAACCTACATTGCCGTTTTTGCGACGCACAACTTCTACCTACAAAACGCTTAATTCTGTTCTCAAATATTTGTTTTCGCTCACAGACTCGTTAAACGAGTATTGCGATGTATTGAGATTTGAGCTCACATTTTCATTATGCTACATTGAATTTATCATTTGCTCATAATTTAGATAATGCGAAGCTCACATTATTTTAATAGTTGACACGTTAACGACAGTCAACGATGATATCTTTAATAAAATATATCAACTATTTATCAGGGCTGTGTAGAACTAACTTTTTAGTGACTCATAAAAATGGTTTAAAATTTTTTTTATTGGAGATATCTGAAAAGTCGTTAAATACTAAGTTTAATGCACGTAGTTCACCTTGATGTGTTATAAAATGGCCCTGGTGAGCAACGTTACCTAAAAACCAATCTCAAAAATGAACTCTGGCAATTTTTGTATTGTATAAAACCTGAGCCCAGTCAGGGCCTGGTAAACGCATAATATATTACATTATTTAGCAAAATAACATATTTATTGCTTTACGTAAAAGCAACAACTTAGAACAAAACATGATACTCAGTTATTTTATTATCTTATTTTTTTTTTCAAAGGGCTATATAAGCTTACGTGCGAATCTGTTTTATTATTATTATTTTAGTATTTGTTGGTGTTATTGTGACCCCAAAAAGACTAGAAAGAAAACTTCATCGAGATTGCTTCGAGGCATGATTGAAGAAAATCTAGCCAGCCGTTTGAAGATCAGCTCTTTTCTTGTTGTTAAATGACTATGAGCAACTTCAATTTACTTTAAGATTTGTTTTTATGTTTAAATTAAATTTGATTTGTTGTTTTAGAACTTTGCCTTTATTTTGTAAAGAATTAAACAACTAAGTTGCAATGCTTATGTGTTGTGGTTAACGACAAGACCCGAATGGCGGGCTTGAACCTGGGAAGTCATGTTTCACAGACCGCACCCTAAATCATTAGGCTATTGATGCTCAAAAAATACCTACCTATTCCTTTTATTCTACTATTGATAGCCGAGAGGTTTGGTTGATCGGAATTCAAGTCAAGAGACCCGAGATCGATACTCATGTGGTAGGTTCGTAGCAATGAGTTTTTTTTTATAAAACTTATGTATGATTTATATCGTTGGCTTGGTCATAAAGACGGCTACAGACTGACCACTTGTTCCGGTGTCTTTAGTGAAAGGTGAGTCGAATGGACTTAATCGTCTGGACCTCTGTATAGCACAGTATAGGGAATGACGAGATTATATTTTTTTATTACCATTTCTTTACCAAATATGCATAACATAATAAGTTAAGATTATTTTAGTTATTAGACGCTAAATTTGGAATATAAAACGAATTTAAATAATTGACTCATGACACATTTCATTCGTATACAAAATATAAATTAGGAAACCCTCTTTATTATTTAATCGAGTGGGATACACAAATAATAAAACCACTTGTCAGTTCGTACATTTGTAGGTCCGCGGGCGATAAACTTGCGATTTCTTTCGCAATTCCTCACGAGGCACTGGAGCATTGACACTGACCGATACGGGTTCTTTGACTTTGAAATGATATATTTATGCATACACCGGTAACGGTGGCCGCATGCAATCTGCATGCCTCGGAACGTAAACTTACGTTTTAGATGCATACCGAAGATTTTGCTCTTATTTCTATCTCGGTTCCAGTCTGATAGGTGATATGTTAATGTTTTTGAAACGATGATTTTTATCTTCACGCAATTTACCGTACTGGGTTAGGCAGCGGTCTAGATATTGTCATTTCGACTCAATTTTGACAGAAGCTTATTTGGGAAAACGTGACTGGTGGTAAACCTTTCGCCGTCTTAGTGTCCAAGTCAGTGGTGAAACATACTTACATAGATAGACATTTAAATAGACAAATATTCATAAAAATCAATTACTCTCAAATATCTGGCCCTAGCGGGATTCGAACCCTTGCTTCGAAACTTCGAAGGCAGGGTCACTACCAGCTCGGCTATTGAGTATTGGGGAATTTAGTGTCAGGGCTTTGATACATGATTTGATACATTTAAATCATGTTGCATGAATACATGATTTGATACATTTAAATCATGTTGTATGAATACCAGAGTTTGTTATTACGTGAAGTAATACGTAAAGTCACGATAGCCGAGTGGTTGGTTTTTAGAATTACGAGTCGAGAGGGTTTAGGAAGGCTCATACCAATGGGTTTTTCAAAAACTTATGTACGAATTATGTCGTTGGCTTGGACATAAAGGCGGCGACGGGCTCACCACCTGTCACGTTTTCCTGAAAATATCTTCGGTGGAAGGTGGGTCGAAGGTACTTAATTGTCTACACTAGACCTCTGTCTACCCCTGTAATTGCGTCATTACGTAAACAATATAAAATGAAATAACTGAGGATTATTATACAGCCCCTACCTGTTTATTTACGGGGTATATTGTTTGAATGAAGATTTTTGTCCCGAAAATATCTTCGGTGGAAGGTGGGTCAAAGGGACTTAATTGTCTAGACTTGACCTCTGTCTACTCCTGTATTGGGAATTGCGTGAAGATATTTTAGTTTTTATTTTTATATGAAGATTTTATTTAATGTACTGACAAAAGAGAAAATGATAGTAAACATGGTAGACTCCTTGTCCTAAAAGGCTGTCCATTTCTGATGCTAAATAGCAATAAGTGTGTGGAGGTCTCATTGGCAGCAGTAGCCCATTTACTATGAGGTTCATGTACCTATAAAAAAAGTGCCAGTTACTCCGACATTTCAAAAGTTAAGTAATGAAGTTCTGTATAGTTTTAGTTGGAGTGTCAGTTTAATACAAATTTTCCGCATGAAAACTACCGTAGTTGTATGAGAGAAAGTTCTGGAAGAATTCTGACGTTTAGTTCGTGATAGATAGCGACGGCTTGCTAATGTTATAAACGCGAAAGTTGTTGGGGATGGATGGATGTTTGTATCACTTTAACATAAAAATTAATGAACAGATTTTAATAATAGTAGTGAATAAATAAATACATACATAGAAAGGGACGACATGACATACATTGCTCTGATCCCAAAGTAAGTAGCTATAACACTTTTGTGTTGAAATCAGAAACACCAACGTACCAAACACCTAGAGCCTAAAAAATGTAGAGACTTTCTTTACATTTTTTTTTCTTTATTACCCGTCCGGGAATCGAACCTAGGACCTAAGAGCTTGCAATATAAGGAAAACCGTTGTGTGCGCCATTCGCTCGCGGAGATCAACGGAGATTTTGATTAAACTATAGGTTACTTTTTATAGTGATAAATTTTCTGTTCCTCTTAAATGCTTTTTAACCTTGGATTGAGAAACAGTACTCTCTACACTCTGTAAAATTATGTAAGATTAACTGACATTTTGGGGACAAATAATAGTAAGCTATAGTGATAGTAAGCATTAAAATATAATTGATTATTACAACAGCTTTTTTAACGTAATGAATTCACAAACGTCTCAATTTAAAATACTTTGCCTCTTGGTAACAGGTTGTTGATAAGATGAAGGTAAAATATAATAAATAGCATACATAACAACCTTTGTGTTGCGCACAGATACGTCCTCTGAACGTATTCCATTAGGTTTCAGTCAAATATCTTCAATGTACAGACATGACCCCTTTACAATTTTATAATATACACACGATGTATGACTTAATTACACATTTTGAACTCCCGACCCGTGTTTTAAGGTAAGGTCTCTACTAACAAGACTATCAGATCGTTAATAACTTCTTTAATAATATTCTGTCTAATATCAAATTCAAATCAAATATCAAAAACACTAAAGTCCATCATGGCGCCCTGCACCGACTGTCAAACGTGCGTCGACCCAGAAGTTAATCGCTTAAAGTTTCGTTTTCACAGTTTGATGGGTGCGTTAACTTGACCATTGTTTGTATAATCCGAGTGCCATGTTTCAAATAGGAAGTTGCACAGTATGTACCCGTTTCAAATGTTGCGGACGTTATGGGCAATATAAGGCCCATGGCGTTAGTGACCATGGAGAATTGTGATTTCCCCACCGACAAGACCCTATGGCTTATTGCGAAACCTGATTTAGAAATTGTAATCGTAAAATCTTTGTGTTATTGTTGCGCGATTTATGTTTGCATTCATAGAAGGGTAAGCATTTGTACATTATTATATACCTGAAACAAAGCCTTGCTTCTCTGCCGTGTGGTTACGTCGCAAGAATATTCCACCCCCTCTATTCCTTATTAAGCAAAAGTCCTTTAAAATGCCATAGGCTACCGATATTTGAGATGAACATCTCGGAAAATACCAGACCGGTGACGGGTGGCGAGTTTAAATGTTCTTCTGAATATTCCATAATTCTTTCTCCATAATTCTTTGCCTTTACAGTCTATAAAACATCCACTGCTGAACAAAGGCCTCCCCGAAAGATTACCACAAAGAGCAGTCCTGTGCCTGCTTCCACCAACTCCTCGCAATTTTGTGCATGCCACAAAGTTTACGTACGAGCCTGCCACTTAAACATGCTGCTCTGCAGCATGACCAACCTGTTTATGCAGCTAATATCCTCTTGATGGATTCTATCAGCCCTAAACCTAACCCCTAACTTAATTACATAGTTATGATATTTAAAACAAAACTGTCACGTCGTCCTAAAACATGTCTTCGGTGGATGGTTCGGTGGTAGAATTAATTGTGAAGATCTCTGTCTACCCCTGTATTAAGAATGGCGTGAAGATATTTTTTTATAATATTTAAACGAAGAAAAAAAAACCATTACACGCAGTCAGAGCAGTAGTATACTCAATTACCGGTTACTCTGACCGATTCGCGGGCGAAAAACTTAACAAGGGAAAAAATAGGGGGGGTGCTCCCGCCGCAGGCGAAACTGCCTAATGAGCATTATCCTAGGAACACTGCGTCGAAACGTGCGCTAATAAAACAAAAGCAGATAATTATACAAATGCTAACTGACAGCCCTACTCGTACATGGCGCCTTTTATTTGTCCTTCCTCAAAGGTGTTTATGAAATATATGTTGATTGAGGTGCCCTACGGCGTGTCGAAGGATTAATTAGACTTTTTTTTAATATAATAAAAAGAACTTTCGTTTTTTTTCGACTTAGGTTTTTAATGAAAACACTGAAAAGAGTATGTAATATGTATATTCAAAATAGTGTCAAATGCATTGGAACTGTATTTGATATTCTAAAAGCTAGCATAACAGCGTAACTTTACATTTTAATTTACCTAAACATCAGTTAAATGGATTAAACATTAGCACTGTGACCTTAATTTGATGCAAATTTCCCTCAAGCCCTATCAGCGGACGGCATCGCCTAATTTACAACACGTTACGATTGTTTGCTGATAATATTTCTAAAACCTTAATGATATTTCGCTAAATTGGGTTATTTAAAAAGAATTACGTTAATCAAAATATTATAAATTTTAATATTTTGATTAACGAAAAAATTTTAATTAAAAAAAAAATTTTTAATTAAAAAAATTTTAATTAAAAAGAAAAAAGATAACTAATTTCTTTGAAAGTCGTCCTAAGCTTACAAGGAACCAATTGCTTGAAGCGGGGTGCGTCAGGAGTAGTCGGATACCTAGGCCAAGGGCGAATGAAAGATATGATGAATTTTGAAAGAAGCGAAAGAGGTAGGTAAGAATTGTGACACTTGGCGATTGGTTCTCTTTGGTATTGCTAGGTACCATTGTTTTTTAAATAAACTTACATCTTCCCACAAATAGCGTGCGGGAAGATGTAAGTTTATTTAAAAAACAATGGTACCTAGCTTACGCTGCTTATACGTGCTTGTATGAGAAAATAATGAATTTGAAAGAAGCGAAAGAGGTGTTTAAGAATCGCGACAGATGACGATCTGTTCTTCCTGTCTACCCCGTCGTGGACTCCACTTCCTCCGTCCCTTAGTCACGTCTTACGATACTCACGAAAAGGAGGGTGAATGTACGCCGTCACCACGAACGCCGACCCGCACGTATATTCATCTATATAATCTCATATATTCTTCTTATATTTTCTTAATAACAATTCTCTCTTCTGATCTTCTATATACTTTACTTATATCTCATCAATATCATTATCTTATCCTGAACTACATTAAGATTATCCGACGTATACAGATTATGCGACGTTTGTCTATTTCATATCTGAATATTAATAATAATATATGAAAGTAACTGTCCGTTTGTAACTACACCATACCTAAACCGCTGACCAATACAATGAAATTTAACGAAAGACTAGTCAGCTTCTTTTTCTGTAGGTGTCGCCAACACTGTGGTACCGGGTTCGGTTGCCGGCCCGGTCAATATAGAATTCACCTTTTCTATATTTTTCTCGGGTCTGGGCGTTTGTATTAGCCTCGTTGTTTTTGATCTCATATTACAAGTGCTTATACCCGCTTAATTTAAGATCAGAGCGATGTGTATGATGTAGTCCCTATCTATGTATGTATTTCATTTAGTGTATGTATGTAGTAGTAGTTTAGTTATTATTATTAATATTTATCTTCACGCACAATCGCTGACGGGGTAGCCAGAGCAAACAGATCGCCAAATGTTCCTTAGCAAACGATCCTTACATACCTCATCCGCTTCTTTCAGTTTCATCATCTTCTTCAAACACGCACGTCTAGGTATCCGAGTACTCTTGACCCTCCCTTCTTCGAGCAATTTGCCCACATGGTCTAGTTTTAAAATTTAGTTTAGTATTTAGTTTTTCGTTGTTGTAAGAAAGCCACGTGAATCCCTTCCAAGCAGACATCATCGCTGGTTGCGCTTTGGGTACTTTGTATCGAAAACTCAAAGAAATGTCGTCTCACCTGGAGTTGTCCAAGTTGTTGTGCTCCGGTGGCGGTGTACCGCTGGTGCTGGAAGTGGTCTTGGCGCTGAGGTCCAACGGCTGCTCGCTGAGCGTCGGGGACGCGCTCGCTGCTGGTGCCTTGTCGCACGTCTCGGCCAGTCTGGGTTGACAGAAATAATAAAATAAAGATCTTCATTATTTTTATTATCTTTATACCATTTACCTAAGCCTTTTTGGGACAACGTGACAGGTGGTGAGCCTATCTACTATGGTTTCCAAGCAAACGATACATACTTATATACATATATAGATAGGGACAATATCCCATACATTGCTCAGATCCCAACGTTAGATGCTAAAGCACTCGGGATATGGGATATGAATCGGAAACAACGAAGGCACCACAATCACCGACCCGACCGGGAATCGAACCCGAGACCTTGAGATGGCGACACCTTGAAAACCGGTGTTGTGAAACACGGAGGTCATACAATATATTATATAGAGAGAGATAAATTTTTATATAATATAAACATCTATGAGTCGAGTACAAACGATTAACGTAAGTATGACAATTATGAATTATTCGTCACACGAATGTTTACCACTAACGGGATTCGAAAACGCAACTTGTTCTGTATAATTATTTTATCATATATTATCAATATTGTTAGGGAGATATGATATTATTATGAAGACCTCCGTAGACGATAGACTCTGATAGACAAGGCGTACACACCGGTTTTCGTGGTGTCGCCAGCTCTGAGGTGCTGGGTTCGATTCTCGGACGGTTCATGTAAAATAACATTTTCTACACTTTCTCGTGTTTGTATTACCTTCGTTGTTTGTCATTCCATGACACAATTGCTTTGTTTCGCAACTCTCTTTGACATCAGAGTTAATGTATGTGATATTGTACCTATCTATGTATCTATCTGTGTATCTATATGTGTATCTATGTGTGTATCTATGTAATATTCTAATGGGTAGAATGAAAATTTCAGCAGGAAAATTACGCAAAGCGTAAATAAACATCTATAAAACCAAAACAATCTTTTGCGACATTATAAAACTGCTGGCGTTTATTTCGAATTTCGAACGCCTTACAGGAGTATTTTATCGGTCCGCGGTTTAGATATTCATGTTCTCAAGCGACGAGTGGCACAATACGGACAGACAGCGCGCCGCACAATCTCCACAATGTCTTCAGTGTGAATTTCCATCTATTGGTAGCTCGCGTCCGCCAGAGCCGTTCCGATAGTTATGAATAGAGAAGCCCTGTCAAACTGAGCGGCTGTCTCTTTGATAACACCGTTCTACGGAAAGCTGTGGCCTGAATAAACTGTACTAAATGTTTCAGTAATTTAAGGTTGTGTCACCTTGAGAAGGGGCTATGTATGATTATCAATAATTTAGTTTTCTTTTAAGGTTTTTGATGTCTTTATATTTACAGACTTAATTATACAGACACTGAAGTCCTTTCGATCAACGTATCGTCAAGACAGGGCCGAGTTGGCTGGGTCACTGTAAACTCGGCTATCGCATCGCCCAATTATTTATTTAATTTAATGTCTTGAATTTAATGAATTAAACAAAAATAATATTGATCGGCCAATGTATAGACAACATATTGAAGAAGTATAATTCTTTTTAATTACGAGTTTATAGCTGTCAAAAATTTACATAATGAATATTAAAAAAAGTCCTGTAAAATTCTGTAAAAATTCGGATCATAGACATCTTCCCTAGAGATTGGATAGACGGATTTGCGATAATCGCCAAGCTTAGCAAGCAATTTGGCGATGGCAGTATCATACGGCTGAGATATTGCTGCTCGTCATCGGTCAGTTAATTTGTAAGGTGGATTTCAACATTTTAAAGGTTTTAGGCATTGCCGTCTTTAACAATCACGATAGCCGAGTGGTTGGGTGATCGGAATTCGAGTCAAGAGACCCGAGATCAATCCCCAAGGCTATATCGTTGGACATAAAGGCCGCGACGGGCTCACTTCCTCTTACTTTGTCCCAAAAAAAAATTCTTCGGTGGTAGGTGGGTCTAAAAGACTTCATTATCTAGACCTCGGTCTAGCTATGTATTGGGAAAGGCGTGAAGATCTTTTTACGACACCCACGGGAAGAGAGGCAAGTGGTTATCTCTTGCATCAACACATCCCCATATGATAGGTTTTGTCATATTTGCCATTCGGTGAGCGGATTATCGATAGCTTTACTACGCATCTCGCACCTTAAACGCTGCTATCTGTTACCGATCTGTTGAACTAAGTCGGATGTTGTTCGAGATGGTTAATACGTCGTTTTGGTGACTACGGTATAGACATCTAAAGGAAGAACGTCCGGCCTCCGTGGACGAGTGGCGTAGATACCGGTTTTCATGGTATCTCTGTGGTCCCGGGATCGCTTACCGGACGGGCCAACGTAGAAAACACTTTTTCTACATTGACCCGGGTTTGGGTGTTTGTGGTATCTTCATTGTCACTAAATCCGTATTATAATTGCTTTAGCTAATTTGGGATCAGAGCAATTTATGTCATGTTGTCCCCCATCCATACATATATGTAATTATTATTATACCGTATACCGTATATTATATAATGTATTATTCAATATAACTTATAAAAGTCACGATAGCCGAGTGGTTGGGTGGTCGGAATTTCAAATCAAGAGACCCCAGTTCGATCCCCAAGTGGCAAGATCGTACCAATGGGTTATTAAAAACTTATGTACGAATTATATCGTAGACTTGGACATAAAGACGGCGACGGGCTCACCACCTGTCACGTTGTCCCGAAGATATCTTCGGTGGAAGGTGGGTCAAAGGGACTTAATTGTCTAAACTAGACGTCTGTCTACCCCTGGGGAATTGCGTGAGATTTACGTTATTTTTATTAGAAACGGATTACCGTACAAAAAAATATCAAACATCTAAAACAAGTGACATCTTTCCGTTCGATTCCGTTATCGTTCCAATATAGCTAGTCCGTTTCGCTATTTTTAGTCGTGCAAAGGAAAACCAGCTCAATAGAAGGTATTGAGATCCGTTGCGTCGGTATGGCCCAACAAAAGCCGCGTGATGTTATAGACGTACGGCAGGTGCTTCCTCCACGTACGACTATTTTGATGTGTTTGTTGGAAGTTTTAGCCTGGTCTGTGTATACATTTTAATTTTTTTTTTTTTGAAGGTACGATAACCGAGTGGTTGGGTGATCGGAATTTGAGACCCGAGTTCGATCCAAAGTGGTAGTCTCGCAGCAATGGGTTTTTTCACAAACTTAAGTACGATTTATATAGTTTGCTCGCACATAAAGACAGCGACTGGCTCACCACCTGTCACATATTAAATTATAAATATCTTCAAGCCATTCCCAAAACAGAGGTGGATAGAAGTCAGGACAATTATATCTCTTCGTTTTATTCTCTTTATACAAATATTATACGATTTGCATGACCAAACTCATTTCGATGATTGAAAAATTTAACAAGCATAAAAAAGAACTGAAATATGAACTAAGTTAAGGAAGTGTCAAACAAATTGTATGAATACGGATACGAGGAAGTGGGTCAAACTTGACCACAAACATACGACTGCATACCTCATTAAATTACTCTATATTCAGTGGTGCAGTTATTTTCTGTATAAAATTAAAGAAACATGATTTCTTCTCGTCTAGTTTAGCTAACAAAATATTGTATAAGTATAGACGTAGTATATCTTCACGCATTTCGCAATACAGGGACAGTCAAAAGTCTAGAAAATGAATTCTTTTCGACCCATTTTAACGGACCTTAATGGAATTATAAGCATAAGCAAAGCAACAAGCGGATTTTTTTTATAAGTTTACTGAAATTCAAATCAACTGTATGTAATTCAAATCAAGTGTATTTTCTCATAGTTGTGATCAAATCTTTCCAATGATAGCTCCACAGTCCAACAAAAAACCAAAGCGATGGGAACTTGAAACGTCGTTGATGCTTTCTCTCTCGCACGTTAAAGCAAAAGGAGCGCACCAGCATTATTTATCCCAAACACGGTTCCCTCCAACGGATCTTAGATTGTAGGCGCATCCGCTTTGGAAATCGGGTGCAGACGGGATGCATTTCGTACACGTGCAGTTTTGTATACGATGCGATTGTGATTGCACTTTCATCGCTCCGTTGCTTGTATCAGGAGGCTGTTTTATTATTATTGAACCTAATAATGCCTATGTCAATAACAAGCAATGAAGTAGAAACAAGGAATTGTAACCGAAATTAACAATTTTAATTAGTGATATTAAATTAAAAAGTGATATTTAAACTTTATTTACTTTGCATGTTTCTGATGCTTTACTGAAAGGCTTAAAGCGGCTATATTGTAAGCGCTTTTTGCGAATAAGCGAATAGATTTTGGTCTGACTGATTAATTAAAGCTGATTAATGAAAAATTATGATACATATCTAAGCGTCAGATACTAAATCAACTGGAATATATTTTCGGGACAACGTGACAGGTGGTAATCCGTCGCCGTCCGTTATATCCAAGCTAACTACATAAATGGTACATAAGTTTTTGAAAAAACCCATTATTACGAGCCTGCCAACTAGGGATCGAACTCGGGTCTCTTGACTCAAATTCCGCTCACCCAACTATTCGGCATTCGGAATTATAACAAAAAATTAAATAAGTATATAAAGACTTTCTTTAAAGGCAGCGAAATGTGCATGGGAACGTCTACCTAGAAAGTTAAATACCTCAAATATATTTGAAGCCGGATTGGAAAGTTTCCTACGTTTCGAGGTATGCTCCGGTAGTTACTGTTTGGACTACCTTTTCTCTAGAGTTATTCAACAAAAGACAATTATGCATGTTCTATCAAATTGTTGCTTCTTTTATAATTCTCAAGATTTATAGTACAATAACGTAGTTTTTAGGAACTTTTTTATTCCAAAACTACCTTTATTCGAAAATCCTTTTATTTATAGTTGAAAGTTTGATTCTGATTTTCCCTTCGGTGGCGTATTCTGATTTTGGCGAATAAACGAAATAAACAATCTTCAATTAAAGAAACAAATAAATAAACAATTTTATGAATCTTCTTTTTGCTAAAAAAGTTAGTTTTTATGCAGTACAAGAGTTTTAAGGTTTTCACACCGGCGGAAGGTAAGGGGTAGGAAAGATCTTATAAATTGACATGACAATATATCTAAGTTAACATTACTCTAATGCTTTAGCTTAAAACATGCTCCACATGCCTAACGTAAATGTTTTCAGCGTTGCTATTTCTAAACATTGTGTCATGCATTTTCAAGAAATACACATAACAACGACCTAAAAGCGATCATGAAAAGTAAAATCACTGTCATTCTAATTACCGACCCAGTTGCAACTGAAACAATGGCGTAGATTTCGCATTTAAATTTCAAATTGGTACAAGTGTGCTACCTTGCGGCACGCCCGGCGTACGTTACGCGCGCCGATGCGTCGGCCTTGTCTATTTCCATTGGGTTATAGTGATTTTATTGTATTACGAAATGATGTCAATAGCATCAAACAATTTTTTTTAATGCAAAAATATAAGCCTGTAAGGAAAAATGCTATGTGCCTACTGATACGTACAACACTTATAATTTTTTTAAGTATAAAGCAAGTTCGATATTTGGCATATTTTAAGTTGACGCGAAGAAGTAAAAAGGTATGATTTACATGATAGTATCTGTTTATTATACTTAAAATTAAATAAATGAATCATTAATTGTTGAAGAAGAAGCGAAAGAGGTGTGTAAGGATCGTGACACTTGGTTCACAGATCTGTTCTCTCTAGCTACCCCGTAGGGACTGTGGGTGAAGATAGATAAATAAATAATAATTGTTGACAAGTCACGATAGCCGTGCTGAGTGATCGGAATTTAAGTGAAGAGACCCGAGCTCGATCCCCAAGACTATTATTTCGATTGCTTGGAGATAAAGATGGCGACACGCTCCCCACCTGTCACGTTGTCTAAAAAATGTCTTCGGTAGGTGGGTCGAAAGGTCTTAACTGTCTAGACCGCCGTCTACCTCTATATTGGGAATGGGATCAAGATATTATTTTTGATAATGGTTGATATTTAAAACTCATGTAAGAAACTCATACTAATGTCATATAGTGGTTATACTTTCTTTGGTTTCGTGTCTACATCAAAATTTCCTCATTTATGTAAACTGTTCACCCATGTTCGCTATCGCTGGTAAAGTGGAGAAACGTTCCTAACAAATTTTTCGCGAATACAAGAAAACGCGAAAGAGTAGGAGGAAAGAGATTATCAGAGAAGAATTTCAAAACGTTGCCATTTAAATATAATTAAAACTGCGATCAAAATTTTATCACATGATTGTGGATTTTTTATTCCGACAATAATATAAGTTCTTTTTTCCTCACTGGTAGATGAAAGGTCACAATATTGCTCTAAAAGATTTCAAATTTTGTATCGGTTTTTACTTTTTGTCCTATAGTGGAATATTTCGGAGAGATTTCATGTTTTGTCAAATTTGAAAAAAAAGTTAGACTTTACATTTTGAATATTCGTGTGTTCTAAAATCTGAATTATGGCATTTTAATCAACATATGTACTACTGTATATTATCGTTGAAAATTGAATCGCGACACTAAAATCTGTTCGATAAAAATAAATGTCAATCGAATGGAACTAGAATACTATGTAGACAATGTTAGTAACTACCAGCATTCTAGATTTGCATGCTGATACGCAAAGCGAAGGTTATGGTGGAACAGGGAAAACAAAACAGTGATGTGCCAGGTACAAAAAAAAGATTTAAATATATAAACTTAGTAAAAGCGAAGTCACGATAGCCGAGTGGTTGTGTGGTCGGAATTTCGAGTCAAGAGACCCGAGTTCGATCCCCAGTTGGTAGGCTCGTACCAATGGGTTTTTCAAAAACCTTAAGTACGAATTATATCGTTGGCTTGGACATAAAGACGGCGACGGGCTCACCACCAGATACGTTGTCCCGAAAATATCTTCGGTGGAAAGTGGAACAAAGGGACTTAATTGTAGTACTAGATCTCTGTCTACCCCTGTATTGGGAATTGCGTGAAGCTATTTATTTATTTTATTTTAATAAAAGCGTTGGTATACTTTAAAAAAATATAAAACGACTATTATTGATGTATCATTATAATAAAATAACCCAGGAAAAGGACCCGGTTCAAAATAAAGGAAGCTAAGGTAGCAACTAGAAATAAATGAATGTCTCTAATATAAAAATAATTGTACTTCTTACTAGATTGAACGAAGAAATGTCGTAATTCCTTTAGAGTGGAAATAACTCGGGGTTGATGACCCAGTACAGACTGATACAAAACATAATGATAAAATTAAAATTAAAAGGGCAACGGTCTAAGAATAAAACAATTTTCTCTCAGATATCTGCTCGTGATACAAAATAAATTTGCTTTTTTTTTCTAAGAAGATCTACTTACAGTTCATATTTTTCTTGATTTGTTGTCTCTCGGAGACATAATTGTTCACACAAAGGATTTGTGTTATTATAACGTTTAAGCATATTTCATTCATTTTATACATGCATAGAAAATCACGTCTATTTTTTTAACCTTATGGGTAAAAAGAGATCCTGACATACTTCTCTTGGTGCGTCTACTTTCACCAGTCTCTTCGTACTTGCACGTTGGTGAAGGGTATCTTAGAGAAAATTAGTTAGTGCATGAATAAAAAAATAAGAAAATATTGAATAAAAACTTTATAAAGCGTCATAATATGCCAAGCAGAGCATGTTTATCCAGCTGTTGATATTGATTTGAGATAACATCAAAACGGTAATTATGTAAGCCGCATATTTTTATAATTAGGCACGTTAACTCGTGCCGACTCATTCAATTAAGCGAATTAACGGAGAAGATGAAATGAGTCAGCGTTTTCTTGAGCCTCTGGGTCTTTATATGATTGCGAATTTATCAATAACATGACAAAAGACACGGCAGCCTAGTGGTAAGGTGGTCGGAATTTCGAGTCGAGACCCGAGTTCGATCCCCAGGTTGCAGGCTCGTACCAATAGGTTTATTCAAACACTTATGTACGAATTATATCGTTGGTTTGGATATATAGACGGCGATGGGAGACCCCTGTCACGTTGTCCCAAAAATGTCTTCGGTGAGAAAGCGGGTCGAAACGGCTTAATTGTCTAGACCTCGGTCTACTTCTGTATTTTGAATGGCGTCAAGATATTTGTTTATTTATTTTATCAATTAAACAACTATGATACTCATAGGTACTGAAGGACGACCATACATTTGAACAAGCAATTCAATTCCTTTGCATCGACTTTCGTGGACGAGTGACGTACTACGTCCACATACTGAGGTTTCCCGACCGGGTCAGTGTAGAGAACCTTTTTCTACATTGTCCTGAGTCTTCATTTATGTGGTAGACCGTTGTTTCCGATTACATAACACAAGAGTTGCTATAGCTGCTTACTTTGAGATAAGAGCAATGTAAGCGATGTTGTCCCTAGCTGTGTATGCAAAGATTTTTATATTGAAAATCAGTTGTAGTTACTCAGACCAGTATCTCCTTTACTATAATAAAATTTGAAGTATTTGCAGTATGTGTAAAGAATCCTGTGACGCAAATAGCGATTAGAAATTTAAATTTGGCGGAAACTAAAACCCATGAATATTGTGGTATGTAATCTCGGAACAAATTAGTTTCGGTAAGAAATTGAATCGTAATAGCTCATAGTATTTTCCAGTTCCACGCTTTGGTATAAAACAGTACGAGATGCCTATAGTACACATAGTTACGTATACATACGATGAATTACTATGCACACAATAACATTGACAAGTTGACAGAAAATTGAAATTTAAAAGATGCACATAATTCGCTCTGTTCAGTACCAGGTCGCAAAGTCAGTTGCAACTGGCCTGAACCAGTTCGAACCGGTTACGCGGACAATTACGAACTGCATCTAGTTTTGTGTATTTTAACTAGGGCTAGGTCGGTCTATGCTTTAGAACCCTTGAATTTAGAAGGTCAACAAGAAACTGTGAATATAATAGACTCGATGAAAGAGTTACTTTTAATGGATGCCAGACGCAGAAGTAAGTTTTTAGATTTAAGATAGCCGAGTGGTTGGGTGGTCGGAATTTCGAGTCGAGAGACCCGAGTTCGAGCCCCAGGTGGCAGGCTCGTACCAATGAGTTTTTCGCAAACTTATGTACGAATTATTTCATTATCTTGGACATAAAGACGGTGACGGGCTCACCACCTGTCACGGTGTCCCGAAAATATCTTCGGTAGAAGGTGGGTCGAAGGGACTTTATTGTCTAGACTAGACCTCTGCCTACCCCTGTATTGGGATTTGCGTGAAGATATTTATTATTTTATTATTATCTGTAAGAAATGATGGTTGATAAGTTATACTCTTGTGTATGTTTCTAATGTCACAGGTTTTTTTAAACATACGGTCAGAGAGACGACAGCAACTTCTCTCACTACCCTCAACGAATTATTATAACTCTACTATAGAGCATAAAAACAAAAGTATTGGAGATTTTTAAATTTGTACTATATCGTTTTATGTAGCCTTATTCATATCTTTACACATAATTTCGGATGGGGTAACTATCAAATATCTTCCGCTTTTATCAAATCTATCATTTCCTTGAACCACGCGTGTCTTTTTAGTCTTTACTTTCGCGCTGCATATTTTCTTCACCATTCGCTCTACGCCCATTACTTACACGCAACCAAACTATCGAATGCACTAAATAGTTAAGGCTACTAACATTCTTAATATAATTTATAATATCTTGCTAAACATAAATAGTACAAATAGCTTGAACATTAAGACGGCGAACAGCGCATTGCTGTCCCGTTTAAGTTTTAGTGGAAATTGAGTCGAAATTTTGAATTTAAGAACGAAATTGAAGGAAAATGTCTTAACCTGTCTGTCCAGTATGGGAATATTTTATGACGATATTAGAAAATCTATCATAACACATGACTTCTATTATGCACAGCATACAGAGTGTAAAGTTGCAAGATGTCTCAAACAACCCTTTAAAAGCGCTGCAAAAAATAGACATAGTTGTTTATGATTTTAATTAAGTTCATCTTTCAAATGTTTCTGACAAATATCGTTGCAATTAGAAAAAAATACAACGAGTGGCAGCCCTGATAGCAAATTTATTCTGAGACTCAAGGTTTCGTCTTTATTTATATTAAACGATACGTTAGCGCTTTGATTTAATGTATGAGCGGCATAAACGATTTTATTTATCACTTATTTGTTGGATTCATATGAAGGCTTATATATCTACATATATGACATTATTTGGTTTATATTTTTATAATCTAGCAATTTCATAAAATGTTGAATAAACATTTAGCAATTTTATTTTTGATGTTCATAAATAAGATCTCGATTACAGAAAGAAGAATTAAAAGAGATTTTATAACACGAAAAATATGGGTTTCACTATATCAACTTATTTACAAATACTGCGCTTTTTTTCTATTACCTATGCAAAAAAATAAGTGATTAGACATAACTTAATCGACCTACTTCTACGGTTTTAAATTGTTTTATGAATTGTGTCAAAAAATCTAAAACTGTTTTATTTCTTCTCCAATAACTGATACCACCATCAAATATAGAAGTCAGACAGAAGAAATGACTGTCAGCACTTGTAATTACGTTTAATATTAAGAAAGATTATTCTTTGTATAAAAAAATCAGGTAAGAAAACGCCTCCAAAACCGATTTAAATGCTACAAGACAGGTCTAGAAGATCTGCTTAAAAATAGTACTTCCGAAAATTAAATTAAGTTTTTTTATTAAAAAAATATATATAAAAAATATCTTCACGCAATTCCCAATACAGGGGTAGATAGAGGTCTAGTCTAGATATTTAAGTCCCTTCGACCCACCTTCCACCGAAGATATTTTCGGGACAACGTGACAGGCGGTGAGCCCGTCGCCGTCTTTATGTCCAAGCCAACGATATAATTTGTACATAGGTTTTTAGAAAAACCCATTGGTACAGCCATTTAAGAATCGAACTCGGGTCTCTTGACTCGAAATTCCGACCACCCAACCACTCGGCTATCGTGACTTTTAAGTAGTATCGGAAGTATTTTTTATTAATTTATTTAATCAAACAACAAATTTATATTTTTTATAGAGAACATAAAATTATGTTGACGGTTAAAAGACGTTGAAAATTCAAATTTAAACCAACATGGCGTAATAGTACACGCTACAAATTTGACAAACGTTATTTAGCTTGAATGTCAAATGTCTAACACGCCTCTTCACACAGAGCAACGTCTTTATATCAACTGCATCTGCTAAAGTCATCGGCCATAATTGCTCCTTGTTACAATGTTACCATGTGTTTGACCAGACTACTAGCTGATACCTTTCATTATACGGTACAACGTAGAGCAAAAATAGAATGGTTAATTGTTTATGTTAACCCGTTATGTTACAAAGAATTTATTTATAATACAGATGTAAAAAAATCGTCACTCCATCCATAATACTGGCGTCGACTGAGGTCTAGGCAATTAAATCCTTTCGCCGACTTTTAACTGCCACTCGTTGTATTTTTTTCTAATTGCAACGATATTTGTCAGAAACATTTGAAAGATGAACTTAATTAAAATCATAAACAACTATGTCTATTTTTTGCAGCGCTTTTAAATGGTTGTTTGAGACATCTTGCAACTTTACACTCTGTATACTTTTAACCGAAGATATTTTGTGGGGCAACGTGAGAGATGGTGAGTCTATCACCGTCTTTGTGTTCAAGCCAACAATAAAAATTGTACATTAGTTTTGAATAAACCTATTGTTACGAGCTATATGGAGATCGAACTCTGTCCTTGAGTCTCTTGACTCAAAATCCTTTCACCCGACCACTCGACTGGTAGCCGATATCTTTTATGATAATAATATATTACTCCATTCCTTCTCGCAGGTTTCGTTGGAGCTTAGGGAAAAGCTCTGAAAAAGGCAGTGAGTACTGATGACTACTGACGGATGGAAGATTCACCATTATAAAAAATACTACATCAAAATTCATTTTACAATTTTTTTATAACCTATAGTAACTTGCTAAACATAAATGGCATAAATTGCATGAACATTAAGACGGTGATAGATTCAGCAACGGTCATCTTGTCCCAAATAAGCCTCGGTGCAAAGTGGGTTGAAAGAGCTTCATTGGGTGTACCACTGCCTGTGTGGAAAATTGCATGTAAGGTGTGAGGTGTCTTTGTCAACAATCCTAGTCCGGTTTTAATCTTCGACAGTTTAAATTATGAAGTGGACGTGTAAATGAATGACAAGTCTTATACTATTAAATAACTATGCTTAGCTGACCATGCCTGGGTTATTGAGAAAAATGTGCCCCGAAATTATGTTTCTTGACATTTATGTACATACAAAATTTTAGTCGCCACCGAATGAGTGAAGACCGAATGGTGGATAAATATATTACGCGAAAGTTAACATTAACAGGTGTCCAGGTAGGCCGAGATCAACTTATTAAGAGTAAACTTGGTCAAGAATACTCGGATACCTATACCGTGCATGACTGAAGAAAATGATGAATTTGAAAAAAGCGAAAGAGGGATGTAAGGATCGTGACACTTGACGGTCGGTTTCCTCTGGCTACCCCGTTAGGGATTGTGCGTGAAGATTAGTAATTACAGTATCGGACGTTAAGAGCACTAAATTACATTATTAAATAAAGAATAGAAGAAAAACATGGACTAACCTTTCAGGGTGGTGTCGAGTCTGAGCGAGCCGTTGGATGAGCCAGGCTTGAGGCAGAGGAGGCGGCACCAGCCCGCCGCCCAGCGCCGCCAGCGCTGCCAGCATCTGCTGGAACTGCACACACCAATCCGTGTACGCCTGCTATCGTAACATGCATATACACTAACCATCTTACTACTTAACTTAGAATAATAATATTTTGAACAACAGACACTAAGAAGTAGTGTCTTGGTAACAATCAGAAGAAAATGCCCGCACTCTAAGGCCGGCAACGCATCTGCTATGCCTCTGGTATTGCGGGTGTTAATGGGCGGCGGTAATCACTAACCATCACGTGAGCCACCTGCTCGTATGCCTCCCTTTTCTATAAAAA
Source organism: Sericinus montela (assembly GCA_029286605.1). NCBI lineage: Eukaryota > Metazoa > Arthropoda > Insecta > Lepidoptera > Papilionidae > Sericinus > Sericinus montela. The sequence continues at coordinate 3,622,789 of JAGSMR010000030.1, read as the reverse complement.
AAAAAGGAAGAAAATATACATGTCAAAAACAAAATAATCTAATGAGTGAGGATTTGCCCCTTGTTGGATTCTAACCATCAGTAGATCGTTAAATTTATAACTAAATTTAATTTCAATTACTAAATTAATCTGCTATTAAATAATCTGTTTGTAGTGCATAGTACGAATTCTCTTTAAATATCTGACTACTAGATTTTTTACTTGGGCATCACGCGTTATCACATGATTTAATGTTTAGCTGCTGAAATTTGACTTTCTTCAAATAATGTATGTAATGACAACGCACACTCTAAACAGCTAGTAGAATATGCCGCTGCTCAGTCAGTAGACTTTAAAATAGAAATAAGATTCTTGAAATAATGAAAAGAAAGAGGCAAAGATGAAGAAGAAGGTGGCTTTCAGGCATATAATAACAAGAGAATTCGTATGAGTAAGGTATTCCTTTTACGAGTCGGTTGGAAATTTTAAAAAAGAAATATACATAAACTAAAAACGGAGACATTTTCACCGTCTCAAAAAGCTTCAGTGAAATGTGTGAAATCCAGAGAAAATTCCCAGTATTGGGAATACGGTAGAATGTTTCTTTTTATCGAACAAAAGTTTCAAAATGAAGTTACACGATAGTTAACTGGTTGGTGATAGAATTTTAAAACAAGGGACTCGTGTTCGATTCAAGGGATGATTTCTATTAGCATTGACCTTTTTAATGTAAGTTTCAAGATCGAATATAATCTCTCAACAATGTTCAGTTAAGAATCAAAGAAATTAAAAGCTAAAAAAAAAATTAAAGAGCTGTATGAAAATTTATTCCCTTGACGTAAACAGACGTATTTGATAAGGGTAAAGTAATAAATCACCTTCTATGAACAGGCAGCGATGAATTATTGGAGGTTCTTTAATCCTGGTTTACTAATGTTGAATCAAAAGTAACGCTAATGCCACTTTCTCATTCAACTCTATTTTTCCTCAGATAGTGCAACCGTGCCCCCTGTTCATACGTGTCATCAGACAAAGAAGGGTTAGAAATGCGAATGCCTGAGTATTTGCGCTAATGCTTTGTACACTATCATCATACATTTTGCTTGAATGACAGCTTCTGCTAGAAGCGAGAAGTGGATATTTGCACATTTTTTTTAAACTTTAAGATCACATGCTTCATATTATGTAAATGTTTCACATCAATTAGGCTTTGTAGTCTTTTCATCTCATACAAAGAATATGTAATCACAAAATTTTTAATTTGTTTTAAACCAAATTTTAATTGCCAACCATAGTAATATTGCAAGTGGATAAAATTATTGCTTTTAAAATGCTAATAGCGTACAAGGTCTTATGCATAAAAGTTTATTGAAATTATAAATTTAATAAATGAAACTCTGTTATGAATGCTATTTATATAAATAACAATATTATTAGGAATATACAAATAAACCTGTTATCATATCTGAGCAGCTGTCTGTTTGTACATAGTAAACATGTGCGATGTCTAAATTCATATCATTGTAAATAGACATGTTATCAAAGACAAATTTGTTTTATTTTAAAAAAAAGTGGGACCTTTTAATTACTTTTACTTCTAAACAGAATCATATTTTAAAAATTATCTAATATCTGGTTAAAGATGATAGATTCTGAAACGCGATTAAATTAATTTTCTTTTTAAATATAATTCTTTTATAGACATATATATTCGTATACTGAGGCTTCTGATGTTTTACTTTGTAGTATTTTGATAATTGATTAGACTCTTTCCGATCCTCAACCTGATAAAATGAAAATCTTTGATCACTTTGAAATAGAAGAGACAACATATAATATTCGGTACAATGAAAGTTTTTAAGATACGATAGTTTTTTGATTGGATTTAAACTGTCTGAAATGGATGAATATAGCATAAAGCTTGATGAGACAATTGATATATTACATTGAAGTCATTTGAGGGGTTTTTAATATATATTAATGTATATAATAGATTTAGTGTTACCTGTGCTATGGCTTGAGGACTTTGCGCCTGCAGTTGGAGCTGCAACATCTGCTGCAGCAATGGAGGGGCGCCTGCGGGGCTCTTTGCCCCCGAAACCGAGCTGCTATCCGACTCTGACGCTGGACTCTGTCAAAAAAGAATAGAAATTGTATTTACGAGTACGTATTGACGAGCACGTATAAAATCCATCAGTTGGACAATTCAAGTTCTGTCTCCATAAAGAATGAATGAATGAAATATGCTTTATTGTACACCAAAACATTAAATAAACAAAAGACATACAAAAATTAATTAAGGTTCAATTGGCGGTAAATAAGTAAAGTTTGTAAATTCGTTACTGTGTATAAAGGAGATGATCTTTGCATCTGATGATCGATTAAATAAATATCTACACCCTATTCCCAACACCGGTGTAGACAGGCCTAAAAATCAATAAAATCTTTGCGACCTATCTTTCTCCGAAGACTATTTGCGACAACGTGACAAGTGGTGAGTCTGTCGCCATCCTATTGCCCAATCGTACATAAGTTTTAAAAAACCTCATTGGTTCTAGCCTACCAGCTGGGGATCGAATTCGGACCTCTTGGCACGAATTCTGATCACCCGATAACTCGGCAAACGTAACTTCAATCTGACTTCAAGTAATGATCTAATTCTGTAAGTTCATATCGGCCTGTTGAAGTCCACTGCAGGACATAGGTCTTTCCCATAGGTAGGATTTGCCATTACCGACGAATTATTAAATGATTATTTTAACTAAACTATCCGTGTTTTTATAAAAGTATACAAGAGATAAAAACAAAGTAGCGGGGAAAAGTTCGTCAAATAATAAAAAAAGTTATTTTAGAATCTTAATCGAAACATCTCTGTGCCGATGACTAATAGCTCTATGCAAGATCTAGTATTAATAAGGCACTGAATTCCAATTTAGAAATAGTTGAACATTGGGCTTCACGTTATTGAATTACTGTAAATCCCCCGAAATATCAATTAATATTGGTTGAAAGCTCGAGACCTCTACTAGGCATTAACTATACCTTTTGAGATCTATATGCTATGATGATGAAAATAAACATTAAATAAAGATAAAATTAAATAAATAACTAAGATAATGGACATTGAGGGCAATTATGCTACAAAAATCACAATTACGAATTAATTTTCCTCGTACTTTGCAATAGTTTCGTATAATTATACGATTGCTATGAAATAAATTTATTAAGGTAAAAGAAACGAATTGTTTCGAAAGTTAAAAAAAACTCATACAATAAGGTTATTTGACTTAGAAATAAGAACAAAGAACCTTAAAAACATTGTTTGAAGGATTTATCCGCCAGCTATTCTGTTTACCAATCAACATTTCAAAAACCATCTAAATATGATGTTAGAAAATAGTCTCATTTATTTTTCAAGTTTTATTTTATCTTCATGCACAGTCCCTGACGGGGTCTTTGTTTATTTCTTTTTTTTTCATGCCACCAGAATGTCTCCTGCGCTACTAGACTGTAAATACTATAAACAAAAACAACATTAAAATACAACGCTTGAAAATGTAATTGTGTTTTATTGTATTTACCATAAAAAATTTCAAGAAATTGTATCAAATATGTTACTGAGTTAAATAATTTAGTCCTTTCGATCCACATTTCGCCGGAGCATATTTGGGACATTGTGACAGGTGATGAGCCTGTCGCTGTTCACGCAGAAAACATACAATGACATATTTGAGAGTGAGCCCAGTAAAGAGTAAAATCATGCGATTAAAATATGCTCGTATATAATTTTAAGTTATGAAAAATATGACTTCACATTTTAAATTCCGTTCTTCAACTGTGTGCTATGAATATAAAATCTTTGGCAACAAAAATTTTGAAAGCTCTTAACCTAAATTCCGGATATAGTAATAAAGTGCCAGTGGCGTGTAGACTTTCCACATTTCACATTAGAGCCTACTTGTATTTAAAGCGTCCGTGCCTTCGGTAGCACTGACCAGAGACAATATTTTTTTACTTTATAATTATTTTTTTAGGCTTATAGCGTGAATCTGACGATAGTGGCTCCAAAGAATGAAATATAAGAGCAGAGCTTTGCCATCGCACATTGAAAGAAGAATGTAGTGACTAAGTTTTACCTAACTTTAGCTAATTTACTTTTGCAACAGTGATAATCTAATAGAGAATATATTATGAACAATCGTGAAATGAAGCAAAAAGTATTAATTAAGTGCACTGAAAATGACTGTCCATAACGATAGTTGCATGCGAATAGTTTAATTACAATAAAAAAAAAAAAAAAAAATGGCGACATGTTTCGATGAGTAAACATAAATAGCCTCTGAAGGTGAGCACTGTGCCAGGGGAAATAAATACAATGCTGTTTTATGTTTGGTCCGTCGTTTGTCCTCTTTTTTCGAAAAAAAAAAGTTAATAAAGACGGACAAGGTTAATAAATTTCCTACTTCAATTAAATGAAGATAATTGTCCTGAATTATTTTAATTAATTAGCGTAGTTGTGTATACCAAACGGTTTTTTACAAACTCTTTTTATTTTTAAAGCCCTATGTATGGTTGGCATAAATCAACTCTAAAATGAGGTTGTAGAAAGAAATGTCCCAATTTTCCTAGGTCAACCTCACTTGTTACCGATTACACTCTGATGTTTCTGAATGAGAGCTATTTCACATGAGAGCAGAGCAGCAAATCTGAGTAGTGAGCAGTATTGCTACTGTTTGTAGGTGCTACAATTTTTGTAGCATCAAAAAGTAGCAGTTTTGCTCTGTTTACTGTGCCCATTACAGAATAATATGGAGACATACAGAGCTTTAGATGGATGCAACCTGTGTATGAGAAAATTAAAATATACGCATGATAGTTCTATTCGTTTTTCATATCTTCAGCACCGAATTTAATCTGGCTGATAAGAAAGAAATAGAAAAAAAATAACACGTCATTTTAAAACTCTGGCTTCGTACATAATCGAGTTTCTTCTAAATCACGCAATGCAGCTGTCATTTTCATCATTACAACCGAAGGCTGGTTTTTATCAGGTTCGATTTTCCTGTCGTTTCTCGAAACGTTTTCCGCCTATTTCACAAATAAATTGCAACTACAAGAACGAGGATAAAATTTGTAGTTTCAAACATATTTAAAAATTGTTGTTCAAATCATGTACGTGTTTTTCTAATATTCAATATTATATTGCTTGATAGTTGTATATGAATGCAGTTTAGAAGAATTGTAAGAAATTAAATAAATAACTAAATATCTTCACGATTCCCAATACAGAGGTAGACAGAGGTCTAGTTTAGACAATTAAGTCCCTTTGACCTAGACCTTCCAGCGAAGACATTTTCGGGACAACGTGACAGGTGATAAGCCCGTCTTTATGTATAATCCAACGATGTTATTCGTACATAAATTTTGTAAAAACCCATTGGTACGATCCTGCACCCAGGGGATCGAACTCAGGTCTTTGACTCGTAATTCCGATCACCCAACCACTCCGCTATCGAGACTTTGTGACGTAAAAAAATTAGAATTTTCTTTTTAAAATATATTTTTATGTTTCACGTATATACCACTCCCTTTTCACGTGGGTCTCATAAGAGGCTACTAAGGTAAAATGTCTCAAAACTAACATTGAATACTGAAGTCTTAAAACTAATAAAGATAAAAATTTTGAATAATACTGGATCAAAATACTGTATATCGATGACGGGCAGTAGCGTTAAGGTGCGGGGTGTCTAGTGCTGCGATCGCCAATCGGCTTACCAAAACGTGGCGATTATGGCAAATCCTTTCTTACTGGAGAGGCCTGTGTCCAATGATGATGATGATGATGACTTTTTGGGACGGACCATGTTGCCGGAGGTACATAGCGTACAACATATAGTAATATATACATAGTTACATTATTAATACATAAATAATAATATAAACAGCTGCATAGCTATTTTTTTCGAATGTAAAAGATATTGTTAACAATGTAATAGTCGCGTTTGTAGCGACTTACGAAGAAACGACGCAGCATACCCTATTTTTGTATGATTTTGTATAGAACAAATTTTCAGTTTTGCTCCAGAGCATACGCTGAAAGAAAAGGAAAGGACAAAGACCAACATCCCTTAATGATAGCGTATGGAGGAAAGTCACATGGATATTTAGACCGAGGAAAAGTTACAATACATTTTTATAAAATGTAAGTTTTTTTTGTAGTTAAGTATTTTTACTGCGTAAGTAAAGGAAAGATGCAAGAAGTTTTATTTTTAAATAGTTTAAATTTATATCTATGACACTAACAACTATACGTCTTTAATATGTCAAAGCAGAGTAAATAAGAGATGCAGAAGTTCAAAGGTGTGCCTTTATATTTCAACTTATGTCTAGTTTTAATTTTTTTTCACGTTATTTGAACACTAGTTCCTGCCAGTGACTTAGTCCGCGAATAGATATATACTTTACCATTAAATTTACCGGCGTGAAAGAGTAAAGAACAGCCTATATCCGCCTCCGAACCTGGGATACTACGAAAAATCCAGCTGCAGACACTTCCCTCATGAACCGTTTATTTTGCAAGGTAAGATGTATCCTAAGTCTTATTCCAGGTCATAAACTATGTGCCCATATGTGATTGAAACTGGGGTTGCATGAAGGTGGGTCGAACGGACTTCATTGTCCAGACCTCTGTCTACTGCAATTTTAAAGATAAAAAGACTATCTTAGACAGGACTATATTAGTTCAATTTATTGGAATAGACTTTGATAATTATGCGTAAATTTATATATATAAACATTGCCTTGTATAAAGTTAAAAGATTAATTGTTTGAAGAACAAAAATTACACGAGTACATAGATGAAATGATTAAAAGATATTGCTGGAATACATAAATTGTTTTCTATGGAGATATCTAATACATCCATGTTTATAATTATCAATTGTAGAGTCATTTAACAAAAAAGGTAAAAAACAAAACGCAAAGCAAAACGACCATAAGGAAATAAACGTTTTCTAAACAAGGACATGTTACATAAATGTATCGTTAGTGAAAAACACATTGTATCTGTCAACTTATATAACCTTCGTACGTCTAAAAAAAACTAAATACATATCTAACAAACACACGAACCGGAGCGAGCACCGGCCAGTTGGGCTCACCTTGACGTTTCGCTAATCACGTCCACCTTGAATATTAACTAACGGATTGTTTAGCCGCCATCAACACGTGAACACCTACCTAACTTGTATACTTACGTTATCTTCCTCCACAAGGAAAGACGACGGAGCGTTCAATTGCGCAGAATGCCGCGCACTTCACGAACTGGCCCGTCAACTTGACACCGTGCCAAATACGAAAAAAAAAAACAAAAGAAAAGAAGAGAAAAAATCTCCGGCTTATTTTTAAATATCGAATTCTCGCCAGCGCAATAATGTTATAATACTTTAATTAAATTTGATTCAATTTAAATATAATATTGTGAGTAATGATTTAAAAAAATGCTAAAGTCAAATTTGGGAAGTGAATTGGCGATCGCAGTACTGAAATTATGCATATTAGACGCTGCTGACTAACAATGGTCTGCCGAGGTTTGGTCTGGTATTATAGAATGGAATACCATTCCGCAATCTTACAGTAGCAAAAGACATTTAGAAAGCTACTCCTTTGGTTGTCCCATAGACATCCACGGGATGTAAGGGGTATATTCTTATATTGTAGCCACATGGCTTTCCTTACAAATTAACATAATCTTTTTTTTAACGCACTTACAAGAAAAAACTATCTAGTTTTTATTTGTAAATTCGCTACCATCATCAGTAGATTGAAAAATAAGTATCTGATACGACAGTGTATAACAAAACCATTTAATTACTTTCTAAGTATCGATGTTATATTAGTTAAAAATGGCTAAGCTAATCTAAACAATGTAAAATCAGTGTAGGTTCCGATTAGTTTCGGATTTTTCGCCGTTTTTATTTAATAATTTCTCACGAAATTTTGATGTATGATTTAAATTTTTGTATGTTAATAGGAATTTTATTGGTAAATACTTAAAAATATTTTTGAGTTCTTCGTTAACTATTTTAATATAGTAGGCACTTTCGTAGGGCCTAGAGGCCTAGAGAATGAAGTCCTTTCAACCATCTTTATACCGAAGCTTAGTTTTGGACTATTATTTGGAGTTTATTTTTTGAATGCTACTTAATACATTTAAATTTACTTCATTTATACTCAGGTATTTTTCTTTTTCAGCAGTAATAGTTTCTTTTTAATGCTATTTCTTATTTATAACATGTCGGTTCTATTATATAACTATATATAATGAAAAATAACGTATGACGGTTCATATATTTCAATGTAAAAGTTAGTATTTTCGTTGCCAAAACTAGAATTTTTAAACGGTGAGCCATTCACATTTATATCCACATACTTTTTCAGAATCAGAACAACGGGATATGTGAACATTAATGTTGATTGTTTTTTTTTGGAAGTCTCACAAAAGTGTGACATGGAAACATTTCATATGTGGTTTTAAATATTATATTCTACATGAATAGACCATATACATGTTATAAAAATATACTATTACCTCTCTTCCCGTGGGCGTCGTAAGAGTCGACTAAGAGAAAAGCCATGGAAATGTTATTGGCGGAAAGTTGGCGATATAATATATATTTAAGTGGACGTCTAAGGCGCAATATCTGGTACTCGCCAATCCGCTTGACAAGGGCTGATATCCCATAGTGAAGTTTTAGAGGCACTTATGCGTGTATGTAATTGTAAACAGTAGATAAATTCAGTATTTTAATTCGATATATAAACAATCGATTTACTTTAAAACTAAGCACTTCGTACATTACAGTAAAGGTAAAAACAACACAATATACAACATAAATACTATACAAATAAAATAATAAATAATATATAAACATAATATACAAATATGGTGATTAGCACACACACATTGTAGTGAATATTTGCTGGTAAAAATATTGACACATGACACTGTTATTTATTATATAGATAGATGATATGTCCCAAAAATGTCTTCGGTGAAAGGTGGGTCGAAAAGACTTAACTGTCGAGGCGTGAAGATATATTTTTTATTTTGTATATATTATATATAAATAGATAGAATTGTTATTCATTGTAAATATTTTTCTCATATATCTATAGCTTTTCGCATGCGGCCGACGACAGAAACTATAAATGGCAGAAGCCTAATTGAATAACTACACCTATATGATTTATTTATGACCTATATATTATTTATGACCTATATTTATTATTTTTTTATGACCTATATAACTTCAAAAATTACGATAGTAGTAAAAAATATTTTGGAGAGATAAAAACCGTCCTTGGTGTACATACATCGAGAAATGAGTAAGTATGCAATTTAAAGTCAATCGTAAATTTAGGCGGATGATATTTCGTTTATATATAGATTAAAGCTTTCCTAATCATTTTTTTCTAATTTTTTCTAATCGTTTGACTACTTGAAATTATATTCAAAGCATTCTATATTAGTTACATAGAATTTTTAGTATTTATTTAGTTTGTGGATTGTTGTATTGTCAATTGAATTAGAAGTCTTCATAGCTATAAAAAGTGGATTAGGTCTTGTGGCAAGGAATGGTAATTCTGATATATAGCATATTTAAACTACAAACTTAATAATTTTATGGGTAATTTGTAGCTAGTTTCTTAATATATGGAAAAAGGGTTAAAAAATATCAACTATCCTGGATGCTTGCAACTCTGCTAACAATTCTGACAGGGAAAAAAATTTATGATTAACACATATCGGAATGCAATGAAGAAAATTTCGTCCTGGCAAGTGTTTGGGGAAAATATTTGGCGTACTGTTTTATCGCTATGCTAGAAAATGATTCATGTCTGGCTTGATAATTTTATTTATTTTTTTCTGTAATATAAAATTGGGTATACTGTTAAGAATGGTATAGTCGTATTATTTTTCTTTAACTACAAAAACTTTAGAAAAAATTAATGCAGAGTTTAAATATAAATACGTCACAATTGCCTAACAAGGATCGACCAGGTAATTATTTTTTCTAATGTCATTGTTAACGGTCGATGACAACGGAAAGAATGCCACGAACAGCTGCTCCCATTATTTGAATGCAGTTTAAAAAAAAAGCAACATAATTTACCGCTCGCCAAATGGTGGGGTCTACACATTCTAATTCTAAGCCCGTGGCCTCGTCCAATGGCGGCCGAGGACGAGCTAACATGGCCGCCGTGGGAACCGGTTAATGGGCCGTTTGAATTTAGAATAGAATTTTTATTAATGGGTTTTGTTACAGAACAATGGTTCTCTCAAATTCCTTATGTGCTCGATGCGAAGACGATTGGTTGACGAAGATGTGAAAATGGATTATGACCTGGTGGGATCTGTGTACATTAATTGTGTTTGCCTATATTATATTTGTAGGGGTACTTTACAAGTCTCATAGAAGTGTATCGATTTTATAATTAATATAACAGCACAGATTATTAAATAGTTAAGCTGCTTTTGCACATTGGTGGAATATTGATCAGGCTCAATCATTATAAAGTATAAGAATAACGATCAACATTAAATTGAATTCATTATTAACAATCAACATTTAATGCAAACAATTTAAATTAATTCTTGAAAAATTCAAAGAATAACGATTGTTTTCGATATACATTACGTACTAATTAAAGAAGTCCTTGAATAATAACACTAGCCGCTAATTTTTTGACGCTTCAAAAAAAAAAGTAATTCAATAAGAAAATAAAGAACAGCGGTTCTTTTTAAAAACTTTATGAAACGTTTTTAGACCTTTGTCTGCTTGATCTTTTATCATTTACAATTAAACATGTCTTTCCTCGTTCCTTTCATATCGAAATCGCAAGGTCTCGGCTGATACTTCAAGTGGGCGCTTTGCTTCGCAGTGCGGTTGGGAAGCAGAATTGCGACTGTGACGTCATTAGCAACGTTCGCAATTACGCTTATCGACTTTCCACAGATTAGATACGATAAATTTAATTTACCCATCGATTTAACGTAGGTGGCGCTTTCGTGTATTTTAGCTTAATCTTTTTAATTATTAAAGAAGATTAAGATTAAGAATAGCCTTTCCGTGGGTGTCGTAAGAGAGGACTTAAAATGAAAATTGAAAACTAATTGCTACTTTTTGGAATTAATCGAAACATTTAAGTATGGATAAAAAAATTATTATAAATATAAATACTGTAATTATTATAAATATTATTATAAAATATTATTATAAATACATTCTACGTTACAGATACATTATTATTCACGATAACTAGAACTAAATGCTTCAAATACCGTAATATTACGTTTTGAAAGTACAAATTTAATATTTTACAAGTTTTGGATGCAGAAAGATAAGTAATACTTTATAAAAAAAGTGTAAACGTAATAAAGAAATCGGATAAATATTAAAGCGAAAATGGTGAAGTATAAATTAAATTAAAATTAATCTAAGTTTATAATCTATTAATGATCCACATAATAATATTTTTAATATGTAATAAAAAGGTAATACCTACGTCACAATTCGAAATCTTCAACTAAGCATGAAATCGTCTCATGTTCTGTTCCTTCCCATTTCACACTCGGAAAAATAATAAGTAAATTAATGCTCGTGAAGCCATAAAAAGTCAGTCTTAATTTGCATTTCCGGCAGTTTTTATTATAATAAGCAGGATATTATTTAAAAAAAATAAACGAACTGCTTTTGTTTACTATTAAGCCACAAATATTTTAATATTCTACTTGTATATACCTCAAAATTTAATAATTGTTTTATAATATCATGGTGCATTCTATTTGATCTAGCTTAACAAAAAAAAAATGATTTACCTAAAATGGCGAATAATAATATTTATTGTAAACACACATGACACTGAACACAGAATTAAATTATAAAAACAAATAACAAGACCAATATGATCACGTCAATCAGTTAATTTTTTTTTTAAATTTAAAATTCCCGCCAAAAATTAAGCAACACTGTATATTAATTTAGACCGGTTAAAAATGCAACGTCATAATTCTATATTCGAAAATGACGTTTGAAACGTCAAAAGCGCGCGGTCTTTTTTTATGAACGGCAATGATTAGAAAAGGCGTTCGTATACTGAGGCTATTTGGCGGCACGTGTTACTGAGGGGTGGGTCTTGCACGTGAATTTTCCGAGGTTTCCACCCTCTGCGGACCGCCCCTATAGGCTTTTCTGTCCGGCCTATGCTGTTAAACCGATCGCCTATGAAGTGCTATGGAGTCGCCTTACTACGTTATACATTTTTATTGTAGTAATGCTTAACAAAATTATTATTATCTAATAGTGCAAAATTATCTTTAAGCATAAAACATTTATTTAAAAATGTTAGAAAAATAAATAATAATTGAAACATAAATGTAGAAAATACATAAAACAAAAATAGATATTATATAGGTAACAACGGTTTCGTCTGACGAATTAATTTTACGCATCATGCGTTTCTTATGTACAATTATTCGCTGCCCTTTCGTTCTTTTATCCGACAAAGCTTCAAATTGGCGGTTGTAAGAAACAGAACAAGATAAAATATTCACTTGTTGATGTTTTGCATTTCGAACGATACAATCATGTCGTAACATGATAATCAAGGAACTCATGTGTGGTCAAAGCGGATAATGTGTTTAGATTATGTCGAAATTATTTTTATTTTAATATATTTCGGATAACATTTTATTTATGATATTTAACTTTTAATCGACTAGAAAAGGAGGTTCTGAATTCGGTGGTATTTTTTATGTTTGTTACCTAATAACTCTGTCTTAAGTATACTTTTAAAAATTCTGTCCTATGTGAACATAATTTTGAAAATTCTATTAACGCTAATGCGCTATTAAAGATATTTTTGTGATAATTAACTATTAATTGTGTATATTTAATTAACTTAAGAAGCTTGTTATTACTACTTCTACTATCTTTAGAATATCTGCGATTACATAGTTTTAAAATAATATAAAAGAATTAGCTACTTCTGCGTTTTACTAAACATTAAAGTGAACACGGCGCCCTTTTGTATTAAATAAAAGAGACAGACTGCATTAATCGCAACATTCATAATTAGTTTAAGTATAACGTTGAAAAATGCTTAATATAATAAACACAAAGTCCACTCCAATCCATTCACTGTCCGACGACTGCCTACTTTTCATGCTCTACGCCTACACGCTTAGTATTTCAGTAACAAACGCCACCATTAAAGCAAAAAAGAGCCTTAAAATCAAAACGAGAGGGTTGGAAGTCATTTAAAACGGGCCGCCACGCACCCCATCTCTTTCCCGCGTATTAATCAAAATAGGAGTTTTCTACTTTGACGTGGAATCGTAGCAAATGGATAAGGTATTGTTTCGTAAATTGAAAGTATGGTTTGCCGGGAGTCCAGTGAAACGTGAGCTCTGCCGATTCACTCTGCGAGCGAATCTCGGGTAGTTCACACAGGATCAGAGGGGTCTTCGAACTTGGCTGCTTCAAAGCTTGGTTTAGACAAGGCATATAATTGCTATTGTAAGCTAAAGGGTTTACTATAAACTACAATTATAGAAGACAATGATTAGAAATGTTTATACGGAGGCAATGCTTACATACATTAGCTCCGGATCACGTCTGCCCATGACAGATTTTTTTATAATCATAACGGAAACTATAAAGATTTTTTACCATTGTTTCCGATAGTCAGATGTCATACATATAAATTAAAATTAAAGCTAGTTAATATTTGTCAATAAATTTAAAAATAAAAATACAAAAAAATAAATAATAAATATAAAACTTTGTATGTTTGATGTTAGGTTTCTCAATCAAGCAAAAACGACTGAAATAAATTGAATGAAATCCAGCAAAGAGGTAATAGATAACCAGGATTAATATATAGAAGGTATACCAAAATATACCTACGGTTTCTTTAGTAAAGATTTGAAATAAGATGTTCATTCTAATTTGTTTACTGAGAGATTGGGGATGGCAAATTTTAAAATCAAACTTCAGGAAATTAAAGGATTCCAAAAGAATTCTGAAATAATGCGCCGGCGAATTCAAATTATTATAATATTTGGACGACCTCTGTGGACGAGTCGCGTACACACCGGGTTCTATTCCCAGTCGGGAAAATCAAGAAATTTTTGTAAGGCATTTTTTTTATCTATTTTTTATAGAGAAGGGAGGCAAACGAGCAGGTGGCTCACGTGATGGTAAGTGATTACCGCCGCCTATGATCTTCCGCAATACCAGAGGCATAGAAGATGCGTTGCCGGCCTTCAAGCTTTAAGCATTTGTCTTGCCATGGTTGTTACTTACTTTGGGATCCGAGCAACAGAAGCTATGTTGTCCCTATCTACGTACATATTTATTATATATAAATAAGCATAACAAGCACATTTGCAGTGGCAGTACCAGACACTTAGCAGTTTACTGCATTACCGGTCTGCTTAATTTTGGTCGAATATATTTCGAGATGATTCTTTCCTTTTTCCGTAGGGGTTGATATTTTTAAGGCTATTTTTAAATCATCTCTTACGACATCTATGGGAAGTAGGCGTGAATTCTTACGCCGGCAATTGGATTAGTGATTATTAATTCTAGAAGTTATGTAGGAAATTATTGAGATTCTTTTAATGCCATTCCTTCTTAACAGTATGTCAAAAATTCACTATCAAGTAACGTCTTCCAACCCCTGCAAATATTCTAGGGACACTATACACTATGTGACAAAGTATTACTTTTCAAAATCCCTGGTTTCCACGATTACCATACGCTTTTACCAATTAAATTTTATCAACTATGATGGTTTATCAACAACGATCTTACCTTCGAAGCTAAAGGTTTTTAAAATGCGTTCAGCTTCATGCCTTTGATAGTTCGGATGCTCTAAGGGGCAAAAATTTGTATGATGACGATTAATATTTGTAGTATACATAAAGTTATAAATTATTGTTTATCTATTTAGGCATATTATCCCGATCGTTCACGGATGTGAATGTTCTAAAATTTATTGTGTTAAAAGTATAAAAATTTTGTTTGTGTCCATCCAAATAATTGGAAGAGATTACTTTTATTATACACTTACAAGTCAACTTATTTATTGTAATGTTACCAATACAACTACATTCACACACGTGGTAGAATTTAGAGAAAGGGGCATTTAACTTCTCCTTAAATAGTTTTTTATTTTCCTCGATTAGAAACATTAAAACTAAACAACGCAGTGTAAAGCAAGCACTTCAAAAGTGACGCTTCGACAAAGTTATCGCGGTTTCACATTGCAGTGTATTTTTTATGCTGACAATAATTCGTATATGATTGCGGTTTGTGTGGGAATCGTGACGACAATACGTACGGTAACAATAATACCGTTTTAAGTGTTGCTGATCTTCTTGGGGCAAGCTCACGTTGGAAATTGGACCATATATATTCTATGATATCGAGTATAAATATTCTTTGGAGTGGTACATAACACAATCTTTGTTGGAGCAGAGAAACAAACGATTTGACAGTCCATGTATGTCCAGAGATATAGAGAAAGAGATTACATTACGTTGTGATCCTGAGAATACGATGATTTATCTCATAGGCAACAGTTAAAGGGCAGTAATGGTTGCTGTGGTAACGATATATGAAATAACCATCCCCTTTCTTCCCATGAGCTTCGTAAAAGATGACTAACGGAAAGTCCTATTGGCAACAAACTGGTATAACCTTATCTAAAATACATCTAGTATTTTAGAATTCGGAATCATGAAGGATCGGTGACAGGCAGTACTTAAGGTGCAAAATGATCAGACTGCGATTGCCAATCTATAGGTGATTATGGCAAGCATAGAATTTTCATTTCAGGGGATCTTGTTGAAGTGAAATTTTGAGTTTATTTTTGAGAGTCCATTATGTACGACGTTATGTATATTACATTATAATTTAATAATATTCTATACTACATATAATTTTGTTGTTGTAAATGAAGTATTGAAAAAAAACTGCACATTGGAGGCAGAATTCTGGACGGTATAGTACTTTCAATCCATATTGATAACGTGACAGGTCGCATTTTAATAGCCCAAGTCTGTGATGAAAATCGTACGTAAACATTCAAAGAAATGTCATTGGTAAACCTTCGAAGAGATCGTCGAGTCTCCTGATTCGAATTCCGATCAATTCAGCTGTTTAACTAACTTAATTATTTAATAGATACAAAAATTGTATTAAATTACATCTTTTAAATGAATGGGGGATATGCCACAATTGACACTCGTGGCAAGCAAATAAGCTTTCGCAAGAACAGACGCATCCCAGAAGCTGATATCCGTCGTCGGAATTTTTAAGTGGGTGGAAGTTGTACTGTTATTTGTCTTTAGTCACTGGCATTTTACCTTACACGTCTATCACTCAAGGGAAGGAAGGAGTTGGTGAATTCTTAAACCGGCACCACATGGTTTAAAAACTCTTTACAAACTCATTGTGATAAAATTTAGATTTCACCTGATGCTATATACTTGCCACAATTCACGTTGTCCCAAATAAACTTCGGTGAGAATTGGGTCGAAAGGATTTTGTCTAGACCAGTACCTACCCTAGATTGGGAAATTGTGATAAGATAAAAAAAGTTTTGCCATTCCCAATACAGGGACAGAGATCTAGACATTTAAATCCTTTTGTTCCACCTTTCACCGAAGACATATTTCTGCGATAACGTGATAGTTGGTGAGTCTGTAGCCGTCTTTATATCCAAGACAACGATATAAATCGAACATAAATTAAAAAAAAAAACCCATTGGTACGAGACTCGAACTCGGGTCTCTTGATTCCAATTCCGATCACTCAACCACTCGGCTATCGTGACTACACTACACTTTCTGAGAAATAGTGTATACATCTTAGATTACTAGCACAGGGCGCAACGAATATGCTTCTGTACCCACAAGCACATAAAACCACAGCTCGTTCATTAAATTAAGTCTAAGAAAATAAAAATACATAAAACTGCATTAAATGCGCGGAGTTTTTAATAAAACGCACGCATTCCCCCCCCCCCTCACATAATATTCCAACATTTTCCAAAGTTGCGGGCAGCGACGCGCTTTTTTTAATTTGAGGCTAAACGTTGCCGGGACAACGCTGTTATACTTAAATTCTAAAGGTCGCTTAGATCTGCTTTACACTAACATTCACTAGAAATTAAATATGTATTATTTTAAAAGGTCCTTCGTATAGCATATGTAAAACATTATATATGATATACAAATAATTATTAGATATATAAATGATGAATTTGAAAGATCGCTTCTTTCAAAGTCACCATTTAAAAGGTATGTAAAGGATCAAGTGATCGAACTGATCGCCAAGTGTCACACTTCACGCATTTCCAATAAAATAAACAAATAATAAATATTTTCACTCCATTTCCAATACAGGGGTAGACAGAGGTCTAGACAATTAAGTCGTTTCGACCCACCATCCACCGAAGATATTCTTGGGACAACGTGACAGGTGGTGAGCCCGTCGCCGCCACAACGTCCAACCCAACGATATAATTCCTACATAAGTTTTTGAAAAATATAATTCCTACATAAGGTTTTGGTGCAAGTCTGCCAACTGGGGATCGAACTCGGGTCTCGAAATTCCGACCACCTTACCACTCGGCTATCCCAATACCCCCTATTTTATGATAGCCAGAGGTTTTATGACAACGTGACAAGTGGCGAGCGTTTCGCCGCCTTTACGCCCAAGCCGATAATATAAATCGTTTTGAAAAAAAAAACTCATTGGTGCTAGCCTACCTCCAGAGGATCGAAGTCGGGTTTCTCCACTGAAATTCCGATCACCCAACAACTCGGCAATCGTGGCTTCATTATATTTAGTGTTCTATGTTTATTAAATTTAACAGCTGTGCAATTTATAAATCGTTTAATTCTCATTCGATGATGGATCGCATTGTTTGAGCCGGTCTAGGCGCTGTGAAGTTATGAGGCTATTCAGCTAAAAGGTCAGGGCCTGCGAGATCATGCGTCAGTTTGATTGGAACAAATTTTAACTGTTACATCATCGAAAATGAAGACTTTGCATGTTTTAGATCGTCTTGACTAAACGTAGTAATATTGAGATGTGCAAACTTAGGATTTGTTCAATAGTTCGTAATTCAATGGTGATTCGAAAATTGGTGTTAGCGAAAAGTTGATAGGTATACAGCTAAGATTAAAAAGAATCATTAATTTATGCACACACAAATATAAACAAGAAGAAATATAATATAAGGAAAACATTAACATTAGCTAAAGTCATGATAAAAAAATAATCATGACACTTATAGACGTTTCACAAGCTACTTCACGCAATAGGCAAATAGGAATACAAATGGTAAGTCTTGGTGGATGCTTACTGCGAGAAATAGTCACGGAATTATAAGAATCTTCTCCAGTTTCTATATTTTTATTTAACGGCCTGGAGGCAGAGGCTTACAGGATATAGGGCCCACGCGATAGGGAAGATTTGCCATAGTCGCCAATCATGGCAGCTTGGCAAGCACTGTACCAGATAATGTACTTCAGACGCTGCTGCTTAGTATGGTATTATAAGAGATAGTTATCCTACTGTCTGCCAATAGACATTTAAGATTTACTCCTTAGTCGCCTCTTACGAGACTTACATGGAGAAAGGAGTTGGCCAATACTTACGCCCGAACGACGTGGTAAGGTTCCATATTCACTAGGTGACGAGCAGATGTTTAGAACCAAATATTTTCCAACGAGTTAAAATAATAATTCTATTAGGTACAGACATTAAGGTGAAGGGATACTTTACTTTAATATCTAATTTAACTGTCTGTTTTGAATCATAGTTTTGTTTTAATTGAGGATAAACGTAAGAATACTTAATGTTTTTGATTGAACCTTTTCAATTGTACTTATAAACGAATATTTAGTTTATAATAAAATTATACGACAGCATTTTATTGTTTGCATGTTACATTATTGCAGAGTATTATTATTATGCTGTGTATTAAGATTTCTTTCCGAGAAAATACCACCGATACCAAAGCACTAAAAAACTATGCTTAATTTAATTTTTACTCTTGTGGTAATCTTTAGGAAGGTCTATATTGATAGGCTCTAAAGAAAGAAAAAGATGAAGGCTAGACTTATGTTAACAGTGTGTAATATAGATGAAGCAATACTTTGGAACTATACTATGATCAAATGGCTCGCTGCCGTGGCAATAGCGTATCGAACATAAAACACTTATAAACTTAAAGGCCTGTTAAAGACCACTGAATCATAAGTAACACATACCGTCGGCGCCGCTCGTGCCTCCGTCGCCGCGGCCTCAGCCCCGTCCACGCAAAAATAGCACTTGTCTGCCGGTTTCCAGTCCGTCGGTTCCTCTGGGATCTCCAGTTTCGGCTGCGTTGCCGGCCTTTTGATAAGACTCTCTAGTATCGTCTCTGGCCGATTGGGCTTCTCCAGCGCGGCCTTTGTCTCCTCGTTCTTGGTCTCCTTGGTTTCGTCCGGGGCGTTGATCTCCTCTATGGTTTTTATCTTGAGAGCGGGCGGGGGGTCGGTGGCAGGCGTGGTATCCTCGTCGCTGGACTGTTCCCCGTCGCTCCTTCTTGGTATTAACGCGTCCTGATATAGTTTCCATTTTCTTCGACCCATCAACTCCTCCGCCACCCGTTCTAGACCTGTAACAAGGAAGCATAGATAGAGTCAACTTATGTTGTTTTAGTATTTGTACTGTCATTCATGAAATCATAATAAAATGTTTGATATTAAAATTGTCTTCAAAACTTTTTATAAATATAATAAAAAAAATATCTTCACGCAATTCCCAATACAGGGGTAGACAGAGGTCAAGTCTAGACAATTAAGTCCCTTTAACCCACCTTCCACCGAAGATATTTTCGGGACAACGTGACAGGTGGTGAGCCCGTCGCCGCCTTTATGTCCAAGCCAACGATGAAATTCGTACATAAGTTTTTGAAAAACTTATTGGTACTGCCACCTGGGGATCGAACTCGGGTCTCTCGACTCGAAATTCCGACCACCCAACAACTCGGCTATCGTGACTTTCTATCAAAACTTATTCATATTGTTAAGATATCAAAACTTTTTCATATTGTTTAGATTTAATGGGATTTATAAACAGTAAAATAGGTAGACAGTTATACAAAGGGATCTAAGTATCGCAAAGTAAGATATCATAAAGTAAGATTCTGCCTCGAGCAAATGTAGCAAAATATATAAATCAACAAGTAGATCCCAGCCCCCGTCAGCGATATGAACTGGCAGCACCGGCCTACTTTTTATTACGCCATAAAATATCAATGTTAAAATTAAACTTAATTCACATCACTATGATCCAATCAATTTTATGACAATAAAACTTGTTTTCAAAACCATAAAGTTTCTAAACTTTCATCGAACAAAAATATCTACCGCGATAACCGACAATTTGAATAATAGTCATGTTTTCGTCGCCGAAGCACATAATTATCGAATATTAATTGTCGATATTTATTGCTGCGCGATAAACTTTCTTCAAAGTGGCCATTTCGAGTACGGTATGTGTCTGTGTTTTTGTATGGTAATGTGCGATAGCGTCATGTGTACGCTTAAGTTTGCCAATGTAGTGAGCCCAGTCGGTCGCTGTGTGCGTGTCGATAGTGCGGCCAAGGCTCGAATTACGTTTAAATGTATTTTTCTCCCGATATCGAGTATCCGGCGAATGATTAATTGCGTTCCTATCGAGAGGTCGTCGCTTTGAGATGTTTCGTTCGTAGGGAATGGAGTTAGAATGAGTTTGTGTTATGTTTTAATGGAGTATGAAATAGGACTCCATCGAGGTGCTTATTTATGCCTATTTCCGTTATGTTCACTTCGTTAAAGAGCTTTTTTAAAGCTTCTTTTAATGGTACTGCTTTCTTTACTAGAATTTTTACGTATAAATTTAAATATTAAATCATTTAATATGTTTTATATTACCCAAGAGCCCGACTCTTGTAGGGCAAAAGCTCATGGTGGCATTATAGGAATGCTATCGCATACTTTCGCCCTCCCGACGGCAGTGGCTCTATTTAGGCTTTTTATTACTTTTAATAGAAGTACTCCTCTTATCCTTTTTTAAACTATTACAAATATTCCAAATAGCGGTTTAGATATAGGTTCAGACAATTAAGTCCTTTCGACTCATCTATCGCATAAGAATTCTTTTTTTGCAACACAAGTGGTGAGCATGTTACCGTCCTTATTTTCAAGCCAACAATATAAATAATATATACATTTTGAGAAAAAAATCGCATTGGTACGAGCCTACCACCTGGGGATCGGACTTGGGTCTCTTGAATCGGATTGTGATCGCGCAACCACTTGGCTATCGCAACTGCACTGAAGCAAGCGACGGGTTAGCCCCGTATCCACATTGGCCTCAGTTATGTGGGACGAAGGAAAGTTTGATATGCTCTTCTAACACTCTCTCAGAATCAAGAGATTAGATCTTCGCTCTCTTTCCATTGACAGTTTTCCTCTGCAACTTTAGGCGGTAAACAGTTGTACAGCCAGTCTAACCGCGGGGCATGCTAGTTCTCTTTTGCTCGTGAGCTTTCACGTTATGCTTAGAGGCCAATGTTACCAATAGCCATGCCCAGCCTGCACTTAACTTTAATAGTAGAAGCTTTCTGATAAATTTAGTGACTTCTACTACCAAACCATAACAACCATATCAAACCAAAAGAGTATGTGCTGTTGTTTGGACATATAAATAGACTAGATATATAAATGGACAAGGATGTGATATACCATTCGATTCCTGGTGAAAACATTGAATAAAACATACACCGGAAGACTAAAAAATTATATTTTGATAAAAAGTGTAATGTGGATCCGAACGGTATATATGGGGGTAACGGTATGTATGGTATATGTGGGGGTCGCCACTGGCTATCGCTTTAAGTAAACATCTCATTACACTTATTTACGATGCCTTATCTATTTTTTTATTTAGCTTTACATAATTAAGTCTTTTCGTACCATTCACCGAAGAATAAATCTATGTAATATTTATGTAATAATCAATCTACATATGTATATAATCATCTAAATTATCTAAAATAGTACGAAGTTCATGCTTATCAAATGTCGTTATTAAAAAATTAAGTCTAGACTAAGATAATTATGAAGAAACCGTAAGATAGAGACAATAAAAATAAATTGTCGAAGCGACTCGACGAGGCAGGTGTAGACAGCTACAAAGAGAACTAAAAGAGAGGCAGAACCGTTAGGATTCGAACGGCAATCATAAAATCGCATACATTAGCATACGACGCGCGGAAAAAACTCCGCTGTGTCGATACACCGGGGATCGACAATCTCTTACCGATTCCGTCGAATAAATTACGGTTACGGATAATATGAATAACTCATAAAAGTTTACGGTTTAAGAAGAACTATACATACATAACATAACGTCTTGTAAAAGCCTACAGCAGGAGACAGGCCTCTCACGTAATCCCTTACGTTATGGGTTTGACATAATCGCCACGCTCGACAAGCGGATTGGCGATCGCAGATCCAGACAGATCGTACCTTAAATGCTGCCGCTCGACACCAGTCTGCTGAATATTTGTCTAGTATTATTTTCACATGTTACTCTACCATTAGTCGTTGCCCTATTCTATTTTCCAGATGTCTCTTTTAGTCGCCTCTTACGACATCCATGGGAAGAAAGGGGGTGCTATATTCTTATATTCTTACGCCGTAACCACACGGCAAAGAACTACAAAATAATATGGAAAAAGAAGAAGTATATTTTATATTTTTTTATATCTTCACGCAATTTCCCATACTGAGGTAGGCGGATGTCTAGATATTGAAGTCCTTTTCCACCCACTTTTTTTCGAAGCTTGCAGACCGGAGACGGGCAGCAGCGTTTAATGTGCTGGTTTCGGATACTGCGATCGCCAATCCGCTTGGCTAACGTGACGATTATGGCCAACCCTTCCACGGGACAGGCCGTTATGTGTATGTATATGATGTAATATGTAGGAAAATCGATTTCTGAAGTTCTGAATATAAGTTGGTAATAAGCCTCCTCATTGCCTCATTTATCAACGTTCTTTATGTAAACCGCAGACGGAAAGATAATGTAATATGAATATATAAGATAATGTAAAATGGACAGATATTTTTAATTTTGATAGTATTTTCAATTAGTATTTAATTCTGTGTTGCAACTAAGGAAATGGCCTTGGTAATTCACAATTACCGACAGTTGACGGGATAAAATATAGAAAATACCAAACCACGATATAACAAGCAGCTTTTTGCGAGACATCCGTAGCTCCGATCGCCAATCCGCTTGCCAAGCGTGGCGATGTCCTCCTCCTTACGTCTCTGGCACACAGTAACTTTCGCAAGCAGTTAAAGTATTACTTACTTTAACTGAGCATTAAGAGTTAGCATTAATTCTTTTTGATCTTTTTTATTGTAATTTGCATATTGGAATATGTCCGACGAAATATGTGGAACTAAATGTAAACAGCCTGTACTATATTTCTGCAAATAAAATATCATTCATTCATTCATTCAAGATAGCGTACATTACAAGATTATCAAAATAGGTATCATCTCTGAGAAATTTTGTTCACATCCAAAAAAATGCATATGTTGACCACGAATTAAAGTTAGGTAATTTATATGTGAACCGACGATTGCCATATTTTTAAAAGCTTTGTATCTTAGATACTATATTTGGTAAGCGATTTAAAAAAAACATTAGTTATTTATTTAATTAGTTATTACCATAGAAGTCACGATAGCCGAGTGGTTGGGTGGTCAGAATTTCGAGTCAATAGACCCGAGTTCGATCGCCAGTTCACAGGCTCGTACCAATAGGTTTTTGAAAAACTTATGTACGAGTTACATCGTTGGCTTGGACATAAAGACGGCGACGGGCTCACCATCTGTCACGTTGTCCCGAAAATATCTTTTATTTAGTTATTACCATGATGAATACCATAAAATAAAAATCACCTATTTTTATTCCTAACCTCTGTACTGTACCTCCGTAAAATCAGATTTATAAGTCAATGAATACATAAGAAAAAAAATTTAAACTCTTAACCTTTTGCAACGATACGAACGACGACAATTACAAAGTTGTAAGTGGAAATAAAAATGCAATACAAGATGGACCTAATGATAAGGAATTACTGAAGCCACATTATATCCTACGTATGGCCGGTCGATGTCCTGTAAATGACACTAAAAATAAAGTAAGGACAGCTGAATTCACATATTAAGCAATTACGTATGTTGACTGAGCAGTTGCATACATGCAACGGCATTATTTTTTTTTTTAATAAAGCCACAGAAAAAATGCGTCACAAACCTAACGTACCAGGACTTGTTATTTCTAACTTGACATAAATACAACCCCATTTGATTGACGTGTTCAACAAGAAATGTAAATAGAAAAGCTTTTCGAATAGATTTTTTTTTGCATTCGAGTAACAATTTTTTTTCAATTCAAGTAACACTTTATAAATTATAACTCAGTCTTGGAGATGAGTTTCTAAAGTACCATTGTCTGTAACTATGGAATTGACCTCAATCTGCAAGTCTATTGTTTTTTCTTATACGATTTAAATATTTTTTACATATTATAATTTTAGAAATCACATGCTTCATGCTCATTAAACAGTTCTAGATTGTAAAAAATGTATTAAGATTAGATACTTAACAAACAACAATATTTTTATTAGAATTAATTCCTTTCAATTCTCAAAATCACTTTCCGCCTTTTTAAACGTCTTAGAATTTGAAGTTTCACGTTCGCCGAGCGAAGTGGCTAACTGAAGCGAGACCCTCGCTAGTTAATATTGTAATTAATGTGATGGCGTTGAACTCCCATGGCATGGTGTAATAAAAAAATAATTACACGTCAGATCCGCTTCCAAGTAAATCGGACGGTGTGAGCGAGATTGTCGATTTTAAAAACCTTGGCCGGACATAAAAAAGAGAAAAATAGCATTTATTTTTTTTAATTTATTGTTTATTTGTTGCGTTTTTTATGTTATTGATTTTAGAAATATTGGCCGTAAATAAAAAAAGATAACTTCTCTTTTTAAATACTTGTTTTATGGCATTTGCTGTAAATATTATGACTTTCATTAATGATTATATATAAAGAATAAAAAAAAACAATAGGGACTTTTTTAGGGTACATAAATTTTACTACAATTTACTTTAATTAGATATTATTGCAGTAAATATTTCTAGAATAATAAAAAATGGGAAAGTTTCATTTTGTATATATCCTTTAGTTACAGCATTGTAAACTGTAATAAAAGCGAAAATATAGTCGCGAACATAAACACATAATTTAATTAAAAATAAAAATAATTATATGTGACACCGTTCGCATTTATATATTACTAGCTGCCCCACGCGGCTTCGCACGCGGTATATATAACACTTAACGCGGAATCCTAATTATTTTTCTAAAATGGTAAATTCTAAAAAAAGTAGCTTAAGTTACTACTTATAACACCGGCAAATATGACTAAAAGTTTTTCATTTTTCTTAAAAATATTTTTTAATAATAAGTACTCTATGTTACTTTCAATACCTCCAAGAATATGTCTATAAAAACAATGTGTTGAGTAGTTTTCGCGTGAAAGCGTAACAAACAAACTTACATTCACATTTATAATATTAGTAGGGATTACGTAAACCTCAAAATGTACTACTTATTCAAAATTTTTCGTCTAAAGTCAACAGTGACATACACAATAATAATAGGATGATAAGAAATAGGTTCTGTCTAATTTTTCATATTATATCCAATACTGGGATAGATCCACTTTTCACGGAAGTTAATTTAGGACATCGTGACAAGTGGTGAGCCTATCGTCGCCGTATACTTTAACAATTTATTTCAGTATATATTATTCAGACACATTAAAGAACTCCTTTTTGTATAATTAATCATGTATTTTTCGATCATTAGCCCACAAAAACTCTGTCCCACAAAATTCCGAACAAATGTTGGTACAAAGGACATACTCGTAATTGTCTGCTCCTATTAAAATAAATATCTTCACGCCATTATAAATACAGGGCTAGGCAGAGGTCTAGACAATTAAGACCTTTCGACGCATCCCCCACTGAAGACATTTTTGGGACAACGTGACAGGTGGCCCATCGCTCTCGCTCGCTCCTCTTTATGTCCAAACTAACGATATAAATCGTACATATTTTTTTTAACAAAACCCATTGGTACGAGCCGGCCACCTGGGGATCGAACACGGGTCTTCTATTGCCATTTGGGCATCCACATATTTATGAATACATTGCATTTATAAACACTAATATTTATATATATTATCCTAAACAGATGCATAATGTGATATGCCACAAAGGTCGCAAATAAAGAAAAAATTCAAACAATTTGATCTGCAGAATACTTATTTCTGTATAAGCTCTACAAGTTTTTTTAGTCCGAACTAATATGCCGTTAAAACTCAAAAAACTAAATATTAAACTGTTTAAAACAGCACAAGCCAAGCATTTAATTTTTTTTAGCTGCTAAACAATGCTGGCGAAATAGAAAAGTTAACAAAAAAAATTTTAAAACTACGCATATACCATTGTTAAGTTTAAAATTAAAAAAGTTTTCAAAAGAAAGAAGTAATCAACATTTTCAGCGGTGGTTCATATGAGACCTGAACTAACACGTATGTAATTTGTGGTGAACTTTTTTTTCAGACATTATACAATGAATAAACAGAATGCCACATAAATTTTGCCATATCTCTGAAAGAATGTCCTGTTATATCTACCTATTTTTATATAGATATCATTACTAACATTGTCCCAAAAATATCTTCGGTGGGACGTGGCTTGAAGGGACTTAATTGTCTAGACTAGACCTCTGTCTACCTTTGTATTGGAATGGCATGAAGATATTTATTATTTTATTTATTTTATTACTAACACAACTGTAAGAATACTGATAACTGATGGAGTAAGTACCACATGGAACACAAGTATAATTTCCAAAGATTACAGTATTGTGTGGTAAATAGGACATGATAGGATTTGATAAATAGGTATTTAGACAATAATAAATGCAATAAATGCGTTTAAAACTATTAGAATCGTCAACAGAAGGTTAATTTTAACGAAATGGCGTGACAATCCAATGATAACGGACAAAGGACAGACTGCCGGCGTGTCCTGACTACTGATTGGTTCAAACTGCGATTAGACTGGTCTATTTGAAGGTCGACGTGAGTCAGCCCGCATTTGTGTGTGCATGTTCGTGAACTGGTGTAAGTGTGAGGATGAAGCGGGAGCGGATTCTACAATCGCGAAGTTTAATAATATAAATAAATTATACATACATAAGAACAATGCACATACTCGTACATTGATCTGATCTCAAAGTTAACTCTTAAGCATTTGTAGTATGGAATCAGAAACGATAAAGGTACCATACACACCAAGACCCGAGATAATGCAGAAAAAGTGTTTTTTTACATTCACCCGACCGCGAATCGAACTCGGGGCCTCTAAGATGAAGATACGAGACAAAAAAAGTCACTAACTAAATGATGTATTTTAGAAAGAATTTTTCCAATATAATACTATAAATCGACATCTACAACACTAGGAAAAATATAAACATATTGGACAATCATATAGGCAATCACGTAGGCATCACATAGGCATTAATAAAATCTTAATTATAATTAAAGTTCGCTTAAACGTATGATTACTAAATATTATTTGGAGAACAAACACCAACACGCTCTGCGGGCCGCATAACGGATCATGGGTCTGCTGTAATCTGTCCCAGCAGTGGGCTGCTGCATTTCTTTTAAATTTTAAAGCGAGTGTCAAACGCGGCTCGCCTATCGCACGTTCGTCCATGAAAATGATTCAACACGGAAACCAACTATGTCCTTGTTTGGCACATCGCGAATGTGCGCATAGAATTGTCCACATTATTCGATGTTAATTATCATTATTAAACTATGTCCTTCTCGGGACTGAGTCTAGTAGGTAAACGGTTTTTCTAAATTTATGGCGAGTCGTCATTCTACGAGCGCGCGGAAAATTATAATTATGAATTCTGACCTCGATGTCTTACGCAATGTTTGCTGGCGTTTTCACGGCGTTGAGAGGGAGTTTTACTCGTAGATATCCTGCTTTTGTGTGTTTTCTGGTTTAGAAAATATTAATTAATTTATTGTTAGTTATGATATTTTTGTGGTAATTTTTAGACGTGTTGAGGAGTTTTTGATTGTGGAGAAGTTGCTAATTCAAAGAATTTGTTCATAAATATAAGTAACATACATTACATCCGTCGATTGTGTTTTTTTAATCTAAGTCCTCTAACGGAGAAGAAACATGCGAAAGAAACTCCACAGATATCTTCTTTTTTGGAATTTATTTTTATTTGACTTTAAGGATTGTGGTCACCGAAGTTTTTAAGTGCGTGTATTCATTATTAAATACAAATCCTTAGGGATTACTTTTCAAATATGAGGCCCTGGTTCAAATCCGGCACTATTAAAATTAGTTTTAGCATTTACAGTTATTTAATAAATGAGAAATTTATAAAATCATATGAAACGAGCGGTATCTTAATCTTACCGTGGCGATTCCTTTCAGGACAGTTATCCCCATGTTAACCGCATTAGTTGAAATTTTAAATCTTTTTTCTGTCTCTTAGGAAAGTTGGTGTCATCTGCCAGAATTGATGACAACTTCTAACTCATTATCCGTAACTTTACAGCTCTGAAGACATCAATGTGGTAACTGTACACGTGTCAAGATGTATTTTTGTAAATTTTTCAAACATCTAAGTCATAATAGTTTTTTGGTTAATGTGCAATTTTAGTTTGACGTTGAGTAATCAGGAGCTCCGCCAGTCCAATTTTATGTCCACGGACATAAAGGCGGCGTCAGGCTCATCACCTGTCACATTATCCGAAAATAATCTCCGTTGAATCGCCGGTGACTTAATTGTCTAGACCGCTGGCTATCCATGTATTGGGAGATGACGTGAAGATTCTATGTACTTACGAGTATCAATAAAATATTAGTTTTATACTCGTAATATCGAATCAGGCATACAAATACTTGATATATTTATAAGTGAATACATAACCAACATACTTCAATGGAACTAGTGTTTTCTGTTCAAACCGAGTTCCTTGATTGATATTAACTGAACAATAAGTGGGTCAAATGTTTGCGGCGCGTCATATATTTAGTAAACGAAGCAAAACGCTTCATCATCCGAGATGTGATGGGTAGGATGGACTTCCTAGCAGTTCAAAATTTTAATAGAAAACAAGGCATGGTTGTATGTACGTAGATACATAGATAGGGACAACATCACAAATATTGCTTGATCTCAAATTAAGTAGCTAAAGCACTTGTGCTATGTACGATCAATGGTACGATCCAACCACCTGAGGATCGAACTCAGGGCCTCTAAGATGAAGATACGAGACAAAAAAGTCACTAACTAAATGATGTATTTTAGAAAGAATTTTTCCAATATAATACTATAAATCGACATCTACAACACTATGAAAAATATAAATATATTGGACAATCATATAGGCAATCACGTAGGCATTAATAATATCTTAATTATAATTAAAGTTCGCTTAAACGTATGATTACTAAATATTATTTGGAGCGGGCCGCATAACGGATCATGGATCTGCTGTAATCTGTCCCAGCAGTGGGCATTTACAGGCTGCTGCATTTCTTTTAAATTTTAAAGCGAGTGTCAAACGCGGCTCGCCTATCGCACGTTCGTCCATGAAAATGATTCAACACGGAAACCAACTATGTCCTTGTTTGGCACATCGCGAATGTGCGCATAGAATTGTCCACATTATTCGATGTTAATTATCATTATTAAACTATGTCCTTCTCGGGACTGAGTCTAGTAGGTAAACGGTTTTTCTAAATTTATGGCGAGTCGTCATTCTACGAGCGCGCGGAAAATTATGATGAGTTGTATGAATAGTCTGACCTCGATGTCTTACGCAATGTTTGCTGGCGTTTTCACGGCGTTTAGAGGGAGTTTTACTCGTAGATATCCTGCTTTTGTGTGTTTTCTGGTTTAGAAAATATTAATTAATTTATTGTTAGTTATGATATTTTTGTGGTAATTTTCAGACGTGTTGAGGAGTTTTTGATTGAGGAGAAGTTGCTAATTCAAAGAATTTGTTCATGAATATAAGTAACATACATTACATCCGTCGATTGTGTTTTTTTAATCTAAGTCCTCTAACGGAGAAGAAACATGCGAAAGAAACTCCACAGATATCTTCTTTTTTGGAATTTATTTTTATTTGACTTTAAGGATTGTGGTCACCGAAGTTTTTAAGTGCGTGTATTCATTATTAAATACAAATCCTTAGGGATTACATTTCAAATATGAGGCCCTGGTTCAAATCCGGCACTATTAAAATTATTTTTAGCATTTACCGTTATTTAATAAATGAGAAATTTATAAAATCATATGAAACGAGCGGTATCTTAATCTTACCCTGGCGATTCCTTTCAGGACAGTTATCCCCATGTTAACCGCATTAGTTGAAATTTTAAATCTTTTTTCTGTCTCTTAGGAAAGTTGGTGTCATCTGCCAGAATTGATGACAACTTCTAACTCATTATCCGTAACTTTACAGCTCTGAAGACATCAATGTGGTAACTGTACACGTGTCAAGATGTATTTTCGTAAATTTTTCAAACATCTAAGTCATAATAGTTTTTTGGTTAATGTGCAATTTTAGTTTGACGTTGAGTAATCAGGAGCTCCGCCAGTCCAATTTTATGTCCACGGACATAAAGGCGGCGTCAGGCTCATCACCTGTCACATTATCCGAAAATAATCTCCGTTGAATCGCCGGTGACTTAATTGTCTAGACCGCTGGCTATCCATGTATTGGGAGATGACGTGAAGATTCTATGTACTTACGAGTATCAATAAAATATTAGTTTTATACTCGTAATATCGAATCAGGCATACAAATACTTGATATATTTATAAGTGAATACATAACCAACATACTTCAATGGAACTAGTGTTTTCTGTTCAAACCGAGTTCCTTGATTGATATTAACTGAACAATAAGTGGGTCAAATGTTTGCGGCGCGTCATATATTTAGTAAACGAAGCAAAACGCTTCATCATCCGAGATGTGATGGGTAGGATGGACTTCCTAGCAGTTCAAAATTTTAATGGAAAACAAGGCATGGTTGTATGTACGTAGATACATAGATAGGGACAACATCACAAACATTGCTTGATCTCAAATTAAGTAGCTAAAGCACTTGTGCTATGTACGATCAATGGTACGATCCAACCACCTGAGGATCGAACTCGGGTCTCTTGACTCGAATACGTTGGTATGTAAGAAAGCACTATCAATAGACGAGTGTATGTTCATATATCGATGAATAAATGTTTAAACTATATAATAAAAATTTCGAAGTGAAGTACCACAACTTCCGAGTTTCGTTAGGCGTTGAAAATGGTTGACTACATTTATTCTGTCGCACTTTTCTTTATTTCCCCCTTCTTAATTCCTTCCTTGAAAACACAATTTTGTAGATTTACATGGGCATGGGAACCCTGTTAAGGTTAAGCGACTTAAATAAATAAATTAAATTATTATCTTCAAAATCATAATTTACATAATTATGATTTTGCAATGGATACATACTTATTTTTTACAACGGCGATAGGCCCACTAACTGCCACGGAGATTAATAAGCTTTTGTGAAAAGTGTGTCCAAAGAATTTCATCGTTTAGACGTCTTCCTACCCCAGTGCACGAGGATATATTGTATACTTATTTATTATTAATTTTTTAACTCATATGACTTGTTGGGACAGAGGTGTGGCTAAACAGGATTTATGTTACCTGATACGCCCGTTAAATCTCAGGAGACAATCAGTGGCCGGATGCCGGGCATCTCGTGCGTCCTCCGCCATCTCGGTCATTTGGAATTGAAAATATGACGGCTCATAATAAAATGTTTCAGAATTTAATGTAAATAAATATCTTCACGCGATTCCCAATACAGTGGTAGACAGAGGTCTTGTCAATTAAGTACTTTCGACTCATCTTCCACCGAAGATATTTCTGAGACAACGTGGTGTGGTGAGCCAATCACCGTCTTTATGTCCAAGCCAACGATATAAATAATATTTTTTTTAAATCCCTTGCTACGAGCTTTGTGGATAGAACTCGTGTCCCTTGACTCGAATTCCGATCACCCAACCACTCGGCTATCTTGACTTTCGTTGGTTCATAATGGACCACTTATTATGGGAATTTTATGTGAAATATAGCACAGTTTGTGGAAAACATTAGCAGACTAAATATTTTATTTTTATTAAACAATTATTTCAATACGTGTATGTTAAATATTCAATAATCTAACGAACGGAATACAATTTAATGAACGGAAATGCCTTTTAAAGTAACTCCGATAAACAAACAGGCTGTTTATGAACTTTTGAAAAGGAAACGGTAATGTGTAGATGGAATTAATTTTATTTAAACATATCAATAATAATATTTTAATGGAATATTGTGGTAAGCTTTTAAATGTGATATGCTATAAATATGGTATGGTTGTAAGTAAAGGAAGAAATACGTTTTATTTTGTTAGATAAAGCCACCTTATCTATTTAAAAATAGATTTGATTTTAAAAAGTAAGTACAAGTAAATTGTTGAAGTAAAGTTATACTTATTTTTACAACGGCGATAGGCCCACTAACTGCCACGGAGATTAATAAGCTTTTGTGAAAAGTGTGTCCAAAGAATTTCATCGTTTAGACGTCTTCCTACCCCAGTGCACGAGGATATATTGTATACTTATTTATTATTAATTTTTTAACTCACATGACTTGTTGGGACAGAGGTGTGGCTAAACAGGATTTATGTTACCTGATACGCCCGTTAAATCTCAGGAGACAATCAGTGGCCGGATGCCGGGCATCTCGTGCGTCCTCCGCCATCTCGGTCATTTGGAATTGAAAATATGACGGATCATAATAAAATGTTTCAGAATTTAATGTAAATAAATATCTTCACGCGATTCCCAATACAGTGGTAGACAGAGGTCTTGTCAATTAAGTACTTTCGACTCATCTTCCACCGAAGATATTTCTGAGACAACGTGGTGTGGTGAGCCAATCACCGTCTTTATGTCCAAGCCAACGATATAAATAATATTTTTTTTAAATCCCTTGCTACGAGCTTTTTGGATAGAACTCGTGTCCCTTGACTCGAATTCCGATCACCCAACCACTCGGCTATCTTGACTTTCGTTGGTTCATAATGGACCACGTATTATGGGCATTTTATGTGAAATATAGCACAGTTTGTGGAAAACATTAGCAGACTAAATATTTTATTTTTATTAAACAATTATTTCAATACGTGTATGTTAAATATTCAATAATCTAACGAACGGAATACAATTTAATGAACGGAAATGCCTTTTAAAGTAACTCCGATAAACAAACAGGCTGTTTATGAACTTTTGAAAAGGAAACGGTAATGTGTAGATGGAATTAATTTTATTTAAACATATCAATAATAATATTTTAATGGAATATTGTGGTAAGCTTTTAAATGTGATATGCTATAAATATGGTATGGTTGTAAGTAAAGGAAGAAATACGTTTTATTTTGTTAGATAAAGCCACCTTATCTATTTAAAGTATAATAACAGTTGGTGTTTGTATCAGGTACATAGACACATGGGTATAAATAGGGACTAAGTCCACTACAAGAGATAGACCTCACCTCTTGGTATTTGCCATTATCGCCATGGTTGATGAGTAGATTGGTGATAGCAGTACAAGATACTTTCCGCACTGCTGCCCGTCACCGGTTTATTTATTTTGATATGGTATTCTTTGAGATGGAGTTTCTACTGCATGTCGGTAGCTATTGCTTTTTAAAATTTTCCCATTAGTCGCCTTTTACGACACCCGTGGGAAGAGAGGACATGGTCAATTCTTATGTCAACGAATATTAAGTTATATAAAAAATACTGCACGTAAAAATAAAAATATGTCTATAAAAATCTGGTTATTAGTATTTGTGACAGTTATGATTATATTTAAAAAATAGATTTGATTTTAAAAAGTAAGTACAAGTAAATTGTTGAAGTAAAGTTATACTTATTTTTTCTTAACGACGTAGAGTTCCACCGATAGAAATGTCAGTAGGAATTTATTATAATAATACCTATGCCTTCCGCGAAGGTTTGGGTTCGAAATTTTAAGGTTTTGGGATATTCCATACTTATTTTTTATTTGCATAAGATATATATGAAAGCAGGGTCATAAAACTATAATTCGCCTCTATCTAGTCTATGGTAAAGGCAGAGTGTCATCCTTGTTTAACACTCAAATGATATTAATTTTATAAAAAGTTTTTTCATCACTGCAGTACTAGTAGTAGCTGACAGTACAGGTAATTTATTGGTCAAAGCTTGTCATTTTCTACATTTCCAAGCGGGATTCGATTAAAACTTTTTTTTATAAAAATCGTTGAATACCGTAAAGGTAAACGAGAAAAACTTAATTAAACCCTGCGTATAAACGGTATAAGGAATTAGAATAAGATAGCAAAAAAATATCAGCATTAGAAAGAACGGAGCTAGTTGCGCGAAAGAGACACACGATAATGCCAGCACTCGATTGGCTGACCGCTTTTTATGCCTTAGTTCCCCTAATCTTCATTCCATACAACATCTGCTAGGTTAATGTTCATTCAAAATAGTATTTTAAACAAATGCATATACGATCTAATTTGCAACCGGTGTTTATGGACGTTTATAATTTTTCTGCACTATCTTTAGGTCGTTGCACGCAACTTGTTATTTCCAATTTTTAATACATCTCCCATCGAAGCGTAGTTTTTAAGGTCAGTGCTTATTGGAAAAAGGGCTTAAATTATAATTAGTTTTTTTCACCATTAGGTTATTGGTCGACAGATGGATGAACATTGAACAGTTTATAAGTGGGTTTAAAACGAACTGTGAAGCCATGACAGGCACTGGTAAAATTGCAGACGTTTGCAACATGGATATATTTTAAAATATTTACATAAACACTTCCATGTTAACTAAAAACAAGTGAGAAAAAACTGTGGTTATTAAGATGGGTCTTACTTCGACCATTTATACATACATATATATACGTAACTGCCTGTTAAAGTCCACTGCAGGACTTAGGCCTCACCGATAGGGAGGATTTGCCATAATCGCCACGCTTGGCAGGCAGGTTGGCGATCGCAGCAGCAGACCAGTCGCACCTCAGACGCTGCTACCTATCTTGGTCTGATTATTATTCAAGGCTGTTTCTTAGTCGCCTCTTACGACTCCCACGGGACCATTTATAGAAAGCTATAATTTCAGTCGATACGTATAAATTTGCTAATGATATAAAATCATAATTCTAACATCATTAGAATACAATAATAACGACCTGATAATCTAGTAGGTATTGACTATCCCTTTGAAACTAAGGGATGTGGGTTCTTATCCCTATAAGGTCTCACATTTATGTGATAAACATGTTTGTACTCGAATAATGTATATAATTATTTATCTATGTAACTTTGTTGTACTCTTGCTTTGGATATTTAGACGGTGGTAGGCTCACCACCTGTCACATTGTCCAAAATAAGCTTCAGTGAAAAGTGTAAAGGACTTCATTGTCATTGGAAAATTGAAGATAAAAAATATAGGAATGTATGCAATTTTTTAATGATTTTAAAGCACACAAGCCATGCTGAACTTTTTGTTCTAACCTAATTTAGTTATTTAATATAAGAACATAGTTAAAGTAGGCCGTAAAGCATTGGGGTGAGGATTTGGCATGCTTCATTTGGCAGAGGATCTCATTAAAAGCGACTAACAGAAAAGCCTTAATACACAGCTTTAACAGACAATGACCGCGGGATATCTGTTTCGAAAACACCTGACCTCAATATACTGACAGACTGGTAATAGTGTATAAAATAACATCTTCTCTATTGAAATTACCTTCTCGTATAATCTTAGGTAGAAATTGGTATTGTGAGCCGAAAGCTTACAATGACAACAGGACGTTCAAGACCTCAGATATGTGGGGGAATAAAAAAAAAATAAACTCAATAAAATCCGTTTGTATCTAAGTGTGCAGTGTTTGCGTAAACACAAGAGGTTATTTTATCATCATGTCAATGTAAAATAATAGTAGACCCTAATAGAAGATTCAATTTTCCATATATATCTTTTTTGGACGACCTGAAAAAAGCCCAGGTCAAGAGTACCCTAAACCGAAGAGCATGTATGAAGAGAATAATGAAAGTTGACGAAGCAAAACAAGTATGTAAGTACGTAGCAAATGGAAAGAAGTGGTTTCTGCCTACCGCTACGGGAAAGATGCGTGATTGTATGTATGTATGTAAACCTAAACACAGGTTTTCAAGCTGTCGCCATCTGGGGTCCCGGGTTCGATTCCCGGACGGGTCAATGTAGAAAAACCACTTTTTCCTACATTTTCTCGGGTCTGGGTGTTTGTGGTGCCTTCGCTGTTTCCGACTCCCATACCTCAAGTGCTTTAGCATCTTATATTGGGATCGGAACAATGTATGTGATGTTGTCCCGATCTATACATGTATTTATTATATTTATTATTATTTATTATGTATACATCTTTTTTATTTAAAAATTTAATTCAATCAATTTTATCTATTATTTTATTTGTCGTGGACATATCCCTAATTATACCATGGTCTTGTAATGAATACAATGAACATGAATACCTCTATGGCCCATTACCATGTGGTAATACGTTTGTATAATGGTGTCCGTACGGTGCTTTGAATATAAATTCGTTCCTTGCACCACGCGCTGTTTATAGATGTTTATCGATGTACGCGGGACTTAATATCACCCTCGTTACGCCATTCGGGACTGGCTGGATTATAAAATATTCGCGATGTATTTGTCGCGTGTCGGCTTTAGAGTTTAACGCGAACTTTCTTCCCGTGACGGAGGCCCTCCATAATATAATTATAGTCATAATATAATAATAAAGGCCAAATGTAATTTGAAAGAGATTGGAGAAGGGGATTAGATATATTTAGATACACTTAGGCAATATATATCGGGTCTTAAACATGTTCAGTCATTTGTTATCGTCTTCTCATTTCTCAATAACAAAAAAGCCACGCATTAATTTTGATAATTACACTAAACATTCACAAATACAATTTTTTTAATTTTGGTCTAGTATCTGCCGGTATACATAACGGCCTATTAAAGTCCCCTGCAGGACCTAGACCTCTCCTATAGGGAAGATTTGCCATAATCGACACGCTTGGCAAGCGGATTGGCGATCGCGATCGCAGTACCAGACCACTCGCACCTCAGACGCTGTTGCCTATCTTCGATCTTATTATTTTGATCTGATATTTTTAGAGATGGTTATCCCGCCATCTGTCGGTCGCCATAACGATGTTCAAGGTTTCCCTTAGTCGCCTCTTACGACACCAACGGGAAGAAAGGGTGTGGCAATATTCTTAAACCATTACCACACGGTCGGTACACATCAGCCGGTATAAGTGTGGCAGAGTCTCATACAGTAAATTTCCGACATCAATATTCAAGACTTGTGAGTAAATCAAAATATAAAAAACGATTCTTCGCAACCATTTTACCAATGAACGTAACGCAATAAATCAATATGCGGTGATGATAAAAAACTGGTATTTTTCCATACGATGCACATGCTCGCTTTTCTCACGGCACTGTGGGCCCGCTCCGCTCTCCGCTACCTCTCCCGCCCGCTCATGCGTGACGGCCACCGCCTTATTCCGATAGTTCTCAAAAACGTTTTTGCTATCGCTTCCAATCATTCGCCAGTCAAGCATGAACGATGGATAAAATATTTTTTTTAGATTCCGGTACCTTGAAATATTCATTTCGGTGGTGAATTTTATAGAAAATTTTGTATTAACCACATATCATGTAATTGAAATTAGCATGTAATGTACATTTGTTGAGATTCTTTGAATTCAGTTCAAACAACATGTATGTCAAATTAATGTTCCATTGATCTCTTTTTCTCGTACTGTAACATACATGGAAGAATTCTAGAAATGGAAATACTTACAGTGTCTCCTCTAATTATACGAGGATGATACTGAGTGTTCTGTGAAAATCAAAAACTGAGCCAACTAGCAAGTTATTATTTTCATTATATTCTTTAAAAAAAGGAAATTCCCTTTAGAGAAGGTTAAAGCTCAGCGTAATGCTGCAAGGCAATCTACAGCGCTGATAATTCTAGGAGAAGGAGGTAAAATTGCCAAACTGCAGGTTGCAAGTTATGAACAAAAGCTGAAAAAGAAAACGATAGGCAAGTGGTTGAATGATAATAATTCGAGTTTGTGTAAAGATCTGAGTTCGAACCCCGGGTGTTAGGCTCGAACCATTAAGTTTTTTCCATACTTATATAAAATTTATATAACTGGCCTGGACATGAAGATTTTTTTTGAAACTGAAAATACTGACCTTTCCTCCCAATTGCGACATTCATAGCTCGCAGTCTGGGAATCGAAGGATGGTTATCGAAACCAATTCGTTATACCTTTAAAATCATTGTATAAATAAAAACAAATAGCTGGAAACCGCCACCATCTTAATTTAAAGTCACAAATAAAATTAACTACAAAACTAGTGAGGATACTGGGGGAGAATATGAGGATACTGCCAATTCTTTAGAGGTAGATCGGTAGAGAATAAATGAAAATCTTCACGCAATTCCCAATACTGGGTTAGACAAAGATCTAGTCTAGACAATTATGTCTCACCTCATGAAACTACTATGAGCACTTTGTGTTCAAAATTTTGGAAAAAAACTAATTAAGAAAATTAAAATAAATTTTAGGCCTCCAAATATTTAGTGAAACCATAATGGACAGTTTGCAATATAACATATTTACCTATAAATTAACAATTTCTTAAACAGTTTTAGAATAGTGATGATCACGTAAACAGAAAAATGATTATCACATAAAGTATTTTTACCCTATTAAACATAAATCAATAAAATAGAACTAAACTAGCTTAACCAAGGACTATTGTTAACGTTTAACTGACATTGAAAATTTGTCATGTAACGTTACACATAATCTCAAAACATAACATTAAATTAATAAATTACGTCTAACAATCAACGTAACGAAACACGTGTTTAATTAACGGCAAAATTAAAATAAAGTTTATCGCTATTTCGTCACTCCACTTAACTCATACAAGTTTATAAAAAAAAACTCAAACAATAAAATCGCGCGGATGACTAGCGCGCAGGTGCGCAAAATTACGCAATATCGCCGTTCAAACTATTTTAATATAAGCAGCCATTGTACGGTCTGTCCAGCCAACTTATG
The DNA here is from genome assembly GCA_029286605.1 of Sericinus montela. Taxonomy (NCBI): domain Eukaryota; kingdom Metazoa; phylum Arthropoda; class Insecta; order Lepidoptera; family Papilionidae; genus Sericinus; species Sericinus montela. The sequence goes on along the minus strand of JAGSMR010000030.1, from coordinate 3,583,257 downwards.
TAACGCTTCGGGCATTGACAATATCGGGAAACTATTTTGATTGAAATTGTTACGGTATTTAGTATCGTGCGTTCAGTTTTGTGTGGAATGCGGTGAAAAATATCCCGACGGGGTGAAGTTGCAGCGACAATTGGATAAGTTATGGCTGCAGTCGCGTGCCGGTTAAAGTTATCTGCATCCGTTATCTGTTAGTCATTTTCGTCATCATTATCTCGTGCAATTCGCAGTATTTTATTTATAGTTTACTGTAATTCAGTGGTTTGATGAATATTAAAGTTTAACACTAAACACTTTAGATCATTATTTCTCAAAACAAACGTGAAGTTTGACAAAACTTGAAATTAACCGATGACATAACTCGATAAAATAGCAGCTATAAGAAAGCTTTTTTATATGAAAATAGTTTGTACCGACATAATTTTAATTTTAAATATAATATTATCTTTAAAAGTTTGGAAACTATTATTGCATAGAAAAACATTTTCTAGCTCTGCTCACTAAAATTAGTCTTAAATGACTTTATAAGTGATACAATTAAGTTAAGAAAGAGTCGAAAGATTAAAGTTAAAAGAACCTATAATTTTATAGTGAACGCAGCTACAACTTGTAATTTCACAAAGTTGGCATCTCTGCCTAATGACAGTTAGAAGCCCGCGCAAATTCCAAAATGGCTGCCGCAATAACGAAATGATGATGCGTCTCGAATCACACAAATAAACTTCTTAGTCGATGAGAACTTGTGAAATGCGAGAAATTTCTATTTCCAAGTCGTTTACGTTTTGAGTGACAAATTGTATTCAATCACTTTTCAAAGGTTTGATTTAAACAAAGCTCAGTGTAAAGCCTGGATAAAATAAAGTTGTAATAGTAATATCCTGTAGGGATATTACTATTACAACTTTATTAAATCTTATAAAATCTTCCACTTCCACTTTCCACTTCCACTTTATTAAATCTTTATAATCTATCTTTAAATATTTGGAGTGTGTTGAGCAGTAAATATTTAGTTGTTATTATTTCGAACTTTCAAATTTATTTCAGCAGTTTCCAAGTTTGCCTCATTGGTCACAGAAGACAAATTTAAATTCATGAATCATAGTCCGAAATCACAGTCACTAGTTTCAAGTTTTTATGCTCACATACGGATGCTGTACTTATATATATAGAAATGAAATTTGGATTACAGACGAGACATGTCAGCCTAGTGGCCAGGGCGTATGCTTCAAATCTGCGTGACCCAGGTTCGATCCCCGGGTTGGAACATACACTTACATATATATAACCGTTCACCGATAAACATCCATACGTTAACTATAAACTTTGACATTTATAATATCTGTAAGATAATAGAAGCTATAATAATAGAAAAATATAGAAGGTAAGATAAAGAAGCAATACTAGAAGTATTAATATTATAATTTTAATACCGTATCTAGATAGCAAAGCTTTATTTGTTTTTTGTGTATGTAAATAAAAAACACCTAACATTAGCTGAGTGTCAAGAAATTCTGTCTGCAAAACACGATAAAATGATAGGGGATAGGCAGAGATTAAAGGTCGGCAGGGTCAACTTTCTACTTAAATAGAGAAATTATGGATACGCGGTGTGACAGGCGACGTGTGGTGTCCCTACTTAACATTGACTTCTGGTTTCACTGCAGCTTTTAAATTGGAGAATAGATATGACAAATATGAATGTGAAATTCAGCCTCTAAGAACTTCCTATAAATTTAAATATACGAAATTAACAACATAATACATTCTTTAAAACATGTTATAAAACAATGTAGTATTCTATTATGCCACTCATACCACTGCTAAATTTGTATATGAATTATAACAAATTATGATATAGATAGAGACAACATCTCATTATCAATTCATCATCATCATATCAGCCGCAAGAAGTCCACTGCTGGATGTAGGCCTCCCCTAAAGATTTCCAATATGACCGGTTGTTTGCGGCCTGCATCCAGCGTCTTCCCGCGACCTTGGTCAAGTCTTATATTCATTTAGGGGGGATTTGCCATACTCACCACGCTGGGCAGACGGGTTGGTGAGCGCAGTTTAATCGGCTTATCACATTTTCGATGCCATTATCAATTACTTCGATCCAAATGTAAGCAGCTTAAGTACTTGTGTTATGGAATTAGAAACACCGAAGGTACCACCAACACCTAGACCCGAGAAAATGTAGAAAATTGTTATCTACATCGGCCCGACTGGGAATCAAACCCGGGACCTCAGAGATGGCGACACCATGAAAACCGATGTGTATGCCACTCGTTTACGGAGGTCGAAAAAGAGACGTATTGTTCATAGTTAGAAATTAAAGTGTAAATGTGTAAAACTTTGAAAAATAAATAAAACTTTGAGTCGACGATTTATGCATCTTCCAAAACTGAAGATGCATAAATCGTCGACTCAAAGTCGAAGAGGAAACGATGGATTAGTTCGAAGTTTTGACAGGTTATTGCATTTTACTCAAGAGAAAATTCTATATTCTTTTTTTATTTTTATTAATTTAGTGCCATATTATTTTATTTTCTATGTTATTCCATTTTTTGTTTTGTTTTGTGCCCATTGTGATTATACCGTGTATATTGTGTTTCTTTCTTAGGCAAAAGAGGGTAAATACTTAGTATCCCGATGTTCCCACGAGAACGGGAAATATTTTCTAACAAATACAGCATTAAAGGCATGTAATTATGGCAAACCCTCCCACGGGAGAGACCTATCTCCAGGAGTGAACTACTACAGGCCGTTACGTATGTATGTATGTATGTATCTATGTATGTATGTATGTTATGTAATAACAAATACACTATTAACCTTTAAATATTAACTTTTACCTTACACAATTACCGTTTTGAGTATATTATTAGTTAAATTATATATTTACTAATTGCATGAGCAAACGATAAATTAAATACAGCGCTAAATAATAAGTACCCTGTACCTGGGGATCGAATTCGAGTCCTTTGACTTGAAATTCCAACCACCCAACCTCTCGGCTATAGTGACTTAACCCAATGTTATCTTTAAAGAACTGTCACAGGGTATTACAAGAACTCAGTAACATGGCCACTGCAATTCACAAGGCTTGTGTCAATTTAATACAAAATACCTAAATATAGACACGAAAACTAGATAAGTGTACATGGTTTTCGCTTGCACGCGCAATTGTATGTCAGGGTCGGCGCAAGCGGCCGTGTGCGGAGCGAAATGCGATATCCAATGATATGACACTGCTACATGCTCAGCTGACGTTTGTCGCTACACTACATTATATAAATTATAATATTTTTTAATAGTAAATAAGCCACCAACCACAAAGCCAGCCTAAGCCGAGTGGTTGGGTGATCGGAATTCGATTGAAGAGATCCGAGTACGCTTTCCAGGTTGTAGACGCGTAGCAATGACTTGTTCAAAGCTTATGTACGATTTATATCGTTGGCTTGAAGATAAAAAGGCATCAGTTTCACTACCTGTCACGTTGTGTAGAAAATATCTTCGGTGGAAGGTGGGTCGAAGGGACTTTATTGTCTAGACTAGACCTCTGTCTCCCCTGTATTGGGAATTGCGTGAAGATATTTATTATTTATTTACTTTCTTTTACTTTATTCATGTATTAAATTCTGTTTACTTGGTTAAACTTTTTGATGTTTTTTATTTGCGTTCTTGTATGATTGAGTTCACCTAAAAATCCACTGTATGTGTTGAAGTTACTTAAATTAATACTCCTGGTATTCCAACGAGAGACAGGGTTTTAAGTAAACACGAACTTAGATTATGCTTCACGTTTATTTTTGTAACTGTGAACTATGAGAACTAGGTAAGACAATGAATGTAGGTAACATAAGGTACGTAATATTATAGTTTTATAATTATCTGGTACGTCCCTCTAATCTATACTCTTCTGTAAATTATCATAGTCAAGTGATTAAGTGATATGGATTTAAGTCAGGAGACGTAAGTTCGATCCTAACGAGGAATATATACTTACGATTTGTATCCTTAGCGTAGACTAAGCCACCGTTAGTTTTCCCTGTCACGTAGTCCCAAATGAACTGTGGTGTCATTGAAAAATGTGTGTTTAAAACTGTCTACACCTCGTATAACCCAAGTTGGCGTGCTTCGATGATTTGGGCACATTGAACAAATGAGTGAAGACCGAATGGTGAAGAAAATATACAGTGCGAAGGCTAACGAGTAACGGTAGAGATAGACCGAGACTAACTTTCTAAGACAGAGCTATGAGTAGATTGCTCGAAGAAAGAGGGTCAGGAGTATTCAGATACCTAGAGCGTGTATGAAGAAAATCATGAATTCGAAAGAAGCGAAAGGGGTATGTAAAGTTCCTGACAATTAGTTCATCTGTCTTCTCTGGCTACCCCGTCAGGGACTATGCGTGAATTTATTGATTATTACTATCTATAAAGAATATTTTTATAAGAAAAAATCAAAATAACATTAATGCATACGCTGTCAAAAGTCCGTGCCAATACCTATTCAGTAGGTCGACACGCCGACCTCATTGGGAATTTTGTTGACTAATAAAGTATTGGCTCGATAAACACAGAACATCTATTTACCTAGTTGTTCAGTGCGATGCGATGAGGTAAAATATTATTACTTTTTATTTTATTTCTTTAATTTTATTTCTTAATTAATTAATTTATGAATTATTAAATTGTTTTCTACATATTTTTGTAATGAAATCTTAAGAATTGCATAACCAGACGATGTAATGATATAGCTACGAATTGTTAGTGTATTTAAGAGTAAGATGTATTTATGTAAAACCGCTCAGTCGTTTTATTAGTACAGCAGTAATTTTTAAGCGAAATATAGGAATTTTGTAAGGACTACGTGATATAAAAGAAACTTAAAACTATGAATGAACAGTAGTTTTTTGAGTTCCCTTATCCATTTTAGTGTGTATATAAAACCCTGAAACCTTTGTCACAACAAATAGGGCTACTATTTTAACAAATTGCTGCCACGGACGAGTGAAAGATTTTGTATAGTTGAAATATACATATAGCAGCGGTGAAAACTGATTATATTTTACGGAATCTTAATAATTTTATAAAATAAAACTAGCCTAAGTTACTCCTTATAACATTAACTCTCTGCCAGAAAGTTCTCTCTCGTTAAAATCGGTCCAGCTGTATCAGAGATTATGCGAAGCAACCGACAAACAAATACAAATTTTTATAAGCATTTAGTGAAAAGCTTTTTATTTGGAATTACAAACACATATCAATTTTATTTATATGTATAGATGTATAAATATCCCTTTTTCGCAACCCTAACAGTTTGTTTACGTTGCATGCGCAGTTAAAATAAATAAATAATAAATATCTTCACGCCATTCCTAATGCAGAGTAGACAGAGGTCTAGACAATTAAATTATTTCGACCAACCTTCCACCGAAGACATTTCTTGAGACAACGTAACAGTTGGTGAGTCTGTCGCCGTCTGTGTCCAAACCAACGATATAATTCGTACTTAAGATTTTTTTTTTGAAAAAACCCTTCGTTACGAGCCTGCCACCTGAGGATCGAACTCTGCTCTCTTGGCTCGAATCCCGTTCACCCAGCCACTCGGCTGTCGTGACTGAACTTGAAACATTTAAAAATTACCGTTGGCATTGAAAATTAATTAACCAACGTAGGTATATCTATCGAATGACGAATTATACAAGTATATAGGATCGTGTATGACGCACAACACGAATCATCGTAATTGCGGTACGCGGTAACACGCCCAGTGATAAAAAAACCCGTGAATTTCGACCGCGATTGGCCGAAAACTGTACAACGTCAGGCAAACTGATGAACGGCCCGGTAATTTTATTCTAATGCTCTTTTTCATGGTGTGTAATGACGACTATGGCTTACGTAGTAACTTGAAAGTAATCTGTGCTGCGTTTCGGATTTTTATTTTTAACGAATATCATGAAATGACGAATTAAAGCTTTTTTTATTTGATGTCATATTTCTTTATTTAAATTTAGTGTTTGCTAATATAAACTTAAATATGGTCGATAAATAGCAATGCCTTTCTATCCAAATATTTTTTTTCTTTTAAAAATGTAATTAGGACATACTATATAGTATTTTGGATATGAAATAGTCAAAAAAGGGCTTTATGTTCTTATTGGAAATATTGGGATAATTTTAACTATTTATAATTGTTACGAAATATATTTTTTGTGTTTAAATAATTATATTCGACGATATAGGAATAATAAGGTACGAAAATATAAAAAAATTAAAGTTAATGAAAAAAAATCAGAATTCTTACCATGACTTGTTTTATAATATCCTCACAATCCTGCGTTTAGAGGTACCGTAACAATTCTTTTTCGGCCCGCAACTTAAGTCTTACACCAAACAGAGACCAAGACCACAAGGTCGGACGATTTTAGCTCATCTCTACGCACCGTATCTAAACATGCCACTAAAATGGCGCTGTGAACACAAATCACTCGGACGCTCAAACTATTGTAGCTACGCCCATTTTATCATACCAAAACCAACCAATGCCATGTCAAACTACAAATTATTCAGCGGTACGCAATAAGACACTTTATCACTAAACTGTAGAGGTTAGAATGGGGCACAGAACGCGTTTCACAAATGTTTTCCATTCACGCACACAATCGAACAGCGGCACACACGCGCGCAAGTAACGAATGTCACGAAATCTAGTCAGTTTCTAGGTTAGAATATGCGCGGGCGCATTTGCAGTGACCATGACGCGCCTGTAATGGGATACTGTATTTAAATGTTATTTTAAAAATTCACTCCTTTGAACATGTAAAACATGTATCTAAATAACCAATCGTTAAATAATTAAGGGCAATTCCATTGTGAGAAGCAGTGTGCTGGAATTTAGTTAAAATTAATAACAATGTTGAGGTAGAGTTGTTTGTGTATTAGATACTTGATATTATAATTAATTGTTACATATTGATAAAACTATTATAAATAACTATTACGACAATATTAAATTAACAACATTAATGGAATGTTTAAAATGGTATTTCTTCCTTACGAAAGAGTAAAAAAAACAGTTTACAGATGAGGTGTACTCCTATTAATAAATTATTTACACTCATTTGATATGATCGTCACTAAAAATAAAAGTTTTGATATACATTGACATTTCACAAACATAGCAAGCATACAATACACATATATACATAGCGACCTGTTAAAGTCCACTGCAGGACATAGGCCTCTCCCAGAGGGAGGATTTTCCGTAATCGCCAATCAAATCCAATTAAAAAATCGCATGCTTGGCAAGCGGATTGGCGATCGCAGTACCAGACCACTCGCACCTCAGACGCTGCTGCCCATCTTCGGTCCGATTATTTTGGTCTGACATTTTTAGAGATGGTTATCCCGTCATCTATCGGTTGCCATAAAGATATTCTAGCTCTTTCCCATAGTGGCCTCTAACGACCCCCACGGGAAGAAATGGAGTGGCGACATTCTTACAACGCTACCACATAGTGTGGCCGTTACCATACGGTCAAACAACATACCAAGAAACCTAAATTTATTCGTAATTTTTACTGTATTTTGAAAGTCACGATAGCCGAGTAGTTGGGTGGTCGGAATTTAAGTCAAGAGACCCGAGTTCGATCCCCAGGCGGCAGGCTCGTACCAATGGGCTTTTCAAAAACTTCTGTACGAATTATATCGTTGGCTTGGACATAAAGACGGCGACGGGTTCACCACCTGTCACGTTGTCCCGAAAATATCTTCGGTGGAAGGTGGGTCGAAGGGACTTAATTGTCTAGAATAGATCTCTGTTTACCCCTGTATAGGGAATTGCGTGAAGATATTTATTTATTTATTATTTATTTACTGTATATGCTAACCTGCCTCAGTTTCGTGGTTGTTTGTTTCTTTTTCCCTATTATAAGTAGTTTTAGGACTTACCCAGACTTGTCACTATCATGGTGGCACTTGTGTAGTGACCTTGTGCCGCCGCGATCGCACGCGGCCTAGACACAGCGAATAACTTTATTTATTTGATTCGAACACCGGGCCCCGGCCGCATGCCTGCTCTAAATGCGAGAGCATGTTTTGCACACGTATAGTAATGGTAGTACTTAGAAGGCTTTGAATTGCTAACAACCTTGTGGTTAAAAGTTCTGAATGCAGGCTGACGTTTAGGGTTCGAGGCCACTGTTATTGAATTATATATTATATTATCAACTGCGTCTTGTTCTGTTTATTGTCCATTTACTTTTATTTTTATGAATTTAGTGATGCAGTAGGTACCTCTTTGCCTTAAGAGCACACTCCAAAAGTGTGCTCTTAAGGAAAATCATTTTTAAAGGCTTTGAAGGCTAAAGTTTAAGAGTTTATAGCAAATTTATGTTTATTTGCAATAAATTAATAAGTTATTTTTTTTATTTTATTTATATTTATTTTTCTTCATTGTCACCTAGTAAAAAGGTAATAATTGGCGGACTTAACGCCTTTAAGCATTCTGTACTAGTTAACCCTGGGCGAAATAGAGAGAAAACTATAGACGTTTTATTTATGTCTTCACGCTTCATCCCCGACTGGGACAGGAAGAAGAAAAGATCGCTAAGCAACAAGATTATACAGTATGTGTTTCACGTCTGTCAAATTCATCACTTTGAATGAGAATAGGTCAGGTGTACTCTTTGAGCAAATTACTCACATGAAGACCATGTTTTGACCATGTTTATCTCGGTTTAGGTAGGAACTAGCTTTGTAAGAAGTAGCAACAGTAGCAGTAGTAGTAGTTACCTCTAACTACTACTACTGCTTATTAATATAACTATTAATTGTAAGCCTAATGATTACTTATAGTAGTGAATAGAGCTCAATATGCATGCACTGCTGACCGCGCATATTATTGGGAACATGTAATTATATCGTAAATGATGGTTAATACCAACATCTGGGGTTGCCATGTATTAAAAATTTAAAACAGACCAGTAAAGTTCAGTACACTATTCATTGTTTGTTCTCTGTATTTTCTTTTAAAGTAACACATGGTTTTGGCGGGTAATAGCGGACAGAGACCAACACATCACGAAAAAATAAAACGGTTAAACTTAATAATCTAAAAAAAAAAACAAGAATTCCGATAACGAGAATATATTATTTAAATATTTGATTGTATTTTCTGTGTATTGCATACCGCTGAGTGTACTTCAGTTTTTTTTTGGCTTTTTCTCATTCGCTTCCTTTTTTTACTAAATTACGAACTGGCCAGTAAAGATTTTGTTTATAATTCTTTTTGGCCTCCATTACACTGGGATACTTCCATAGCGCCCGTGACCTTACGAGTTTGCATCTCATAGATCTGGCCATCAAACAAACGCACAGATTTAACTGGCTTCGTGTCGGATTGTTTGCGTTGTTAATAGTCAGTTAACAAGTCGTAAAGTTGTGTCCACAATCCGCCATTATATTGAGTAACGTATGACGCAACCCATTGAGCTGGGATGTAAGTACAAAACTATGTATATGAAAACAAAAGTTCACACAATACGATGAAACAAATGTTTAATACAAACTTTTGGATTATGTGGCTTTATCAAGTACTCCTCTATAGCTTTTGTATTTAAAAATATTATTAAAAAATAAATCAAATAAGCCCCGAGTGTACTGACGACCTCTGTGGTCGAGTGGTGTAATCACTGGTTTTCCGTCACCTCGAAAACATCTCTCTTCTTCCCGGGTAGGATTTTCGAACGGTTCAATGTAGAAAATCACATTTTCTATGTTGTATTTGTGATACCTTTGTCGTTTCAGATTCCATAACGAATGAATGCTTTAGCTACTTTTACTTTTGGGATTAAAGCAATGTACATGCCCTATTTATCTATTTTTCTATTATCTGCGATATCGCGACAGGATCTATCACGTCCACCAGTCCACCGAGATGTATCCCAGCGATACGAATCGCAAATACCTTTGGAAAGCCTCAACCGAGCCTTTCACATGGCGATCCATGATTCGAATTCAGATTACCCAGCCTCTCCGCTGTCGTAGCTGTGTTCAAAATATGAATTAGTCCGCCTCTGTCTGAATATAGAGTGAATAAACAGACACTGGACATTTCTCTTATACAGGCAAATCTAATCATATACTTCATATCCTAAAATTTATCAAAAATACAGAGCATGCTCCTTACCATTGATGTACATAGATACGAAAATATATTTTTAATATTTTCACGCATTTTCCCAATGCTGTGGAAGACAAAGCGCTACACAATTAAGTCCTTTCACTTAAGCCTATATGGGACAAAGTAACCGGTGATGAGCCTATGCCTTCTCTGTGCTCAAGCTAACTGTACAATAGTATTTATTAATATTTAACTATGTGTCTATATTGTGTCGCCGTCCCAAGTAGTCTTCGGTGACAGATGGGTAGAAATAACTTTATTGTCTAGACCTCTATCTACCCTAGTATTAGCAACATGCGTAAACATTCAATCATTAAAATTTTCGTGAGACATTATTATTCGAATATTTAAAAATGGATAAACTCACGTTTCAACAATCGGTGTAAGTAATGGCTGGTTTCGGACCTGCCGAAGGTTCTTAACCAGGGTGAGATATATAATAGTCGGTACCCACACCGATTGCTTGTTAGTCTAACAGTAGGGATTTTAAGAAGTGTTGTAACTGTGAGTTCAGTCATATTTAATTATTCGTAGTGTAAAGATATTTATTTGAAGAAAGAATTTCTTTCTTTCTTTCTTATATTTATTTTATACAGTGGGCTTGATAAAGGAGAACCAATAAAATCGATTTAGCTAAATGAAATTAATAATTTTTACTAGAAGCTGACAAGCTCGTTCATCATCAGGATAGACAGCGGTCACACAATCATAACTCAAAGTCGCCACGCGAAAGCTAATCGAGTGGGAGACGTCACCCACATTGAACTGCTCCAAAGGACCGGTTACGTAGGCCAATGCTTAAAACTGTGCCGTGGAAATTTTTTAAAGGATCAAACTTGTTGTTTTGAACGTAGAATGCCGCGTGAGAGACAAAATACTGTTTTGTTTTTCAACTGTGGTCACTGTTATTTAAGTGTTGTTACGGAATTTATTGGAGATAAGATATTGACAGATATATAAAACGAAATCGTGATGTTTTTTTTGGAATTATTCCTATTTTCAATGTTATGTATAAACTAGCTGCCTCTCGCAACTTTGCCGACGATTTAACACTTAACGCGGAACCCTTATTTATATATTTATTTAATATTTTATGTACACAATAAACACAAAGTTAATAATAATCACAACATGAAATTAGTACAAAAGTATTATTATCAGTATAGTATATTAATATTAGTACCCTTATTTTTTTTATAAAATAAAAATAGCTTAAGTTCATTCTCTGACAGTAAAATCCGTCGAGCCGTTTCAGAGTTTAGCAGGAACAATCAGACATACACACAGACAGACCGTAAGTACCGTATTTCATCAATCTTTGTAATCGAGTCATAGTTTTTAATATTTATTTATAAATATTTATCCATATAAATAAATATCCGCGTACGTATAATGTACCGTTTGGTTTGGAATACGGCGGTAGGTTCACCACCTATCACATTGATTTAAAAAGATTTCGGTGAGTGATGGGTCGAAAAGATTTAATTGACTGTACCTCTATCTACTACAGTATTGGGAATATGCGTGAAGATATTTGTTTATTATCTCCTTTTCACCTCTTACGACAATAATGGGTCGAAAGGGCACATTATTAAGCTGATATCACCAGCAAGTGCAGTATAAACATAGCACAAGTGTTCAAACTTCATAGAACGAGCCTTCCACAATGACATTGAATCTTTGTCTCCCGATTCGAATACAGATCAACCAACCATTACGCTATCGTGGCACCACGAACAGACAGAACTCCGACAATTAGGTTAATATCTAAAACGTTTTGAACCATTTAACATTGTACACAGAAATCCAACGCAATCGACAAGGTTACGTCCTTGCTCCACAATTAGCAGTATCAATGATATTTCCAACGAAGTATTTAATTACATAGGTACCTAATTAACATCTAAGTCGATTGACAGGCGTCGGTCACATTTGGTTTTTGTAATTAATCGTTTGCTTCGATTTGTTTTTTTTTTAAATTCAATTACATGCATTTTACAATACTGGGGTCGTTAGAGGTCTAGGCAACTGTATCCTGTCGACCCACATTTGTCCGGGGCTTATTTGGTAGAACGTGACATGTGGTGAGCCTGTCACCCTCTTGGTGTCCAAGTTGTACGAATTACAAATATTAAAATAAAATAAAAATATCTTCACTCAATTCCCAATATTGGGGTAGACAGAGGTCTAGTCTAGACATTTAAGTCCCTTCGACCCACCTTCCACCGAAGATATTTTCGGGACAACGTGACAAATATTACGAAAGGTTTTAATAAACTCTTAGGTACGATCGTCCTCTTCCTGAGGATTCAACTCGGGCCTCTTGATTTGAATTCCGATAACCAACCAGTCGTCTATCGAGGCCAAGATGTTAAATTTTTTAAAATATAAATTTTTTAAAATTATTAAAAATATAAACAATTTAATGGTAAATTTTATTATATTGTGGTATATTTTAACATAATAAATTAAATAAATATCCATGACTCGAGTACAGATAATTGCCACCAAGTAGGAACTAGCTACCAACCATCATATATTACTGTTAGCTAGATTTGTTCACACCAATTCAAAACTAAACACCGCAAAATGGGTGGTAATATTGAATTTAGATTCATCCATTTAAAATATTCCAATGAATGTTTTCAATTAATGCAAGTTTAAATTTTCTGTTACGATATCAGTCCGTTTTCAAGGACTCATTGCTACACAACAAAGTCAAGAGAAGATAACGCATATGAAAATTATTAATAATTTAAACAAAGCGATAAGGAACTCAAAGGTTTCGGAAATCGTATAAACATGATAATAAATACGTAAGTGAATTACGACTTTCTGTAAATAATGAGATGGATGTTAAATCAATTCTCACAATCTTCTAGAAGACGAGCTATACGCACAGACGGGGTAATAATGGATATGTATATAGAAACGTTAATAGCGGGACACCTGCTTCCGCCGCAAACTGGATTGCTAGGCTCCGCGCAACGTCACCACGGCCCATAACTGATTCGGAGGTATTCAAACTTTATTTACTATTGAAGAAATATATTTCCTCTCTATTGGCTCATATTAAAAATCAGGGAATTCGATGGTCAATTGCTATCCAAGCTTTTGAAAAAAAAAAGTGTCGTGCATAGACACTATTACGCATTCAGTGTTTTTTTTTTATTTCGAAATGGTTTTCATTTTATTTTCTCGAAACCTTAGGTATCCACCACTTGGGGACTTCCCCGTTACATGGTAATCAAAATACCGCTTAATTCTCTTATAATACATAAGTAATATATCCAAAATCCAAATCCAAAAATTCATCTTGCAGTAAATACATCTTAATTAAGTAGAATATATAGGTTTTAGTCTGTAAGGAGACATTTACAAAGTTGTGGCATATACTCAACAGGGTGTTATAGTTTGGTATGTGTACAGTACTGGTAACCTGTATTAAGGACAGAGGTCAAGTCTAGACAATTAAGTCCCTTTGACCCACCTTCCACCGAAGATATTTTCGGGACAACGTGACAGGTGGTGAGCCCGCCTTTTTGGTCGCCGCCTTTATGTCCAAGCCAACGATGAAATTCGTACATAAGTTTTTGAAAAACTCATTGGTACTGCCACCTGGGGATCGAACTCGGGTCTTGCGACTCGAAATTCCGACCACCCAACAACTCGGCTATCGTGACTTTTTAATAAGAAGTATTTATGTATATATTTATTATAGATATGATTCAGGAATTGCTCAGGATGTACTCTAAAACTATAGGTATTTATAGTAAAATAAAGCGTAATGAGACATTTCTATATAGCCTAGGTGCTAACGATGTCTTTGATTGAATTTGTTTGCAGGTGTCCATGCTCTGCAGTGGCTACATACCATCAGGTTGTTTTTCATAATTTTTTACTCTAATCCCGTAAGGTAATTAAGATATTTATATTGAATGGAAATCCATTGGCTGGGGACGCTATTATTAGCGTGAGTTTGGATAAAAATGCATCTGCCTTTTCGGAGCTCCTGTGGAAGTGACTCTGCTCAATTATCGTAACAAATACACTAACATAAAAGAAAAAAAAAGGTAAAACTTTACGAAACATAACGATTCCTTTTACACGAGTAATTAACTTTTTATTTTAAAATACTCTCCTCACACCATGGATCCATAAATAGCCGATTCATGACGTGAAATAATTAATTTTCAACAAATAAATTTTATTCCCGACAGTCACGCATAAAGAGTTTTTACGCGAAAAGCTGTTGCTTGCTTTTAAAAATAAGCAGCTCTATGAAATTGAGCGCGGATTAAATTTAAGCCGCGCAAGTACACTGATAACCAAGTAAAACTTGTGATAAATGAAAGGAATTGCGCGTTTTATATACGGTAAGTTCCAATAAATATTCATTACACAATTTCATTGGTTGGGTAACATTAAAAATACGACTAAGGCGCTAGCAAAAACTTTATAAAAAGGAATAGGTGCGGACATTTTGAATGGCGCACGCAAAGCGCGGCAATTATGTACAGATTATAGTACGAATGTAGATTATAAAACATAAGTGTGTGACAGTTCATACATTTTACGTGGTGACAGCTCTCCGATTTGCATAATGGTGTTAATATTAAATTGTTCAAAGACACGATTTTTAAGCAGTTTTATAAAGTTTATTTGCTACAGGTGGTAGCAAATAAACTTTGATAGCGCCTACAGATTCAGTTATATAAATATTATTTTTATTTTTACCACAACGAAGGAGGCTCTGTGTTGTTTTCTCCTTCTTTTACTTTTGGACATAACAAAATGATTTTGAGAATTGTAATTTGATTTAAAGATTCTCCTCTTAGGGTACACTCTGGAGCAGATCCACAAAAATTTTAAGAGAATATTTCGTTCTTAATACTCTAGTGACGATGTTTATATGTATATTTGTATGGTACTTTTATTGCTTTCGATTCCATAACGCAAGTGCTTAAGCTCTGGGATCAGAGCCTGTTTATGTTTTATATATATTCTATTTTATCCCGAATTGAATGACAATGGAAATCCTTCTTTTAGCCGGGGTGACTAATCGTACATAAGTTTTTGAACAAAAACCCATTGGTACGAGCCTGCCACCTGGAGAACGATCTCGGGTCACTTGCCTGGAATTCCGACCACCCAAAACACTCGACTATAGTGACTATTTCAAAAATGTAAAAATGTATATTAAATTTTTACGACTAATCTTGAAGTATCTAGTATAAAGCATATTGAAACACGCACACACAAACATAAAGATATTTTACATTGTCTAATCCGTCGCGTCGCAATTTTACAAGCAAACTGCAGCTCGTAATTCATAAGTTTATTGTCACGTGCTATATAAATGTATAATGTGACATAAAACCATAAACCCTGCCTATCAGTTTTAGTTTTATTGCGGTTATTTAGGCGTATGTGTAGTGCGATATTGTATATGTACAGCTTCGTAGGAATTTGTATTTTGTAGTAACGTGCATACGTTTGAAATCCAAACACCAGCGAAGTTCAACCGAAATGATTGAATATATAAAATTTTAAGAGTGGTAGAACCACGAACCACGAAGGATTTTGGCAACAAATATCGCGACACGAGAATTTTATATATTATAATATATACTCGTAGAGTTACATGAACTCTCTGTAACTTTACTATCGGAAGGACCATACCAAACATACCAATAAATATTGTTGGTAGACACTGCTGATCGGAAGCTGAAATAGGTAAGAGCATTGTACCAACCCAGAAAATTCCTAGGCTGGAAAGAGGTCTAGAACATAATTCTTATCTTCACGCAATTCCCCATACTGGGTAGGTATTGGCATCATCGAAACATTTTTGGGACAACGTAACAGATCAGGCTTTGTCCCAAAATAGCCTCGATGCGAAGGGATTATGGCATTTAAAAAACAAATTCAAATATATACTTATAATTATGTCATGTATATTCTTAATCTTAACAAGTTATAATCTGGATTCGACACACAAATAATTTAATGTAGGTATTAACTGGGAATTAGTTCTGATAAGAGATAAATTGTCTCATTAATGTGCATTTAACTGTCAGATAAAAGATAAGAATTTCTTGCATTTAACGAACGTAACTCAGCATCTATGCTCACACCACTTACTCTCGGGGGTAAGTTATAAACAAAAGATGTTTAAAAAGTAATATTTACCGACTCGGAAATAATTCTAAAAAGACTCATCAAAAATTTAACACCGCTGGTAGAGATAATAAATAAAAAAGGTCAAAATAACATACATTACTCCGATGCCAAATTAAGCTGCTAAAGCATTGTTTTTGGATGGGAAACGAAGGAGGTGTCTCAATGATCGAGACCCCAGACAAATTAGAAAAAGTGGTTTTCTAGTTTGACCCGTCAGGGAATTTAACCGGGGACATCTGCGGAAGCGACAGCATGAAAACCGTTGTGCGTCAAACTCGACAGAGATTGACGAGAGATCTCAAACTTTTTTTCACCTCAAGAATGGGGTATAAGCTACTTTTACAATGGAGAGTAATCCCGGGCTATAAGAAATTTTGTCTCGGTCTTTAGGGGTAAGAAGGCATCTGGCTTTCTTACCCCTAAAAATCGAGACGAAATTCAGGTATCCTTTCTTCTTTCTCATCTCAATCAGTAAAAAAAAAGATTTCCACTTTAACAGAAAATGTGACTATTAGTTTTTGAATAACTATATCTTCACCTCATTCCCAATAGAAAAATATAATAGGTGTTGACAGAGATCTATACAATAAAGTCCTTTCGACCCAACTTCCAACAAAGACATTTTTGGGACAACGTGACAGGTGGTGAGTCCGTCGTCGTCATTACGTCCAAGCCAATAATACAAACTATACATAAGTTCAGCATAAATATGCTTTAAAATCAATAAAATTGCATTGTACATAAGTTTTTGTAGTTTAAGTTTTTTGCCTAGGGGATCGAACTCAGGTCTCTTGACTAGAATTCTGGTCACCCAACCACTCGGCTACTGTGATTTTTTTTTGAGTAACTAAACATCGTATCTATCGTGAAGGTTACAGATACATTGAAAACAATGTGAATAGTTGATTTATTGACCATGACATCATTCCCGGCTTATATGACAACCAATCAATCTTGATCCAACAAAATATATATTGGATTGCTACTAAAACTAATGGCTATTTATTTAACTAGCAGTTGTATCCCAGTTCTGTCTAGGTTACGTTTATAAGTCATTGATAGAGATAAAAACTACATTTTAGGTTGGACCAATTACAAAAATAAATAAATATCTTCACGCAATTCTCAATACAGGGGTAAACAGAGGTCTAGTCTAGACAATTAAGTCCTTTCGACCTACCTCCCACCGAAGATATTTTCGGGACAACGTGACAGGTGGCGAGCCCGTCGCCCTCTTTATTGGACCGATTACCACATGTTAAATACTTAAAATCGGATAAGTAGTTATCAGTGTGGTTATGGTGTTGGAATATACTACCCATACGAACCATACATCGTCTTCCCGTGGGTGTCGTAAGAGGCTACTAAGGTACAATCCATGAAATTGCAACTGGCTACCGACAGATCGTGTCATAACTATATCGAATAATAACAGACCGAAATTCAGCATACTATACATACATAAATATCGGCATGTTAAAGTCCACTTCAGGACATAGGCCTCTCCCATTGGAAGGATTAGCCATAATCGCCACGCTTGGCAAGCGGATTGACGTATATAAAATCAATTAATAATAAATAAATAAGTACATATATAGATAGGGACAATGTCACATTGCTCTGATCTCAAAGTAAGCAGCTTATGTACTTGTATTATCGAATCAGAAACAACCGAGGTACCGCAAAACCCAGAAAATCTAGAAAAGTGTTTTGTATATTAACCCGACCGGGAATCGTATCCGAAATCTCAGCGCTGGTTCCACCATGAAAACCGGAATGTGCGCCACTAATCCACTGTGGTCGCCATCAAAGGAATAAAATTACAGCGAGAGGCTCACTACGTGCCATATCGTCCCGAAGCTTCGTTGAAAAGAGCATCGAAAAATTTCACTAAGACCTTTGCCTATTATGGGAAAAAGGTGTGAAGATATAGAAGACGTAGAAATATTAAAATTACGCACGCGTCTGTAATTCAATCGTGCACCGCTGCCAACATGCAAATGAAAATAATGCTGCATATCGTAATTTCAAAATGTCTTCCTAGATGAAACGTCAACAGTCATCAATTAATAACGTTGAAGCTCGCCGATTCCTTTTGTATACGGAACTGAGCGAACCTCGCCATGGACCTTGGATCCGTTAGGAATACTAGATTTCTAAATAGTTTTTTCCTTCATTTTAATCGCTTTGAATATGGAATTTCATTTTCGAAACGAGTTTTAAAAGTAACCTCGCGAATAAAGAGCGCTAAGTTAGTAGTGGCTAGCTTATTTATTTCTAATGTTCAATGATTGAAGAAAAAATTAGCATATTACTAATAAATCATAATAAATAGAATAAATGAAATCATAAGAATAGAGACGTAAATGCAGTAGACTAAAACAGATTTTATACCAGTTATTTAGGGGTATATTTTTTACTAGGTCTTGTTTAATCTGTTAATTTCGGAGTATATTTTGTTAGGTCTCAGTCATCTGTTCACTGTAATCGTCATGGTTACAAACCGCATTATCGATATGGTATTTTTCGTTATGATTACATAAATATTGTTAAGACCTCTTATGACATCCACAGGAAGAAAGGCCAACCCCTTTCTTCCTAGGCCGATTCACTACGGCCCATCCAAATATATCTAATGTTAAATTATTATTTATGTAATACTTTATTCATCCGTACTTACCACTAATAGTCATTCAGAGCAGTGTTATCTCACCGCAAGTCTCTCAAGTAATACGGTAATTTCATCAATCTCATGTCGCGTGGCATTGTTACCGCCGGCAATTTAACGTAATAAACTAAATAGTAGACATTTACTATCCGGTTTCAACGCGAACGAGCAGATCGAGGCTAGAAATTAAGTTAATAAAAATATCTTTACGCTATTCCCAATTCGCAAAGCAGACAACGACCCACCTCTCGCCCTTGACATTTTTTGGGATAACGTGACTGGCGTAGAAAAACTACGGTTTTTGAATCGAATTCCGATCACCCAACCACGTGGCTAACGTGACTAACAATAAAGGTTAAAAAAAAAAAGAAATTTTCGTATATCAATAAAAAGAAGCAGCGTCTGTTTTGCGTCAAGAGAGCTAAAGGAGAGGTTCCTTAACGTCACCAAAAGTCAACATCGTTACGCGGAAAGCGCTTAGATGCGAACCGCTTGAGGCCGTTAGGTAACCGTGAAAAAATATCTACCGCGCCCGCCCACCCATACCGCGCTACGATTTACGGTATTTCGAACGTGCGACAGGGATAGGCAGCAGTTATACGTGTTAGTTAGAAAGAGTGAACGGCATTTTGCGCGTTCCACTTCCACGGTGGTAGCCGTTTGGCCTAAATGACGGTTTTATGATATTAATTGGTTGTGTTTGGAAAGTTCTGTGTTCGATGTTCGTTTAACTGTTTAGTTTTGAATGTCAATTGGAGTTGTTTCCTAATGGGCAATTCTGTGAATTGTTTTAGAGAAATATTTGTGTTTATTCGATAGAGCTTTTAGTGGAAGTAACATTAGATGTAAAACAATATATATCTTCACGCAATTCCCAATACATGGGGATACAGAGGTTTAGTCTAGACAATTAAGTTCTTTCACTGAAGATATTTTCGGGACAGCGTAACAATTAGTCAAATTACAATGACAATTAGACAAAAATAAATAAATATCTTAACGCAATTCCCAATACAGGTCTAATCTAGATAATTAAGTTCCTTCGACACACCATTCACCGAAGATATTTTCGGGACAAAGTGACAGGTGGTGAGCCCGTCGCCATCTTTATGTCCAAGCCAAAGATATAATTCGTACATAAGTTTTTGAAAAACCCATTGGTACGAGCTTGCCACCTGGGGATCGAACTCGGGTCTCTCGACTCGAACTTACGACCACCCAACCACTCGGCTATCGTGACTAATTAATATAAAATGTAATTATAGAAGACTTTCTTAATGACTGTAAACTTGGGCAAGCGGATTGGCGAACGCAGTAACAGATAATTCGCACCGTAGTCTCAGCTGCTCGTAACCCGTCTGCTGGTATGGTGTTTCAAGATGGTTATCCCAACATCTGTAGCCAGCCTGCCAGTTTCAAAGCTTTTCGTTCAGTTGCCTCTTACGTGACCCACGGGAAGAACGGCGGTGGTAGATTCTTACGCCTTACGCCATCGCATTAACACAATAAAAAAAAAGAGCTTTTACACTTTAGCATAAAAGTGCTAATTTTTTTGAGAACTTATTAAATTAAATTTCTTCCATAAACGTAAAAGGAATTATTAAGACTTTCTTTCCAAGAAACAAATATTAAACGTTTAGCTAAACGCGTTTTCATCTGCAGTTTAACAGTTAACGGAAAATAGATATTTTCCGGTAACATGTAAGAGTAAATACAGTCACGATAGCCGAGTGGTGGAGTGATCGGAACTCACACCTGGATACCAGTATTCGATCCACAGAAGAAAGGCGCGTACCAATGAGTCGTTTTTTTAAACTCATAAAGGATTTCATAAGCTCGGATTAAATGGTGACAGCTTCACCACCTGTCACGTAGTCCCAAAAACCACCGGCAACATGTGGGTCAGAAGGACTACAACTATCTCAGCAATTGGATATACGTAAAGATAACATTTGGATCCAAGGCGTAATCTGTTCCGAATTTTATTTAACTTAATTCAGTTAATCGTTAGTAGTTATGGAACAAACATTTAAACTATATTTCTCAACAGTAAGAAGAAAAATACAATTTATTTTTGATTACATCTATGCATTTATACAACAACTATTAAAGTATATTTAAATATTTAAGCATTTCAAAACTCCTGACTATGAGCAATTGTTCATAACTAAGTTTTAATAAATCCACTAAATTTTGTCTCTTATGCCTTATACTATGGGATGGAATAAGTTTCATAAAATTTTATCACTACGGTGGTGTAGCAGATTGATCAAAAAAACATTTAAGCCTGTTAAAATTTGGTAAAAAAAAAAAAGAGCTTTTACACTTTAGCATAAAAGTGCTAATTTTTGAGAACTTATTAAATTAAGTTCCTTCGACACACCATTCACCGAAGATATTTTCGGGACAGCGTAACAATTACAATGACAATTAGACAAAATAAATAAATATCTTCACGCAATTCCCAATACAGGTCTAATCTAGATAATTAAGTTCCTTCGACACACCATTCACCGAAGATATTTTCGGGACAGCGTAACAATTACAATGACAATTAGACAAAATAAATAAATATCTTCACGCAATTCCCAATACAGGTCTAATCTAGATAATTAAGTTCCTTCGACACACCATTCACCGAAGATATTTTCAGGACAACGTGACAGGTGGTGAGCCCGTCGCCATCTTTATGTCCAAGCTAAAGATATAATTCGTACATAAGTTTTGAAAACCCATTGGTACGAGTTGCCACCTGGGGATCGAACTCGGGTCTCTCGACTCGAACTTACGACCACCCAACCACTCGGCTATCGTGACTAATTAATATAAAATGTAATTATAGAAGACTTTCTTAATGACTGTAAACTTGGGCAAGCGGATTGGCGAACGCAGTAACAGATAATTCGCACCGTAGTCTCAGCTGCTCGTAACCCGTCTGCTGGTATGGTGTTTCAAGATGGTTATCCCAACATCTGTAGCCAGCCTGCCAGTTTCAAAGCTTTTCGTTCAGTTGCCTCTTACGTGACCCACGGGAAGAACGGCGGTGGTAGATTCTTACGCCTTACGCCATCGCATTAACACAATAAAAAAAAAGAGCTTTTACACTTTAGCATAAAAGTGCTAATTTTTTTGAGAACTTATTAAATTAAATTTCTTCCATAAACGTAAAAGGAATTATTAAGACTTTCTTTCCAAGAAACAAATATTAAACGTTTAGCTAAACGCGTTTTCATCTGCAGTTTAACACTTAACGGAAAATAGATATTTTCCGGTAACATGTAAGAGTAAATACAGTCACGATAGCCGAGTGGTGGAGTGATCGGAACTCACACCTGGATACCAGTATTCGATCCACAGAAGAAAGGCGCGTACCAATGAGTCGTTTTTTTAAACTCATAAAGGATTTCATAAGCTCGGATTAAATGGTGACAGCTTCACCACCTGTCACGTAGTCCCAAAACCACCGGCAACATGTGGGTCAGAAGGACTACAACTATCTCAGCAATTGATATACGTAAAGATAACATTTGGATCCAAGGCGTAATCTGTTCCGAATTTTATTTAACTTAATTCAGTTAATCGTTAGTAGTTATGGAACAAACATTTAAACTATATTTCTCAACAGTAAGAAGAAAATACAATTTATTTTTGATTACATCTATGCATTTATACAACAACTATTAAAGTATATTTAAATATTTAAGCATTTCAAAACTCCTGACTATGAGCAATTGTTCATAACTAAGTTTTAATAAATCCACTAAATTTTGTCTCTTATGCCTTATACTATGGGATGGAATAAGTTTCATAAAATTTTATCACTACGGTGGTGTAGCAGATTGATCAAAAAAACATTTAAGCCTGTTAAAATTTGGTAAAAAAAAAAAACATTACGTAAACATACACAAACTAGAAATTACTTACTATTTAGGCCAAACTAACACAGAGCGGCAGCTTTTCTTAAGATTGAGCATCCTGTGAGTTACATGACATTTACCGGCTTAAGATTTTAAAGCTCAGGGCGAGTTAATTTAAAGGTGATGGAGAGATGAAGACCGCTGTAGATGAGTGAGAGAAACAAGGTGTACTAAATGTTATGTCTCAGAAGTTTATATACGTACATACTAAGTACAAACTATGTTTCTATTTTATAACATTACTTTTAGATCATCATTTAAAATCCAAGGGTCAGTAAGCAGCTGTGCAAACCCGGCTATACAGTGCATAATGATAACCCACGGAGTACGTGGCTCGTGGTAAACCCATTGGTTCAGAGAATCTCAGTGCACATTTACCCACCTGTCAGAGAGTGGAGGAACTCGTTGGGCGCTGGCAGACCGGGGCCGTGCTTCATAGCCCGGCTGTCAGTGGTGGGCTGGAAGGACGATGAAGACCCTTTACTAATATCTGTACTGATATCACGAAGAGCATTGGTTTATTTGTATGCGATAATCCTCGGAAATTATGGTGCTATTTTGAAAATTGTTGTAAGGATAAATAAGTGCTATATATTATATTATATTATATTATAGAAGTAATTCCAACCAGCAAAAATTTCAATTGATCTTGAGTTTGCACAGCAAAGACTAAAACAAAAATCTCTGTATGTTGAAATACAAATTTCTTAGGTAGCAGAGTGTACCAAGAAACTAGAATAAAGATACAAAAAATAAGACAGAAGATTGGAACTTATATATAATTTTGGCCCATTGATTGGCCAACACTCTGACGTAAATTAATTATAGTATCATTTTTAAATCTTTTAACAACATTCTTTATTATGTGCGACTATTTGATAAACAGACCATTACGTGATTGAAATTAGCATGAATGCAAGAAATTAATATCTTAATATGATAGAAATTAAGAAAGAAAGTAAATAGATTTATTCGTTGCCCTCAAAATAATACTTATAAAAGTTATAGCTTAGAATTACAAATTAAAATGGCATCAATTACGGGATTGCAGCAACGAAACGGCATCCGGCTCAACAATTATGCTGTAGCAGTACTGCTGCAGCGCTGTTATTCTGCCGGTAATTTGTTTAAAATGCGTTAATTAAACAGATATTAAGTCTACACTTCCGCGCTCCCTCTCCACATAAACTTTAAATACACCAAATCTCCTTTTTCTCCTTGTGCGCAATACTCGGTGTATTATTATATTATAACACTCTATCCTGGTACATAGTCAGGTGAAAGTCATGAGGTTATAGCTGAAGGCGAAAAAGAAGCAGTCTATTAAACTGGTCGAATGACTGCAGACGCCCATTTCCACACGCAATATCCGAGGGTTTGGGTGCGTTGCCACTTAAGAAAGATTTAAGAGTGAGAAGAAAGAAGAGAGAAAGAAAGGGGATAGGGGAAAAGAGGACTATCTCAGTGGCTGGACGAAAAAAGTCGCCTATACTTCATGCTGTGATCCTGGTCGAGCTGATTTCTCCAGGAGCAAAAGCTACCGCTTGTCACTACCACGTAGAAAATTGAAGAAAGAAGTACGATAGTATAATTGGGGACCTCCGTTGACGAGTGGCGTAAACACCCCGGATTTGATTCCCGGTCGGGTCAATGCAGAAAACACTTTTTCTACGTTTTCTTGGTTCTGGATGTTTGTGGTACCTTTTCCGTTTCTGATTTAATAATACAAATGCTTAGGCTGCTTACTTTGGGATCAAAGTAATTTAACAACGACTTAATTAATGTGAGTTAATAATTAAAAACAAAAACATATAACAGTGGAAATTACGGTGACTCATTACGAAATGTCACATGTAGTTTATTTTCGATAATTTTTTAAATTTATTGAAGACCAACGTCCGGTTGGCTCGATAAACATTATGAATCATATATTAGGTGCCCTTAGGTTTATCAAGAATGGTGTTAATTTAAAATGAAAGATAATTTTTAGGTCACATTCATTTAGCTTACGTAAATCATATACTGCTAAGTGCTTGACGCACACACACTTCATTACACTTCCTCATGTTACTTCCATTGGAAGTAATAGGTGACTAACTAAAAAACACGCCAAATCTTGCTGCTCTTTATGTGTAGTATACAAACAGACAAACAACAAAGTACAGTTATTTTTTGTTTAATAAATACACAGATAAAAAATACACATACATTGCTATGATCCTACAGGAAATACTAAAGCACTTGGTGTTATGAAATCAGAAACAACGAAGGTATCACAAAAACTCAGACATGAGACACTATAGAAAAAGTGGTTTTCTTCGATAACCCGTCCGGGTAACAAACCCCTGACCTCAGAGCTGGCATCATCATGAAAACCGGCGTGTACGTTCTCCTGTTCACCGAGGTCATTCATTCATATCTATCTATACACATATATTTTATGTTATAAATGAATAGTCACCATATCTTTTCGCCATTCCCAATACTGGGGTGGACAGCGATCTCGACAATGAAGTCCTGTCGACCCCCCCCCCCCCTCATGGAAGATATTTTTGGGGTAATGTGATAGGTGGTGAGTCTGTCGGAGTCAAGCCAACGACATAAATAGTAATTAATTTTTGAAAAAATCCATTGGAACGAGCCTACCAACCGGGGATCGAGCTTGGATTTATTGACAAAGGATGATTGGACGGATAAATTAAAAAAAAATATCTTCACGCCATTCCCAATAATAGGGTTAGTTAGAGGACAACGTGACAGGTGGTGAGCCCGTCGCCGTTTTTATGTCCAAGCTAACGACAATAATCGTACATAAGTTTTTGAAAAAATCCATTGGTACGAGCCTTGGGAATCTAACTAGGGTCTCATGACTCAAATTCTGAATACCAAACCACTCGGCTATCGTGACTGATAAATGCTTAGAATATTTAGTTCGGACGAATAAATGTTGGGCAATAATGATTTAAATGTACAATAGTATAAGGTTTATTCAAGCGACAGTATAATTATGATCTTAAAAGAAAAGTATCTTTTTTTATCAATACGGCCAATATCAAGCAATTAAAAAATGAAAACATAATATAATATTTAAAAGGCGAGCGACGAAAATATAATTGTACTGTTGGCATTTCACCGCAGTCCTAAAGTTCATTGCCGCCGAGATTGTTCTTCATTGTTATTAAAGATAATTTTACGGAAATCTGCGTCGCACTACTGAATCGATACGCCCTTGGATCGTTTCTGTTTAAAATATAACAGTAAATGGCTATCGGTAAAACCATTAAGACTCTTGATTTATTGTTTATTTTGCTACTCAATAATATACATATCAATATGTTAAATTAATGTTGCTGTAATGGCGTACGAAATTGCTACTAGCTTTTCCACAACTACAACGTTAAAGTTCATTAATGTATCATGTGAAAAAGACACAGGGCATCTCGAAAAATTCATTAATAGACGCTTTTTCAATATTACTACGATTATTTGTTGTAATAAAAAAGGAGCTTATATGCTCGTTATAACTGCAACGTACAAAAATGCGTGACTCTTAAGAATACGAAGATTGAACTGCCTCGAATTCAGATCATCGAAACATTCCACTATTGGCTCTACCTAGACATAATTATTAGACGATTCGCTATGAATATTGATAATTAGATGTGTTTTTAGTTCCAGCCTAATTATCTTATATGTTATGTATGTCGGGCGGATTGTATTGCGTCTAGGTTGCCTAGACTGGGTCATTACTAAGTTGGCATTGAAGCTTGACTAATATTGCTTAGCTTCACTTGGCGATTTCTGCGTACCGCGGAATTTGCATAACTTCATTTTGATAAATAAATAAGTAATAAGTAGTAATAAATATCTTCACGCAATTCCCTATACAGGGGTAGACAGAGGTCTAGTCTAGACAATTAAGTCGCTTCTACTCACCTTCCTTCGAAGACGGTGACAGACTCACCGTCTGTCACGTTATCCCAAAAAATGTCTTCGTTGAAAGGTGGGTCGAAAGTCAGCTCTACCCCAGTATTGAGCATTGCGTGTAAACACTATTTTTTTATTTTTAACCTTAAATAATAATAAAAAATGCGACATTGAAAAAAGGATAGAAGAGATAAAGAAAGCAATATTGATTCAAAGATTATTTAGCATACTGGCGACATATAAAACATAACAAGGGATCATGCAATAGCCATTTAAAAAAAAGATTCGCAAACCAGCTGTTTACGGTAACTTAGTTTCTATTAATAAATTATATACACTTACTGGGATTATCAGAGCGTGAATTGTCGCTATACGTTTACACGGGCTAAAAGTTCTTTGAATTTACACCTTAATACTACTGAATTAGAATAGAAAATGTTTTAATAGTTTTTGTTGTACGTCGTTCCGTTTGTGTATTTTTTGAGTGGCAGTGTTACTGCGTATTGCACTAGGGTTACACGTCAGATACAATTTTCATATGCGTCATGGCCTTACCTGTATGTTTGACATACTTAACTTTTGAGTTTTTCAAAAAAAAACTTATGTACGAATTATATCGTTGGCTTAGACATAAAGAAGGCGACGGGCTCACCACCTGTCACTTTGTCCCGAAAATATCTTCGGTGGAAGGTGGGTCAAAGGGACTTAATTGTCTAGACTAGACCTCTGTCTACCCCTGTATTAGGAATCGCGTGAAGATATTAATTAATTTATTTTATTTTATGTATATATTAAACATAAAATATCTGTATTTGTTGGTTTGTCTGTCTGTTACACTTTCGTGTTTTATAATACATACATGACCAACCGCGTGATGATTATTTTTTTTATTTTTATTTATTAATTTCTCTGTTCAGTAAAAGGACAAAGTTTCACATGAACGAGGTAACTACGATTATTTTATGTACCCATATTAAATAACCTATAGTAGATTAGAGGAGCCAATATGCAATGCCGTCGCAACCTTGCTACGGCGACCTGCGTCCGGCTGGTTTTATCAGAGCAGTGGTGAACAAGCATTATATGTTATCTTTGGGGCGAGTACACGGCGGGGGATGTGGATTTCCTGTTTACCTAATATCGATATACGATAGCTGAGTGGTTGGCTGTTCGACATTCGAGTGAAGAGACCCGATTTCGATCCTAAAGGCGTGTACAAGATGCGAATATACAAAGTTATATATATCAAAATGTGAGAAAGCAGTATCTTATGCTAACATTATGTCTTAGTCAATCCCTATAACGTTTTAATGAGATGCAAAGTAAAATAAGTACTATTTTTAAATCTATTGAAGAATTAAGTAAATAATGTTAACGGTCTGTTAAGGAAGTTATCTCACTAAACAAATAACTATTTTCAAAGAAAGTTCTCGAAGAGCTGACTTGCAGCGCAATTTAAAATGTTTTCATTACAAAATATGTCGATGATTTAATATCAACATAGGTTTTAATGTATGAATTGACTTGTTTTGAATATTACTAGTTTCTGCTCGCGACTTCTTTCGCGCATTATCTAGAAATACCCGCAGGATGCTCTAAAGTCTTCAAGTAAAAGTGTTCATATCCACAATACTACATGTCATAAGCCACGCATTGCATATGATTTGTATGCATTTTTGTATTTTTGCTATAGCAAGCATACATTTCTCCAGGATAGCCTATTTGCTATTGAAGGTCAAAACCTGTCTCAGTGGCAAAATAAATGCAGATCCTGTGAGTTTGTTTCTCAGTCCGCACCCTGAACCATTATACTATTGATGCTTAACAGGCTATTGTAACAGTGGTAATAGGATAAAATATTTTATTAACAAATATCTTCACGCTATTACTACAGGGGTAGAGCAGGGAGGTCCAGGAAAGTTAACTCCTTCTGACGCACCATCCACCGAAGAAATTTTTTGGGACCATGAGACAGATGGTGAGCCTGTTACCGTCTTTATGTCCAAGCCAACGATAGTAACCGTACATAAGTTAAAATATTTTTTATTTTATTTTTATAAAAACTACTGTCACCGTACAAAGCATAATGCATTGGCAGTGTTGCATTTTCGGTACGTACTAAACTGCGAGTGTGCACTTGACTCGTTATCAAAACACCGATAAGGGCCCATATTGGTCTGTTATCACTTATGTGCCAGTCATATCGCACATAACTAATGCATGTTTATAACGGCGCGTCCTAATCAATAAGTTGACGCGACATAGCGATTTTAAAGTCTCAGTTGCCTGCTAATTATTGTTTACTAGTTTCTATCCGTAACTACTTCCCACTAAAAAGTAGACTGAAATTTATATCGTGAGAAATAAATAAATAAATATCTTCACGCACCCCTATACAGGGGTAGACAGAGGTCTAGAAAGTTAACTCCTTTCGACGCACCATCCACCGAAGAAATTTTTGGGACCATTAGACAGAGGGTGAGCCTGTCGCCGTTTTTATGTCCAAGCCAACGATAGTAACCGTACATAAGTTAAAATATTTTTTATTTTATTTTATGTATATATTAAACATAAAATATCTGTATTTGTTGGTTTGTCTGTCTGTTACACTTTCGTGTTTTATAATACATACATGACCAACCGCGTGATGATTATTTTTTTATTTTAACCTTAAATAATAATAAAAATGCGACATTGAAAAAGGATAGAAGAGATAAAGAAAGCAATATTGATTCAAAGATTATTTAGCATACTGGCGACATATAAAACATAACAAGGGATCATGCAATAGCCATTTAAAAAGATTCGCAAACCAGCTGTTTACGGTAACTTAGTTTCTATTAATAAATTATATACACTTACTGGGATTATCAGAGCGTGAATTGTCGCTATACGTTTACACGGGCTAAAAGTTCTTGAATTTACACCTTAACACTACTGAATTAGAATAGAAAATATTTTAATAGTTTTGTTGTACGTCGTTCCGTTTGTGTATTTTTTGAGTGGCAGTGTTACTGCGTATTGCACTAGGGTTACACGTCAGATACAATTTTCATATGCGTCATGGCCTTACCTGTATGTTTGACATACTTAACTTTTGAGTTTTTCAAAAAAAAACTTATGTACGAATTATATCGTTGGCTTAGACATAAAGAAGGCGACGGGCTCACCACCTGTCACTTTGTCCCGAAAATATCTTCGGTGGAAGGTGGGTCAAAGGGACTTAATTGTCTAGACTAGACCTCTGTCTACCCCTGTATTGGGAATTGCGTGGAGATATTAATTAATTTATTTTATTTTATGTATATATTAAACATAAAATATCTGTATTTGTTGGTTTGTCTGTCTGTTACACTTTCGTGTTTTATAATACATACATGACCAACCGCGTGATGATTATTTTTTTTATTTTTATTTATTAATTTCTCTGTTCAGTAAAAGGACAAAGTTTCACATGAACGAGGTAACTACGATTATTTTATGTACCCATATTAAATAACCTATAGTAGATTAGAGGAGCCAATATGCAATGCCGTCGCAACCTTGCTACGGCGACCTGCGTCCGGCTGGTTTTATCAGAGCAGTGGTGAACAAGCATTATATGTTATCTTTGGGGCGAGCACACGGCGGGGATGTGGATTTCCTGTTTACCTAATATCGATATACGATAGCTGAGTGGTTGGCTGTTCGACATTCGAGTGAAGAGACCCGATTTCGATCCTAAAGGCGTGTACAAGATGCGAATATACAAAGTTATATATATCAAAATGTGAGAAAACAGTATCTTATGCTAACATTATGTCTTAGTCAATCCCCTATAACGTTTTAATGAGATGCAAAGTAAAATAAGTACTATTTTTTAATCTATTGAAGAATTAAGTAAATAATGTTAACGGTCTGTTAAGGAAGTTATCTCACTAAACAAATAACTATTTTCAAAGAAAGTTCTCGAAGAGCTGACTTGCAGCGCAATTTAAAATGTTTTCATTACAAAATATGTCGATGATTTAATATCAACATAGGTTTTAATGTATGAATTGACTTGTTTTGAATATTACTAGTTTCTGCTCGCGACTTCTTTCGCGCATTATCTAGAAATACCCGCAGGATGCTCTAAAGTCTTCAAGTAAAAGTGTTCATATCCACAATTCTACATATCATAAGCCATGCATTGCATATGATTTGTATGCATTTTTGTATTTTTGCTATAGCAAGCATACATTTCTCCAGGATAGCCTATTTGCTATTGAAGGTCAAAACCTGTCTCAGTGGCAAAATAAATGCAGATCCTGTGAGTTTGTTTCTCAGTCCGCACCCTGAACCATTATACTATTGATGCTTAACAGGCTATTGTAACAGTGGTAATAGGATAAAATATTTTATTAACAAATATCTTCACGCTATTACCAATACAGGGGTAGACAGAGGTCTAGAAAGTTAACTCTATTCGACGCACCATCCACCGAAGAAATTTTTTGGGACCATGAGACAGATGGTGAGCCTGTTACCGTCTTTATGTCCAAGCCAACGATAGTAACCGTACATAAGTTAAAATATTTTTTATTTTATTTTTATAAAAACTACTGTCACCGTACAAAGCATAATGCATTGGCAGTGTTGCATTTTCGGTACGTACTAAACTGCGAGTGTGCACTTGACTCGTTATCAAAACACCGATAAGGGCCCATATTGGTCTGTTATCACTTATGTGCCTGTCATATCGCACATAACTAATGCATGTTTATAACGGCGCGTCCTAATCAATAAGTTGACGCGACATAGCGATTTTAAAGTCTCAGTTGCCTGCTAATTATTGTTTACTAGTTTCTATCCGTAACTACTTCCCCACTAAAAAGTAGACTGAAATTTATATCGTGAGAAATAAATAAATAAATATCTTCACGCAATTCCCAATACAGGGGTAGACTTGAATCACCATTCAACGAAGATATTTTCGGGATAACGTGACAGGTGGTGAGCCCGTGCCGTCTTTATATCCAAGCCAACAATATAATTTGAACATAAGTTTTTGAAAAACCCATTGGTACGAGCCTGCCACCTGGGGATCAAAACTCGGTTATCGTGACTTCTATATCATGATATAGATTTAGATTTTTAATGGTTGTAAGTTTTGAAAATTTTCTGTTCATAAGTTTCATAAGTTACGGTAGCGGAGTACTATAGTAGGTGGTCAGAATTCACCGAAATAATGTAAAAAAATTGTTTTTTTGTTTAAATTGAACCGTCCGGGAATCGAAGCCGGGAATCTCTGAGATGGCGACACCTTGAAAACCGGTGTAGACGCCACTCGTCTAACTGAAGTTTTCCTTTTTGTTAACATTAAAAATCGCAAATATAAAGAGGAATTTGAAGATCAACAAATTCTTTAAATTTTTATACATTTATGTTTTATTTATTATTTCTTTATATTTATTAATAATGCATTGTAATGTAATAATTTCCACTAAAATCATATTTTCCAAAGACGTCTAATAAAAAGTCTTTTTACTTAAAATTGAAAATCTAATTTAAATTTTAGCCCGATTTATTTCAGATAACAGAATAAATGCAATAAAAATGTGTATTTTAATATCAGAGATTACTCAATGTCCATGATTACATAATACAAACGTAAAAACAAACGGAGCGACATAAAAACACGGCCGCCGGGATCTAATACATATGAAATGAGAATAGAATACATTCACTTCATAAAAGTAAGCCGAAGCTTCCACATGAAGCTAACTCTCGCAATCGATATTATTGTGATAAAATTAGAGACACAAGTTTCGGCCACTATTTTATTTAGGTTTAGGTTTAGAGAGAATTTATTTCCTATTAAGAACATTGTTCACTTCTACAGGAAAACTTAAGTATTGACATAGTATGTTAATATGTATTACAAATTTTAATTTATTTACAGAAATAACATTAAAAAATACTAATAACTAGATAAAGTTTAAACATCTTTTATGTTTAAATATTTGCTAAGGTTTTAAAAAAATAAATATCTTCAGGCAAATCCCAATACAGGCGTAGACAGAGGTCTAGTCTAGACAATTAAGTCCCTTCGACCCACCTTCCACCGAAGATATTTTCGGGACAACGTGACAGGTGTTGAGCCCGTCGCCGTCTTTATATCGAAGCCAACAATATAATTTGAACATAAGTTTTTGAAAAACCCATTGGTACGAGCCTGCCACCTGGGGATCAAAACTCGGTTATCGTGACTTCTATATCATGATATAGATTTAGATTTTTAATGGTTGTAAGTTTTGAAAATTTTCTGTTCATAAGTTTCATAAGTTACGGTAGCGGAGTACTATAGTAGGTGGTCAGAATTCCCCGAAATAATGTAAAAAATTGTTTTTTTGTTTAAATTGAACCGTCCGGGAATCGAAGCCGGGAATCTCTGAGATGGCGACACCTTGAAAACCGGTGTAGACGCCACTCGTCTAACTGAAGTTTTCCTTTTGTTAACATTAAAAATCGCAAATATAAAGAGGAATTTGAAGATCAACAAATTCTTTAAATTTTTATACATTTATGTTTTATTTATTATTTCTTTATATTTATTAATAATGCATTGTAATGTAATAATTTCCACTAAAATCATATTTTCCAAAGACGTCTAATAAAAAGTCTTTTTACTTAAAATTGAAAATCTAATTTAAATTTTAGCCCGATTTATTTCAGATAACAGAATAAATGCAATAAAAATGTGTATTTTAATATCAGAGATTACTCAATGTCCATGATTACATAATACAAACGTAAAAACAAACGGAGCGACATAAAAACACGGCTGCCGGGATCTAATACATATGAAATGAGAATAGAATACATTCACTTCATAAAAGTAAGCCGAAGCTTCCACATGAAGCTAACTCTCGCAATCGATATTATTGTGATAAAATTAGAGACACAAGTTTCGGCCACTATTTTATTTAGGTTTAGGTTTAGAGAGAATTTATTTCCTATTAAAAACATTGTTCACTTCTACAGGAAAACTTAAGTATTGACATAGTATGTTAATATGTATTACAAATTTTGATTTATTTACAGAAAATAACATTAAAAAATACTAATAACTAGATAAAGTTTAAACATCTTTTATGTTTAAATATTTGCTAAGGTTTTAAAAAAATAAATATCTTCAGGCAAATCCCAATACAGGCGTAGACAGAGGTCTAGTCTAGACAATTAAGTCCCTTCGACCCACCTTCCACCGAAGTTATTTTCAGGACAACGTGACAGGTGTTGAGCCCGTCGCCGTCTTTATGTCCAAGCCAACGAAGTAATTCGTATATAAGTTTTTGAAAAACCCATTGGTACTAGCCTGCCACTTGGGGATCGAACTCGGTTCTCTTGACACGAAATTCCGATCACCCAACCACTCGGCTATCGTGAGATCTTTTATTTATTATTATTACTATTTAATTTAAGTTTTTATCTTAAGAAAAATTATGAAACTTTGGCTTCGCTTGCACTGGTAAACGTGTATGACGTCGCCTTATCCCGTGTCCGTGAACTGATCCGGCGGCATTGGGTAACTGGGTCGCCGAGTTTGTATAATTCGGCAATCACCAGGTTCAGATCTATTCTAATATAACATAACTGAATGGAAATATGGTTTCGAAATCTTTCGTTTTCTTTTGTTTTGATTTCATTTATAGAAATCTTTTGTTTTTTTTTTAATACTCTTTCATCTCTTTTATCATTGCCTTGGACACAAAGATGTATAGTCGGCGACAGGCTCATCACCTGTGGCGTTGTCCCAAAAAATGTCTTCCGTGAAACGTGAGTCCAAAGGACTTAATTGTCGAGACCTCTGTCTATCCCTGTATTGGGAATGGCGTGAAGATATTGGTTTCCTCATACCTTTATCGTATCACCGAGTTAATAATATTCTCCAAATCAATTTATTTATATTAAACATTGATGGACTGAGGAATCCTTAGTATCATGAGGTAAAATGGAATTAAAAGAAATAATTTAAACAAAAAATTATTAAGCCCAATTCATAAAAATCTAATAATAAAATGTCACGATAGCCGAGTGCTTGGGTGGTCGGAATTTCGAGTCAAGAGACCCGAGTTCGATCCCCAGGTGGCAGGCACGTACCAATGGGTTTTTCAAAAAAATTATGCAGGAATTATGTCGTTGGCATGGATATAAAGACGGCAACGGGCTCACCACCTGTCACGTTGTCCCAAAAATATTTTTGGTCATATAAATATCTTCGGAAGGTGGGTCAAAGGAACTTAATTATCTAGACAAGACCTCTGTCTACCCCTGTATTGGGAATCGCGTGAACATGTTTATTTATTTTATTCTAATAAATTGGCTGATATTATAACGGTTACGGTTAATTTTTAAATTAGGATCCAAACAGAGTACAACAGTCGATGTATTCTGAGCCCAATCGGTCTTACGTAGTAATTTATTAGTAATATTTGGTTACATGGATTGTTAAAACATTACTAACACATCTTTGTAACACCAAATTTCACTAAATAATATCCAACAGGCGAGTGAAACCCACAAAACTAAATATAGAGTTTTTTTCATCTCGAACAATTCACAAACTAAGTTATAAGAGGCTAACTAACACCTACATTCGACCCTGCCCGGGGAAAAGCTAGAAAAATGTCTGCGGTGCGAAATGAAGTTTCTTAAAAACTAAAAGTCGGACCTACGAAATTACTTCCCTCGGACAGTGCAATAAAACTCTTTAGGGTTGGTGTGGGTACAGAGTTGTAGCGGACGAGAGTTTTCTTTATGAAATCCTATGATTTATATAAATATTTATTTACAGAAAAAATTATGTTAATATTTACAATACTTATTAACTAAAAACTATTATAATCGTAGAGCCCTACTCCTCGTGGCATGGTACCAAGAACGCTGGCTGCATTTCCACGTTGAATGGCTAGACTTAACCGTTGAGCGAGAAAAGAACCAGCCCTCTTGTCACCAGCGGCAACGATAAGTCGCGGATACAAGTCCTTTAGAAACTGCATCGCGCGGGGACCCTACGGACCGATTGTCTCTACGGTAAATGGAACAAATATATAGTCTCCTTTCAAAGACTCATATTTACGCCATTATTATTCATTATATTCGCCATTTATTCCTATTAACATAGGGTGAGTGGGTTGAGTTCGCGGTTGAGTCCCGTCTCATATTGGAATTGTGTCAAAAAATATCTT
Organism: Sericinus montela; assembly: GCA_029286605.1. Lineage (NCBI taxonomy): Eukaryota > Metazoa > Arthropoda > Insecta > Lepidoptera > Papilionidae > Sericinus > Sericinus montela. The sequence continues at coordinate 3,547,159 of JAGSMR010000030.1, read as the reverse complement.
CACGCCATTCCAAGTACTGGGGTAGACAGTTGTGTAGACAATAAAGTTGTTTCGACGAACCTTCCACCGAAGTCACTTTTTGAGACAACATGATCGGAGGTGAGCCTGTCGCCTTCTTTATGTTTAAGCGAACGATATAATTAAGACAATACAGGGGTAGACAGAGGTTAAGTCTAGACAATTAAGTCCCTTTGACCCACCTTCCATCGAAGATATTTTCGGGACAACGTGACAGGTGGTGAGCCCGTCGCCGCCTTTATGTCCAAGCCAACGATGAAATTCGTACATAAGTTTTTGAAAAACTCATTGGTATTGCCACCTGGGGATCGAACTCGGGTCTCTCGACTCGAAATTCCGACCACCCAACAACTCGGCTATCGTGACTTATAATTAAGTTTTTGTGAAAAATCCCATTGATACGAGCCTGCTAACTGGGGATCGAATTCGGGTCTCTTTTAAGAGATGGGATATCTTATTTTTAATAATTACTAATAAACGAAACCCGGGCAAATCCAGACAAATTAGCTGAATTATTTATATAAAATTTAAACAAGGCTTTTATAAATATCCTAAAAATTGTGCTACTCCACCATTTGAAGGCTAAATGAAAATATTTAAATTCTTTGTCATGCCCAAAGCGACTGTTTGGCAAGAATACACCAGAGTGGTTAATTGATCAGCATTCCTTCCTCTTCCTTTCCTTTATATCTCATCGAAATATTTAAGTCCATTACTGATTACACCCGTGTACCGGACAAAAGACTGCAAAGCAATAAATATTTTGATCCAAGAATATGTCATACCACGCAATGTAAAGTATGCAAGAGCATAGTGGTCCCCACGCAAAGAGACAGACTGTAAAATATTATAATAAAAAGTGTAAAAATAATTTCTATGAAGACCTCTGTGGGCGGTTGGAGTACCCACCGATTTTCAAGGTGTCGTCAAATCTGAGGTACCGTATTCCTTTCCCGGACTTGTCAATGTAGGAAATCACTTTGTCTAAATTGTCATGTCTGGCTGTAAGTGTTTTTTTAATTCCATAACAAAATAGTATGAAACATTATCTATATCTATTTATTTAAATAATTGCCGGTTTGAGGACTTTCGATGTGCTCAAAATGATCCTTCTAATGGATTTTCTATCATTTCATGGTTAATTGAAATTACTTTTGATAATTTTACTGATGATAATATGAGAATCGAATTTTGGTGATTATACTACAAAGGGTCAACGTTTTGTTCAATTAATTTTCTTTAAAATTTCGCTATTCTTTCAATAAAAGATTTCGAATCCCTATATTTTCAATTGATTTCTTACAATCATTCATTAATTAAGATTGATAGAACGAAAAAGAAAAAAAAATATGTCTTAATGCTGCTGAATAACTAGACTCGCTGTTAAACCAGCCATACCCAAAAGGGAGATAGGGGCAGCGTTGGGGAGGCAGGGGGGCGGGGAAACGTAATTGGGACTTTTTCTTTGGACTTTAGCCTTTTGTTTTGCAAAGCGACTTCTTTCTTGTAGCGCGCGACAGAATCGATGGAGAGCGAAATGAGTTTGCCTTTGATTCCAGTAAGTTTATTGAAAGAAATTAGTTCTCGATAAACTTGAAGGTAAATTGTTAATAATTACATACAATGTTTTAAAATTATATAAATTATAGAGAAGGTATTACAGGCCTCAAAGACAGAAGAAGGTAGCGTAGAAGAAGGTAGTAGACTAGGCGCGTTGGGATGGGTAAACACCTTAGGGTCGCGTCATCAACTTGGTATAATAATAATAATATCTTCACGCAATTTCCAGTACAGGAAAAGACAGAGTCTACCCCTGTACTGAGTCTAGTCTAGACATTTCAGTCCTTTCGACCCACCTTCCACCGAAGATATTTTCGGGACAACGTGACAGGTGGTGAGCCCGTCGCCGTCTTTATGTCCAAGCCAACGATATAATTTGTACATAGGTTTTTAGAAAAACCAATTGGTACGGCCACTTGAGGATCGAACTCGGGTCTCTTGACTCGAAATTCCGACCACCCAACTACTCGGCTATCGTGACTTATCACGTGGCTATTAACTTGGTATTAATAGTATATCTGTGTAAAAATGTACGTAATAGACGTATGCATGCGCTGTTTTTAAGTAGGCATCGCCGCTCGGATTGCCAACAGATCCACAAATATAAGTATTAAATTTTAACAAATAAAAATATCTTCACGCCATTCCCAATACAGGGGTAGACAGAGGTCTCGACAATTAAGTCTTTTCGACCCACCTTTCACGGAAGATATTTTTTGGGACAACGTGACAGGTGGTGAGACCGTCGCCGTCTTTTTGTCCTAGCCAACCATATTAATCGTGAAGTAGTTTTTTTTATTTCCTAATTACGATTTTTTTTACTACAGTTAAAACATATTTACGGTCTATAAAAGTCTAGGAGATAAGACTTTCCAGTTAAGAAGGGTTCCGAATGCCAAGAGTGCCTCAATCGTCAAGCTTGGCATAAAAATAAATAAATAAATATCTTCACGCATATCCCAATACAGGGGTAGACAGAGGTCTATTCTAGACAATTAAGTCTCTTCGACCTAACTTCCACCGAAGATATTTTCGGGACAACATAACAGGTGGTGAGGCTGTCGCCGTTTTTTATGTCCAAGCCAACGATATGAATCGTACATAGGTTTGGTGCGAGCCTGGGGGTCGAACTCGGGTCTCTCGACTCGAATTCTGATCACCCAACCACTCGGCTATCGTGACTGTTATTTCTTATTTTTAAATTTTTACCACTGTCGGCAATCCCAGTTGCCTTAATTCTTTTATTACGTTTTAGTACGTTCAATTCAGAAACTAGGTTACGGTCTATTCCATATGCGCTAAAGTAAAGCTCCATATATTTTTTTATTAATTTTCACTAGACCTTTGTTAATTATCATTACACATGCTCACTGTAAGCCTAACCTGGGACATAGAGGACGCTTTGTTCTTTTGTCTCTTGCGCATATAAAATATATCTCGTTCACCACACGGGCACAATTTAGACGTCCTGATCTAATTAACGGATGCCAATTTAGTGAGCCGGCTTGGACTAATGAAATACAAAGAGTGGCTCTAGCGTATTGTTACGTTGAAAGTAATTTATGTGTCAGGTTTCAAGTTTTTTCTGTTTGTAGCTTTCAGTAACAAGAAAAGTAGATTTAATTGGAATATTTCCTTGTGTATAAAATAGTCATGGTAGCTGAGTGGTTGAGTGGTTGGATTTCGAGTCAAGAGATCCGATTTTGATCCCCAGGTGGCAGGCTCATACCAAAGGGTTTTTCAAAAACTTATGTACAAACTATATTGTTGGCTTGGACATAAAGACGGCGACGGCCTCACCGCCTGTCACGTTGTCTCGAAAATATGTTCTGTGGAAGGTGGATCGAAGGTACTTAATTGTCTAGACTAGACCTCTGTCTACTCCTGTATTGGGAATTGCGTGAAGATATTTATATTTTTTTATTTATTATTTATAAACGGTTTATTTACAATGATTTGATATCGACATTTAATATAAAACAAAGTAAAAAACTGGCATCGTTTCGACAAATTTTATTTTATATTCTTCATTACCTCTAGCTGTCTAAGAAGCGATTTTAATTAAAATGTACGATAGAAAATTGAACCTTTATTAAAAGGTGCGCGAAAGAGAGATTTATAATTTCAACTGATGCAGGTATGGCACAGTGGCTCACGTCAGCGCTACAGTACAGCGGAGTTCGCGGGTTCATTTATCCGTAGCAAACTATTTCTTTATTAAAAAAAATATCTTCACGCCATCCTTAATCTAGGGGTAGACAGAGGTCTAGACAATTAAATCCTTTCGAGTCACCTTCCAAAGAAGATAATTTTGAGACAACATGACTGGTGGTGAGCCCATCGCCGTCTTTAAATCCAAACCAACGATATAAATCGTACATACGTTTTTGAAAAAAACCATTGGTTCGAGTCTTGGGGATAGAACTCTGGTCTCTTGACACGATTGTCGATCACCCAATGACTATGCTCCTGACTATGACTCCTGAGCACTGTAGCCTCCGTCTGTTATTTCAATTGGCTTTCTCGTTGATCCGAGAAAGCAATTTATATTTCTGTTTGGAATGGTTCAAGACAACACTCGAACGGCGGATTATAACCTGCGTCGCATATTTCAAAATCCGTACCATAACCCATAAGGCTATAGAGGATTGTAATGGCGATTGATATATGGAAATTAGGGTGTCCTTGACAAGTGATGGGGATTCAGTAGAGGACTTTATGTATAAGTATACTGCAATACATAACAACTATACTCTACTTTACTAACATCTAGACAAATGTGAGTTTATAGAGGAGGACTCGATGGTATGAGCGTTGCCATAGTAAGGCGGGGGCGCGGGTTTGAATCCCGATTATGGTTTTATACCTTCAAGCAATTTGTAATACAGGGATAGGAAGAGATCTAGACATTAAAGTCCTTTTAACATTTCACTAAAGTCTGTCCTTTTTTAAAGACGCACATGTGTCTTATTTGGGACAACGTGACAGCTGGTGAGCTATTTTTTAATAGGTCAGTGATATGTCGAATCCATTACGTGACAAAGGTAACCCGGGTCGGGCTGTTCGGGAAATCCAGCGCTTTACACTCGTAAAGGGTTTGGACGCTCAAAAACAAGCCGAGAGATATTCGCTTTGTTTACGGAACTGGGCCGCGCGTGCTCTATCGTTTCGCGGAGGGTTTTACACGAATTTAACACTTTTTTTTGTTGGTTTCAGCTTCACTGTGACACTTGTAACAGTTTGTTTAATGTTTCGGAATAATTTAATTTTGGAATGCGTCACGATAGCCGAGTTCTATCCAAAGGTTCAAAGCACGAAACTATTTTTTTTTTCAATAACTTATGTACGAATTAAAACGTTGGCTTGGATATAAAGCTGGTGACTCGCTCACCTCCTGTCACGTTGTCCGGAAAAATGTCTTCGGTGGAAGGAGTTGGAAGGAGAAAGGTGTCTAGCCTGTAACCTCTGTCTATTCCAGTATTGAGAATTGAACTAATTATGAAAAAATTAAACATATTGAAAAAAAAAATATCTTCACGCAATTCCCAATACAGGGGTAGACAGAGGTCGAGTCTAGACAATTAAGTCCCTTCGACCCACCTTTCACCGAAGATATTTTCGGGACAACGTGACAGGTGGTGAGCCCGTCGCCGCCTTTATGTCCAAGCCAACGATATTCGTACATAAGTTTTTGAAAAACCCATTGGTACGAGCCTACCAACTGGGGATCGAACTCGGGTCTATTGACTCGAAATTCCGATCACCCAACCATTCGGCTATCGTGACTTATATATGTAAACATATTGAGAAATAGGTAAACATAAGTAAAATGAGACAAATGGTATTTAACATTTCAATATCGATATGTTAAAAATAAAAAAACATATTGTCGATGTTAAATTTATTATCATTCAAAAATGGAACGCACAATTTCCACCGTCTCTCAAATCCATCTCAGTTATAAGCTCCCCACTAAAAATCGATTTTTAATTAGTACTTAAAAGTACTACACAAAAGTTGAGTACGCATAGTCAAACACACACATAAGTAAACATGCACACAAGCATAATGGCACGCACACAAAAACAATTGTGGTAACCACGTTATCTATGTGATAGCACACCCTTGCAGTTTTTCGCCTAGGTCCCTGTCTAGGTCTATAACGAACCTAGGGAATAGGGTGCGCCTAGATAAATGTACGGTCGACAGAAAAAGTTTTTTTAAATGGTGAAGTGACCATTGCAGAATATAATTTACTACACGGGCGAATTCATTTGGCACCTCTTTGGAATGTGGCCCCACTCTCAGCTCACCTGCGCAGTACATCGCAAGCATGTAAATTATTATATGAATGTTTTTTAATGGCGATAGGCTCACCACCTATCATGTTGTCTCGAATTAGCGTCGGTGTAAACTGTCTATGCGTTGTAATGTAATTTTTTTATGAAGTCATCGGCACAGAGCAGAGTGGGATTTGGTATAATTAAATTGTTTTAGAAGTGCGTGAACCGTTAAATTGCGTGCGTTGAATTAATATAAAACGTCTCTGTTTAAAATACATTAAACTAAATAAAGAAAGACATAACACACATAAAAATATTCTGCAATGTCAAACACATTACGAATTAAAATAAATGAATATACACATGCATAGATAGGGACAACATCACATACATTAACTCTGATCCCAAACTAAGCAGCTAAAGCACTTGTACAAACACCAAGACCCGAGAAAATATAGAAGAAGTGGCATTTCTACATAGACCCGTTCGGGAATTAAACCAAAAGGTCCCATAGATGGCGTCATCTTGAAAACCGGTGCATACACCACTCATCCTCCTTCCGGAGATCATCCGTATAAGCATGAGTCTGTTGTCAAAGAGTATGCAAACACGTGTCGAATAGAAATACTTGCCTGTTGTCAGACAGTCAAAGAGTAGAGACTGTTGAGAAATAATATTTAATTAAACGGCCACCCTGAACGCGCTTCTAGTTCAGATAACTTGTGTTCTTACTTCGCAGAGTTGCGGTTAGAAGAGTAGTTTTTAAGAAGATTTATAATTTCTTAAAGTTGTCACTATCAAACAGTCACTATAGCCAAGTGGTTGGATGATTGGAATTCGAGTCGAAAGATCCGAATTCAATCCCAAATGGCAAGCTCGTACAAATGTTTGAATGTATTTGTATGAATGTATGTACTATATGAATAGTTCAGTATATGTGTTTGTGTATGTAATTTATGTTGTTCTTATATAATATCAGTTCTATTTGTTATTTTTTGTAACCACCTTCAGTGTTTTCCCACTGCCCTAAGGTTGACTGGCAAATAATGTTTTTAGCTTTAAGTTTGCAAAAATATAAATAAATATAATGCGTTTACGGTACATAACAGTCTGGTGTACGTATGTAATTTAATAAATATATAATTATTACACGTGACTTGTTCAAGCATATCTCCAAGTAAATTCTAGGATAACAATATAAATATGTAACGACGAATTTATCAATTAGTAACTTATCAAAATCATAATTTTGTTTTGCTGACGGTACTATATCCGAACCCTCTCTACCAACGATTTGTTTTAGAGGTCATCGCCCTCTTTGTGTCACGTTCTAACCCTATACTACGCACGAGTTTTCTCTCTTTCGCGCACGGATGGGGAAACACGCCTACGGAACTCTGTAAGAAAGACCTTTGATTTTTTTTCCACTGAAAATAAAAACCGGAAGTCCGTATTTCGGAGACATTCAGTTTATAAAAAATTGGAAATATATTTTCCATGTGCATCCGGTTGTTCATTCCTGAATTATCATTTTAATTAACGGATGTAGGAAAGTGAATTAATAAAAACGCAATGCCTTTTAAAATATTAAACAAATAAATATCTTCATGCAATTCCCAATACAGGGGTAAACAGAGGTCTAGTCCAGACAATTAAGTCGCTTCGACCCACCTTCCACCGAAGATATTTTCGGAACAACGTGGCAGGCGGTGAGCCCGTCGCCGTCTTTATGTCCAAGCTAACGACATAAATCGTATAGAAGTTTTGATAAAAATTCATTGGTACGAGTCTGCCACCTGGGAATTGGTCTCTCGACTCGAACTTCCGATCACCCAACCACTCGGCTATCGCGACTTTTATTTAAAATATTATTTTAATTTATCACTCAAAAGCAAGAGAAGACCAGCAAGGAGGTTAGAGGTCAATGAACTCATTTGAAGTTAATTAAATAAAAAAAGGGTGAAGGTAAAATAAGGTAGAGCATATTAATTAAAGTAATTTGAGGGTACTTTTTAAATAAACAGTAGTATTTAAAACTCAACTTGTTAACGCCATCGCATTCCTTTTTAAAACGAATTGCGTAGAAAGTCTAATATTACAAAAGGCGACGTCTTTTGAATTATTTATAAAAATAATCGCACACTGGTTAGTTCAAAGTAATTTTTTTAAACAATGTTTTACTTCTATGGAATTTTTTAAGCAATCATGCGTCGTTGGTTTTTTACTTTCACACATTTCCCCAGATCTGTCTAGACAATTAAGCCCTCGCTTCGACCCATCTTTCACCGACAGTTATTTGAGACAATGTGACAGGTGGTAAACCCATCGCCCCCTTTGCGTCGTTTTCATTTTTCAATAATGTATAGGCAAGAAAAGCTTGCTGAAAATTAAATAAAAGATAATCTTCGGTGGAAGGTGGGTCGAAGCGAAAGCGTAATTGTCTAGACCTCTGTCTACCCTGTATTGGGAATGGCGTGAAGATATTTATTTATTATTATTTAAACAATATTTATTTAATTACTATTAAGGTTTAACTTGTAAGCATTTTTTATAAATAAATATATAATTCTCGTGTTAGGAGTACCCTTAACTCTGTTAAACTCTGTCGTAAATGTTCATACATCGAAAGTCATGAACGTCTACTCTGACATTGCTCTCTAGTAAAATAACATCAGATTCGTAGAAAGTGTAATGTCAATTCTTTGGACTTATTCAGCAATGTACTTACGTTTTCACACGATGATAAAACATGTGTGAGGGAGGGGAGAGTCTCCTGCAAAGACTTGTTTAAAAATGTAGACGCGAATAAAATTTGTTTACTTTTCAATGAATCTTATTTATCTTGTCTACATTGAAACGGGGTAATACTTAGTCTTACTGAGTGTGTTGATCCCCAGAGTTACATTGAATAATGTTCGTGGAACAGCTTGTGAAGTGCAACATTTCGTATAACAACTAACCAATGAAAGAATGAGTCAACATATTTGAATATTTTTTTTCTAAATTTAAATTTCGAATTAGTTTATAGTGCGAGAAAGTGGCCTGTCATATAGGCGTATGATCTTGCCATTCTCTTTAATATTTGGGTGACGTAAGCAACTAAGAGAAAACAAATATCTTCACTCTATTTCCGTAACTGGGTTAGAGAGGTCTAGAAAATTAAGTCCTTTTGACACATCTTAAATTTTTTGTGACAACGTGACACGTGGTGAGCCTTTCGCAAGTCTTTATATCTAAGTTAACGATATAAATCAACCACTCGGCTATCGTGACTTTTTACTTATTTAACTAAGAGAAAATCATTAAAAATTGTAATCGCTACCGTCCAATAACGGGATGACCACCTTGTACATATACCATGTCAATAATTTGGAGTACCAGTGACGGACAACAGAGTCAAAGGTGTAAAGAGTTTGGTACTGCGTTCGCCGATCGGCTTACCAAGCGTGGCGATTTGGAAAATACTACTACGTTCTACTGTGTACTGCTACGCTCTTGGTCCTATTTGCTTTTTTGTTTATAATTTTTTTAACAAAGAAAACAATTTATGAGCAAAATTTTTCGTATAAGGTTATATATCAAAACTTTTAAAATAAATAAATGCCATAAAGCCATAAATGTAGAGCTATATAAGCCATAAATAAGCTCTACGTTTATGACTTAAAGCATTTGTCCGTGATCTTGTCCTGCGTAGAAAATGAGGGAGCATCCGCAACCCATTTTCTGCCTCTCAATGTGTTATACGCTTAGGGTCTTTATACACCAAGATCTTTGAGTAAATTTATAATTTGTTATTATATTATTGTTGTTAGAGTAAAATTATATGTATGTCAGTTACATTATAAAATATAAAAATATTGTTGAAATTACTATAGAATTGTACATTATATGTTAAATGTTAAAGTATGTGTTAAATAATACCTAGTTTTAAATCTTCTAAAATAAAGTACATAAATATCTTCACGCGTAGTCCCTGATGGGATAGCCAGAGAGAACAGATCTATGTGTCATGATCCTACCGTACCTCTTTCGGTTATTTTAAATTCTTCATTTTATTCATACACACACGCACGTCTCACATGGTATTCGAAAGGTAGTTAATTTTTTTTATAATTTTCTTTTTGAAACTTTATGCATAAGGAACAAGATAGTCAACTGAGAATGTATTGGCCACTTGAAAGGGAAAGTTATAAATGAAAAACGCTTTACAAAAGGTACTTTGACGTAGGTCAGTAACCCAGCCGTCATTCATTCCAATTTCAAACTTGGAATTCTGAGCGAAGAAGCCAAACGCGCGTCTCACGCACACACTCGAATTGGGGCTTTAATTCGTATTTGTATTTATGTGGGACACGCACACATTGTTCCTTTATATGGGTCGGCACACATTGGCATAAAGTTAACACACGGTGCCTGCGTTTCAAGAAGTAGTATACTTTAAATAATATGATAAATGTCTTATTTGTTAAACAGCATAAGCAGGTGTTTTTTTTTGTGCACATGATAGGAGTACTATAAGCAAAATAAGCATCTTAGAAAAAAAACTAACAACAATTGAAGTGAAATAATTGGCATACGACATGATTATTTTGTGATAAATGGTCAAAAAGTAGGTCTATGCAACTTTTTTTATTTCCAAAGGCATGAAGGGTTATTTGTTAGGGCTAATTAAATGCGCTTGAATGAAAACGCAATGTGTTCTTGCATCTTTTCACATGTTTGCGAATGTTGCGCAAAAAACTCACATTCCCATTCGAAAGCTGTTTTTTTTACTTTTGCTATATAATAATAAGTCCAAAAGAAAATTAAACCTTCATAATATGTGATGAAATGATATTTACTGAAAGAAATTAAATTTATGCCTGATAATTACTCAAATAATAAATTCATAATCAAATTTAGGAGAGGCTTAAGTTATAATTGTCGATTTAAAAAACTATTAGCCGATTGATATATTAAGAACTTTTATAAAATATGAACAGGGTAATTTCATTTAAATACAGGCAACATTGTCTATACGCTCCCGAGTGTCGTTGACTTGTTTAAAAAAAGAGCAAATTCAAATGAAGAATCGAATGACAAATCGAACGCCTCAAAGACTTGGAGTAGCACGCACACAGGCGCGTGTAAGTCTTGTCGCACGCACACAAGCGAGTCCGCTTGGGGTAGGTTAGGGACGAAATTGGGGTGGCGGCCGCGCCGAATCGGTCTTGGGTTAGGTCCGTAATAATATAGTGAGATTTGTCAGAATTGGCAGCCTCATTATTTATAATAATTATGAAATAAATTAGAACAAAATTAATTTTGTAATTTAGTTAGACTACAATTTACGTGTAGTTTATTGACGTATGCGTAAACTACGTGTAGGATATTACAAATATTTTAATACTAGTAATACAAAGGTATTTTACATTGTTCGCATATAAAGTTCAATTACCCGTACGATTTCATTCTTAGCTCGTATTTAGATGTGACCGTATGAGCATTTATACAAGTTAGCGGTACAGAATGAAAAAAGTAACTATTACCGGTTTACGCTGGTTAAACGGAACAAGGTTGGACGTTTAAACATAAGTTGGCATTGCAAGTTTAAGTGCGTTCGACTTGACGAAGGTTCTAATGCTAATGCAATGTTAAAGTAACGACATTTTAAATTGTACAACTAATTTTAAAGAACAAAAAATTTAAGAACGTATTAAACAATAATGCCTTTAAAATTTTCCTATCTCTATTCGAAACTTAAATGTAATTCAAAGAGATTACTCGCTGAATATAAGTCCGCGTCTTGTGCTAAAATTAACTTGTAATTGAATAAACGGGACGTGAAAAACGAGTTGAACGGGTTGCGAAAAAAAAAAAAAGTACTGACATCATATCCCTATTCCCACAGTACACGGTGCAGCGAGCTCGGGTATCAACTGACGCGATCGAGTGAAAGATCTTTCGGAGTTCGCAAAAAAAAAATTAAAAAATTACCAGCGGCCAATGCACTTCGAGAGCAGTACGCGGTGCGGCTGCGTTGGCTCGCAAAAAACTTGAGGTTAACGACCTCCCCGCGTGTCCTTCGAACGTGCGGCTGTGTGAGTGAGTGCGTACTCAATACATGTAAAGACGTTCGCATTTTAATACGCTCATTTGTCGTAAGCGTGTGTGCGTAACACGGATGCCTCTGAGTGCGTTAACACGTCGCTTACGCAAAAAAATATGCGTTTGGCGCGCTTGTGTGCGTGTTGCGTGCACGGGTTACGCATTTTGCTCTTAATTTTGCCATTAGAGACGGACGTCGCGGACGAAATTGCTGGCATCGGACAGTGATTGTAAAAGTTTTTGTGCCGCACTTCTATTTTCGAAACTATGTCCCGTGAAAGCCGCAATTACGTTTAATGATGTCTTTTAGACATGCTACGTAATTTCATCTTTTTCATATCATCGTTCGTGAAAGTTATTGCTTCGCTTGTAAAAATTAAATTTCTTATCTTGTACTTAAAACATTGCTGCATACTAAAATTTAGAGGGTTCACTTAATAGAATTTATTAGCCATTGGAATTAACAAGATGAATTAAACGCTACCACAGATAAAAAATAACAGGTCTTTATAAATATCGCCGTGATAATCTGCGTCTATCTTTCTTTGTGATGGATTGTCGTTCGACGGATTGTAATTATTATTAGGTTGGAGTTTTTTGTCATGAATTCTAATTCCGCTAGGATCAGACTTTTTTTTGACAATTTATATTAAGAGCTATGAATAATTTTAAATGATTCATGTATATTCATTACAAAACTACTAATTAAGCCCTTTCGACTCACATATCTTTAAGCTTATTTTGTGACAACGCGACAAGCGTTGAGCCTGTCGTTTGATTTGATTTGTGAATTGCGTCCCGTCATGTATTTAATTGTTATTAAGGTAATGTTAACAATTTATTAATCGCTCTCAGTACAGTATGTCAAATTGAAGGTTATCGAATCGGTAGTGCAATTACAAGAATTGCTATTTCTAGGACACGCTTATTAAGCTTTGTTACTGTAGCTGGTTTTAGAGGTAGTAGTATGTTGGTTACCAGCTGACTTGACTTAACGACCTGATAGTTTAGTTGGTAGTGACTGAGCCTTCGAAGCTAAGGGTAACGGGTTCGATTTCGGCTAGGGGCAAATATTTATGTGTTGATGAATGTTTGGAGTCAAAGCATGGATGTTTTAGGTATTAATATAAAAATAAATAAATATCTTCACGCAATTCCTAATGCAGGGGTAGACAGAGGTCGAGTCTAGACAATTGAGTCCCTTCGACCCACCTTCCGAAGATATTTTCGGTACAACGTGACAGGTGGTGAGCCCGTCGCCATCTTTATGTCCAAGGCAACGATACAATTAAAATATCATATATTAAACATTTCCTATTTTCACGCAATCACACTGGGGTAATCAGAACTTAACAAGATTTTGCTCTTTCGAACCACATTTCACCGGATCGTATTTTTGACAACGTGACACCTGGTGAACCTGACACTATCTTATTATCCTAATTCAGTATAAAAATGATAATCACAATCGATTCTAATAATACGTTCAAATAGAAAAGTCAGTTGAAATGAAGCTCCATCAACTATTACGTAGTAGTAGCAGGTTGCTATATACAGAGCAACTGGTTTTATTCACAGAAAAAGAAACACATCCACGATGGCTTAAAATTACTGGTTTTAAGAAAAGAAAAAGAATCTCATAAGATATGTAAAACGGTGACAGGATTGAGACGGACCGGTCTCATTAAATGTGGCTTAAATTATTTATTTATTAAAATCATCATAACATTATCTATGTCACGTTTTTCATATTAACACAGACTCTGTTTACCCTAAAACGTGCTACGTAGAGTAAGTTAATTACGTACAAACAGTTTAAGTCTCATTACACTGATTTGTTTTATTGACCGATTTAAAAAAAAGAAGCAGCTATAGTTCCAATGTCTATTTTTGGTTATGTATTAAAACAAAAGTTTAATTTAGTAAAGAAACACTAAATAAAATATTTATTTATATTTTGGATAAAACTAAAAAAACTAGAACTAGTTTTGTGCAATAGTGATGAAAAATCCCTAACTCCCGGTATAATTAAATGATTTTGACAAAAAAGATTTTACTACAAAACTCGTGGGTTTTGACTATATTTCTGATCGCTGAATTAATTATTGCAATTGATATCGTATATTCGACGATTACATCTGGAAACAGCAGATAAATAATTAAAAAAAACACAACTTATTCGGTTTCCATTGTTATTGCACTTCAACACCGTTTTAAAAATATAGCAGACACGGTCCTCACAGTAAATTGTACAAAAAAACAAAGCTCCAAGGTCAATGCAAAAATTACATTTTAAACAATTGCACTCTGATAAGATCCATGACAAAAAGTGGGCTCATACACGTTCGAGAAGGAAATGTCAGGTGTGTCGCGAACTGCGAATGATCTTATCTCTACGAAAATAAAGTTTATATTTCTTCAAATTATATGAGTCACAAACATTTTGAGTTGCGTGGTTTGAAAACAGAAATGACTCATAATTTGCAATATATTAAAGCTCGCTATGATTAATTCGAAGCTTTCAAGCTCTGTGCTTTTTACGTGGTAGTGTAAAGAGCATGATTCTGCTTATGTATAGCAAACTTCTGGGACAGGATCTCAGCTTTGTCAATCTCGTTCCACTTTACAGCCTATCCAAAGATCACTGCTGAAGATAAGCCATCCCTAAAGATTTCCACCGAGCCCTGCATCCATCGACCCCCCGCAATGTTCCACAGGTTGCCACTCCTTAGTAGTTTCAGGATATTAAAGTAGAAACATTTTGGATCTGGGTTTCGCCTTGTAGTGCAAAGCTGGAATCGTAGTCGATGGATTGACTTGAAATTCGGACAGTTCATTGCGATTTTACCCCAGAGTGTTTGTAATTACTACTTTGTACTCCCAGGTTCCCACGAAAACGGGAAATATTCTCTTAAAAATACAGAATAAAAGATAATGTAAAGATAATAAAAGATTCGCTATGGAATAAAAAACAATGAAGGTACCAATCAGACCCGTGAAAATGAAGAAAATATGTTTTCTCCATTGACCGCTCCTGGAAGCAAATCCGGAATGTCAGAGCTGCCGATACCACGAAAACCGGCACTCGTCCTCGGAGGTCGTCATTAGATAAATATTTCTTCATACAGCGAAGCTTGGTCTGGTTTAATTATTTTTTAATAATCTGATCCCATCTCCCTCATTAAGAAGCAATCATTCAGTATTCACTCAAAAAAAAATATGATATTTCGATTTTGCAATTTTCGGCAATTTATGTGGCAAAATCCGATTTTTTTTTTCCACACCAGGCCAGTGCGAACAAAACAAAAATATTACTCCAAATATTCTCTATTTTAAGCGAAACTAACGTTCTATTTTGAGTTTTATATACATATAGAAGACAGTAATTGAATAGGTGTTTTATGTCAGAGGTAAATGATGTAACAGTGTTGTGTCCAGATGACATATAGGTAGCAAGTTAAAAACCTCTTGTCAAAGCAACTTCACACTACTCGCTCGTTGTAAACAACATTACTAGGTTATGAAATATGGACACGTATGTATTCAATTTATCGAAAATTCAGGGTTTATTTGTTATCCGTTGGAACAAATTGCGCTAAAGTGTCAATTAGGATAAAGGGCAGCACACACTCAACAAACACGACGTGCAAATAAAGGCCGGTTCACATAATGCTCAGGGCGCGGTTGCGTACGTGTTTATAGCTGACGACACGATCACGGCTACGTGACGGACGTTTTTATAAAGCCTCCCACCAATTTGCATAGTGTTATTGGTACTTTATTGAACGTGAAGTGTTGGTGAAACGATTTGTCGATCAATCAATTCTCATGTGGACATTCTGTCGACAGTATTAATACAAATGACTATTGTATATGGAATATAAAACATGGAAGTCACAATAGCCGAGTGGTTGGGTGATCGGAATTACGATTCAAGAGACCCGATTTCGATCCACAGGTAGCAGGCTCGTACCAATGGGTTTTTCAAAACTTATGTCCGAATTATATCGTTGGCTTAGACATAAAGACAGCGACGGGCTCACTATCTGCCACGTTGTCCCGAAAATTGTGGTGGAAAGTGGAAGGTGGATCGAAGGGACTTAATTGTTTAGACTAGACCTCAGTCTACTCCTGCATTGGTAATTGCGTGAAGATATTTATATAAAACATGTATTGAAAACTCAAGGAGACAAAAGAGTTGCGAAGAATTACTTTCTTATATTATCACGTATTTCCCAATACTGGGGTTACTAGAGGTCTAAACAATTTAGTCCTTTGGAATCACATAACACCAGAACTTATTTGGGGCAGCATGACAGGTGGCGAGCCTGTTGCTGTGTTAGTGCCCAAGTCGACGATAGAAATCGAATATAAGATTCGAAAAAACTCATTGGTACGATCGCCTGGGTTCTTCGAGTCCCGCCTATCCCTTGCTTACGGAATAACTTGGGAAGATAAATTAATAATTAAAAATCATAAAATTTTTGCAGTTTTCGTCGTGCGACCTAAACCAAAAAGATGATGTACGAAATATAACACAATAGAAAAATGTTCTTATCACTAAATAATGGATAATGGCGTGCGTCAATATTTCTGGCACGTCGAAGAGCGAAGAACGAATGGTGAAGAAATTGAAAGGCTTGATACTGTCAGTCAGTCGATTACTAGAAGAAAGGGGAAACAAAAGTACTCTGATAAATTGACATGCGTTTATGAAGAAAGCGAAGAAATTAAGTTTGGTAAAAGTAATTTTATAAGGATCGTGACACTTATTTCTTATCTGTCTCTCCACCTATACATCTGGAGTAGCCTAATAAATATGACATTTATTAATACATATTTTTATGATAAATAATACAGTATATCTTATTTCTCTAAATTAAAAAACTCCCATCAGTAGTGAATCAAGTGGTTAATAATTTGATTTTGAAAACAACTTCGATTTATGATCTTTTGGATTTTCCAAAACGTATGTATTCTATGTACATATAAGTAAATATCTTCACGCAATTCCCAATACAGGGGTAGACAGAGGTCAAGTCTAGACAATATCCCTTTGACCCACCTTCCACCGAAGATATTTTCGGGACAACGTGACAGGTGGTGAGCCCGTCGCCGTCTTTATGTCCAAGCCAACTATGAAATTCGTACATAAGTTTTGAAAAACTCATTGGTACGATCGCCTGGGTTCTTCGAGTCCCGCCTATCCCTTGCTTACGGAATAACTTGGGAAGATAAATTAATAATTAAAAATCATAAAATTTTTGCAGTTTTCGTCGTGCGACCTAAACCAAAAAGATGATGTACGAAATATAACACAATAGAAAAATGTTCTTATCACTAAATAATGGATAATGGCGTGCGTCAATATTTCTGGCACGTCGAAGAGCGAAGAACGAATGGTGAAGAAATTGAAAGGCTTGATACTGTCAGTCAGTCGATTACTAGAAGAAAGGGGAAACAAAAGTACTCTGATAAATTGACATGCGTTTATGAAGAAAGCGAAGAAATTAAGTTTGGTAAAAGTAATTTTATAAGGATCGTGACACTTATTTCTTATCTGTCTCTCCACCTATACATCTGGAGTAGCCTAATAAATATGACATTTATTAATACATATTTTTATGATAAATGATACAGTATATCTTATTTCTCTAAATTAAAAAACTCCCATCAGTAGTGAATCAAGTGGTTAATAATTTGATTTTGAAAACAACTTCGATTTATGATCTTTTGGATTTTCCAAAACGTATGTATTCTATGTACATATAAGTAAATATCTTCACGCAATTCCCAATACAGGGGTAGACAGAGGTCAAGTCTAGACAATATCCCTTTGACCCACCTTCCACCGAAGATATTTTCGGGACAACGTGACAGGTGGTGAGCCCGTCGCCGTCTTTATGTCCAAGCCAACTATGAAATTCGTACATAAGTTTTGAAAAACTCATTGGTACTGCCACCTGGGGATCGAACTCGGGTCTCTCGACTCGAAATTCCTACCACCCAACAACTCGGCTATCGTGACTTATCACGATAGCCTTTATATTATATGACATTTAATACATATATTTATGATAAATAATTCTATGTGTCTAATTTCATTCAACCACTTATCCACGAAATTAAAAACTCCCGTCAGTATTGAATCAAGTGGTTCATAATTTAATTTTAAGTGCAAGTTCGAATTTTGCTCTTATGGATTTTCCAAAACGTATGTATTCTACTTATTGTAAACTATAAATAACTATCAAAATAAAAAAGAATATATACTGATGTTATGCTAACTTAAAACGTAGAGGGCTAAGACGTGTTGCCACTTCCGGGGACTAAGATGGATGGATGGTTAGATTATGCGATAACAATAACTCTCTATACCCTTGAAATCTGAACACAATAGTTGCTACACTGGTATTTGTGGCAGAAATTAGTTCTGACACAGACCACGATGTTTTAACAGACCGATCACGGGTAGCAACGTCAGGGGTACGAGCTTTCTATGTCTGTCTATACAGCGACCGCCAATCTGCTTGCCAAGCGTGGAGATTATGGCAGAACCTCCCATATTGAAGAGGCCAATGTCCTACAGTGGACTTATACTGACCGTAATGTTTGTATAGACTTTTTTTAAAAATAAACTACATCTTCATGCCATTCCCAATACAGGGGTTAGGCAGAGGTATAGACAATTAAGTTATATTGATCCACCTTCCTTCGAAAATATTTTTGGAACAACGTAACAAGTGATATAAAAACCCATTGGTACAAGCCAGCTACATAGGAACTTGTGTCTTTTGTCTCGTAGTCCGACCACCCAACCACATGGCTATCGTGACTATTTTTTTAACTATATTGGCAGGGAAGCATAAAAGCTTAACACTACATTAATTGTAACAACAATAATTAATTTAACTAAAGTTCGTGCAGTTTATTTTCGGATTACAGTATCGGGGTTATATTTGCATTATTAAGTTAACTACAATGCGGTTTGAGGGCGTAATTTACGACTTTAAATAGCTTCAGTTCATGAACGTGCGTTTGTTGAAATCAATTTATATTCGTTAAGTTGAAAACAGGAAAACCTTGTAAAGTCCTAAGTGCAAAATGCACCGAGGTTGTCGAAGAATAGTTGGTCTAATAGGGCTTTATTTAAAAGGGCTAATTAGTTTTTAAACGGCTACGTCGTTTCATAATAATGATTAAATAAAGCCCAATGATTAAATAAAGTTAAATTTCAATGTTCATCGTAAGACAAATGGTGCAGATACCGGTTGTGTCATGGTATCGCCATCTCCAAGGTACAGGGTTAAATTTTTGGTCGGATCTATGTGACAAACAACTTTTTCTGCATTATCCCGGGCCAAGGTGTTTGTGGTAACACGTTTGTTTTGAATCAAGATTCACAAGTGCTTTCGCTACTTGGGATCAGATTATCTATGTGATGCCCCTATCTATTTGTCTGTATGTATCACAGCAATGTCAGAATTTATTCGGAATAAAAAAAAATGTAATATCTCTAAAAGCCTGGTATAAAATACTTTTTTGAAACACAAAATAAACATCAACACTTCCAGAGTCACGGCTTAATAAAAGATTGTTTTGTTTTTTTTGTAAGAAAATAATTATAATAAAGATAATGTCCTATTATACTGGAGCTGGAGCTGCAAAAAGTGGGCTTTTGATATAAAAAAATCACGGGTCGAATTTCGCGGAGTGTCCACAGAGGAATGAACAATGCCGCAAGTTGCTCTGTCTTTTGTTTAAAAATCCCGACAGCAGCAGAGGAGGGCGCTTTGTATGAGGCGAAAAATTTTTTTGTCCAACCAAAGGCCGCAAATTTTCACAGGCATCACGAAATATTTTCGAGTGGCGTTTGTGGAAAATTTTTTCCGCCGACATTAGCAGCGATTCGAACTGAAATACCTACACCCTTGTGCTCGTTGTAATGCGCAGACCGCAAAAGAGTTTTTTTTTTAATTTTCATGACACTAGTGAAGTGGTCAGAGTCTAGACAATTCGGTCCTTTCAAACCACATTTCACCGGAGTTTATTTGGGGTACCTTGACGGGTGGTGAGCCTAAGGCTTTACATTCAAGCCCACAATACAAATAACATACGTACATTTATGTTAATGTATATAAACATCCACGACTCGAGTACAAAATTCACGTTCATCACAAAAATTTTTGCCTAAACGGGATTTGAGCTCTAACTTTAGTACATTTAGTTTCTGTCACTAGATTAGACTAGACATATACGGTGAGGACCAAGTCTGGTTCACCACCTGACGTTACCTCGAAGAAAGTATTAGGACTTAGGACTTAGTTATAGGGTATATACATACATACATAAAATCAAACTTTGGATTGAATGCCGTAATAGCGATCGACAGATGGCGGGAAAAGCATCATAAAAAATACCAGACTAAAATTTCTCCGATCGGTTACAGGAAGCAGCGTCCTTCGTACAAGGTATCTGATAATGCGATCGCCAATACGCTTGCCAAACGCTGTAATTTATGTATGTATGTATGTAATGATATTGTAAAATTGTCTACGTAAATAATTGAAATATCTAAAATTATTAAAATTAAAGTAAGTTATTATATCGACCTCTGTGGACGAGCACAGCTGTTTTCACACTGTTGCCAGCTATAAGGTACCGAGTTCAATTCCCGGACGGTTCTACGTAGAATAACATTTTTTTATATTGTCTAGGGTCTGTTTGCTTGTGGTACATTTATATATTTCTATTTCCATTACACAAATGCTTTAGCTAGTTACTTTAGGAACAGAGAAATGTATGTGATTTTGTTCATATCTCTGTATTTATTTATTTAATATAAAAGTATGTCAATAAATAAGATATTGATGTTTTTATACATAGATATATAATAATATAGGTAGGTTTTATAGTCAGATTTGTTTATAAGTATACATAAGCCAAAAGTACAAAGATTTATAACTATTTACCATTATGATGTTTACAGTCAGATAGTCCAGTGGTTGGGAGATCGAGTGAAAAGGCCCAAGTTCGTTCCTATGTGTTTTTTCAAAACTTTCGACACCGTCTAACCCGGTATTAGAAATGGCATGAATATATTAAATATGTATAAAGTAATATCATGTAATTATTTTTGATTGTCGATTGATTGACATAATTCTGTTTACTGAAGACGTCTACTTATGGCGATGGGCTCACCACCGACGTTGTACTGAAAATATCTTTGGTGGAAGGTGGGATGGGATTAAAGGGACTTAATTGTCTAGACTACACCTCTATCTACCCCTGTATTGGGAATTGCGTGAAGACATTTATTATTTAATATGGATACTTAAGAAGAAAATAGTCGGCTAGAGTGTAGTCATACGATTCCTAAGCAGAAATGGAATCTACCACCTGTTGTTAGAGATTGTGCAAACATTGGAACTTTTACATTTGACAAATAGTGACGACTTCCGTGGACGAGTGGCGTAAACAACGGGTTTTCAAGTTGTCTCCATCTCCTGGGTTCCATTCCCGGATGGGTCAATGTAAAATACACATTTCTACATTTTCTCTCTGGGTCTGTATGTTTGTGGTGCCTTCGTTGTTTCCGATTCCATAACACGAGTGCTTTAGCTACTTAGTGTGGGATCAGAGCAATGTATTTGATGTTGTTCTTAAATATATATGTACGTATAACTATCGACGTATTAGAACGTAAAGATTCTAAATTTAAATCCAATATTGAATTCAATACTGGACAAGGTAGACAACTGGCACATTACAAATAAAAACATTCGAAAAAAAAAACATGAAAAGCCTCTCGTGGAATACACAACAAAAAGACCCCGAAAAACTATTCGAATACGAAAAAAAAAAGTTCACGAATCTAACGCGTCCGTCATCAAAAACGGAACGTTTGTAAAAAAAAACAGACAAAACCGTCATTGTGTACACGAAGTCAGCGGAATTGAGAGGCCCCGCCCGCGCACGCCATTGGAGGGCCCCGCAACTCGAAATTTGAACAAAAACCCCAACCTAGTTCCGCCTTCTAAAATGTTTTTAACGAACCAAAATGGCCGACCGCTCTATTTGTTTTGGCGCTAGACTCTCGCCCATTGTTCCGCGTTCGAGTTCGAATTACGAACGGCGCGTCCCAATTTAAACTTTTTTTTTAATATCGATGCGTTCTTTTGTATTTTTTTTTGTTTAAGGCCCGGTTGTTGTCTAGGATTTACGGCAAGTTTACAAAAATAGTCAAATGCATTTCCAATATCTATGGTTGCTTTACAATAAAGTTTTATGTAACGGCTATGAATGGGACTTTGTGAAATCCATTTGTCGGATTACAGAGTTTAACTTTTGTACTAGTATCCAGTTATCAGTTATTGCATTTGTGTGATTTAAATCACATAAATATTATAAGTTGTCTAAATTATTATGAACATTTTTCTACATATTTTTAATTACCTATTTCATAGAGATAAATTAACAATAATTTTTTTTGGATAAAATGTAGTAAATGAATAAATAAATAAGTAAATAAATAAATAAATACATGCATACATGTATAAAAATAATGTTTTCCCTGTTTAACTTTATGCAACATATAATTTAGTATAGAAATATAAAGCTGAAACTTCAAATTAAGTTAAATTCAAGTTAATTCAGATGAAGATAGCTAAGTGATCGGAATTGGAGTCGAGTGACCCGAGTTCGAGACCCGAGGTGGCAGGCTCGTAGCAATCGGTTTTTTCAAAAACCTATGTACGATTCATATCGTTGGTTTGGACATAAAGAAGGCGACGGGCTCATCACCTGTCACGTTGTCCCGAAAATATCTTCGGTGAAAGGTGGGTCGAAGGGACTTAATTGTCTAGACTAGACCTCTGTCTACCCCTGTGTTGGGAATGGCGTGAAGATATTTTTTTTATTATAATTAACATTAATTGTAGGTTACCTGTAAAGGAACAGTCAATATTCGATATTACAATGAGACAAAATTTACAGATAAAATTTATACACATGCATGTGTAATACAGATAATAAAAACTTCTTGTACATATCAAGTGTGTTCATAAAGCACCAATCAAAATCCTCCGAATGCCGTCACGTCGAAACGACTAGCCAGAACGTGGAAGTGAAAAGTTATCATTGAGATAACGTTAGCAATTCTATAACCATAGAGCCCTCTTATCTATGAAACAAATTGCAGACGTCATAAAATTTATACGTAGCCTTATCTAGTTACCTAAATTGATAACATTATTAGGTTTTATAGGTTCTAGTGTAGTATTTTGTATAGAAATTACGGTAATGTTCATCTTACTTCAAATCTTGTAAAATGCCATTGCTGGAGACAGGGCTCTCCAGTAATGAAGATTTGTCTCGAATCACCACGCACGTCAAGCGGCTTGGCGATCGTAGCACTCGACATCTTGCACAGCTATTTTTATGGGTCAGAGCAATGTATGTGATGTTGTCCCAATCTATGAACGTAAAAATAAATAAATAAAAATCTTCTTGCAATTCGCGATACAGGGGTCGACAGAGGTGTAGTCTAGACAATTAATTCCCTTGAATGACCCACCTTCCACCGAATATATCTTTGGGACAACGCAACAGGTGGTGAGCCCGTCGCCGTATTTATGTCCAAGCCAACGATATAATACGTGCGTAAGTTTTTGTGAAAAACCCATTGGTACGAGCCTGCCACCTGGGGATCGAACTCGGGTCTTTCGACTCGAAATTCCTACCACCCAACCACTCGGCTATCGTGACTCTATAAGGAGTAATTTATAAATGTTATTTTATATTTTTTTGATCCCAAATGATTTAAAAATAGACAAAGGAATCACATTTCATTACAATTAAATTTAAAATAAGTTATAATAAATCAAAAAAATGTAACTGAATAATAAATAATAAATAAATATAAATATCTTCACGCAATTCCCAATACAGGGGTAGACAGAGGTCTAGTCTAGACAGTTAAGTCCCTTCGACCAACCTTCCACCGAAGATATTTTCGGGACAACGTGACAGGTGGTGAGCCCGTTGCCGTCTTTATGTCTAAGCCAACGACATAATTCGTACATAGGTTTTTTAAAAACCCATTGGTACGAACCTGCCACCTAGGGATCGAACTCGGATCTCTTGACTCGAAATTCCGACCACCTAACCACTCGGCTATCGGGACTTTTTTTTTCAGTCTTGTCAAAAGCTTTCAAATCTCTTGGTGTCTAATTGAGCAATCAAGTATCGACTTAAGAAAAATAGACACAATTAGTGGTTTGTTTAGATTCAAATTTAATCCCCCAGGCATAGTTTTAGGTTACAAGCACCTATCTCATTTCTAAAACTTAAGAGAATCGATCGTTAAGGCTACCTCATTGTACCAGTTTCCTAAGATTCTTGTTTCTGATGTATTTTTTGGTTGTGGTGTATAATCAAATAATTATCATTCGCTCAAGCCATCTGTCGTCAGTCGTTTTCGTATTCAAGGATTTTTACTTAGTCGCCTATAACATGTAAAAGAAAACGGGTGGCGAATTCTGCAACCCGCAATTATCAGATTGAATTAAAAATAAATTGAAAATTGGAAATCAAATTAGTGCAACGATTTGCTTCAAGCAAAATAACTTGAATAGAGCTAAATTAGCAGAAATCAATAACCGCGATACCTGCAAAATAGTAAACTTGCTTTAAGTCTCGTGTTGTAATAAACAAAACGTTTTGAAGTAATTTGTCGGAACTATTTATAAGTGAATGAATGAGTGACGATTTTACGTATTTTTTTTAATTGTACATTAACGCAATTTCGGCAAATTAAGCAGAGGTCCAGACAATGGATTCATTTCGATCCTCGATTCACCTAAGGTTTTTAATTTGGAACAAATGACAGACAGACAGGGGAGCCCATCGCCGTATTAGTGTCCGAACGTAATTCATATTCGAACCGTAAAACCGGTTCAGTAGAAATTGTTTCAACAATGAAAGATTTACACCAATCACATGGGTCAGATATACTCAACAAAAGGCTAATGATCGTTATATAAATCTTGGGTCAGTAGACCGCTAAAAAGTCACGATAGTTAAATGGTTGAGTGACCGGAATTTGAGTCAAGAGACTGAGTTCGATCCATAAATAGCAGGCACGTTCCTATGGGTGTTTTCAAAACTTATCCAAATATCTTCACGCCATTCCCAATACAGAGGTAGACAGAGATCTAGTCTAGATAATTAAGTCTCTTTGACCCACCAGCCACCGAAGACATTTTGGGACAACGTGACAGGTGGTGAGCCCGTCGCCGTCTTTATGTCCAAGCCAACCATATGAGTCATACATAACATAGTTTTGAAAAAACCCATCGGTACGAACTTATGTTACAAAAGTTATCTACAATTAATTAATACTTAGACTTGGAAACATAAAGGCGGTGACACACTGAAACCCTATGTGCTGCGGTGGACTTTTATGGGTTGTGATTGTTTAAAACAATACTGTTAACTCATATGAACATACAAACTTTTTTTTTCGTTCTTTTTTTTTATATACAAAAGGGAGGCAAACGAGCAGGTGGCTCACGTAATGGTAAGTGATTACCGCCGCCCATGAACACCCGCAATACCAGAGGCATAGCTGATGCGTTGCGGCCTTAGTATGCCCCCCCCCCCATAATTGGGGGGTGGGGGGGTGGGTGAGTGCCTCCGGTTACCTGCACTGCAAAATCACAAATATTGTTCTGATCCCAAAAGCGAAATCAATTACATGAAAGCGTGTAAGCATTGTTGCCCTAGACGGATCTCGTAGACACATTTTTGTACATTTACCACACTACCGGTAACTTGCTTGTTGCGTTAGTGGCAAATGGGCAGCATGTGGTACTGACCCAGACTACTTCTAGGCAGAGCAGGGATCAGTGACTTTTGGTTTTGTGAAGATAGATAAATGCTAAGTAATAGTTATAATATGAAACCGGGTTTTCTGGACCGATACGATTTAGGGACCTTCAAGAAAAGAGCCTATTCCTTTCTGGGCGGCGGTTATCACGTGAGCCACCTGCTCGTTTGCCTCCCTTGTCTATAAAAAAAAATGTAAAGCCACGTTAGCCGAGTGGTTGGGAGTTCGATCCCCTGGCTCGTGCCTGTTCTCTCTATGTTGGCTTGGTCATACAGACGGTAATAGGCTCAACACATATTCTCAAGAATGACGACGTACTTGTCTAGACCTCTGTCTACCGTGGTGTGGGGAATAGCGTGAAGATATGCGTAGTTAAATGCTGAAAGACTAACGCTATTACTCGAATTTCATCATGTTCTTACTAACTTGAGATGTGGAGACATCTATGTCTCCGTATAGGAAGTCTGCTAATGGACATTTAGATAGTAGATAATTCAGAAAACAGATCGACATGGATAGCTCGTAGAGGTGGAAACCGTTGGTTATATAATGGCAACCCTGTATATAAGATCCCCACAAGAAGACCAACAGAAGGTGAAGTGACGATCTGCACCTTGTTACTGTAATCTGTAGATAAAGATAATTCTCGGCCAAGATCTGTTCAATCGGTGACATTTTCAGTCAGCTGTGACGTTAAGAATGTATAAAACACATAAACTAAGGGAGACAGATGCCCTGAAACTTATGAGCTCTTCCGTCAGGTCTCCGCCAACGGTAATAGTTCCACTTGGCACCTTACCAACTGATACGAGGCGCCGAGAGTGAAATTACTTCAACGTTATTCCGTGCAAGTGCTTATGCGTGTATATTATCTGACAGCGTTAGATTTATTTAGTAGAAAAACTTAGGTTTTTTCGCTTAGTTTAGAAGATTTATTTATATGCAAACTACTGGCGAGATTTATCGATTTTAATGTTTAAAATGGAGTAAATATTAGTTTGTTTATAGATTAAAAAGTAGTTTTGTACAATTACAGTATAATACAGCAGTTGTCTTAGTACACAAATAAAATTAATGATGATAACTATTTTAGTACATATTATAAGTACCTGGCTGACTAAGCTGGATTTGGTGAGAAATGTTTAGCTTTATGCAAATTCATAAATAATTATTTTTTTTCCCGTATATTTACAGTTTTCTTATAGTTAATCGGTATATAGATAATCTAGGAACGTTACAGAAAAAAATATTTTGTTTTATACATACAGAATATTGGCTATTACAAAATAACTCATAAGAGTAGTTTAGATACTAACGTAAAAAATAAAATATATCTTCACGCCATTCCCAATACGATGTAGACAGAAGTCTAGAAGTCCTTTCGATCTACCTTCCACGGAAGATGTTTGTGGGACAATGTTGCAGGTGGTGAGCCCGTCGCCGTATTTATGTCCAAGCCAACGAAATTAGTTTTTGAAATAAACCCATTGGTAGCTGGAGCCGGAGCCTGCCCTCTGGGGATCGAACTTGAGTCCCTTGACTCAAGTTCCAATCACCCAACCACTCGGCTATCGTGACTTAAATAAATATTCATAATTCGTCACTTAAATAAATATTAAAAATTCTTAACCGAATAAATATTTGGTTTTTGAAAATTATTTTGAGCAATTTAAATCGGACCTGTATCTCTATATGTTGCCCAAATTGCCAAAAAGGGTTTTTTTTTTCAAAAAGCACACCAATATGACATTTATTTTTTTATCATCGACTCGACCAAAAGTATTCTAAAATTCACGATAGCCGAGTGATTGGGTGGCCGGAATTTCGATTCAAGAGACTCGAGTTAGATCCCCAGGTGGCAGGCTCATACCAATGGGTTTTTCAAAAACTTATGTACGAATTATATCATTGGCTTGGACATAAAGACGGCGACCGGCTCAATATCTGTCACGTACACATATACGTACGATATCTCACAACACAGAGACAGCACTACGTAGAGTTGTTGTTGTAGACAACACCTTTTCTACATTTTCTGGGTGTTCATGGTACTTTATGTTTCTGACTCCACAATACTTGACTCGTAATTCCGACCATCCAACCACCCGGCTATCGTGACTTTTATTTTTACTTTGTCATTAATTTAAAATATTATTTTGGTAGTATTGAAGAGTATTTTCATCTTAGTACAAAGGCGTGAAGATTTTTTATATTCCACAGTTCGTATCGTAGCTATCATGAGAGATATCATGAGATATGTGTCACGATAGCAGAGTTGTTGGGTGGTCGGAATTTTTAGTCGAGAGACCCGAGTTCGATTCCCAGGTGGCAGTACCAATGAGTTTTTCAAAAACTTATGTACGAATTTCATCGTTGGCTTGGACATAAAGGCGGCGACGGGCTCACCACCTGTCACGTGGTCCCGAAAATATCTTCGGTGGAAGGTGGGTCTAAGGGACTTAATTGTCTAGACTTGACCTCTGTCTACCCCTGTATTGGGAATTGCGTGAAGCTATTTATTATTTATGTATCGTAGCTATCCAATATGTCCTAAGCCAAGCCATCTCAAACCAAGACTTGATAGCTGTTTTATAGGTCGACCGTCGAATCGCCCACTTCAAGACGATCGATCAACGTCCGCCAAACTAAACTTGTTTTTGTAACGTCTCCTATTTTTACCAGAATGCGCACAAGGAGAATAATTTGATAGTGTGTGTGTTGTACGTATATATATGTTTGTATATCTATTTTTCTCGCATAGTCTTTAGCATGAATACTATATTATATATAATATTCCATTTTATATCATTCTTTGTTACGAGTACAAAGTCGTAAACGCAGTTTATTTTTATTTGAAAAGGTAAAGGTTCTGTTATCAATGTTATTAAAGCTAAATCTTTGTTTAACTTCCTAATAATCATAATTTATTTCAAAACATACCGTTAAAGATAACAATGTACTACTGTACTATTAATATTTTGTTATTAATTTCTGATATTATAATTTTTATGTTTAAAAGTATAATTTATTTTTAATTTACATATTGCAAAACAAAGAACAAGTAAGTTTATTAATTTTAATAGAATTGATCGTGGCTTAATCTTTGACGCCCCGATCTCGTTTCGCGGTATTATCTCGCCGTCTATAATAGGTAAGTACGGTGTCTGTCTGGACATTGACGTTGTCAAAACGCGGTCGCTGACCCCTGAAAATGTTGCACGGAATAAAAAGATACTTACGTATCGCGCGAACTGTCTTAGACGTGTCTATCGAGCTTTAAAAGAGGATTAAAAAAGTATGATACCTTTTCTTTGTTGCGATTTGCATTTTCCACTATTGAAAGGGATTTGGAGAATGTCGTTGATGCATTATGTTTTGTTAAATTATTAACACAGCAATAAAAAAAACTTAAATATTCGTATGTATTTAAGATTAGTATAGCCTTTGTTGTTTCTGATTCCATAACACAGACGCTTTAGCTACTTACTTACTTACAGTCTTCGAAATTCTGCTGGGCGCGATGCTGATAAAAATCTAAATTTTTTATTAGAATTATGAAAAAATGTATAAAACTGTTAACATTTACGTCAAACGGATATTAAAAAAAATAAAAACGTAGTTCATTTACAACAAAAAAAAATACGGGCGTTAATGCGAAAGTTCGCTAGGTACATCACTACGCCGCGTCAAGTCTTTGTGAGAATAAAAGAAACGTTGCTCTCAAAGTGTAAAGGCCTCTAATTCTGAGATGAACGCAACCAATAGTTCAATTTACTTATTACGATACCAGCTTGACTCGTAAAAAGTATATTGAACTGATAAAAATAACGATGTGACCTTAAACGGCCAATAATGACGGCAAAAACACATTCGTACGACGATAAACAATAATAGAAGTATTGTTCATCGAATAACAAATGTTTTCAGCCAGTTTTATAGCTTTACTTTTAAAGTAGCTATTTTTTTAAAAGATAAATAGAAATTTAAATATTATGTCTGGCATAAAATATTAAAAAAATACATTCTTCCTAAAATCTTTATGAGTTGTTTATATTTTTTTTAATCATCTAATGGTAAATAATAATTTAATCATCTAATAATAATAATAAATAAAGATCTAGCAGTGCCATTCGTGTAGTCACTAAATCTTGATTCTATTATGTTTAAAAAATATCCATAAAAATATATAATAAAATAAAATATCTGTAATAAATATATAAAAATATGTAATTGTATTAGCAAACAACCAAGTAAGGCTGTGTAAACCGAAGTCAGGATCTATTCAAATTTGCGAACCCAGGACTACTGAAATTGCTGAGCATGCTCACCTGGAGCTTTATTTTGGGCTTGTAGTTTCATTTTGGGTTGATTATGGGGTAAACTTATGTAGACATTTAAATGCGACATTTTAGGGCTTTTGTGTAAACATATTTAAAAATGAAATTGTTTTTTTACAAACGTTTTATACAGGGCTGACGCTGAGAATATTTTTATTACAAGTATATATTTTTAAGAAGTTTTTATATTTCAAATTTCTTAAAGATATATTATTGTATAATTGCGTAGAACTCTGGCTACCATTAAAAAAAAATTAAATTTATTACAAGCGTATTTAAATGACCTTTCACTATATAAGAATTTCGAGTCAAGAAACCCGACTTCGATCCCCAGGTGGCAGGCTCATAACAATGGGTTTTTCAAACACATATGTACAAATTATATACCTGGCTTGACAAACGACAACGGGCTCACTACCTGTCACGTTGTCCCGAAAATATCTTCGGTGGAAGGAGGGTCAAAGGGACGTAATTGTCTAGACTAGACCTCTGTCTACCCCTGTATCGTTTATAGCGTGAAAATAGTTATATTTACTTGTTTATTTACTTATTTACTATCTATTTTCGCTATATATGACTAATAATTCTTAAAATCACTTGACCTATGAAGATAAAATGTAGCACGAAGATGAATTATGAGAAGGAGCAACTAAAAATGGATTATAGGAATCTTCCCCCGTAAAGCCGTAGGACGGAGGGTGAAAGTTTATACATAAAAATGTTATTTTTGGACTGGAAAGTATGAAAATTTGGTATAAAGCTTGTTATTAATCATTACAAATTATATCTATTTTAAAATATTTGAAATTACATCTTTGGGGGATTAAAATGGGACTTGGTAATAAGGTTACTGATTGTCGCATTAACAAATGACATTTATATTAAATCTACGACGGTGAGGCCGCGGGCACAAAGCTAGGATTATAATATATGGATATAAGCTTTTAAGTACATTTAGGTGTCCTTCATAAGCCTTAAATTGTGTTTGTACTTATTTTTTAAATTTAAAATTATAGAGACCGGCGAAATTTGTTAGAAAAAAATAATATAACTAGGCTCCTACCTCTCCTATATGGATACTAATAGAGTTCCGATTGTAATTGCATAAAACAATTTTAAAAACCCGATTATTTATAGATTCTGTATTGAGAATATAAATCATAAACTGCCACTAACTAATAAGAAAAACTGTCTCGTCAAACGTTACATAAATGCGATCCCTATACAGATAATAAAATGATCGATTACGAGTCTTATATTAAGCAAAAACCACACTATGTAAGGCTCTAATACACCATGCACGATGACTTGCAGGCTGGTGGCTAAAGCAGATCGAATCAAAAAAAAAAACGAAATATATTGACGCCCACAATTCAAAAAGAGAACGCACCTCAAAAGCTGTCAAACTGCCCGCGCTGACAACGCGCGCAAACCTGCCCTGCCTCAACCGACGCGCGGTCGTTCACCGGACGATTTATTTTGTTTTTTACCCGCATACAAACTAAATGCACACGTATCGAGACGTAATAAGTGCGTCGTAGATATAAATATAAAGCATAACTTTCGTATCTGACGTATGGAACTGGTCCGTAACTGGATTCTTATGGCAGGCAGGGCTGTCAGACCGACACCTCGAAAATTCACCCGTTCTCATGTTTTTAATATTTTTACCATATAAATGCCAACTGTACTCCTGAAAAGTCTGTTTTTTTTTCAGCACAACATCCAAGTCAAATTTGATAAGCAGTACTCGTAATAGATCAGCAATTTAGGGTTTACCAGGATTCAAATCCAAGTCAATAAGATTTTCGAAGCAAAATCAAATCAAGTTTAAAGGACGGATTAATTTTTAATCTTTAGCGCACCATTAAATAATTCTGCCAGTATCTTTATAGTGAGCTTTCGTTAATCGTCTTTCTGAAATAACAAAATATAAAGTTGTAATGCAATAAAAAATAATTTTCTTTCCACAGTGACGTTTGTCTGTTTTTCTTTTTAATAATTTATCACATAATACATTGGCGACGACTTTCAGCACTCCAACTTTAGAAGCTTTATTATGCAGATATTAAACAAATTAGTCACTGGATTTTTTTTATAGTTTCAAATAAATATCCAGTTTGAGTAGAACCTAAATACATACGTAACGACCTGTAATAACAGGGGCCTCTCCCGTAAGGAGTAGGTAATTTCCAAAATCGCCACGCTTAGCAACTACCAGTCACTTCGTACTAAAGCATTTCCTGAAAGTCACCAGTCTGCTCAATTATGGTCTGATGTTCATACCACTATCTGTCGGAAGCCAATTATATTTTCAAGTCTTTCCTCTTAGTCGCCTTTCACGGCACCCATGGTAAGACAGGAGGTGATATATGCTTTGAGTCTAAAATATATGTAGAAAAAAAATCATTTTTGTTATATAGCCGTGGGGTTGGGTGTTCGGAATTCGAGTCAAGAGACCCGAAATCGATCCTCAAGGCCCGTATCAATGAGTTATTTAAAAAAAAAAGACTTATGTGCGATTTACATCGTTGGCTTGGATTTGAAGACGGCGACGTGCTTACCACCTGTCACGTTTTCTAAAAAATATCTTCGGTGGACGGTGGGTCGGAAGGGCCTTATTGTCTAGACCTCTGTCTACCCCTGTATTGGAAAAGGAGTGAAGATATTTAAAAAAAAAATCGGAATAATTATTCCATATGCATGACTGTCAACCCTGTATGTGCTCTGTGCCATGGTGCGTTCGGTAGCTTTGGGCCGTAGAGGAGCTTACACTCCTGCGTAGAGAATTCTTAGAAAAAAGTTTAATGATCGGTTTACTCTATAACGTATGCAACTTTTTTTTTTCCAAGGATGGATGCTATTTGAATTATTAATTTTCGCTTCACTAGTTTTTGTACAAGTGAAAATTGTATTATGTTAATATTATACATAAATATGTGACACGGAGATCGTCCCGATAGACCAGTTATTAGTGACCCAGCCTGCCTTCGAAGCAAGGGCACCGGGTTCGAATCTTACGAGCAGCAAACTTTGGATTTTTATATGTAGCCATAAATATGTGTCTAACAAAAATGTACATGTATGTAAGTATATTATACTGTTCCAATTTATGGGAAAAGGGGTTAATATAAAAATATAAACAATACAAAAATGTTTAGGAAAATAAAACAGTTGTAGCCCAGTTAGGGCGCGAAAAAATTTTAGAATACAATTATTTTTTTCACAATTTTATTTTTAATACCATTTTTGTAGTCATTAAGTTTACGTGGCAATAATTTAAAAAAAATCACAAGTTCGCTAATTTCTTTTATTCACGTTACTTTAATATATAGAATGTCTACAAAAATACTAATATAATACTGCATTAATAGAATTTGTCGTAATGATGACCACTTCAATATTCAAAGTAACATAATTGCGTCCAATAGTATGCTTAAAAAGTCAAGCATAGACAAAATTAAATGGCAGTTACAAATGATAGGTCGTGTACCCTAGAACCGGCGTGGATACCATCGCAAAAGTTTTTGTCATGTCGTATTTCTCATTTTAGCTCGCGGACGGATGAGGTGCATCAGTTTTTACTTGGGGGAATTTATTTTGCGGCCAGCCACTCGCGATAGATAACCAGATATGCGCCCGTGAGCGCCATTTTGATTTTTAATCTTTGCTACTACAAATTACTGGTTGTATTGCTCGAATAATTCATGAGACTATTACACATATTTTCTCTTAACTACTTACAGTTGTGAAGATAATTTTAGTAGTTTTTAAAATAATAATAAATATGCTGTTTTGTAGGTGTACGATGAACATTTCCTGGCACAGGTAATAAAAACGAATAATGACAGGCAATTGTTATTTACTATCCTTGACTTTTGGCGCGAACTCGAAAAGACATGACAGTCATTTATTGAATATATTAAAAAAATGTATAATTTTTGAAACAAGAAGTTAAAATGTGAACTTATACAGTATTTAAGGTAAACATTTTTTATTAATATTAATATCTGTCATTATAAAAAGTTACGATAGCCGAGTGGTTGGGTGGTCGGTATTTCGAATCGAGAGACCAGAGTTCGATCCCTAGAAAATTCAAAAACTTATGTACGAATTAAATCCATGGCTTGGACATAAAGACGGCGATGGGCTCACCACCAGTCACGTTGTCCCGAAAATATCTTTGGTGGAAGGTGGGTCTAAGGGATTTAATTGTCTAGACTAGACCTCTGTCTACTCCTGTATTGGGAATTGCGTGACGATATTTATTTATTTATTTTATTTATGAAAGGCCCTGCCGAATTCAAAATCTTTATTCGTATGCACATAAAAACAAATGTACATTCAAATTCTAACCTTAATCCTCTTTGTTGTTGATTGAAAATATCTTAAAAACAATTTGGTTTCTTTCGATGAATGATGATATAAATACATCGCATACTGTTATAAAATTAGTCGAATATTCTACGTACATAAACACACTCGACGTGCAACAAACAATAATTTCACTAATCTTACACGTAATGGCCGAACGGCTGAATGATATTTGTATGTTTATAATTATGCTTAATATTTTCAAAACAAATAATTTAAGTCACATTAAAAATATGCAACACAAATTAGTTTCGAGTTGCAAAGGTATATAATAATAATAAATAAATAACAGGGAAAACATCACATACATTACTCTGATTTCAAACTAAGCCCTTGTTATATGAAATCGGAAACTACGAAGGTACCACAAAAAGCCCGAAAAAAATGTAGAAAAAGTATTTTCAACATTAACCCGTAAGGGTAATTGAAGGTAAGGTATGGTAATTGAACCCGGGACATCACAGCTGGCGACACCAAGAAAACCAATGGGTACTTAGTGGAGTACTCGTCCCGGGAGGGGGTCATTCATTAGCACCGTTTGACATGAAACTCCTGAAAACGTAAAAAGAACATTACACAGAGACAAACATAAAAATATGTAGGATTTGGTCTGTGAGAGAATGACAAAATACACCAAAGATTATTTTTCTCAAGATTTCACTTCTACCGTGCGCAAACTACTCGATTATCTTTTTCAAATTTCGAATTTTAGGAATCTGAAAACTCGAGTTGGAGTAAATCGCTTAACGCGGTTAAACCGCGTTAAGCGATTTACAGGTGGGGAAAAACTTCTAAGTTTAAATAAGAAAATCGTGCGTATTGAATGTGTTCGTTGCTTTTAAGATGGGAATTGCTGTTCAAAGTGCCGATAAGATTTAAATTTTAATGCTAATTAATGTATATAATAATTATTTATTAATTATTATTATATAATAATAATTTATGTACAAAACAAAAAAAAATATTACGTATATGTCATGATAGCCGAGTAGTTGGGTGATCGGAATTTGAGTCAAGAGACCGGAGTTCGAACCTCAACATGTAGGCTTGTAGCAATAACTTTTTTCAAAACTTATGTACGATTTGCTTCGTTGACTTTGCAATAAGGACAACGACAGTCTTACCAACCGTCACGTTGTTCCGAAAATGTCTTTGACTTGATTTCCTTCATTGTGTCGACCTCTATCTATGTAAAGAGGAACAGCGTAAAGAGATTTTATTTCGGTTTCATAGTTTTAAATTTTCCCTACTGGCTGCAAAATTTTATTATTCTATTTGTTAAACAAAATATATGGTTCTGTCATAGTATCGTATTCTCTGTAATTGGAGTATGTTTTTTTTGTTTTGTCTCTGCATTTTCACGAGTCTAGCATTTAAAATTTAATTCCATCCTACTAATTTTATTTACTATTATAAAAAGCGAGAGTTGGGTAGGAAGGATGTTAATTCCTTAATCACAAATTAAAATGGGCTACTTTCACCCCAATAAGTTAATGATTCTTCGGAATTACGGAATAATAAGAGAAAAAAGTCACGGGCAGAATCGAGTATTTTATATTTTCCTCATTTATGAGGCAAAGAATATTATTAAAGAAACAAGTAGTTTGACGACCTCTGTGAACGAGTACCGAATACATGGTGTCTCCTATCGGTTTCCATGGTGTCTCCAGCTCTGAGGTCCCGGGTTCGGTTCCCCCTGGGAACAATGTAAATAATACTTTTTCTACATTTCCTTAGGTCTGGGTGTTAGTGGTATCTTCGTTGTTCCTGTTTCGATGACACCAGTGCTGATGCTTCTTACTTTGGGAGTTTGTGATGTAGTCCCAATCTGTATGTGTATGTATTTATTATTATTAATTTTACAGGTCCAGATAAAATTGAGGTAAAAAGACATTTTATGTTTGCACATAACATACTAGGAACAGGAGTCTACATAAAAACTATAAACTTTGAAATTTATATGTTACATGTTATTACTTTAAGACAGATTGCAACTGCATAGTGTATACAAGGGATGGGCTAATAGAAACATCCACAGATAATTTTGTCTTTGGCTTATCAATATTGTAATGAATTATAAACATAATTAATGAACGTTTTCAACGAATTTAAACCACTGTATATTTCACGTAATTTCCCATACAGGGGTAAGGAGAGGACTAGACAAAGAAGTTCATTTGACTTCTTTTCATCGAAGCTTATTTAAAACAACGTGGTATTGAGGCTATCGCCGTCTTAACATCAAAGCTAAAGGCTCAGTATATTTAAATATATACATCTTATATATAAAATTCCCGTGTCACAATGTTAGTTACCTTACTCCTCCGAAACGGCTCAACCGATTGTCATGAAATTTTGTGTGCATATTAAGTGGATCTGAGAATCGGACAACATCTATTTTTCATTCCCCTAAATGTTAAGGGTAGTCCACCCCCATTTTTTTTTTGTTTTGTCTCTGCATTTTCACGAGTCTAGCATTTAAAATTTAATTCCATCCTACTAATTTTATTTACTATTATAAAAAGCGAGAGTTGGGTAGGAAGGATGTTAATTCCTTAATCACAAATTAAAATGGGCTACTTTCACCCCAATAAGTTAATGATTCTTCGGAATTACGGAATAATAAGAGAAAAAAGTCACGGGCAGAATCGAGTATTTTATATTTTCCTCATTTATGAGGCAAAGAATATTATTAAAGAAACAAGTAGTTTGACGACCTCTGTGAACGAGTACCGAATACATGGTGTCTCCTATCGGTTTCCATGGTGTCTCCAGCTCTGAGGTCCCGGGTTCGGTTCCCGGTGGGAACAATGTAAATAATACTTTTTCTACATTTCCTTAGGTCTGGGTGTTAGTGGTATCTTCGTTGTTCCTGTTTCGATGACACCAGTGCTGATGCTTCTTACTTTGGGAGTATGTGATGTAGTCCCAATCTGTATGTGTATGTATTTATTATTATTAATTTTACAGGTCCAGATAAAATTGAGGTAAAAAGACATTTTATGTTTGCACATAACATACTAGGAACAGGAGTCTACATAAAAACCATATACTTTGAAATTTATATGTTACATGTTATTACTTTAAGACAGATTGCAATTGCATAGTGTATACAAGGGATGGGCTAATAGAAACATCCACAGATAATTTTGTCTTTGGCTTATCAATATTGTAATGAATTATAAACATAATTAATGAACGTTTTCAACGAATTTAAACCACTGTATATTTCACGTAATTTCCCATACAGGGGTAAGGAGAGGACTAGACAAAGAAGTTCATTTGACTTCTTTTCATCGAAGCTTATTTAAAACAACGTGGTATTGAGGCTATCGCCGTCTTAACATCAAAGCTAAAGGCACAGTATATTTAAATATATACATCTTATATATAAAATTCCCGTGTCACAATGTTAGTTACCTTACTCCTCCGAAACGGCTCAACCGATTGTCATGAAATTTTGTGTGCATATTAGGTGGGTCTGAGAATCGTACATCTATTTTTCATTCCCCTAAATGTTAAGGGTAGTCCACCCCCCATTTTTTTATTTTTAAATATTTTTTTATGTCATTAAAAATACATAAAACCCTGAATTCTCACCACCCTACGATCAACTCCTATTTTTATATGGCAAAACAACGTTTGCGGGTTCAGCTAGTAGTTATATATATACTCCAACTCGAGCACAAAAGGTGATATTTATCATACAATTATTTGACTATGGCGAGATTCAAACACGCAGCCTTTAGCTTCGAAGGCAGAGTTACTACTAACTGGACTATCGGGTCATCAAATGTGATTAATTATATTATAAGAACTATGTAACAACATTTTTTTATAGGATAACGAGCAGATGCCTCACGTGATGTTATATTACGTGAAGTATGTTGCCTATTCAATATCCATTACAAAGTTTCTTCATCCAAAAGTCTACATGAACAATTTTTACTAATAATAAATCTTTAAACAGACACAACGTAAAAGCCCACGGCTGGGCAAGGTCATGTATAGACTAGCAGCTAGTTTGTGGACTTCAAAAGCCTTGGAAAAACACTACGTTACTGTATTGATATTTTTCTGCTAAGTGAGTTTCTTCACCGTCAAGCTCGTTACAAATACACTGCTATTAATAATTCTAGTGGTGTCGGGGTTCGAACTTGGAATCTCGTGTATGAACCAAGCACCCGGACCACTAAGCTACCGCAGCTCTTTTTTACACCGCACGAACACAAAAAGCGATTCGTATTTTGGCGCGAATATCGCAGTACACGCGCTCTGCGAACAACAAAGACGATATAATACCGCGGAAAGAAAATAATAAAGAGCTGCCGAAAATGAGGTCATTCAATTTCGGGCCGAGCCGACGGCGAAAGCGGGCGGCGTGTTGTTTTTTTTATTTTCATTTCATTACTTTCGTCTGGAGGACGCGGTCATTGTGCACTTATTGTTGGTCGCCAGTGTTAGGATGCGTTCAGAATGACATGCCACTAATATTATAATATGTTTCCTTTATTTACTCTTCTACAGAGTAATGTATTTCATTCCAATCAAATAAAATACATTACTCTGTAAGAGCTGTATGAATTGTTCTCTATGATCTGCGTGTTCCTTTACTATTATGTGATTGAAATTATTTACATAACGTTTAACTTATGACATTTTTATTTAACTAAAAATGTATAAAAGTATAGCGTCAGTAGTCTAGTGGTTGGTGTGCGGACTGCAAAATATGATTTTGGTTCGAGGCCACGATTCGATTATTGTCTTGAAATGCTTCAAATCAGTATTAAAGTATAGGTGGAGTAGTTAACAGGAATACTAGTAATGTTATAAGGCACTGCTAGTAATCCTTTTAAAAAGAAAAAAAATATAACCGACCTTTCATTTTGTAAGAATAAAGATAAAGTTTTGAATATTGCCATGGCTGCCGAGAGATGGCAGAATAATCTAAAAAACTAACAGACCAAAATAGATAGACCGCTGATAAGCAGCAGTTTCTAAGATGCGAGGTGTTTGATAATGTTTGCCAAGCATGGCGATTATGGCAAATCCTAACGAGAGTGATAATTTACCAAGGCATAGAAAGAGGATACTCGTTAACATCTGTAAACCGTTTCAAAAGAACGAAGAAGAATAGCTGAAACAACTAAAAATTTATTAAAGTAGAACTAGTAATGAAAATTGTCTATAACTAAGTTGTTTGAATGCTAGGCTTGTTTGAACATATGTACACAGCTGACTATGACAAGAGAAGATAAACAATATTGACTTATTATTCAAATTAAATAACAAAAAAGTTTGAAAATACCATATTTTTAAATATGTATATAGTTTGTATTTTTGATAGAGTGAGTTTGTTTTACGTAATACTTAAAGTAATATGACAAAGAGACGAGCAATATGTTTTATTGTTTCATAAGTCGTTTATGAAATATATATGTTATGGGCTAATATATATTTCGGATAATTAATTTAATCCGATGTCTATTATGTTCAAAAAATACTCTATGGTCGACTTAATAAATTTAAATGTCAAATATTAATATATAGTCACGATAGCCGAGTGATTGCATGGTCGGAATTTCGAGTCGAGAGACCCGAGTTCGATTCCCAGGTTTTCAAAAAACTTATGTACGAATTATATCGTTGGCTTGGACATAGAGGCGGCCACCGGCTCACTACCGGTCACGTTGTCCCGAAAATACGAGTATATTCTATGGAAGGTGAGTCGAAGGGACTTAATTGTCTAGAATAGTCTTCCCCTGTATTGGGAATTGTGTAAAGATATTTATTTTTTATTTATTTAAGTATCATATATTCTGTTCACATTTAACACGTGTTTATCTGGCAGTAGTAATTGACGTAATAGCGTTGGGTATAATAAAAAAAACAATTCAATAAGTTAAAGACATTACAGCATCTGGCCGATTGTAAATACTGGTTGTAGTTTATCAACTTTTAAAAAGTAAATGCTTTGCTGCGAGAAATGATATAAATGTGACAATTCAAGGTTTTAATCTTGGACCACAAAACGCAGGTAGGATAATTCATTTAATTAGAAAGGAGTCTAATGTTACCCTTTACAATAATTGATGTTACATTGTGCCATTCTTTAGAATACGTATTTTCTACTGCGATATTCAGAGGTCTCAGAGGAGGACAATTTAGTTCTTTTGAGACATATTTTACCGGAACTCCGGTTAGCATCTTAGTGGCCAAGCCCATGAAATTCTACAGAATTAAAAAAAAGACTCATTGCTTCTTGTCATCGAGATCTGGTCTTATGATTCGAATTCCGATCAACCAATCATTCGGCTATCGAGGCTTTAGAATGTTTCTTTTTTGGTAGAAATTCCACTTGTATGGTCAGCATTTTAAAAAGTTATTGCGGTTGTCTATACAATATTATGGTAGTAAAGGATACATGAAAGACTTTCCGCCAACTATAGCTTACTTAGTCAAATGGCAGTCTTACAAAATCTCTCTATTATAGAAGTCCCTTCGTCTGTCTGTCCCTTTGTTTACTCGGTTTAAGAGCTAAATGGTGTTTAATGAATATGAATGTTTGAAACATATTGACCATTTTTCTGAATATGAACCGGCAACACTTAGCATCGAACATAGTCATTACCAATTAGGATGTGAAGTCGACAATAATTAAGAATAAGGCATATTTTCAGAATAGTGTAGGCGCGGCTTTACGGGATGTAAGTCAGGCAGATGTTTTTCGTACAAATTGAGTTATGACTCAGGTCCTCAGTCATACGGAGTCCCTTTAATAACAAACGGAACATTAATTTAATTCTGATTACGCAGAAAGCTTTAAACAAATTTTCATATTAGCCGATTGGATTTGTTACCGTCCGGTCATGGCTAATATTTATAATGTAGGTATTCAGTTTAGCTTGTTCCATTAGTGATTATGAGTGAAAAAATTTTCATTTGTATTTCGAAAGTGATCCTTTTTGTACACATACAGAGTTTAATTTTGAACCATTATTTTTCATTTAAAAACGAATTTGATAGAAACTTTGTAGTAGTATTATACGTATACTTTTTTATGTAATGAATATTAATCTTTAGTGCTAATAACTTCTCTAGCTAGCTCTAACAAGTATCTACAGCATCTCGGTATTTAATTTTATATTTTACTTCCTCCAGCTATTATTTTTACGTTAAGTAAACGTAATTTGATAATTATTAAATTTAACAGCACAATAAAATCCAAAATAATTCTAACATATTTAATCCTATTTTAAGCTATACCTAACATAATAAAAATAGTATTTAAATATAACAACAGTAATCTAGACAAACATGAAATGTAAAACAATCTCAACACTAATTTTGATTAAATCTTTAAGTGTAATTTTTGTTATACGGTTATACATATAAGATTAGCTCTTGTAAAGAATAGTATTGAGTATAGATTAAAAAAAACAATAGTGTAGAGATACAGAGTACGTTGCAAGTTGTAAGTCAAAGGAGCTAGAGCGGCCACCTACCTAGCATCAAGACATTTAGTTTCGATACGAGCTATCTATCTAACGACCAGAATAAATACAAAATGGCTGCCGCGTAACATTGACCGTTTTGTAGCGCGGTGTCGGTGTTGCCCTCGCAGGGAATAGATACAGTAATTTGTTATATTACATTACGCGTTATTTATTGGATTTATATTGCGCTGTTTATTCTATGCATTTCAACTAAACTATTCTGTATCATATAATAAATGATTAAATTCTCAATTAAATTTGTTTTTGTATGCGTGTCGCAGCAGATAAATATAAATAAAGAACGTAATATTCCTATCGTATTTGATTATATTTTGTAGTTTGCATTATTATTTATGTTTCATTTTTTTTTATGTATTGTAGGTTGTTTTTATTTTAATATATTGTTTCGAATGGGTACTTTTTTATGATTGTTTGGTGATGTTAGTCTGGCTCGCACCGTAGACTTAGCATCTCTAAACCGCTCTGTTTGAATTTGATAATGTATTTTGAAGATGCTATCCCGCCGTCAGCGGTTTTGGAATTCAATTATTGAGAGCTGTCCTTAGTTAGAAAGAGAGCATGAAAAACTCTTACACCGTTTCCACACAGCAATTCGGCTTTTGCCTTCGGATCGGATATTCAATGAATTCTATTCTTTAATGAATTCTAGAC
This sequence comes from Sericinus montela, assembly GCA_029286605.1. Taxonomy (NCBI): domain Eukaryota; kingdom Metazoa; phylum Arthropoda; class Insecta; order Lepidoptera; family Papilionidae; genus Sericinus; species Sericinus montela. Next base: position 3,504,444 of record JAGSMR010000030.1, on the reverse strand, counting down.
AGTATATCAAATGTTTTAGCTGTTTTACAATGTACAAATACAATGAATGATTGCGTGATCGATAGCAACGTGTTTTTTTCAAAACATATGTACGATTTGTATAATTTGCTTGGACATTTTGACGGCGACGGGTTCACCAACTGTTACGAGGATACTTAAAATAATATCCGCTGAAATGTGGATCGAACGGACTAGATAATTTAAACCTTTGCACCCGCTGACTACCCCTGTATTGGGAAATGCGTAAGTTAAAGATTTTCAAGTAACGATACACATGTAATATAGAGCCATGACATTAATATTGGCTGCATTGCGACCGCTTTCGAAGGTTTGTGCCGCTCCTATTTGCTTAGATTCGTATCTGGTAGCACCGGTTTCTTTCAATTCAAATGGCTGGACTCGATTCAGCTCATAGACAACCTGCTGAGCGGGTTCTGTGCGAATATGGAATTTTTATTAAAACAATCACTTTCGGCACTATTCTTATATATATAAGAAACCTTTAATAGTGACTATAGCTCCTTTATTATCATATACTCAACTGAATTAACGCCTGGTTTTGTTAGGCTTGACACGCGGATTGGCAATTGCAGCACCAAATACCTTGGCCCTTAGATCGGAGTCACCGCTCTGCTGACGGATAATTCCGGTCTGTTATTTTCCGATATTATTATTATTTTATTTTCGGTAGCCATTGCAATATTATATATTATATATTACATATTGTTTAATATTATTATATTTTGTTCCCTAAGTTGCCCTTTCGATACCCACGGAAAGAAAGGGCTGATATTGTTATGATACCACACAGTATCTGATGGATCACTCGTGTCATAAGTTACACAACTATGTTTATTTAAAAATTTACATTTTGTGAAACTTGAGAGATAAAATGGATTATGCTGCATAATAATAAAATATAAAGAGCGATTTAGTTTTATAGCTATTTCAAGCTAACTTCATTATAATTTTAATTAAATAATACATATATTAACTAATAACAAAGGAAAAATACATGTGTTTTATTTTTTATTTGTATTTTACATCGGAGCATAAAAATTTCAATACGTCGTTATTAAAATAATTAATAAAATAAATATCTTCACGCAATTTCCAATACAGGGGTAGACAGAGGTCTAGTCTAAACAATTAAGTCCCTTTGACCCACCTTCCACCAAAGATATTTTCGGGACAACGTGACAGGTGGTGAGCCCGTCGCCATCTTTATGTCCAAGCCAACTATATAATTCGTATATAAGTTTTGAAAAACTCATTGGTACTAGCCTACCCTCTGGGGATCGAACTCGGGTCTCTTGACTCGTAATTCCGCCCACCCAACCACTCGGCTATCGTGACTTATATTATAATTAAATTATCCGTATATTATAATTAAATTATCTTGTTGACTGGGCAATAGATATCGGATAATCTAAACAGCATAAACGCACATAGAAATGTCGTCGCGTATCCTAAGTAAAACATTAGCAATACGATATAGCCTTCAAACTAGTCCTAAAGCCAAGATGGCGGCGATCGACCAAGTGGCTAGAGAATAGGGTTACCGTTCCATTTAAAAAAAAAAAAATACACCGCGGTTGTTTAAAAATACATACAGTGCACAAGCATTGCGACAAATAATTTTCGTCTTGAATCTTGCTTTGTACAGGCATTTTATATTGACGATATTTTTTTTTTTACGAAAATCGGTCATCAAAATCAGTCAGCTACCTATTACTTGATGTTTAACAACATTGAAATGACACGGTAGTAGTTCTAGCAAATGGTAACCCTACTGGTAAAGCGGTTGTAGGTTATGTAGTAACATTGACAGTCGCCGGAGTTGTGTAAGCGCTCGCCTTGGCCGAGCGCATGCGCAAGGACTCGCACGAGCGCTGCTTGAATTTCGAATGCATTCGAGGGCGCGCACTTGAACTTTTTGAATTCGGAACTTGTTTTTTTTTTCTTCTGTTCATATTGATCCATTGTAACATTTTATCAGTTCCGGGTTTAAGCGTATGACGAAATTAACCATTTATGTATTTTAAATGAGGTTTTAAATTCTTCGTCTATAACAAATCGTCATTTTAAGTCTCTTTTCATATTTGAAGTACAATTATTAACAAACGGCTATTTAACATATAGTAACTGTCTTCTGAAAGATACTCACTCGAAGTATATAATTTTAATTTTATGTACGTTCCTTAATATAATTTTATAACGGTTACATTAATTTTATAAATTGTATAAACGTAAAAAATTAACACAAGCAGAAAAATATGCCTGCATTAAATGCTTTATTTCTCTAACTTTTTTATATTATAATATTTTTCATAACTTATATGTAACGTGAAATATAAAAACGTCAGTTGAAAGCCAAATATGGATGTCAATGCAAAGAAGGTAAAGTACATCATTCATGTGCGAAATTAAAGTTATTTTTAACTCGAACATTTAGGTTACAGACGCAAGTGCATATCGTACTTCCTCTGCGCATTCGTGGCCTCTTTTCATCATTCCAAACAAATATTAAGGATACTAAGCGTTATTTTTTTATCTTCACGCATTTCCCAATATGGGGCTAATCAGTGGTAAAAAAAAATAAAAATATCTTCACGCAATTCCCAATACAGGGGTAGAGACAGAGGTCAAGTCTAGACAATTAAGTCCCTTTGACCCACCTCCACCGAAGATATTTTCGGGACAACGTGACAGGTGGTGAGCCCGTCGCCGTCTTTATGTCCAAGCCAACGATGAAATTGGTACATAAGTTTTTGAAAAACTCATTGGTACTGCCACCTGGGAATCGAACTCGGGTCTCTTGACTCGAAATTCCGACCACCCAACAACTCAGCTATCGTGACTTTTTGTTACTTTGATAGTCAGTGGTCTATATAATTTAGTCATTTCGATCCATATTTCACCGGCGATTGTTTTGAGATGACGTGACAAGTGGTGAGCCTGTCGCCGCCTTTATGTTCAAACCAACGACGTAAATCGTACCTAAGTTCTGCAAAATCTTATTGACTTGAAGTCCGATCACTCAACCACTTGGCTATCGCGACTAAGTACTACTACATAGGTATAATATGTTTCAAAAACTGTTATATTGTACTATACATACATTAATCACGTATTACTATGCTTTCTACAAAATAAAATTAGCGTAACTATTGACTAATCTTCTCTTAAACTTTTTTTATATTTAATTATGAAAATATATAATCATAAAATATTTCTACTCTAAAAATTATTATCAGTATGTAATATAAGTTAAACATTAAATGATTAATCCAATTAAACTTTAAATTTAGAACAACTATTTAAACTTTGAAAGCATATAATTGTTAATTTAAATTTACGTATTTCACGAAAATAAGTTTTATTAACATTTATAACCTCTTCAAGCGTAGTGTAATCGTTATAATTTTATTGTATAATTATAATTTTAAAATAAATCTAGACACATTCATTTGAAAACATTTCGACGTGTATATTTTTATGTGTGTTTAAATTTTTTAAGGCGCGGAAATGTTCCGACGGTAAAATTTTAGCCTAGGACCCGAGTAGTCGCGTAGCATACAAATTTAATTACTTATAAATTTAAATATAGAATTTTATTACTTTGGGCAATAAATAAAATATTACGTATAAGTTTACAGATAAATCTTTCACTGTAATATCGTTTATTATTTTTTGTCATAAATTTAAAAAATAATTCCTTTAATTTAATAATCACGTAAGTTCGTATTAAATTACTTAGAAAATAATTTAATTAATTTGGTAATAATTTAGGTTGGGGATTACGTTAAAAAACTAATATAAAAGTTCTTCATTGGCCTTCGATCAAAAATATGGGTTGCAATTTATTAACACACACATGTGCAACACACGCACACAATATATCCGCGTAGTCACAGTCAAAAGAGTGGGACAGATAAACGTTAAAGAGCATAGGTGGGGCATAATGGAGGGGATTCGTAAGAAAACACAGAAAAAAAATGTGCGTGAACCGCACACATGCACCGTTACGCGTTAGCACGCACGCGCACACAAATACAAACATAAGTCTAGATTATGTACGAAAAGCAGGAATTTTATTCTTTGTCATAGAATTGTTAACGTTTTTTTTTAATTTACTCACATGCGTCAGAGGTGGCCTGTTCCTCCTCGGTCCAGTTTGACACTTCGGTGGTAATTTTCGTTGGAAGTATGTACAAACAAACGAAAAAAAAAAGTTTCAAAAACACAAACGGCGTCACCTGGTCATATAACACTCACGAATCCGTCAAGCTCTATTTCGTAGCTGACACCGGCACTAATTAAATCGCACATAACGTCACATACACAAAATATTCCTTATTTTATTTTACATTTGTTTTCCTTTTAAATTATAAAATATAGTTCGGGTCCTAAGTTTCCATCTGATATGTGTCTTGCATCGCGAGAACGCAACAATATTCTCGATAAAACTCGATCTGACGAGAGAATAAAATTTCACTAAATCCCAAAAAATATTCTCTTTCGAAAACTCACTACGCGAATGATATGAATATATTACTTTTTTTGTACAAAATATAGTAATTAGTCGGATGAGAAAATATTTGTTTTTTTTTCTAAATTTCGGATTGTTTGTTTTTACTTTTTTTTTTTAAATCTTTCGGAGGTTTTTAGCGGTTAAGTCGCGTGTTGTGGTCCAGCGATGTGCTGAGAACGGAAATGCGACTCTCTAGCGATTGTGCATAGGCGGGACTGCACTGGCGGCGCACACTGCACTAGACCGCGTGCGTACTTAGCCATTACCTTGTATTTACTGCGACCGGGAGCGCAACGGCTGGGCTGTCTTGATCCGTTCGCGGGCGTGTGACGGAATAATAAATATATATTCGTTAGTGGTGTTTAAATAAATGATATAGCGATGATTTATTTAAATTAATTTTACTGTAGCTACTTAAAATATTTTATAGATGAGAAATGTGATAAAAGAAACAATAATTTTAATAATATAACTTTTTTTTTTCATTTATTTAAGATATCAAAAACCATTACAAAAATTCGTAACATCCTCACAAAAAAGCCTCTAAAAAAACTATTTCTGTTCATAAATTTTAATAATATAACTCGTCTAATATAACTATATAACAGAAATAAAAATAATAATATATACAAATATAATACACAACACGTGACACCAATGCATATATAATTTTATTCCAAATTAATGTTTACTGGTATTCATAAGTTATAAAAGTTACATCAATGAATAAACTATCATCACATATTTTACTTTATCCAATGGAAAATCACCTTCCGAATCATTACATAAAAATATATGTGAGTCACTCCTTCCTTGCTTACCTATCTAGTATATATTGGCTTATTTATAATCTGAATTGCTTAATGATATGAGGTTTTAAGCTGTTGACAATGTTGTGTTTGTGCATTAGATGGTAAAACAGAAATAATGATATAAAAATAGAAATATTGATTCAAGTATCAAAACTGAGCGGTCGCAGTACACCAACACAGACGTAAAATGCATCGTCGTTCGCTTAAACTCTACAATGTGTGAGTGCTCGCGCTTGTACGAAGTACGACCGAACCTTGAGCATTTTAGTTTTACTTACTTATCTTATCCTTTGTAATAATTCAAACTACATCTTAATAATGTTTTGTATATTTTACAAGTAATTTCACGAAGTTAAAACGTGACTTTTAATTTTTAAATTTGAAATAAAAAGGAACGTCATTATCGTCGCGCCGCTGTGTGCTACAATTCGAGTGGTGTTAGTGTGCACTTTTTTATCGTTTTTTTCTCGGCGTGTGGGTGCGTTCGACTGTGTAGACGTTGTTGCGCCTGTGTTAGTGTCCATGGTATAGGAGTTTAACAAGTGTGCGTGGTTCTTGTAAGAAAATTGTTCGGTGAAAAATTTTGTAGAAATCCGAATAGATGGCGTTGCACCGATGCAAATGGCGAATTCCGTCAAAAATTATATTCAAAGCCGCCATCGATATCCGTCTCTGTAACTTAAGCATCAAGTTGCTTCAAGTGTCTATGTGCGTGTCTATGGCGCGTTTCTGTATAATATTGTATATATTTTCTTTCTGTTTTTGGACGAAATTAGCTTTTTAGGATAGTGTTTAGATATAATTATTTGGTGTTTAACAGTAGTTCTATTAAACACCAAATAATTATACAGTGACAGGTGACAGTTACAGAATTAGTTGCGGATTTGTATGGAATTAATTTTGTGTTTTTAGCGCTTGTGATTATATTTTATAATGTTATTATTTCGTTTGGGTTTTAATACATGAATTATGAGTTTATTTAATTATAAAGACCTGTTAAAAGTTATAACGTAGGAAATAAAATTAATGTGTATTAACTTTTAACTGTAAAATTAGTGTATTGTAAACCAGTTTTAATTAAATAAAATATCTTCACGCACAGTCCATAACGGGGTAGCCAGAGAGAACGGATTGCCAAATTCGCTCCTTTCAAATTCATCATTTTCTTCATATTCTTTTCTAGGTATCCAAGTACTCTTGACAGTTCCCTCTGTTGTTTTTTCGGATTCGAATACCAGACAAATCATTCAGCAATTTTTACCTGTTGAATTTGCTCTATTGAGTATCGTCTTTAGAGTAAACCATCCCGTTTCACTCCCTGGAAATTTATCGTGACTAAGGGAAGGCCTTGAAAATAGCAAAGGCTCCCGCTAGATGGCGTCATAACGATCCCATAAATTACCAGAGTAAAATTGAGTACATCGGCCAAGACCGCAGCGTCCAAGGTGTCAGGTGTTTGCGATCGCCAATCCGGTAGCCAAGCGTGACGGACATGGCAAATTCACTTTACAAGAAAGAACTATGTACTGCAGTGGCCTTTTACTGGCTTAACCTAGTAGGAATTTACTATGCGTTCTGGAAAAGGTCGATTGTTTGTTCACCAACTGTTTTTATCGTATCGTCGGCTCTGAGGTGCCGGGTTCTATTCCCGGACTTGTCGTTTTAGAAAAACTGCTTTTCCTACATTGCCTTGGGCCTGGGAGTTTGTGGTAGCTTTGTTGTTTCTGATTTCATAATTCAAGAGCTTTAGTTATTTACACTGGGATAAAATCAATCTATTTAAAGATGTCCCTTTATATATATTTATTATTTATTAAATATCTGTAATAATATTCGTACATACATATCGGCCTGGTAAAGTCTCGGCAATCGTGATTATACTGCTCTATTCCTTTACCAGAAATAAATATCCAAGTGATAGTTTATTTCTCGGCGTGTAATGAACTGTGTAGGTTGCCCATTTGCCCATTCTTGCCACTAAATTGTGCTGAACGGTTTACTTGGTTTGAAAGGTACAGAAAATGGTACAGTTGATGAAGCGGGCCACCTAATGTACCTAGGGGTGCAACTATTTATATATTTTTTTTTCGATTAAATATGTTTACAAAAGTTAACGAACAGGACAGTTAGCTAGTCAGTAACTTTTGTATAAAAATTTATAAAAATATATAAAAATGTATATATAAAAATATATGTAAGCATCATGGCACTTTGGTCGATTCGCTTGGCGAGTGATCGTGCGTGAAGATACGTAATTAAGTAATATACAGATATATTCGTACACATCACAATATTACAGTCATAATGACGGCCCGTAAAGGTACAATCGCCATAATCGCCAGGCTTGACATGACTGCCGATCACAGTTTTGCTTGGCTTGCTAATTATTGGTGCAGTATGCTTTCGGTTTCATGGCGGACTAACCATTTATCCTGGCATTTGTCACCAGCCAATTGCATTTCTAAGGCTTTATCTGTACACTGTACGCATACTATATGTATGCATATGTTTAATTACTTACACATTTACGAAATAGTAAGAGTTCAATAAGCTTCCCTAGGTCAATAGATCGCGCTAAAATGCATTTATGTTAGTAATTTCTTTTGGCCTGTAAATGATTTTTCTCAAAGTTGAGCCCATCACCAAATAGACTTGGAATGTAAAACACAAAATATTGATTAATTCTTAGAGCTCAAAATGTTAAGTTTAGAAGTTTAGATACACCAATGTGTAAAAAATAAATAAATCTTAACGCATATTCAAAACACTGGGATAGACAGAGGTCCTTTCGACTCGCTTTTCACCGAAGTTTGTTTGGGAAAACCTGCCAAGTGACGAGCCTATCGCCTCTTAGTGTCCAAGCCTCGGGACTCGGCACAATATACAGCCTCTCTGTATACGAGTATATGTATAAGTTATATTCATGAGTCGTATACATATTTATATAAACATTTATATTCATTACAAAAATATTTGCCTTTAGCGGGATTTGAACCTACAACCCATAGCATCGAAGGCAGATTCGCCAACAACTAGGCTATCGGGTCGTGGAAGGTAACATTATAAATTTATATCAATAAAAAAGATTATCTTGTTTAAAGTAATAAGAATTATCATTAAAAATTAGTGGTACCGTGGTGAAATTTGCCTCCGAAGTTACATTTATTGTTTATGACTGTTGGTGTTATTATGATTAATTTATTGTTAAACTTTGATAATTTAGGAGTTTATTTAGGATTTAATCGGAATTAGGTTATTTAGGTCTTAATAAGGAATTAAAGAGTTAATAGACTTTTTAAATATTTTTAACTTTCAGTTCGCACCTACTATAAAATGTTTGCCATTACAAAGATCATCTGGTAGAGAACGCCACCATTAAGTCCAACCATTACAACCCTTTGCGGTGCTAACAATAAAAATTAAATAAATAAACAGATGCAGGGAGCGACGTAATCTGAGTACTTACCCACTAACTCGAAAACTTTTCAGTTTACTGACAATTTTCTCACTACAAGAACACTCCAGAGCAGTGGGTAGAGTCAATGTTTGTGACTTAAACACTGTGGTAACTTTACGGTAGTCTCATTTAAACAAAGTTATTTACAGCTTTTGCACTATTGTAGGGAAGCTATGAGCTATTTCTATGAGCTATTCGTTTCACTTGATTCGAATTCCGACCACCAACCACTCGTCTATCGTGACTTTTTATTCTAAATAATCCTAAAACAATTCTACCACACATTGTGTCAGTTACAGTTAAGGAATACCTTACGCTAATATATGAACAATATGGAGCAATAATTAAATCAATAAACTTGCTGAGTTTCAGATAGTCTCGAGCGCAGATCACCGCAGGTATGCAGGCTAAGGTCACCGCTAGTGATTGCCAAGGTTCAACTCTCGGTCTCGGTCTTGTGTTTAGAATTAGTTCTCAAATAGTATCTCGATCTCAAAACTAATTTGACGTACAATTAGAATAAGTTGTTACAAGTTGTTTGTTGGACAGTACCTATTGAATTGTAAAATAATATTATTAGCATTAGATTTATTTTATATCTTCACGCAATTTGTGAATACTGGGAAAGTGAGAAGTCTAGACAACTTAGTCCTGTCTACTAATGTTTTAAGGAAGTTGACACGTGGTGAGCCTGTCACTTTATTAGTGTCCAAGGGAACGATACAAATCGTTAACAACTTTGCCAACTATACAAATCGTTCATAGTATAAAATGCGTTGATATTAGTATGTCCTGGATCAGCTTTGAAAGAAAATGAGATAGGCTATACGTCTGATCAATGTAGGAAGTATTAAACAATAAAAAACAATAAACCAAAATATTAAAAATAGTTTTATTTTTAAATAGTTATTAAAAATAAACCAAACTAATATTTCAAAGACCAGCAGTGTTTATTAGTCAAGTCTTTCGCATCACTTAAATATTCCAACTCTACAGCACTGTTACACTTCGACCTCTAAAACTTAGAAGCCGCGAACTTTGTCAAGCATACACGTTCCAATATATTTGCTTAGGGGCAGAATATACTCAAAAGTTAAAGGATACCGAAGAAATATATCCTAAAATTACATACATAACGGCCTGTTAAAGTCCACTACAGGACATAGGCCTCTTCCATAGGGAGGATTTGCAATAATCGCCACGCTTGGCAAGCGGATTGGCGATCGCAGTACCAGACTACTCGCACCTCAGACGCTGCTGCCCATCTTCGGTAAAATTATTTTGATCTAATATTTTTTGCGATAGTTATCGCCATCTATCGGTTGCTATAACGATGTTCAAGGCTGTTTCTTAGTCACCTCTTCCGACACCCTCGGGAAGAAAGGGAGTGGCATTTCTTTTATTCTTAAGCCGTTGTTACCAAAATGGTTAAAAAATACCAGAAGGTGCAGCGGCCTGGTACTGCGATCACTAATTAATGCTTCAGTGGTATTTTACTGTCTGTTAATTATATCTTCCTCCAGTCAAAGATATTTGAATGTTTAAAACTGTTTTTTTTTATTTATTGATTGTATTTACAAACTTTAGGTTACAAATGAAGATTTATAGATTTTTGGCATGCTCGTACCAAAGGATTGTTCAATAAACTTATGTACGGATTATATCGTTGGCTTGGACATAAAGGCTCACCACCAGTCACGTCGTCCCGAAAATATCCTCGGTGGAAGGTAAGTCGAAGGGACTTAATTGTCTTGATCAGACCTCTGTCTACCCCTGTATTGGGAATTGCGTGATGATATTTATTTTACTTATTTATACCTATTTTTTTCGTTAATTAAATAAAATCAGACAGCGATTTCTGTTAAACATGAAACTTTAGATTTAATTTGTTATTTACAATGTTAATTAGGTCGTTTATAGAGAAAAGTTTTTGCGAGCGATTTGTAAACTCCACGCGAGCAGCGCTTACGGTGTACAGGCATCTCGGGAACGTAGATGATTAACTTAAATTTGTATTATTAAGCAACGTTAGGGCTTAACGGTGTACGCTTTTCCGCGTCTTTGTTACGTATCGTGATAAATAATTCTAATGGGATATAGCTGTAATGAATTGAGTGATTTGTTGCTCAACTTATTACTTAAAGGAATGGACTGTAAATGCCCACTGCTGGGCAAAGGCTCATATTTTACCGCGTCTTATTTGTTATTTCGACGCGAAAAAAATCACGCAACACCCTACACAGGAGTAGACCGAGATCTAGACAATTAAGTCTTTCGACCCACCTTCCACCGGAGATATTTTTAGGACAACGTAACAGGTGGTGAGCCCTACGCCGTCTTTATGTCTAAGCCAATGATAATAATCATATATGAGTCATCGAAAAAACCCTAACCAAACTCGGGTCTCATGACTTGAATTCCTATGACCCGTCCACTCGGCTATCGTGACTATTATTACAACGTGACAGGTGGTTAATTTCTCGCTGTCACTAAAACAAAGCAGACTATGTAATTATATTGCATACATTTTCATACTTCGAGTAAAAAAATTTATACTCATGACACAAATATTTGATAAAGACAGTTACTATGGCCGAGTGGTTGGGTGATTGGAATTCGAATCAAGAGACCCTGAGTTCGATCCCTAGATGGTAGGCTCGTAACATAGGGTTTTTTTTTAAAAACTTCTGTACGACCTGTCACGTTGTCCCATAATAAGCTCCGGTGAAATATGGGTCGAGAATAATAAATTGTCTAAACCTCTGGCTATCCCTGTATTGAGAAATGCGTGAAAATAAAAACAGTGTTTGAAAGCCTAAAGTTGAACGTGCGGTTAACGAATTTCAAAAGGTTATGAAAGTAACTTTATGAGTCAGTATAAAGTTGGAGGAAAATTATTTTCGTATTTGAATTTTCGACATCATTTCTTTCGTAGTTCACTCACTTTTCAAGTTTCGGCAACTGGAAATTGTAAAGTTTTCTTTTTATTTTTTATTTCGAACACAAAGTTTTTCTTCAACTCAATTTGACGACCTCGGTGGACGAGTGGCGTACACACCGGTGATTGTGTCACGATATCTGAGGTCCCTTATCGATGCCCGGTCGTGTCAAAATAGAAAATACCTTTTCCACATTTTCTCGGGTGTAGGTGTTTATGATACCATTATTGTTTCTGATTCCATAATACCATTGCTTAAGCTTTATACTTTGGTTGCAATGGTCTGAGTAATGTATGTGATGTTGTTCCTATGTACGTATGTATGTATTTAAGTTTTCATAACTGTTATATGAAAGATCAATGTTCCAAATTAATTCATATAACCCTCAGTATCAAAACATTGGAAAACCTACATAAAACCTAATAAAATAAAAAAAATTAAATAAAATCAGACAGCGATTTCTGTTAAACATGAAACTTTAGATTTAATTTGTTATTTACAATGTTAATTAGGTCGTTTATAGAGAAAAGTTTTTGCGAGCGATTTGTAAACTCCACGCGAGCAGCGCTTACGGTGTACAGGCATCTCGGGAACGTAGATGATTAACTTAAATTTGTATTATTAAGCAACGTTAGGGCTTAACGGTGTACGCTTTTCCGCGTCTTTGTTACGTATCGTGATAAATAATTCTAATGGGATATAGCTGTAATGAATTGAGTGATTTGTTGCTCAACTTATTACTTAAAGGAATGGACTGTAAATGCCCACTGCTGGGAAAAGGCTCATATTTTACCGCGTCTTATTTGTTATTTCGACGCGAAAAAAATCACGCAACACCCTACACAGGAGTAGACCGAGATCTAGACAATTAAGTCTTTCGACCCACCTTCCACCGGAGATATTTTTAGGACAACGTAACAGGTGGTGAGCCCTACGCCGTCTTTATGTCTAAGCCAATGATAATAATCATATATGAGTCATCGAAAAAACCCTAACCAAACTCGGGTCTCATGACTTGAATTCCTATGACCCGTCCACTCGGCTATCGTGACTATTATTACAACGTGACAGGTGGTTAATTTCTCGCTGTCACTAAAACAAAGCAGACTATGTAATTATATTGCATACATTTTCATACTTCGAGTAAAAATTTATACTCATGACACAAATATTTGATAAAGACAGTTACTATGGCCGAGTGGTTGGGTGATTGGAATTCGAATCAAGAGACCCTGAGTTCGATCCCTAGATGGTAGGCTCGTAACATAGGGTTTTTTTTTAAAAACTTCTGTACGACCTGTCACGTTGTCCCATAATAAGCTCCGGTGAAATATGGGTCGAGAATAATAAATTGTCTAAACCTCTGGCTATCCCTGTATTGAGAAATGCGTGAAAATAAAAACAGTGTTTGAAAGCCTAAAGTTGAACGTGCGGTTAACGAATTTCAAAGGTTATGAAAGTAACTTTATGAGTCAGTATAAAGTTGGAGGAAAATTATTTTCGTATTTGAATTTTCGACATCATTTCTTTTCGTAGTTCACTCACTTTTCAAGTTTCGGCAACTGGAAATTGTAAAGTTTTCTTTTTATTTTTTATTTCGAACACAAAGTTTTTCTTCAACTCAATTTGACGACCTCGGTGGACGAGTGGCGTACACACCGGTGATTGTGTCACGATATCTGAGGTCCCTTATCGATGCCCGGTCGTGTCAAAATAGAAAATACCTTTTCCACATTTTCTCGGGTGTAGGTGTTTATGATACCATTATTGTTTCTGATTCCATAATACCATTGCTTAAGCTTTATACTTTGGTTGCAATGGTCTGAGTAATGTATGTGATGTTGTTCCTATGTACGTATGTATGTATTTAAGTTTTCATAACTGTTATATGAAAGATCAATGTTCCAAATTAATTCATATAACCCTCAGTATCAAAACATTGGAAAACCTACATAAAACCTAATAAAATAAAAAAAATTAAATAAAATAAAACTATCAATAAAAAATTACAATTCATTATCTGTGTTAAAGTCTACCATATCCAAATAGAAAACGAAGAAATTCGGTAATACGAAAACAGGGAAAATGTCATTTAAATTTCTTCACTTGTCGCTGTTTAACTTAGCGTGTGCTAACATTTTGTGAACGGTGAATTTGAAGCTTGGCCTGTCATAGGCAGCCAACCCAGTCGCGACGTTATCGGGACACGCGTCACTAGCCGTTTTTATGACGCAGGTATGTTGAAAATTTCGTTGTTTTTAGACATGTTCACGCGTGAATAGTTCGCTTTTATGAAACAAACATTGAATAAATGCTGGTCAATGTTGGCCAAATGTTTGTCATCAGGATTTCAGTCAATTAAAATGTATTTTGTAAAGTTTTGAAATGTTTTACCATGGTAATCTTATTAGTAGTATTTTAGTATAAGAAGTATGTACCTGAGTACGGTAAAGACTGCCTTATTTACTGTAAAATCGGAGATCGGAATTCGAGTCAAGGGACCTGATTTCGGACCCCAGGTGACCGGCTCGTACCAAAAGGCTTTTTCAAAAACTTATGTACTACTTATATCGTTGGTTAGAACATAAAGACGACGGGCTCACCACCTGTCACGTTGTCCCGTGAAATGTCTCCGTTGGAAGGTGGGTCGAAGGGACTTAAATGTCTAGACTAGATCTCTCTCTACCCCTGTATTGGGAATGGTGTGAAGATATTTTTTTTGTTTTTATAGAGGCTATCAAAGTAAAAATAAATTATTAACAATGTTTAGTGCTCTTGTCAAGTGTTAGGCGGTGAAGTGAAACATCGTTAAGTAACCTGCATGTATGTGTATAATTAAAAAATACATAAATATATGCTAATACCACACGGAAGAAACATTTGGTTTCCTAATATAGATAGATACAATAAATTATTGATAATCGTCATTTATTTTGATTTTTATGACCTTTAAAATCCGAGCAGCTCATAGACCTCTCCCGTATAGGTTTATCATAATCGCCACGCCTGGCGAACGTATTAGCGATTTTATTAATAGGTCTCGTAAAAGCAGGTCGCATAAGCTAGTCGTTTTTCTACTTCAATTTCATTGAAGTCCCTTACTAATAAAATTAAATAAAACACAATAAATATCAATAATTCAGCAAAGAGATTAGCTACCGTATTACGAAATCCTTGCACCTTAGACGCTCCGGTACTTATCGATCTGCATGTATAGCTTTGGTGCACAAATAGGCCACGTCGCCGAATTTACGAAGCCAAAGAAACTAGAAAAAGTTTAAAGTTACGATAGCCGAGTGGTTGGGTGGTCGGAATTTCGAGTCAAGAGACCCGAGTTCGATCCCTAGGTAGCTCGTACCAATGGGTTTTTTCAAAAACTTATGTACTACTTATATCGTTGGTTAGAACATAAAGACGACGGGCTCACCACCACCAACGTGACTACGTTGCCCCGAAAATATCTTCGGCGGAAGGTGGGTCGAAGGGACTTAAATGTCTAGACTAGACCTCTGTCTACCCCTGTATTGGGAATGGTGTGAAGATTTTTTTTTTTTTGTTTTTATAGAGGCTATCAAAGTAAAAATAAATTATTAACAATGTTTAGTGCTCTTGTCAAGTGTTAGGCGGTGAAGTGAAACATCGTTAAGTAACCTGCATGTATGTGTATAATTAAAAATACATAAATATATGCTAATACCACACGGAAGAAACATTTGGTTTCCTAATATAGATAGATACAATAAATTATTGATAATCGTCATTTATTTTGATTTTTATGACCTTTAAAATCCGAGCAGCTCATAGACCTCTCCCGTATAGGTTTATCATAATCGCCACGCCTGGCGAACGTATTAGCGATTTTATTAATAGGTCTCGTAAAAGCAGGTCGCATAAGCCAGTCGTTTTTCTACTTCAATTTCATTGAAGTCCCTTACTAATAAAATTAAATAAAACACAATAAATATCAATAATTCAGCAAAGAGATTAGCTACCGTATTACGAAATCCTTGCACCTTAGGCGCTCCGGTACTTATCGATCTGCATGTATAGCTTTGGTGCACAAATAGGCCACGTCGCCGAATTTACGAAGCCAAAGAAACTAGAAAAAGTTTAAAGTTACGATAGCCGAGTGGTTGGGTGGTCGGAATTTCGAGTCAAGAGACCCGAGTTCGATCCCTAGGTAGCTCGTACCAATGGGTTTTTTCAAAAACTTATGTACGAATTATATCGTTGGCTTGGACATTATGACGGCGACGGGCTCACCACCACCAACGTGACTACGTTGTCCCGAAAATATCTTCGGCGGAAGGTGGGTCGAAGGGACTTAAATGTCTAGACTAGACCTCTGTCTACCCCTGTATTGGGAATTGCGTGAAGATATTTATTTGTTTTATTTTACACCTTAGGCGCTCCGGTACTTATCGATCTGCATGTAAAGGTTCGGTGCACAAAATGGCCACATCGCCGAATTTTCGAAGCCTCGACTAGACGAAGGAAACTAGAAGCTTGGACGAGTAGATTCCCAGTCGGGTCAATGTTGAAAACACTTTCTTTCGGGTATGGTGTTTGTGGTATCTTCCTTGTTTCCGATAGTGCTTTAGCTTTACCTTACTTTGGGTATATGATGTTGTCTCTATCTATGTATGTATTTATTATAAAAAAATTAGAAACCAGAAAGTAATTGTAGTGTATGTTTCAGAGATTGTACACTAATACTATATTTATAAGGCGTTAAAGTGAATAACACACTTTTATCCATTTCTACTACCAAGTAGCCGTGTAACAACTGTTATGTTCCTGATTGAAGGTTGAATAAGTGGTTGAAAGCCAGTGATTATATTCAAAACAGCATTAAATGAACTTTTTATTGATTTTAAGCATATTAAACTACGTTTATACCAAATTTTTTTTATTAAATTTAAGAGAAAAAGAGGCTACGCTCAGAGATAAGAGCATTGCCACGGTATGGCAAAGGTCGTATGTTCTATCAGGCATGTCAGTTGAAATAACAAAAAACTCTTTTATTAAGAAGCATTTAATCCTCGGGGGAGATAACGCATTCATAATTTTCTTCGTTGGAAGGCAGTTACAGGTGTTCAAGAGCAAAAGTCCCTACCATCAGATGGGGCAGCAACTCACTTTTACTGGACCTCAATAAAAAGAACATGTCTCCGTGTGCGGTTTCGTGTAAAACAGCGAATATTTGGTCAAACATTCGTTGTCCTTTAAATTGCATATTACCCGTTCTACGAAAACCGGGGGCCCGTGTCGGCGGAACACGTAATAGTTTAATCTCGTTACGTTTTGCATCGGCATACTGATACAGCGGCTTTCGTTGAGTTACGATGTTTTACCATTTTATTTAATACCTTTGTTGTATTTGTTTTACAGCAAAAAAAATTTCCATCAAAATGGCAGATGGTAAAATTTTGTGGAATAGAAAAGTACTTTCATATCAGTTCTGCGCTAAAATTTACACTACTTTATGGAATATTGATAAGGTTAAGCATGACCTAATAAAAAACTGCTAAAAATAAAATTTAAATCTTGCCGAAATATTTTATCAAAGCACTATTAAGTTCTAAAAGATCTACAATCTTACATAACACATACTTACAACTAAACAAAAACAAATCGACCAAATTTAAAGCATTATTAGTCGGAAATAAGATCGACCCAAATTCTTAAGGAACTAAACTAGAACAAAAACCTCTTATGGCCGCCATGACAGTATTTTTTGTCATCGACCTAAGATGGCGCGTGACATCGGAAGCCTTCTAAAACAAAAGAAGTCTAATCGACCGCCCCACCCAGATTCGGCCAGGAAATAACCGAAAAAGTCGAAAAGCCCCGAAAATTAAGGAACAAAACGAAAAATATACAGAGCATAAAACACAGAGACACAGAGTAGTAACAATCAACGTAAAAAAGTTCAAAACCAACGCGGACGTTGGTGGAACTGCAAATCAAGTAGCGGGAAACGGCGTGAAATCCCGAATTTCCCCATTCCGGGACAGCAACACGTACAAAACGCAACATAATCCCGCCGCAGCTGGCATGCAAACACGTATAACAGTGGCACATTTACCGGGGAAGGCATCAGACGACCACTTGTTGCTATGCTCCAACTTCTCGCTTTCTGCGACGATCCCGAACTTTCCTTATTCGGATATTTGCTGCTAACTTTCGTCCAATTTACCGTCGAGCTCACTTTCGAAATTAGAATCGCGACGTTCTTAAATCAAATCTGTTAATTTAAACCACTTTTTTTTACAGTAATTCGTAAACTCACTTGATGGCCAGTAATCTTCGTAACACTTATCTAACTTTTGAAGCAAAACTTTTTACAGCAACGCACTATTTAAAAAAAGAAGTAGATTTAGCTAAAGCGAAATAGTTATAGAATTTAAGAACACAATCGATCTAAGCGCACCTATTTTAATCCGTCACATCACTGCACTGTCTTAAAATTCTCGAGACGTCCGTACGTACTTGCAAGAAAACCGCCTGAAGTGCTGGCGAAATTTCGAACGCGACTTGTTATTCGCACGGCGATAGTGACGTGTGAATATATTTTTGAATTTAGAATTATTTAAGCGGACGCGGAATAGTTTTTTTTAGGATGTAATGTATAATTTAGAGAGTGATAACGGGAAGAGTAGTTGCATCGGTGCACGCTGGGCGAGTTGCAACAGGTTGTTTGGCGGAGAGACGAGAGGACGCATGCGCACTGCGCACCTACAAATGCACTCCGCTACAGTGGGTGAAGATATTAATCCCGGTGTATTTGCTCGAAATTTTCACGCTGTCCAATTTGAAATTGTAATAAGTGTTTGAGTAATATTAAAGAAACGTATTCATTTCCATTCGTTCCTTTTTGTGGTTATGGAAACGTTAAATTGCATCATATTGATAAAGGTTTAAATAATTTTGGAGCATCAATAGTTTTAAAGTCTGTTTATTAATTTCCTTTTTACTTTCTGCTGGACTCTTCTCGTCTTTGATACTACGTCTTAAACGACCTCCGTGGTAGAGTGACGTATATCCCTGTTTTTAAGGTGTCGGTAGCTCAGAGGTCTGAGGTGTTTTCTTTAATGTCCATCATTGATCTTGAATGTTTTTCTGTATTTAACACATTATGCCTAATCCGTTAGGCATATACATTTTCCAAATGTCATAAATTACAGACACGATAGCCGAGTTGTTGGGTGGTCGGAATTTCGAGTCGAGAAACCCGAGTTCGATCCCCAGGTGGCAGTACCAATGAGTTTTTCAAAAACTTATGTACGAATTTCATCGTTGGCTTGGACATAAAGGCGGCGACGGGCTCACCACCTGTCACGTTGTCCCGAAAATATCTTCGGTGGAAGGAGGGTCAAAGGGACTTAATTGTCTAGACTTGACCTCTGTCTACCCCTGTATTGGGAATTGCGTAAAGATATTTATTATTTTTACCAGATAAATCTGAAACTCTTAAAAATTAATTTACAGTAGTTAATTACATGTACAAATAGGCTTTTGTGTCTATGGGTAGCGGTAAAGAATTTCAAAGATGGTTTAAGATTCTTCGTTATCCACTATTACTAAGATGCAGTTTCACATAGCCTTTTTATTACATATACATTATATTGATTCTTTCCATATTTCCAACCGGAACATAACATTTGTACATTTAGTAATTAGCGCTAGAGATGGGTGAGACTGTTGTCAATTCAACTCTTTGGTGGTAAGTGGATAGATAGGACTTCATTGTTTAGACTTCTGTCTTCCCTAATATGTGAAATTGCGAGAAAATATAAAAAAAATCATGTATATATTTTCCAGCACTAAGCTTAAAAATAATAAATCCAAAAATAAAGTTATTGTTAATAGTTAGTATAATTAGTCTCCCTATTTAACAGTGTATAACAACATAATTTAAATACTTTCGAAGCTGACATATTTAACATTAGATCAATTATTCAATAAACATTTGCTTACACAAAACAAATCTATAATTATTAATTATCATTAAATGAATGGCACCACTGTGGAACAGCCAGTGCAATCGCTTCATACAGCCGCGTGGAATTAGGCGCAACGCGATCTAGCCTTTATCCGACCTAGGACCAAATCGACATTTCGATACCATCGAATCACAATGCTTCGTTTACTGAATCGACTTTTTTATTATCGCTTACAAGAATATGCCGACGTAATTTTCGTTTCGGCAAAAATATCATCTGCAACGCTTATAGTGTAATTATCAGCGCTTTGGTTTCCTTTCCTTCGTAACACGACTTGCATGCGATGTAATATCGAATCGATCTCGAGACTCATCTAAGTACGCTTGTCACTGAGCCATTGGCTTACGTTTTGATCAATAGCGCTTTTCAATTTGTAATAGATATTCGTAGAACTGAACCTGCAACCCACAGCGGTTGCGACTGAAGCTAGACTACGATCTAAATTAAAATATGTCAATGCGAGGTCAACGTTCTTGAGAATATACTTACGTATAAATGTTATATTTGAAAAGTTGGGGACAAAATCTAAATATAGTATTGATTTCTAAGCGGGAACTTACTAACTTGATAAACAAAGTACCGGTATTATTATTGCTGGAGTCGTAAAATATGTTTTGTTTATATCTTGACGCAGTTTCCCATATTGGGGTAGGCAGAAATCTAGACAATGAAGTCCTTTCGTCCCTTTTTCTACCGTAGCTTTTTTGAGGCAACGTGACAGGTGGTGAGAATATCGCCGTCTTAATATCTAAGTTATCATACACAAATGTAAATAAATAAAAATGTTTACATGAAATATCTATAAGTGCAAACATTCATATTCATCTGTTCTGTCATCGCAAATGTTTTCTCCTAGCGGGATTCGAACCCCTACCCTTAGCTTCGAAGGCAGGGTCACTATCAACTAGATAGGCTATCGGACAGTCGTAAAACATCTTTGATTACATTTATAGTCCAAGTCAGCTAAGACTGGACAAGAGAGGTAGAGTTTAACCAGCGACGTGGTTGATGTAGCGATCCAATTCACATACCAAGCACGGCGATTATTTTTCATTCGACTTCTACAGGCCGTTAAGTAGGTACCGAAGTAGTTTTTTTCTGCTCACAGATGGTACTTTAGCACTAAGTTCGTCGCACATCCATAACTTCAGAGGAAATGGAGATTAATTCCTCCTTAAAATATCAAATCTAAAGGTAGTCGCAGGTATAATGTTCTGTAAAAGTCTGCTTTTTTTATAGAAAAGGGAGGCAAACGAGCAGGTGGCTCACGTGATGGTAAGTGATTACCGCCGCCTATGAACACCCGCAATACCAGAGGCATAGCAGATGCGTTGCCGGCCTTAGAGTGCCCCTCCCCCCAGAATTGGGGGAGGGGGGTGTGTGGGCCTCCGGTTACCTGCACTCCGATCACCAGACGAAATGCAGAAGTTTGTTAGACTTTTACGTTTTGTTATTAATTTATATTTCATTTATTGAGCTTTAATTCAGAGAATAGTGCAAGGTTTATCAAAATCTTTCTTTTTATAGAAAAAGAAGGCAAACGTGCAGGTGGCTCACGTGATGGTAAGTGATTACCGCCGCCCATGAACACCCTGAATACCAGAGGCATAGCAGATGAGTTGTTGGCCCCTCTCAGAATTGTAGGAGGGGTGTGTGGGACTCTGGTTACCTGCACTCACCTGACGAAACGCAGAAGTTTGTTAGACTTCTACTTCTCGCCGGTATTCTGTGAGGTCGTGGTACTTCCTCGGGCGAGCCGGCCCATTCATGCAACAACAAAAGCTGATGCGTGGCTCTACCACTGCTACTAAATAGAATTCTCGCCCATAAGGAGGATTTGTCGAAGTTGTCAAGTTTGACACACGGATTGGCGATCGCTGATGCAGACCTCTCGACTTTTCTGTCCGTCACCAGTCAGATTGATTATGATCTGGTATATTGTGCGAAGAGGCCATAATTTAAGAGACCGGAGACGGGCAATTGCATCTAAGGTGCGAGGTGTTTGGTATCGCTTTCGCAAATCCGCTTGCCAAGCGTGGCCAGGAGACTAGAAGAAACGCTTGGCAAACGTTTCTCTCCTGGTCGCATCTAAGAACTAGGGGGAAGATAAGAGATAGCACATTCTTACACCATAACCACCCGGTGTCTATTACAAAATATTGATTAAATATTAATTTCCGAATAACTAATGCACTAGTGGTCAGGATAGCCGAGTTGTTGGGTGATCGGAATTCGAGTCAAGAGACCTGAGTTCGATGCCCAGGTTGCAGGTTTGTACTCAGTGTTTTTTTTTTCAAAAAGTAATATTCAGACATAAAGACGGCAATAGGCACACCACCTAACATGTCCAAAAAAGAGTTTTCGATGGAAGGTGGGTCGAAAGGACTTAATTGTCCTAGACCTCTTGTTTATACCAGTATTGGGATTGGTGTGAAGATATTTTTTTATATTACAAATATAAAGAAAAAAAAATAGCCGAGTGGTTGGGTGGTCGCAATTTCGAGTCGAGAGACCTGAGTTCGATCCCCAGGTAGCGTCTCGTCGTTTTGAAAAACCCATTGGTGGGTTTTTCTAAACTTATGTACGAATTATATCGTTGGCTTGGACATAGACGGCGACGGGCTCGAAGGGACTTAATTGTCTAGACTAGATCTCTGTCTACCCCTGTATTGGGAATTGCGTGAAGATATTAATTTATTTATTTTACAAATATATTAAACAGTCATTGATAAGCCGACGACTACGTTGTTTAGCGGTCAATCGACCTACGAGATCGTAAGTCTGTGAACCCCTGGTTCGAATAGAATATGTGTACAACACAATAATTATTGGTTTTTGTGTATGTTTGTGATTTACGTATTGACCCTGCGTCTCTCTTTCCCCGATTTTATCGTATATACGTTACTTGCTAGAAAGTGAAGACAATTAATAGGTGTCTAGGTATTTTCGTGATTTGTGTTTGCGTCTTTAGACTTATTGTTTGTATTTGCTAGTTATTGAATAGCCTATCATAGTTGTGAACAGGTTCCTGGTTCGAGTCACGAAAATAATATGTACAACAAATAACGTAATTTTTTTATTATCGTTAACTTACAGTTATGCTGAACTTTTCGGTATTAAATTAAAGAGGAAACATCTTTAAAATTTCTTCTGGCACTGACACTGGCGGGATTTGACACGGTATGGTAAATGTCGCGGGTTCGAATCCGTTTCAGTTAAAATTTTAAACATTTTTTTCTCTTTAATTTAATAAGAAATATTTGCTTATACAATATATAAATATTTATCTTCACGAAAAGTCTCTGACGGGGTAACCAGAGAGATCAGATCGCCAAGTGGCACGATCCTTATATACCTCTTTCGTTTCGCTTAAATACTTCATTGTTTAAAAAATATTAAAGCTTCCATTTATTTATGCCAAGAAAAGTTATTTCATCCTGAAGCTTTTAAATAATCATATAATATAAGTACATACAATATATGAAAATAATATCTGAGAATTTAGAATCGCTAGTATGTAATTTGGATAATTTGTATTTCAAACATCTTAATAAAAACGATTTTCGGATAGTTTCTTAAAAACTAAATGAAAAAAGCGATAAAAATCCGAAAATCGATTTATTAAAGATGTGTGAAAGAAGTGTGTTTGTGTATGTGTGGAGTACGCTTAAATACAAGAAAGCTATTTCAAATTTAATTATTTATTAATTCAGTATTTGAATTATTAATTTCGTATTTCTGCTTAATTTGAATTAAAGTAAATAAAACGTATTTATAAGACGTATTGCATATAAAGCTCCTCTGCGTGCTCTGCGGATGTGAGGTTTAATAAACCAAAGCTTCTATACTCGGCGTGTTTGTCTAGTGCGCCGAGTGCCGGACCTCGTTTTAGGGTTCCCTAGTAAAACAAAACTTTGCTCCCATATGAAGGAAAGGGTTATTGCGTAAAGTTGGATGCGCTGAAAACATTTTGGAGAGTCTGACAACTTTGCGTCTGGGCGAAAATGCGTAGGAAATTGTTGTACGTTGCCGCTCGTACGTGATAATGATATTCGTATTGTCTGTGTGTTGGTAGTTTATGACTGTAGAGATTAGAAGGTAATTTTTATTTTCACGCATTTCTTAATACTGGTGTAAGCAGATGTTTACATGATTTAGCCTTTTCGGCTCGAGTTAATATGAAAAAAGTGACAGAGATTTATACAAATACACTACAAAACAGTGATAGCACACAAGTTTTAAATAAAACTCAAGCGTTCGATTACCCGATAACATGTGGCTGTTTTGTACAAATAACATATTTTATAAAAATCAAATTATATAATAATTAGATTTTTATTAAATTCTATAAAAACCAAATTATATAATAATTTGAAATTATTATATACTCTTTCAGGATGTGTACATATTTTTAAGAACTTCAAATGGGAACTTTATATTCTTTTCTCCAATGCATATACATATACAAGTAAATAAATAAATAAAAATAAGGAACGTGACTCTCTGTTCTGGCGGTATTAGAATATACTAAATGCATTTTGGGTCGTAAAAGGCGGCGAAAGAAAAAAATTTCGAAAGAAAAAAAAAAGCATAACTTATCAAGTGTGGTGATTATGACAAGTCCTTTATTAAATGGGAGAGATGTCTGTCCTGCAGAGGATTTACTCCTGAAACGCTGCTGAATTTTAATGGCATTATTCAAGATGTTTATACAGAAATTTGTCAGTAGTCCATAGCATTTTCAACTTAAAGAAACTTTACCCTAAAAGAGGTAAGAAAGGCATCCTTAAGCAAATGTCAGCCGGTTTCCATCTGAAGAAAAAATATTCCCTACCACTTAGAGCACGCAGGATGATGAACGCAGTAACTAATCCCGTATATTGAGATAACGTAAAACCTAGGAAGCGATGTATATTTTCTTTGCAATAGTCTTTAGCGTGACATCATAGAGCTCCTTTTACAGAATCACGTGGATATCGGGATATAAAAAAAATATTAATATCTTATACAAAGCCAGTCTCGTGGCGTTAAACATCACTTACAAAAGTATTCAAGGTGTTTTAATTAAAACCCCCCCAACCCCAATCCGGCAGACCTTGCCCTTGAGTGTATAATTACTTCCACTCCAATGCAAGTGACAAACTATTCACGATTCGAGGAGATTTCTTTTTTTAATTCAAAGAGGACGTTTTCGACAACTTGTCTATTACATGATGGTGTTTTTTTTTAATTAATGTAGTTTGTAACAAACTCGACATGTACGGGATTCTTCGTAATCAAATTGTAAAGACGATGTTAAAAAGAGAAGAATTTGTATGATGCTTGAATACTATTTTTTGAGAATTTATTTTACTACTAAATTTTTTATGACGAAACATGAAATTGATTTTGAAATTAATATTTAGGTGTTGATAATTAAATTTCGAAACGTATTTGAATGAATAAATCACTATAAATTGTTAACTATAGTACAAGTACTATAGCAATTAGTGTCTACAGTTTTGTAAACTGTAGACACTAATTGCTATAGACGAAGCTCCACTATTACACCAATAGTATTCGTTTTTAAGTGTCCAAATGAGGCGAATGCTTCGCTCTAGCTGCTCGCACTGCACATTTGCAGTTACGGCAATTGTTTGCTGTGCCTCTTTAGCGCATGCAAGGCTTCTCTGCGCGAGCCTGTGCGTGTAGGAACAGCTCACGAATTTAAATTGCACGCGCGTAGCTTGCGGTACATTCGTCTGATTTGGACGCACCCTAACACGTCTATAAAATATCCAAAATAATATATTTCGCTTTCTACATCTATGATTCAACTTACTTTGACACCGGAAGCGTAGACACTTCTTGTACACTGTCATTAAACATGCTAAAAAAGTGATTGTCAAAGTAATATTTTCAATTCTCACCGAGTATGTAGACCATGTTCTTTGTCCAGCGCTGGAGCTCTTTGCGGATCGCGCGACGTTCCTGCTGGCAGCGCGCGAACGAGCACTCCGCCATGGCACACGTGCGAACCTTAATCAAATCAAATCAAATCAATTACACATCCGAATAGGAACATGAATTCTTTTATCGATAGTCATTTGTTTAATCTAATAGCGTATCGTTATGAGGTTCCTTAAACGGAGATGAAACAGGCGAAGGAAACTCCGTCGGTATCCTCCTTTTGGGAAACTTTTTTGTAATTTTTTGTTTTAGGTAATAAAAAAAATTAAGATTCTGTTTCTAGAAATAAGTTTGGAGCGATTACCTCGTTCCCGTGGGTTACTGTTATTAATGTATTCATTTATACCCTTCCTACAAACTTCTTAAGTTCACTGTAGACTATAGTCCTCTCCCATATTTGTTATAAAGTCACATACTAATATGTCATAATAGCAACGATAGCTGAGTGGTAGGGTGGTCGGAATTCAAGTCTAGAGACCCCAGTTCGATCCCCAGGCGGCAGGCTCGTACCAACGGGTTTTTTCAAATACTTATGTGCGAATAATATCTAACTTGGATATTAAGACGGCAACAGGCTCACCACCTGCCACGTTGTCCCAAAAAATGTCATCAGTGGAAGGTAGATCAAAAAGACTTAGTTATCGAGACCTCAGTCTATCCCTGTTTTGGGAATGGAGTGAAAATATTTTTTTCTGTATGATATTATCTGTGTCAAAAGCACAGCTTATCCGATATGCTTTAGAAAGATTTTGTTTATTTTAAAATTCATCTTTTATCGTAGCTGGCATTAACTGAGGATATAGTTGTTACCTCGGACTTTGCGTGGCATTTTCAATTGGTTTACAGAATGTCAAGATAAAATGGAATACACTTTTTTACAAACCAACACAGAAAATTTACATTAATTATCATACCAAAGCTACGTCAAGGCTATGGTGATACGAATGGTGTTCTTATTGCTATAAGCGATTTCTTATAGACGTTCACGTTTGTTGTCCTCCAGCTACTTCCCATACTGGGGTAGGCAGGAGTCTAGAAAATGAGGCCCTTCGACCCTTTTGTCACCGAAGCCAATTTGGGACAACGTGACAGGCGTTGAACCCACCGCCGAGAATAAGACATCTCACATATTTTATAATTATTCTTTTCTTCTTCTTCTTCACAGCCTATCAAGAGTCCACTGCTAAACATAGGCACCCCCTAAAACTTTCCACAGAGAACGGTCCTCAGCCACCTGCATCCATCGACTTCCCGCAATATTTTGCAAGTCGTCGCTCCATCTCGTGGGGGGTCGCCCAACACTGCATTTGCCTGTACGAGGTTGCCACTCGAGAACCTTTCTTCCCCAACTAATAAATAAACTTATAGAGAGAAAAGGTAGTGAAGAAAGGCAACATGGCATACATTGCTTCGATCTCAAAGTAGCTATACACTTGTGTTATGGAATCAGAAATAGCGAAGAACCACAAACAACTAGATCGGAGACAATATTGAAAAGTGGTCTCAGACATTAGGCCGTCCGGGAATCGAACCCAGAGCCCTAGAACTGACGAAACTTTGAAAACCGGTGTGCACAGCAGTTGACCACGTCGTCATAGTCCACGTCGTCGTCATAGGAGTCATCGGAGAGGGTTTTTTCTTTTAAAAACACATATCCTATGCCTACCAATGTGGCAGTATCTGTTTGTAAAATTATATCGAGATTTGTTTGATCGAGAAAAAAGAAACACACAGAAAGTGGTGTTTTTATATAAGTTTTCTACGTCAAAACCGATTGATTTAATTGAGAAAAGCTACAGTGTAATGTATATTGTTAACACTCAAGGTACGTCAAAACATGTCGGAAATTGCACTGAAAAAGTATGTCGTTTAATTAAACTAGGTTATAATAGAAAATAATTTATAAATTAAAATAAATATAAAACGAAGTAAGTAAAAGAATTCATTACTTAATTTATAATGTACTTTATAGAAATATAAATCAAAAATCAATCAAATGGCTATTTACTCAGTGGTTCTTTGGTTGTGCACTTATTGTTAATGAACTTCAATTGGCAACTTTATATTCTTTTCTCTAATGTATGTACATATTGAAGTAAAGAAATAAATAAAATAAATAAACATAAATCAAATCACCATTTTAAAGTCATCATTTGTAAGTAATACTATGATTTATTTCATTAGTATTTTTAATATAATTTTAATATTATTTTTAATATGATTTCGTCGCATTGTGAATTATATTACTGTTTCAATGTGAGTGCCAGATATCTCTAATTGATGGTGACCTTGCCTTGGAAGCTTCGGGCCGCGGGTACGAATCCTGCTAGGGTGAAACTTTTGTGTGATGATTATGAAGGTTTGTGAAGTCGTGGATGTTTACATATACATATGAATTATCTAATAAATACTTGTTATACTTTTATATATTTATATTTTACCGTTAATTTGGATAATGAGACGGCGATAGGCTCACCAGGTGTCACGTCCTAAATAGGCTTTGGTAGAAATATTTCACAAAAATTTACTAAGTGAGAAATATGCGGCGTTCGTATCGCCAATGGCCAGGTTATTTAGCTAAAAATCAGCACAGAGTAAGATTGGATGCTGAGTCAACACCTTTTCGGCACAATTTAATTTTTGGTATTTGTGATTAAATGTATTATTTTTTTTGTATCCATTAATTCATTTATTAATTCAGTATGGAGAATTGTGAAGATTAAATATAATAAATGTTGGGAATATTTAATCTCATACTAATTTCTCAATTTACTGCCATCGCCAATGCGGTTGCCAAGCGTGGCGATTACTGAAAATTCATCTTACGAGAAAGATCTTATGGCAATGGATAATAACATTAAGCTGCTATGTTATGAAAGCGAGTAACAAAAATTTAAAATTATCGGTGATATGCTTCCGCTGTTGTGTTAAATTTTAATCTAACCGACCCTTTTTTAAATTTCTACGCACAATTTTTTATTTTTCGAAATAAAATAACAACCACATCCGGACCCCGAATATTAAAAAACCGAGTACTTTACGCAAAATCATAGCTCAGAATGATATTCAGATCTACAGAAAGTAGGACATGTTATATCCTACAGGTTACAGGGATATAATACATTTGTGCAATTTTCCGGGACATAAACCCTTTAAGTTAATCCAGGTTACAACAAATTTCATCAAAATCCTTTCAGACGTTGTGTTATTCAGTGACAGATGTGCTGACGTATAAGCTATCCCATTTAGAATATTACTAATGTTATATGTCACTGGGTCTAAAGAGCTGAATTGTGCAGACCGAAAGGACTTACTTGTCTATGATCCCTGTCTACTCCAGTATTGTGAATGGCGTGAAGATTTGAAACACCTATCGGCAAGAAATAGATTTTTATATAGAGAGTAGGAATAAGTCAAGATAAAGTCACGATAGCCGAGTGATTGGGTGGAAGGAATTTCGAGTCAAGAAGGGTTTTTCCAAACGTATGTACGAATTATATCGTAGGCTTGGACATGAAGACGGCGACGGGCTCACCACCTATCACGTTGTCCCGAAAATATCTTCGGAGAAAGGTGGGTCAAAGGGACTTAATTGTCTAGACTTGACCTCTGTCTACCCCTGTATTGGGAGTTGCGTGAAGATATTTTTTAGTAGGAATAAGTCCAGATAAATTCACGATAGCCGAGTGGTTGTGTGGTCGGAACTTCGAGTTAAGAGACCCGATTTCGATCCGCAGGTGGCAGGCAAAGGGGTTTTTCCAAACGTTTGTACGAATTATATCGTTAGCTTGTACATAAACACGTCGAAATGCACACTACCAGCCACCTTGTCCCAAAACAGACAGGTGGATCGAAAGGACTTACATGCCTATGACCTCTGTCTACCCCAGTATTGTGAATGGCGTGAAGAAATTTTAGTTAATGCTTTTGTGTTAAGGTATCGAAAATAACGAACGTCTCAAAACAGTTATTTAAGTTATTGTTAATTTTCTCTTAAATTTACTGTGTTCGTTGTGTATTATGTGCAATAAACGTTTCTTTCTTTCTTCTTTCTAAATATATGTATATATATATCTTCACGCAATTCCCAATACAGGGGTAGACAGAGGTCGAGTCTAGACAATTAAGTCCCTTCGACCCACCTTTCACCGAAGATATTTTCGGGACAACGTGACAGGTGGTGAGCCCGTCGCCGCCTTTGTGTCCAAGTCAACGATATTCGTACATAAGTTTTTGAAAAACTCATTGGTACGAGCCTACCAACTGGGGATCGAACTCGGGTCTATTGACTCGAAATTCCGACCACCCAACCACTCGGCTATCGTGTCTAAATATATGAAAACAGTAAATATAATTGCGAAGCAAACGCTCAGCAATGGCGCAATAAATACGAGTCCACAAGGCACCGAGGCGGGTCGGTGCTCAAACAGCAAAATGAAAAAGATCGAACTTCCAATTACTATAACATTCATCTGGTATCGACGCCGGCGGTCGGCGCCCCAGAGCTAACGAAATTCCACGAAAAACCTCCGCTCTCATCAAGGAGATCCCAACCCACCCGAAAATGCCGCACCGCCCGATCTCTACCCCCAAATTCTTATTTCAGACTCCAGACGAGCGCGGTGGGGCGGGGCGGAGGGGGGTATCGCGAAACTATTCTTATTTGAAAATCTCTCTCCACGGAATATGCCGCGAAAAGGTTTCTTATTTTAAAAATATCACGCTCCACCGAAAATTTCAGTGCGCGTTTACACTGTTTGGCCGGTCGGATTGACGTGCACAATTTACGTAACTAATGAAGTAACTATACTTTAATGATAAATCCAGCCGATAGTGTCGATGCCATTTTATAATAAAAAAATCAAATTAAAATCTATTAGCATTTGTTAATAGCATCAAACATATTTTTTGTTAAATTAGATCTAATCCATTTCAAGAACTGTCGTGAAAAAATCTCTGCGTTGAGTTTCTAAATTCGAAAATTAAAATTAGTAGTCAGGCAGTGTAAACGCACAACGAAATTTTCTTATTTTAAAAACTTGGGGGGTGCGAACGTTCTTCCGAAATCCACCCCGCGCCCGAGTGGCCAGTTATGATATTCTTATTTTAAAATCGCTC
The DNA here is from genome assembly GCA_029286605.1 of Sericinus montela. Taxonomy (NCBI): domain Eukaryota; kingdom Metazoa; phylum Arthropoda; class Insecta; order Lepidoptera; family Papilionidae; genus Sericinus; species Sericinus montela. The sequence continues at coordinate 3,473,629 of JAGSMR010000030.1, read as the reverse complement.
GCAGCGTTCCGATTCTGTTATTAAGATGTTGACTGGTGTGTGCTGCCTTTAACATGAACACAGCTAAAACAGAGTTTTTTCATTGCAGACTCTCTGTTGGAAAATTTTTGCAATAATATTGAGAAATTTTAAAGACGTTAAAATAAAAATAAATAAATATCTTCACGCAATTCCCAATACACGGGTAGGCAGAGGTCTAGTCTAGACAATTAAGTCCCTTTGACCCACCTTCCACCGAAGATATTTTCGGGACAACGTGACAGTTTATGTATGGACATATATTAGCTGATACTGTTATATTGGCATGGGCCAACAATATAACTCGTACATAAGCAGAACAACGACTGTACAACGATAGAACTCGGGTCTCTTGACTCGAATTTCGACCACCCAACCACTCGGCTATCGTGACTATATTTTCTACAATATTTTTTCATTGCTTAACATACATACACACATAATGGCCTCTCAAAGTTCACTATAGGACAATAGCCTCTCTTATAATGGGGGGTTTGCTAGCCAAACTCGCACCTTAGACACTGCTGAAAAGTTTCACTCACCGGTCTGTTAAATTTTGGTTTCATGTTGTTCGAGATGGTTATACTACCTTCTGAGAATGGCGTGAATATATTTTTTTAGCACAGCCCTCAAGGAAAACGCTTCTGTAAGCATTTTTGTTTAAAATTGTTTGCAAGTGGCAACCATAAGCTGCTATAGTTATACAAATCAGGTGGAATGTTAAATAATTACCAGAAATCCTAAGAAAACAACATAACAATTGATGAAACTAATATAGACTAATAATTTAGTATTCTTAGACCTGACGGTGTCTGTCGAGGCGACAAAAAAGTATATTCGGAGATTAGATTTGATTATTTTTTCATTTAGTAGTACGTATTTTCTTAAGAATCAGTTATTACCGGCAAGGCGCATATTTAACATCTAAGAAAATTTTGACATCTAAAAAAGTCACGATAGCCGAGTGGTTGGGTGATTGGAATTCGAGTCTAGAGACTCCGAGTTCGATCCCCAAGGCTCATACCAATGTTTAAATTAAACCTTCCGTTACATATATACATATGTAACGGTCGGCAAAACATTATATTAATATTGATTCTTGGTCTAGCAAATTGGTTATGCCATAGATCATTGTAAATAAATAAAAATAAATATCTTCACGCAATTCCCAATACAGGGGTAGACAGAGGTCTAGTCTAGACAATTAAGTCCCTTCGAGCCCTCTTCCACCGAAGATATTTTCAGGACAACGTGACAGGTAGTTAGCCCGTCGCCGCCTCTATGTCCAAGCCTACGATATAATTCGTATCTAAGTTTTTGAAAAAACTGTTGGTACGAGCCTGCCACTTGGGGATCGAGCTCGGGTTTCTTGACGAAATTACGACCACTCAACCGCTCGGCTATTGTGACTTTTTATTAGTCACCAGTCGTGGTTCGTGTAAATGTATGGAATAAATTCTATTCCAGATAAGTCTTTAACATTTGTACATTAACAGTTTTAGTTTCATGATCTGTCTGTATTCTATAACATCTTAATCAAATGACAAGAACATTTCAAAGAAAAAAAAAACACTTTGGCTACGTAAAATTATACGTTTCTACAGATATGAAAAACGAAATTGAATACGGGCAACGAAGTACAGATAGGGCCTACGTCATCCCCTCTACCCTGACCTACGGCGTGACCTAGTTCCCAAGTTGTTTACCCCATTTTGATATCACGTAGGGCGGAGGGCCAGAATTCAGTCGATATACAGTCTAAGCTCGCGTCGGTCCAGCCGTAGACTAGGGATGAATGTTTGCACAATATTCAAGTGAGTTTGTAAGCATCAAAGAATGGGCTGTATATTTTGAAAATAATTCATATAATACTCGTCTTTCTCGTTTCCTTAAATTGATTTAATTGATCGTTTTTTTTTTAAATAATAAAAGTTTATTCTTGACATTGAACAAAATAGTGACGCAAAAGTTAAAAATAAGTTTATCTTTTTACAGAATACACTGTATTCCCGTTAACCACTATACTATTTACAACAGTAGTTGGATAGTGGGTTCGAACTTGCAACATTACGATTCAAAGTCTGCATTGAAATTTAATAATAAAAACCTATTAAAAATTACAATTATTTTGATAATTTAAATAATTCTTTTATATCCAGAGACTTCAAAATTATAACCCATATTTATAACCATTACATTTATTATCATATCAATTTTGTCGTTGGCTTGGACATAAAGACGGCGACAGGGTCACCACCGGTCACGCTGTCCCAAAAACATCTTCGATGGAATGTGGGTCGAAAGGACTTAACTGTACAAGACCTCTATTTACCCCTGTATTGGGAATACAATTTTTGATAAACTTTATTCCTTAAGGTTTTGAAAATCAATTTTGTCTTAAAAACCCTATAACTATATTCGCCGTGTTTAAAAATTTAAATATCCAAAAATATAAAACACACGACGCTCAACGAACGAACACAAAATCGAATTTCTAATATGAATACTTAAAAAATAATCGACCGCACGCCAGCCAATAATCTTTCCCGCCAATTTCCATCGCTGTCAAATTTGGAAGCGCGTCGCCGCCACCCCGGCGGGGCCCCCCGGCCCAGATCAATTTACGATAACTCGGTTTCAGCGCGCCGTCCCGCTTCACCTTAAGACACCCGGCTATGCCCGTCTCCCCCCGGATAAGTTCTAGAACTGCACAGTTGGCTGAGCGAAGCATACAGTACCGGCGTTTATTACATTAAGTTTTTTTTTCTCAACTTAATTATTTATCTATGCATGTATAGAATTGTTATTTATTTCCTTATTTGTGATTTATTTATTTCTTTCTGTGTAGTATAATTATTTTACTAAGAGGTGAAAGAAGGTATTGCCAACAAAAGTTAGTCAGAAATAATAGTAAAAATTTCTAATGTAATGGTTGTTCTTCCCCATCTGATTGTAAAATAATCTTGTATGACACATTTCCATTGACTTTTTTTATTTTGCACCCAATATTAACTTTAGTTATTGCGTCGAATAACCCTGTAAGGGATGTGATATTTATTTGACCTAATTTCTTCGGTGGAAGGTGTCGACCCACCTTGTCTTCTTTGTCTTAATTGTCAATTGGGATTGTTATAAATTATATTTTTATATTATTATATACAAACTGCCTGGTTATGACTACCAAACTAAAACTGCAAAGAGATGCGAATGTAGTTAATTATATAGGACGAGGCGCAAATCGGGAACTCATCCTTCTCACTCTAATGACCACCAATACGTTAAAAACTAGTCAGTACATACACCGATGGGACTTGAGTTTTACTTGATCTTTTTGTAGAATTTACATTTAGATTACCACAAGGATAGGTGCATTAAATTTTTGAAATATTTTGCGCTGATTACGGGCAGTACCTTATAGATATTGCAGAGGTTTTATTTCCATTAATAAAAAAAAATTATTTAATTTATTAATTACAGATTAAGTAACGATAGCCGAGTTGTTGGATGGTCGGAATTTCGGGTCGAGAGACCCGAGTTCGATCCCCAGGTGGCAGTACCAATGAGTTTTTCTAAAACTTATGTACGAATTACATCGTTGGTTTGGACATAAAGGCGGCGACGGGCTCACCACCTGTCACGTTGTCCCGAAAATATCTTCGGTGGAAGGTGGGTCAAAGGGACTTAATTGTCTAGACTTGACCTCTGTTTACCCCTGTATTGGGAATTGCGTGAAGATATACATATTTTAAATTACAGATTAATCTGGCGGTAACTAAGAGTTAGTTACACGGTTTTACATCTAATCAATGAAGGGACCATTCTCTCACGCGGATATTGCCCGGGACTTATTTTCAGCAGTTGTGTGCGTCTTACCTGCTCGCGTGTGAGTGGGGGTCGATTTACGCGTGTGTGCGTGTATTTGAAATATAACCCCCGTACGGTGGCGCGCACAGAATTGATGTTTTTAATTAGTTTGAAACACATTTCGAAGGTGACTTATATTGCGTTTCTATATATTTCTTTTAATTTTATTTCATTAGACGACCTCGACATCCGTGATTATGGCAGAGGTTTTGATATTTCTTTTTATTTAAACGTAGCTAAGCCAATAAAGTTTAATGAAAAAACATATCTTCAATGGTATATAATAATTATTCGATAGACATCGAAAACCTATCCGCAAATACGCTTTATTTTGCGGTTAGAAACTTTAATTGAATGCCTCCATTCGCGTTAAACAATTTCGTCAAAGTTACACTCACTAAATGTTTTACATTTCGCAACGAAACTGGAGAGCTGGTAACACGCGGAACGCTCCCTGAAAAACTTTCCTTTTGTCACGAAAATTCAATAGGCGGGAAGTTGGTACTGTCGACTAACCTCCACTCATTGTTGCCAAGTTAACTAACCCTTAAAATATATTCACAAAATTTTTCTTTCGGGTGTAGAGTCTTGCTCTATGTTTGCTCTTTGGGCTCTGTTTGTCTTTTTTTGTCTACCCCAGTGTTGGAAATGACGTGAACCTTTTTTTTAATTTTTTTATAATTTAAATTTTTTTGATTTTGAAAAGTAATTTTTTTTAATAAATTTAAAGTTTTTTAAAAAGCTTTTTAAAAAACTTTAATTTATATTTTTATCCTCTTTACGCCAATAAAGCGACAAATAAAGCTTTTTTATTTCTTTTCAGCCCCGAAAAGGAGTTTCCTACATTTTCCTGTCATCGCCATGACAACGGTTGCCATCTTGCTATTGGGTGGCAAAAATTGGCAAGAACGTAGCAATAACACAGATGACTCCTAGGCATCACTTTGACAAAACGTCATCACTTTGACAAAACGTCATCACTTTGGGATTCATATAATAGATAGAATACACAGGACCATGACAAAATATATCGAGCTTAAACTATTTTATGTGTACATTTTTTAAATCCAACGCTCAACTATTTTTTAACGCAACATCTATTCTGAATTTGAATTTGGAACACCTTTCGAATCGCTGGAATTTCATTTGAATACTACCGCACATATATCGCCACAGACTAGTAACGATAAAGTTTATCTTTTGCGCTACTGGCTAATGCTGGTAGTTTCAAGTTGGATTTGCCTTATCTGTGAGACGTTCGAAGTTAGTTCGCTGTGCACGTGTATTACGGCCGTTTATTTATTGTAGGTTTGGAATACCTGTTGCTTGCGCTGGCTTTTGTTTTTGTTGATCTTTCAGTAGTTTTGGCGCAGCGCCCTCGCTTGCAGTTGAGACAAGTTTATTAAAGCCACGTGGATAGCCAAGTAGAGGCTTTCCGAATAAAACTCTGTGCGGTGTTTAACGTTTCTGTTTATACAGCTTAGTCAGTTACTTTTTCCGGGAACGATTCGTTATTCGATTTACGAATTTCTGTTCTTAATTTAAATTTACGTTTCACTTTTTTATTCCTAGTTATGTCATATGTATGTGGATACTTGTTAGAAATATTTCATTGACGATATGTGGAAGTTTATTTATTATTTGAGCAATTCTATTATTAAATTAAATCTTCAAGAGGTTTATCAAATTAAATATAAGTTTTACGAATTTATTTTTAAACAATATATCTTAACTAACCAGCCTCAAGTTTATCATTATAACCCTACAGTTTCAATCACACCGTAACATTGAAACCCCGAAAAAATCTTATCCCCGTTTATCCCAAGTTCCGGTGGGGGCTGCAGAAGTATGGGGGTGGGTTGCTGTGGGGGTGTCTCCTCCGCGCCTGTGTGAAAGAATGCCGGGGAATCAATACAGCGGTGCACATTAAATTGGCCTGGGTAAGGGTATGCCTGACCTTAATTTTTTTCGGTGATTTCTGTATTATTATTGAGTATATACCTAAATATATCTTCACGCCGTTCCCATTACAGGGGTAGACAGAGGTCTAGACAATTAAGTCCATTTGACCCACCTTCCAAAGAAGATATTTTTGAGACAATCCCGTCGCCGTCTTAATGTCCAAGACAACGACATAATTCGTACATAAGTTTTTGAAAAAACCCATTGGTGCGAGCCAGCCACCTGGGGACCGATCTCGTGTCTCTTGACTCGAATTGCAACCACCCAACCACTCTGTCGTGAATGTTCTCGTGATTGTTTTTAAAAAACTGTATTACATGCATGCTATTTTTTACGACTACATTTGAAGTCAGATGGAATATGTATATGTATAAAAGCACCATACAAAAATTAAGGAGTTATATTTTATTGTATTACTGTAATATTTATATTTTATTAAGGTCACGATAGCCGAGTGGTTGGTCGGAAATTCGAGTCAAGGGACCCACGTTCGATCCCGAGATGGCAGGCTGTTACCAAAGGGATTTTCAAAAACTTATGTACGAATTATATCGTTGGCTTGGATATAAAACGGCGACGGGTTCACCAGCTGTCACGTTGTCCCGAAAATATCTTCGGTGGAAGGTGGGTCGAAGGGACTTAATTGTCTAGACTAGACCCCTGTATTGGGAATTGCGTGAGGATATTTATTTATTTTATTGTAAAATTTATATTTTATTTTATCACCGTTGATGATTCTGCGGCTTCTTAGTTGCGACGTGACTCGTACAGAGATTGTCAATCCGCTTGCCGAGCAAATCCTTCTTACTAGTGAGGACTATGTTCAAATTTTAGTGGGTCTAAGTTTTGCAGGCGGATATTTTAATGTAAGTGAGACTAGCTGCAAATTCGTTTCAGTTTAAGTTATTAGATTTCAGAGTTTCAGGACAAAGATGTTATTTGTGTCGACAAAAGTATCGATAAAGATTAAAATTATCAGTGCATAATATTTTTATGTTATGTCCCAAAATTCCTTCGATGAAAGGTGGGGCGAAAGGACTTAATTGTTTAAATATCCCTGCCTTAATAGCCTACCCCTGTACTGGGAATGGCGTGAAGATATATTTATATTTATTTTCCTATCGAATTTTACTTGGTTTCGTTCAGCCGCGAATACGCTACTCAGTTACTTTCATTTTTTTATTATGTAAAAAATATTTATTAAAAGTGATGTTTTGGATTCTTAAATGGTTTGGGACACTTTGAAGAAATGGGTGAAGATGAAGAAGAGTGAGACTAAAGAAATTAGAAAATCTAAAGACGTCGAGGTAGACCGAGACTATTTTTCATGTGAGCAAGTATCTCAAACAGGAGACAACGTGACAGGCGGCATTCGTGTCACCGTAGTGTCCAAGCCTATGATCAGATAAAACTCAATGCCTCGAGTGAATTAGCAAACCTTCATCCCCGAGATCGAACTCGGGTCTCCCGATTTGAATCGCAATTATCATTTTATAGTGGCTAAGCCATCGAATATGTTCAGATAAAAAGAATTGTTTTTTGTTTCCAATTAATAGAAACTTTAAAAGACTCTACGAAATTAAAAGTTACCGCAAGGAGACTTATCCCAGATAATCCTCGACCCATTTACCCCGGCGTAATTGCCGGAGACGCGGTGATGGCGGACCGAAATAAGAGATAAAAAGAAAAAAAAATGTTACTCTCAAGTTTTTCTCCGCGAAGAATCTTAACAAAAAACTTTCAATGAAAGACAGAAATGAGCCATCACTGCTATAACAATGGTAGGAAAAACAGTGGGTGGTAAAATTGGTCATAATGAGTGTCTCCCTCCACCCCCCCTCTCCTTTGGGTCAAGCGGGAAATAAAATTTTAAATGGAAGCCGTGAAAAAGACAAAACGTCGAGACCGAGAAAGTTAGTGACCGTGTATAATGGGTGTTGCATAAACTTATATTAAAGCGAATTCCAGTATCAATATAAAACCATATATCTTCACTCTATTCCCAATACAGGGGTAGATAGAGGTCTATTCTAGCCAATTTAGTCCCTTCGACCCACCTTCCACCGAAGATATTTTCGGGACAATGTGACTGGTGGTGAGCCCCTCACCGTCTTTATGTCAAAGCCAACGATGTAATTGTACATCAGTTTTTGAAAAAATCCATTGGTACGAGCCGGCCACCTGGGAATCGAACTCGGGTCTCATGACTCGAATCCGGCTCGGACTCGGAATCACCCAACCACTCGGCTCTCGTGACTTCCATTATAAAACCAGCGCTTGAATATTATCTACGTTCAATACAGTTCAATACAGTCAATACAGTCCGTAGTTACGGAGACACCGGGCATCCTTTTGGGAATAAATGAAGTGTGTGATCGTAAAATATACATATATGTATATAAATTGTTTTAAAAGTAATAATTGGGATATACGTAAAGTCATAACAAGAAGAAGACATATTTCCATTTAAAAACAAACACAATGAATTTAAAAGTAAGTAAGATTTAAACATCCATAATTCGAATACAAGTATTCAATTTTATCACACAAGTGTTTTACTTTTATCGAGATCAGAACCCTTAACCCTAACCTTCGAAGGCAGGATATGGGATAATGCCGTCGACATTTCTACGTTTACTCGTAATTCATGGCTAGGAAATACGAGTATACGTAGGCTCCTTAAAGCCAGCAGACCTCCGGCTCAAAGTCAAATTATTCATCACAAACCTATATTATAAGCGAGTTGCTAACTTCGTACGACTTTCCTTTTAAATCTTTATCTACATAATTGTTATAAAATAATATCTTCACACCATTCCCTATGTTCCCTTCTTTATGAATCACACATAGGTTTTGAAAAAACCTTCAATCGAAAACATTTTTGGGGACAACGAGACAGGTGGTAATCCTGTCGCCGTCTAATTCTAGTCAAAGATTTAAATCGTACATAAGTTTTAGAAAAAACTCATTGATGCATGCACTAGCTTGCCACCTGGAAATCGACCTCGGGTCTCTCCATTCGAATTCCGATCACCCAACCACTCAGCTATCGTGACTATATAATTGTTGATATATATATGGTTATTTATTTATGTATATAGAAATGGTTCAAAACATTCTATTTGACAATCTTTAGAGTAGCTTTAGATTCAGCAGCAAACTTTTGATAGGATATAGTTGAACGCGTTTTCATAGTTGTATATCTGACTAGGGTACTCTCCGCTTTGTCTCCGATTTTATAAGATGCTCGCTGCATAAGATTCGTTTTTACATTTTTGTGTTAATAAGAGCAATGTAGCAAATAGTATAATATATAATTGGAAAAATCCACAAAAATAACTATATTATCTTTACGTATTTTCATTTCACATCTCAATGACAATAGGTCTTTCTATCTATAACACTTAACCGATTTTGACGAACTTTATCGTACACAAGATATTTTTTATCCCAATAAAAATGTTTATCCTACACTATACTTGAACTATAATTGTAAATGGCGTTACTGCATGACATCAATATAGAACCAAATGATATTTAAAATGGCAATACAGGATCCGTGCTAGCTCTCCTCCAACTCAGTCAGTGTGTCACTTTAAGGAGGCAAATAATTAATCTACTAACAGCGAATGTTCCTAAAACAAGGAGCTATAGAGAAAGAAAGCTATGAAAACAAAGATGTATACAAAGAAATTGTGTTTCAGCATAACTTGAAATGCATATGTATGGTTAAATTCAATGTTTGCCGTCAAATCTGTGCATCAATACCTTTCATTTAAAACAAATATTAAGCAATTCGGTTCGGCTTCTAATCTCTAACTACATTAGTATCATTAATTATGTAAAAAAACTTCCGACATTGAAACATATTAGCGTCCTGTTGAAGCAGCCAACAAAGAGCAAAAACATCATTAACATGTTAAATTACTTATATAATTTGTTAAAAACATACACAGCCACCCCGACCCAACCCCCTCAGCGATTGGGCACACAACCCCATTTTAGAACGATAGGACGCTATCTTCGGAACACACACAAACTAATAATTAATCATCCAGCGTCTTCCCCACTTTTCTTCCCACCCCCTACGCCCCCCCAAGTTTAATTCCTGGTGCAAAACACCCCCCGTTTTTTTCCGAAGCATGTTTTCATTTTGTACGTCTGGCGTAAGGAGGGCATTTTCTGAACGTGCAAATTGAATTTTGTGGTCTTTCTGAATATTTTAGAGACGGAGAGGATATTGGGTGGTTTGTGCGCTCCTTGTAGTAACATGCGCTAATTTATTTTTTTCCATTTGCAACTCCTTCCGGATTTTTCGTTTCTCTAGCGCTGATTAAATATACGATGCTTTGTAGACGGGAACTATAAAGGTATTAGTTTTTATTTCTTCAATAAAACTAAATGAAAGTAATCCTACTAATATTATATATATGAATATTAAAATTCTCTTTCTGTATTTGGATATCATTTAATGTGTTACATATTACGCTTTATGTAATATTACGTTTAGTCACAGCTGTGTAGTTAGGTGATCGGAATTCAAGTTGATACACCCGAATACGATCTCCGGTGGTAGCCCCGTATTGGGAATGGCTTGAACATATAAATATATTTAATATTATGAATATAATTTTCAATGGATTTTGATTTGCTGTCTGTAGTCCGGGATTATAAGTATCCCGCGGAAATTTCATTACAATTCACGGGTAAAGTCACGGTCAGAATTTAGTACTAAATAAAAATCGATGATGTGTTAGATACTTAGTAAAATGTTTAAAACTTACTCTCATAATTGCATGCGCACTAAACATACATTTTGTTTGATGTTTTCAGCGCTCTCTTTGTAACTTTTTGACAGAAAACTTTTACTTTGTGAATTTTTTGTGAAACTACGAATTAACGTTAAACTTTTGATTCACTCATAAAATTTATATACGGCTCATACGTCGTTCACAACATATAACTTCCATAGACTTTTTTTAAAAAGACAAAAGTTTTATTCCCGTCATTTAAAGAATGTAGGCCTTTTCTAGACAGGCTTTGTCTCTTCGCTTCCTTTTACTAAAAGAGGTCGAAAATAAAAAAAAGTTTCAGGGGAAGTCAAGTTCTGACCATAGTTTAGTAAGTAGCCCATTCATTTACATTCCATTGTCTACTTCAAGTCATTTAAATTTAACTGTAGTTTGAAAAAGTGGAGTCTAATAAATATATGGTAGATGAAGTGCTGCAGAAAATGGGAGGACGTTCCTATATCCTGAGTAGTATCGGTAATTAATTAATTGTTTCGAGTCAAAAAAAAAACAATAATTCGATGTAGGGGTGTTTTGGTTACCTGGACTGTTCTAATGTGGTGACATAGATCTCACTACAAATATATACAAAAAATATATTCTTATTCTTTGCGGCTTGTAAAGAGTACACTAGTAGAACATGTACCTTCCCAAATTCGCGACAGTGTTAAAGATGATAGAAAAATTCTCTGCTTATGATTTTTGTAGGTCAGTACCACACTGTTATCTATTTTTGCAACAAGATATTAAATAATAAAAACATACTTAGATAGGGACTGCAACATTACATTCCTCTGATCCCAAAGTAAGTAGCTAAATCAAGTGTGTTATATATTCACGAATGTACCACAAACACCCAGATTCGAGGCAATGTAGTGAAAGTAGTTTTCCGCAATGCTCAGTATGTAAATCGAACCCGGGATCTAAGAGCTGTCGACATCCTGAAAACCATTTATATGCGCATCGTCCACGAAGGTCGTCAAGCAACTTCCCTTCAGATGGATTTTTAGCTCATCTTTATCTTAATCCTATAAAAGAAAATCTTCAACCAGCAATATCCACCAACCACTAACTACGTCAACTTTTGTCTTTTAACTTCTGTCCTGAAAAAAAAAATGGACTGCAGAGAGATGAAAAGCCTCATTTAAATTTTCTTAAGACATGATTGCGTAGCAACTGCAGTCTTTGAACACCTGCAAACAATTCCAATCAAAGAAATTTGTCGATGCACTTCGAGGAGCAAGCATTTTCACAATAAGCACGACCTGATTCTTCAGCCATAATTCACTCCAGATGAAGGAGCTTTGTAATGGTCAATAACGTGTTTAAAAATGTTTAAGTTAAAAATGATATAGCTATGATATAGGTTATCTGTTTGGGGTTTGTGTTAGTAATTATTCCCCTCGCGTTTTTGGTTACAGAAACAGCATAACTTGATCATACTATGTACTACCTCCGGAGACAAGTGGCGCACACACATGCTGTCGCCAACTCTGTGCTCCCGGGTTCGATTCCCAGACGGGTCAATGTAAAAACTACTATTTCTATAGTATCTTGGGTCTGTGTGTTTGTGGTACCTTCGTTGTTTTCGATTCCATAATACATGTGCTTTAGCTACGTACTTTGATCAGAGCAATGTATGTGATGTTGTTGGGACAACATGACATACATTGCTCTGATCAAAGCATGCATGTATTTATTTATAGCTTGATCACACCATAAAATATGTCACATAGAGTACCGGCTATAGTGTGAGAGTATCTGGTTGTCTATACAGAAGACGTATCAACGCTCTGCGGTTGAATTTATTAATCTTAGTTAGTAAGAAATATATTTTGCTATACAATGAAAAAATAAGCATCAAAAATGGTCGCTATTTTAAAACGTACGTACATATTAGATTAATATTGTGTATGAATAAAGAGATAAGATAAATATTGTGATAGAGACTTTTACTTTTATAGAGTTTTATGTTTCATTCATAACATAAAAAAATATCTTCACGCGATTCCCAATACAGGGGAAGACAGAGGTTAGACAATTAAGTTTCTTGGACCCACCTTCCACCGAAGATATTTTCGGGACAACGTGACAGGTGGTGAGCCCGTCGCCGTCTTTATGCCCAAGCCAACGATGAAATTCGTACATAAGTTTTTTGAAAAACTCATTGGTACTGCCACCTGGGGATCGAACTCGGATCTCTTGACTCGAAATTCCGACAACCCAACCACTCGGCTATCGTGACTTATCATATGGTATCGTGTATTTATTTCGCCTCTAAAAATGCAATTTTACCTCCATAGTCAATATTAATTCTACATCTTCACGCATTTCCCAATACCTGAGTAATCAGAGGTCTAGAAAATTTAGTCCTTCCACCTACTTTGGAGCTTATTTGGGACAATGTGTCAGACGGTCACCCAATCGATGTTTCAGTGCCCAAATGACGACCTAATAAACTAATAAAACGATCTAATAAACTATATACACAATTAAATATATAACAATTGCAAATAAATAGTTATTTATATATACGTATAGAAATATCTTCACGCCATTCCCAATACAGATTTAGACAGAAGTCTAATCTAGACAATTAAGTCCCTTCGACCCACCACCCACCGGAGACATTTTTTGGGAACAAAGTAATTATAGAAAAGCTATTGAAAAATAATTTTAGTACATTGTAGAACATACTGTTATTATGTTCATAACCTACTTATAATTTTGTATCGTTATATTATAAAAAAAATTAAAATATCTTCACGCAATTCCCAATACAGGGATAGACAGAGGTCAAGTCTAGACAACTAAGTCCCTTTGACCAACCTTCCACCGAAGATATTTTCGGGATCGTTATACTATCATTTCAATTATTTAACTAAGAACTGACAGCTCTATATCATAAGGTCAAGTGCTCAATTATGGAAACTTTGTTAAAAAAAATTATGAAAATGCAATACAAATACATTCTCCTATCAACTAACGATAAGTCTAGACAGACACACAGACTAATCAGTGTACGTTTTTTTTTAATTCGAACCCCAACCTTAGTGGAAGTAAATCCGAAAAAATAGCATATCCAAAATCTAATTAACCGTTGCACCAACAAAGAATCCTTTGTAACATCTTACGTTCACTGGGGTGGGGGGGTGAGTCCACGAGAAAAATGCACTCCCCATCCTCGCCGTAGGGGGGGGGGGACACCCCACTCCCTAGCGAAAGGGTGGCTGTATACATTTTTTCTTTTCCTTTTCTTAAGACGAAAATTTGTTACGCTTTTTATACCTATATACTGGGGGTGGTTCGGGGCCCGATCAATAGTGGAGGGTCGCCCCCTTATCATGGCCTCCCTTTATCAATTTTTCGTTCTTTAGTTTTTACTTATTATACGCCGTTCGCCATAATTAATTAACAGGTTACCGGGGTACGAGTCTGAGGTGCGATCTGTTGCTACGCGACTTTGGACCATCGTACACAGGATTTAGGCCTACGTGTTTTCGTTCATACACTGCGCCCCTGACCCAATACTGCGTTTGACGGGCGACAGTCTGGCGCCTCGCCAAATTTCCTAAGCGATCTTTCTAACGGTCTAGACTAGACTGTCGTATGGTTCAAGAAAATCTAACACGTCCTATACATCTATCATCTTCTAACTTCAGATGGAATATCATTATGAACAATCCATTAATGGTAATGGATACCGTGTTGCTCATATTTAATGTGTGGTATCGGTTTAAAAATATTACCACTACTTTTATCCCGTGGGCGTTTTAAAAGGTGACTGAGCTCTGGCAATGGCTACCGACAAATGTACAATAATACACAATATGTACAAATGTACATAAGTTTTTGTAAAACCCATTGGTACGTGCCGGCCACCTGGGGATCGAATTCGAGTCTTGACTTGAAATTCCGACCACCCAACCACTCGGCTATCGTGACTTTTTTTTGTACATGTGTACATATAAACATTATATTCATTATACTAAAGTTTGCCCCCAGCGAGATTCGAATCTGTAACCCTAACTTTGAAGGCAGGGTTGACAACAACTCGGCTATCAGGGCGCCATTTTTACTTTTCTTCAGTTAAAAATGAAATTTACTCATTTTTTGTATTTAAAAAATGCCAGTTATATTACTAACAGTAACAACATATAAGAGCTTTTATCTATTGGTTAATTTCCGTTTGGAAGTTTGGTAGCCCGCACCCTCATTTAAGGTTATTGACGCTTCAAGCTACGGAGACTTGAAACTTGAACTGTTGCAGTCTTCGCTCTCGTTATGAATTTTAATGTATGAAAGTCACCAGGATTGAATCAATATTACCAATTATAAAAAATTGTTCACTGTAAATTTATCTTCACGCATTAACCAATACTGGGGCAATCAGAGATCCGGACAATCTAGTTCCTACGATCCACATTTCACTGAAGCTTAAGTCAAGAGATTACTTTTCGACCCCAAGAGGTAGGCTCGTACCTATGAGTTTTTTTTTCTAAACTTAAGTCCGATTTATATTGTCTGCTCGGATATAAAAACGATGTAATTAGTACAACTCGGGTCTCTTGACTCGAAATTCCGACCACCGAACCACTCGGCTATCGTGACTTTTTTAATATATATTATTACTAAATAAATATAATTCTCGTGTGGTATATAGTAGACTGGTATTTTTGACACAGCCCGCATTAATTCACGAAATATTAATTAGATATTTACTTTATTTACCAAGAGTTTTCGCGTCGCGTCTCTACAAAAGAGCCTGAAATTATCTCAGCTTTCTCGAGGGCGGTATCACAAATTATCTTCAAGTTTCAGAGATGCTTTGAACGTAAAGTGGTGCACCTTGGCGCTATTTTTTTTCCACCGTTTCCCCCTCTTATCCTTTTGCGTTGCTATTAAAAAGTCCCCGGAGTGAATTATAAAGAGACATTTTTCCTTCTGAACTGGTTGACGATGGCGTTTATTTATTAAATTACGTTCAGCTATTTCTTATATTTTCACGAATCTTATTAATATCGGAACCTCTATATTATGAGTTAATATTTTATTTCCGATGATTTCTCGACCTTTGTTTTGTTGTTTTTACATTGTACTCTCCGTAATCTAAAGACAAATTTAAGTTTTAAGGCATATAACACATATAAGTGAATAAAAAAATCTTCACGCCATTCCCAATACAAGGGTAGACAAAAGTCTAGACAATTAATTTCATTCAACGCACCTTCCACCGAAGATACTTTTGGGACATGGTGACAACTCCAATTCTGATCCTATCGTGACTGTTATAGAAATACAGTGTACTTATACTTTTTACATAGTCTCAGGTTGGGCATCTGTGCTACCTTCGTTGTGGCTGATTCCATAACATAAGTGCTTCTGATAATACTTTGATATGTACAATGAATGTGACATTGTCACTATGTATATATTTATTTATTTTTATTTTATTTATTTACATACACAAGAGCAACTGAGGAAGACGGATAAATGCGAAAGAAGTTTTACAACATTTTATTAAACTACACTTATTAGTTCGTCAGTTGATTTGTTATTGAAATCTTGCAAACTAATTTGAACCCACTCCAGCGGGTTCGATCCACTGGAAACTTTCCACATGCGCTGTTCCGATGAAACTACAATAGACGCTTTTCTGAAACTGAGTATTATTTGAGTTAAGTTTAATTATGTTCATGTTTAGTCAGGTTGTATGTTCAATAGTGTTTGTAACAATTTTCTACGATAAGTTCTGTATTAAAATTAGGTGTTTCGGTTGCCTACTCATTCTCATTTATATCATGTTTCGTATAAAATTTATCCTCTTGCATTTTCAAATACAAGGGCAGTCTGAGGTCTAGACAATTTAGTCCTTTCAACGCACATTTCATCGGAGCTCACGGGATAACGTGAGAGGAGGTAAACTGCCGCCGTCTTTACGTCTGAGCCAACGATAGAGCGCATATAAGTTTTGATAACTCATTGGTACGAGTCTACTACTTGGAGGTCGAGCTTGGGTCTCTTCGAAGTCGTTATTATTATAAATTTTAGATGTTATATCAAGTACACTTTTATTCCAGGGTGCGTTCCCCTATGAAAAAATGTATAATACCATATCCGGACTTAACATATTTGGTTTGTTTTTCCTAACATATGACATATAAGTTGTTGTTTTTTTTTAATATTAGCATTTTGAACTTATGTAGGGTTCGATCAATTAGATTTTAGGCTACTCACATAATATCTCAAGTACGACTCTGACGACCTCTGTGGATAAGTGGCGTACACAACGATTTTCAAGGTGTCGCCATCTCTGAGGTCTCGGGTTCTATTCCCGGACGGGTCAAAGTTGAAAAACAATTTTTCTATATATTCTCGGAACTTTTTACTTTGGGATCTGAGCAATATATGTGATGTGTTGCCCCTATCTATGTATTTGTTTATACACTAACGAAGTTCACCAATGTTTAACTGTCAAGGAGTTGTTTATTTGCTTTATCGGCACTTTTATTTTTACATGTTGAAAACACCGTAGGTAATCAAACGACAACATAAATTAAACACGATAAAAACATGATAAATTAAATGGGAATGCAAAGTTAAAGCCTGTATAAAGGCAAATGAAAAAAACAAAGATATGCATTTTCAGAGAAGGGTCCATCAATCGTTTATGTTAAACATCAGTTCATACGAACACTATATAGCCCTAAAAGGACATATAGACGCTAGCAAAAACAACATGACGCTCCATCAAACACGACGAATGCGCGACCGCTAAAATGCAAATAGACCTATTAACGTTCACGGCGACGTGAATTAACATTAGAACGTTTGAAAAACGCAACCTAAACCGGCCATCTAATTAGTAGAAACAATGACATGTTGCGCGGGAGAGGGGCGCCATCTTGTCGCAATGGCCAATAAGCGCGCGCTGTCACAAGGTCGCGTGCAATGTCAAAACTCGCTTCCTAGTAAATTGTCTAGGCCAACGTTTGTTGCTACGTTGGATATCGGTTTGGCAGCCATTTTGTTTTGATGCTCGCCTATCTTTTATCGTTCGAACGCAGTTCGCTACGCGATGATAAGCCGCGCAAACATTGGCCTTTGAGTTAATAAATAAAAAGTTAAGGTTGATATAGCAATAATTTTATGTGTTAACTAAATAATAGATCGATAATAAATCACAAAGAAAATCGAGTTCTCAGTTTTATTAATCCTCTTTATTCATTGGATCTTAAGAGGCATTGAGACGTCATTTAAATATGCCTCAGGAGCACTTCAGAAATATTTTTCTAAATGTAATATCATGACAGATAAATTTATAAATTAATATATAGGTATGACTTACGTCAGATAACTACAGATAATCAATACAAATGTCTTAGTATCTACCATGAGACATGACCATGCTGTCCCAAAAATGTCATCGATGTAAGGTGGGACGTGAGGACATAATTATCTAGACCTCTGTCTACGAATACAGGGGGTATTGGGAATTGGCGTGAAGATATTTTTATAGGCACTATACCTGGATCTATTGTTTAAACCAGTTTCTTAACGTATATAAATTTATATAAGTTAATGTATTGCATTAAAAAGTATACGATTTTTCTGGAAATCATGTTCTATAGTTTTTCAAGTTTCTACCTTTAAAATTTTTAACACGTAACGCACAGGTCGACTAATTTTTTCTCAGATTGAAAGTTGTCAAAGATATGACAATAATTTAGATTATTTTAAGATAGTCTGGTTAACAAGTGTTAAAGAGACACTCTGGACGTGTAAGTTACTAAAAAATGTATCAAATCCATTGGAGCTCACACCTAAGCTCACTCATTTATACACTGACTTTTCAAGAAATCTATTTCACCACTTGACCTGTGAAGAAGACATCGCACGGAGCATATATGAGTGTAGGTTCTAGGCTTCTTATTAACTCATTTACAAATGCTATTTCTCGTAGCGCATGCGGGTTACGCCGCCGGCAAAAAGCTAATAACTAAATATTGTTGACAGCTATCAGAAGATACAAAAGCTTACAAGCAAGCCAACAAAGCTTTTATAACGGTCATGGAGGCTAGCCCGATGTTTCTAAGGGCACAGGTTACACTTTCACCTGGGTTAGCTTTGGGACAAATGTGTGAGCTTCGAAAGTTGTGGGGAACAAACTCTAGATTGTCGTTAACAGAGGCTTGTATTAAATTAATGAATATAGCGCCTGTTAATTTACATATTATAATTTTAATACATTCAATACAGGGGTAGATAGCGGTCTAAACAATTAAATCCTTTCGACCCAGCTTCCACCGAAGTCATTTTTCGGGACAACGTGGCAGGTGGTGAACCTGTCGCTTAAGTACATATTCGTACATAAGTTTTTGGAAAACCCATTGGTACGAGTCTGCCACCTGGGGAACGAACTCGAGTCTCTGGACTCGGAATTCAGACCAACTAACCAATCAGCTATCGTATTATACTTATTATATGCGAAAGTAACAAGGAAAAGCCGCTTTTATTAGAGGGTCAGATTTGGATGATATCCCGTTTCATAATTACATGAGAATGGTTACCCCTTTCTCTGCGGAAGCAACGATAATAATTTTATTTAGAAACTTATATATTCATTGCATGCGTATAAAAGCTAATGTTCTTAGTAACGGTATTCAAAAGCTTTGTGGTTATAGTTTGAACGCTTCGTTGTTTTAAAATTAATTAACCTTTGCCCGTACCGAGTGCGAAAAACATTATTTCATTTGACAGAAGACGTTTTTTATTCAAAGTTTTTAAATCAAATAAATTAATAAATACCTTCAAGCATAGTTACTGACGGTATAGCCAGACAACAGATCACCAAGTTTCAAGATCCTAACATACCTCTTTCGCTTCTTTATAATTATTAAATTTCTTCATAAACGCACGTCTAAGTATCCGATTCCTCCTAACCCTCCCGTATTCGAGCAATTTTATTACATGGTCTTTTAAATTTAGTCTTGGCCTACCTATACTGTTAAATTCACCCTTCAGTCTTCACTCATTCGCTCAAAATGCCCAAATCATTTATTTATTATCATTTCTCGTAAAATGCGGGTCGAGGGGTCCAAACTGTCTAGACCTCTGACAACACCAGAAGTGCATTTTGCAATAGCATGTAAAGTTCGTAGGCGAGTGCTTTAAATCGTATAACGATCGGTCCCAAAATACGTAGCAGTAAATTGTTACATCGGGTCGTTCATGGATTAACCGCCCGGCAGTTTGCTTTACTAGCTACACAATGAACCCGGTTAACCGAATAGAGAATTCATATGGTACTGTAATCGGTAAATTATAAATTCATTTAATCGATAGTTGTGTAATCGGAATTGGAGTCGAGTGACCCGAGTTCGATCCCCAGGTGTGCAGATGGCTCTTTTCAAAAACTCATGTACAATTTATATCTTTGGCTTGGATATAAAGACGGCAATGGGCTCATTACCTGTCACGTTGTCCCAAAAAATGTTCGGTGGAACCCCCCATATTGGCAATGGCGTGAAGATATTGTTTTTATTTAACTATTGATAACTGTTTTTTAAGTTTCTATTTCATTTCAGAAAAGATAATTGTATATAGTTGCATCTAAACTAATCGACGTCCGGTATAGATGAGTAGCATACAGCCGTTTTCATGGTAATGTTAGGTTTGAGGCCCCGGGTAAGATTCCCGGAGAAAATACTTATTATATTTCTTCGGGTCTGGGTGCTTGTGTACCTTCATTATTTTCGATTCTATAACACAAGTGCAGCTTTAGCTACTTACTTTAGAACCAGAGCAATGCATACAAATACAATACAAATTTCGATAGATTTTTGAGATAATTATTATTATTTACTGAGAAATTTCAGTAGTTTCAATAAAAAAAGCATAACTATTTCATTAACAAAGCAACAGAGAACTATCAACACTTCAAATTTATTGACTACTTGGTACGTCGACCACGTCCCTGCTTATTCTAAATCGTTTTATATTACAATCAGAGAATACAGCGCGATGGTGTTTCCTACTCAGAAACTTTCAGCGGACGTTAACAAAGAGTTTTCAGTCAGGAATAGCTCACAGTAAACTGAATCTTAAACCTTCAGCGCTACCAGCCGGATTCTCCTGCGAAGTCGGTGAAGTTCTCTGTGTTGTTTTTCGGATGCAACTTATTTGTGAAAACATGAGTGAATGAGACAACTAACTGAGAGGTTCGCTGTAAGCAGAAGAGAGAAGGAAATACGTTAAATTTACGAAGCCACAGGTGGTGTACCTCGGGTACAGGCGGAAGTAACATTGAATATTTTACCCCAACTTTATATTGAAACTTCATTTAATACTCTTCAAACACAGGTTTTTAAAGCTAGATATTGTTTGTAAGCTAGATAGCTGATGCATTACATTTGAATTATATTACAGTACTTAATATTGTAAGTAGCAGTATTGCCTCATTTTTAAATTAACAAATCTTTGGATATAATTAAAAGTCAGATTCAACTTCTTTTTAAAACTTCTATCTGATTTTCACGTCTTTATTTAATTTTTAATTGTTTATATGTAGGAATAAAACCTACGAACAATCACCGAAATTAGACAATAAACCAAGACTCATAATTATCTACTGACGAAAATCCGTAATGTGCGGTAGATTTTATTACATAAAACTGTACTCCATATTTTTAAATTAAAACATTTAGACAACGAATATATGTCACATGGTAATAAATATAAATAAAAATAATAATAAATAAATATAAATATCTTCACGCAATTCCCAATACATGGGTAAACAGAGGTCAAGCCTCGACAATTAAGTCCCTTTGACCCACCGAAGATATTTTCGGGACAACGTGACAGGTGGTGAGCCCGTCGCCGCCCTTATGTCCAAGCCAACGATGAAATTCCTACATAAGTTTTTTTGAAAAACTCTTTGGTACTGCCACCTCGGGTCTCGGAACTCGGGTCTCTCGACTCGAAATTCCGACCACCCAACAACTCGGCTAACGTGACTATTAATATAATTATAATGACTATTAATATTAATATAAATGACATATATAAATGGCTCCATGACTCGAGTACTTTACAAGTACGTTTTACGTACGTACTTTTGTATCTTTATCATCACCAAGAAGGCCTGCAAATGTCCACCTCAGGTCATAGGCCTCTATTGTACGGGAGGGCTTGCTCTAATCGTCACGCTTGCCAACCGAACGTAGTTCTAGGCACCTCACTTTAGCTTCGAAGGTAAGGACACTACAGCGCTTGATGTGCTGCAGGAAAAGGTTGGGTGATCGTGACCTAGGGAGGATCGTACATATGCTTGTAATCGTGCGAACTTCAATAGCGTGATGTAGAACTTGATGTGTTTCCTGAATCCGCCACCAACGAGCTTCCAATGTGGAGACATAGATGTAGATATAACTAAGCTACCAAGCCGACATTATGTCACCATCACATAAAACCTTCTTGTAAGCCATTTAATCTCTGATCATAAATATGGCTTTATAAAACTAAGCGCTCCCAGTCGAAGGTCTCGTGCAGATTTAAAAGAAAATGATTGTCTATTTACGTCAGTTGTACCTAAAGTAACTAATTATTATGCCGTCCAACGCATTTCTGGTTGTCCTTAGCAAGTGCGCTAGGGTATAAAAATAGCCTACTTTACATTATCTACGCACCTAAACATGAATAGGGACGGGAATTCTGATTCGGTTCTTGCAGCATTTTATACTGTACGAGTTGAGTGAGTTAGAAAAAAAAATAGAAAATATCTTCACGCATATCCCAATACAGGGGTAGACAGAGGTCTAGTCTAGACAATTCGACCCACCTTCCACCGAAGATATATTTGGGACAAAGTGACAGGTGGTGAGCCCGTCACCGTCTCAATGTGCAAGCCAACAATTTAATTAGTAAATAAGGTTTTGGTACGAGCCTGCCACCTGGGGATTGATCTCGGGTCTCTCGACTCGAAATTCCGATCACCCTACCTCACCCTATCGTGACTTTAAATTTTGTTATAAAAAAGCCGACCGTACCGACCGTATTTCAAAGTACTACTATAGTTAAAGGTCTAGACTGTTTAGTTCTTCTAACTCACATGTTACTACATCACAGGTACAACATTACAGGTGGTGAGGTTATCGTCTCTTTATAGTTCAAGTAATCGATACCATCCATACATTAATTTCGTAAACGTTCATTAATATGACGAATTCGTCTTCGGATCGCATCGGTAATTGTGACTTTTAAAGGTAAAATAATCTTCGGTGGAAGGTGGGTCAAAAGGACTTAATTGTCTAGACACGACCTCTGTCTATCCCTGTATTGGGAATTGCGAGAAGATAAATAAAAAATAAATATTTGTATTTTGTTAAAAGGTAAAATAATACTATAAATATGAATCAAATACAAATATACATCTTAATACTTCAAGTACATATTACACAAATATATGCTCCTAAAGAAATTTGAACCTGCAAACCTTAGGTTTAAAGACATGGTCTTGTACACCACCGCGTGTAGTAACGTGCAGTCTGTTTAACTAACGAGTCGTCACGGTCAGTACCATACTCCTAACTATTTCTACCACCACATAGCTGTAAACCACTTTACTCCGGTCTGAAGGACTATACCCTTCTAGCTTGTCTTCTAACTGGGTCGTCAGGAGTACCAAACTCATCTTCAACCTTCTTCTTTTGCAAGGATTTTCAGGTGTTATGGGCCACAGATATACTAAGGGCAGACTATGTAGCTCGTTTTTAATCTAACTCTATAAAAATAACATAGATAAAATATACATAGATAAAGCAAAATAAATTCATATCACGTTTATCATGAACGTGCCTAACAATAGACAAAAAACTCGTTTACGCGGTAGTGGAACGCCCATGATTGTTTACTTGAATATTAGAAAAGGTCAAGTTTTTTATTGGCTGCCTTATATATTCGAATAAGCATTTGAATATTTATAACATATATTATTACATTTTAAATTGTATATTCTATTATATAATTATGGATTTTTAGAATAGATAAAGGGTCACTATAGTCGAGTGGTTGGATAATTAGAAGTCGAAGTGAAAGACTCGAGTTCGATCCCTGAAAGGAACGTTCGCACAAATGTTTTTTTTAATTAATTCTATTCTATTAACATCGTTTGTTTGTACATTAAGACGGCGAGGGGCTTACCACTTGTCACGTTGTCAAATTCAATTAGTAGTCGTGATTCACTTTTATATTCCGTTAACTTATAATTTAGTTTACGGATAACTAAACTGATGATTGAAAAATTAGCACTCGATTCTGTTTGAGTAACTCAATAAAAGTCTATTCTGCGACATAGGAGAACCGTTAGTATACGAAAATCCGCTGAAGCGTTTCTAATTGAAGACAGAGTGGAGCGACAAAAGTCGACAGTCTACTGTAATTTCGAGCCGTTGGTTGAGTTCCCATGATTATTAGGGAACGAACAGAATGAGTACTAGTTCACCTATGATCATAGATGAAATACAATGAGAACGTTTTGTATAGGTGCTGAACAATGAGTTCGTTGGAGCGAGTTTACCTTTAAAGCAACTATAATTTAGTGATTGGAAATAGAGTAGTCTATGAACGACTCTGTTGAGTTGTATTATATTTTTAAAAGGTTTTGGAGCCAGCACAAAATATACTAAAATGCAAAATCTATTAGAGCTTTTAAGCATATATAAAAATATAGATGTGTATGTTCTCGCGCACTTTTGTCAATATTGAAGATCTGTTCTCTTGCTACCCTGTTAGTGACTGTGCATGAAGATAGGTAAGTATTTTAATGTAATTGTAACATTTTGTTAATAACTTATATTTCATTTTGGGAGATTTAATTCAGGGAATAGTACAAGTTTTATCAAAATCGATACAGTCATTTTCAAAATGTAGCTACGAGTAATACGTATAACGTATAAGTGTGGATTTTTTAATAGAAAAGGGAGACAAACGAGCAGGTGGCTCACGTGATGGTAAGTAATTACCTAAAATTATGGTAAGTAATTATAATACAGAGGCATAGCAGATGCGTTGCCGGCCTTTCAGAAAGATATGGGTTCTTTTCTTGAAGGTTCCTAAGTCGTATCAGTCCGGAAAAAGTGCTCACGGCAGCACATACAATAAAGTGCAAGTGCGTGGCAAAAATTCCACAAAAAACGCCCTGTGGTGGAATGTCAAGCATAAAGATGGTTTTAATGGAATTTTTGGCTACGCCGTAAGGTTTGTATTCGTGTCTAAAATTATTATTATTTATTCGATTTATGAATTTTCAACTAAGGAAACAGTTTATGATAAAAATTATTGCAGTTTTTAAAATATTTATGCGTTTTAAAGAAATAAATCGAATTATGTAATTGTATGTAAATATTACATCGAATTTTCGACATTGTTATTTTTAAAAATGTAAAATGATTTAACTTTGATGATTGCTAAAGGTAACATCAATCAAAGTAAAATATTAAGCAAAAGTAATGATCCATGTTCATTTGTAAAAAGTCAGCTGGACATGAAGATGCCACTGTCGGCCTGTTTATTGGACAAATGGTTTAATTTTGGAGGTCGTTCAGTCATAGCATCAATTTGTCATCGTTTAGTTTATGTGCAGCTGATGTTGATTAAGTACAGATCATCATAACTGACATTCTCTCGAAAAATAATCAATGTTCATTCGTTTTTAGTTATTCATTACAGTTCAGTTAAAATTCACAACATTATATTATTTAGGAGTTCTTCAGAGTTTCAGATAAGGGATGATATACTGTAACGTCAGCTACACATGTTAGAAGCAAGTATTCGTTAGTCAAAACATCACTTCGTTGTAAGGTTTTAATAAAAATTTTATTTCAAATACTTGCCCATTTAATTAAAAAAAACTCGGATAGTTTACATTTCGAACATAAAATAAAACAGAACATATTTTTTATTAATAAGTAAATTATTTAACAATTTCGTTCCTATTTGTTAAAGTAATTTACTCGTAATGGAGTATTATCATTTACAAATAATATGTAAAGAAATTGATGCATTTACACAAAAAGAAAAGGAATTCAAAACTATAGTGACATAATATGAATATTACACGGGTACTATATTTAGACTTCACGACTGGTAGCGGTCGTGTCGGCAACGTGTCGGAGACGTCTCGTAGTTGAAATCAAATTATTAGAATAAAATTAAAGTATCTGGTTGTGAAATAAAAAATTATCTATGTCATTATAAGTTCCTAACAAGTAATTTTTTTTTGATGAGCCACCCACCACCTCTCGTTTCTAATAATCTTTGGTGAAAAATGTGTCAATGTTCATACAGTTTAAAACTTCTTTTTTTATGAAAGTCACTGATAGAAAAATAGTTTTGTGTACACTTTAAATTAATATTATTTAAATTTTAAGATAACAGACTATTCCTAAAAGTGAAAAAATAGAGGCTGAGTATTTGCTGTTTGATTACTCATGATATAAAAATCAAAATATTCAAATTTATTATTGAATTTCTATTTGCCCAGTCTAGATCTCTAGCTGCCCCTATATTGGGAATGGCCTGAATGCGTTATTTATTTATTTATTTTCCAATAGCACACTAAGAGCGGAGGAATCGTTCTCCCGGGTCAAGATCACCAGCCACTCTTTTCCTGTAGCACATCATCCACTACATATACATACAAATGCGTGTATACTTAAATATCTCATGAGAAAAAGTGAGAATCGAAGCTGTAGCCCCCGTTGCTACAGCAAAGTTTAAATCTCTAGGCTTTCGAGCCATAAATATATACTAAAACATGGATACATTTTGTTAGGTTTCGTTTTTTTTAACTATTCCTAAAAACTAATTCCCAAATGAAATTTAACATAATTGTCTAGACTAGACCTCTGTCTACCCCTGTATTGAGAATTGCGTGAAGACATTTATTTATTTATTTATTGAAAATCGTATCGTACGTTGTAAATGTAATTACGATAGAATTAAAAATCATTTAAGTCTTTATATGACCGATGTAAAAGTGAACGTAAAACTATTACGTGGGAATCCATGCAAATGTTCGATTGGATGAACGAGGAATTACCTAAAATTCATTATTCATTTATTATTTTAAATGTACTCATGGTAATGAGTTATGAAAAGAAAGAAATATAACATTTGACGACTAATTGTTACAAATTTACTATAACTTTTGTTCAATTAATTTAATGTCCAAAACATACTTCAAAGAAAAAACAAGTCGATTAACAAATGTTGTTAATATATTTTGTCACTACTTCTGTCGCGCGACATTTATAGGAAATTAGACTTTTTTTCAGAACCATTTTTGAATAATTTATTAAATCTTATTTCAATTAATCTACGATATTTGTAATAAATAAATATCTTCTCGCCATTCCCAACCTAGCGGTATACAGCCGTCTAGACAATTAAGAAATTTCAACTCACCTTCCACCAAAGACATTTTTGAGACAATATGACAGGTGGTGAGCCCGTCGCCGTCTCAATGTCCAAGCCAACGATATAATTCGTACATAAGTTTTGAAAAAACCCCTTGTTACGAGCATCGGAAGAACTAGGTTCTCTTGACTCTAATTCTGAACACCCAACCACTCGGCTATCGAGTCACGATGATAAAATATTTTATTAAAACATCTATCCACGGATAGCGGTGTCCTTTCTCGGTGCAGCAACGTGGACATAACCTTGGCGCATGCGTGTACAACGACATTGGGCTAATGCTAATCCAGCGAAACTGGGTCTAATTAAATTTCAAAGCGGACGATCTGTGCAGATGCGCTCCTGACGTATATTCGCATTCGTATTTATGCATATGTAACGCTCGTTGTTTGCACGGAGCTTTGTG
Organism: Sericinus montela; assembly: GCA_029286605.1. Taxonomy (NCBI): domain Eukaryota; kingdom Metazoa; phylum Arthropoda; class Insecta; order Lepidoptera; family Papilionidae; genus Sericinus; species Sericinus montela. The sequence continues at coordinate 3,446,110 of JAGSMR010000030.1, read as the reverse complement.
CGTCTTTTTAAATATTGAAATACATATGTAGATAGGGACGCCATCATATACATTACTCCGATCCCAAAGGAAGCTATTCGTGTTATGAAATCATATACAACGAAGGTTCCACTGATACCCAAACCTGAGAAAATGCAAAAAAAGCTTTTTCTACATTCACACGACCTAGAATGGAACCCGGGACCACCGCAGAGCTGGCGACGCCTTGCAAAACCGGTGTGTACGTCATTCGTCCAAGGAGGTCATAGTTATATATATTGTAAATAAAAAAAATTAATTAAATATGTTCACGCAATTTACAGGCCTAGACAGAGGTCTAGTCTAGACAATTAAGTCCCTACGATCCACCTTCCACCGAAGATATACGGGCTCAACGTGACGGGTGGTGAGCCCGTCGCCGTCTTTATGTCCAAGACAACGATATAATTCGTACATAAGTTTTTTTGAAAAACCCATTGGTACGAGCCTGCCACCTGGGGATTGAACTCGGGTCTCTTAACTCAAAATTCCAACCTCCCAACCACTCGGCTATCGTAACTTTAGTTATATATGTAATACATATTTTGGTATATATTAGTAGCATATTAGTAGTATATATTAGAACCATAGTGTCCCTATGGTCGGGTGATCTTATATCGGGATTACTTATATCAGGAGTCTAGAGTACTATCCCCTGGGGCAATTTTTCGAAACTTACGTAAAATTCATATTATTGGCTTAGATATAAAGACGGCGACGAGCTCATCATCTGTCACAATGTCTCAAATAAGACTGAAATGTGGCACGAAAGGATATATAAAAATAAACACAAATATGTGATTGTGTTTCTTAATATTTTCTTTGTTTAACACATTTCTAATAAATAAATTATTAAATTAAAGAGAAAAAGTTAAAATTTCGACTGACACGGAAGACGCTCTTACCTCCGAGCAACCGGTTGCGTCGCCACGGATCGGCGAAAGTCGCGAGTTCGAATCCCGCCCGTGTCAGTTGTAAATATTAACTTTTTTCTCTTTAATTTAATAACATAAAAGTTCAGCATAAATATGTTTTAAAAATCAATAAAATTGCATAATAAGTAAATTTTTCACTATTTATTTTTATTTGCGAAGCCGTAGCCAACAGAATTATTTCATGACCACCTGACCCACATACCAGTGGCACAATAAAAAGCCTAGAGACAATGCGTCCTCTCGGTGTACACTAACTGTTGCTCCTCAAGCTACATCTATATCCAGCGGCACGGACAGACGCGCGCGTTAAAAACACTTGCATTGTATTGATTTTGCTCGATTCTGACCGAAGTAAACGGAAAGAAAGCCCGCTCAAGATACTCGCCGAGTAAATATCAGACACCATAATGGAATTTTTCGTTGAGTTTAAGTATCAAAAATTTTTAGGATATTTCAAATAGTGAGCTGGACAGAGATCGACTGAAATATTTAGACCTTTCGACCCACCTTTCTGCAAAGAAATTTTTCAGTCAAAGTGGCAGTTGGTAGGCCTGTCGCTGTCTTTATATCCAAACCAAAAATATAAAAATAAAAAAATAAAAAAATAAATAATATATAAATTGTTTTGAAAAAACTCATTGGTATGTGCCAGTCTTCTGGATTTACAATCTAAAGAGCGAAAAAGTCTTAGCTTTCAATGTTCTTTTTTGAAATACTTATTTAACTTAGTCACTTTTCGGTGTTGCTATTCAAAATTCGAAACTCGAACCAACGGTAGCAAGGATGATTTTACTATATATACTTTTTGCTATATATAGATGCAACTATGTATTTTAAAAACACTGATTGCGTGTACAACGTTATGTATAAATTTGAAATAATTATTAACAGCTTTATCTTAATTATCATCATTAACGTCAATATTTTAATTAAGTTGTTTTCGTTTTACATAATCAAAAGATTTAAAACAATATTTATTACACGTGTGTTGAAAAATACGTATATAACCCCTTACGTGTTTAGGATATCTATTGTTTCAAAATATGAGGAAATATTTCACAGCATTATAATCATGTTAACAATGTAAAGTAAAAAGATAAAAACATGTAATCAAAATAATGATATGTAAAATTCTCTCTCGTAGTCATTCTAACAGTCTCTCTCGTAGGAAATAAATTGCCATGATCTTTCTGCGGAATTCAGGTATGTTAGGTTATAGTAATTCAATATTTCTATATGTAGTAAGTATAACAAAAGTTATTAATATTATTAATAATTGTTAAAAATATCTTCCAGCCATTCCCAATACAGGGGTAGACAGAGGTCAAGACACTTTGTCCCAAAATAAACTCCGATAAAATGTCGGTCGAAAGGGCTAAATTTCGTTGTCCCCTGTCTACACATGTATTTGGAAATGCGCGAAGATAAAAAGAATATAAGAAATTTAGATAAATATCACAGCGTCTGTACGATAACCTACTCTATTTACGTCTAAAGTGTCATTAACTCGGTACAGGGTGTCAATGCTCTTCAAATAGGTTTCACTATAACATTAAAAACATTGTCTGCAAGTCATTATGCCTGAATATATAAATTGGAATCTGACATGAATTACCCTACATCATATTTGACTTTTTGAATTCAAAGATAAGAGAAACTATTTTTAACTATATTCCTTACTAAGCAGCATAAACATTGTGGGACGACCACCCATAAAAGGCGACGACCTACAAAATATTGCGTGAAGTTGATAAAAGCAGATGACACAAGGCTGTTCTATGTAGCAATATTTGGGGGAGGATTATGTTTAGTAGTCGACTTTAGACAGATTTTAATAATAATAATAAGCGGTCTGTAAATGACCACTGCAAAACAAAGGCATCTATCTGATGAGATATTTCTAGTTACGATGATAAACAGGAATAGCCATAGTTGCTACGTTTAGTAGCCAACTTTTCGCATATCGCACAGCTGCCTATGACTAATTTTAGTCCGCTCTGACTAATTTTAGTCTGGCATTTTTTTTTTTGGATGGTTAGGCATAGATCGTTATTCGTCGGTTTCCATTGTGATCGTTAGTCATTGCCTTTCTTAAGGTTTTTCCCTTAGTCGCTTCTTGCAAAACCCACAGAAACTTTCCGCTTACACCACACAGTAGTTTACATTACTACACAAAATTACAAAATTGTATTTTTAAAACAAAAGCGTCCTCCTAGCGCTAATTTTCAACCCAGTTTACCTTCTAAACCATCCATAAAAATTCGTTAAACCTCCTTCCCCATTGTCTCAGTGTCGTCAGTCGACATTTTAAAAAGGGGGGGGGGTGGCAGTGGGCGAGCGAAAGTGGGGCGAACAAAATCAATAGGTGGTGTCGCGGGGGGGTTGCTAAGTGAGTGAAACAGATCGGCTAGGGGAATGCCAGCTTCGGTGGACGCACTTGGATGTTTTTTGTCAATTTAATAATTATAACAATGTGCATTAATATACGAGAGGATTCGCGCATTTTTCCTAGTACTGGGGTAGACAGAGCGCTAATTACGTATTCTTTTCCCAAATTTTAACGCAGACTATTTATTATAATGTATTTACGTAGATATTTATTTCTATAATAAACATTTTGACTTGTTCTTAATAGTCGAAACACATCCGAAAAAAATACTTTGAAGTAGACAATTTGTTATATTTTTCACGCCAATATCAGACACTGCGTATATTGTGTAGACAGGCAAGTAAGTTACTTCTTTATTTATTATCTATTGTTTACACCTTAGACTACGGGCTACAAAGGGCGAATATAATGCTCATGGCATTCTCTGCCAATTTTTATGTAATTATTATATAGGAAAAAGGTAATATAGCCGAATGGTTGGGTGATCGGAATTCGAGACAAGACACCCAAGTTCGGTCTCCAAGGCTCGTACTTGGTGCTTGGCAATGGGTTTTTTTTAAAAAACTTATATTCGATTTATATCGTTGACTTGGACATAAATAACTTGTACATAAATACAGAGGGTAATGGGAATGGCGGGAAGTAATTTTTTTACAGTAGTGATATTTTACTAAATAAAAAGTGAAGTAACTATATATTAATTAGTGTTTAATTCTAAAAGTATGACAGATGCTTGTTAATCAAAATTAGCATTCACACATTCCGGTTGCTTATCAGACGGATACAGATATCCGATATGCCATGGATTACTGGCACATCCCACCATCCGGCTATCTGCACTATTTTAGTCTATATAATTATATCTATTTAACAACCATATCGCACACCTAGAACTAAACAGAGACAATTAAAAAATGTATATATGAGAAACAAAAAAAATGTTTTAATAGTATTACAACTTCGACATCCATGGTCGAGTGGTATACACCGGTTTTCAAGGCGTAACCAGCCCCAAGGTCCCGGGTTCCATTCCCAGACGAGTTCATATAGACAACCACTTCTATATTATCTCCGGTCACAGTGTTTGTGAAACTTTTTTTGTATCTTATTCTATAACACAATAGCTTATTTTGGGGTCACAGTAATGTGATGTTTATATACATATTAAATAAACATATTTTCATCACACAAATTTGTGTGATGAACATGAATAAAATCAAATCACTTATTTATCGATATAATATTATAAATTTTTATGGTAATTTTTTAATCTACCGCCGTTTTTTAATGAGGTCCCTCTCACTTATGAATATTTATCATCTTCTTCTTTACAGCCTGTGAGTCCACTGCTGGACAGAGGCCTCCCTCAAAGCTTTCCACAAAAGACGGTCCCCAGCCACCGGCAAACATCGACATCCCGCAACATTTTTATATATGTAGATGTATAACTATTTAAGTATTAATTATTTAAGTATTTTGTACTGTAGGCTATGCCACAGCAATGATCTTTAACTATCATATTGTCCCAAATAAGCTTCTTTAAAAGAACTTAACTGTCTAGAATTCTGTCTACCCCAATGTTGGGAATTTGCGTGAAGACGTCTATTTTATTTTTGTATAAAAGTTCCGGTTTCGGCGATACTTTTTCTAAATGGACGTTAACTCGCGCGGAAACAAAATAAAAATGCAACAAAACTACGTGCTCCGTGGTCTCAGATTCGCTTCTAAAATCGCTAAGTTACGCTCTAGTGTTTCAAGTGCAAAAGTTAGGAATGTTTCATGTACTAAATAAATGTAATAAAATATATTACATGTAGTAAATATGTTTCATATTTAATAAATGTGTAATAAAGTGACGTTGGTGAGTGTCGTAAAATGCGACTAAAGGAAAAACATCGATAGATGGCAGGATAACCATCCCGAAAAATGTCAAAAAGCCTGAAAATGCAGCTCCCACAGATGACAGTGTCACTATCTCAAATAACAATAGACCCAAATTCCGGAGACCGTTGACGGCCAGCAGCGCCTCAGATGCAAGATAAAATTCCCAATAGTCCCCTAAAATACCTTCCATGGAAGGTGGGTCTTAATTGTCTAGACCTCTGTCTACGACTGTATTGGGAGAGGTGTGGCGATAAATAAAATTCATTAATTATTTGACGCAAAGACATAAAGTAGGTAATATAATTTTTATTAATTCACTGTAAACAAACTATTCGAATATAAAATCCACTCGAACAAGTAAGGGTTCAATATTATATATCAATATAGCCGTAATTATAGTTTCTTTAAACGGAGTAAAAATATCTGATTTCATCGAAGAAGCTGGACGATGCCAAGATTGAGAATTGTGCGCTGCTATTTAATAATAAAGCCAAAGTATTATATAAAGAAGGACAAAACTTTTAGAATCAAATAGTAAAAAAAATTAGAATATAGAATTTAGAAATTTCAAATAAATAATACATATTATACATATAGATAGGGAAAACATCACATACATTGCTCCGATCCCAATGTAAGATGCTAAAGCAGTTGTGATATGGTAATCGGAAACAACGAGGGCTCCACAAACATCCAGATCCGAGAAAATGTAGAAAAAGTGGTTTTCCTACATTGACCTGACCGGGAATCGCAACCGGGACCTAGAGATGGCGACCCTTGAAAATCGGTGTTTACGACATTTGTCTACGGAGGTTGTCACAATAAAACCATGTTATGTCATAATATAATAAGAATGGTGAAATTGTGTTATATGATCTGTATTTTTATGATATCTGTGTATGTTATATCTATGATCTAAGTTTTTTTAATCTTAAAAATGTATAGTCTTTGAAATGTAAAGGGGTATAAAAAAATGGAAAATTCCAGAATCCATCATTTTTCCGCCACCATCTCAATGACTTTACTAATGTTTTTTGGTCATATTGTAATGAACAAATGCAAGTACATTTATAAAAGTGATTTCTTTATTAAACTATCGGAAACTCGTTAAGGAGCCTCGATCGGTGATTGTGTGATCGGGATTCGAGTCAAAAGACCCGACTTCGATCCCTAAGGCTCGTGCTGAAGGTTTTTTCAGGACTTTTGTACGATTTATATAGTTTAACAGTGGTGGGGCCACGCATCCGCTTTTGTTGTTGCATGAATTGGCCGGCTCGACCGGGGAAGTACCACAACCTCACAGAATACCGGCGCGTAGTAGTAGTCCAACAAACTTCTGCGTTTCGTATGGTGAGTGCAGGTAATCGGAGGCCCACACACCCCCCTCCCCCAATTCTGGCGAGGGGGTACTCTAAGACCGGCAACGCATCTGCTATGCCTCTGGTATTGTGGGTGTTCATGGGCGGCGGTAATCACTTACCATCACGTGAGCCACCTGCTCGATTGCCTCCCTTTTCTATAAAAAAAAAGTTGGCTTGGACTGCCAACTTGGACTTGTTGGTTGGAGCCAACAACCAACGTGACAGGTGATTAACCAGTCACCGTCTTCATAGACGGTGACTGGTTCATCACCTGTCACGTTGTCCCAAAAACGTCTTAGGTCGAAGGTGGGTCGAACAGGATTGAATTGTCTAGACCTCTGTCTACACCTACATTGTGCGTGGCGTGAACGGCGAAATGAAATAGCGTGAAGATGTTTATTTTTTAAATTATCGAAATTCATAATAGTTTCGCAACAGGTTTAGAATATTCTTGTTTTCAAAAAATTTATTCAACAAAATCTCTGTATGCTATACATTTAGTGAATCCGTGATCAGAGCAAAGGTATCCGTGTGCCGGCACAAGTTACATCAGACGCTACCGATGTCTGCCTGAATCAACAAGTGTGAATCTACCTTTGTGGGGATCTATAGTGCAGACCTCGAATTTATGACACAAGTTATACATCCAATGTTTGTATTGTTATTCTTTCTTCTATATTACTATAAAGTAAAGGAAATATGAGATAATTTTGTGTATATAAATAAAATATAAATTGTAACATTCATAATTTATACGACGAATAACCAATTAAGCAATATCTTGTATTGAGAATTCAAGTTGGCTATTTTATAAAAAAAGATTAAATTTCGGTGACCTGATAAATCTTCTTTTTTGTGGTACAGACTTTGTCGGAAATAAAGAATTATTATTATAAACAAGACCTCCCCTTATTTGGGAATAGATTTTCGAATAATGACGTATACAGCGATTTTCATTATATTCGAGTGGCGTATACACCGATTTTCAAAGTGTCGCTATCTCTGAGCTCGATTCCCGGACGGGTCGGTAGCAAAACCACTTATTCTACATTTATTCGGGTGTGTGTGGTACCTTCATTGTTCCCGATTCCATGACACATGTGCTTTATCTGCATACTTTGGGATCAGAGCAATGTATGTGACGTTGTCCCTATCAATGAATGTATTTTATTTATATATTTATTTATATACACATAACGGCCTGTAAAATTCCAATGTAGAACGGGAGTAGAAATCTCCCGATAGGAGGATTTGCCAAAAACGCCACGCTTGGCAAAAGGACTAACGATTACAACATTCTATGCTGCGGTATGCCTTGCAGTCGGTGCGTGTAGGCGCTGCAGTCCGTCACCGGTCATCTTAAATTTGATCTGGTAATTTAAGATGGGTTTTCGTCGATTGCCATTATGGTATATAAAATCTACATTAGCATATTGCAATCTTTTTCCATACTTAACATTGACTGCTGTCGCACTAATATTACAGCCCACAGAATAATAGAAATATAATCATGTAGTTTTTTATCAACTAAATGTATTGTACCTATGATAGCCGAAGGCTGTGTTCTAAATTCGACTTAGAAGAACAGGATTCGAGTCCGATGTTCTTCTAAAGTTTTGTATGATTATTTGTAGTCTTGGACATGACAACAAATAAAAATTGATAAGATAGTGACAGGCTGACCACCTATCACGTCGTCTGAATCCACTTCTAGTGAAATATGTTTCTGAATTAAACAGTCTTGACTCGTGGCTACTCTGGGGCATACAATCCATAAAGCTTAGTTTTTACTATGAGTAATAAATATTAAAACATAGTTAACTGTTTTCACTAACTATAGTCCTCTCTATGAATTAGACAGTTCACCCTTGGCTGCTAACACACACGCACGCTCATATCCACGACGTTATATTGGATTTTGTTAATGCAAAATGGCTTCCTCTGGTTCTTTACTTCGCTAGAATTACTAATAAGAGTTACATTTTTTACTATTTATTTCCTATGAATAATCCTTCTAAAGTTTATGTTTGAAAACCGGATCGGTAAATATAATTGAACGACCTCCGTGGACGAGTGGCGTGTGCACCGGTTTTCATGGTGTTGCCACCTCAGAGGTCCCGGATTCGATTCAATGTAGAAAACACTTTTTTTTACATTTTCTTGGGTCTGGGTGTTTTATTGATGTTTCTGATGCCACACTACAAGTGCTTAGGCGCTTACTTTGGAATCAGATGAATATATCTGTTGTTTTTATCTATCTATGTGTGTATTTATTTAATTGTTTAATTTGTTTGTCTGGATTGTTTTATAATCATGCCAAAACAACTGAAAGGATTTTTATGCAATATTTTGGTGAAACACAGATAGATTTGCGTAAAGGATTTAGTTTTATTGTATTAAGGCTTAGAGAGAGTTGTTGGAAGTTTGTTGAAGTGGAGTTTTGCTGGAATCAATGACGTAATGCGTCGAAGAAGTCCCAGGCAGATACGTGTGTATCAGGTACCAATTTCTGATTTTTAAAACTCTTTTAGTATTTGTACTTACATCTTATCCTTTTATTAGTTTGTCATAACACGACGAATAAAATACTTTTTAAGTTTAATTACAGAACAAGGTCTAAAAAGAATACGGAGCAGAATCACGATAGCGGAGTGATTGGTTGATAAGAAAACGAATCAGGAAACCCGAGTTCGATTCCTAAGATAGAGGCTCGTACCAACGAGTTTTTACAAATATTTATATAAGATTTACATTGTAAGATTGGAAAAAAGACGGCGTCCGATCTACCGAATGCCAAGTTGCCCCAAAATTAACCCCAGTGAAATGTAGGTCGAAAGGAAATTTACTAGATCTTTGCCTATCCCTGTATCATAAATGCATGAAGAAGAAAAAAACGCAGTACAAGGTAAGCCCTTATATAACGATAAGCGCATGTCTCAAACACACGAGGTACGTGTAAATTGAATAAAGGCAAAAATGTCGTAGCATCCTAATGTGTTTATGTCGCGTGAATTAAAAACCACGTCCACCTCGGCGCCTCGAACAAAGAGCTATTTTTACGCCGATGACATCGCCCACGTTTATTTAACGGCTTCGGATTTCATTACACGGTAAAGATTTTATATGAGGCCGCTATTAGAAATGCGCACGTCAGAAATGGAGTTCGAATATCAAATATGTTCTTCTTCGCCTTCTTCTTCTCCTCTTTCCTCTCTCGCAATTACTTGTTATAAGATAGATAACGTATCTGCTGAACCGCTTGGTGAGAGACGTTATACATGAAATTTGTATAGCGTCGGCTTTTTCGTTCGCAGTCATGCGTGTAACTTAATAACCCTTTTTCCTCTGGGCTTGCCAACTAGATACAGAACTTAACAAGAAGCTTATAAAATAAAGCCATAAAGCTTATAAATAAGTCACGATAGCCGAGTGGTTGGGTGGTCGGAATTTCGAGTCAAGAGACCCGAGTTCGATCCTCAAGTGGCCTTACCAATGGGTTTTTCTAAAAACCTATGTACAAATTATATCGATGGCTTGGACATAAAGACGGTGACGGGCTCACCACCTGTCAGGTTGTCCCGAAATATCTTCGGTGGAAGGTGGGTCGAAGGTACTTAAATGTCTAGACTAGACCTCTGTTTACCCCTGTATTGGGAATTGCGTGAAGATATTTTTTTTTCTTATAAATATTAAATACAACTAAATAGTGTAATAGTAAACTCATAGCAGTGCAGTAGTCTAACTTAAACAGCAAAGATGACAAACAAAATGAGTTGACGTTTCGCAAGTAGTAAATCTGAGAAATTTTTACACTTCAAGATCGGCAGAGACAAAACATTCTTATAAAGTGGAGAGAGTAATCATAGCAATTTGATTGGTTTAATACGTCACTATGCAAATTGAAAGAAGGAAACATTTATTGCACACAATACACTACATAGTAAATTAAAGAGAAAATTAACAATGAAATTAGAATTTATATGTTTAATATGGAAGATCCCATTACTCTTAAACCACAGCGATTTTAATATTATAAATTTATAGATAAATATTTTAATACAACATATATGAGTAGCTGTGTAGAATTATTTTATATCTAGTAACCTATTTTGGATCGACAGATATAATTCAATATTTTATCAAGCATCACCGTAAAGAACGAACAATGATTTTTATTTTCATCGATGACATCACCTAGGTCAATCGCCATCGGATGTTTTACTAAAAACAACCATTATATTTGACTCCGTTCGAATAACTTTCGACTAGACGTCGAAACAAAGCGGCCTATTCACACGGGCCTAGATATAAAACAAATATCACTGTTCTATGACCTTATGAATAATAGTGAATAGACTGTGTTTAGAATTTCGCGTCCCAGAGTATTGTCTTTCGAATGATTCGATTGGAGCGATGCCACACAATAGATTCGACGATAAAGTTTAGTTTTGTTTTAAACGGATTACTTATTTTTTGTTTGCGCTACACGAGAATGATAAGAACTGCGTAGAAAGATAGAAAGAAATTATATTTATTTGTTTTAAGGCATTTTATTTATTTATATTTATTTGGTAATCGGATACAGGACAAGCGTTTTTAGATACATTTATTGATTTTTGTATTCATATCTTCACTCATTTTCTCTTTGTTGGAGTAGACAGAGGTCTAGACAATAACATTTTTTGACCCACCATTCACCGAAAGCTATTAGGAACAAACGAAAATAGTACAAACAGAACTACTACACGGAGTAAGCTGGAAACTAAATCTGACATCGCACAGCTACTGCCACAAAAATAAGGATACTATATTTTAATAAATATAGACGAAAATATATTAATAAATAAAATAATTAAATATCTTCACGCAATTCCCAATACAGGGGTAGACAGAGGTCTAGTCTAGACGATTACCTTCCCATCTTCCACCGAAGATATTTTCGGAACAAAGAAGACATAATATGTATAAAAATTACGACCACTAGATATTCTAGAATTTGTTAGTGACCAAGGAGTAGTAGCAGGGTTCGAATACTGCTAGAGGCAAATATTTGTTTGATGAATAAGAATGTTTGTACTGGAGTTTTGGATATTGATTTGTATACATAAATATGTATCTATGTACGTATGTTATACCGTTGTCATTGGCACCAAATAAGCTTATATTTAATTACCATGGTCTTTAAAAAAGCGTGAAGATGTTTATAAAATTCACGATAGCCGAGTAGTTGGTTGATCGACTTTCGATCCAGGAGACCAGAGTAAGATCCCTAGGTGGCCGGGTCGTACCAATGGGTTTTTTCAAAAATGGATGTACGAATTATATCGTTGGCTTAGACATAAAGACGGTGACGGGCTTACCACACTGTCACGTTGTCGCGAAAAATGTCTTCGGTTGTAGATCAAACGGACTTAATTGTCTATACCAGACTTTTGTCTACCCATGTACAGGGAATGGAATGAAGATAATATATTTCTTTTATTAAACTTAATGAACTAAAACTGTTGAAATTGATGTGTAATGTGTGACATGTCAATACAACTCGTTACTGAAGCGTAGACGAATACTTAGTAATATTTATCTTAATTATTTGTAACGTATACGTATCGTGACTCACGATAGCCGAGTGGTTGGGTGGTCGGAATTTCGAATCGAGAGAACCGAGTTCGATCGCCCAGGTGGCAGGCTCGTACCAATGGGTTTAAAAAAAAATTTTGTACAAATTAAATCGTTGGCTTGGACATAAAGACGGCGACGGGCTCACCGCCTGTCACTTTGTCCCGAAAAAATCTTCGATGGAAGGTGAGTCGAAAGGACTTAATTGTCTAGACTAGACCTCTGTCTACCCCCGTCTAGGGAATTGCGAGACGATATATTTTTTTTGTATACGTATGTAATTCAAATAAGTCTTAAACTTCACTCACAGCCTCCCTTCTAAGCAATTATTGAGGGGAGACGATGGGTGCAGGTGGCTCAGGATCTCTCTTTGTGGCAATGTTTGAAGAATAGGCTTATGTTTATCGAAAACTTTCATTTTTGACAGGCTGCAAAGGAGGTCGAAGTTGTGAAGCATAATTCGCAGTGCACAGTCTACGTCTATCAGTGTTATTAAAACATTTAAAAAAACTGATCTGCCTCCAAAAATTACACAAAATATCTTAACAATTATTCACTTATTAAATTTAATGAATTATTCTAATAAGCTCTACAAACCGATGCACTTGAAATCGACACTAAGTACAATTCCATTCAGTTGAGATAGGTTAAAAATCAATTCTATCTATTCGTGGGGACACATAATAAAACTATGACCTAGTTTTTATCGTACATTACAAATTCGTTCTTAAAATTCAAATATTACAACCTTGATTTTTTTAGCCATGAGCAAAGGACATTGTTTTTCTATGCCGCCGTAATGCAGTCTCTTTATTATTCGTCTAGACGAAACTGCATTTGGACAAGGTCGCTGCATGGCGCCCAGTTTTTTAGGTATCACATTTTTAATATTACGTGTTTCCTGGAAATAATGTCCGGAACGAAATTAATGCTGTTGTCGACTCGTTAAAATCTTGAATGCCAAATTTCATTGCCTTTCTGGTAATAAAAAAAAGTCAGTGTTCGAAACCATGCTGTGTGGAGTCGGTTAAGGAATTCACACCAGCAATGCCGAATAACATTACTAATACTCCTGTTAACCACTCCAATGAAGCAGCAATACTTGTGTCTAGAGTTGGTTTACGTCAATAGTCGAATGGCGGGGCCCGAACCTGCGACGTCATGTTTCGCAGTCCGCACCCTAAACCATTAGGCTATTGACGCTCTCAACATATTTAGAAATAGATTGAGGAATAATCACCGTTTATGGCCTGTAACGTTTACGGTGCGCATTTATTTTATAGAAGTAAGATGAAAAATGAGGTAGCAGTCTATCTCATGCTTGTTGCCACTGTACCACATGATAGTTGAAAATAATTAAAAGGAGGAAGGTTACAGATGAGGTCGAAAGGACCGGAGCTATCTGCCTACGCCAGTATTACGACTAAGCAAAAATATATTCACTCCATTCCCCAAAGTGGGGTAAACAGAGATCTAGATAATTAAGTTCTTTAGAACCACCTTACAGCGAAGACATTTTTGGGATATGCATGACGATACTGGCTCCCAATACCCCTCGAGCCAGAACATAACAGTTGTTATACTGCTAATTTGGTGGCAGAAATAGAGTAAGAGTGTGATACTCATCAAGACGACTGCTATACAGAGGAGTCTGCCACCTTCAAAATTGACTTCTTCGAAATTGTTTTGATACAGCGATTGCTGTTACGCTTTTCAAGCATGGTGGTTATGGTAAATCCACTTGAGAGTAGCCAGTGCTGCAGTTTACTTCTACAGGACATGATGTATGGATACATCATGTGTATCCATACATCATGTCCTGTAGGCGGCAGAAACCATATATCAACTAGTAGTGGTGGATTGTTAATTTAAACGTCGAGATATTACTGTCTCTATTAGTGTGTAAAAAAATATCTTCACACCATAATCAATTCTGGGGCATACAGAAGTCTACAGAATTAAGTCCTTTCGACCCACCTTTCGCTGAAGACTTTTTTGAAACAACGTGACAGGTGGTGAGCCTGTCATCGACTTGGCGTCACGATGTTAATCCTACATAAGTTTTGAAAAAAAAAAACCTTTTGGTACGAGCCTACCATCTGGTGACCGAACTTGGGTCTTTTTATTTAAATTCCGATAACCCAACCACTCGGCTATCGTAGCTCTGTCTATGTCTAAGATAAGATAATTAGATAACATGGCTCGTTAAAGTCCACTGCACGACTTAGGCCTCTCCTATTAGGAGGATTTGCCATAATCGCCACTTTGAGAAGCGAATTGACGATCAACTAACAGACAAGTCGTACCTCAGATGCTACTGCCCATCTGCGGTCAGATTATATTTTTCTGGTATTTTTAGACATTCTTATCCACCTTAGGATTTCCATAACGATATCCAAGGATTTATTCTTTGTTGCTTCTTTCGACACACACAGGAAGAAAATGGGGGGTAATATTCTGACGTCCATACCACACGGTATCCTTACGCATTAAACTGAAAAATATTACCATCCTTCTGTGCAGCTTTGAGGAAATCCAAAAATCAGCATATTACGTGTTTTATGAGATGAACTAAATTTTACATAATGAATAGTTTATGTTAATCTCTTGTTCATAGAATTCCGAGTCCGAATACCAAACGAAGGGAATCCCGAACCAAGACAAAGTTCGGTCATTGAGGAAAAATTTAAATATGATTAACGTCATATAGACTTCAAATTCTCTTTAATATATAAAAGGGTCAGAATCGACTATATAAATAGTTTTTTTTTACATCTGTTGCAATAGTTATGCTATAATTTTGCATGTCAAAAAAGAAGAGACATTTGTACGTAAAGTGAACTTACGTGCACCTCTTAAAATTTTCTACTTCTAAATAATATTTTTGAGGTAGTGATCCCGTTATTATACGGTATCTAATTGCATTTATATATCCAAGGTCTTTCCCCTTAGTCGCCTCTTAAGACACCCACAGAAAGTAAGTGTATGGTACAATCCTTTTATACTCGGTTCGAATTCGAAGCATCGTCTAAGCAAGTAGGTATGCTGTCAACCCTATCGCAATTATATAATGGTCTAGAGTATAAGTGGAATTCGTCAATATGTAGAAAAATACATAAATAAAATAAAATAAATAAATATCTTCACGCAATTCCTAATACACGGGAATACAGAGCTCTAATCTAGACAACACGTCCAACAAGTCCATTCGACGCACCTTCCACCGAAGATATTTTCGGGACAAAGTGACAGGTGGTGAGCCCATCGCCATCTTTATGTCATAATAAAGCCTAAAAACTAATAGTAAATGACTAAACTATTTATTAATTTATTTTCTAGATTTCGGGGCTTTACCAATGTAATGATGTACGTCGGTTTGATACAATTTCACGATTTTTCGCTAATATTGAAATTTTCTGTTACAGATCGTGCCTGGGATATCGGTTTGGGTGCAGAACAGACAAGATGGACACTATTTGAGAGTGAAAACAACAAAATTGGAGAAATTTTAAAAATTATTATGAAATTACGTTACTATGGAATTAAGAAAAATGAGAAAATAATTATTTTATAATATAATAAAGCCAACGATATAATTCGTACATAAGTTTTTTGAAAAACCAATAGGTACGAGCCTGCCACCTGGGGATCGAACTCGGGTCTCCTGACTCGAAATTTCGACCACCCAACCTCTCGGCTATCGTGACTTTTTAAGAAAAACACATAAAACCAATAATACACTTCAATTAGAAGTAGACTATAAGTTGAACATTTGGGTCAAGGTGTTAGTAGGCGAAGGTGTTATACATTTTTATGAGATAATAATGGAATTCATATCATATGTAGATGGAGATTCATTTATTTAATATGTAGATGTGTTTAGAGATATAACCCATCTAGATAAACCTGTAAAATATTATTTTATTTATTTACTAGCTGACCCAGCAAACGTTGCTTTGCCATATAAAAATAGGGGTTGATCGTAGGGTGGTGAAAATTCATATCATAAATTTTCACCACCCATATTATAAAATTTCATTCATATCATAAAAATAATATTTAAAAATAAAAAAAAATTAGGGTTGGACTACCCTTAACATTTAGGGGGGTGAAAATAGATGTCCGATTCTCAGACCTACCCAATATGTACACAAAATTTCATGAGAATCGGTTGAGCCGTTTCGGAGGAGTAAGGTAACTAACATTGTGACACGGGAATTTTATATATAAGAAGATTTAAACTTTCTTTGCACATTAAATAAAATGTAAAAATGCCTAAAGGCGTACTCTACCAGTCTACCTTTGGTTTTAGCAAATAATCTAGTGCTGGGTGCAAATTGAAATAAAAACAAAGCATTTATAATAATAAACTAATAGTCAATATAGTACACACACAAACAAAACATACTTTTACATAAATGCTGTATAATAGAATTATATACATACATACAAATGCCTATAACAGTAAATAAATAAGTTATTACATATGATATGAATACTAATAAAATAACGTCAGTTCCTGAATATTTCTTTATTAATGTGTCGAGGATATTATTAATTATTATTTTTAAAAATATACAACTTTGGCTATATCGAAAGTATCTGCGACATAACTATTAAATATCTATTTTCCCGCCTTTTGTTTTTTTTTAAATAAATTTCTTACCAGGCGCACGTAACCTACTAACATAGAAACTAAACAATTAAAAATGAAATATTGCTTACGTTTCTATGACATATTGGACACCTATGGCTCATACGATGAGTCATTGGTAACGTGAACATAATCTGTCATAAATGTAAGCTTTGTTGACCTCATATTCAAGATTAGTAATATCACTACCAATATTGGCGTACGATCTCTCCCTCTCTAAATGCCATCATGTGTCTTCATTGGTAAAAGTGAAAAAGTGACGATAATTTAGAAAAAGAAACGAAAATGACAACACAGTAAAAGGGAAAAATTTAAATTATAACGTACGCATATTTTTTACATTGAAGCTAAAATCTAGTATTGAAGATAATTGCCACACCATTTCACCAATTTAAAGATAATATACACGCAGTTAATTTACTAAATAATATTAGCATTGTATTTTTAACTGCATAAATAAATAAAAGGCGGTGACGGGCTCACCACCTGTCACGTTGTCCCGAAAATATCTTCGGTGGAAGGTGGGTCGAAGGGACTTATTTGTCTAGACTTCCTCTGTCTACCCCTGTATTGGGAATTGCGTGAAGATATTTATTTATTTATTTATTTACAAATAAATGTGTATTTAATTATATTGTAATCTCACTCTCACACCTGATCACCACCTGTCAGGTTGTACCAAATAGGCTTCGGTCTGTGCTACTTTACTTTTACACGTTAGAAGTTAAATTGTCTCAAGGTCTAGAGACAGACAGAGGTCTATGTCTACCCCTGTATTGGGAATTGCGTGAAGATATTTTTATTTTTATTTTTTAAGTTAATTTGTTAAAAAAGTCAAAATTTTAACTAATTAAAAGAATCGAAATTAATTTTACGCCATACCCAATCACCACCCACCGAAGACTCTTTGGGACAACGTGACAGGAGATGAGCCCGTTACCGTCTTTATGTCCAAGCCAACGATATAAATCGTATAACTGTTTTTGAAAAACCAAATTGGTACGAACCTTGGGGATCGAACACGGGTTGCTTTGACTCGAATTCTGATAAGCTAACCACTACGCTATCATGAAGAAATATTTTTGTTTTATTTATATTGTGTAAGGTTTATTTATAATTTGTTTATAACTGACCTCGAGATTACCATGGCTCTCTATTACCATACTGTCGTAATGTCTATTGTGGTAAAAATCGAATTGACACATTCCGACCTTGCCACCGGTAAATGATACTAAAATAGTTGGACGACCTTCGTGGACGAGTGGCGTATACACCGGTTTTCAAGGTACTGCCAGCTCTGAAGTTCGATTCCCGGTCGGGTCATTGTAGTAAACACATTTTCTAAATTCTCTCGAGTCTGGGTGTTTGTGGTACCTTCGTTGTCCATATTACAAGTACTTAAGCTGCTTTCTGATCAGAGCAATACATGTGATGTTGTCCCTATGTATTTATGTATGTATCGATACTAAAACAGTGATGTATAAATATAAACACGGCACTATCTTTTACGGTAAGCGATTAAAGAGCACGTAGCATTGGTACTCACAAGAGATTCGATAAAACTGTTTCAAGGCGATTCGAGCGATCTGAAATGGCGCTAGAAAAATAGGTTAGTCGATGAAACAAAATCATTAATTTATCTAAATAAGAATGTAAATTCATTTGTTGATAGTATTTTTTTTATTTAATACCGTTTCGTAATAATTGAGATTTCTCTAACGGAGAAGAAACAGGCGAAAGAAACTTCGTCGGTATCTTTTTTTTTGGTTACTTTTTCGTCAAAAAATCTATCTTCATGCCAATTCCAACGACACAATTCTCGACACTTAAGTCTTTTCGACTCACCATCCATCGAAACATTTTTTGGGGCAACCTTTATCACTGGTCAAACACTTTTTGGACAAAACTGTGCCATTGCCTATTATTTAAAAAAAACGAACGCAAAGCAAATAGATACAACGGCCGTGCGGAAAATTGATTTGTTAACATGAGAAATATATGGAAAAAAGTTGGTTTTGAGCATAATTTGAGGAGGGGTAGAGAGAGATGATCTGTAATGACTGATGAAAATCTATGCATTAGTATATGTCTCATTACAAAAATAAGCAAGGCATTTCAATAAATAGAACAGCCGGTCAGATTCTTGTTCCTCCGTGACAGTTTTCATAAATAATTTTAATATACGTGTAAAGTATATTTAAGGTGACGTTACGGCTTATATATATATATATATATATATATATATATATATATATATATATATATATATATATATATATATATATATATATATATATATATATATATATATATATATATATATATATATATATATATATATATATATATATATATATATATATATATATATATGGAGATTATGGGAAACGCGTCCATACGAGGGACGTCATGAAATTCGAAAGGCCTATTCTACAGAATATTACGATATGACGTGTTTAATGTACTTTCATATACCATATTGAATTTTGTGCCACGTGCTTACACTTTTAGGAATGTGCTGCCTTCAGCGGGTTTTCCGGACCGATAGCACTTTGGGACCTTCAAGAAAAGAGCCTATTCCTTTCTCAAAGGCCAGCAATGCATCTGCTATTCCTCTGATATTGTAGGTTCATGGGCGGTGGTTATCACTTGCCGTCACGTAAGCCCTGCTCGTTTGCCCTTTATCCCTAATATTATAAATGTGAATGTAAGTTTGATTTTTACGCTTTCACGCGAAAACTACTCAACCGATCATCATGACACTTTGTACTCATATTCTTGGAGGTATTAGAAGTAACATAGGGTACTTTAAATTAAGAAAACATTATTTACGTAAAATAAAAAAAATTTTGGCAAAAATATTTGCTAATGTTATAAGTAGTAACTTAAACTACTTTTTTAAGTATTCACCATTTTAGAAAAATAATTAGGATTATTATATAGCGTGCGAAGCCAAGTGGGGCAGCCATTTCTACATAAAAAAAGGATTATAGTGAAAATCAGTTCGTTGAATCTCGGGCATCGTTGAAGAAAAATGCTTGGAAATTGTGATCTGTGCAACTAATTAGATCACCACCTACACATTCCAGGTATTTCATATTAGCAGGAGATCTAGTTAAACGGAAAATGCTCTTGATTATTTAAAGAAAAATGTTGCTCTCCTATTAACATGCTATTACTACATCCAGTCTTCGACTATATTCACATGGAAAAATTTTCTATGGCTTAACGGATGACAAATAACCTTAATGACACTAAACCAGCTTTCAGGATATGCCTTCACGCCATTCCCAACACAGAGGTAGACATAGGTCTAGCCGAGATAATTAAGCCAATATTAACAATCTAAAGTATTTATGCACAATATAATATTTTTTCTGAACACAACCATCCAACTTACTCTGAGTTCAGCTTTAAAAAAACGGTCACGACAGAGGTGTCCAATAATTGTTTAGTCTTTGTTTTTTAATGTAATACTAGGACAGTATGGCGTTAGAGATAAAATTAAATAGGCGTCAAATTTCGCAAGCTCGCGTGTGAATATAGCACGAAATTATTTCGCATGGAACTTGACCTCAGCTAAATGGAGCCACAGACAGCTAAGGTTCATCATTTGTATGTATATAGCACAAAATGCTTGGCTATTTAATTCAGACGGAAGTGATGGCATAAGCAAGTTGCGTATAGTATTTAAATCGAGTCTTTTAAGTAATGTACCTAATTAGTTATACTTATAAATTTTATTTTACCATCTTTGTTATTATTACAGTTAAAAAATTTTTGAGTGTTAAACGTAAGTCAAAATGTTCACTATTCTACTATTTAATTCTACTATTCAGCATTATATATACATAAAAATATAGGGACATCACATACATTACTCTGGTCCCAAAGAAAGCAGCTTAAGCACTCATTATAGAATCAGAAACAACGAAGGTATCACAAAAAACCAGGCCCACGAAAATGTAGAAAGTGTTTTCTACATTGACCCGACCGGGAATCGAACCCGTGGCCTCTGTTGCTGGCAACATCATGATAACTAGTGTGCGTACACCCACAAATTAGTCTTTGTAACCCACATTACTCAGCAGCTTGTTTTGGAACAACGTGACATATGGTGATGAATCATTGGTATTTACTTATTCCTAAGGCTAGTACCAATGATTCTTCATCATTTCGTATCATAATCGAACTTCTCTCTACGCAAACACTCGGCCATTTTGGTTACATATATGACTTACCCTATTTAACGCATAATTTACATAAAATTCTCTAAAAAACATATTTAAGTATAATCTCACCAACGCTGCTTTAATTACTCTAATTTACTGTACACAAAGTAAAAAGAAAATTTACTCTAATGATTCCAAAAATGTTTCACAAAGAACTTTCATTTTATGGATAAATAAAGAAAAGCTTTTACTTGGAAATGCATGTCAAGTCGTGGAATTTTTGAAGTCTCTAAGTGACATCGCGTTCTCTTCAAACTCCGTTCACGATTACGTCTTGTTCACACGCGAGATGCGGGTTTTCCGGTTTGTAATAGTTTTTTTACGGAACTTTGTTTAAATGCTTTCTACTAACATGTGTACTGTGTTTATATATTATTTACAAATATAAAATAAATATATTTACGCCATTTCCAATACAGGTGTAGACAGAGTTCTAGTCTAGACAATTAAGTCCCTTCGACTCACCTTCCACCGAAGGTATTTTTGGGACAACGTGACAGGTTTCGAGCCCGTCACCGTCTTTATCTCCAAACCAACGATATCAATCGTACATAAGTTTTTTTTAAAAACCCATTGGGGATCGAACTAGAGTCTCTTCACCCGAATTCCTATTACCCAATCACTCGGCTATAGTGACTATATATGTGTTATTTACCTTAAAGCATTATTCCATTACTAGGGGTCTATAGACAAGGGTCTAGATAGTTGAGTCGCCTCACTCCTATAATATATAGTATAGACAATGAGAAGCATACAAAATAAAAACTAAATCTAATGTTCTAAACTCATGTATATAATATTGTTTGGTGTATATCTGTTTGCGCGTATAGTTTATTCTTGATTTGAAACGCAGTTTTAATTGTTACAATTAAATATCGTACTTAACCGTACGTATCTACGTTTTCAGTATTAGTACGTAAGGTGATTTATTTTTTTTTCGTATCAGAAAAACATATTCAAAAAGTGGGGTGGTCAGAATTTCGTGTCAAGAGACCCGAGTTCGATCTCCAGGTGGCAGGCTCGTACCAATGGGTTTTTCAATAAACTTACGTGCGAATTATATCGTTGGCTTGGACATAAAGACGGCGACGGGCTCACCACCTGTCACGTTGTCCCGAGAATGGCTCGAAGGGACTTAATTGTCTAGCCTGGACCTCTGTATATTAGGAATTGCGTGAAGACATTTATTTATTTATTTAAAAAACGTATTTATAGACGGCGACGGGCTCACCACCTGTCACGTTGTCCCGAAAATATCTTCGGTGGAAGGTGGGTCGAAGGGAATTAATTGTCTAGACTCGACCTCTGTCTACCCCTGTATTGGGAATTGCGTGAAGATAATAATAATAATAATATAAAAAACGTATTTCGATTTAATAGTCAACTTAGCGTTATTGTATTGAAAACATCTCGCAAATAAAAAAAACTAAGGTGTTCTAGAAACATTTGAATCAGAAACACGACGAAATCGAATCGTCCTCTCCACTCCAATACCTAGTAGTAAAGGAGCACAAGGTCAGCGCGGGATCTAGGTCGTTAGACCAGCGTTTTGGTACCTAACTAGCTCGCTCTATCTAGGTTATAAACATTATACGCTGATGCGATCGCTTTTGTTTTTGGTGATTGTCGGATTACGTAATAGTTTTCGATTATTAAAACGCGCGTGATGTAGATATTAATCGTTGTTCGTGCTGTAAAAATGTCGTTGTTACGTAAATAATTCTTTAAACGCTAATTTTCAATTTGAAATGATAATTTTCTGTTTCTTTGCCACGATTTGTAATACTTTAACAGATGTAAGGGTCGTACTAAAGAGGTAATTATTTTTTTAAAACTTATGTACGATTTATATCGTTGGTTTGAACATAAAGATGACGTTAGGCTCATTTTATCTCAAAAAATGCCTTCGGTGAGAGGTGGGTCGAAAGAACTTTATTGCCAAGACCTCTCGGTAACCCTGTATTGGGAAAGACGTAAAGATATTTATATTCCTAGTGTATATGGTATGTAAAAATTAAAAGGAAAATATTTTTTTATTAAAAATTTATCTCTGTGATACATTTTAAGTTCTCATCCAGCGCTTAGCATAAGTACTACAATTAAAATTTATCGGTGATAGGCACGCACATGTAAAGTTGTCCCAAATAGTCCTCCGTAGAAGGTGGTTCAGATGAACCTAATTGTCTAGACCTGTTATCTCTTATCCGTTTTAGTATTGGGAATACGCGTAAAAAATATAATTAATTAATTATAATTAATAATCTCCTAATAACTGATTTATTTTTAGTCACAATAGCCGAGTGGTTGGGTGATCCGGATTTTGTGTCAGGAGACCCTAGTTCGAGCCCCAAGTGGCAGGCTCGTACCACTGGGTTTTTCAAAAACTTATGTATGAATTATATCGTTGGCTTGGACATAAAGACGGCGACGGGCTCACCACCTGTCACGTTGTCCCGAGAATGGCTCGAATGAACTTAATTGTCTAGCCTGGACCTCTGTATATTAGGAATTGCGTGAAGACATTTATTTATTTATTTAAAAAACGTATTTATAGACGGCGACGGGCTCACCACCTGTCACGTTGTCCCGAAAATATCTTCGGTGGAAGGTGGGTCGAAGGGAATTAATTGTCTAGACTCGACCTCTGTCTTCCCCTGTATTGGGAATTGCGTGAAGATAATAATAATAATAATATAAAAAACGTATTTCGATTTAATAGTCAACTTAGCGTTATTGTATTGAAAACATCTCGCAAATAAAAAAACTAAGGTGTTCTAGAAACATTTGAATCAGAAACACGACGAAATCGAATCGTCCTCTCCACTCCAATACCTAGTAGTAAAGGAGCACAAGGTCAGCGCGGGATCTAGGTCGTTAGACCAGCGTTTTGGTACCTAACTAGCTCGCTCTATCTAGGTTATAAACATTATACGCTGATGCGATCGCTTTTGTTTTTGGTGATTGTCGGATTACGTAATAGTTTTCGATTATTAAAAACGCGCGTGATGTAGATATTAATCGTTGTTCGTGCTGTAAAAATGTCGTTGTTACGTAAATAATTCTTTAAACGCTAATTTTCAATTTGAAATGATAATTTTCTGTTTCTTTGCCACGATTTGTAATACTTTAACAGATGTAAGGGTCGTACTAAAGAGGTAATTATTTTTTTAAAACTTATGTACGATTTATATCGTTGGTTTGAACATAAAGATGACGTTAGGCTCATTTTATCTCAAAAAATGCCTTCGGTGAGAGGTGGGTCGAAAGAACTTTATTGCCAAGACCTCTCGGTAACCCTGTATTGGGAAAGACGTAAAGATATTTATATTCCTAGTGTATATGGTAAGTAAAAAATTAAAAGGAAAATATTTTTTTTTTTATTAAAAATTTATCTCTGTGATACATTTTAAGTTCTCATCCAGCGCTTAGCATAAGTACTACAATTAAAATTTATCGGTGATAGGCACGCACATGTAAAGTTGTCCCAAATAGTCCTCCGTAGAAGGTGGTTCAGATGAACCTAATTGTCTAGACCTGTTATCTCTTATCCGTTTTAGTATTGGGAATACGCGTAAAAAATATAATTAATTAATTATAATTAATAATCTCCTAATAACTGATTTATTTTTAGTCACAATAGCCGAGTGGTTGGGTGATCCGGATTTTGTGTCAGGAGACCCTAGTTCGAGCCCCAAGTGGCAGGCTCGTACCACTGGGTTTTTTCAAAAACTTATGTATGAATTATATCGAGGGCTTGGACATTAAGACGGTGACGGGCTCACCACCTGTCACATTGTCCCGAAAACATCTCCGGTGGAAGGTGGCTCAAAGGGACTTAATTGTCTAAACTAGTGAAGATATTTATTTATTTTATTCTTATTTAAATGAAATCTTGATTATAACGTATCATGTCGTATACACGTAAACCGCAGAGGCAAAAACTACACTAAGCCCGAAGCTTAGTCTGTAATCACGCGAACCGATTATTCGGGTGGCGCAGCAAAGGTTTATTCGCGAATTATGACTATTATTCGAATAATTGAAGTTCCTATTTGTACAGGTAACGATGGAAAAATGTAGGTTGATTTCAACAAATTAAATATTTATTTACCTTAACGAAATTGCATGATACGGAACAAACAAGCTTACTTACTTACGGAAAACTCTTTTTGGACCTCGAAAGGACTTAATTGTTTAGACCTAGGTCTACCCCTGTATTGGGAATGGCGTGAAGATATTACTGACGTAGAAAGAGGCCAATATGGGTAAAGCCTTGAAAATGTCAATTATTTTCGACACAGAGGGTTCTCCATATCGAAGGATACCTCAAAAAACAAACCGGTGGCTTAAACGAACCTGGTGTTTATGGTTCTTTAGCAACACAGGATAGGTTTGTTTTAAGTTTAGTTTGAAAAGAAATTAAAAAAAAAAATATTAAAAAAAAAAATGATAGGCTCACCACTTGCCACGTTGTATTACATATTTATAATACAACGTGGCAAGTGGTGAGCCTATCATGGCGACTGTCTGCTATGACCCAGCGTCCAAGTGCGTAAGTATCAATTTTAATTTCTTTTCAAACTAAACTTAAAACAAACCTATCCTGTGTTGCTAAAGAACCATAAACACCAGGTTCGTTTAAGCCACCGGTTTGTTTTTTGAGGTATCTTTCGATATGGAGAACCCTCTGTGTCGAAAATAATTGACATTTTCAAGGCTTTACCCATATTGGCCTCTTTCTACGTCAGTAATATCTTCACGCCATTCCCAATACAGGGGTAGACCTAGGTCTAAACAATTAAGTCCTTTCGACCCACCTTCCACCGAAGACATTTTTTGGGACAACGTGACAGGTGGTGAGCGTGTCGTCGTCTTTATGTCCAAGCCAACGTGACCATCTTAAAGAAAGATTTGAGTGCCTAAATAATATTACCGAATCTAAATAGATAATATTATTTCTTGGAAGAAATCGCTTTTAATAATAATAATAATAATTTATTGCATAAAACATGGTATATACAGATGTTACATTACACCACAATTGAGAGCAAGCATGTTTTGCAACATATATTAATAGCATGCAAAATTTGTGTTTTTTTTTACAGAAAATATGAATTTTTTTAGCGATAAGACCGTCACTATAGTCTTTCTAAATTTTATGTTATATATTTTCTGTGGTTGTATGCAATAAAGCGTATTCTATCTATCTATCTATATCTTTCTAATCGTCTAAAATAGCAAGTTTAAGTACAAAGTTCAATCCTAAATTGATATTCGTTACAATTATTTCCGTTTTTAAAAAAGTTAGTTCGCCCGTTATGACTGTACAAAACGCTTAGTGAAATAACAGTTTTCATATTTTCAACCCCAGTACAGAACTCTGAAACGATGCGCAGCAAAAAAAACAGGCAGTTTTCAATTGCGGACCCACTTACGGCGCGAGGTAAACGAACGACGCAACGCCGACGTTGTTTTTCGTCGCACCTCGTCGTTTTTCGTCATTCCTAGTCGATTTTCGTCGTTTTTTGTGTCCGCGCTCGCCGCCCGTCCGACGTTTTGTTTTCCACGAATTTCACCCGGTCTGCGATTCACTAAAAACGTGTCATTGAACAGTAAATGGAATAGAGTGGATTATGTAATTTATTTGTTGTTTTACATGTTGCTCATGTTTTCTCATTGAAGGGTTCTCACTTGATTGGGTATTGATGTAATCGACGTTAGAGTATGTTATCACTTTGTTTTCCAATATAGAATAACACACCCTTCGTCAAACATACCATACTAGAAACTTAGCTGGTGTCTGAAATACAAGATATATTTTTCTAAGATTGCACATTGATTGTTTCAAACAATTTTTAATTTTCAACAAAGTTTTATTTTTCAACAAATCCACTACAGTGAGGCAATTTATACTTGCAAGTTATACATGCAGTGACTTATCCAAACAATAGTTAACATATTAAACAAACTAATGCCTCTCAATTCGCGTTACTATTCAGATCTATTTCTGTTAACTAGTTATTACGAGCGATCGACGGACATCGTACGGAGTCGATACAGCTATGACACGAGAACGCGACGATTTCAGTTTGTTCAGCAAAAGTGCATGGGATTTTTTTCGGAAATATTCGCGTATTCAAAACGTTCAATATACTTCTGCAGCAATCATTAAAGCGAAGCTTTTCTGTTCTAGTGTTCTTCACACTTTGCGACGTGAAAGAGTTGCGAAAATGTTTTTTTTATCATTTTCACGCATATTCCAAGACTGGGGTAGTCAGCGACCTACATTTCATAGGAGCTTATTTTGAGACGTGACAGGTGATGAGGCTGTTGCCTTATTATTGTTCCTCAAAACACTTACTCCGGCGTTACTTTGCGGAAATTCATTATTATAAATTTAGAAGTCACGATAGGCGAGTGGTTGGTAGGTCTGAATTCGAGTCAAGAGACCCGAGTTCGATCCCCAGGTGGCAAGCTTGTACCAATGGGTTTTTTCAAAAACTTATGTACGTTCGTTGGCTTGGATATTCAGACGGCGCAGGTCTCAACTTTGTTGTCCCAAAAAAAATCTTAGTTGGAAGATGGGTCGAAACGATTTGATAGTCAAAGACCTCAGCCTACCCCTGTATTGGTAATGGCGTTAAGATATTTTAATTAACAATAACTAAAATAATTACATTGCTCGCATGCAAAAAGGCAGTTCTAACAGTGGTTGAGCCACGCATCAGCTTTTGTATTTGCATGAATGGGCCGGCTCGACCGGGGAAGTACCACGACCTCACAGAATACCGGCGTGAAGTAGAAGTCTAACAAACTTCTGCGTTTCGTCTGGTGAGTTCAGGTAACCGGAGGCCCACACACCCCCCCTCCCCCAATTCTGGGGGGGGGGGGGCACTCTAAGGTTGGCAACGCATTTGCTATGCCTCTGGTATTGCGAGTGTTCATGGTTCATCACTAACCATCACGTGAGCCACCTGCTCGTTTGCCTCCCTTTTCTATAAAAAAGGCATATGTTACCTGGTTCGAATTTTTCTTGAAGTGTGTGCATTCATCTGTGGGAAGGAGGCCGGTGCACATTTTCTCTTCTGACCAGGCAACATATGCCTTTAATTTTTTGCATGCGGAGTGGTGCAATTTAATTATTTAATAACAACTTTATAAAGTATCCATAACAGATGTTTGTGCTTAGCGGGGTTCGAAGCATAAACCTTTGCTTCGAAGGTCGGGTCACTACAAGCTTTTCAATCTAATGATTGGTTTTCCCTACTATTCTAGCCCACTACCCTACTATTCCGGCTAGTGATACTGCAAATCTGTACGTCTGTGTATATACATGTATTAATGTCACCGGATTCATGCATTTCCAAAGGGTTTCCGGTTATATCAATAAGAATTTTTCCTTAATTAATTTCAGTTGAACGGCTCGTTAATGTAGAGTCATAAGTTCAAGGTCCCGGTGAAAAGTCTAGTTAAGCATCAGTAGCCTAATGATTTAAATAGTGGACTGCGAAATGACATCACACTTGTTAAACAATTTTAATGGTTAACAGGAATAACATTAAACATTACTAAAGCCTTCAAAAAGAAAAAAATATGTTGTATTTATTATTATGTCTCTGCCACTATAACTTATTTTTTCTCCGCTCTCCATGGAATTGTTTTAGGGAATGTTACGTTGCTATTTAAGAAAAAAAAATTGTACAAACAGTCTACAAAAAAAGTTCAAGTGTTTACTCATCGACCAGTTCATCCGAGCAACAGAAAAACAAATAACTCAAATTGGCAACCCTATGCCAGACGTTTATTTAAACGTCATGCCACAACCCGTGTCTCATATTTACCGAGTCGTTCCATTCGGAGGTTTTTTTTTTCTCCAACCCCCCTTTTTGGGAAACTACACCGTTTAACTCTCCCTACTGCGAAATTGCACTATCCGTAATTATCCCTTAAAACGGACGAAATTCTCGTCCCGCTGGAAAAAAAGTATGAAGGCTGCCTAAATGGTATTCTTATATACTCGTACGAGAGCATTTATTCACGTGTGTGTATGTTGCTATTGTTGTGATGGTGGAGAAGAAAGGACAGATGTAAACCTAATAAATATGTTGCGAATAAATCAATAACAGTAAATAAATATAAATATCTTCACGCAATCCCCAATACAGGGGTAGACAGAGGTTTAGTCTAGACAATTTAATCCCTTCGACCCACCTTCCACCGAAGATATTTTCGGGACAACGTGACATCACCTTCTTTATGTCCAAGCCAACGATATGAATCGTACATAGGTTTTGAAAAAACGCATTGGTACGAGCCTGCCACTTGGGGATCGAACTCGGGTCTCTCGACTCAAAATCCCGGCCACCGAACCACTCGGCTATCGTGCCTTTATTTGAAAAAATCCAAAATGGCATCGGTTGGAGATTCTTGATTGCTTACTTCTTAAGCAAAAGTAAAAATATTCAAGTGAACATGGATTTACAAAAATGTATGTATATGAAAATAATTTTTTATTTATATATTTTTAGTAAATCTAGTTATTCGGTGGAAGGTGGATCTAAGGGACTTAATTGTCTAGACTAGACCTCTGTCTATCCCTGTATTAGGAATTGCGTGAAGATATTTTTTATTTATTTATGAATAGTCTTGGTTAGAACCACACAACAACCCATTTTGTTTTACCAATTCGCAGTTTAACAATTGTCGTATGCTGGTTTTAAAAGTAAACAGAGCCATTATGTACTAGCAGAGGAATTATTTTTATTTTATTTTAAAGATTACATGTAATGTTAATTTATTCTTATTGCTAGGCATACCATTGAGTTGGTCGTTGGTGGCTGGCGTCTTAGTGTTTAATTACATGATACGTCGGCTATCATTCGACTACAGAAGCACGTCGAGTGCTCCTAGTGATACGAAAGTATCTACAACTTTGCTACCAAAGTCGAGTGCGAGGGTGCACTCTGTATATGATAGCCATCTTGATGCTTACGGATATACGCTGTCATGCGTCTTGTAACGGTAAAGGCAGTGCATCGTGTGGTTCTAGTCGATGGAGGTTTTAGGTGTTGTCGGCTGTAGATGCAGGGAAGACATAAGTATAAAATCATCACACCTGCCTGCCTGCCATTGTGTGTTATTGACTCGATATTCCGACCACCCAACCATTCGGCTATCGTGACATTCTTTAAAATAAAATAAAAATAATACCTCTGCTCGTATATATTGGCTCTCTATACTTTTGAAACCAGAATACGACAACTGTTACACTGCGATTTGTTAAAAAAAAATTGGTTGTTGTGTGGTTCTAACCAAGACTATTCATAGGCTGAGAAATATGCTACCGTCTTCATCAGTTAGTTCATCGATTACTTTTCAATGTCTCCAAGTGCCGTAAAAAGGTTTATTCAATTTCGTGGGATCCCAACCGACGACATCTGCTGTATTATGGCAACGCCCTTACCTCCGGACCCACTGTGTCTCACGCCCATCATGTGAAATTTTAAATGTCTCTTTTTCTAATGCCAATTCCTTTTACCTTTTTTTTTCTCTCTTTTAAAAATCAACAAAAACACATCATAAAGAGGACTCACTTTCATTTTACTTAAAACTTTCTCAATTTAGGTGAACTACGTATTAAATTTAAAGATTGTTAAGAAAAAAAAACTAAAAAGAACCTTTCACTAAACGCATGGATCACGCTTCTCCTATTACGTTATAAAATTCATAGGGATTATGCGGCAGACAGTTAGCCATTTAAGTTTCGGTTCGATTCCGTGTAATCTGGCAGATTTCGCCGACAGACTCTCACCGACGCCTGCTTGCATATCCGACTGGTACGGACAGACAATTCATTCTTAATCTATTAAAGTGTCGTATACTTTCATACTAAACGACTAAAATACTGTAATAACCTAACGAACGAAGAATGTGATGTTCCAATATCACTTAAAGTACGTACCAGCGCATTTCTAAAATTAAATGAATGAATGATATTTTATTTCCTATATATAAAGATATGTGAACAGTACCAACATTTAAAGATGTATACACAATCATATAACTATACAATTTATTAGGGACTTTAAAATTCATAAACATTAAACAATTTTTACTCGTACCCATAGTCACATTTTCCTAAATAAACTTCGGTGAAATGTGGATCTAAAGGATTTAACAGTCTAGACCTCCGTCTACCCTATTATTTGGATAAAGCGTCAATATAAATAAATTATTTTTAAGTAGTATATCGCGTTTTTTTTGTGGTTTATTTGCAAGAATATACCACCCTTTCATCTCGCTGATGTCGTAAGAGGCGTCTGAGGGAAAAGCCTTGCAAATGGCAATGGCTATCGGCAGATGGCGAGAAAGCTACTATTGACTTAAAAATTACTTTAAAAAATGCCGGACTGAAGTTAAACATATTGGTGTCGGGCAGAAGCGTCGAAGGTCTAGCTAGTATCTAATTCTGCGATCGCCAATCCGCTTGTGAAGTGTGGCGAGAATTGCATGACCTCCTTACGGGAGAGGTTAGAGGTCTTTTAGTGGATTTAAACATGCCGTTAAATAAATAAGTATCGTCTTTTAATTTCACTGTTTTAATTTTCAAAGGACGTCAATCAAAAATTAAGTTTTGAGTAATTGTAGGTCAAAAGTCAGTAGTTTTACTTAGCAATACGCATAGCCCTGAAAGGAATTCGGTCTTTTACGCCTGTCGAATAGAGATAGCCTCATTTTTTTAAGTATAAGAATCATGAAATTTTTATTACAAAATTAAATGTTTAATCTGGAAAGTTTTCGGGAGGCCTTTGTTCACCAGCGGACTCTTGATATGCTGTAAAGAAGAAGAAGAAGAACGTCTTCTTCTAAAGTCACATAAAAATCTTTAATATTTAAATGAAATAAAATGAAAATGATTCCACGGACCGTACATAGTTTCCGTAGCCCCGTTCTCGTAGCTGTCGCGTCGTGAATTTGACGCTCTCAATACAACTCCCGCGTGCTTAGGTTTAGCTTTTGAAGTGTTCCGGATTGTGCGGCGTTCGATACACTTTTTCAGTCATCCACGGCTCACGCTTCTGACGCTACATTCTATTGCAGACGTGGTGTTATAAATGTTTGTTTTTTATAAATAAATATATTCTACACCTATAAATATATTAAAATCTGTGTTTAGTCGCTAATAGTCACAATTGCCCGATGGTTGGGTGATCGGAATTCCGAGTCAGGAGACCCGAGTTCGATCCTCAAGTGGCCGTGGGTTTTTCTAAAAACTTATGTACGAATTATATCGTTGGCTTGGTCATACAGACAGCGATGGGCTCACCAACGGTCACGTTGTCTCGAAAATATCTTCGGTGGAAGGTGGGTCAAAGGGACTTAATTTTCTAGACTAGACCTCTGTCTACAAAAATTTTATCAAAATCGGTTAAGCGGTTTTTACATGAAATATCTTCACGCAATTCCCAATACAGAGGATTGGGAATTGCGTGAAGATATTATATTTTTTTAATCACTCTCTGTCTTTAATGATTTCATGTACAAATCGCTTAACCGATTTTGATTAAATTTTTGTATGTAGTTTAGAAATCTTTTTAATCCTGGGGAGAGGATATAGCAGATTTTTTATACCGGAAATAAGTCAGTTTCCTCGTTGTTAATTTTCTACGCAGGAGATTAGGAGAATAGAGGCCTATATAACAGATAGTGGACTTTTATAAGGTCTTAATATTTTTTTTTGTTTATTAATGTGAGCAACATCATTGCTCAGATCCCAAAGTAGCTGAAGCTGTGTTATGGAATCAGAAACAACAAGGTCGCCACAAGCACCCAGAAAAGGTTTTTAGAAAGTGATTTTCTGCATTTATCCCACCCAGGAATCGAACACGGGACCTCTGAGCTGGCGACATCTTAAAAAACATTGTGTATAAATATATATAAATTAATTTTACATTCCGGTTAAATTTACCTGCCCCTAGTGTTTGAACCATAGCTATTATTACAGTCCTTTAGTATTTTTTTCCTAACAAACGTCACGCGTTTATTCCACCTAGTGCATTATGAATAAAGTGGACGAGGATGAACATTTAAATACAGTGGAAGCGGAACTTTAATTTCCTAACGCCTAACAAATCGTGACACACGTACTGACAACAATACGATATACATTATATTATTTAAATTATTAGCGGCGGCGTTTGTTCTGCAAATCAAGTTATAGAGAACAAACTTACTTATAATAATGATTAGCGAGAAATGAGATATATAGCGGAATGGTTATTTTTATTTATTGTGTACAAAAAGAAAAAGTTATAAGGTAAATAGAAAAAATAACTAGACAATTAAGTCCTTTCGACCCACCTTTCAGCGAAGACATCTTTTGAAACAACATAACAGATGGTGAGCCTATCGCTGTCTTTGTGTCCAAGTCAACAATGTAAATTGTATATATGTTTTGAAAAACCCCATTAGTACGAACCTACCATCTGGGTATCAAACCTGGGTCTTTTAATTCAAATTCAGATCACCCAAGCACCCGGCTATTGAGATTTCTATAATTTATCTAATTTACAACAATTCTTTAATACAATGTAAACCTGCATGTCATCTTGGAAACCTTAGAAGGGAGCTTTGGAAAGTTAAATATCATGGTATGGTATATAGAGCAATTTTCTCCAATCACTTATAGCCGTAGCGCCGTTTTAGGATAAAATAACGACTATCGTCATCTCAGCTTATCAATAGTCCATTGCTGAACAGCTGAGCTATCTGCATCCATCGAATCAACCCATACCTGTTGGTAATTAAATCTTTTGGGAGTTCGTTTCACACTGAGTTTGCTTACTACTGTACTGTATTTTATTAATGTAGAATTTATTCTCCCGTGATTTGCTTGCCAATTTAGCGAGCTTATACTAATAGGTTTTTAAAAAATGATGTATATTGATGGTTTGGACATCAAAGACAGCGATAAGCTCACCTCCAGTTACGTTGTCCCAAAAAAGTCTTCGGTGAAAGGTGAGTTAAAAGACGTTAATTGTATAGACGTCTGTCTTTCTACCTCATTATTGGGAATGGCGTGAAGATAAGATTACCCAATAAATCGGCTGTAGTCATTTTTAACAAAAATAAATAAATTTTACTGTCTATTCATTACAGCCGAATTAAGAGATCAAAGAAAGCGGTCCTGTGGCAGTGTATCTTTCTACTCGATGCAACATTTCTTTTAAACATCTTAACGCATATTTTCAATACTGGGGTTAGCAGAGATCTATCCGATTAAGTTCTTCTGACCCGCCTTTCATCGAAGACTGTTAGGCCAACGGTACAATATACTTACAAAGATATATATTTACATAGATAAATATCATATTTACACATAAAAATCAAAGTTATATCCAGTATAAACATTTATATTCTCTCATCAACCTTTAGCTTCGAAGTTTCACTACCAACTAGGCTATCGTATTTAAACATTTAAAAAAAGGAAACTAATTTTCAACTGGGCCTGTAGGTAGTTTTTACATCTATAAAAATATCTTCACGCCAGTCCCAGTACAGGGGTAGCCAGAGGACTAGTCTAGACAGTTTTGTCCCTTTGACCCACCTTCCACCGAAATTTTTTCGGGACAACGTGTAAGGTGGTGAGTCCGTCGCCGTCTTTATGTCTAAGCCAACGATATAATTCGTACATAAGTTTTGAAAAACCCATTGGCACGAGGCTGCCACCGAATGTCGAACTCGGGTCTCTTTATTTGAAATTCCGACCACCCAACCACTTGGCTATCATGACTTCTTGGCATCTATGGTAACTATGATATCGCATGCGTTCTGTGCGGACGGACAATTTGCCGTTTGCAGTTGCGGGAAAGCAACTTCGCTCGTCGATGTACACCGCCTTTCACCGGATGCGTTTGGACGGCGGCAATTATTTATCATTTATGTTAAAGAATATATGCGTTATGGTTTAAAATGTCAATTTTCATAAAACTTTTAATAAAATACCTTTTTGTATAAACAATGTCATAAATGAAAAAAAAATATCTTCACGCCATTCTCAATACTGGGGCAGACAGAGGTCTTGGCGATGCAGTCTTTTCGACCCACCTTTCACCGAGAACATTTTGAGACAATGTGAAAGGTTTAGCTTGTTTAAATAAATATAAATATCTAGTCTAGGAGACTTAGTCTAGACAATTAAGTCCCTTTGACCCACCTACCACCGAATATATTTGCGGGACAACGTGACAGGTGGTGAGCCCGTCGCCGTCATAAGCATTTGGGCTTATTTTCACTGTAACTTAAAGAACAATTTTATTTTAAAACGTATGAACCTTGATATTATGTATGTCATTTTATAGCTTACGTAAATAATTATCTGCATCGAATTGATTCATTAGACTTATGAGATCTTTTTAGTTTATAAAATTCTCGTGTCGTTAGACCAATTTTCATGAAAGTTTGCTGAAAACCAAAAAAACAGCATTCAAAAATACATATAGTCCCAAATTTTCACTCTTCTATCATATTCACTCTCTATTTTTATAGCCATATTAAGCATTTAAGTGGCAAAATAACGTTTGCGGGGTCAGCTAGTTTTGATTATAATAAGAGGCTGATTACACGAATAAGAGGTTTATTCATAAATAACTAAACGTTGAATAATCCTTGCGTTATGAAGGTACCATCGTACGCCAACCAAGCTTAGTACTGGATGCTAGATTTTCTAACAGCTACTGACCTTAATTGCTAGTTAAATACATTTAAATGTTCATGCTTAACTTCTATAAATCGATAGTAAACTTTTATGTGTACAACTATATCTTCACGCCATTACCAATACAGGGGTAAACAGGTCTAGGTAAATCTTTTGGCCCTCCTTCCACCAAAGACTTTTTTTGGAACAACGTGACAGGTTGTGAGTCCGTCGCCGTCTTTATGTCCAAGCCAACGATATAAATCGTACACAGTTTTTTTTTTTTGGAAAAAAACCCATTGGTACGAGCCATGAGGGTCGAACTCGGGTCTCTTTATTCGAATTCCGATCTTCTTACCATTCGGCTTTTAACAGAACAGAAAATATAAAACTTCCAAAGCTGTCGGGTTTATTACAAATAAAGTATTATTTACTCAAAAAATATATGCAAACTCTTTGAGAGAGTTTCAATTAAAAAAATAAAAGTCGCGCCAAATTAACGCTAAAATATGTACCTTTTTTACTTTGGATTAGTTGATTGTATTTAATTATTCAATCTTGCAGCGTCTATGGTGCGAGGTGCCTTTGTCAATTTGCTTGCCAAGCATGGCGATTATGGCAACGGTTATGGGACAGGCGTATATCCTACAGGGAACTTTTAGAAGCACTTATGATGACTTAAGAGTATGTCATCCGCTACTATTTCAATACATTCAACTTGAATATTTGTTATAAGTTGATAAGTATTGTAAATATTCACATAATTTTGTTTCTGTAATAAAATATTTATGCAAAAATTCAAATTATTTCTTCTAATTGAATGAAGCTTCAATAGCCTAATCAAGAACAGTTACCTCATTACTTGACTGCGCGGGATAATTTCTAATAATTTAAAGGAATTAGATTTATCGACCAAAAAGATTCTTATAATGACTAAATAGATATATGCGTTAATTGTTTATGTAATGTAGAAGGTGGGCTTATAAAAGTGTGAACGCAAACTAGCAAAATTCTCATGTCATAGAATAAAAATATTATTAAAATACACATTTAACTTGCTCAGATAAAGCGAAATGAACTATGTATTGATAAATTAGCTTCAGATTATTTTTTAAAAGGAATACTAGTAATGTCAAATAACATTACTGGCATTCCTGTTAACGAGTCCTCGCATAAGCTACGACAATTGTGTCTGGAGCGGTTCACGACAATAGTCGAATGGCGGGCCCGAACCTATGTTTCACAGTTAGCACTTTAAGTCATTGATTAGGCTATTGTTGCTTCCAACAAAGAATTAATGGACACAATCCAATAACTCACATGGTCGCCATTACAAACGTGATTATACCATATTCGTGGACCGGATATTGTCCCAAACCAAAGCAAACAGGAGGAAATCTATCGACCGGTAACGTACGAAGCAAGGTAAATCACATTACCAAATGCAGGGGACGCTTCTGGGCCTCGGTAATTGTTTTAACTGTCAAAGCACAGGATACAGGGGACATTCAAAATTAAGCATACATATATCTATGTCGAAAAGATGAATAAAAGAGAAGAGAAATAAAATACAACTGAACTCTGGCTCTTTTTTAGTAAATAAGTATTGTAAATATTAACATCATTTTGTTTCTGTAAAAAAACTATTTATTAAAAAAAACTCTAGCCTGTTAGAATATGCAACCTTCTTTGCGTGAGTGTCGTAAATTTCTAAATTTTAATTTTCAAGGCATTTGAAAATTTTATTTGACTGGCAGAGAATGCCTACAAGATATTAAGTCTGCCCTTTGTTATCTTTATTGTTAAGGGTAAGCAATAAAGTTTAAATAAAAAAAATTAAAATGGCTACTTATAATATAACGATAATTGAACTAACCATCTCGAAAGATAAGCAGACGAAAAAAAAAATATCTTCACGCAATTCCCAATACAGGGGTAGACAGAGGTCAAGTCTAGACAATTAAGTCCCTTTGACCCACCTTCCACCGAAGATATTTTCGGGACAACGTGACAGGTGGTGAGCCCGAAGCAGACGAACGGCAGCGTATATGACATGAAGTTTGTGCTGGGATCGTCAAACGTGATGATTATATCATATTTCGGATCTCTCAAACGGAAACTATTCATATTTCTAGGATAAAAAGGAGTGTATGTTCTATATTTGATTCGGTGCCAAATTTCATACAGATCTGTACAACAGTTTTCGCGCGATTGAGTAACAACATACATCAAAACTTTCCTATTTATAATATATAAATTAAGATTATGTTAAACATTAAAACCGGTTAGTACCCACTGTAAAATAAGTTAATTTAAATACAGAAAAAATTATGTTAATATTTACAATAATTATTAACTAAAAACTATTATAATCGCAGAGTCCTACTCCTCGTGGCATGGTACCAAGAAGGCTGGCTGCATTTCCACGTTGAATGGCTCGACTTAACCGTTGAGCGGGAAAAGAACTAGCCCTCTTGTCACCAGCGGCAACGATAAGTCGCGGATACAATTCATTTAGAAACTGCATCGCGCGGGAACCCCACGGACCGATTGTCTCTACGGCAAATGGAACAAATATATAGTATCCTTTCAAAGACTCATATTTACGCCATTTACCCGATTCAGCTGCCTCTGATGCCGCCCCGGCCCTTATCGAAGTACCCTTGATATGAGAGGCCGCTAATGTATCGACGCAAGTTGCGTCCCACACAAGAGCTTTGCCTCTCTCCCAAGGGACTAAAGTCAAGCCGTCGGGTCTCTTACCATCCTCCCTAAATATTCCACAAGGCTCTAAAACCGATGGAATATTTATGGAAACAAGAGCCCTTCGGATGATTTCATTCAAGGAACCGTGACGAGATAGTCTGCCGGCACTTTTTTTGGCATGAAAGTCCGTGGAGGCCTAACTCGTCGACGTCGCTGCCACAAGGACATCGATGTGGTTGACAAATCGATGCTCCCAATCGTATTCCAACAGCTTTACGTAAACTTTCGTTATCTAGTAATGTACCAA
Organism: Sericinus montela; assembly: GCA_029286605.1. Lineage (NCBI taxonomy): Eukaryota > Metazoa > Arthropoda > Insecta > Lepidoptera > Papilionidae > Sericinus > Sericinus montela. The sequence goes on along the minus strand of JAGSMR010000030.1, from coordinate 3,407,313 downwards.
GGTTACTTGATGGTAAAGCATGTAGCCAGTAACTGGATTCCTTTCTCGAAACACCTAGAAAGAGGGCACGGTCTCTGTCACAGTGAAAATTGTTCAGTAATCATTTCTGCACATTCTGAACCAACGGGATATCCCACCGTTTTTGTGAGTTAGGTTCCAGTAGAATATCCTCGCCGGGACAAAGACGTAACCATGCTTCTCTTGCCTCATTAGCAAAGGTCAAGTCCAAATCATTCTTAAGAATTTTACGTGACAAATCATGAACACTGTGTACGGAGGCAAGGAAAGCCGGCAGCGCAATATTTGAAACCTCTCTTATACCGATACCTCCAAATCTAACAGCTAGCTTGAGTCCAGCTAGATGAGACTAAAGATAAATTTAGAATTTTTTCCAAAGCTATTTTGAGATTAAGGTCAATTTGTTTTAAAAAATTCCATGCTGGACTCGAGCGGAGTAAATAAGTAAATTTAGGAACAAGAACGCAATATTTTAAAATAGTAAGCGCTATATGAGAATTTAGAATATACAGTTTATTAACATGTTCTAAAAATTGATCAAATTTTACTTTCAAAAGAGGTTTCATACTCTCTATAAATAACGGCGCTCCAAGGAGGTAAAGAGAATCCGCCTCAGTTACTTTAATGCCATGAGATATATTGTTAAAATTTTGAAACAAACTGTGTCTATGAGAAGACAAACGGTCAGGAATGAAAAGTTCACATTTAGTATTATTTAATTCAAGGCCAATGTTTTTAAAATTTTGAATAATTTTTTGAAGGTCATATTGCACGTCATCTGACTTTCCTCCTAGGGTTCCGTCATCTAGTTGAAATCCAAACATTGAGTTTGGATTTCAACTTTGAAATAATCGGTTGAATTCCCAAACTAAACAATGCTGAGCCCAGTGGATCACCCTGCTGAACTCCGACGGCTGAGTCAATTAAATTATTTTCGTAAAATAAATTAGAGTTTTGACTGTAACATTACCAAACGTAATGGTAAATTTCCGGGGTATGTTTCGCAACCTCCTTCAGCAGGGTTGATCTGTCGAGGGAGTTAAAGGCATTCCTAAGGTCAACTTTCAAGAGAACATCTGTTTGACAATTCGTTAAAAAAGTACGCACTGAATGTACAGCTGCCTCACAACCTCCTCTGCAACTGAAGCCTAACTGAATAGGCTGAAATTTTGACTTTAGGTCGGAGGTTATGTGCCTACATGCTAATTTAAAAGTTAAACGTCTAAAAGTGGAACCAACAGCTATAGGGCGGATACCATTATCTTTTTTTTTAAAGGCACATAACCTTGCTCCATATATGATTTTAACAAAATTGGGATTTACATTACCAGAAAGCATAAAATTACTTAATTTTGTTATGTCGCCCAAACGAATTCGGCCGGCGTCACCGGCGGACGCGCTTACAAGATCTTTCAGATGTTGAGGCGTAATTCCGTCAATGCCATTGGCAGAGCCATTTGAGAAAGACATAATTGCCTCTAAAGTATTACAACAACGATTTAACACGTAGAATAACGTAGAAAATTATGTGAAAAAGGTGTGAAATCGATCGATCGATTTCCGAATTTGAATTCAGAAATATAGAAAATATTTGTTTTTAAATGTAACAGGACTTCTAAACAAAAATACTTTATGTACATAGAAAGTTTTTAAAGAAATCATTAATAGAAAACAGAAATGTAGAAGAAACAGAAGAAATGTAGAAAAATGTAGAAGAAAAGATTTGTGATAGATGTATTTGAATGTAGGCGGCGTAAGTAATATTAGATTTGTAGATTTTATCAAGATGTCGCTAAAAATGGAAAAAAAATTAGTATTGCCGATATCGGAAATTCAATGGGAACTAGGTAAACATTCTTCACTCTTTTTGTGCTCGATATAAGCGCAACCCCCAGAGCACAACATTCAGCATTAAATCTACTTGTAATTTTAAGCCATAAAAGAATTGACATCAGGATCCTTAATTGTTTTATACATACACAGAATACATTAATAAACTACCAAAGATTGAATCAGGTAACAGATTCAAAACCGATGCATGTTAGGTCAGAGGTCAAGACAGTCTGTTATAACATTTAAATGTGGGATACATTTCACTAAAACTTATTTAGATTGATAGATCGTGAGCTTATCTTAGGACACAAATCACATAAGGTTTGAAAAATCCGTATTGGTATGAACCTTCCACCTGGGTATCGAAATCAAGATCGTCATTTCTTGACATTTGTTATTTAATTATTGGTAGTATTGACAATTATTATAATTTACAGAATCAACTTAATATTATATATTAAAACTTTTTAATATTTTTTATATATTGTAATTAATCTCTTGCGTGCCTCAATAAGGCAGAATGTATAACGCCATAAATATTTTATATAATATTAAGATCTAATGTTACCTACATTCTGGCAAATAAATTATTGATCCATAGATTGATTTATCTTTGACTTCATTCCAATAAAAAAAACATAAATACATTTTAATAAATAGCAGTAAGATACTACTTCTTTAAATATTTCGTTACATATTTATTTACTATCAGAGTTCATTCAACGCATTGTCTATAACAAAGGGATATACAAGTTTAAGCTGGGACCGGCCTGGAGTTTAATCTAATTACGTTAAAAGGCTCACTTACTGTCTGAGCCGACGTATAGAGCAATCAGTAACGTATGCGTTCGGCTTTCAACAGCTTTTTTTTTCCTCTAATTCGTTTAATTGAAATTTGTAAATAACTTATGTTAATAAGTCACAAGAGCCGAGTGGAAGGGTGGTCGGAATTTCAAGTCGGGAGACCCGAGTTCGACCCCAGGCAGACTCGTATCAATGGGTTTTTTCAAAACCTATGTACGATTATATCGTTGGCTTGGACATAAAGACGGCGACGGGCTCACCACCTGTCACGTTGTCCCGAAATATCTTCGGTGGAAGATGGGTCGAAGGGACTTGTAATTAAAAAAAAAGGAAGTGTATAAATTAATATTATAAAAAAAGGGAAGTGTAATTTAAAATTTCAAATAAAGACTACTTAAAACACTATTTAAAATCACCGGCGTCTAATGTAATTTTCCGAAAACTATTGCTTTAATGAATATCATTGTTACATATATTTTTGCTTATTATTCATATGAAAATTGTCTACTACGTTTAAAGATGAATAAGTAAATATTATTTATCAACACGGTCGATTAAAGGAAAGGAACGCCTAAGATTTAGATTCATTAACAATTAGTTAATAAGCTGACTGAAAGCTAAGTTAAAACTTCCTTTATTACATAGCGAATGAAATAAAGTTATATATGTTAAATACTATAAATATTTGGTCCGATTAGATCAGTTCGTCTGACCATTTAAATATATCAATGGATCTAAATAGGAATGTTAGTAAAATAAGGAAAAACAAATTGGATTCAACAAAGAACGCGGCGAGCGGCATAGCTTCCTCATTATAAGCGCGACACCTCATTTAGTCATAAATAAGTGTAAATAAACAACAGCTATCGTGTGTCTGGCAATCTCACATTAATTTCAGATGTTCGTGAAAACGTTTGGCGCGCGTTTCGTCGAAAGCATTCTGTACTGTCAAACAATAGCTCGAGTGTCCTTCCCTGGAGCGGGCGCGGAAATTTTTGTTATCTTTTCGTGTTCCCCGAATGGACTTTAAATTGAGAACACGAATGTGGCGCCGCTAAAATGACGCTTCGATTTAATGTATTGATTTTTCAGTCGTTTTCACTGAAAGTTCTTATGTAACTAAGATAGTAATATTCACGAAAGTGACGGTACTGGGGTAGGCAAAGGTCTGGATAATGAAGTCTTCGACTATTATTGTCTTGTCCTAAATGGCCATTTAGGACAACGTGACAGGTAGTTAACCTATAGCTAAATTAATATCCAAGCTAGATGCATCAAATACATATACATTTATGTATATTTACGTATATATGTAATGCTTGTCATGAAATAACGTAAGTACAGCATTCTTCTGACTGTGCTTTGTGATTATGAGTGGGGAGGTCTGTGTTAAACGGTGATCCCGTAAATTTAATGAATAAGATTTACTCAATACAAGGATTTTCATTACAGTGTCGAAACTAGGATACGCTTTAATCAGACTAGTTGCCACTGGTATGCACTACGACCGCATCTTCGTACTAACGATGGCTGTAATACGCTAGTCTGTAATATTTGGTTTTTGGTATTGGTAATGTGGGTTTTTAACTTGGAGTCAACAGTTTGTAATCAGCTGCGTTAGAGCTGTCTGCTTAACCTTCCGGTTTGTGTGTGTATATTTAATATGTATAATTGTGTCAATCCCCTATACTTGTTATATACAGTTTTTCATTCTCTTGTGATATGATCATGAGTCGATGAAATAAAATTTTTACATGCATTTCTACATGCTTGTGGGATTTTTTAATAAAACAAAGAATGGGTTCACTTATATTACTCACACACCCAATTTATTATTTGATTCGCCAATGTAAAATCGTATACACAATCCAAGCTTCTTCACGATACTTATATATAAAGAAAAGTAGCTCGACTTTATTAGACGTTTCTTTATTAAAGAAATGCCTACGTCTATCTCCTCAATAGATTAAAAGTTCGATTAGACAAACGAAAGAAACTATGTCAGCCGACAGCACACAATGTAAGAAAATTACTGGTGATGACAGATGTATATAAATTTAAATATATACAAATTATTCTAAAAATAAAACTGCTTAAGGATCATAATGTGCCTATTCAACGCCATCTGTAGTAAAAACAATGCGAATGTTCTGACGCCAAGAAATTATGTATTCATCGGGCCTCGACGTAATCATTGAGGGAATGCGTGGAAGGACACTTGCGTAAGCGGCTGACATTATACAAGCAAGATACAAGTTCGATTCATAGATCCTACTAAAATGCTTTATAAACTAGATTTACATATTGGATAATTTTTATGCAGAAATAATTACCAGTTCCTGTCAGTGTGGTTTAATTCTTTACGGTTTTTAGTTTAAGTTTTATTTGAGTGCGCTGAAAGGCTGTCGACTTGATGGTAAGTGGATGCTATTACCCATAACTTCAGCAAATCGTTTCGAAAGAACAAGGTTGCAGATGTATTTTCTACGGAAGACTTAGAATGCCTCCCAGCCCGTGATAACGAGCTCTCTATATTCTTACTCACCTAATCGTAGTAGAGAAGGAGTCCACCAGCTTTCGAGCTATATGATTCGAAGTGCTATGGGTTAGGTGTGGGATTTAAGGCTATTCTGAAGCCGATGGTGACGGAAGGAACACAAACCGGTCTTGAATTAAAATGTTTTCGTGCTATAGATTGGAACGGACCGGTTATGATTTAACGATGACCGATTAATATATCTCATTACAGAACAAAAGCTTAAATAAGTTCAATAAATAAATATCCTAGCGCATATTGCCAATAATGGTCTAGATAATTATGGTTTTCGATACTCCTTTCACCGGAGCCTATTTGGGATAACGTGACAGGCGATGAGCTTAGCGTCATCGTAGTGTCTAAGAAAACGCTACAATTACTCTTTACAGCCTATCAAAAGTCCACTGCTGAACATAGGCCTACCCCAAAAGATTTCCACAAAGAATGATACTAAGCCACCTGCATCAACTTCCTGTAAAGTTGTGCAGGTTAGCTAGACTAGAGAGACTAGCTGCTCTAGCCAGAACGAGGCTGCTACTCGAGAACTTTTCTTCCCCAACGGTTGTCCGTTCTGCGAGCTATGTGGATAAATATTTATATTCATATAAATGTCCATGACTCTAGACATTCATTTTCATTACAACAAATAAGGGGATTGGATGCTGTAAACTTAAGCTTCGAAGGCAGGATCACTACTTACTAGGCTATCAGATCATTAACGTCATCGGTTTGTCAAGATTTCATGTAAATATTTAGAATAAGAAACCAATGTTCAGTAATAGTCTCATCAAATAGATCGAAATGTGTCGTGATTCTTATGCATGTTCAGATTTCCAATTAAATCCATAATTCAATTTATAATATCTTTATTTATACAGATTTTTTTTAAATATGGCTTTATATACCATTATTTAGACATAATTTAAAAAAAATCGCTATTGTCTATAATTTATTGGGTAATTGTGTGAGAGGGTTTGTCATACGTTAAAAGAAAGAAATCTTAAATTACTTATAGATAAATGAAACAGTCCAGCAGAATTTCCCGTGAATTTCGAAAGAGACTAAATGGATTACACAAGGCTACAAAGATAACACTTATCTATATACTCTTCGAATTTAAAACACTATTTAAATACAAAACATTGTCCAAATCGTTACAGTAGTATCCCAAACACAAAAAAATATCTCTGTGTGAGCCATGTGGTAAAAATGCAGCATTTTATTGCCCCTGTTTCGTATTGTATTCCATAATCGCTAGTGATAAGAGCGCATTGTTGTAAAATAGGTTTCGATTTTCGACGTTTCTCGTACGTGACTGATGGATTTTCGTTACTGATTATTTTTTATTTGTAAACGAAATTAGTGTATAATACAATACCAAATACCGTGTTTACTTCCAATAGGCAAAGAAATTGTTTTACTGTCGAATTCTCGAGTAAAGAAAGCAAGTTAAATCGTCATATATATCGGCCTGTAAAATCCACTGCAGGTTATTGGCCTTTCACATAAGAGTGCTATAATCGCCATGCTTGGCAAGCGGATTGGCGATCAAATTTATAGATACCTTATACCTTAGACGCTGCTACCCTTCACCGGTGCTGAATTTCGGTAGTAGAAAAGACTTGCCTCTTAGGCGTCTCTTACGACACTCTCGGAAAGAAATTGGGTGGTATATTCGATGACCTCCGTGGAAGAGTGGCGGAAGCACCGGTTTTCAAGGTGCCGCCATCTCGAGATCTCGGATTCGGTTCTTGGTCGGGTCAATGTAGAAAAACCAGTTTTTCTACATTATCCTTTGTTGCCTTTCTTGTGCCGTTCTCGTGTGTTTGTCCTATGCCTTTGTTGTTTCCGATTCCCATACCATAGGTGCTTTAGCATCTTATATTGAGATCGGAGCTATGTATGTGATGTTGCCCCTATCTATTTAAGTATTTATTATTATTATTCTTACGCCACATCACGGTAATATGTGCGATAAGTGAAAGTTTTTCAATTACTATTATCATTGAATTTTATTACTCGATTTTAAGAAATTAAACCTAAGGGTTGCGACTTCGATTCACGATTAGAGAAAGCAATTGTATGGGGAATTGCATTGAAGTCATGTTTATTTATTGATATGAATATAAATTTATTTATCTATATATCGACGTATGTCTAATGTACCGTACACTAAGACGGCGATAAGGTAATCGCCTGTCACGTTGTCCCAAATAAGCTCTTTTTCTCTTTAAATTGCGTTGCAATGTTCTCGTTAATTTTCTCGCATTTCCCAACACTGGGCAATGCGATGAATATAAAACAGTACGAGTAAGTGTTTATAGTCACTATAGGTTTACTATTAAACGTTAGTGTCTCCGTAACGAGAGCTTGAAGTTTTTACCTATTCAAAAATCGCCCAACGCGCCTAATGAAGTTAAAATCCTATTAATTTAAACACAATGAAGAATAAAACAGCTACGCATGAGCAAGATGGTCCAATGTTACCAGCCACTCAACCAATCAGTCAAAACGCGAATTAGGTACGATGACCTGAGAAAAAATTTTTTATCCGTCTTTTTATTACCCGTCTAACTACAAAGCTTGTTTATTGCAATAATAGCGAATGAACGCATCCGTGAGAACAACGCATGCTCGAATGCATAGTTAAATAACCGCCCAGAGACCGGGAAAACATCGAGAGACAGTGAATTCAATGTAAAGATCAAGACCTTTTATTACGACCCAGCGTAAGAAAATGACAACCGTTTGCGCGCCATTTACGTTACGAGTTCCCAAAATTAGGTGGATCCATGATTAATCAAAAATAACCCTTACACCTTAGGAATAAAAGTCGAGTTAATGTTCTAGTTGCGCTGGATAGGTTTAGAGTAGTTGTAAATGTCAAACCTTAACCTCAAAACCGTGGCGCTTGCGCTACGTCAGCCATTTTAACCGCGTTCGGGGGATTTCGGGTACGATCGGCAACGCTCGATAGCAAATCTAAATTGATCTCCCGCACGTTCTGCTAATCACATTAATTTGATGTTCTTCGTTAAAGTGCGTGTATACAAAAGCTCAAGTTATACTGGTTCTGTTGCAGTCAAATGGGGTGCCATTGAGTAGATAAGACGCCTTGTAACATGAACTATCAAATTGCTGCCGCAACTATGTTCTATTAGAGACCTTGTGGTTGAAATTAGAATCACGAGTTAAGTGTATGATGAAATTTGCATAAGACTTTTCAGTATTTTTTTATAAAGAAATTATAATATTTTATGATACCATCACGATTTTTTTAACATAAAGTTATACTAGACAAATGTTTATAAAATTGTTAATTTTTTAATAGATTAGATGGCGATACATTTAAGTATTATTTAATACTATTAATTTCCTTTACTGTATTCATGCTCACATAAAAAAATAAAGACTTGACACATAAAGCCAGCTTAATCACTAAAGAAAAAACGACATTTTTACACATACATTTAAAGTATAACACACATAGATAATGCATGCTTTCGCGCGATGTCATTGCTCACATCTATCTATGGAAGGGGAATGTTGTACTGTGACGAAAATTCCACTGGCATGCAATCATGGAGGTATAAATCAACAAACGCACTAATCAAAAATGGACTCTACTATATTTTGATAAGACTGACATTGTAACACGTGTAACCGTAGTTGTGTCTATTCAATTCCAAATTCAAAAATGACTAGTCGGGCCTAATGACAAGGTTAAGTGCATGAAACGCAAAGAAACTGGTTCTAAACATTCGCTCGGCCGCGTAGACAAAAAATAACGTCGGCCATCTTGGCGGTCGGATGATGACTTTTCTTGCTTTTAAATTACTCGCACTGTCTAAAACTATGTGATCTCGAGGATTTACAAATAAATAGATTGTAAGTTTTCTGAAGTCTATGGTCTTGTACAAAATTTTCTTACCAATATTTATACACATTTTTGAAACTATATATTGAATTTGCTGGTATTGCTTTAAGACTCTAAGTCATAAAACGCACGACCTGATTCTAGTGAAGAGTTCAAAGAAAAGATTCCAGTAAAACAGTTTTCAACGAAATAGATATGGGTGTGGGAGGTTTATCGATAAGTAGTTAATGGATACGGAAAATTGGGTCTACAATTCAATTCAATTTCATTTTTTAATGTAGAGACCCTACATTAGAAAATTAAATTCTAGAAAATTAAAGTCTCTCTATGTTCTAATTTCTAATTTAATGTAACAAATAACTTCTGTTAAGACACATCTAGCTTCCACTGTCTTCAATTTTCAAGTCTTCTTATTTGATAAAAATTTTAATTTTTATATAAAATACAATAAATAATACATAAAATATCTTCACGCAATTCCCAATACAGGGATAGACAGAGGTCTAGTCTAGACAATTAAGTCTCTTCGACCCACCTTCCACCGAAGATATTTTCGGGACAACGTGACAGGCGGTGAGCCCGTCGCCGCCTTTATGTCCTAGCCAACGATGAAATTCGTACATAAGTTTTTGAAAAACTCATTGGTACTGCCACCTGGGAATCGAACTCTGGTCTCTCGACTCGAAATTCCGACCACCCAACAACTCGGCTATCGTGACTTTTTAATACTTGTTAACTGAGAATCATTTGTCTTTTCTTTCCTAGAAATCGCTAGGTACCGATCACGATCTATGAGATATATAGATTTATAGGCCATGAGGCCCTGACATAAGAATATATCGGCACATTACTTCCCGTGAGTATCGTAAGAGGTGACAAAAAGTCTTTTTCATAAACCACAAAGAAATGCGATAGTTTTTAACTTATCACATATAAACAAATAAATATCTTCACGCAATTCCCAATACAGGGGTAGACAGAGGTCTAGTCTAGACAATTAAGTCCCTTCAACCCACTTTCCACCGAAGATATCGTGACAGGTGGTGAGCCCGTCGCCGCCTTTAAGTCCAAGCCAACGATATAATTCGTACATAAATTTTTGAAAACCCCATTTGTACGAGCCTACCACCTGGGGTTCGAACTCGGGACTCTTGACTCGAAATTCCGACCACCCAACCACTCGGCTATCGTGACTTCTAACTATTTTATTAAAAAAAATTTCCTGCAAGGGGAACAAAGAACACATTGGACAGCATGCATGTCGACCATGCACGATGTGTTTAAGCCATTTTCATGTAACTTGGTGACCACAACACAGGCACGAGAGGCACTTCCGTGACAAGTTCTAATAGCGGCAGCGAAATACAAACGAAAAAAAAAGTCAAAATGCATCGCGGTCCCCGAATCGCGTCGATAACTTGCATGGTGGGGATGGCGTGAAACGAAATACATTTTTGTAACACCACCTCGACTAGCTCTCGAAACCAGTTTCGCTCGGAAATTTATTATAACTTATACAACGGAGATGTTTATAACATTGAATATATTCACGGTGAGAAGTATAGTTATTACGTATTTGTAGAAGGCAAAAAGTCACGATAGCCGAGTGGTTGGGTAGTCGGAATTTCGAGTTCGAGTTAGACCCCCAGGTGGCAGGCTCGTACCAAAGGGTTGTTTTAAAAGCTTATGTACGAATTATATCGTTGGCATGGACATAAAGACGGCGACGTGCTCACCACCTGTCAAAGGAACTTAATTGTCTAGACTAGACCTTTGTCTACCCCTGTATTGGGAATTGCGTAAAGATATTTATTTATTTTACAAAGAGTTTAGCGTGCAGCATATTTTAGCGACATACATAAGTTTAGTATCGTCTAGCGTATACTTTTTGTGTTCATTTGTTTTCAATACAGATGTGGCGGGATCTGTCGTGTCTACTCATCCCATTATTATCTTATAAGAATTCCATTTTATATCGTCGTTCCATATGAGACAATGCGGTATAAAATTGGTATGGGTTAGATTTTATAATAATAATATCTTAACACTGAATTCCTTCCGAGAGATTTGCTACAATATTTTAAAACGTTATAATTAAAAAGTCCACGGCAGAACATAGCACTCTTCTGTATAAGGCTCTCATACAGAATAGTTCTATATTCTGCAGTGGACTTTTTAATTATCCATAATCGATAATTGGCCATAATCGCCACACAATCCACACGTCGCAGTTCCAGCCTCTCGCACATTAGATACTTCTACCCATCACCAGTGTACTAAATTTTCGATTGGTATTTTTCTAGATTCCGCCATCTATTCGTAGCCTAACGCATTTTTAAGACGATTAAGGGAAGATCTTTAATCGCCTATTGCCACATGAAACTACCTACAGGAAGGAAGGATATTCTTACACTGTAAGAACCAGGCTCAGTATACACGGACCCAATGAGAATGTTTTGTTGTGCTCTTCACGTTCGATTCCTATTTAAATTTTTGTATTTCCTTAATTATCTATAAGTAAACTAGGCCTCTTCCATAAGGAGCATTTTCCCTGACTTTGAATTGAAAGGTAATAAAGAGGTAGCTGATTTGTAATCTGATACAAAGTAGGTCTTTGATTATGAAGTCTTTAGGTGGCAAATAAATTGAAAATTTTGATGATATTATCTAAAAATATTTTTACGCCATTCCTAAGACTAGGGCAGACGAGGTCTAAACAATTATATATACTCGATCCACCTTCCACCGAAGACACCTTTTGAGACAACGTGACAGATGGTGAGCTTGTTGACGTCTTTATGTCCAAGCCAACGATATAAGTCGCACATAAGTTATTTTAATCTATATCTACTGACTCGAATTCCAATCACCCAACCACTCTGGATATCGTGGATCTATATTTAGAATGTACTTACAAAAAAGGCATCCTACAAAAACCATTTATAAGTAATGGATACATAAACGTGTCGACCGGTTTTTTCGATATTATTTCAATACACATAATTAGAGATTTTAATTACATTTTTGCAGAGTGTTAACCGAAATTATATCCGCGAACATTTTATGGCGAAGGTGATCAAACAAATAAGTCATATCAATTGAAACAAAATAAAAATTAAAAGAATAATATCGCAGTAAATTATATTGATTTGGTTGCAGCTCAAAGGCTAAAATGCTCGTGTTACGTTTTAATGCCCAAGTTTGATCCCCATTTTTTTCCAAATCTGCTGCTACTGAATTCTATTCGTATACGACGGTCAATGAATGAAAACCTCCTATAGCTTGGATCTTAACAAAGAAAAATACCGTACTGAAGCAATATTACAACCGCCCGAATTTTTTCACTGGCCTGATTTATTCAGCATATATTTTTTTTAATGACTAAATATTTATTTTCTTGGTTCCCTAATTTTCCTCATAATTTAATAACTAAAATATTTTATCCTTTTACCTCACACAGTCTTTATTAAATGACTTTGAACTTGGGTCAATTAATATTAAAAATTAAAGTTGTAAGACGTAACTTCTGCAGTGAATTCTACCCTGACAAGTTTCTGCGCTGTTCCTATCTTGGAATACCCCAGATTGCAGTAAATCATTATTCCTGTTAGAATAATTCCGGGTATTTCCCTTATTTGACTATTGCGAAAACCACTCTATATGAGCCGATTTTTGACAAGTATAGAACTTGTGTTTTATAATCGGCTGCTGCTTACTTTAGTATCAGAGCGGTGTAGGTGATGTTGTCCCTGTCTATGTATACATTTAATTTTTTTTAAATTAAAACACAAAAACCAAATCACGTACAACCAAAAGTAACCTTTCGCGTGTCCACGAGCGCATGAAATACATCGATCGAAGCAAAAATGTCCAGAGGGGTTTTTAATATTTAAAACGGGCGGAATTCGGGCGGGTTGGGCAATCGATAGCTAAGCTTGCCACCCGGTATCATGTCAGCGTACATAACGAAACCATTATCTAGGACACGACATGCCATTCACTATTATTCCATTGCTTAATTACACAATTAGAATTCCGGATTTTTTTTTATTTTCATCCGTTACATTAAACGGGGGTTGCTTAAGCTTAGTTTTTGAGACTATGTGATGTGGTCAGCCTGTCGCTGCCTTTATGTCCAAGCCAACGATACAAACCGTATAAAAGTTTTGAAAAAACTCGTCAGCACGAGCTTACATCCTGGAGATCGAATTCGGGTCTCTTTACTCCAATTCCGATCACTGAACCACTCTGTTACCGTGGCTACGATTTTCTTCGGGCTTGCTTTATGAGAAAGAGCAGATGATTTTTTTTACGAGATGAAAAAATTTTGTGTGCTATAAGCTGTACATCATCTGCAACCACGTAAATGAGCTGACCGAACACACACAGCTAACTGAACACTGGCATGATGTAGAAGCATTCTGAGCTTCTCTCGTCTCGTCTGATGAGTGAGATCCTTTGCTTCGGAAATAAAGACGACAATAGGTTCACCACCTGTCACATTATCCAATTAAAATTTCTTTGGTAAAAGATGGGTTAAAAAATCTTAATTGTCCGGGCCTCTAACTACCCCTGTATTGGGAATAGAAGAAATTCCGATGTAATTTATCTCCTATTATATTTTCATTTTCTGTATGTCTATAATTATATTATAATCAAAAATAATGGACTGTGTTTATGTATCAATTATTGCAATTCGATAATTTCATGAACTGTACGTTACAAATTCATTTTATAATTGTTTTTAATGACAATCTGCACAATTATGTTTCGTATTAGAAGGGTGGAATTGTAGTTTTAAAACTTTTTAGTATTATATAGCATTTAAAATAATGGATAATATTCCACTTATTTTGCTTTATTAAAAAAGAAAGTAGTTAAATTGCGTATTATAAATGTATTAAAAATATCTTAAACTACAAAAATATTGTCTTCTGCTTAAAATTTCTTTAGCATAGTTGTAAGTTGAAACTCGATGAAGCGATCAAGTGACTATGAAAACGAAACGTATTTAAAAAAAATACAGGAAGGCAAGGAATAACTTTCTTAGTGGTATTAGTTTAAATATTCTAATATGCCTAAACCTTTTTTATTATATATTTTTTTATTTATTTTATACGGGAAGAGAGAGCAGCATGGCGTACTCTTATTACACTGCAATTCCGTCTCGACTGTGAGAATACGAGGAGCGGTCCAAAGGCAACGACGAAAACTCTCCATCCAAAGCGTACCAACGTACAGGGCTAACAAATTCCACTTGGAGTAGCCACAACGGCCACTTTCCTCGCAAAGTTAGGCCGATCATGTAAGTTTCTAAGAACTAAGTTCAAGTGGTAGAACTAGGAGGATACCTATAAGGGCCACGGCATTTGAGGCAGCTTAATCGGGAAAATGGCGTTAATATGAGTCTTTGAAAAGGGATTATTTTTTTCCATTTGCCATTGAGACGATCGGTCCGTGGGGTCCTCGCTCGATGCAGTTTCTAATGATCATGATGCTGGTGACAAGAGGGCTGATCTGATCTTTTCTCGCTCAACGGTTAAGTCATTCAACATGGAAATGCAGCTAGCATTCTTCGTACCATGATGAGGATTGGGGCTGTATGATTATTGTAGTTTTTAGGTAATAAGTATTGCATATTTTACTATAATTTTGTTTCTGTAAATAAATAATGGAAGAAAGTGGTGGAAATATGCACTGCGCATTGATGTGTTTGAAGTCGGTAATTGATAAAATTGTATTATTGGAATATATAATATAACAAGTAAGTACAGGTTCTTCTTCTTTTTCTTCTTTACAGTCTATCTAGAGTCCACTGCTGAACATAGGCCTCTCCCAAAGGTATGCACTGCACTTGCATAAGCGAGGTTGCCACTCGAGAAAGTTTTTTCCCCAACGCTTATCAGTTCGTCGAGCTATGTGGCCGCCCCAATGCCACATCAGCCTGCTAATCCTAAGCTGACACAGCTGGTCTTCGTTGCGGATTTTATCACGCAGAAAAACACCGAACAGCCCTTTTTCCATAGCACTCTGAGCAACTCTGAGCTTTCATTCGGCCTGCTGAGAAAGACCACGTTTCTGTTACATGGGTTACCATTGGCAAGGCGTACTGTTTGTCAACTTTGGTCTTAAGATTATGAAGTATTTTCGACTCTTCGGTCGCTCATCGTAAAGTCTACACGATGCCATGTTTTAACACAAACCACGTGTCGCGTCATCGGTGGTGGTATGTGTTACCTGGTTTCGAATGTAGTGGTGGTATATCTAGAGGTGGTATATCACTATTATCACTCGTATCGAGTGGATAGATGATAGTGCATTGATGAATCCACTAACTTCTTGCTTCTAATAATTGTGAAGGGCGAGTGGTGCACTTCTTCTCTCCGGACCAGGCAACATATGCCTTTTATTTTTGCTTGCGGAATGGTGTAATATAACTGTGTAACATTTAC
The DNA here is from genome assembly GCA_029286605.1 of Sericinus montela. NCBI lineage: Eukaryota > Metazoa > Arthropoda > Insecta > Lepidoptera > Papilionidae > Sericinus > Sericinus montela. Next base: position 3,391,793 of record JAGSMR010000030.1, on the reverse strand, counting down.
TAATGGATTTCCGTAAAGTAACACCTGAATTTATTAAATATTTTATAAAATATTACGTAAAGACTTTTTAAATCTATGTTGTTTTTGTTGTCGAAGATTACCTCGCAATATATTTAGAAACGAAGGTAATGAAATGAAAGACCAAAATGTTTTCCGTTATTGTGTTGTTTTTATTTCGGTGACCTTGTATTTACTTAATTGGAATTTTTAATATGGTCACATTAAAACGGTTCCCACGGTTTTATCGACCGAAGGTTGTTATCAATAGTTTGAAATTTAAAAATAAAAACAGTTTATCATTAATTTTTATATATTATTTATTGTTAAAGTACCCAATTCAATGAATTAAATACCTTAACATTAACAAACAACAACAACAAACTCACAAAAAATGGGTAAAATTCTAAAGGGTCAAAATTCTAGAGTGTTTAAGACTTTCAAATAAAAATTAAATCATTTATAAAAAATAAAGTCACGATAGCCGAGTGGTTGGGTGGTCGGAATTTCGAGTTAATAGACCCGAGTTCGATCCCCAGTTGGTAGGCTCGTACCAATGGGTTTTTCAAAAACTTATGTACGAATATCGTTGGCTTGGACATAAAGACGGCGACGGGCTCACCACCTGTCACGTTGTCCCGAAAATATCTTCGGTGGAAGGTGGGTCGAAGGGACTTGATTGTCTAGACTCGACCTCTGTCTACCCCTGTATTGGGAATTGCGTGAAGATATTTTATTTTTTATTTATAAAAAAAATATCTTCACGCCATTCCCAATGCAGGGGTAGACAGAGGTCTAGACAATTAAGTCCTTTCGACCCACCTTTCATCGAACACATTTTTTGGGAAAACTTGACAGGTGGTAAGCCTGTCGTCATTTTTATGTCCAAGCTAATGATATAAATCGTACATAAGTTTTTGAACAAACCTATTGCTACGAGCCTACCACCTGGGGATCAAACTCGGGTCTCTTTACTCCAATTTCGATCATCCAACGACTCGGCTATCGTGACTATCGTCGTCGTTTTCGTCGATAGATGCTGCAGCTAGTTCTGCTGCAGCATCTACAGTTACAGGCGTAGCCGTAAGGACCAGCGCGCTGAAGTGGCAATGGGCAGGCGACGTAGCTCGCCGGACTGATAACCGTTGGGAAACACAGTCTAAGAGACCCTCCTCCTCCCCCCACGACATTCAAAATATTAATGGAAGACGACGGATGCAGGTGGCTGAGGACCGTTTTTTGTGAGAAGAGACCGTTATGAGAGTCCTAGGTTCAGCAGTAGACTCTTGATAGACTGTACCTAAGCAAATTAGTACATCACGTCAGAAGGACTAAGCGTATTTGGATGATGTAGTACAAAGACAGATCATAACCTCGATTAAAGTTTTTGTGTTGGGTGTTGGGACCCAGGCTACCCAGGTTACTCAGCTTACATCCATCCATTGTCATGTTTAATCAACCGTTTCTTGACAAATTTCTTCTTAAGAAGAAAAAATAGACGGAGGATTAACGGAGAAAAAAATACAAAGTATGCTCAAGAAGAAATAACCGACACAACGTCAAATTAAGGTCCTATAGATTAGATCCTCCTGTAAATTTGCAGTAAGAGTTGACGCTGGAAAATTTTCAAGAAAAGTATTATTTAGTTTATTTGTTAACTATAGTTCTTTTATTATGTTATTTAGTACGTTCACGAATTAACTGCTTAATAAATACACATTTTCCTTACTGTTATAGGTAATAAACATATTAAATTTATATATAATTTACATATATAATTTACATATACAAACTATCCCTCCTTAACGTTACTTTCCTTCCTCTTTCACTTCTAACAGATTCGTCATTATGTTTACAGATGTCTGTGGAATCCAAATACTACAATTCTGACTTTTTTCGGACTTGGATTTTGTTCGAGCTGTTTGCTATCAAGTTATTCAAAATGTTAGTCTATGCCTACCTTGACCCCTTCTATAATTCACTTTCAAAACGACCAGACCAAAGGCGACCCGAAAACACTACAGATCTCTACATCGCCTTTAAAACAGACTGGTAGAGAATGCCTCTGGCATTAAGTCCGCCTGTATCATGTATGTATACATATAAATAAAATTGGATTGTCTGTTTCTAATATTGAAATAACCGTTTTTTACTACATGTATTTGAATATATACGGTACACCCAATTTTTTTTTACAATATTTGTCTGTGTGTTTGTTCCGGCTAATCTTTGAAACGGCTGGACCGATTTGAACAGGACTTTCAATGAACATAGAAACATAATTAGGGTTACACGTTAACTGTTAAACTACGGGCAAAGCTGCGGGGGGGGGGGGGGAGGAAGCTAGTATAATAGGTGTATGTATAAATAAATACATAGCAATAGCATGTAACGACGTAAAGTAACCGTCCGTTGCTAGAAGTTTACTAGATTCCAAACCACACCGGGTAAAAACCTTTTCCACCTACCTAAAGTCGTCATCTAAACAACAAATTCTTCGATAATTCCGTTAACGTAGCAAAGACGTACTAGAGTTCGTGCGTCAAAATGGCATTTCCCATCAACTTTAGTCATGCTTATGAAACAAATAATTTGTCAATGTCAATTTATTTTAATTTTCCTTGTCAATTAGACAAAAATATCGTTGTAATTAAAAGTGATTTTGTTGTACTCGAACACACAAAACTATAGGTTACTGTGTCTCTTTTTATGAAATTACGGTGAAATAACCGTAAATAAAAAAGTCACGATAACCGAGTGGTTGGGTGGTCGGAATTTCGAGTCGAGAGACCCGAGTTCGGTCCCCAGGTGGCAGGCTCGTACCAATGGGTTTTTCAAAAACTTATGTAGGAATTAGATCGTTGGCTTGGACATAAAGATGCCGACGGGCGCCCCACCAGTTTCGTTGTCCCGAAAATATCTTCGGTGGAAGGTGGGTCAAAGAGACTTAATTGTCAAGACAAGACCTCTGTGTAGCCCTGTATTGGAAATTGCGAGAAGATATTTATTTATTTTATGGTGAAATACGTTCCACCGGTTCAACTTGCTATTGCAGCCCGTCGCATTCTACAAATAACTTCAAGAGGAGATTACAGATTTGTTATCATCCCAGACGACTATGGAGATATGTCTAACAACCCGTGATACAGGATCTCTTTACAACACAACACAATAGTAGTTGTAACTATCGCTAAGAGTATGGTATTACCCAACACATAGCCTAATGAGCTAGCTTATTAGTAAAGTAGAGACTGCTGAGTCTCTGCGGTCGCTCATCGTAGAGTATACTCGCTTGAGAATGTCATGTTTTGAGGCGAAACACGTGTCACGTTTTCGGTGGTGGTATATGTTACCTGGCTTGAGTGTAGTGGTGGTGGTGCATACAGTAGAAATAGTGCACGCATCTGTGGGAGTGAGGGAGGTGCAATTCTTCTCTTCGGACCAGGTAACATATACCTTTTTTATATTTGCATGCGGAATGGTGAAAGGCCATCAATAACAACTTTACAATGAATTTCCGCAAAGTAACGCCTGAGTCAATTAACTAGCTTAATAGTGCTTACACAAAGAACTTAATTATCATTTAAAGTGAGTGTAAAGCTGTGACAAGACGGAGTGATGACCTGCACAACATTGCGTCGAGTCGATGGATGTAGGTGGCTCGGGGCCAATGTTTGTGGAAATCTTTGAGGCTCTCCCAAATATCAAACTCTCTGCTGAACATAGGAGATCCACGTTCAGCAGTGGTGTTGATAGACTGTAAAGAAGAAGAACCGTGTACCGTGTGGAAACGGTGTAAGAATATTGCCGCTTCCTTTCTTCCTGGGGGTGTCTTAAGAGGCGATTAAGGGAAACAGCCTTGAACATCGTTATGGCAATCGAAAGATGGCGGCATAACCATCTCTTAAAATATCAGACCCAAATAATCAGACCGACGATGGGGCGCAGCGTCTGAGGTGCGAGTGATCTGGTACTGCGATCGCGAATCCGCTTGCCAGGCGTGGCGATTACTGCAAATCCTCCCTATGGGAGAGGCCCTATGTCCTGTAGTGGACTTTAACAGGCCGTTGTGTATGTAAAGAATAAGAAGACTGAATTGAACTGATTGAACTCATCAGCGAACTTCAAGTTTAATAAATTTAGTTATTTATTATTAGATAAATCTATATTACATTGAAGTTCCTTTTATTACCATCTTGGAAAAACTTACGAACTACATCATCTTATTATGATTTCTACCTGACAAACCGGTTGTGAAAGAAATACTCATTTCAGTTATATGGACAGGCGCAAGTTTTAACTGCGAAATACTTAGATGTATATATAATATATAAACATACATATACACACACATACATACAGGTATAATAATACTAAATACTACTAAAATAGAGCAGAGTCAAATTATAGTGCAGTTTCTTACCTTAAAAATAAAAAAAATTAAAAATACAAGAATGTAACATATTGCAGCAAGCACTAGTAACGTAGTAATTTATTAGTAATGTGTAGCACTAGTTAGTATTATAAGACTCTTTCTCCGTTTGATTAAGTAATTATCTACATGATTTATATGTGGCGGACAATGTGCTGCAGGAAAAGAAGTAGCTACCCGCCAGGTCGGGTGATCGTGTCCAGGGGAGGGCTTCTCCTCCATTAGTGGTCGCTATCGGTAATCGTATATATGCTTGTAATCGTGCGAACTTCGATAGCGCGATTCAGGATGTCGATGTGTTCCTGAATACGCCACTATCTAGCTTTTATGTGGAGACAGATATCGCCACATATACACCAAATAGATCCTAACGTGAGGCTGCATCCAGCGAAATATTAATTTCCATTGGGCATCAAATCAGCAAAATATACGACTCTACAGCAATAAATACCTTCACAACTTTCCCATACCGATATTCTGGACCTCTGTCTACCCCTGCGTAAGCGGTGAGGCAGTATTCTAGACCTCTGTGGTCTAGAATACTGGCTCACCGCCTGTCACGCTGTCCCTGAAATATCTTCGGTGGAAAATGAGCCGAAGTGGAGTCACTTGAATAATTACCTAGACCTCTGTCTACCCCAGTGTAGACAGAGTTCTAGAACACTGGTATAATTCTTTTTATTATTCAGTATTTAAATTCAACGACAGTTACATTACTGTTTGATGGTAGCAGAAACTGGTAAGTGTTATTGGGATTCCTACACGAAATACTGCTAGAAAGAGTCTAACACAACAGACAGCAAAGCAGCAGACGTGTATTTTTTGTAAAAAATTCCACATCCAAAAGTCACCGTTTGTCATGTTAACCTAGATAGAGTTTAAGTACAGCTTAGTTGGTGATAGCAATAGCCATAGCTTCAATCTCTATACCAGGGGAAGACAGGAAAAACAACCAAAGTGCGTCTCACAATACAAAAATATCTCTTAAGTTCGTCAACCCAAAAATTATTAAGCACATACAAAACTCCACTTAAGATACTGTGCAACGACGCAACAATAGAGACTAGTTTCGCTTGAAACGCGATAGATAGTGACATGAATGAAGTTGCAGTAGCATTCTAGTAAATGCAGCCGACTCGCGCACGCCTTCACACGTATGCAATCAAGTTCATAGATTAAGATTGGCGTTCCATCGGAATGAATTAACTTATAACTGTAATCAACAACTACTACTAAACTGAGAGTTGTTTCTAACTCACCTTATAGGATGCGAGCAGTATTTGTCCATAAGAAATAAAATAAAAGTTTGTTTGATTCAACTCGGCTTATTACACTTGCACTATATGAACTAGTTTTATCTAAATTTTGCACTTTGTCATCACAAAAATTTCCATTACTTTGTACGGAGAAGGCACTATGTCTAGATCACAAAATTGAGCAAAGCGAAAAAAAAATTAATTGTTTCACTTTATTAGGTCAGCGGACGATTTGTCTATTTAACCGCTTTCGTGAATGGAACGTTCTGGGCGCATTCACGGAAAGTTCGAAAATCGTATCCGGCGTCATCCGACGTCACGTTGGGGTCCATTCGGCGGATTTTCGGATTTTGTGGCGGATGCGGCGCAAAGCGCGTGCGAGGCCGCTCGCGCGCAACTGAAGATTGTCGTAGGTTAAGTTTCGAAAAAAAAACACCGCTAGCACAATTTTCCGGCTCACGAGCCCGCCACAGTTTCACCGCGCCAAAAACTTGCCACCTCCTCGCACATTATCACTTATCGCGAGGTTATTACTATTGTTTTGACAGCTCCATGAATTACAAACATGTGTATCTGCTATGCGTAGTTCGAATATAGGACACTCGTAGATGGCGCTGCGCACACGTTTGAAGATGCGATTGAATAATAAAAAAAAGTGCAATAGTCACTAACCAAACAAACTAGCAACGCGCGTAAACACAACGAAATTACTGAATGCCACCACTTTTCATTATTTTATTTCGCTATGCACCGGACGACGTCACCGAAATAGCAGACGCAGGGAGCTAAGTCCGTCTCTTTCCCGCGCACTACGTGACGCCGTTTTAGCGGGAGTTTTGCAAATTTTCGTTTTTTTCCTTTTTTTTTGAAATTCAATTTCGGAATTGTTTGTTTAGGCAGTACATAAATTCGTTTCGCTTTACGCGTCGCGCGTTACATACAGATCGTGTAGACGTACGCAGAACTGCAGTTGCACTGAGGCTAGATGACATTCGCACAGGCTTAAACTCAAGTTCATACGGATGCGGCGTCAATAAACTGCCCGACTATGTTCGTAATGCGACCGATGTAATTTTATTTCGCTTACATTCATAATACGTAGAAGGAAGTTAGACGTTAATTATTAATATATCGACCTATCGGACTATTGTTCCACTGACCCGTATGTTTACTACAGAGCAATACTGATCAATCAGCATGCGTCTATTTGGTCTGTACTACGCTGACATATACATACTAATAAACAACCAAACACTAAAGCTTATTTTCAATCATATCTAGCAATCTATAGGCTTACAAAACAATGCGTTTTATATTTTTATTCACGTGATAAAAATTGTGTAAGCCACATATCTAACTTTCTTTAGAAGCTCGGAGCAATTCTTGCGAAGCTACCAAGCTTCGTTAGAAGAGAAAGACAATAACAAGACATACAAGATAGACTTTAAAAAGGCACTCCAGACTCCTAATACTTTTAAGGCGAAATCCCATGAGAATCATGAAGATGTATAAAATACTAAGATTCAGCTTTATTCAATAACTAGGTATTGCCCGCACGTCACGCTCATGTGTTTCCCAATACACGTGTAGACAGAGGTCTAAACAATTGGGTTGTTTCGACCCACTTTCCACCGAAGATATTTTACGGACAATGTGACAGGTGGTGAGCCCGTCGCCGTCGTTTTGTCCAGCGCCAACGATATAAATTGTACATAACTTTACAAAACCCAATGGTACGAGCCTAGTTTATGGGAATCGAACTCGAGTCTCTTGACTCAAATTACGATCACCCAATTACACGGCTATCATGATTTATACAAACATTTTCTTCTAGCGCGATTCGAAGCCAGGATCGCAACCAACCACATGCATATCAGGTCTTCAAAACTAAAGTTACATTATAGAGTCTCCAATAGATTCCATCCAGGTTGGTATTATACAGAAAAACCGTAATGCTAGTTGTCTATGAAATAATTTGTTGATAGCTGTTTAGCATTTTGAGACATCTTTAAATGTCTTCTTTAAGGTTTCAAAACAAGGGTTATTAATGATTGCCTCAGAAAAAAATTTATTTTAATTTAATAAAATTTTAAAATGCAATCGTAAAACAGGCAACAATATATAGTCACGATAGCGTAGTGATTGGGTGATCGGAATCCCAACCAAAAAACCCGAGTTCAATCCCCAGGAGGTAGACACGTACCCGTCACGTCGTCCAAAAAAATTTCTTCGGTGTCTGTCGGTCGTACATAATTGTTTAAACGATTAAGCCCAGTATGTACTATATATACTACTTACGTAGTTTTATGTATAAATAAATATAAAATAAATATCTTCACGCAATTCCCAATACAGGGGTAGACAGAGGTCTAGCCTAGACAATTAAGTCCCTTCGGCCCACCTTCCACCGAAGATATTTTCGGGACAACGTGACAGGTGGTGAGCCCGTCGCCGTCTTTATGTCCAAACCAACAATATAATTCGTACACAAGTTTTTGAAAAAACTCATTAGTACGGGCCTGACACCAGGGGATCGAACTCGGGTCACTTGACTCGAAATTGCGACTACCCAACCGTCAAGTGGTTGGGTTAGGTTATAAACCTAAGCCCGTCGCCGACTTGATGTCCACGCCAACGATATAATTCGTACATAGGTTTTTGAAAAACCCATTGGTACGAGACTGCCTCCTGGGGATCGAACTCGGGTCTCTCGACTCGAAATTCCGACCGTCCAACCACTCGGCTATCGTGACCTTATATAGTTTTATGTACTTTAATAACTTTACTTTATATATAATAAGTAATTATTGAAAAGTATAACGTTATAAAGAAAACATCGCGCAAGAGCGAGTGAGCAGAACCTCAACATTTGAATCAAACGGTACCCACCTAACATCCATCTGTGGCGGGCAGGTGAACGATCGAACCCACGACAAGTTTTTATTTTTAAACCACATCGCTGTACTTGTTTTCGCTTGTGTTGCGAAATATGGAATTTCACAGATTAAATATACCCATAATACTATTACAGAATGGTACCTTTAGGTTGGTAACACGTTAGAAGAGTAGAAAAGAGTTTAACCATCTTCAATACTAATATTATAAATAGTTATAATGTTTAGTTATTTTCAGTACTAGATATTACCCTATTTTTGGTCGCGTGAGGTGGGATTTTCGTGATAGACACAGTTGGAGACCATGGAAATGACCTAAGATGGTCTTAGGTCATTTCCATGGTCTCCAACTGTACGGAAATCGAATTTCACCTTAATAGATTTAGTAGTTTAAGCGTGAAAAGGTAATCGACAGTCAGATAGAGTTACCGCCGCATATGCTACAAGTCTATGATTAGTACATACATACATACATACATAACGGCCTATTAGAGTCCACTGCAGGACGTAGACCTCTCCCATAGGGAGGATTTGCCATAATCATCATGCTTGGCAAGCGAATTGGCGATCGCAGTACCAGACCACTCGCACCTCAGACGCTGCTGCCCATCTTCGGTCTGATTACTTTGGTCTGATATTTTTAGAGGTGGTTATCCCGCCATCTAACGGTTGCCCCATCAATATTCAAGGCTGTTTCCCTCAGTCGCCTCTTCTACACCCACGGGAAGAAAGGTAGTGGCATATTCTTTCACCGTTACCACCCGGAGATATGATTATAGGAGATATGATTAGTAATAATCTGTAATTTTTTACAGTAAACAAAATGTGTAGATATTTTTGAAATTATCTGTTTATAATTCGTTATGTAAACCCAAGTATCTAAGTGCCACCTAATTCCTAGATGACCTCATGGTTCTCGCACATTTAATAAACATGACTTTCAGTAATTATAAAATCAATTGTTTCGATTCCTGCTTTGATAAAAGGTAAAATAATAGAGATAACAATAGATGGAAAATCTATTTTTATTTTATAAAACAGATTCAATAACAATACTGGAAATCAATACGGGCCATTTACAAGAATAGCACTAACAATCTGTCTGAAAACAATCATCTTGAAGTCCAACAATGCGTTATAAAAATTCAAATTTCGAAGTGTCGACGCGTTCGATTTTTGCAAATCCTCGACCGAAAGCCGATTCGCATGCAGCGAAAGTAATTTTTTTTTTATAAAAAAAAAACCGGAGCCCTGCCAAATGCAAGGCGGCCTCGACGCCGCGCCGGTGTCAACGAACCCCCGTATTGGGCGATGCATTAAGTTGGGTAAGGTCAGGTTTGTGTTTGTGCACTTCGTATGTGTGCGTGTGCTTTTACTTTCGACGAGTTTCGTTTGTTTCGATTTCGAAAATTAAATATTTTTTATTGGCTTTTTAATAGTGAGTGGCCAGGAAATTATGCAGAATTAAATTATCTTTGCCCACTTCGGTCCGTAGAATTCAGGGTGATTTTACAGGAACGTTTTTTTTAAATGTATTTTGTATAATATACGAGTAAAATTGGGAATAATTTTCCTAAATTCTAGAAAAGTAAACATAGTTGTTTTTAGTTTAAGTCAGTAAACTTTTAATTCCGTTTTTAAAGTAAGTTTTTAAACCTTTATATACCAGACTCATAAAACATGATGTCCCGATAAATTTAAAAAAGTTTGAAAATATGACACGAAAAAAATTTAGGGGGAATTTCACTGATTTACCTAGTTCTGCACTATTTTGAAGATGGATTGTATAGTGCCTGCAAGATGCTAGGTGTTAAGGTCCTAGAAATCAGAAATTATAGCGAATTCGTTCGATTTTCAAAGTTTGAATTCCACAGATAGTAATAATACATCACCAGTGACGAAATATTGCCAATTTGATTGCATTAAGTTTAGTACAGATGATATATGAAAACATGCAATTTATTTTCGTGTTTAAATTAATTATATTCAACAACGGTGAACTCAAATATACATTAATGCACGCTGTTCACCCGAATTTCATATCTTATCGCGGTTATCGTGTCACTGACCTGCCAATTCTACACGACTTGACTTAGGTCATGGTTTAATATCGCTCTCTCTTTCCGATCCACATTATCGTATAACACCATCACTGTCGCTCATTATACAATGCTTTGTTGACACAGGTGAATTTCGGGCTAAGTAAGATTATAATTTGCAAGAGAGTCGTTTATTACAGTGCTGTAGCTTACAGTAACCTTTATTATATAATAATTGATAGTATTATAAGCTTTATAACAGCGTGCATTAAAATTATAATTGCGTAATAGAATATTAAAACAGATATGGTATTCAGTATTTGGTGACGTAATAGTTTTTAAATAATGTTATCTTTTAAGGGTGCGTATCGAATCAGTGACTGCTACGTAAGACTAAAACTTCCTTGCATAACATGTCTGGTTATATGTTATCTTTTACATGAAACACTAATGTAAATCATAGCACATTTTAGTTGAGAACGTACACACACACACGTGCACTATATATTTTTTATTTACATAAAAAATATATCTTCACTGACAGAGGTCTGGACAATAAAGTTCATTGGACCTATAATAAATATAATAAATTTTTATTCAAGAAAAGTCACGATGTCCAAATTGTTGGGTAATTTGTTTTGGAATATGAGACGAATTGGATACCCGTGTTTGATCCCTATGATCACGAAAGAGTCAAGAGTAACGCAAGAGTAGTCGGATAACGTGCGCGTATAAAGTAAATGATGATTTTGAAAGAAGCGAAAGAGATATGTAAGTAACATATACTTGGCGATCTGCTTTCTCTGATTACCCCGTCAAGGAATATGCTTAAGATATTTATTTATACAAGTAATTTGTAACCCGACACGAAATACCAAATAAGATGATCGAACTTTCTAAAGCTCTGACCATCCAAGTAATGGATACGCGGTCGTGATGTTGTCATTGTTTTATTAAATACAATACTAAAAGTGAGTCATTGACGTTCATGTCGCAGTACAAAGGAAACATGTTAATTACGTCCAAAAAATTTACGATGACTAATTATACAAATTTACCGCGAATTTGGTTATGTGTACTTGCCAGCTCGAGCGAGCGATGAAAATAAGGAAGCCCTGCGCAGGTTTTTAACGAGGAACTTATTTATTCGAGTCGCTCCCAAGGTCACGCAACTATGCCTCACGATGTTTAAGAAATTTTCGATTCACACGAGTCGAAAGACATGCTTGTTCTCGATTCTTTATTTCATTATTAGTATATATGTGGGATAACAACAAACACTAGTTGCAGTTCGTACGACGTATATTGCATGACTGGACTGTATATTGGACACATACATTAGAACTATATCTTTATATAACAATTGTTTATGTATTTAAAAATCAATAATTTGACAATTATTTTCCTTGATGCTTACAGATACCGTTGTGTAGTGTGGTCGGCGGAAGGTAGTTAAAAACATTAGGATTGATAATGCCAGAAAAGTAGTTCCACAAAATGTGACAATTAAACACAAAATTTACTTTAAATTATCTCACAAATATCCGCGCATCTTTAGCATTCATTCTTCCTTTCTCTGTGACTTAGGGAAAGGCTAAGGAAAAAATTACGTGATGATTACGGCTAATCCTCCTTAATCGAAGGTTCAATGTCCTGCAGTGGATGTTAACAGGCCGTTATTCAAGTAATAAGTTTGGACAACTGCTTAATAAATTAATAATAAAATTGCAAGTGCATTTTGTTAATTTATTTTTCAATAACTTTGCGTTTAGTGTACGCTATAACAAAGTCAATGCCCTGACATAAGTCCGTATAGAGAATAATGACCGAGCTCGCCACAAAGTTGCCACGGTCCGCCTTGACAACTCTGACCACCTTCAAAATGTTTTTTACTCGCACACTACACTGTGCGCCAAAATATTTCGAATCCAATTCTCAAAAGTCGTTCTCACCAAATAAGTAACGCGAAATAATACAAGTTAAGAAATATAACGAAAACATGTATTGAAGTTTCCTTATTCCCAAAAACATGATAACTCGGAATGACGACCTCTGTAAACCACAAACAGATAACACGGCAACCGAATTTTGGGAGAATGAAGCAATAACAGCACACGTGACGTATTTATGAATAGTCTTCCTGTTATGTGCTTTATCCGTCACATTTACTGAATTCGGACATACCTTTTAAGCTGACAACCAGTATAGTGATGCTATGGGCTAGTGAGCTAGGGGCAAAGTTTTTACACCCTCAATGGCTACTGAGACCTGTAGGTAGCGGGATGAATACCTCAAATAGTCAACGTCTAAGGTATTGTCTTGTTTTGCGTGGCATAAGAGATAAGTCTCAATATCTTCGAAACAATCATTCCCTACATTGGAACACGAGGGGAGTTCTGTCATCAAGTTTCTGCCTGTGTGCAATGCGTTACATTACATTTTGTATATAGATAAAATGGTAAGCTTATTCGGTGGGATATCACAAGGATCACTGCTAGGGTGGGTGTCGTATGACGCGCGTCAACATTGTCTATATACGGACAAAACTTTGGTGATTGCTAGTGGGTATTATTTTAAGAGGGCTTAGGAGCGACCAATTCGATTATTCAATTATTGGTTCGACAAATTACTACGAAGCTGGGATCCACTTATTTCTAGCATCTGTGGATGGGTTAGAAGTTAGAAGTCATTTACTGTTCTAATGTTTTCGAGAAAGGAATTCCAGAGTAATTTTCTCTGGAATTCCTTACCCGAAAACATTACAACAAATCCTAATAAGGAAAGTTTCAAATGGTCAGTACGTGAACATTTTTTAGATATCAATCAAGCTAGTAACTATATGCAGTGTGTCAAAACGGATATTTCGTATATTTCTTACAATTATTTATATGTTCATATATGTATGTATATGTATATGTTGTATGTATATAGTATTCATGATTATAATATTATTTATGTATTATGTTATTATTTTACTAATTTCTTAATACTAAGTTAAGCACCTAAAACATTTCTTTTTTCCAACGCCTCGGGTTGACTGCCGATAAGGCATTTAGTTCGCCCTTTGTTATCCTTATTATTGAGATCATACAATAAAGTTTAAATAAATTAATTAATAAATATCTTCACGCAATTCCCTGGGTAGACAGAGGTCTAGTAGTTTATGTCCAAGCCAACGATATAATTCGTGCATAAGTTTTTGAAAAACCCTTTGGCACGAGCGTGCCACCTGGGGATCGAACTTGGGTCTCTTGACTCGAAATTCCGACCATCCAACCACTCGGCTATCGTGATATATCAGCTAATCCTGTGAAGAACCATGCCTCCTCAAACATTCATCGTTCACTGTATTTATATTATTATATTCTATTAAAACTAAATAAATAGATACATTTGGTATAGTCCCAAAGTAAGTAGAACTTGTGTTATGAAATCGGGAACGACGATGATATTGCAGACACCCAGATCCAAGCAGAATGAGTTGTTTACTACATTGACCCGCCTGTGTTTCGAATCCGGGACCTCATAGGTGACGACACTGTTTAAACCAGTATATACGCCACTCGCCCACGGAGGTCGTGATGATTTATCTGGCATCTGTCACAGAACTTTCCTTACCCATCTCATTCATCATTGCTAAAATTCTTTAGACTATGTGACCGGTCCGTTGTCTTTGCCTATTGTCGACAAACATTAAAAAAAACTGTGTATAGTCACGATAGCCGAGTAGTTAGGTTGTCGAAATTCGAGTGAGTCAAGAGACTCCAATTCCGACAATTGTTATCTATTTACATAAACTCATCTATTTACATAAACAAAAAACACTACAACCCACTCACAAATTTTCAGGAACATTCACAGTCATATTAGTGTGATGTCTCATATGTTATATCGAAACTAGAATTAATCGTTCAACAGCTTCAAGGTTGATAGGATTTAGTTAGACAAACAAATTTGTGTCACTGGTATACAACTGTCGTTTTTTATTTGACATTGGCCGCAGATCAATGTACCTGAATTGATAAGATTTTTTTTATCCACCCGTCTGCTAAATCTACCGTGTTTGACCGATAACAGCACGTTATCAAGTACTAGTAGATTATTAGTAAAAATGTAATCAATGTCCAATAATAAAATTAACTTTGGACGCTTTATCTTTAAATAAACTGATTAGTCCGAGACTATCCTTCCAAGACTATGTGAGCAATTGCTCGAAGAGGGGAGGGTCAAGAGTACTCGGATACTTAAAAGTGCATGTATGAGGAAACTGATGAATTTGAAAGAAGCGTAAGAAGTATGTAAGGATCGTGACACTTGGCGATGTGTTCTCTCCAGCCACACTTTTAAAAAAATTAAAATATAACAATACATATATAGATAGGGACAACATCACATACATGCTCCGATCCCAAGGTAAGATGCTAAAGCACTTGAGGTATGGGAATCGGAAACAATGAAGGCACCACAAACACCCAGACACGAGAAAATGTAGACAAAGTGGTTTTTCTACATTAACCCGACCGGGAATCGAACCCGGGATTTCTAGATGGACTCAGTGGACAAGTGGCGTTTACGCCACTAGTCCACTGAGTTCGTCTTTCTGGAGCTATACGTGAAGATTTATTTGTTATGTAACTAAGTGACAGATTCAACGGCCTCTAAAAATAGAATTTCGTGTCCCTCCTGTAAGTTCCACACACCTTAGACGCTGCCTGTCACTGGTCTGCTTTTGATTAGGTATTTGGATTTGATTCTGGTATTCATCGAGATGGTTATTTAATGGTTATATGATTAATAACAGTTATCGATATTTTCAAGTCTCTTCCCTTAACCTTTCTTTACGACACCCTCGGAAAGAAAGGCGGTGGCATATCCTACGCCGGTGGCATTGGTATCTATTTATACCATTATATACAAATATTAAATGGATTAATATTCATATACACATGTAAACAGCACGATTCGAGCACAAAAACTTATAGACATCACACAAATGATCGCTCCCAGCTATCCCGCAATACTAACCCGCAACTCTCTGCTTCAAAGGCAGACTCTAACTACACGGCTATCGGGTCATATAAATACGCAAATAAATACTAAGGTCACGGAACTAGCTAGTATCGCCGGTGGCAATGAACCTGCGTATCAGTTCTGAACGGCCGCCATTTTGCAATCAATTTGCAGAATTAGGGCCAAATTGGAGTACGTAATTAATATTATTTTGATAAACGGCCGCAGGACTCATTCCTGCAGTCCTTGGGCAGGTCAGTGCCGTCTGCTTATCTGTAAGCAATTTATGCTATTATTTATTCAGTTAATTTTGTAAATGACATGCGATAAAATATTATACATTAGCCACCATTGAGATTTCTTTATGTTATTCAAAAATATATATCAATGCAGTGAAATATTCATAAAACTCCTTGCTACGAGCCTGCCACCTGGGCATCGAACTGGGTCTCTCGACGAATTCCGATCACCCAACTCGGCGTGCCTTTAACATTACTTTCAGAAATCATAACTCGTCCATTAGACATTGCCATAGACAGATTAAACAATAGACAAGGTAATGCAGTTTACAAATATGATAAGGATTCAAAAACCAGAAAAATTTCATTAAATGACTACTAGTTATACCTATCATTTACGAACAATATGTGTTCATTTTGTGTTCATACCATATTTAGGTCACTGATATAAAATACATTCGTAAATAATGAGTGTTGTTACGAATACTCGACAAACGTCTTGATTGTTAAAGGTCTTGTCTTGACAGTCTTAAAATTAATTAACATGAATTTTAAATAAATTAATCGGATACTTTTTAAATTTATCTGAAAAAGTATATTTTGGGTTTAATAACTATACTCAATTGTCTTAAAAGTTGAACATTGTGTTGTTTAATTTCTCATTGAAAAAAGATATGTCCCTGTTTCGGAACATTTACTCCGTTTTTTCCCGTGGGTGTTGCATCAGATTACTAGGGAAAATGTTTAGAAAACAGTAATGGCTTCCGATATACGCCAGAGTAATCATGTCGTAAAATACTGGGCAAAAAATTAGTGGTACGGACGCAGTGGTTTTAATTTGCAAGATATCTGGTACTGCCGAGCGTGGTGATCTTTAGGGAGTGTTCTCTAGGAGCACTCCTTAATGTTTGTAAAAGTCTACTGCAGAGTATGAGTAGTCCTCAAGGGACTACTCATACTCTGCAGTAGACTTTTACAAACCGTTATGCATGTATGTATTAAAAGAAAGGCTCCCATAATTGAATATACGTCGCAATCAGAGGCCTAGATTGATCTTTGTCTTTAATAAGAGCTTATTGTAGACATCGTGACAAGTTGAACCTGCCATTAGTGTCCAATCTATTAATAAACGTCGTACTTATACATCGAAAAAACCTAAACCAAGTCAAGTTTCAAGCAGGTCCAAGTCTTTCATATCTGAATCGAACTCGAGAGTCCAAATTCGAATTCAGGTCACCCAGTTCGACTTACGTAGGTTCTTGTTATCATTTTAAGTAATAAACGTCAATAATTTTAAATTATTGCTTTTCTTTATAATAAAAACATGTTATGTTTTCAAGATAAGGAAAATAAGTGCCTGTATTAGTACTCTACATCTGAATGCAGTTAAAATGTTGCAATGTCTCATCAAAATGTGAGGTCGATGTCCTCTGAATCACGTCACCTCGCCCATAATTTTATTTGTGTTTTCACCGTCCCCTTCCCTCGTACGTTATCGTGAATTTCGCCGTCTCTTTCCGACTATATGCACACGTCAGATCTGATTTTGGTGGTAAATGTGATCTTCATTGTGGACAAACAACATCGCGGACGTAGGATTGTGAAGACTGTCAAATTTATTGCGGTAGGTATACCTATCTCTTTATTTATAAATAGACATAAACAATCTTAATAAAAATACAAATAATAAATAAAATAAATATCACGCAATTCCCAATACCTCCTGTAATTCTAGACAGAGATCTAGTCTATACAATTAAGTGCCTTCGACCCACCTTCCACTGAAGATATTTTCCCGAGCCCGTGGCCGTTTCAATGTCCAAGCCAACGATAAATTCGTACATAAGTTTTTGAAAAACCCATTGGTACGAGCCTGACATCTGGGGATCGAACTCGGGTCACTTGACTCGAAATTGCGACTACCAAACCGTCAAGTTGGGTTGGGTTAGGTTATCGTGAATACTTAATAAAATATGGCACACCTATAAAAAGTCTTAATAAATATGACTCTGCTGTACCTCCTTAGCTAATCATTCGTCTTGGAATAACATAGATTCTGTAGTCAATCATTGCACTGCGGATCCTAGACTCTTTCCAGTCTAGTTAATGGTAAGATATGACGATCTCAGTGGACGTGTCCAGACCGGTTTTTAAGGTGTCGCCGTGTGTTTTTAAGGTGAAACTTGGAATTCCCGGGTTCGATTTCCATATGGGTCAATGTTTAAACCGCTATTCCTTCGTTGTATCAGGTCTAGGTGTTTGTAGTAGCTTCGCTTTTTCTGATTCCGGAACAGAAGTGCTTTAGATACTTACATCGGGATCAGAGCAATGTGATGTTGTCCCTATCTTTATAACTGATAGTTTTATTAAACTTGATTAAGTTTAAAGTTGCACTTCTAGACACAGACCGTATAATTTGTCATAATCGCCACGTTCGACAAATGGTTTACCGAACGCTGTAGTAGACTCCTCGCACATAAACGATGGCTCCATCGGTAATCAATTTGATTATTAAAGCTTGTCCTTTAGTCGCCTCTTAAAACACCCACGAGAAGAAAGCAGTTGGTGTATTCTTTAAACATGTGCTTTTTAATTTATTATAATATTATTTAAAAATAAATTTTAGAAGAAATTTTAGTAATTTGCAGATGAATAATTAAATGAATTGATAGTCGAAAATTTGTTCGGGTTAGACTCGTTTAAAGAAAATTATGAGATAAAAAGCAGATAGAGAGAGAAGGGAGAAAAAGCTTCCAGAGGAGACTGGCGCCACAACACATCTAGGTGTTTTGCGTAGATACTCTATTATAGGTGACTACGGCGTAGACACTACGCATTTGTAACATCAATCATGTTTTAACATTCTCAGATCAATAAAAAAATCTCAAATCTCAAAAGATTTACGATGCCTTGAATCAATGAAATCATTTATTTATCGATGTAAGAAACCTACATTAAATCGATTTAATTCATCAATTTTAAATGTTTCAGTCTATCGCCGTTTTGAAAGTAAGCATGTCTTAATATCTTTTTGTTGTCTTGTCTTTTTTAATTTGTTCTTGTTAGTGTCTCATGTAAGACCACATTCTGTACGTGTTGAAGGTAAATTAAAATATTGAGTACTGAGTATATTGTTGTCAACATAAGAATTTGCCACCCCCTTTCAGTGTGTGTCGTCGTAACGGTGACTAAGAAATAAGCCCTAGAAATGGGAATGATTACCTACAGATGATGGGGTATCTAGAAATATAACCAGACCGATGATCTGAAGCTCAATGTAAGTTGCGAGGGGTCTGGTAGGTGCTGCCAATGAGCTTGCTAAGCGTGGCGATAACGCACTGCAATAAACTTAAACCGGTTATTAAGGAATAAAGTAAACAATGGGCAAGTTGATCGATGAGTCAAGAAAATATACATAGCGAGCAATAAAAAAGATAGTGGTAGGCCGAGACTAACTTTCGAAGACCATGTCAGAAAAAGTCACGATAGCCGAGTTGTTGGGTGGTCGGAATTTCGAGTCGAAAGACCCGAGTTCGATCCCCAGGTGGCAGTACCAATGAGTTTTTAAAAAACTTATGTACGAATTTCATCGTTGGCTTGGACATAAAGGCGGCGACGGGCTCACCACCTGTCACGTTGTCCCGAAAATATCTTCGGTGGAAGGTGGGTCAAAGGGACTTAATTGTCTAGACTTGACCTCTGTCTACCCCTGTATTGGGAATTGCGTGAAGATATTTATTTATTATTATATCAGAAAATTCCAGAATAGAGAAGTCAAGAGCGCCAAGAATACTCGGATTCACGGTGCGTGTGTGAAGAAACTGATAAATTTGAAAATAATCGATAGAGGTATGTAAAGAACCTGACACTTGGCAATCAGTTTTGCTCTGTCTGTCCCGTCAGGGCCTACGCGTGAAAATATTTATTTATTTTTAAGCAAACATCACTTCTGAAAGATCGCAATATTCCAACACAGAACCATGTAACTTTTCAAAGCTTTAGCCTCAAATTGTGGATCTATAAAATCCAATAGCACACCTCTATTTCAACATTCGAGCATCGAAATCGCGTCCAATCGCCAGCGGAATTTTATCTGGTCGTACAATGTTTATTCATACGCTCGGGCAAATATAAAATACTCTGTATGCCAATGACCGGATGACAGCGGTTCAGGTGTCCCGGTTGTGTGCTGTTTGAACAAACATTTGATCAGATGTATTTTGACAATCATGAGCTTTGTGACATCGAATGTACCGACCTCTAAAAATCCTCTTTAGTTCACATGCCTCTCCCGTAAGGGAGCTTCGTCATAACCGACACGCTTGGCAATCGGATTGTCGAACACAGTACTAGACACCTCGCATTCTAAACACCAGAATCGGTTTGTTAAATTTTGGTTTTGTACTTTACGAGATAGTTGTACCGTCATATGTCGGTAACCAATGATCTTACCAAGGCTTTTACCTGAGTCGCCGCTTACGACACCCACGGGAAGTACGGTAGATTACGGTACACAGCAACCAATAACTTATTATTTAATAGATTTTATGAAGGGCATAAGAAAGTTCCACTCCCTTTTATATCCCTATTTTCGTAAGAGAGGAACGAATGCTAGGAAAGTTCTTGTAAATTTAAATGCCTATCAATAAGTGGCAAGAGAAGACAACTATCTTAGAAAACAGACCAAAGGGGATCTAGGAAGACCTAGACGGATAGCAGCATCCAAAGTTCTAGGTGTTTGATAGTTTGGTAACTGCTATGAGAGCAGAGAGCAGAGAGACAGAGTGATGAGATTAATGGATTAATTTCAATTTATTCTGTAGTCACGATAGACGAGTGGTTTGGTGATCAAAGTTCGATCCCAATGCTCGTATCAATGGCTATTTTTGAAAAACTTATGTGCAATTTAAAAAAATGCCTTCGACGGAAGGCAGGTCGAAAAGACATAATTATCTGCACCTCTGTCAACCCCTGTGTTGAGAAAGACGAGAAGACATTTTTTTATTTTATAACTGATCGTACTCTTGATTCTAAACTCAATAACACACTTTAAGTTCAAGAATGCAAAGACCGAAGCTCGACCTGATCTTCGGTCTTTGCCTTGTAAATGGAAAATTTAGTTACGTCATTTTACGCTGACCCTAAACACCTACTCGTAATGGTAAGAAAGCGAGGACATTTTATTTTTGTATCCTTTTTTCTTAGTCTTTGTATTTTCCTTTAATTAGATTTCTAATAATCACGTTCTGTGTTTCTTATAATTGTTAATTGGCATTGAATTCGTTTTGTTCATTTTTATTGTTTGAGTGTCTTAGAAAAATATTTGAAAATGATTGAACTCTTTAATTTTTTACGATTTTTGTAAATGTGTGGCATAGACGCTGGTTTTTATGTTGTTGCCAACTTCGCCCCGGTTCAATTCCCGGTAATGTAAATTTATAAAACCACTTATTCTACATTTTCCCGGGTCTGGATGACAGATCAGAAAAAGGCCTCCAAGCCTAAAATAAGTCTCTATTCGCTCTATATAATTTTCGTCACCATTCCTTCGTCATTCATACGTTCAACATAAACCAATAATAATAATCGTTGAAAACTAAAGTAATAATTGAAAAGTACAAAAAAAAAATTATGTCGGATAATTATGTTTTAACGAGCGAGATGTCGCCAGACACCAGGCAGTGTCTGGGATGCGAAGTGTATGACATTTTGTTAGCTGTTCTCTATTCGACTGTTTCGGTTATCGCAAATTCTCCTTATGACTTATGTACTTACAACATTATTTTTTAGGATAACTCTCATACTTACTCCCTATTTAATCTATGACCGAAGGACGTTTTTGATAGGATCACTATGTTATCTATGCTA
This sequence comes from Sericinus montela, assembly GCA_029286605.1. Classification (NCBI taxonomy): domain Eukaryota; kingdom Metazoa; phylum Arthropoda; class Insecta; order Lepidoptera; family Papilionidae; genus Sericinus; species Sericinus montela. Next base: position 3,370,058 of record JAGSMR010000030.1, on the reverse strand, counting down.
ATTTTACAATTGTAAAATTAAAACAAAACGTAAGTAACGTAAAAAAATATAAGTATGCATTCGGAACTTTAATAATAAATTCAACTTTCGTCCGCCATATTTACATTACACCGAAATACAAAAGAGCGCTTCCCGCCGAAATATTTAATGCCGCGTTCAAGGTCGCCGTGGGGCAGGTCAGCGCCGTGACGTCACCGGCGCCCTCCAAATCCACGGTTCAACGACCGCGCCGCCATTGCGGAAACTGTGTTGCGCGCGTTCGGAATTCGAATTGGGGCCTTTTGTTTATGTGTGCGCCGTTTTGTGCGTTTCGGTGTTTGAACGCGATGCCCATGTGTCCTTGATCATTGTTGTTGTCTGGTGTGTGTGTGCAAGCAATCCGTTTTTGTGGGCTTTCGACAATTGATTTAAGAATAACCCACGAGTGCATCAAGCCCGGCTGCTAAAAATATGGGCATATACTTAATCATTTCTTTGTTGGCTTGTGTTTTTGAAGCTATGGGTAGTCATTTTGGTGTGTTGTTGGGAAAGGGACGTGAGCGGTTTGTCACAGAAGGAAGTCGTGGCAATTGAATGCCTTGCATTTGTCTGTATTTTGAACCCTCGGTAACATTATTTAATATTTGTCCTGTAGTAAAAAAAATGATAATTTTTAATATAATAATATTTAATATTTTTCTTCAAGTTTATTTAATTTTTTTATTTTAGTCTATTAGTCAAGTTTATTTTATTTTATTTTAGTCTTTTAAATTATCTTTTTTTACTACGCTAAGGAGGTATAACGTGTCAAGTAATACCTAGCACTGTTACCTAAATATATACGCTGTTTGTTAATTATCAAGCTTTTATTAGGTATCAACTAAAAAGTAGTTATATTTATTTAAATATTTATTGCTTTAATACCTTTATAAAACGAAATATTTTCACGTCATTCCCAATACAAGGCTAGACAGAGCTCTTGTCTAGACAATTAAGTCCCTTGGACTCATCTTCCACCGAAGATATTTTTGGGACATGACAGGTGGTGAGCCCGTCGCCGTCTTAAGTACATAACACGGGTATGTACCCATACACGTACATGACACGAGCGTGATTCGAACCCGCGACCTCTGCCGATCCGTGGCAATTTGAAATAAAAAAAATTTTTTTCCTCTGTATTAAATTATTAAAATTGTTTAATGGAGTTTGGTGAGCTCGATTTTCGTGTTCCTGACAGACGGATTGTTTAAATGTCCGTTCGTGTTGTTTGGTTTCTTTACGTTCGCATTTTAAATTCTTTTGTCCTTTCATTGTTAAAACTAAAGGTGAGTACTTCGAACAAGGCCGCTTTAAATCATGTGATGCGTTAATAATACAATAATTATAGTATATACCCTATTGACGACCCAATAGATTAGTTTGTAGTGAAGCTATGGGTTATGTATTCGAATCCCGCTACGGGCATACAATTGTAGGATGAATATGAACGTACACGAGTCATGGAAGTTTATATGTATATATAAATACATAAATAAGTAAGTATATTGTACCGTTTACTTGGATACTAAGACGGCAGTAGGCACCACCTGTAACGTTGTCCCAAATAGTTTTCGGTGGGAGGTGGGTCGAAGGACTTAATTGTCTAGCCCTCTGTCTGGGAATAGCGTGAGGATATTATTTATTATATTATATTATATTATATTAATGTCCATTAAAATAATTCCTGTATAAAGTTTTTAAAGTTTTATGTTTGAAAGATGACCTTGTCTCAAAAATGGATAAGGGCGTGCTTCGATGGTTTGGGCACGTTGAGCGAATGAGTGAAGACCGAATGGTGAAGAAAATATATAGCGCGAAAGTTAATATTAAAAGGTGTCGAGCTAGACCGAGACTAACTTTCGAAGACCATGTGAGCAAATTTCTCGAAGAGAGGAGGGTCAAGAGTACTCGGATACCTAAACGTGCATGTATGAAGAAGATGATGAATCTGAAAGAAGCGAAAGAAGTATGTAGGGATCGTGACACTTGGCGATCTGTTCTCTCTGGCTACCCCGTCAGGGATTGTGCGTGAAGATAAATAAATAAAGTTTTATTACTTCATTTCAGAGTATGAATAATTAGGTAGGTAAATAATAATTTGCATACAGAGGAAAATGTACTTAAAATATTAAAATATAACGTAATAAAACATTCTTGCATTATTTATTGAATAACACATATTCTCGAACACATTGACATATTTTTAAATTACCATTTATTTATATTTAAAAAAAAACTAAAAAAATATTTATAAAAATAAAACTGCCAATACCTATAACGTAGTAAATATAAATGATTTATAATTCGAATACGTAACGAGAGTGGCTTAAATTTCCCCCTCACTACTCGAGACGCCATCACTTCATCGGCCATTAACAAAAGAACTAATGCCATAACTGGATCGACCGGTTCTAACAAAAAAAACCGGAGTCCCAGCCCATGTTAAAATGGCGGCCAATCATCTAACGCGCTTCAAATTTCGGATCCACTAGAGGGGCCACCGTTGTTAGACGCACACTTAAAAGAATGCGTTAGTGTGCGTAATAGTTAACGTTAATAGGAAGTTTTTTTTTAATAAGATTTTGCAGAACGGCAGAGGTCTTATTTTAGATACAATTAACAAATATATCCATAAACAAATAAAAGTTACATGTTTCATATATAGTTTTTTCTTATATATGTTTTACCGCAGCCTATAGTAACATAAATAGGTTATAATATATGTGTAGTCATCTCTAAAAAAATTGATGTAATTTCATCTCTTCATACTACTACACACATACCATATACATATACATACCACTACATAAAGTAACACGTGATTTATCTTATGACTCATTTTATTTATCGTAATTTTTATATTAATTTTTTTTTATTACTAAAATTAAATCCAAATTATAGTCACGATAGCCGAGTTGTTGGGTGGTCGGAATTTCGAGTCGAGAGACCCGAGTTCGATCCCCAGGTGGCAGTACCAATGAGTTTTTCAAAAACTTATGTACGAATTTCATCGTTGGCTTGGACATAAAGGCGGCGACGGGCTCACCACCTGTCACGTTGTCCCGAAAATATCTTCGGTGGAAGGTGGGTCAAAGGGACTTAATTGTCTAGACTTGACCACTGTCTACCCCTGTATTGGGAATTGCGTGAAGATATTTTTATTATTTTTTATTTTTAAATCCAAATTACATTCTTTTTGCTATGTTGTTATTACATTAAAAATAAACTATACTTTATTAAAAATGTATTATCAAGTTTGCTGGCAATCTTGTAAAAATAAAAAAAATAAACAAATTAAAAACAAAACGCTCCTATTCGTTGTTGCAGTACCTAATATATCTTCTAATATTTTTTCTAAGCGCGCCTAAACCAATCGTACGCCGCCGAATTTCGAGGATGCGCAGGAGTGGCCAAAATCCAACTGGTTAGACGCACACTAGCATAAAGTTATATGAGTGTGTGCATCAGCGCGTTCAAATCACGTTAATGTGCACTTGTAGTGGTGTGCGCGCGCTATTAGCATTTAGTGAATAGAAGTGTTGATTATACGAGTTGAATTATTTATGGCTTACTTTTCGGTGGTTATAGTATATACAATGGCTTCGGTATTAACTACACTATGTGGTGATGTATTTTGGTTTGCGTGTAGGTTCAGTTTTTAGTAATCTTGATTACAAAAGGTACTAGTCACGATGGCCGAGTGGCTTGGTGATCGGAATTCGACTTAAGATACCCGAGTTCGATCTACATCTGGCCGGTGTCAAAAGAGGCAATTTAGGGAGAAGCCTTGAATATAGCAATTTAATAAATAACAAATTAAAAACAAAACGCTCCTATTCGTTGTTGCAGTACCTAATATATCTTCTAATATTTTTTCTAAGCGCGCCTAAACCAATCGTACGCCGCCGAATTTCGAGGATGCGCAGGAGTGGCCAAAATCCAACTGGTTAGACGCACACTAGCATAAAGTTATATGAGTGTGTGCATCAGCGCGTTCAAATCACGTTAATGTGCACTTGTAGTGGTGTGCGCGCGCTATTAGCATTTAGTGAATAGAAGTGTTGATTATACGAGTTGAATTATTTATGGCTTACTTTTCGGTGGTTAAAGTTATATACAATGGCTTCGGTATTAACTACACTATGTGGTGATGTATTTTGGTTTGCGTGTAGGTTCAGTTTTTAGTAATCTTGATTACAAAAGGTACTAGTCACGATGGCCGAGTGGCTTGGTGATCGGAATTCGACTTAAGATACCCGAGTTCGATCCCCAGGTGGCAGTACCAATGAGTTTTCAAAACTTATGTACGAATTTCATCGTTGGCTTGGACATAAAGATGGCGACAAGCTCACCATCTGTCACGTTTTCTCAAAAAAACTTCTTACGTGAAAGGTGGATCTAAAGGACTTAAATATCTAAACCTCTGTCTAGTATTGGAAATTGCGTGAAGATATTTTTATTATTTTTATTTTTAAATCCAAATTATAGTCACGATAGCCGAGTTGTTGGGTGGTCGGAATTTCGAGTCGAGAGACCCGAGTTCGATCCCCAGGTGGCAGTACCAATGAGTTTTTCAAAAACTTATGTACGAATTTCATCGTTGGCTTGGACATAAAGGCGGCGACGGGCTCACCACCTGTCACGTTGTCCCGAAAATATCTTCGGTGGAAGGTGGGTCAAAGGGACTTAATTGTCTAGACTTGACCACTGTCTACCCCTGTATTGGGAATTGCGTGAAGATATTTTTATTATTTTTTATTTTTAAATCCAAATTACATTCTTTTTGCTATGTTGTTATTACATTAAAAATAAACTATACTTTATTAAAAATGTATTATCAAGTTTGCTGGCAATCTTGTAAAAATAAAAAATAAACAAATTAAAAACAAAACGCTCCTATTCGTTGTTGCAGTACCTAATATATCTTCTAATATTTTTTCTAAGCGCGCCTAAACCAATCGTACGCCGCCGAATTTCGAGGATGCGCAGGAGTGGCCAAAATCCAACTGGTTAGACGCACACTAGCATAAAGTTATATGAGTGTGTGCATCAGCGCGTTCAAATCACGTTAGTGTGCACTTGTAGTGGTGTGCGCGCGCTATTAGCATTTAGTGAATAGAAGTGTTGATTATACGAGTTGAATTATTTATGGCTTACTTTTCGGTGGTTATAGTATATACAATGGCTTCGGTATTAACTACACTATGTGGTGATGTATTTTGGTTTGCGTGTAGGTTCAGTTTTTAGTAATCTTGATTACAAAAGGTACTAGTCACGATGGCCGAGTGGCTTGGTGATCGGAATTCGACTTAAGATACCCGAGTTCGATCCCCAGGTGGCAGTACCAATGAGTTTTCAAAACTTATGTACGAATTTCATCGTTGGCTTGGACATAAAGATGGCGACAAGCTCACCATCTGTCACGTTTTCTCAAAAAAACTTCTTACGTGAAAGGTGGATCTAAAGGACTTAAATATCTAAACCTCTGTCTAGTATTGGAAATTGCGTGAAGATATTTTTATTACTTTTATTTAAGAAACATAGTCAGGGTTCGGGGTTAAGTGCTAAACTGCGGGCAAAGCCGCGGGGGACAGCTAGTTGTAAATAAATGTTATATTGGTGTATGTACCGTATATATTAATATACATGTAGTAAAAAACGATTATTTCAATATTACAAACAGACTCTCCAATTTCATTTATACGTTTAGATTTATTTGGCAAAAGAGATACAAACTTGGGTGTCTTTTAATTTCATTGGCTTCCAGTGTTTATAACAGTGCGCTCGCAATTTTTAAGACTAATTATAGTCGTCCGTCAGCGTCGCGCGGTGACGCGTCGCATTTGTTCATGCCGGGGACTGCACCGTGTGCCCACCCTTCAACGAACTCGCCATTTGAAACTCTTTTTCCTAAATGAAAACTAAAAATAAATATCTTCACGCAATTCCCAATACAGGGGTAGACAGAGGTCTAGTCTAGACAATTAAGTCCTTTCGACCCACCTTCCATCGAAGAAATTTTCGGGACAACGTGACAGGTTGTGAGCTCGTCGCCGTGTTTATTTCCAAAGCAACGATATAATTCGTACATAAGTTTTTGAAAAACCCATTGGTACGAGCCTGCCAACTGGGGATCGAACTCGGGTCTATTGACTCGGAATTTCGACCACCCAACCACTCGGCTGTTGTGACTAATTAGATGAAAACTATTCAGGGTTACACTTTCTGTTATTTAGTCATGCTTTGCGCGGTTTTTCAATCATATACGGTTATACAGTGCTCTTAGCAAAAAGCCAACTAGTTGAGTGATCGGAATTTGAGTCGGGAGACCCGAATTCGAAACCAGGTGGCCGGGTCGTACCAACATGTTTTTTCAAAAAGGTATATATGATTTATATCGTTGGCTTGGACATAGAGACAGGGACGGGCTGTCCGCTCTGTCACGTTGTACTAAAAATATCTTCGGTGGAAGGTGGGTTGAAAGGACCAAATTGTCTAGACCTCTACCCCTGTATTAGGAACGGCATAAAGATACTGTATTATTACCATTTTGTAATCGACACTCGATTTCCTGTGTTATTCAAATTAGTAAAAGCAGTAAATAACAATTAATATTGTCTAATTAACTCACCATAAAACATCTAATGAACTTATAAAACATAAACGAATTTTACCATAAATTAGTTTTAGTTGGCGACGACAGGTATAAGCTAGTTTTAGCTAAGCCAAGCTTTGTATAGATTATCTAAGACAATTAAATAACACAGTATATTCCAACTCAATCATCAAAATATACTTGTTTTTTCGTTTTATCACCGGAAGTAAGTACATTTGTTGTGTTGATATACCAACACAAAACAGTTGCCAAGCTCAAAAGGACTAGATGTAACGAATAGCAGACGTATCCCATCACGTATCTGTCACCAGCGCTGGCATCTCGCTGGAAGTTCACTAGTTACAGATATACAATGACTGACAAAAATAATAAACCAATTTTTTTTACGTATAGTTTATAAAAACAAAATTAATTTTATAAATAATAGACACATTTGTTATCTTCTAGGTTTGTAATAGAAGTACCACAGTATTTGTTTATTTTATTAATAGTATTAGTTTAGTCCACCATTAAATAGTAATTCAACCTGTGAAGCATTTCATTTTAGTATTTAGGCGTGACAGCGATTCGGGAACGTTCTTTAATAACAGTGGTTATCCGTTTACTACAGAGCCAATATTAGGTGAATTAAACTTAGTCTTAAAAATTAACTGATTTGGCCGGGGTTTGAACTTGCGACCTCCGCCGTCCTGTGGTACCGACATTGCATCCGAAAACAAATGTTACGTGCTGAAAAATACAAATATACAATAAATATAAAGTGAAGTAAGCTTACTTCATAAGAAAGTCATATTTAAAACAATATTTTCTTAATAAACTCTAATTAATTTTTTTTTTGTGTCTAAAACGATACTCAAACTTACTTTATATTGTTATAAGTTATATTAATTTAATTCTTAATACTCCATTAGTTGATTCTCTTATATTATATAAGAAATAAAACGCCTTAAAAATAGCGGCCGTAAAAACAGCGATTTTTAATTTTTATTACAAACTTGCTGCCCCCGGCTTTTCCCGCAGTTTAACGCGGAAACATAATTATGACAGATTACTTTTATTTAAGAAACATAGTCAGGGTTCGGGGTTAAGTGCTAAACTGCGGGCAAAGCCGCGGGGGACAGCTAGTTGTAAATAAATGTTATATTGGTGTATGTACCGTATATATTAATATACATGTAGTAAAAAACGATTATTTCAATATTACAAACAGACTCTCCAATTTCATTTATACGTTTAGATTTATTTGGCAAAAGAGATACAAACTTGGGTGTCTTTTAATTTCATTGGCTTCCAGTGTTTATAACAGTGCGCTCGCAATTTTTAAGACTAATTATAGTCGTCCGTCAGCGTCGCGCGGTGACGCGTCGCATTTGTTCATGCCGGGGACTGCACCGTGTGCCCACCCTTCAACGAACTCGCCATTTGAAACTCTTTTTCCTAAATGAAAACTAAAAATAAATATCTTCACGCAATTCCCAATACAGGGGTAGACAGAGGTCTAGTCTAGACAATTAAGTCCTTTCGACCCACCTTCCATCGAAGAAATTTTCGGGACAACGTGACAGGTTGTGAGCTCGTCGCCGTGTTTATTTCCAAAGCAACGATATAATTCGTACATAAGTTTTTGAAAAACCCATTGGTACGAGCCTGCCAACTGGGGATCGAACTCGGGTCTATTGACTCGGAATTTCGACCACCCAACCACTCGGCTGTTGTGACTAATTAGATGAAAACTATTCAGGGTTACACTTTCTGTTATTTAGTCATGCTTTGCGCGGTTTTTCAATCATATACGGTTATACAGTGCTCTTAGCAAAAGCCAACTAGTTGAGTGATCGGAATTCGACTTAAGATACCCGAGTTCGATCTACATCTGGCCGGTGTCAAAAGAGGCGATTTAGGGAGAAACCTTGAATATAGCAATTTAATAAATAACAATTAATTTTGTCTAATTAACTCACCATAAAACATCTAATGAACTTATAAAACATAAACGAATTTTACCATAAATTAGTTTTAGTTGGCGACGACAGGTATAAGCTAGTTTTAGCTAAGCCAAGCTTTGTATAGATTATCTAAGACAATTAAATAACACAGTATATTCCAACTCAATCATCAAAATATACTTGTTTTTTCGTTTTATCACCGGAAGTAAGTACATTTGTTGTGTTGATATACCAACACAAAACAGTTGCCAAGCTCAAAAGGACTAGATGTAACGAATAGCAGACGTATCCCATCACGTATCTGTCACCAGCGCTGGCATCTCGCTGGAAGTTCACTAGTTACAGATATACAATGACTGACAAAAATAATAAACCAATTTATTTTTTTACGTATAGTTTATAAAAACAAAATTAATTTTATAAATAAATACATTCAATTATCAAAAATAAACTAATAACACTAAAATGTGGTGAGTGGTGAGAAGCGAGCTCCGGATGTTTAGTTAAAAACAGCATTTTAAATATTATAAATAAATACATTCAATTATCAAAAATAAACTAATAACACTAAAATGTGGTGAGTGGTGAGAAGCGAGCTCCGGATGTTTAGTTAAAAACAGCATACAATTGCGGCCGAAACCGGCGCCCAGCGTCGGCGTAATTCCACGGAACTACTGGGAATTGCTTAATTAGCTTAAAAGCCTCAATTCGGTCCAATATACAAGCGACAAGCGAGCATTCGATTGTTATTCAAAGGTAATTAGGTCACTACAAACAAGTAGACGGTTGCTTATATCATTTCCATAATAAATAAATAAATATCTTCGGTGGAAGGTGGGTCGAAGGGACTTAATTGTCTAGACTATACCATTGTCTACCCCTGTATTAGGAATTGCGTGAAGTTATTTATTTGTTTTATTTGTATATTTTCTCTTTTTACGTGTACACTGAAAAATTAATTAATAATTTCTAAAAAATATTCTCTTTACGACTTTCGTTGTCTGGAAGAAACTGTTAAGTTTCTTTTTCCTTGGAATTTTTTTTGCTTGTGGTATGTAATAGCGTTTAAAAATAGCATTTAAATATTATAAATAAATACATTCAATTATCAAAAATAAACTAATAACACTAAAATGTGGTGAGTGGTGAGAAGCGAGCTCCGGATGTTTAGTTAAAAACAGCATACAATTGCGGCCGAAACCGGCGCCCAGCGTCGGCGTAATTCCACGGAACTACTGGGAATTGCTTAATTAGCTTAAAAGCCTCAATTCGGTCCAATATACAAGCGACAAGCGGGCATTCGATTGTTATTCAAAGGTAATTAGGTCACTACAAACAAGTAGACGGTTGCTTATATCATTTCCATAATAAATAAATAAATATCTTCACGCAATTCCCAATACAGAGGTAGACAGAGGACTAGTCCAGACACTTAGCTCCTTCGACCCACCTTCCACCGAAGATATTTTCGGGATAACGTGACAGGTGGTGAGCCCGTCGCCATTTTTATGTCCAAGCGATATAATTCGTATATAAGTTTTTGAAAAACCCAATGGTAAAAACCCATTGCTACGAAGTCTTTCTTTTAAGTCATTAATTACACAGGTACATGTTTAAAAGTGGTTGAATCATTCTTTAACTTGGCGTTGTTTGGATCAGTTTCATATTCTTAACAATAAATAAAAAAAGCCTGACAATAAATAGCCATTTGTTAGGCATGAACATAGCGCACGCAATTACCGGTTGGATTATGCCAGTCCTCATACATACTTCGCATCTCAAATAGACTCAAAGCGACCTTAACACCCTGAACCGCCCATAGTACCTTCAGGGTTGTACTTCAGGTCGCCAAGCGTCAAGATCCTTGCATACCTCTTTCGATTTTTTTTCAAATTCATCATTTTCTGCGTACACGCACGTTTTCGATTAACTCTTGACCCTCCCGTCTTTGAGTAATTTGCTCACATGGCCTTCGAAAGTTAGTTATGGCATACCTCGAACCTTTTAATGTTAACTTTAGCGCTATATATTTGGTCAATGATTAGCTCTACGTGACAAGATCTTCGAAGCACGTTCTAATAAATTTTAGTGAAGATTAAAAGTATTAAGAGTATGAAACTGACTCAGACGATTGTTTTCTTTTTTGGAAAGAAAGGTCGAAAGGACTTAATTATCTAGACTTATCTACACCTGTTTATTTATTGTTTTATTTTAGATAAGTAGTCCGTCTCTCGTTTGCTGTATAATTTCAATTTAATAACGATTTCGGTGTTGCACTATCCAAGGCGATAGGCGATTCGGCCGCAGCTGGGAGATTGTGGATCGCAGTACCAGATTATCAGTCACAGGTCTGCTAAATATTGATCTAAATATTCAATCAAAATTAAAAAAAAATTATCAATAAAATTAAGTCCAAATTTTTATCGTCTGGCATCTAGATAGCTAATTGCATTTCAAAGGTGTACCCTTAGTCGCCGCATTCGACAACCTCGAAAAGAATTAGGCTAGTACATTTTAACGCCGTAATAAAATTAAGTATACTTCTACCGCTCAGTCTTTCAATCGAGCCAAGCGCGTTTAACCGCTCTGAGCGAGGACAGATGATGATGGGGTGAGAACAAACCAAATTAAATAACAATATGCTTCTGTTGTAATTAATATTTAAGCAGTCTCAGTGGCCCGTTACTGTAAATCGCCACTTGTAACACGAGATAAATTAATGTAAAGTTAATACAAGTGCTGTAAAGTTAAATGTACATTTTAAATAAATAAATGTCTTCACGTATATCATACTCTTATCATTGGTGCAACTACTATTGTTTTGTGCGGTTAAGAGATCCTGTATCACGGGTTGAGAGACATTCCTCCTTAGTCGTCTGGGATGATAACAAATCTGTAATCTCCTGTTGAAGTTATTTGTAGAATGCGATGGGCTGCAATAGCAAGTTGAACCGGTGGACTGGGAGAATGTATTTCACCATAAAATAAATAAATATCTTCACGCAATTCTCAATACAGAGGTAGACCACTGTCTAGACAATTTAGTCCCTTCGACCCACATTCCACCGAAGATATTTTCGAGGCAACGTGACAGGTGGTGAGCTCGTCGCCGTATTTATGTCCAAGCCAACGATATAATTCGTACATAAGTGTTTATAAAACCCATTGGTACGAGCCTGTCACCTGGGGATCGAACTCAGGTCTCTCGACTCGAAATTCCGACCATCCAACCACTCGGCTATCGTGAAATGTACATTTTATGCCAGCATATATTTTCATATGCACCGTAATTTTGGTCTTCACGCATTGTCCTAGAACTGGGGTAGAGAAATGTTTAAACAATTAAGTGTATTCCATGCACCTTTCACCGAAGCTTATTTGAGACAACGTAACAGGTGGTAAGCCTGACTTCTTCTTAACAACCAAGCCAACGGTATCGTACATGAAGCCTTGAAAAACTGATGTCGAACTAATCAATTATTTAAAAAAATAACTTGACGCCATTCCCAATACAGGGGTAGAATACTGTCTAGACAATTAAGCCCTTTCGACCCACCTCCCACCGAAGATATTTTGGCAGATCGTAACTGGTGTTGAGCCCGTCGCCATCTGTATGTCCAAGCCAACGATGTGAATTGTATTGAGTTGAATAAACCCATTCGTACAAGCCTGCCTGCTGCCGTACCTGGGGTTCGAAATCGGGTCTCTTGACTCGAATTCCAATCAGCCCTACCACTCGGCTATCGTGACTTGAACTTTAACAAAAATCTCCTAATTCTAATTCTATTCACTCAACCAGTTGGCTAGGGTCACGCATCAAGACGGCTCTGTTAATAAAGTATTACTTTGTATATCCTTTACTGCTACATCTGTAAACCTTTAAACAGACGAGTTTTAAATTATTATTTTAGTATGCTCCAACCGTAGAGCAAGTGAACTAGCTAAATCTTTTTTATTTTCTTTTATTAGCAAATTTAACTATTACACGATAAAGCCTGGGTAGTAAAATATTCATTGGTCCGCACGTAAACTATTATTTATGTTACAAATAATGGTGTCGGCTGAATGTCTGCTAGAGGACGCTTAATATGACAGCACTTCGGACTGGGGTTACCACATTTTATTATTTGGTAAACAATACATTAGTTATATAATCATTACTTATTAGGCAGATGGCATACTGGAGGGTAAGGGTAGCTGAGCGTCAGATCGGGTGTTCATACCCTGAAGAAGAATACTTATTTCGATAGTGTGCTATTTGAATCTTTATATGATCGACGGTCTCCTTGGGCGTGCGGTGGACGTTAATTTATTAATGCTTCAGATCTATAAAACTCCGCTGCAGATCTCCCTTCTTGGCTTCTCCTGCAACAAGGATTTTCCAAAACATCCACGCTGCTAAGCCGGTTGGTATGCCTTAGGAACCATGCAAGTTTCTATGCGTGGTAAAAAACATCCACGCTGCTAAGCCGGTTGGTATCCCGTGCCTTAGGAACCATGCTAGGTTTCTATGCGTGGTAAAATCCGTAACGATGACATCCGCAGTAGAACCAGGGTAACCGACATATCGGGTAAGGTATAAGATCAGCACGTTGTAGTGACAATGAGCCGGCCACATTACTCGAAGAACTGACAACGGTTGGGGCAAAAAGATTCTCGAATGCCAACCTCGTACAGGCAAACGCAGTGTTGGACAACCCCTCACGAGATGGAGCGACGACCTTCATAATGTTGCGGGGAGTCGATGGATGCAGGTGGCGCAGGCCTATGTGGAAGTCTTAGGAGGAGGCCTATGTTAAACAGTGGTCATGTAGCATATATTGCGACTTGTATTGATACCTTTTAAATTGTGAACTGTATAATTTTTTAATTAAATACTTATTTATTGTAAATATAAATAATAATATAATAAGTCACGATAGTCGAGTTGTTGGGTGGTCGGAATTTCGAGTCGAGAGACCCGAGTTCGATCCCCAGGTGGCAGTACCAATGAGTTTTTCAAAAACTTATATACGAATTTCATCGTTGGCTTGGACATAAAGGCGGCGACGGGCACCACCTCCTGTCACGTTGTCCCGAAAATATCTTCGGTGGAAGGGGGGTCAAAGGGACTTAATTGTCTAGACTTGACCTCTGTCTACCCCTGTATTGGGAATTGCGTGAAGATTTTTTTTCTATTTATTGTAAATAATATCTGCCTTTAATTGTTTAATTAATTATGTTTAAATGTTTTCTAAAGCAAAACCTTCATTAGTTCTACTGTACTAAATTTACTCACAAGAGACGAACACATACATATGTAAGGTTTAATTTGCGATTCTCTCGCAACTGAAAACTGAAATATGTACATCAAAACTTTTTTCAGAAAGTTTTACTTCTTCCGGTTAAGAACTGCCCACATATTTTTGGTTAAGAGTCGACTAAGAGTAAAGCATTGACAATGTCAATAGCTACTGTCAGATCACACCAAAATATGCAGACCTGTGATGGGCAGCAGCGGCTAAGGTGCAAAATGCCTGGTACTGCGATCACCAATGCGCTTGTGGCGATCATGCCATATAAACCCTTCCACAGGAGAGGCTTGTGTATAACAGTATGTTTCAATGCTCATTTGTTGTATAGTGAGAAATAAAGTATTTTCATACATTTATACTTTTCACGTCGCGATAGGTAAGTGGTTGGATGATCGGAATTTGAGTCAAGACACCCAGATATCGATTCCGGTAGATTATTTTTTCAAAGCTTATAAACGATTTATGTCGGCGTGAGGCAAGTAAATAATAGTTGGCCCTAAATAAGCTCCGGTGCATTGTGGGTGAAAAATACTAAATTGTAGACCTCTGGCACGGGGGTACTAGGAGGAATTGTAGAAAGTCAAGACCTCTGGCTACCACTCTATTGGGAAATGTGTGAAGAAAAAAATCATACTTTTTTATTTTAAGAGAGCAGCTCCTACAGCATCAGTAAGCTTTGTCACAGTAGTCACAGCGGGAGAGAGTCGTGACGGGACCGGCCAATTAATCGCAGTCGAACAGACGCCGATGTTAGGCTGCCCGCAAACTGTGCTTTATTAATCCGCGCATACCGTACATTACCTCAACGAAAATGAATGTTAATTGTTTGAAACGTTGTACGAAATGTAAACGCTCTGGGATACCTAATTTACAATATATGAGTAGACAAATGTATAAATTTGAACGACCTCAGTGGACGAGTGGTGTACATATCGGTGGTCATGTTATCGTCAGCTCTGAGTTGGATTCTAGGTCGGTTCAATGTAGAAAACACTTTTTACATTGCGAAGATTCCGTTGTTTGTGGTACCTTCGTTGTTTCTGATTCCATATCACACGTGCTTTAGCTGTTACTTTGGGCTCGGAGCTACGAGTTTGTTTGTGATGCTGTCCCTATCTATCTTTGGATTTAAGTTGTTTTTCTCTGTGTTGAAAATTTAAACCGATTTTCGTTTACAAAACGAAATAAATTTGATATTCAACCCTCATTCACAAGTATTTAAATTTGTTCTTTGAGAAAAGTTTTTTTCTAAAAATAAACTGTCACTACAGATAGAAATGAAGAAAGAAAAGTTATTTATTTGATATTCCAAAAAAGAGATAATTCAGCTACAACAGTACAATACATTAAAGAGTTATTAATAAATACATACAAAGATTTGAAAAACATCACTTGTGTAGCTCCGTTCTCAATGAAAGAAGTTAAAGCACGCGTGTTACAGAATCACAAACAACGAAGGTACCACAAACAGCCAGACTCGAGACAATATAGAAAAAATCTTGTCTACAATGACATGTCCGGGAATCTATCAGAGCCGTCTAATTATTTAAGAAAGAGTCAACGGAATTTCAACCTTAGAAAGCAAAAATAATTTGATTAAATTTTTTAAACAATAAGCAAATATTTGTGTTTGCTGAAAATCTGAGGATCATCATAGTGTACATTTTCCGTGATAAAGTTTCCACTCGACCAAAGCTGCTTCATATTAAACAACACTAGCTGTTACTAGTGTTGTTTAATATGAAATTTGCAGTCTCTGTACTTAAAATAGAGCCTAGAATGATAATGTTGTTTGATAGGATAAGAAAAGCATTCACAAAGCGCAGTAGCTCAAAGTATTTTACGTAAAGGAACTCTTTCTTGTTCTTTTGCATTGTTCCTTTGTTCGGAAGCGAGAGCTATTAAGTTCACAAAAAGCACTTTTTGGGGTTTTCGTGTTTTGTCTTAATGATACAATGCACGCATATGTATGCCCTTGTACATTCAAAAAGGAAAGGCAATGTGGTTCTATATTACTATTTTAACAGCAAAAACGACCGTAGTTCGCATCTCAATAATAAATTTACATAAATAAATTCGTTTTCTCAGTTCTGAGTGTTTGTGGTCTACGTTGTTTCTAATTTCATAATACAAGAGCTACTTACTTTGGGATCACAGCAATCACAGAGATTGTCCTATCCGATTCTATACGTATGTATTATCTATCTTATAGTGTATACATAAATACATTACTTTATTATTTTTCCATATTTTTAGAAATAATGACCGCTTGGACATTGGATCTTATTCCTCGAGGATAAAGACGCATCTGCAATCTTCTTCGTTTGAAGGTAGTTGCTGTGTTCATAGTCAGTCACTTACCTTAGCTTCTTCTCATTAATCCCGCAACAATCCAAGTTATGATGTATTTTAAAAGATTTTACAGATTTTACAGTGGTAGAGCCACGCATCAGCTTTTGCCGTTGCATGAATGGGCCGGCTCGACTGGGAAGTACCACGACCTCACAGAATACCGGCGTGAAGTAGAAGTCTAACAAACTTCTGCGTTTCGTCTGGTGAGTGCAGGTAACCGGTGGCCCACACACCCCCCTCCTCCAATTCTGGGGGAGGGGGACACTCTAAGGCCGGCCACGCATCTGCTTTGCCCCTGGTATTGCGGGTGTTCATGGGCGGCGGTGATCACTTGCCATCACGTGAGCCACTAGCTCGTTTGCCTCCCTATTTCTATAAAAAAAAGCTTTTATCTTACACAAACAATGATTTCTTGTGTTTACGCGAATAGACATCTTTAATAGAGAAGATGATAAGGTGCTCCCATCTGCTTGGGAAGATGTTATTAATAAAATTAAGCCCAAGACCAAGCATACAAGATGAATTTATGACACAGTGGCTTTTTTTCTATGGTCTCTGCTATTGTGCTATAGGCACAATAATTCGATTCTGAGAGAGTTTATTCTGCTTAAAATAGATCTACAATTTATAGATAAAAGTTAACTATATAAATAGGACGTTGAAGACATCAGTTCCTTTGTCAGTGCTGTGAAGCACAAAAATATTAAAATAGAAGTATTAAAAAAACGTGTACAAAATCTAATAAAAAGCCGAGTGGTTGATGATCGGAAGTCGAGTGAACAGACCCGAGTTCGATCACCAGGTTGTAGGCTGATACCAATGGGTTTACTAGGTTTGCTGGTAATAATGTACGGTTTATATCGTTAGCTTGAACATAAAGACGGCGACAGGCCCCCCACTTGTCACGTTGTCGCGAAAAATGTCTTCGGTGGAAAGTGGGTGGAAATGACTTAATTGTCCAACCCAGTATGGGGAATGATGTAAAGATGTTTCTTTCTATAAACCAATTTGTACCAGCTCGAATCCGGTAACCAATTTGAAAATGGATACAAGTGTGATGCGTGGGCAACAGACAGACAGCAGCATTCCAGCGGAATTGTTGCAATCCGACAGATTCATACCGACTAGACAACACTTTAATGTAGCAAATTAGCAAATTGCTATGTGCGGAGCTCTTATAAATAGCTTTGGGTATGATTTCTTGGTTGCTGTATGAAATGTTAGGATTATTTAGAAAAATGTTTTTTAAATGATTTTCAGTTGTGATAATAATATTATACATTATTAGGTCTAGTCTAGACAATTAAGTCCCTTAGATCCACCTTCCATTGAAGATATTTTCGTGACAGGTGGTGAGCCCGACGTCTTCTTATGTGCAAGCCAACGATATAATTCGTACATTAGTTTTTTGAAAAACCCATTGGTACGAGCCTAACTAACTCTATAGCCTAACTCGAAATTCCGACCCCCCAACCAATCGGCTATCGGGACTTTTTTGATAATATTCATTAGTGAACAGAGCTCTAGACAATTAAATTCTTACGACCAATTTTTCACTAAACATTATTTGGGACAACGTGACAACGTTCCACAAAAGCAAACAGCAACAATCGCGTTATTGCAATTACGAGTATATGAAAAAGAGAGGAAAATTTTATCGCACGTAATAAACGGATTCTATATTGGATCTAAACTACTTTTGCACTAGAAGACTATATATAGTGTTTGGTCAAGGTCGCCTGATTATAGTCGCGAGATCCCGTGGAAGTTTTTATAAACTACGCAAACAAAATCACAGACAGAAGCTAGAAAGGAAAAACTTAATTAGAATACGAGTCTCCTGATTCGAATTCAGATCTTCCAACAATTCAGCCACCATGATTGATATTTATACAAATGTAAAACGTCGAAATCGTATTAGGTAACATGTAGGTTGCAGGCATTCCTTTAGGAAGGGGTTGAACGTGTTCAAACATCGACGCGGCTGTT
The DNA here is from genome assembly GCA_029286605.1 of Sericinus montela. Lineage (NCBI taxonomy): Eukaryota > Metazoa > Arthropoda > Insecta > Lepidoptera > Papilionidae > Sericinus > Sericinus montela. The sequence continues at coordinate 3,351,843 of JAGSMR010000030.1, read as the reverse complement.
TGTGCAGTCGGTATTAGCCGCACTTCGAAGGCTTCTTTCACTAAGTTAATTTTTTCGCGAACCGAACCGCGTAACTTTACTTTTAAACTAACGGAATAAATTTATTTAACGTAACGTTTACTTTATGATATATTTATTATAGGTTTCTTTTTTTTTAAATTATGCTAGAGGCTCCACAGAATACTGGCCAAATACACTGTTTTTTTTTAATTAAAACAAATATAAATTTGTGTTCACTATTAAATTTTATTTGTAAACGGGGGGATAATTGTTAAAAAAGAAATACAAATGTTTCAAGATAATTAGGAAAGCTTATTTACATACTTATTTTAGTTTTGTGTCAAGTTGCCAGATAATATCGTAATTAGAATTTGTCATAATCGTCTAACTTGACAAGCGGCTATCAATCCGCTTGTCTGATACCTTAGATGCTGCTGCCGCCGGCATTCTTTCATATTTCTTTAAATTTGTGGCTCTTTTGTCTCTTACTAAATCCGTTGAAAGAAAGTGAATGGTAAATTTTTACATCGAAAGCACACAGCAATTCATAAATCGCTGTACTCGTATATCAGAAACTAAAAATTATATTTCGTTAGAGCTTGAGAATGATAATTAAGAAATAGAAATGTTTCAAGATAATTAGGAAAGCTTATTTACATACTTATTTTAGTTTTGTGTCAAGTTGCCAGATAATTTCGTAATTAAATTTGTCATAATCGTCTAACTTGACAAGCGGCTATCAATCCGCTTGTCTGATACCTTAGATGCTGCTGCCGCCGGCATTCTTTCATATTTCTTTAAATTTGTGGCTCTTTTGTCTCTTACTAAATCCGTTGAAAGAAAGTGAATGGTAAATTTTTACACCGAAAGCACACAGCAATTCATAAATCGCTGTACTCGTATATCAGAAACTAAAAATTATATTTCGTTAGAGCTTGAGAATGATAATTGAAATATATCCCGCATACATGTAAAATATACAAAAGAAATTTACACTAATTAATAAAAAAAAAAATTCTATAGAATCATAATCATAATTAATAAAACTCTTAAATAAAAAATGACGACTTAAATATTTTTATATTCAATTCAGCACGGAATCGATCCGCGAACGAGCGGCGACACTTCCAACCGCCGCGCCCTCTAGCACATGGACGTTCAGCAGTATTTTGTTCTGGCAAATCTTATTAAGCAACGTGGAACTTCGGACGGCGCCACCGCCGGAGCAGGGTTTCCTCCCAGTTCAACAGCTCACACCAACGTATAGCTACGATCGAACAGCCTTTGTTTTACGGTAATTAGCTTACGGTTATGCGTTTAACATTCACAACGGTACGGCAATTTCGAAATTAATTAGACCGATTGAATGAGCGAATGGTTTAATTTGTTTCATAGAAAACATGTTACAATATTTTGTTTAGTTATTGTGAGTCCGTAGGTCCCCGTTATTGGTTAGTGAAAGTTATAGCTTTCCATTGGCGTTTAATATAAATAAAATAAATAAATAAATATCTTCACGCAATTCCCAATACAGGGGTAGACCGAGGCCTAGTCTAGACAATTAAGTCCCTTTGACCCACCTTCCACCGAAGATATTTTCGGGACAACGTAGCAGGTGGTGAGCCCGTCGCCGTCTTCATGTCCAAGCCAACGATGTAATTCGTACATAAGTTTTTGAAAAACCCATCGGTACGAGCCTGCCACCTGGGGATCGAACTCGGGTCTCTTGACTCGTAATTCCGATCACCCAACCACTCGGCTATCGTGACTTTTTTGGTGTTTAGTCGTTTTGTCAATTCAACGTGTGCTATTTTTTAAATTATTCCTATGGCAATATAGTGATTTAATTTCTGAATTGAGAAAGTTATATTTTGTCTTTTCAATAACTGATTTCCAATAACGTTAATCACCGTCGTATTTAATACTATGGTTCACATAATTTGGTATGATATTATTCCGCTTAAAAGTTGTATTAAAACAAAGATGTTCATAGACATTAGAGAACTTCACTTACAATCTTCTATACAAAAATAAATCAAGTCGGCCGTACTAGCCGAAATAATATGTTGAATACTCACGATTGTTGTCTTTTCGTGTAACTTCATCTTTAATCACATTAAAATTCACTTTTGCTTATTCCACATTTATTTATATCAAAATACCTGACCGGTTTCGCCTTTATGGCATTATCAAAGGTTTCTTTTTTCAATTAAATAAAAGACGACTATAGTTTTGTTAATTGTTCCATTGTTTTGCATAAGAATATACCAGCAGTTTTTTAACGTGGGTGTCGTAAGAGGTGATAAAAGCCTTGAATATACCATTCTGTCTACGGGTGGTGGGATAACCATTATGGATAATACCGGACCTAATTAAATACATCGGTGATGAACAGCAGAGTTATGTGCGAGGGGCTCGCTGAGATAGCCGATCTGATTGCCGAGCTTAGTAAATTCTTCTTACGAGGGGTTTTACCTCCTTATTTAATCATCTATTTGTTTCACATTAAATGTCTTCTGTACAATATCGGACACATCTTGCCTTGTTTATAAAATACATATAAATAAAATAAATAAATAAATATCTTCACGCAATTCCCAATACAGGGGTAGACCGAGGCCTAGTCTAGACAATTAAGTCCCTTTGACCCACCTTCCACCGAAGATATTTTCGGGACAACGTAGCAGGTGGTGAGCCCGTCGCCGTCTTCATGTCCAAGCCAACGATGTAATTCGTACATAAGTTTTTGAAAAACCCATCGGTACGAGCCTGCCACCTGGGGATCGAACTCGGGTCTCTTGACTCGTAATTCCGATCACCCAACCACTCGGCTATCGTGACTTTTTTGGTGTTTAGTCGTTTTGTCAATTCAACGTGTGCTATTTTTTAAATTATTCCTATGGCAATATAGTGATTTAATTTCTGAATTGAGAAAGTTATATTTTGTCTTTTCAATAACTGATTTCCAATAACGTTAATCACCGTCGTATTTAATACTATGGTTCACATAATTTGGTATGATATTATTCCGCTTAAAAGTTGTATTAAAACAAAGATGTTCATAGACATTAAAGAACTTCACTTACAATCTTCTATACAAAAATAAATCAAGTCGGCCGTACTAGCCGAAATAATATGTTGAATACTCACGATTGTTGTCTTTTCGTGGAACTTCATCTTTAATCACATTAAAATTCACTTTTGCTTATTCCACATTTATTTTTATCAAAATACCTGACCGGTTTCGCCTTTATGGCATTATCAAAGGTTTCTTTTTTCAATTAAATAAAAGACGACTATAGTTTTGTTAATTGTTCCATTGTTTTGCATAAGAATATACCAGCAGTTTTTTAACGTGGGTGTCGTAAGAGGTGATAAAAGCCTTGAATATACCATTCTGTCTACGGGTGGTGGGATAACCATTATGGATAATACCGGACCTAATTAAATACATCGGTGATGAACAGCAGAGTTAAGTGTGCGAGGGGCTCGCTGAGATAGCCGATCTGATTGCCGAGCTTAGTAAATTCTTCTTACGAGGGGATTTTACCTCCTTATTTAATCATCTATTTGTTTCACATTAAATGTCTTCTGTACAATATCGGACACATCTTGCCTTGTTTATAAAATACATATAAATAAATAAATACATATACAGATAGGGACAACATCAGATACATTGCTCCGATCCCAATGTCAGATGCTAAAGCACTTGAGGTACACAGAGACCCGAGAAAATGTAGAAAAAGTGGTTTTTCTACATTGAACCGACCGGGAATCGAACCCGAGACCTTGAGATACCGACGCCTTGAAAACCGGAGTTTACGCCACTCGACCATGGAGGTTGTCAGACCGTCAGCCAGTAATTTATATTTCATATAGTATCTGTGTTAGCCCCTGAAGCTGTGCTAGGTTTCTATAAATCCTGATTTCATTCAGGCTATCCTGAAAGTCCTGCATTTATCTAAAAATAAGTTGAAGTTTGAATTGTTGAGTTACCTCGATGCCGTGTCTGTAGTAAAATTACTACTATAAAATTTTCAAAAACTATCGGGTTACATGTGGTGTGTTTATTCTTTTACCAGGTTCGGTCGTTTGCGCCGATGCCAATAACAGGCATAAATAAAAGAAATAAAATATCTTCACGCTATTCCCAATACAGGGGTAGACAGAGGTCCACCCAACCACTTGGCTATCGTGACTTTTTTTAATTAAAGAAACAGAATAAAATTAAAAACATAGAATTAAAAACAGATTTAAAATTTCAACTGATGCGTGTAAGAGACGGTACGGGACACGGTACGGGTCGGAGGTAAGAGCGTTGCCACGGATCGGCGAAGGTCGCGGGTTCGAATCACGCCCGTCTAAGTTGAAATTATAAAAACAATTTTGATCTTTAACATATAGTTCAGCATAACTTATATGCTTTAAAAGTCAATAAAAAAGCCTAAGAGGTGACGATTTTGACGATCCTTTTGACCCACTTTCCACCGACGACATTTCCTGGGATTATGTTTTCCGGGAATCTGATACGGGTTCGTATTTTTTAAATGGATGCTACTGATTCACAGGTTTGTCGTCAAGTATTTATAACTTTTTTTATAGTATTTATATACATTTACGTAGATGAATATTTATACATTATCCTGTGTGGTAACGGTGTAAAAATGTTGCTACTCCTTTCCTTCCCGTGGGTGTCGTCAGAGGCGACTAAGGGAAGAATCTAGAACGTCCTACCGACGGATAGATGGCGGGATAACCATGTCTAAAAATGTGAGACCAAGACGGGCGGCAGCGTCTGAGGTGCGAGTGGTCTGTTATTGCGAACGCCAAGCCTGTTAAGCGTGGCGACAATTGCAAATCCTCCCCTTGGGAGTCTATGTCCAACAGTGGACTTTAACAGGCCGTTATGTATGTATGTTTTTATACACATACACGGTATACATCTAAGTTTTAAGTACAGTTTTTTAAATAAAATTACGCGTGTTCCCAATACTGGGACAGACAGACGTCTAGACAATTAAGTTCCTTAAAGTTAATTAAATGCCTTTCGACCCAAAAACTGTTTGATAACAACGTGACAGGAGGTAAAATCTTCGCCGCGTTAGTGTCCAAACGAAGACATACTTTTCAGTAAATGTTATTCAAAACTAATAGAAAATGTGCACAAACAAAAGCTAATACCGTAATACCATACTAATACGCAGTTTATTTCACCAAAACATAATTACTAACCAGTAAACGCTACCCAAGCCTCTAATATACGCGATAATTACTTTTAATATGGAAATGAATTTAATAACTATGTATTGTAACAGTTATTCGTAAAACAGATAGGAAATAAAACAGGTGTCGGTACACATTTAAATGTTGAATGCAACCTATACGCGATGGGAACGCCACGGAACTAGTAACTGTGGATGTGTTTAAATTTGTTTGTTGTTCATTGCATGTGATTTTTAAATAAACAAAAGAAATATGCCATTCCCAATACAGGGGTAGACAAAGGTCTAGAAAATTAAGTCCTTTCGATCCACCTTCCACCGAAGACATGTATGGGACCACAGGACAGGCGGTGAGCCTGTCGCCGTCTTTATGTCCAAGCCGTCGATATAAATCGTACATAAGTTTTGAAACAACCCATTGGTGCCCGCCTTGGGGATCGAACTCGGGTCTCATAACTCGATTTCCGATCACTCTACCACTCGGCTACCGTGTACTCATTTACTGATTTTGTGTATTTTACATTATTATAAATGCATACAAAGATAGGGACAACATCACATACATTGCTCTGATCCTAAAGTAAGTAGTGAAAGTACGTGTGTTGTGGAATCAGTAACAACGTAGGTAACACAAACAGACCCGAGACAATGCAAAAGAAATGGTTTTGTCCATTGAACCATCTGGGAATCGAACCCAGAACTTCAAAGGTGACACTAATCACGGAGATTGTCGAATGTATTATTTATGTGTACATATCCGGCTGTGTATATTTTCTCTCGAAGAAAGGTTCTCAAATGGCAGTCTCTTACAATCAAACGCAGTGTAGAACCACCCCTCATAAGATGAAGTGACGACCTACATAGTATCGCGGAGAGCCGATGGTTGCTGATGAAAGAAGAGAGTTTTTGTGTCTCTGTGTATCTTGTTGTCCGAGTAAAATCCTTTAAAATGCCAGAATAAAAATTAGCTCTCTGTAACTCAACCATAACAGTCAAAATTCGCTCAACATCTTTTTTTTGTATCTCCCGCTGGAGCCGTACCATGCTTATCCAAGATAAAAAAGAACCTACAGGTTAATCCTAGGTAAAAGCCAATTCTGTACCAAATTTTTATAAATTTATGAGTCGTGATAGCCGTATGGTTAGGTGATCGGAATTCGAGATCTGAAACCCAGGCTCGAATCAATAGGTTTTTTGAAACTTATGTACGATTTATATCGTTAGCATGGACATACTCGTAAAAACAAGCGACAGGGTTCGTTGTCACGTTCTCCCAAAAAATGTCTTCCGTGAAAGGTGGGTCGAAAAGACTTAAATCTACCTCAGTCTACCCCAGTATTGAGAATGGCGTGGACATTTTTTTCTGTTCCAAACTTCATTCAAATACTACAAATTAAGTAACAAACACCAACATCTGAACATGCGAACATTTCCGGTAGTTATTTAAGTAGGATACTCCTTCCACCGGAATATCCCGAAAATGGGTCAAAGGGACTTAATTATCTAGACTAGAGGTCTATCTACCCCTGTATTGGGAATTGCGTGATGATATTTATTATATTTATTTATTTTATTTATACTCCTTTTACGATTCTATACTCATTGGCACTGCTCTCCTAGAAAACCATAGTTTCGCCGCGACTGTTTTCACATGGACATTATCGTCCACTGTCGGATGTCGTCGGACAACTTCGTGTGTTTCCGTGCGTTCGTAATGGGGAGAGGGGGGAGTGAACAGGAGTTGGGGGGAAGGGGTGGATAATAAACAGTTATTATTTTTGATATCGCCGCGCTTCGCTACTCCTGTGTGGCTTCTGATTATTATAGGTTCGGATGCACTTGTTTGCTTAGACATCATGTTATTAAATATGATGTTAAAGTTACACATTTTAATACTGAAAGCGATGTTAATTAATACACACACACGCACACATGCACACGCTTTAGAGGGAATTCGAGTACTCTTCACTTTCCATTCTTCAAGTAATTTCTTGATTTTTTTTCTCATATCATCATTATCATCTTAACGGCCTATAAGTTCACTGCAGGACAGGGTTTGCTATAATTTATACCTTTGGCCAGCGTTACCTGTGTTGAATTTTTAGTCTAGCATTCAGGTATCACGGTTATCCCGACATTTGTCGGTTGCCAATTGCACTTTCAAGGCTTTTTTTATCAGTTTTCACTTAAAATAAATGAAATATATATCTTTACTTAATTCCCAATATAGGGGTATATAGAGGTCAAGTCTAGACAATCAAGTCTCTTTGACCCACTTTCCATCGAATATATTTTCGGAACAACGTGACAGGTGGTAAGTCCGTCGCCGTCTTTATGTCCAAGCCAACGATATAATTCGTACATAAGTTTTTGATAAACCCATTGGTACGAGTCTACTACCTAGGGATAGAATTCGGGTCTCTCGATCGAAATTCCGACCACCCAACCACTCGGCTATAGTGACCACTTATACTATAGTTTTCATTTATGCCGTCATTTTCATTATATCAAAAAGTTTAGCTTTATTAAATAAAAGATTACGAATCATTCGATGATAGTAAAACAGATAAGAATAATTTCAGTACAAAATGCACAAATAATAAAGACATACATAGATAGGGACAACATCACATACATTGCTCTGATCCCAAAGTAAGCGGCATAAGCACTAGTATTATACAAATAGAAACAACGAAGTTACCACAAACACCCAGACCCGAGAAAATGTCGAAAAAGTGTTTCTTACATAGACCCAAACGGGAATCGAACCCAGGACCACGGAGCAGGCGACATCTTGAAAGCCAGTGTGTACGCCACTGGTCTACGGTAAACGTTAACTATGGAAATACTCGGTTAGAATTGACACATCCAAGCTACTTTACCAAGAAACTTTTTTTACAGACTTCTAGAACGTCTATGTTATCAGAAATATGTTGTAATGAACATATAGCTGACGAAAAATGGCTGTTTTCCACAGCCTGTGATCATATTTTAGATCAGCCCAACTATTATATCAGATTTGACAAAGAACACCGATTCCTACCCAGGAAGATCCACGAAGCTTTTGATATTAAAAAAAAAACATCCCAATTTCAATAGAGAATATGGTTGGGTATTACCACCTGCTTGGGATCCTGTCATAAATAAAATTAAGTTCCAGACCAAGCATAAACACTGCATGACCTCAACACAGCGAGCGAGTGCTGCGTAAGTCGGATTCAAATTAGTAAATAAAAGTTGTCGGTAGCCGAAGCTAACAATGACAGCGGGACTTTTGATACCTCAATATCCCCATTACCACGGAAGCTGTAAAGCATCCGAAACGTCGGGAAGTAGAATAGTCTTAAAAAACATAATAAAAACGAGATAAAATCCATTAATTACTGTTTTATTTTAAATCATACATACATTTTTTTTACAAAAATCCGATTGGCACGAGCCTACCACCACCTGAGGATGAAACTCGAGTCTCTTGACTCAAATTCTGATCACCCAAACAAACCCAACTTGTCTGTAGTGACTTTTATTTAATTAAAAGTGATCTCGATTTAACTTCTTTTTTTGCGTAAGTTTTATAATAATTTTCATTGATATTAGAATCTTAAAGTACACCGTACATTTATCCCCTTGTTTTATCGTTCACTCACTACTTTCTCGCTTTTAGAACCGCGTTATAAACACCCGAATGGCTGTGATACTACCATCTGGTCTTGTCGAATGAAAATTGAACTTTTGTTGGCGAAGAACCTTCTAGAACAGCGTAAAAATTTTAGCTTCGTCTATCTACCACGCAGCATGTCGCAACGGTACTAATGCAACTCGAATTGCTTTCGACGAAAACGAAACGAATAGTCGAATGTTTAAAGGTTTCATAATTAAAAAAATATATACAATCGAATTGAGATCTTCCTTTTTTGAAGCATGTTAAAAGGGCCGGCTAAAATTTATCCGGTTTTCTTCGAAATAATTATCATATACAAATTATGACATACACTTGTATGTCAAACCGTTAATTTTATATAATTTAATAATTATATAATTATTATTTAATTATGGAACTCATGGCTTTATAATAACTGACAAATTGATAAAACAAATGAGAACATCTAATTTTATTACACCTCATTGCTTACGCGTAACTTTACGCCTCCGGTTTCTCCCGCGAGGATAACTGTTTTTATAAATGTATATACTTCATTGTGCACCTCAATAAACATGACAAAAATGAAATAGAACTTAAGAAATTAAATTATTGTATTACGCTATTTGTGAATGGGGTAATCAGAATTTAATTAAATAACTCGTAAAATGTACATATTTGGTCTCCCACTTTAACTACCTAAAATATTTAAAATCTTCTCGCTATTCCCAGACAGCAGGGTAGAGAGAGGTCTAGACCATTATGTCCGTTGATCCACCTCCACCGAAGTAATTTTTGGGGAGCCTGTCGAAATCTTTACGTAATAAAGATTTTGCTGGATGTTTCTTTTGCGTTGGTATTTTTGAGTTCAAATGTTATGTATTATGTACGAAAGAAAATTTTTGTGAAATCCAAGAAGTTCTGAAAAAATTTGAGTGTCTGTCGCAGAGTGTCTGTCGCACATTCGGCATGATCAGAACCAAGTCAAGAATTTATGAAATATCTCAAGATTTTTTTGTCTTAGAATAAACAATAAATGCAGAATACACAACAATAACTTTTTCGCGTCACAATACACGTATAGTCTCATTTTAATAACTCATAAAACATAACCTGTTATAAATTTATCGTTACTGCACATCTTAAAGTGCCCGAATTTAATGGCTCTGAATACTGTCTGTAGTCGAAACACGAATCAATAATTAAAAAAAAGTGGTGTCTTCATAGTATGGGGTGCGAGTGGGGCTAATGCCAGAGGCAGTTACGAGCACTCTGTATTTATGGCGGGCATAAACTAGAAACGCTCAGTCGCACCTAAGGCGCCGCCCACCACCCTCGACGTCACGTGGCAACATCGTTATTTGATGGCTCCTGCGTTCCGATTTCTGGCAACATTGCATTTGCGAAGGTCACACTGAATTCGATTTGATATCTGTTTGTTATATAAGTCATGATGGTGGTTCTTTTCGTGGGTGTCGTAAGAGGCGTCTAATAATAATTGCTTACCATCGTGAGCCACCTGCTTGTTTGCCCCTTATTCTATAAAATAAATAAATAACTTCAGACAATCAAAGGAACTTAATTGTCTAGACCACTGCCTACCCCTTTATTGGGAATTGCGTGAAGATATTTATTTATTTTAAATCAAATCAAAACGTTTATTTATCGATACAAGTAACAAACATTACATCCATTTAGCGGCATTTTGTAATCTACCACCGTTTCGTAATAAAATTCCTCTAACTAAGAAGAAACAGGCGAAAGAAACTCCGTAGATACCCCTTTATAACTCAAACAAACAATAACTCAAACAAATGAGAACATCTAATTTTATTACACCTCATTGCTTACGCGTAACTTTACGCCTCCGGTTTCTCCCATGAGGATAACTGTTTTTATAAATGTATATACTTCATTGTGCACCCCAATAAACATGACAAAATGAAATAGAACTTAAGAAATTAAATTATTGTATTACGCTATTTGTGAATGGGGTAATCAGAATTTAATTAAATAACTCGTAAAATGTACATATTTGGTCCCCCACTTTAACTACCTAAAATATTTAAAATCTTCTCGCTATTCCCAGACAGCAGGGTAGAGAGAGGTCTAGACCATTATGTCCGTTGATCCACCTCCACCGAAGTAATTTTTGGGAGCCTGTCGAAATCTTTATGTAATAAAGATTTTGCTGGATGTTTTTTTGCGCTGATATTTTGAGTTCAAATGTTATGTACTATGTACGAAAGAAAATTTTGTGAAATCCAAGAAGTTCTGAAAAATTTGAGTGTCTGTCGCACATTCGGCATGATCAGAACCAAGTCAAGAATTTATGAAATATCTCAAGATTTTTTTGTCTTAGAATAAACAATAAATGCAGAATACACAACAATAACTTTTTCGCGTCACAATACACGTATAGTCTCATTTTAATAACTCATAAAACATAACCTGTTATAAATTTATCGTTACTGCACATCTTAAAGTGCCCGAATTTAATGGCTCTGAATACTGTCTGTAGTCGAAACACGAATCAATAATTAAAAAAAAGTGGTGTCTTCATAGTATGGGGTGCGAGTGGGGCTAATGCCAGAGGCAGTTACGAGCACTCTGTATTTATGGCGGGCATAAACTAGAAACGCTCAGTCGCACCTAAGGCGCCGCCCACCACCCTCGACGTCACGTGGCAACATCGTTATTTGATGGCTCCTGCGTTCCGATTTCTGGCAACATTGCATTTGCGAAGGTCACACTGAATTCGATTTGATATCTGTTTGTTATATAAGTCATGATGGTGGTTCTTTTCGTGGGTGTCGTAAGAGGCGTCTAATAATAATTGCTTACCATCGTGAGCCACCTGCTTGTTTGCCCCTTATTCTATAAAATAAATAAATAACTTCAGACAATCAAAGGAACTTAATTGTCTAGACCACTGCCTACCCCTTTATTGGGAATTGCGTGAAGATATTTATTTATTTTAAATCAAATCAAAACGTTTATTTATCGATACAAGTAACAAACATTACATCCATTTAGCGGCATTTTGTAATCTACCACCGTTTCGTAATAAAATTCCTCTAACTAAGAAGAAACAGGCGAAAGAAACTCCGTAGATACCCCTTTATAACTCAAACAAACAATAACTCAAACAAATGAGAAATTATAATAACATTAACTTAAAATATTTTCTCCGTAATAATTTCGAACCCCGAACTCATATTTGTTAGTATATGAGACACAACAGAGTCAGTCTCCCGTGAATAAAAATAACAACAAAGCTATATTAAACTTAATCTACGTATCTGTTCAGCAATTTCAATCTGTCTAAGAAATAAAGCAGCTTAATAGTCGAGATTAGTCCGCGAGTACACAATCCGCTCTAGAATTAATTAATGGACCCTTAGCACTGCGCTAATCTGTGGATTCTGTCGCTTTATTACTTGTTGCTGCAGACGAATTTGTTTAACAATGCATCCTCTCTATTGCTTTATTTTTCTCGAAGAACTGCGAAGGTGTGGAGTAGGCGCATACGATGTAGCTATTATAAAATTTCAGAAAATGTTTCTAAACTTTTTTTTATAAAAATGTTTTGTTTATATACTTGGTAGTGACCTTACCTTCAAAGCTTAGGGTTACCGGGTTCCAATTTTCCTAGGAGCAAACATTTGTGTGATGAATACTGGATTCATGGATGATAATCATATATTTTATCGTTAGCTTGGACATTAAGACGCCGATAGGCTCACCACCTGTCACGTTATCCCAAATAAGTTTCAATAATTATTAGGAAGAAAGGACTTCATTGTCTAGAGCTCTGCCTACCCCAGTAAGGGAAATTGCGTGAAGATATATAGAGAAATTTGTAATTGATACACACTAAGCCAATCTATATATTAACTTTATATTTCAGAGTCCAGAAATAACATAGTTGCAAAGATATTCCTTCCATTTTAACCATTTACTGTAGGAGTTTACTAAAGTCTTTTCTCAGCTGAAGTCTACTGAAGCCTTCTACTCATGCAATCCATCTCAGTGCCAAATTTTATATTTTTACATTAAAAAAATTTACAGAATTCGTGTGCCAGTGAAGGAATGAGTAACTTTCTCGTTTAGATAATATAAATAAAATAAATAAATAAAAATCCTAACGCAATTCCCAATACAGGGGTAGACAGAGATCTAGTCTAGACAATTAAGTGCCTTTGACCCGCCTTCCCCCGAAGATATTATATCAGTATTATATTTAGTATTTATTTATGGTAACCGCCTTCGATGTTTTTCCACTCCTAAAGGTTGACAGGCAGAGAATGCTTTTAGCATTATGTCCGCCTTTTGTTCCTATATATTTTTATAAGGTGCAATAAAGTTGAATAAAAAAAAAAAGATATTTTCGGGACAACGTGACAGGTGGTGAGCCCGTCGCCGCCTTTTATGTCCAAGCCAACGATATTAATTCGTACATAAGTTTTTAGAAAAACCCATTGGTACGGATTCCACTTGAGGATCGAACTCGGATCTCTTGAGTCGAAATTCCAACCACCCAACCACTCGGCTATCGTGACTTCAACTTTCGATATTATGATAAATAAATATCTAGTTTCTACTTTGTGAGATGATAAAATGTGTGTCTAATCGTCTCACAAAGTAGAGTTTCTCACGACCTGTAACGCCGTCCCGAAAAATCTTCGCTGGTAGATATTGGGAATTGCTTGCAGATATTTATTTATTTTATTTTACTAGCAAGTAGACAATATTTTCTTAGCTTTGTTAATGCAACGAGGTCAATAACACCGCTGCATGTCAGTTGTGCCACATTATGTACAATATTGGAAGCACGGGGGTGCAAAGCGTTAGAGAGCTCAGTCCCACGCTCAATTTGGCCATTGCTCAAACGTACGGGCGTGAACACTGTGATCAGGCTACGGCAGATAATTGCCCAATCGGTGCTTCCGTGCTATCGCACATTAATGTTGGACGGTCCGCATGCCAGTCGTGAGTGTTTGTACCCTTATCTATACATATACAAAGTATGTATATGTATGGATAAGGGTCTTTAGATGATCATTGTCTCTACCTCCATAAATATGACGGTTGTAAACAAATAGCCGGCCGATTCGAAACATTTCAAGTCATTCTTTATAACAATGTCTAATCTATGACCTATGATATAGTTTTCGAAAAAGAAGACAAAGAAAAAGTAGCTGGCCAATTCGTAAACTTTGAAGTCTTTTTTTTATAACGATATCTAATCTATGATCAATGATTAAGTTATCGAAAAAGAAGTAAAAATAACTGGCCGGTTTGTAGCTTTAACGTTTCAAGTTACAAATTCATAGCCACGAACTGAAGAACCTGATTTTATTTAATAGTCCTGTCCAGCTCGTTTTAATTTGACGGGTTTACCACATAAGTTGTTAACGGCCATTTTAAATGCTGAGTATTAGACATGATGTATCTCCGTATCCGTAAAAATTATGTACGTGTAAATAAAGTGAATTATTAAATTCACTAAAAGCCCTACCTATATAAAAAGACTGTGACTGATCGTTTTTAGCTACAAAACCTACTTAAACATCGTATCAAACATCGGGTGTTTGTATTTTATTTAGTTTTCACGTTACTAATAATAAATTTTACTTGAATAAATAAAAAAATCGGACATAAAGTTTGTTACACTGTCTTTTGCGATACAAATAGGAATATAATATACACAGAATATAAATAAATAAATATCTTCACGCGACTCCCAATACAGGGGTAGATAGAGGTCTAGTCTAGACAATTAAGTACTTAGACTTGCCTTCCACCGAAGATATTTTCCGAACAACGTGACAGATGGTGAGCCCTTCGCCGTCATTATGTCCTAGCCAACGATATAATTCGTACATAAGTTTTAGAAAAACCCATTGGTACGGATTCCACTTGAGGATCGAACTCGGATCTCTTGAGTCGAAATTCCAACCACCCAACCACTCGGCTATCGTGACTTCAACTTTCGATATTATGATAAATAAATATCTAGTTTCTACTTTGTGAGATGATAAAATGTGTGTCTAATCGTCTCACAAAGTAGAGTTTCACACGACCTGTAACGCCGTCCCGAAAAATCTTCGCTGGTAGATATTGGGAATGGCGTGAAGACATTTTTTATTATTATGTCAATAGTTGAAGATGTTGTATTTTAAATCGCCATTATTAAATTTTTGACGCTACAATCAATTATAATCAAAAACTGAAATTCCAGAAAAGAAAACAATGTCATTTCAAAGTTTTAAGTTTTCACTCCCGTTTGTAGTAATTGTAGCGGGGCTAACAATTTCAATAAAGAGGGACGTTTGCTAATTTGTTCTGCTGACGTTACAATCAGCGCCGTAGGAGCGTACGCTCGCGGGATGCACCGTTTTGTCGCTTGTAACTGAACGCGATTAATTAACCGTCGCGGAACGTTTTGCTAAACATGTGCACTATCGTAATAAATATTGAAAGAACTTTGATCCTGGCACCTGTGCGAGTTCGTTGACCTCCTGGATTTTTTATCTATTGGAATGTCTACACTAATCTTGACGAGACACCAATGAACCACTAAGAACGAGTTGTATACATACTCCGATTCTGGGTGTCTATGGTACCTTCGGTGTCCCTAAAATTTATGCTTTACTTACACACGTATAGAACGACATGAAAAAGTTCACTGTCTCTAACAAATCTAGTCTATTAACAGATTCTAGGCAACTAACATAGAAAACTAGTACAATGGTTGATTAAATTTCAATTTCTTCAATATCCGTTGCTAGAAACAGTGTACACAAGATGACAATTATAAAACAGAAAGTTCAAACAATTTTCATCTATAACCGACATACAAATATAAATTTCATTAATTGTTAACATAATTAAGATAATATTTAGACTAGATAATAGAGATAATATAATAATTATTAAAAACAATCAACCATAAAATATGCATTACATTAAAATAAATAAATAAATAAATAAATAAATAAATATCTAGTTTCTACTTTGTGAGATGATAAAATGTGTGTCTAATCGTCTCACAAAGTAGAGTTTCTCACGACCTGTAACGCCGTCCCGAAAAATCTTCGCTGGTAGATATTGGGAATTGCTTGCAGATATTTATTTATTTTATTTTACTAGCAAGTAGACAATATTTTCTTAGCTTTGTTAATGCAACGAGGTCAATAACACCGCTGCATGTCAGTTGTGCCACATTATGTACAATATTGGAAGCACGGGGGTGCAAAGCGTTAGAGAGCTCAGTCCCACGCTCAATTTGGCCATTGCTCAAACGTACGGGCGTGAACACTGTGATCAGGCTACGGCAGATAATTGCCCAATCGGTGCTTCCGTGCTATCGCACATTAATGTTGGACGGTCCGCATGCCAGTCGTGAGTGTTTGTACCCTTATCTATACATATACAAAGTATGTATATGTATGGATAAGGGTCTTTAGATGATCATTGTCTCTACCTCCATAAATATGACGGTTGTAAACAAATAGCCGGCCGATTCGAAACATTTCAAGTCATTCTTTATAACAATGTCTAATCTATGACCTATGATATAGTTTTCGAAAAAGAAGACAAAGAAAAAGTAGCTGGCCAATTCGTAAACTTTGAAGTCTTTTTTATAACGATATCTAATCTATGATCAATAAATAAACTATAGAAATGGTAAAAATTGTTTGAGTTCCTTTTCGCCTGTTTCTTCTCCGTTAGAGAAAACTACGTGTGACGACCTTGGTAGGGAATTACCTAGAAACCCTTTAAAATGCAATTAGCTACCAACACATGGGATGATAATCATCACAAAATACTATTCGATAGCCGAGCTGTTGGTAATCGGAATTGAGTCAGGAGACCTGAGTTCGATCCGCAAAGCTTGTATCAAGCACTCACCAGACGAAACGCAGAAGTTTGTTAAACTTCTACCACGCCGGTATTCTGTGAGGTCGTGGTACTTCCCGGTCGGGCCGGCCCATTCATGCAACAACAAAGCTGATGCGTGGCTCTACCACTGTATTATTAATGTACTATGATTATTACCACTTTCTTCTCGAGGATTTCTTAAGAGGCGACTAAGGAAAACACCTTTGAATATCGTAATGACAACCGGTAGATGGCGGGATGACCATCTCTAAAAATATCAGACCAAAATAGTAAGACTGAAGATGGGCAGCAGCGTCTGAGGTGCAAGTGGTCTGGTACTGGTCTGATTTTTATTTTATTTATTTATTTATATTATCTAAAAGAGAAAGTTACTCATAAATTTGTATTTATCAAAATTTTGACATCTGTCAACTCAACTAACTAATAGTAATCTCAAATAGTATTTGAATGTAAATCTAATAAATCTAGTCTATTAACAGATTCTAGGCAACTAACATAGAAAACTAGTACAATGGTTGATTAAATTTCAATTTCTTCAATATCCGTTGCTAGAAACAGTGTACACAAGATGACAATTATAAAACAGAAAGTTCAAACAATTTTCATCTATAACCGACATGCAAATATAAATTTCATTAATTGTTAACATAATTAAGATAATATTTAGACTAGATAATAGAGATAATATAATAATTATTAAAAACAATCAACCATAAAATATGCATTACATTAAAATAAATAAACTATAGAAAATGGTAAAAAATTGTTTGAGTTTCTTTCGCCTGTTTCTTCTCCGTTAGAGAAATCTCATTACGAAACGTTGGTAGATTAAAAAATTACCATCGATGGATGTAATGACGGCTTATATCGATGAATAAATGATTGAATAATCGAATACAAATCTAAACATATCGATAACTAAACGATAGCATGAAGCATTGAGCGAGCACAATCAAACAGGTTAGTCTAACATCCGGCCATATTCGGACGGGACCGGTCTAGGACATCTGCGGCATCTGCTACAGGTGTCCTAACTTTATAACCTAACCTAACTGCCTACCGTTAGATTCGCTATCACATCAGCTAAATGTTATTGCCCTTTTGTACTACGAGTATCGACAATCGGTTTATCTTCACGCATTTTCTCAATAATGGTGTAGACAAAGGTCTAGACAATTAAGTGCTCTCGACCCACCTTTCACTGAAGCCTTTTTGGGACATTAACAGATGTTAAACTTTTCACTCTTAGTGTAAAAGCTAATGGTACAGTATATTTAGATTCATGTTTTTTTTTTGTTTTCGTACCTCTTCTCGTTACTGCATAAGAAAACTACGTGTGACGACCTTGGTAGGGAATTACCTAGAAACCCTTTAAAATGCAATTAGCTACCAACACATGGGATGATAATCATCACAAAATACTATTCGATAGCCGAGCCGTTGGTAATCGAATTCGAGTCAGGAGACCCGAGTTCGATCCGCAAAGCTTGTATTTATGACTACTAACAGACGGCAGCGTTTATGGCGCAAAAGCGACTAGTACTGCGATCGCCAATCCGCTTGCCAACTGTGGCGTTTATGGTAAGTAAGTAAGTAAGTCCTGTAGTGTACTTATTCAGGACGTTATAGAGGATGTTATGTATATATGTAAATAAAGTGAATTATTAAATTCACTAAAAGCCCTACCTATATAAAAAGACTGTGACTGATCGTTTTTAGCTACAAAACCTACTTAAACATCGTATCAAACATCGGGTGTTTGTATTTTATTTAGTTTTCACGTTACTAATAATAAATTTTACTTGAATAAATAAAAAAATCGGACATAAAGTTTGTTACACTGTCTTTTGCGATACAAATAGGAATATAATATAGACAGAATATAAATAAATAAATAAATAAATATCTTCACGCGACTCCCAATACAGGGGTAGATAGAGGTCTAGTCTAGACAATTAAGTCCCTTTGACCCACCTTCCACCGAAGATATTTTCCGAACAACGTGACAGGTGGTGAGCCCGTCGCCGTCTTTCTGTCCAAGCCAACGATTTATTTAATATTTATCGATTTATTGCGATTGAAATAATATTTATCGGTTTGTTACTATTTATTGAAATAATAATTCGATCTTGCTGGTTTTCTTACAGAGATCTTCTAATCAGCTATATCCACAATTCAATGGAGCCCTACCCAATGGAGTCTACCCCTGTATTGGGAATGGCGTGAAGACATTTTTTTATTATTATGTCAATAGTTGAAGATGTTGTATTTTAAATCGCCATTATTAAATTTTTGACGCTACAATCAATTATAATCAAAAACTGAAATTCCAGAAAAGAAAACAATATCATTTCAAAGTTTTAAGTTTTCACTCCCGTTTGTAGTAATTGTAGCGGGGCTAACAATTTCAATAAAGAGGGACGTTTGCTAATTTGTTCTGCTGACGTTACAATCAGCGCCGTAGGAGCGTACGCTCGCGGGATGCACCGTTTTGTCGCTTGTAACTGAACGCGATTAATTAACCGTCGCGGAACGTTTTGCTAAACATGTGCACTATCGTAATAAATATTGAAAGAACTTTGATCCTGGCACCTGTGCGAGTTCGTTGACCTCCTGGATTTTTTATCTATTGGAATGTCTACACTAATCTTGACGAGACACCAATGAACCACTAAGAACGAGTTGTATACATACTCCGATTCTGGGTGTCTATGGTACCTTCGGTGTCCCTAAAATTTATGCTTTACTTACACACGTATAGAACGACATGAAAAAGTTCACTGTCTCTAACAAATCTAGTCTATTAACAGATTCTAGGCAACTAACATAGAAAACTAGTACAATGGTTGATTAAATTTCAATTTCTTCAATATCCGTTGCTAGAAACAGTGTACACAAGATGACAATTATAAAACAGAAAGTTCAAACAATTTTCATCTATAACCGACATACAAATATAAATTTCATTAATTGTTAACATTATTAAGATAATATTTAGACTAGATAATAGAGATAATATAATAATTATTAAAAACAATCAACCATAAAATATGCATTACATTAAAATAAATAAACTATAGAAAATGGTAAAAAATTGTTTGAGTTTCTTTCGCCTGTTTCTTCTCCGTTAGAGAAATCTCATTACGAAACGTTGGTAGATTAAAAAATTACCATCGATGGATGTAATGACGGCTTATATCGATGAATAAATGATTGAATAATCGAATACAAATCTTAACATATCGATAACTAAACGATAGCATGAAGCATTGAGCGAGCACAATCAAACAGGTTAGTCTAACATCCGGCCATATTCGGACGGGACCGGTCTAGGACATCTGCGGCATCTGCTACAGGTGTCCTAACTTTATAACCTAACCTAACTGCCTACCGTTAGATTCGCTATCACATCAGCTAAATGTTATTGCCCTTTTGTACTACGAGTATCGACAATCGGTTTATCTTCACGCATTTTCTCAATAATGGTGTAGACAAAGGTCTAGACAATTAAGTGCTCTCGACCCACCTTTCACTGAAGCCTTTTTGGGACATTAACAGATGTTAAACTTTTCACTCTTAGTGTAAAAGCTAATGGTACAGTATATTTAGATTCATGTTTTTTTTTTGTTTTCGTACCTCTTCTCGTTACTGCATAAGAAAACTACGTGTGACGACCTTGGTAGGGAATTACCTAGAAACCCTTTAAAATGCAATTAGCTACCAACACATGGGATGATAATCATCACAAAAATACTATTCGATAGCCGAGCCGTTGGGTAATCGGAATTCGAGTCAGGAGACCCGAGTTCGATCCGCAAAGCTTGTATTTATGACTACTAACAGACGGCAGCGTTTATGGCGCAAAAGCGACTAGTACTGCGATCGCCAATCCGCTTGCCAAGTGTGGCGTTTATGGTAAGTAGGTAAGTAAGTCCTGTAGTGTACTTATTCAGGACGTTATAGAGGATGTTATGTATATATGTAAATGGTTTTCGAGATAGACATAAATTTAAGTCCCCACAGTAACATTGGTTATGTAAATTACTACGCCAATACCACATAGCGATTACGGACACAGAAGTCACCTCACCTTGCATTATGGTCATTACTTCAAAAATTAAATCTCCAATCGCTCCAAAACCGAATCCGAAGCTATAAGTTTTTAGAAAGATGAAAAGTTATAAGTCGAGGGCTTTTGGAGTATTTAAAGATATTGACGTGATTACGATATAAGAATAGGTCAACCTCCCTTTCTTCCTACGGTTGCCATAGAAGCCGAATGAAAGTAAAGTTTTGAAATGTAATTGGCTATTGACGGATGGCGGTATCTTCTTCTTCTTTACAGCCTATCAAGAGTCCACTGCTGAACATAGGCCTCCCCTAAAACTTTCCACTGTGAACGATCCTCAGCCACCTGCATCCATCAACCTCCCGCAACATTTTGCAAGTCGTCACTCCCTCTCGTGGGAGGGTCGTCCAACACTGCGTTTGCCTGTACTAGGTTGCCACTCGAGAACCTTTCTTCCCCAACGGTTGTCAGTTCTATGAGTTCTTAGCTCTGGCGGTATAATCATCTCAAATATGTGGCATTTGGATTGTGGCAATGGATTTATAACAAAACTACCAAGAACTTTAAATTGAAATGATACTCATCATATTAATTTTAACTATAAAAGCTGCGCGTTTGCGCGTATCCGTTACGCGCAAACTGTAAAAATAAGGCTATAATGATAGTAAAACTTTTTGCTAAATATACTTAGGGGACTGATTAAAAATAAAACAACCATAACCTATCTCACAGAAGTGAATAAAAAAATGCAATGTCAATGAACTGCACACACACACACACACACACACATACACGTGCACATACACATGGACAGGCGAAACGGGATTTAACCTGTACTTACATTAGTTGCGCGGGAGACGAATATTATACGCGGTATGTGGTCTGAAGATATATTGTGAGATATACTCGCAGTATAATGTGGAGCAGTTTACCTTAATTTTTGTATTTAAATACTTATCTTAACGCATCATTACGGTAAAGCAAGAGATAACAGATCGCCAAGTGTTATGGTCCTGACACAGAGTACCTCTTTCTCTGCTACCGGGTTCACAATTCCTTTCATATTTTGATGCAATTATAATTATTTTTTAAAGCATTTAAGTCATGCTGAACTTTTTGTTAATAAATATTGAGAAATTCAAAAAACTAAGTAACACGCGTGCGTTATGAACCCGCAACCTCTGCCTTAATGTGGCAACGTTTCTCAACCTCCGAGCCGCCATGTCCAACACGTTTTCTTTGAAATTTTAATTTCTTTTCATATTTTTGACAACTAACAATATATCTAATAATAATGCGGATATGCGGATTTGTTATCAGAAAAAAATATGTTCATGGTAGGGGTATGGCAGGGGTAATCAGAGGTCTAGAAAATTAAGTCCATTCGCCGAAGACATTTTTTGGGATAAATAATAGGTGGTGAGACTGTCTCCGACTG
The DNA here is from genome assembly GCA_029286605.1 of Sericinus montela. Classification (NCBI taxonomy): domain Eukaryota; kingdom Metazoa; phylum Arthropoda; class Insecta; order Lepidoptera; family Papilionidae; genus Sericinus; species Sericinus montela. The sequence goes on along the minus strand of JAGSMR010000030.1, from coordinate 3,329,563 downwards.
TGTGTTCCAGCCAACGATATAAGTCGTACATAAATTTTTGAAAAAAAAAAAAACATTGGTACAAGTCTGCCATTCCGATCACCCAACCACACGGCTATTGTTATAAGAAAATTACTAAAAACTCAATAAATAATTCCGCTCTCCAAATATATACTAGATTTATTTCTGTTTTACTTTTTTTAGTATCCCATTTGTGCTTGCATTAAAAGACAGAAGTAAATTGACTGTTACTGGCACAAAATAGGTTTTTATATAAAAAAAAAGTAAATAGTTCAAAGATTAATCACGTGCATATATCGCCGACCGCGAACGCCAAATTGCTAGTTTCGGGTACACGTACAGACCAAGGCCGATGCAACTCGTTTTCTTTAACTTAACATTTTCTTACCGCCATTTTGAAAGTCGTCGTAATTTTTTTTAAACACCCACATTAAAGATTTTACGATAAGATTTAATCTTTTAAAACTAGTCGATTTCAATCAAAATTTCGTATTCCGCATTTTGGTTAATATTTACTGATGTCAATTTTTTATTCAGATTTCTTTTCCTTGATCTCAAGTGAAGTCGATACAGTGCGCATAAATATTTTTTTATGATTTTCGAGTCAGGTTGTGTATATACATTGTTTGCTTTGCTTGTATGAATGTTTGTACCTATGATCAGTATAAATATACCTTTGGGATACAACCAAAAATTAAATTAACCTAGTTTTGGAGCAACTACAGTTAAAGAGTTGTTTATGAATTTAGCTACAATCGAAATATCGTAAGAGAAATATTAAATATTAAGTCACTATAGCCGAGTGGTTGGGTGATCGGAATTTCGAGTCGAGAGGACCGAGTTCGATCCCCAGGTGGTTGGCTTGTACCAATGGGTTTTCCAAAAAGCTTATGTACGAAATATATTGTTAGCTGTGACATAAAGACGGCGACGGGCTCACCAAGGGACTTAATTGTCTAGACTAGACCTCTGTCTACCCCTGTATTGCGAATTGCGTGAAGCAATTGAAATATTGTTATTTTCCCATGTACTATAATATTTTCCGTGTGGTTCGACGCAATGATTTATGATATGGATGCCGTAAGAGGCGAATAAGCGATGCAGCCTATAAAATACCTGACAGATCCCGGAATAACCCTTTCGAAAAACTTAAGATGAAAATCGGTGACGGGTGGCAGCATTCAATGTGAGGTCTCTAGGTCGACCATGCCTTCGGAGCTAAAGGTTTTGGGTTCATATCACGCAAGGGGCAAACTTTTGTGTGGTGAGTATAAATGTTATACACGGACCATGGATGTTTGTACGTATGTGAATATTATTGTATGTAAAAAATGGCTATTTATTTAAGTATATTGTACCATTGGCTTGGAGGCTAACACGGTGACAGACTCCCCATTTGTCATGTGTCCGAAATAGGCTCCGGGGATAGGCTTTAACATTAACTAGTCCGGGAATCGTACCCGGGGCCTCTGACGACACCACGAAAACCGATACGTACGCCACTCGTTACGAACGCCAATTACTAATTTAATTCGTAATTAAATTTCATTGGATGCTGCCATCCGTCACCGATTTTGATCTGAAGTTTTTCGAAAGGGTTATTCCGGGATCTGTCAGGTATTTTATAGGCCTCGTCGCTTAGTCGCTTATTACGACATTCATGGCCAGAAATTGTCATAAACCATTGCGTCGAACCACACGGAAAATATTGTAGTACATGGGAAAATAACAATATTACTACTTCACGCTATTCCCATTACAGGGGTAGACGGAGGTCTAATCTAGATAATTAAATCCACCGAAGATAATTTCGGGACAACGTTACAGGTGGTGCGCCCATCGCCGTCTTTATTTGGACATAAATGTAATACGGCCAACGATGTAATAACGATATAATAATTCATAATTGCTATAATTAATTACACTATACATTTAGTTGTATAGTTTAATTAATTATAGCAATATATTTTTTTACGTAAAAGTGCGAGCGTAAGCTTCTCGCGTTTCGGCCACAAGCGCGCGGTGCATGACCCGCGACAAGGACGCGTCAAACTCACCGCCCCCGCCCGCCGCTCGCCGCAATGTGGGAATGCCACAATATTAAAAATAATAAAAAAAACATACAGATAATAAAGTGTAGACAATCACAGATGATGAAAACTAGATAACAGGCGGTGAGCCTATCACTAAAAATAAAGACATAAATATAGAATATAAAAATATACATAGGTAATTGTTTTTAATATAAAATGTTATGTAATGTATAAAGGCTTTCTTTAGCCCCATAGTTAAAAGTTTAAGGTTGTTTTAATGCGCCTTTCGAAATGGTCACAGTATCAAAAAATACCAAACTCATGTAGAGATAGTTTCTTTATCGTCTGTTGGAGGCAGCCAAAGACAGACAGCCTTATCTCCTCTTGCCTTTTCTACCGTCTGTTGCTTAATTCTAAAGAGTTTGGCAAAGTATTAATATTATATTTATTAAGGTTACAAAAATTCTTAGGGATATTCAGAGAGCTGAAGCTTGTATTTGATGACCCGAATTCATATTCATCATACAAATGTTGGCCCAGGCACCAATGCCTGGGCCAACATTTGTATGATGAATATGAATGTTTGTACTCGAGTCATGGACGTTCATACGCATTTATAAACATTTATGTATAAAAATATTTATTCATGGAAATCTTTATTTTGAAATGGGTAGGGTTTTACGTACACAATGGTCTGTCAAAGTCCTTCGCAACACAGGTTTCATTCATAAGGAGGATTCATTAAAGTTAACATTTGTAGTGATTTTTTTCATCACTACAAATGCACTGCACATACAACACTTGTGAAGGTTCCAGCAAACCAATTCTTCGCTTATAATGTACGAATAGAGTATGCATATATAAGTAAACAAAAAGAAGTTAAATACTTCGCCTACTAAATCAAATCAAAAGATTGTTTAAAAAAGTCAAGAAGAAGTCAAGAGTCTCTTTGCCGAAGTCTCGTGGACTGAAAATGTATCCAAGTCGTGCCGCTTACCAGGCCTATTTTTAATTCATAATCGCGCGAACAATGGCTGCAATTTTTAGAAGTATCTAGTACCTACATATGGGTGGGTTAAAGCGAAATAGTTGATTTAGATTCTTCGTTGTTGTTGATCAGATAGATGCCTAATCTGAATTATATTTGAATATATGTCGGATGTAGATGTCAAGTCTCTTATAAATAAATACAAGCTTTCAAATGTTTTATGTGTATTAATTATATTCTAATAGTTACTAGTCACGATAGCCGTGTGGTTGGGTGGTCGGAATTTCGAGTCCTGAGAAACCCGAGTTCGATTCCCAGGTTTTTCAAAAACTTATATACGAATTACATCGTTGGCTTGGACATAAAGACGGCGATGGGCTCACCACCTGTCACGTTGTCCCGAAAATATCTTTGGTGGAAGGTGGGTCGAAGTGGCTTAATTGTCTAGACTAGACCTCTGTCTACCCCTGTATTGGGAATTACGTAAAGATATTTGTTTTATTTTATTGATTTGTAATAGTAATAATGATGATAAGCTTCTCGCCGATTTCCCACATTACATCGTGCTATACTAATCGTGCTATACTCGTATATCGTGCTATACTCGTGCTACAGTGTTGCAAGTGAACTTGCAAACATAGAATAGTTAACTCGGTCATAGAATAAATAATAGTACTACGACTTGGCGCCTCTTTGCCTTTCCGTATGTGATAATAAACACTTACGCTCATTCAAAGAGCGCGAAGTACTCGTATACACGACACGCAGTATAGCACATCCTGACCTTAATTCATAAAAATATTAATAATAAAATTATTTCGCGAATAAAAGAAAATATCCGTATGGTTGGGTGATCTGAATTCGAGTGAAAAGAATCGAGTTCGGTCCCTAGGCCAGCCTACCAGCTCGTACCAATGAGTATTTTTTTTTTCAAAAATTATGAACGACATATCGTTGGCTTGGACGCAAAAACAACCACTGTCTCACCACCTGTCACGTTGATCCAAAATATTTTTTCGGTGAAAGGTGGATAGAAAGGACTTGATTGTCTGGACCTCCGTCTACCCCAGTATTGAGTTCAGCGTGAAGATATTTTTAAAGAAAATATAGCATAAAAATAGTTACTAATGACTTAATGATTAATACATATTTAGTATATCCATAGCACAATATAATCTATTGACGACCTCCGTGACCGAGTGGCATACCGATTTTTGGAGGTGCTGCCAGCTCCTATGTCCCTTCGATTCCCTTCGGCCCCCATACCCGAGAAAATATACAAAAAAGGTTTTTTCCCCATACACATAAAGTATTTTCTATTTAATAAATGTGGAATATGTGAAAGGGAATTTAAATGTGTTTATTTTCTATTTCGTTTGTGGTAACTTCTTTGCTTCTGATTACATTATATATAGGCTTTTTAGCAACTTTGAAATCACAGAAATCTATGTGATGTTGTCCTTATCTATGTATATATGGTCCCTATATGTATTTATTATTTATGGGATATTTATAAATAATAAATAAATAAATAAATATCTTCACGCAATTCCCAATACAGGGGTAGACAGAGGTCTAATCTAGACAATTAAGTCCCTTCGACCCTCCTTCCACCGAAGATATTTTCGGGACAACGTGACAGGTGGTGAGCCTGTCGCCGCCTTTATGTCCAAGCCAACGATAGAATTCGTACATAAGTTTTTTAAACCGTTTTTAGTTTATATGAACCGTAAATAAATAAGTAATAATATCCTTACGTCATTCCAATACTGGATAGATATAATAAATTATGATATATATACATAATTACTAAATACATAGTTCTTTCGACCCACCTTTCACGGAAGACATTTTTGGGCAATGTGACAGGTGGTGACTCTGTCGCCACCTTTATACCCAGGCCTGGGTTTCCTTCACCGAACCCCTCAACTATAGTAATCTTTCGGTATTTCTTATTTGTGTACTTCGGTGTTCGAATTATGATGTTTGCCAAATAATTTAAAACTACAAACCCTTAAAGGTATTTGGCATAAAACCTTTTGGTACAAGTTCAAAACGACCTAAGCTAAAAATTGTTCCATCTTTGTATTTTCTACATCCATTATTTTTGTAAATATCATAAAGTGACAAGTTTAAAACTTGTTGTTCGAATATACTGGCCAAGACGCCATTGCCATTTAAAGTTGCAATAAAAATAAAAAAGGTCCACCGTCCAAACTGCGCTCATCTTGAAGGTCAACGGCCTTAGAAGCATTATTCTTATATCGGACGCATTTTGGCTGAACGAAACAAGAAAACTATCATCGTCTCTTTCCCTCGTCAAGCTAACCCATCACATTTTCGCGTGCGTGATGAATACCGATTATCTTATTCAGCGCGTTTGCTTTTTGAATTTCGGCGTCTGTGAGCGTGGGTGTGCGTGTGTGTCACGAAAATTATCTGTTTCCATGTCTGAATACGAATCGTTTTGCATGATACGAATAGCGAATCTTTTATCATATAAATTCTGGACGCGAATCGAATTTAAAATTTGTTTTTCTTCCGCTCCTTTCCGAGTATTAGTCATTTTTATGTAACGCTCATTTTTGATAAGTCGTATTGCGGTAGGTCGCGGATGTCGGTGTGCGTGTGTGCACGCGCATACCTACGTGTTTCGATTTCGGGATTCTAATTTCAAACCGGTTCGAAGAGTTTTTTTTTTTCAAGTACCTGGGCTTGTTATTGGTAGTTTGTAGCTGGCAGTTGTTTTATTGTTTTTTTTTTCGTTAGTAAAAAAGGGAAATAGACGCGTTAGAGGCGGTTACGTTGAATTATATAAATTTATGTACTCTCTACCTGCTGGCTGGTTCTTTGTAAAAATAAAAGTTGTTAGGCATCATAGCACCGTTAAGAATAATAATCAGCTTCAACGTGATTTTTTATTACATACGTACACTGACATCACGCCTCTTTTCCCTAGGGGTAGCCAGATACCACTGCATTTGATCCTGTCGTCCTTCTCTCGCATCGTTAACTTTATAAAATAAATAAATATCTTCACGCAATTCCCAATATAGGGGTAGACAGAGGTCTAGTTTAGACAATTAAATCCCTTTGACGCACCTTCCACCGAAGATACTTTCGGGGCAACGTGACAGGTGTTTAGCCCGTCGCCGTCTTTATGTCTAAGCCAACGATTTAATTTGTACATAAGTTTTTGAAAAACCCATAGGTACGTGCCTGCCACTTGGGGATCGCACTCGGGAAACTTGACTCGAAATTCTGCCCACCCAACCACTCGGCTATGTGACGGCGTCGTTAACTTTCATCACTCTATTGATACATGCACTTTAGTTAGAAAACCTATTTTATCTGAAGTGTAAGTATTAAAAGAGTGATGAAAGTATCTACTTTTAACACGTTTTTCAGTCATATTTTGACGACTCACATCCGTCAGTTTTCACCTAACACCAATAACACTTTTGTCACTTATGATTCTTTTGTTCTTCTTGATGCCATACTTCTTGAAACATCAATTCAAATTAATAATATCTATAAAAAATCTAATAATGTTAGGACAGTTTAAAAGGATATTATGTCTAAAAAAGTGGAGAAAGATAGAATGTGTGTAACGATGGTACCATTTTCATGCTGGCTTCACTTGCTTATTTATTGAAAGCATAGTAAACTCAAGAATTGTCAAAGATTAAGATCGAAAAAGAAAATTCCTAACACTCAATACGGATTTAGAAATGGCTTTTCAACATCAGAAGCTGTTCATAGTTTAACAAACTAAATTACTAACGATTTAATAGTCTAGTTGGTAGTGACCGTGCCTTCTAAGCTGAGGGTTGCGGGTTTGAATCCCGCTTGGCGCAAACAATTGATTAATTAAACTGTTTGTACTTGATTCATGAATGTTTATGTGTATAAATGCTATGTAATATATATATCTATACAAGAATATAGATGTCACGTTATCCAAAGTAGGCTTCGGTGAAAAGTGGGTCAAAAGGGCTTAATTGTCTAGACCTCTGTCTACTTAAAATTCATGTTAATTGAATGAATAATTTATTTTAAAAATACGAAGTAAAAAGAAACGCATTACAATATTTCATGGTCTTTAAAAGGCGTTTGATAAAGCCTCTGTTAACATTCTTGTAATTAAACTGGAAGAAATTGACATTTCACATACTTTTACTATTACTACAACATTATTTGCAAATTGCTTTCAAAAGGTGTTAATAGGAGATTTCATTAGTGCTGAGTGCTTTCTGAGCCACGGAGTTCCACAAGGCAACATTTTAGACTCAACTTTATTTCTTTGTAAAATAGATAAATTTTGTAACTTATTATAATTATCATCACGCACAGTCTCTGACGGGGTAGCCAGAGAGAACAGATCGCCAAGTGTCACGATCCTTACATACCTGTTTCGCTTCTTTCAGATTCATAATTTTCTTCATACATGCACGTCTAGGTATCCGTGTACTATTTGTAACTTAAGCATTTAATATTGTAAAATTATATCAAAGGTTTATGAAACTACATTTAATTTTTACAAAGAGAAGTTGGATAAAGTATGTTATTTTCAATTTTATTGATATTAAAGCACATTAGTTATGAAACTACTTTTTTATTACTATGAACTTCTTTGTTATTAAATTAAAGAGAAAAAATGTTTCATTTTCAACTGATCCCGCGCGTGTCGCTTGAAATTTTTAAAAAATTTTTCTCTTTAATTTAATAACGAGGTATATAAACATATATTTGGAACTCCTATATATAAATTATTGTACTTGAAAGTCTTCGAAGGCAAGGTCGCATATTTTTATTTTAGCATTTTCGTTTACTGTTCCGTATTTAATGTTTCGCAAATTCTCCATCAATCCGCTTGCCAAGCACGGCGATAATGGCAAATGTTCCTTATGGTTGAGGCCTATATTCTGTAGTGGATTTTAACACGCATTTAAATAACTCATATTGCTTTTATTACAACTCAAATTATATCTAAACATATAAAAAAAGTTGGAGTGTCTGTTTGTAATATAGAAATAACCGTTTTTTACTACATGTATATGAATATATACGGTACATACACCAAAATAACATTTGATTACAATTTTTGTCTGTCTGTCTGTCTGTTTATTCCGGCTAATCTCTGTAATGGCTGGACCGATGTTAGCAGGACTTTCACTGACAGATAGCCAATGTTTTATGGAGTAACATAAGTTACATATGGGGGTAGACTTGACCTCTAGTCATTTAAGTCCCTTCGACCCATCTTTCACCAAAGATATTTTCGGGACAACGTTACAGGTGGTGAGCCTGTCGCCGACTTTATATCCAAGCTAACGATATAATTCGTACATAAGTTTTTGAAAAACCCATTGGTACTAATATTAGTATTGGTAATAATACTATATGTAGTAAAAATAAAGTTGAATGCCTTTGTGATGCGATCTTTTCGTAATATTTGCGGCGTTACCTTGGCTGCCCGAACACGAAACGAATAGATTCGTAACGTGGCAAGTAATTGTTTGAAAGATGACCTTATAACTAAAATTGATAAGGACATACTTCGATGGGTTAGGCACATTGAGCGAATAAGTGAAGACCGAATGGTGAAGAAAATATATAGCGCGAAAGTTAATATTAAAAGGTGTCGAGGTAGGCCGAGACTAACTTTCGAAGACCATGTGAGCAAATTGCTCGAAATAGGGAGGGTCAAGAATATTCGAATGCGTTAAGACTATGCTTGAAGTTATTCTTGTTTTCGGAGGAATTAATGTTTTACGTGTTGACCCCCGATTAAAATACAGCATATTATAGCCTAAGGCATGGCTATAATAATTCTTCGCCGGTAAGAGAGAATTTCTTATACAATCAAAAACCAGATTGGTGATGTTATTATCTGATATCTCCCGCCTTAGATTCTGTTACCATTATTGGCCTGTGTATTTTTAAGAAAGATTTGTTATATTAGTGAACTTCATAACGGATTGGAACCTTTGCGGTCGGAATTAATGAAATAAAAAAGTTTTTTTTTAAATGATTGCATCAGCAAACTGCAAACAAAGAGAGTTACGAATGTGTAATCTTTCAACTCAACACAATAGTTGTTAAGCCATTATTTGCCAGCAGAAATAGATAAAAATATGATATGATGGATTTAAATACTTGGTTTCAAGTTGAATCTTGAAAAAACTTTAAGAGAATTCAGTTTGTAATGATTGGCATCATTTTGCGGGCGACAATTATTAGGATATAGCGTTCTTTATTGGAAATCTTAAAAATTCAGAATGAAAATTTTCAGTCGGTGCACTGTATTTTATTTTATTCATGATTTATACCGTTTGATTGAAAAGTAAATAACAAAGGTAGTAAGAAAAATCGAAACCAGGACCATGTCGACAGCTTGAAAATCAGTGTGTTTGCCCGTCGTGTACGGAGTTCGACAGAAATAAGTCGTAGAAATAGAAGTTTGCTATTATTCTAAGACATTAGACTTTATAATACGTATACTCAAAGGAGACTTTACAAATTATTCAAGCACGACACTTAACTATAATATTAAACTTGATTAACACTGGCTGATAGTCAACACTGTTGCCATACAGCGCTCAGTGCCCGCGAAAATAAAAGAAAACACGTACGAGAACCGTTCGAGTGACATTTTAAAGGCTGAAATAAAATCCCAAAGTGGAATATAGCGTTCGCGTGAGGTGTTTGACCCGGTTGGACAACAAGAACAACACGCATCCCGTCACCTGCCTAGTGCCCAGCAAAAACCTAGTCTTGCTGTCCGGAGACGAAGCGCCCATCCGACCGGTCCACGACTGATTTAACGACGATTTTGAGATTTTGTCTCGCGATCGCAGCTGCTTTAACTAGATCGAGCAGCTACTAATATTTTAAACGGTGCTAATTTTTTTCGTTATTAATTATATCTACATCAAATACGCGGAGTAATTTAGGCATCACTTTTATTTTAACATGATATTGAGACGGCGCCATCACCACTTGTCACGTTGTCTCGAAAATATCTTGGGTGGAAGGTGGGTCAAAGGGACTTAACTGTCTAGACTAGACCTCTGTCTACCCCTATACCTATTGGGAATTGCGTGAAGAAATTTATTTTCATTTATTATTCGAGATAAAAGCTTTAGCTAAGGAAATGACAGAAAACTTTTATACCTGAGATAACAAATAATAAAAAAAAATATACTGAGGTCATTCTGTCTCATTCCAAAACTTTCAAGTTTTTATTCGGGTTTTGGGAGTTTTTAGTGTTTTATTAGCGCCTTTTTTTTATTAAACAGCAACATTTAGGATGACCAACATTCAAAAATTCAATAGTACGATGAAAGATAAACAGTTAACGACCGGTCGGGTGGCATACGCATCGGTTTTCGAGGTGTAAAAAATTCTGAGGTCTTGGGTACGATCCTCGGACGGTTCATTGTAGAAAACCACTATTTCCTTATTGTCTAGGACATTTGTGTTTGTAGTGACTTCGTTTCTTCTGATTCCATAACATATGTGCTTTTGTTACTTACTTTGGGATCAGAGCAATGTGAGTAATGCAAGTGATTATTTCTCAAGTTTGTTCTCGTTTAAAATTGTCTTAAATTTCTCTTAAGTTTTAGTTCTTACATACATACATACATACATAATGGCCTCTTAAAGTCCACTGCGGGACATAGGCCTCTCCCAAAGGGAGCAATTGCCACAATCGCCACGCTTGGCAAGCGGATTGGCGATCACATTATCAGACACCTCGCACCTCAGACGCTGCTGTCCATCGTCGGTCTAATTATTTTGGTCTGATATTTTTAGAGATGGTAATCTCGCCATCTATCCGTTGTCATAATATATTCAATGCAGTTTCCCGTAGTCGCCTTTTACGACACCCACGAGTAGAAAGAGAGTGGCAATATTCTTACACCGTTAGCGCAAGGTAATTTTAAGAATTTAGAAGATTTTATGTTAACGTAAACTGATTTTTATTACAGAATATTAGTTATTCAAATAACGAGGAGTTATTATGTAATTTTTTTTTGTTTTTAAATTAAGGAGAAAAAAAAATTGTCACATGCCTCGTAACGGCAAAAGTCGAGAGTTAGAATGCATCACGTCCGAGTCAGTGGAAATTTTAAAACACTTTTTCTCTTTAATTTTATAACGAGGATAACCGTCACGCAGCAGATTGCCGATCGCAGTACCAAATACTGTGCACCTAAGAGTTATTAAGGTTATTTTAGGAGTCACGATAGCCGAGTGGTTGGGTGGTCGGGATTTCGAGTCAAGAGACCCGAGTTCGATCCCCAGGTGGCAGGCTCGTACCAATGGGTTTTCAAAAACTTATGTACGAATTTATCGTTGGCTTGGATATTAAAACGGCGCCATCACCACCTGTCACGTTGTCCCGAAATTATCTTCGGCGGATGGTGGGTCTAAGGGACCTAATTGTCTAGACTGGCCCTCTGTCTACCCCTGTATTCGGAATTGCGTGAAGATATTTATAACATTTTAGGATTGTTTATCCCGCCATCTATCGGTCGGAATTGAGACTTAACAACGACCCGGATACCTTCGATGCTGTTCATGTCACAAACATACAAACACGCTTTAATAGGTCGAGTACCAATTATTTCCGTACCAGATCAGTTAACGATTCTTCCCTTCATCATTACGCAGTCATCCGAGCTGAGCTACCCTCGGTCATTACCCCATAGGGCTAGGAACCCCTAGATTAGCAGTGGGAAAAAAAAAACTGAAATGGTGCATTGTTTTGTGTAAAGCAATGTTGGCACAAAGGGTGGCGTTTCATGATTTTAGTTCAGAAAACGCTACAGCTCCACCAATAGCCGACGACCCTGTTAACGATAGATAGGGGTGGTTTTTTATAAACAAGCATTAAGCGCTTCATAGACAAACAGATCAAGCGCTCTCCGTAAAGCGCAAGTGACCTAATAATTAACTCATATTTACAGTAAAATTAAGTCAATACTAAAGGCTACTTGTGAAGATATTATTAACTTATTGTATTTAAACTGGAAGTAAAAATTTATGCTTACAAAACTCAATAGAAATAAAAATTTAATACTCACGATTGTAGTGTCTTGGAACTTTATCTTTAAATAAATTCTAATTCACCTTTACACATTTCACTATATTTTATATACACTATTTATACATATAAAAATTTATAAAATATGTATAAATAGTGGAATAAGTAATAGTGAATAGGAATTAATTTTATAAACAAAAATTATTTACAGAAAGACATTATAATCTTTTTTTAAATTACGTATAGGTTTCCTAAGGCCTATATTTCAGAACTTATAAAGCATTAAAAATATTTAGTTAAAAGTTCTTACAATTAGAAATTAATTTCTACCAACGTCTATGTTAATTATACATTTGATAAAAATAAAAAAATAACAAACTACTTTGAACCTCACACGGACTCTTCTGAGACGTATATTCGTCATAAACTAGTGATAAATATCAAAAACATAGTTAACCAACCGTTAGTAAAATAAAAACTTCTTAATAACTGGCGAAAACCCAAACGACATTGCCTTTCAATCAGCGTTGCAAATTAAAAATAAATCCATGTTATAATTCAGCCATGATCTATGCAGCGCTGGACCGCTTGCCTCACTCAATCGTCCCCTAGTTAGCATCTAGGACCCATCCCAGGCCTCCGTTTACCCACATTATTACAGTTTGATGAATTACCTTGCGTCCGCACTGCCTTCATATGCCATGCGGTCATTCAACTTATTCCAACGCACAGGAAAGAGTACAATTCTTTATAGATCTTGCTTGCTTTACCATTCCTAGCCTATATAATGAATGATATAATGAAAAGTGCACTGCTCTTTAAATAATTAAAGTGGGATTGCCATAGATTTCTCTTATTTTATTCTTACAATACACAAAGAGAAATAGATGACATTTTGTTTACGTCACAATGAATAATACGATTGTATTGAGAATGTACATTTATTGTATAATACAATACACAAATCCCCTTTCTTATATACACGTATATAGTCACGTAGTAATTATAAGTATACTTCATAGAATTCTTCAAACTTCATACCGATACTGAATATCAAGCTAGAGATAGACCGGGAATAAAATTAGGCTTTTCTTAGAAAAACTTTTACCGTTGCCGTAAAAATCATGAAACTTATTTCATTCGTTTAGTTTTGTTCGGATTTCATTTAAATTAATTCAAATTTAAATTCTTTAGTGTGTAAGTAATAACGATAAATTTATTAATTGGATATAAATTGGGATCGGATGGTAATATCATTTTTCGACCGTCAAAATGTGTTAATTTTACACAGCTTAAGTATCCTGTAAGAGTACCTCTGTTAAGGTATACTTCTTATAAAATCTCCACGTCATACCCAATCTCTGTATTGATACATACTCGTAAAAACAATATATCTTCACGCAATTCCCAATACAGGGGTAGACAGAGGTCAAGTCTAGACAATTAAGTCCCTTTGTCCCACCTTCCACCGAAGATATTTTCTGGACAACGTGACAGGTGGTGAGCCTGTCGCCGTCTTTATGTCCAAGCCAACGATGAAATTCGTACATAAGTTTTTGAAAAACTCATTGGTACTGCCACCTGGGGATCGAACTCGGGTCTCTCGACTCGAAATTCCGACCACCCAACAACTCGTCTATCGTGACTTACTCGTAGGTACAGATAATACTTAAGTAGTACTTACGACGCACTTTCCACTGAAGACACTTTAGGACACCGTGACCAGTGGTAAGCTGGTCGCTGTATTAATGTCCAAACCAATGTTTACGTAAGTTTTTCAAAAAACCTTTGGTTAATTGGGATTTAGATGATATTAATTTGTTTTTTTTTTTTGTAAAATTTCAGGCAGATAAAATCGAAACGATAAAGATTAAACTTAGATACTTAAAAATTTTAATTTTACTCAATTATTGTCTGTTAAAGTATTATTATGAATGTGAATTACTATGTTTGTTACGCAATCACAAAACCGCTGATTAGATAGTTTATAACCTGGGTTAATCTGCGGTAAAATTAAATAGTTTCCTGTGAGAGGAACTTAATTTAAAGGTTTGCTTAACGGAATTTGGTTTCGTAGTATTGGGGGTGTGGTGACCTTTTTTTTTCGGTGTACGAAACAGCTAGGAAACATTAAGGCTGTTGAGTATAGTGCTAAGCTCCTAAAACGATCTTTACCAAACCTTCAGGATATGTCTTCGGATGTTTGATTCGACATTTGTTGATGACATGATTTTGACGATCTCCGTGGACGAACGGCTTACACACCGGTTTTCCTGATGTCGCCAGCTCTGAAAGTCCCGGGTTCGTTTCAAAGTCGGGTCAATTTAGATCTCCTTCCGGATATGCCCATATATATGTAACACATGATTTGACATTTACTTATGATTGTCTTTTTATGGTTGTTGGGTGGTCGGAATTTCGAGTCGAGAGACCCGAGTTCGATCCCCAGATGGCAGTACCAATGAGTTTTTCAAAAACTTGTGTACGAATTTCATCGTTGGCTTGGACATAAAGACGACGACGGGCTCACCACCTGTCACGTTGTCCCGAAAATATCTTCGGTGGAAGGTGGGTCATAGGGACTTAATTGTCTAGACTTGACTTCTGTCTACCCCTGTATTGGGAATTGCGTGAAGAAATTTATTTATTTTAGTCTTTTTAAGACTAACCTTGTTTTCAGACCCTCACTTACTCAGAGCAATTGCTTGCAAAATATACTTAATATTATTCTTTTAGGTCTGGAATTCTGTTTGTTTATTATTATTTTCGCCGCTCATTGCAAAGTTTTAAAAATGTATGTACTTGTCCGGTTAGTTTGAATATTGAAACCCTTTGCCACGTGTGTGAATAGCCCTTAACTTCTTTAGTATATTCAAAAATGCGGGCGGGCGTAACTGTTTTTTTTTAAATTTAATAATTTCATCCTGTGTACTTTTCCGGCAACCCTCTGATTATTGACATCTTAATTAGTTCAAACCAGTAACCAAGTAAATGGTAACGATAAACGATCAAAAACTTATGTTTTTAAAATATCTGGCCAGTGTCACCCTTATGGAATTATCAAAAGCTTACAAAAAATATTAAGTGAAGATGAATTTACTTAACAATTAAGTTCCACAAAAATATCAAAATTTAGAGTACTCAGTAAAGATTTTATTCTTCTCTGACAGAAGTTTCAGTAAGAATATTTTGAAAAAGTGGTATAATATAAAAATATATATCTTCACGCCATTCCCAATACTCGGGTAGACAGAGAAAAGTCCTTTCGATCCACCTTCCACAGAAGACATTTTTTGGGATAACGTGACTGTTGGTAAACCCGTCGCCGTCTTATGTCCAAGCCAACAATATAAACGGTTCATAAGTTTTTGAAAAATCCAGCCACCTGGGAATCGAACACGGGACTCTTGACTCCAATTCCAGCCACCTGGGAATCGAACACGGGACTCTTGACTCCAATTCAGATCACCCCAAGCACTAAAAAGATATATATAAGTATATATAGACTATAGATCAATGTTTCTCATGGCGATGAATAAAAAATCGTTTCATGCAATCACATCTTTGGTAGAAAACCAAAAACAACACAGTTCAATCAAGATTTCTAATTACGCAAAAAAAATATACTTCGCCAGTTTTAATATCGCTCGAAGGGTTGCCACATTTGGGGGCTAGACGCATATGATTTCGCATAAAGCCCTCCCACCTCCGAAATCATCCGAAGCGTCGGGCCCCGTACCCTCTCGGGCATTCGAACGTTGCGTTCCACGTCAACTATACACTTCCACTACTATACAAATACTAGTTAAACAAGTCCCGATAGCCGAGTGGTTAGGTGGTCAGAATTCGAGTGAAAAGACCCGAGTACGATTGCTAAGTAGCAGGCTCTTACCAATGGGTGTTTTCAAAAAGCTTATAAAAGCTATATACTAACTATTATAAAAGCTATGTGGTAACGGTGTAAGAATATTGCCACTCCCTTTCTTCCCGTGGGTGTCGTAAGAGGAGTCTAAGGGAAAGAGTCTAGAATGTCCTAATGGCAACCGATAGATGGCGGGATAACCATCTCTAAGAAAAATAAGACCACAATAATCAGACCGTAGATGGGCAGCAGCGAAAGGTCTAAGGTGCGAAGTGTCTGATACTGCGGTCGCCAATTTGCTTGCCAAGCGTGGCAATTGTGGCAAATCCTCCGTATGGGAGAGGCCTGTGTCCTGCAGTGGATAAGCCGTTGTGTGTGTATGTTAATTGGACTTAAAGATGGCGACGGGCTCACCACCAGTCATGTTGTCCCAAAAAAAGTCTTCCGTTGCAGGTGGGTGGTAAGGATTTAATTGTCTAGATCTCTGTCTACCACTGTATTGGGAAAGGCCATCACTGAGGTCACGGGTTCGATTCCCGGACGTAATATAAAATAATTTAGAAAAAACCACTATTTGTACATTTTCTCGGTAGGATGTTTGTGGTGAGGATGCCATTCGTCCACGTAGATCATCTTAACCAATGCATACTGCGAATTCACGTCAGTATGCCGAAGTTTGCAGCTTGTGACATTTAAATGACCGAACAATCACTAAAATACAAGTAATGAATTGGTAAAACTTGCTGTAACGACTAACAATTCAAAAATTTATTAAAAAATTAAGTAAATTAAAAAAAACCTTGATGGGATGTTTAGAGCTCTAGACAACTTTCGAAACACCTGTCACCGCAGCTTACATGGGACAACGTGACAGGTGGTGAGTCTGTCACCGTCTTAGTCTTAGTCCAGACCAACGATACACGTCAATCAACGATACTCCAATGACTAAATAACTTTGGATAATGTGATTTTTTTATAAACACTTATAAAGTTACGACTTACTTCGCCAAATATACTTTTGGTGGTTTTTATGTGTACACACATAAAAAGTCACGATAGCCGAGTGGGTGGGTGGTCGGAATTTCGAGTCAAGAGACCCGAGGTCTATTCCAAGGTGGCAGGCTCGTACCAAAGGGTTTTTTCAAAACTTATATACGATTTATATAGAGACGGCAACACTTCCTGTCACGTCCCAAAAAATGTCTTCGGTGGAAGGTTGGTCGAAAAGAATTACCTAGACGTCTGTCTACCCCAGTATTGACTATTGTTTGAAGATTTTTTTTAACTTTTTTGGTGTAATGGTATTAAATGTGTATTATGCGGTTCACTTAAGTTTTTTATGCGTAGCAAAATTAATTCGAGCGTAAGTAAAAAGGGCTTTCTTAAACAAAACCTCGAGGAAATGCGTACTTCCTGCAATCGCCGGAGGAACCAAGGTACGTTGATCGTATTTTAAAGTATTTCGCGTAACTTACCTACGCCAATGTGTCCTGCGTTGCCCGTGTGTGCGTGTGTGTGATTATTTTGCGGGGCGTGCCGTGGTGTGCGTGCATTTCGTAAGTTCATTCACCCTGCTAGTTGGGGAAGTTGGGACTAAATCGATGAATGGAGTAGACTTTATATTCTTTTTATATTAAATACGAGTTTTAGAAATCATGATTGATAATTGCTCTAAATACGAATGAATTGAATAACTAAAATACGAATAAATTTAAGTTTTTTTTAATCTATTCAAAACAGACTTACATAAATTAAAGGCCTGTAAAAGTCCACTGCGACAAGAAAATGGATATGGTACTGCTTGGCATGCGGATTGTCGATCGCGGTTCCAGATGTGTCACACTTTAGGCTCTGCTTCCCGTTACCGGCAGCCACGACATGGCTGTCTCACAATACCCAAAGGAACGAAGAGGGTGTGAGGAATTTACTTAAGCCTTTACCCCACTTCTCATGTGAGTGCATTTGAATTATTTTCAAAGTTTTAATACTTTACATACGTTCATAGATACATACATAACGGCCTGCTAAGGTCCACTGCAGGACATAGGCCTCTGCCATAGGGATTTGCCATAATCGCCACGCTTGGCAAGCGGATTGGCGATCGCAGTACCAGACCACTCGTATCTCAGCCGCTGCGGCCCACCTTCGGTCTGATTATTTTGGTCTGATATTTTTAGAGATGGTTATCGCCAAGATATTTTTAGAAATGGGTATCGCAGTATTCTTTAATTAATAATAAATTAATAAATTTAAACCTCAAACTGTTTTAATTGTTTTGAGTGATTTTATAAGTTTACCAAATAATATCTCATAATAATCTTTACCATCTTCATAATATTTGTGAGGTAAAGATCAGCGACGTATCGTCTAACATCTTAATAAAAGCATGGCGTCTCAGTAATAAAATACGATAGCACCACGTTTAATCAGAATAACTTTAACAATCAGTCAACTCCATGTCGTTCTCATACGTCCGATATTTAACCAAGTCGCGGAGTTGCATTTTTGCCTCGCACGCATTTAAACGCACGCGTATCTGTACACAAAACGCACACACACACACACACATACACGCTCGCCTCCTCATTACGTAGAAATAGCCCATAATATAATACCAAGTGTGTATGGTAACTGCTTTTTTAAGTTATATACATCTCATATTGAATTTTTAATGCTTCCTGTGGCTACGGTATCAAGACACGTTCAAATAAAAGATCGTCAAAATGGCGGGTCTAGATTGTGTAATTGTCAATTCTCATTTCAGAAGTGCTTATAGAATGATGCGACAGGCGGTGAGCTTGCCGCCATTTTGTGTCCAAGCCAACAACACAAATAGTACATAATTTTTGAAAAAAAAAAGAACCTTAATTTTATCGAGTCAAGGAAACTCCGTCACAGCTTCAATGCTGGGCATCGAACGCCTTCGAAATAACACTTTAAGCTGTCTATCCATACAGACATAAAGACGGCGACGGTCTCATCACCTGTCACGTTGTCCCGAAAATGTCTCCGGTGGAAGGTGGGTCAAAAGGACTTAGTTTTCTAGACTAGACCTCTGTCTACCCGTAGATTGGAAATAACATGAAGATATTTATTTATTTATTAATTTTATTTATCCGTATAAACTTTCCTAGGTTTTTATCGCGATCTTTTATTTCGTTTAAGTTATCTAATACTAACTACACTAGTCACTATGTTGTAACCTTGTGGTCAGGTCACTCGCTCTATTACGCAAGTGACTCAAGTGTTTCCTGGGCCACCAATAAAATTATTAATAGCAATTTTAAGGTATTAAATAATACGTACATAGATAAATAAATACATACATAGATAGGGACAACATCACATACATTATTCCGATCCCAAAGTAAGCAGCTAAAGCACTTGAGATATGGGAATCGATAATAACGAAGGCACCACAAACACTCAGACCCGAGAAATTGTAGAAAAAGTTGTTTCTCTACATTGACGCTCGAATCGAACCCGGGACCGTAAAATGGCGACATCTAAAATACCGATGGGTACACCACTACTCCACGGAGGTTTTCAAAATAAGTGAGACTTTAAAAAATTAACTGAAACAGGAGGGATTCGAATCTGCGACCTCCGCCGTACCTTGGCGATGATCTCACGTTATCTCTTTATATGAAACTTATTCTTCCTTTCGTACGCCTTCCTTTCATATGCCCAATCCCTTCTGAGCAGTCGGTTAAAAAGGCTTTAAAAAAAAGGTGGTGCTCAATTCGGTTTTGTTAACTTCTGTTCTATCGTTTTTTATTACCACATAACTCCGTTATATGTAAACCGATTGTGAAGATTCTCTTTTTATTTGAAAGGGAATTTTATTAGATCTAAAAAGCCCAACATGAATTGCCACACTTGAAAAATTCACAAAAAATTTTAAGTAATAACTTAACATCGCATACCGTGGCAAGATACAATTTTCATTTCCAATATATTATTTATTCCAAATAACACAAGGGTAGACAGAGTTCTAGATAATTAAGTCCTTTCGACCCATCTACCAGCGAAGACTTTTTTTTGGGACTACGTGACTGATGGTGGGCCGGTCGACGCCTCTATGTCCAAGCCAACCACATAATTCGCCCATAAGAAAAATAATGTCTTCACGCCATTCCCAATACAGGGATAGACAGAGGTTAAGTTTAGACAATTAAGTCCCTTCGACCCACCTTCCACCGAGGATATTTTCGGTACAACGTGACAGGTGGTGAGCCGGTCTGATGTTATTAAGCATCTCTTTTATATTTTGATATTGGTGTAATAACTTCAGTTTATTATATTAATACCGCCATGATATTTATTTAAGCGACTGCACACTCAGCAGAAAACAATGCGTCATAATAATACAGACACTTATCGTATGTAGGCTGGAGCGATAATAAATTTATATCCCCATTAGTCCGTTGGATTGGTAAAGAATTGAACCCTTATACCTCAGCTCAGCGAGCAAATGTCCGCTCAATTTGAGGACATGAATTACGTAGTCGAATGGAGTGCTTAAAAGCCAATCGCCCGCTAATTGCAAAGCTATAAAATAAATAATAAAGTCACGATAGCCGAGTGGTTGAGTGATAGGAATGAAAGTCAAGAGACCCCAGTTCGAGCCCCAGGGCTTGTCCCTACGGTTTTTCTTTTTTTTTTTCAAAAATATGATTATATACGATTTATATCGTTGTCTTTGGCTCACCACTTGTCACATTATTTTTTTCTTTATATTTTTTTCTTAATTTATGTAAAATAACAATATATATAAAGGTAATCCATACTATAAAATATCGGATTGTAGATATTTTATTTTGACAAAAGATTAATTTTCAATATAAGGTGTCCACAAAATGAACATTTTGTAATAGAGTATATATACATACAAACATTGATTGGGACAAAATTACATAGATTCCTCTGATTCCAAAGTAGGTGCAAGGTCAAAGATGCGTGGTGACAGGTTTTGTAATCGCCAAGCCAATTACTGAGCGTGACGATTATGAAGCTAATTATTGGCTTATATATCCACATTTCAAATTTTATTTTCAATTTACGGCCTCCGTGGACGATTTGCGTACGCATCGATTTTCATGGTGTCGTCAGTCTCGGGTTCGATTCCCGGTCGGGTGAATATAAAAAACGCTTTTTTTACATTTTCTCGAGTCGGGTGATTGTGGTGCCTTTGATGTTACCGATTTCATAACACAAGTACTTAAGCTGCTTACCTTGGGATCAGAGCAATGTATGTGCCAGTTATTTCCTATCTATCTATCTATCTTAAATAAAAAACGTTTCTCATTGACAACTGAAAATTCCCCCTTTATGCGATAGGTCGATATCCAGCAACCATATAATACAGGTAAGAATCTTACATAAAATACAAATATCTTATTAAAATTTTGAATATATACAGACAATATTTACATAATATACTTATTATACTGTCATATTCCTTCTCCATGTTTAGGGATAATCATAATTTAAAACTTCTAACACTTGTTATTATAACAAAGATCCTAGTGCTGCCATCTTACAGCGAACGGCTGAACGATTACGAACAACAGATCTCAACATGTTGTCTTACAAAGATATTTTTTAAAGTATTTCGTAAGCTTATTACTCCCATAATTATTACTAATTTATGTATCACTCATCAAACGTAAAACATGGGGGATATAGTTTGATAAATTCCATTAGATTAGTTTTTTTTTTTTTTTATGAAAATGCTAATATTAATGCAGTGAATTCTAACTTCAGAATTTTTGTTCCATTGTTTATATCTTACTATTTATATTTTTTAAATAATGTATTTCCCAATTATGAGTAGTCAGAGGTCACCAAACATTAATACTTTCTACCGAAATTTATTCGGAGTATTCCTGGGACAACGTGACAAATGATGTGCCTGTCGCCGTCTTATTGTACCTACATCTTATAGATATAACTCTTATAACAGCTTCGAAATAAACTTGTTGGTGCCAGTTTTCCTTGCGTTTTACTTACGTTTTTGAAAACACTCATTGGTACGATCCTGCCAGCTGGAGAACGAACTCGGATCTCTTGACTCGAATTCAGATCACCCAACCACTCGGCTATCGTGGCTCTTACTTTAGTATTTATTTCTATTAAAATTCTTAATGCTGTCATGATTAAGTGTCGCTATTTACATGACAAATTATGGTGTACTGTAACACAGGTTTTGTAAAATCTGCAACGCGCTCCAGTCCCTCATATTTATAATAAATGTTTCATAATTGTTAAAACTAAATGTGGAGATTTAAACCTCAAGGTGATAAGAAAACAAATAAAGATTTCAAAATAAAGATGTATTATATAAATTTTATTGTATATTTCTTCTAATGTGTACAATAAAGAATAAAGAAAGATTTTATTATTATTTTTAAATTACATAATCACGTAAAACTAGCTCTATTAAGGTATAACATTCAGATTAGGATTCGACGCATTCAACTTATGAGCATAAACAAATATTAAACACATAAGAGTCAAAATCCACTGTCCCCAAAAAGCTTTATCTTGATTTGCCAACCGCTACTTTATTACAATAAAAACATAACCCTCCTTAATAGACTGCCCGACGTCAACTCACCTGCGGTAAGGACACCGCGACAAGCATCAGCAGACACTCGAATGTAAACGTCGAAAACTCCTTTGTCCCATGTAATTAGGACGTGTTGGGTGAGGCCTATAAGTAGTGAGGCTTCCAAACAGAGCGCTGGCTCAAGTAATAAGCTTTAGCGGGGGAAATTTAATGCACTCGTGTCGTGGAGTATGAGACCTAATCTTTTAAAAATACTTAAATGCTAACCTTACTTATTTATAGTGGAGTAGTCACGATAGTCGAGTGGTTGGATGATCGGAATTCGAATAGAAAGACCCGAGTTCAATCCCCAGGTATACTACTATAGGTAATTATTGTAGAAATTCAGACAATTACTTCAGACAGAGGTCCGTTCGACCTAAATTCGACTAGGGCTTATTTAAGACAAAGTGATAGCTGAAATCATCGTTTCAGCCTAGGAAATCAGGAATATTTAAAAATTCGTTGTGTATCGGAGTTTATAAGACATTCGTAAAAACATCTGTACTTTTAGAATTTTACTAATAAATATCTTCACGCTAGTATTGGGGTTAGTAATATTGGGGTAGACAAAGGTCTAGACAATTAAGTTCTTTCGACCCACCTTTCACCGAAGACAATTTTTGGGACAACGTGACATGTGATCAGCCTGTCGCCGTCTTTATGTTAAATTAAAGTGCGCTGAAAACATTTAACAATTAAAATCTAAATATTACTTGATATTAAATTTCACTTTTCAAAAGTAGCTATTTTCATCTACCATCCTTATGATGACTGGAATTCTGATCACTCAATTTTTGTAGATATTCTGTAGTATCTAGTAAATGTACATTTCTAGTGAACTTTTAGAAATTATCATCGTATCGAATGTAGTGACTAAATTGAAATTGACGGTTCTATTTAAACAATATAATCACTATGTAATAACATTGATCGGAATTCGAGGCAAGAGACCCGACTTCGATCTCCAGCTGGCAGATGGGTTTTTTCAGAAACTAATATACAATTTATGTTGTTGGCTTGAGAATAAAGACTGTGACGGGCTGTCACATTCTTCCAAAAGTATCTTCGGTGGAATGTGGGTCGCAACGACTTAAGTTTTCTAGACCTCTACTATATGTATTGGGAATATATTTTTATTTCTTACTAGCTTTGTTAATTCTTCTTCATTCTTTCAATCTGTCAAGTCTGTTAAGTTTTTAAACAATATCGTACGCTATTCGATCTCCTCATTCCGACCGCTTCATCCTATGTCTTAAAACTGTTATACAGGTCTCGAGCCCCCTCTATTTGGGGGCCCATCGCCCTCCTATTTTGGGTCTCCAATTAGTACCGCTACCGTAATTGTGACGTAAAGCGGACTTAATGAATTCCTATACTTTAACATTTGTTTGATGTAAAAATACATTTGTTTTAACTAGAAGCGCCCCGCGGGTGTGCTCGCGTAGCGGCGTAACATGATGAGAATATTAATTTGTTTCGCCCCCTCTTTTGTCTTTAGTTATAGTTATGGATTTGAATCATTGACTTTTTTGTAAGATAGAATACTCAGTTTCATGTTCTGATGGATGATAATAATAATAATAATAATATTTTTTTAACACTCATCATGCACCAAAATTTTTATTTCTTGAATTCATGTACATTTCATACTTAAATATTAGAGTCACGATTGCCGAGTTGTTGGGAAATCGGAATTCGAGTCGAGAGATCCGAGTTCGATCCTCAGGTGGTACGCTCATACTGATGAGTATTTTAAAATCATGTTTACGATTGAACTCGGATTACGGGTTGGACACAAAGATGGCTACCGGCCACCTGTCACGTGGTCCCAAAAATGTCATCGGTGAAAAGTGGGTCGAAGGGACTTAATTACTCGGACCTCTGTCTACGCCAGTATTGGGATAAGCGTGAAGATATTTTTTTAATATTTGCGCCTCGCGCAATTGAAATCTCCGACCTTCGCTTCGCTCTGAGCTTCAAAGTCAAGAATACTAGGTTACTGTTCCGTTGTGTCTGGTAAATCCACAATCTAGAACGATATGTCAGCAGTTGTCATAAAAACTGCATAGAAGGTAAATAAAATAAATTAATACGTACATTTATAGATAGGGACAACATCACATACATTAATAATAATAATAATAATGCGTTTATTTCTAATAATAATGCGTTTATTTCTCCTCACATTGCTCCGATCCCAATGCAAGATGCTAAAGTACTTGAGGTATGGGAATCGGAAACAACGAATGCACCATAAAGACTCAGACCCGTGTAGAAAATGTAGAAAAAGTGGTTTTTCCACATTGAGCCGTCCGAGAATTGAACCCGGGACCTCGAAACGGCGACACCACACCAGGTCGTCATTATAAAAATAGGGGCAAGGGTAAACGGTAAAATAATTGGCACCGTAAGCCGACTTCTACTGGTTATTGATAAATTCTTGTAAATAAGTTGGTAGTTGGTAAGATTTTTAACTCAAGGTTTTTTGTCACGATAGCCCAGTGGAATGAATGAATGCTTTTATTGTACACCACAAAAAATACAAGAAAACAATTGAACATTGAAGTAAGTAGATTGTACAATTTGGCGGCCTTATCGCTACATAGCGATCTCTTCCAGGCAACCAACGGCGTAAAGAGATGTGACACAGACAAAAAGGTAGGTGGTGCAATTTATTTTTCCAATCTATATATGTACACAACATGATAATATTTAGTCCGACCACCCAAGTGGTTGGGTGGTCGGAATTTCAAGTCAAGAGACCCGAGTTCGATCCCCAATGGCTCGTACCAATTGCTTTTTCAAAAACTTATGTACGAATTACTTATTATTATTATTATCGTTGGCTTGAACATAAAGACGCGACGAGCTCACCACCTGTCACGTTGTCTCGAAAATATCTTCGGTGGAAGGTGGGTCGAAGGGTCTTAATTGTCTAGACCTCTTTTTTTGCACTTTTTTTGCATTTCTTTACCTGCACTCACCAGACGAAACGCAGAAGTATGTTAGACTTCAACTTCACACCGGTATTCTGTGAGATCGTGGTACTTCCCCGGTCGAGCCGGCCCATTCATGCAACAACAAAAGCTGATGCATGGCTCTACCACTGTCTTTCTCTTTGTTACCTATTAGATTATATCCTATATATATAAAGAAACATAAGTGTTTAGAGAGAGTTATTATTATACTCGTGTGAAAATCATGAAGTCATTACTCAAATACTAATAAATTAATTAATACTCCTATAATTATGTCGTAAAAATTAAGACATTACACAGATAATTATTTTAATAACATTTTACAGATAAACTTTTTGAAAAAAACTTTTATTATGACATTTTTGACAAAGAGTAAATAATCACTGATAATAAGTACGTACAATTTATTTGACACAAATGCAACAATATTGAAATTGTTAAAAACTTGGAGGAAATTTTGAAACAGTTTCCATCCCAGTATTGATTGTACAGTACGATAACTACAGAATAATTGTTTATATCTGTCCCAGTGGAACTAATCAATCATGACCTCGCACAGAATTGAGGAAGCCCACATAGCGGAGCTCAGCAAACTGTTATTGGAGTCTGGTCTGGTCTGCGTGCGGTCCTCGTTGGAGACCGAAGAGTCATCGTTGATATCAGAGGAGACAGAAAAGAATGGTAATTCCTATGGATTGGAAGAAATTGATTTGTGATTTTTGCTTCGTACTAAAAAAAAGTCATGATTACCAGGTGGCAGACTTGTACCAATGAGTTTTTTCATAAACTTATGTACGATTTGAATCGTTGACTAGAATTAGATGGCAACAGGATTACCACCTGTCTCGTCGTCCCAAAAAATGTCATCGGTTGAAGATGATTCGAAAGGACTTAATTGTTTTGTAGACCTTTGTCTACCTGAGAATAGCGTGAAGATATTATTTTTACTTCTTTCTAGCTTTGATAATTCTTCATTATTTCAATCTGTCGAGTCTACTTCCTACGCTTTTAACGTCAAGCATGTCCTCATTTATAAATTTATTCAATAAAAATGCGAATCGGAGTACTTTTCCTGTTCAATATTGAATAGGAAAAGTTAATGATAGGGGTTCGTAACAATCTAAGAATAGCTATATAGCTGTTCTTAAATTGTTACGAACCCTTAATCAACAAATATATACAAAAACTTTCATAATTGATGGAAAACATGGAAATCTACCCCTGTATTGGGAATTGCGTGAAGATATATTTTTTTGCTGCCGTCATCGGCTTTTCCGGACTAATACGATTTAGGGACCTTCAAGAAAAGAGCCTATACCTTACTCAAAGGCCGGTAACGCAGCTGCTGTTGCTGGTATTGTAGGTATTCATGGGCGACGGTAATCAGTTACCATCACATGAGCCACCTGCTCGTTTGCCCCCCTATTCTATAAAAAAAGCTCAAGACAGACATATTGCAATCTTGTGGCCTATATTATACAGTGGAGCTTAGATAGGATGTTATGATGATGAAGGATTAGAAAGTAAAAAATACAGCTCCCAGAACTGATTGCTGTTGCGAGAGACAGTTACAGCTGTATATCAAACGAAAATAGGCTGGATTTCTATAACAAATGCTGCATCCTTATCTCCCGTTTGCTCGGTGGTCGTGGCTATAACGACAACTTGTAGAGTTGTGGGGAAAATAGCACTTCCGGTAGACTAAACCAATATTTCATGTTAATTCATGGTAATTAGTAAAATTTGAAAAATAAGTAAAATCATCAAACTTTCTCGGTTTAGTTTCTAAGATAAAATAGATACATAAATATCTTTACGATATTTCTAATAATGGGCTAAACAGAGGTTTAGACAACACGTTTCACCGGAAAGTTTTTATTCGGACAACGTGACAGGTAGGTAGCCTGTCACCGTCTTTATGTCCACGGCACCGATTTTTATGATAGTTTAGTATAAGGGTAGTAAATAATATAATAAATATATATAAATATCTTCACGCAATTCCCAATACAGGGGTAGACAGAGGTCAAGTCTAGACAATTAAGTCCCTCTGACCCACCTTCCACCGAAGATATTTTCGGAACAACGTGACAGGTGGTGAGCCCGTCGCCATCTTTATGTCCAAGCCAACGATGAAATTCGTACATAAGTTTTTGAAAAACTCATTGGTACTGCCACTTGGGGATCGAACTCAGGTCTCTCGACTCGAAATTCCGACCACCCAACAATTCGGCTATCGTGATTTCTAACGTACTTATAAGGGTAGTAATAAGTAAATATAATATATTATTTGTTTAGTACAAATCAAGGAAGAAGAAGAGGAGATTTTAGAAATAGAAACGGAAGAAGCGCCTGAACATATTACCGAAGAAGTTGAAGAAGAAATGCCGTATATATTTCCGACGCCATCTCTGAGGAAAGTGTTGCCCGAAAGAATTAGAGATATCGAGAAGCAAAACAGAATTTATGTCCTGCCTGAAGAATTCAGAACGGAAATAGATTCGCAAAGAATACCCAAAATAGCTTGCACGCCACCACAGAGATACATAGACGAGTTGGCTGATATAACAGGCTGTCATTATTATAAAAATAGTTTGTCGGAATTCTGGTTTTTGGATACATTGGCCAATTTACTGAGAAGAGCGCAGGAAGATCATCTCGATAAACGTAATAAAATAACATGTACCAATTTACTTACCTTAACAGCTTGCATTCACGAAAGCCGAGTGGTTGGGTTATCGGAATTCGAGTCATCAGACCCGAGTCTGATTACCAAGACTCCTACCAATGGGTTTTTTCAACAACTTATGTACGATTTATGTCGTTGGTTTGGACATAAAGAAGGTCTTCGGTGGAAGTTGGGTCTAAAAGTCTTAATTGTCTAGACTTCTGTTTTCAAATGTATTGGAAATGCCGAGAAGATATTTTAATAGCTTGAAGGACTTCTATAGGCCTTTAAGTAGGTATTACATAAGTTAAGGTACCATCCCCTATGCTCCCGAGGGTGTCGTAAGAGACGAATGAAGAAAAAGCCGTGTAGATGGGAATGGGTATCAACAAAAGGTGGGATAACTATCCAAAAAATTCAAAATCAAAATTGAACAGCACTGAGACGGCCAGCAGCGTATATGTATATGCTAGGTAATTATGGCAGATCCCCTTAAGAAGTTAAAGGAAGTCTCGCTTGCAGTGGACCTTTAAAACAGGCCCTTAAGTAAGTCTTAATTTTACTTTAAGTAAGTTTAAGTCAGGTGGTTACAGGCCTAATTATTAGAGCTGTAACCACCTGAAACCGTGATGAATATTTTTTGATTTTTTGTTATAGCAACACAGGCAATCTTAATTTTATGGTTCTGCGAATGGATGAAAGAGATGCAACATTTTGATGCAGCGGATAGAAAAAGGATGATGAAGAGATTCAAGGTAGTAATCTTAACTCTTGTGTACAAACTTTGAAATTACACGAATTCAAACATTGATATTTATTATGCTTTACTATAAATTACGCCAAATTGCATTTTATTTCGTTGGGTTAACGGCTTTTAGCTGCAGGGCTGCAAATAAAGTGTAAATCTGGACTAGTTTAAGACAATAGTCGGTCTCGAACCAGTGACGTCATATTTCGCAGTCCGCAACCCTAAACCATGGAACTATCGACATTTATTATTGCTGTCCTACTCTCAATAAAATAATACTATGGAAATGTAATTAAATAAATATCTTCCCGCATTTCCCAATACAGAGGTAGACAGAGGTCTAGTCTAGACAATTTTGTCCCTTTGACCCACCTTCCACCGAAGATATTTTCAGGACAACGTGACAGGTGGCGAGCCCGAAAGAGCTTAATTGTCTAGGCTCTGTATGGATGATATTTATTCCTCTGCGTGATGATATTTATATTAAATGTTCTATATTTTAAATGTGGACGACCTGACAGCCCATTTGATTGTGACTCCGATGCTAATGGTTGCGATTTCAAATCCCGCTAGAACACATATTTGTCTGCGGAATATGAATGTTTGTACTCAAGTAATGGACGTTTAAATGTATATATCAATATTTATCTACGTTAATATAAATGTACCTAAGTATAATGTAACTTAGACATTAGTCGGTAGCTTGAATATTAAGACGGTGACAAGCTCGCCACGTCACGTCATCCAAAATATGCTTCGGTGAAGTGTACATTGTCTAGACCTCTATGGGAAATTGTGTAAAGATTTATACTCGTATATTCCAAATATCAGAGTTTTAGGACAACATGCTCTCGGCGGCACGTTATGTGGCCAAGGAGGATAAAATCCCCACGCCGAAGGACATCGGAATCTCTCACGATGCGGAAGCCGTTGAGGAGGTTCACAGCAGGCAAATGTCCTCGCCGCTGGTGAGGTCCAACCGTGTGACCTTCGAAGGGACTGACTACCAATGCTCGCTTCTCGATCTCACCAAGATCATACATTACATTTTTGATTTGTGAGTCATTTTTAATTTGTTCGATAGTTAAGCAACTCTAACTATATTTAAGTATTAGTATGTATGTTTATTATTTACACCACCTACCGCAGTCTTATGTTGTAATAATTCTTAGCCTTAAGTTTGTCTGGAAGAGATCGCTCTTTAGCGATAAGTCCGCCTTTTTCTATCTACCTCATATGTTTGTTATTTTCCTTTGTGACCTTTCCTCTGATTTTCTTTTTTCTGTGGTGAACAATAAAGCATAAATAAATAAATAAACTCTACGAATTCCATTCGAGAATTTCTCTCAGAACACGTCAAGTAAAATTATTGCACAGTTCACTATCGGTAGAAATAGTACTCTCAGAAAAATAAACTTCGGTGTATTTAATCTGATGCCTCTTCTTTTTCTATACGGACTATCAATAGTCCTGTACTGAACATAGACTTCTTCCCAAGTGTTTCACAAAGAATGGCCCCCAGCCACCAGCATTCATCGACCTCGGGCAACATTTTGCAAGTCGTCTCTCCATCTCGTGGAGGGTCGATCTACACAGCACTAGCCTAATCGAGATTGCCACTCGAGAACCTTTTTTCAGTTATTATCAGTATGTCGGCTTTGTTGAATTCCTTGGAGGAGGGTTTTATCTGAAGGGGGTCCATACAAATTAGCTCAATATATTTTTCTTTAATTATTGCATATAACGAATAGCATATAGTATGTTTAACATAATTTGTATTTTATAGTATTATTCATTTTTTTCATTCATTTATCGTTGGCTTGGATATAAAGATGGCGACTGGCTCACCACCTGTCACGTTGTCCCGAAAATATCTTCGGTGGAAGGTGGGTCGAAGGGACTTAATTGTCTAGACTAGACCTCTGTCTACCCCGGTATTGGGAATTGCGTGACGATTTTTTATTCATTTTTTCATTTAATATTTTTTTTTAATATTCTTATAAAATGTATAAGAATTTTTAGTTTATTTGTAATTATAATTTGATTTGTATGGAATTAATTAAAGATAATAATAATAAATATTATCATTATATTATTAGTTTGTCGAGCTATGTGGCCGGCTACTTGTAATACTATATATCTGATACTTAAGCAGCTAAAATCCTATACGTGTGTGTGTGTTTATTTATTTAAATTGCTTATGTGCACTTAACTGTAATAATGATGTCATGGCACGACAAATATATGTACCGTGTTAGACGTGGCAATCTGTTCGAGAGGCAGACATTTTCAAATTGCTATTCGAAATATTCTAAAATGCTTAATCTTTTTACATAAATTTTATAACTTATATCGCTTTTAATATTGAATGATTATTTGTTATAATGTGTTATAGATTTACTGTATTTTACACACATTGTATCCTTTTAGTGTCGCTTGTTCGTTTCAGAGTTTCAAATCAAAATTAATAGTATCAGACGTTAATTGTCATGATTGAGTGTTTTTCATGTGTCTATTTCTTATGTATTATAGTTATTCGAAAAAAATATGTATTTAAACTTATTCTGGATACAATATTTAAAATTTCCATAAAAAATCTTAAGGGTTAAGTGATAGTGTTATGAAAATATATGATTTTATTTAACTTGCACAAGAAAATTATTCGGTGAAATCTCTCTGCTTCTCCCAACGTGACTCTCTTAAGAGAAAGCTATTTCGACGACTCGAGGGTAGTACCATCATCATCGCCCTACGTTGAAGAGTGGACAAATGGTGTTCATGGCGTCACCGGCCCTGAAGTTCCGTTCATTAATTTTCATCAATCTTTCCGTTCCGTTTGTTTGATATACTTTCGTTGTTACTGATTTCTATGGTAAACCTTACTTTAGGATCAGAGCAAATGTTTAATTTATTTATTATTTAAATTGTATTCATCGTTTGTCTATATAGATTCTTTATTATTTTACCTATTAACAGGTTTAAGAAATTTATTAAAGAAAAACTTTATAGGAAGGGTTATTATAATATAAAAGAATATATTAATGACAGTAATCCCTGGGAATGAGGTGATCACTCTCAAGCTATTTCTAGAAAATATCATATCACACTTGTATAATACATTATGTTATAAAAAAAGATTGTACTAAAAAGAGGATACCTAAGGAGTTTCGCCTGTTTCTTCTCCGTTAGAGGAACTTCATGACGAAAGGGTGTTAGATCAAAAATGACTATCGATAAACGATTGTAAATTCTTATATCGATGAATAAATGATTTGATTTGATTAACGTTCACCGCAAAATGAGGGATGCTATAATTTAAAATGTGTATATTGTATCTATCTGTCTGTCCGTCTATCTACAGCGTAATAGCTCGACGTTTGATCTGTTCAGGCGTTGGTAGATTAACTATTAATTTAATATTCTATCAATAATAACAGTCATAAACAATCAGTGGAAATTATATTGTAGCTCCGTTGATGCCATAACACAAGTGCTTTAGCTACTCACTTTTCGATTAGAGCTATGTATGTGATGTTGTTCTCTATCTATGTATTTAAACCATAGATGTTATAACATTATTTAATCTATACTCTTGTAGATTCAGCACAGATTTCCAATATGACTTGATACGTTCAGTGTTCACCTTCACGCCGGAATATCAGCTGATCGATGGTCCGCAGCCAATACGTAATCCGAAACGCCTGTACACCCCTCTCAAGGTGAAAGCGAGAGACAAACAGGTCAATAAAGAACAGAAAACGGTTAAAGGCAAGAAGAGAGATACTGAAACTGAGGAATATCTTCATTTAATCCAGGTGAAGTCTTACTTACATCTCCAATTTTACCAAACGGCGTATATGCCATCCACCTTAACATCTACCTGTAGCAACACCGGTAACACCTGTCTGCTAAATTAAGGTCTGGTGTTTTTAAGGCTTTTCCCTTAGTCGCCTATTATAACAGCCACATGTGGAAAAAAAACATATTTACGCCATTCCCAATACAGGAGTAGACAGAGGTCTAGAAAGTTAAATCCTTCCCTCACCTTCCACCGAAAGAATTTTAAGGGACAACATGACAGGTGGTAAGCCCGTCACCGTTTCTATGTCCAAGCCAACGAAATTAATTGTACGCTTAAGGCTTGTACCAATGGGTTTTGAAAAAAACCCATTGGTACAAGCCTTGGGGATCGAACTCGGGTCTCTTGACTTGAATTCCGATCACCCAACCACTCAGCTATCGTGACTCAAAGGTAGAAAGGGTAATTGATTTGATTTTATAGGGGACTGTACAAATCTTTATCTCTTTCAGCTCCAAAATGAAATAGAGCGTGAAAAAGAAGAACAAGAGGATAAAGAGAGAGAAGACTGGCACCGACGCAACCATTTGCTCCCTCTGGCATTCGCTATTAATGAGGAGTTTTTCGATAAGTACTGGCCGCCACCCCCACCAGAGATCCCCGAACCGGAACCGGAAGTCAAAGGGAAGGGGAAGAAAGGGAAGAAATAGTAGAATACAAGATGAAAATGTTTACATAATTTATTTTATGTAGTTTAATTTTTTAACTGGCTTCAGAGGAGGTTCTCAATTCGATTATATGTTCTTTTTTATAATTTATGTTACCTCCTAACTCCTTCATATGTAAGCCGATTTCGATTTTTTTTAATCAAAAGTGTATACGTCAAGTTTGGTTAGGGTGGAACACATCAATAAGTAGTACTCATTAGGTATTCCATTTAAATTAATAAATAACAAGTTTACCAAAGAAACTTAATTTATTCTTTGCTTTTTGTATTCCTTGTTCAGGCGGTTGATTTGAAAAAAAAAAAATTAATTGAAACAGCTTGGCAACTTTGTTTTGATCTTCATCTGCGTATTATGTATGTATTGCTGAACATATTTTAATTGAATTAAGAGTAAAACAATAATAAATAGAAACCGTGTGCTAACGGCGTAAGAATATTACCACTCCCTCTCTTTCCGTGGGTGTCGTAAGAGGCGACTAAGGGAAACAGACTCAAATATCGTCCTGACAACCGATAAATAGCAGGACAACCATCTCTAAATTTATCAGACCAAAATAATCAAACCGAAGGTGGGCAGCAGCGTCTGAGGGGCGAGTGGTCTGGCACTGCGATCGCCAATCCGTTTACCCAGCGTGGCGATTATGGAAAATCCTATGGGAGATGCCTACGTCCAGCCGTGGACTTAATGGGCCGTTGTGTGTATGAATGTATGTAAAAAAATATGCCATACTTTGGCATAAGATTTTTGATTAAAAAAATAGATATCTATCTGGTCTGTGCGGTTTAAAACAGAACACTGAACAGGTTTTTTTATTAATATTACCTTATGGGGTAGGGTTAAAATAAAATACTTTAAATATCATCTATTCATATTTATTTGTTTTAAAAGCGTACTGATATGATTACATTAAATACTACACAGCTATACTAAATATGACACATTTATATATTTCAAATACGATTAATGAATGATAAAATAATTGAAAATAATCACAATACATTATTTAATAGTAATTCTAAATAGTAAAGCAACTAGTATATATATGTATACCAATGGCACTTGGCGGAAAATGCCTCTTTTTTTCCAATCCGACTGCTCGGAAAGAGAATTTTCGACAACATGTATGTATATATATACATCGCAACGGCCTGTAACAGTCCTTTGTACGACATAGGCCTCTCGTATGGAAAGGTCTTCCATTACCTCCACGCTCGACAAGCGGATCTCCGATCACAGTACCGAACATCTTACATGTTAGATGCTGCTGTTCGTCACCGGTTTACTTAGTAATAGTCTGGTATATTTTGAGATGTTTATCCGGTCAGTCGATTGCATTTTTAAGACTTTACCCTTAGTTCCCTCTTACGACAACTACGGGGAGAAAGTAGGTGGTATATTTCGACACCTGTACTATTACATGTATATGTCTATTTCTTTGGCACTCGTTATCCTGTACAGATTGATGGATTCCAATGGAAGGTATCATCAAACACGTATTTATTGTATTTGTAAGTATATTTATTGTAAGTGTATAAACTATTTAAGATTTAAGCAGATGGCGGGATAACCATCACGAATTACAACAAATAAAAATTGCGGTGTGAGGTGTTTGGTACTGCGATCGCCAATCCGCTTGTCAAGCGTTACGAGTATGAAAAATCCTTCTTCTGGAAGAGGCCTATCCTTCAGTGTACTTTTATATGTCGGAATGTATATATTATTCTATATGTTTTCATACTAAACACGTACAAAATGGCGAACATAATGCAAAGACATTCTAAGCCCGTTGGATTTGAGCAGGTAATCTATTGTAGGTACAGATAAACAATAATTATGGACGTGTGAACGCATTCAGGTTTTTATTTGAATTAAAGTTATGTTTAAAGTACATATTAACAGGGAAGACCTCCTAGCTCTAAAATAAGAACATATTAACTGGGAAGACACAACTTCCTTGCTTTTAAAAAACTTGGCAAACTGTGATATTTTTCTCAACAAGTCTCGATAAACGCCAAGTATATTTTTCAGCGTCTAAAATGCTCTAACATTGAGAATCAAAATCAGATCTATATAGCATATTATAACATTAAAAAAACGTGTTTTTAAAATTACTATGACAAACTATTACCAGTTGAAAATTCACACATTCATTGGCACCACACACCTTTTTAATTTTTTTTGTCAATAAATGAAACATGTCAAAAAATGTTATGCCATACTTTGGAATAATTATTTTTATGGATAAAAAATATCAAAACTGATAGTATTACTAATTTTGTGATTATTTATATGAATCATACGCTATCTGAACTATTCAATAATTCACATATGCATGCTAAACGCATTCATAATAAACTTGCAGTAGAACTGCGCGATCTTGTGACGTCACAACTTGAAAATTAATCTGAAAACGTCACTTCAAACTTCATTCGAATCTGTTCCGTTACAGTGAAGTAAACAGTTTGTTTTTAAGTTTTTATTTTTTATTTTTGGCGCGTAAATGATGTGACTGACAGTATTTAATGACAGTTGCTTTGTTATACATTTTTGGCGCGTAAATGAAGTGACAGAAGTTATTCGCAGTGTGGTTACGTCGTAAAAATTCACCATTACCTTTCCGGGCTTGTCGTAAGAGGTGACTTAGGGGACAAAATTAAAATCTCAATATCCACCGACAGATGGAGGGAAATATATCTCAATAAATGCCAGATCGAAATTCAGCAGACGCGTGACGGGCAACAGCGTCTAAGGCGCGATGTGTCTTGTACTGCGCTCGGCAATCCGCTTATCGAGCGTGGCGAATGTGACATATCCTTATTTCGGGCCATTAAGAATAAATATTTACACCACTAAGTAGACCACTATGAAGTTGGTCACTAACAAAGTAAACGGAAAATCTATCGCGAAGTTTTAAATATATCAAAAACAGACTATATAAAAAGGAATAAGTAATATAAGCCTGTCCTATTTTTATTTTGAACACATCTATATACAAATATTGATAAATCGGCAACTATTTACATAATTTTCTTACATTAAAATTAATATATAGTAAAATAATCCTACTACATTTGGTTCTATGTTGAGTAATTAATAATTATAATTAATTATATAGAATAATATTAGTAAAAGATCATATTAAACCTAAAAACGAATGGGGTATACTAGAATTTTGTATATCGCATTGTAATTATTTTACGGAAGAGTTTTATGATTAAATTAAATGTTAAAACTATTATTACTGATATAACTGGCAGTTCATAGCAATGGTCTAGAATTAACTAGATTTTTATTTATTATCTATTGTTATAAATGCATTTCAACGATTACAGCTCGGTGATTTTTCTTTAGATAGCAAAATCATCTTAACTCTGTGATTCTGCGGGCACAGATAATATTCAGAGCACATATTATATAAGAGTCTAGGGACACTATTAAAAAATATAACATCAACCCAATCATTTGTATTGGAGTTTTTTAGTCGGTTATGTATACCAATTTATTATTATTATTTTGTACACAACTATAAGAAATATTAAGCACTTTTTCCTATCTAAATTTCCAAAGATTTTCCACAGAGTAATTTGTCATTTGAATAAGAAATTTACAGATTTTGCTGGAATGTTATCTTCATTGAACATTTATTTTAACATTTTAACTGGCCATGAAAGTTTTCCTTGCAAAATATACAAAATGTAGCGAGCACCACTTTGCATGTATGTATACAAGTATTAGAGAACTATAATTTAATTGATATAAAGGGAATATACAAATATTCTACAATGGTAGCGCCACTATTAGCTTCAGAGACATTCATAGACCTGAGTTCGATCCCCCTGGAGGAAGGAACATACCAGTTTTTTTTTTCCAAAACTCATGTACGATTTGTATCCTTGGCTTGTACACTAAGCGGGCGACAGGCTCACCACCCGTCACGTTGTCAACGGTAGGAAGACCAGAAACGTCTAGACCTAATTACCTCAGTATTGGAATGTGTTAAAAAAGTTGTCATGACCATTAACCTAATACTGAGATGTTTGAAAGTCTAGTTCTCTGTAAAATCAATCATTCTAACTTAGCTTCCAAAGCACAATTTGAATGAACAGATTTCCAACTATATTTCCGATATTAAGAAATTCTAGTCACTAGAGCCTATTCAGAAATATTAGGTATATAACACACATATTTTAAATTCCTAATTTAATTATAAATTATAAAAAAATATTTAAACTCATTCACTCATTTTATAACCTTGTTGCATCCATCACAATAAAAATATTGCACCATAGGTAATCAAATATTCTAGAAGCACGCATAAAACACAGATTAAATTATTTTTTAAAAATGTGAGTAGTGAATATTAAAATATAAGGTGGTATGTAAAAATTTTGAGCAATTTGGTATGTAGAAAGGGTACCCTTGAGCAAATCTTGCTGGGAATGGCAAATCACAGACAAGGAATGAACTAGAAATGTCCAAAAACACAAAAATGAAAATAAAGCTGTCTACAATCACATACAAAACTAACTACAAAAATTAACAGCGCATTTATCAATTCGACAAACTGTTAATTGCAGTAATTTTGATGTCATAAACTATAAAATCATTAATAAGGTTAATTATGCGAGACATACAAACATATCAGATTATGTATATAAAAAATAATAAGATTGACCAAAAAAATAGGATATCTACAGACCTACAGTTTCTTTCGTCTGCGTTGCTTCTTTGTTAGAGGAACCTCATTACGAATGGTAGAAATGACTATCAATGAACAAATGTACATTCTTATTTCGGTGAATAAATGACTTGATTTCATTTGATTGAAAGTTTTTCTCTTAGCAGGTAGCAGCCAATCTAGCTACCTAGATATAGCTTATCATTTTATCAACAATTCTTAACATTACATGACACATTATAATTCAGTAAATGTTTAAAGTCATGTGATGTTTCTAATTATTTATTTACTGTAAGATGATGTTACTTACTTTTTGACTCACTGTATGATTTGTAGGTATACTTTTCAATAAGTGTGGTTTACTTACTGTAAACCTCACTTATTCTAAAAATTGTTTTTCTCTTTTGTTTTATTTCTTTGTTCTTTTTTATTTTGAAACCTATTACACTTACTATACTATTCTTCTATATTCACTATTTATACCAAGCTCACTGTATTCTCTGCACAATATTTTTACATCACTGGCGGAGAACTGAATTCAGTCAAGTTGAATTTGGTACTGGATCAATGTTTTTTCTTTATGTTTTTAATAAATATTAAATTTCTTATAAATCCATGCAGGAGTTTCCATCCTGCTAGTTGAATATAATTTTGTTGTTTTATGTATTTTTAGATGAGAAATCTGAAATCTATCTGGCCTAAAGACTGTCCCATTTTTCGAGGTGGGACAATCATATACATTTTTACAAAGTAATTGAAATGGATTGGACTGTTTTGGATGTTAGTACGTATGAAGACAATGACATAGTTAGATATTAAAATACACATAAATATATGAGTGGAGTGTTTGAACTGTTATGGAAAAAATCTCCGTATTGATAATATACACATAAAATAGTGAAGTTACCAATAATTTGAGCCATAACACACACAGCATAGAGTCCAATTTTAACACTACACTAACATAACATGCGTGTGCAACATCAAATACACAGAACATTTTGATTTAAGAACACCGTCCGCACGAAATCAGCACTTATCAGTCGGAGCACAAAATCCTGTTCACATCACCACTGCAATCCGCTATATCACTTCACAACAGATCACACTGTAATTTTTGGTTTCACATTGGTGTGGCATCCAACGGGGC
This sequence comes from Sericinus montela, assembly GCA_029286605.1. Lineage (NCBI taxonomy): Eukaryota > Metazoa > Arthropoda > Insecta > Lepidoptera > Papilionidae > Sericinus > Sericinus montela. Next base: position 3,290,266 of record JAGSMR010000030.1, on the reverse strand, counting down.
TTGGTATTCAATGTCCCCGATGTGGGTCCAAGAGTCCAGAGCCCCCTGGGGTAGGGGCAGGTGGGGGCAGGTGGGGGGGGCCGCGGAGCTATAGGTGCAGCGCGGGGCGGCCCGGGGGGCTCCCCGGCTACAGAAGCGCGCGCCTCGCCTCGTCCCGGTAGGCACCCGCGAAGCCCCTGTTTCATGTCTGCCACCTGTGCACATTGGAAATAGAGATTAGTCTAGCAGTAAAAAAATATTGACCAAAAAAGAGGATATATACCTTTTCTTTTATAGAAAAGGGAGGCAAACGAGCAGGTGGCTCGCGTGATGGTAAGTGATTACCGCCGCACATGAACACCCGCAATACCAGAGGCTTAGCAGATGCGTTGCCTCTCTTAGAATGGCCCCCTCTCCCAGAATTGGGGGAGGGAGGGTGTGTGGGCCACCGGTTACCTGCACTCACCAGACGAAACGCAGAAGTTTGTTAGACTTCTACTTCACGCCGGTATTCTGTGAGGTCGTGGTACTTCCCCGGTCGAGCCGGACCATGCATGCAACAACAAAAGCTGATGCGTGGCTCTACCACTGTTTAACCTAAGGAGTTTCTTTCGTCTGTTTCTTCTCCGTTAGAGGACCCTCGTTACGACAAATTGGTAGATAAAAAATGACCATCGATAAACGAATGTACATTCTCATGTCGATAAAAAAATGATATGATTTGATTTGCAATGAGGTGCAAGGTTCGCATCGTGACATATAGATGGCGCTATGACACATTTTTAATATAAATATCTTAAATATCTCGCCATTTCCAATACAAGGCTAGACAGAGGTCTAGACAATTATGTCCTTTCAACCCACCTTCCACCGAAAATATTTTTGAGACAACGTGACAGGTGGTGAGCCCGTCGCCATCTTCATGTCTCATAAGCATTCCGATCACCCACCACTCAGCTAACTGACGGTTTTAATATAATAATAAAATAAGAATATACAGTAATATATAATAAATATTGACATTTAATATATAACAATAGACAGGAACAACATCACATGCATTGCTTTAAACCTATAGTAAGTAGCATAAGCACTTTTATTATGGAATCATAAACAACGGTACCGCAAACACCCAGACCAGACCGTACAACGTGAAAAAGTGTTTTCAACATTGAGCCGACCAGGAATCAAACCCGAGACCCGGTGGAATCGAGCTGGTGACACCGTGACAACCGGTGTGTGTGCCCCACGTTCACGGAGGTCGTAAATTTTTTGAGGAATCAAACCTATATAGACCTAACTTAAAATGTAAACGATTACCTAAATACCAATTATAATGCCTTCGGTGGAAAATATCTTCGGTGGAAGGTGGGTCGAAGGGACTTAATTGTCTAGACTAGACCTCTGTCTACCCCTGCATTGGGAATTGCGTGAAGATAATACCTTTTCCTCTGGCCACCCAGGAGGCCGGGTACTTGGGGATGACACATGAAGACTTAATTACTTTAAAAAAAAAATACAATTACCTAGCTTTTTGCAGCTCGATCTGTCCCTCCAGGGTCTTGGCCAGGTATATGACGAAGAGCTGTGAGAGGGCCACGCCCAACGCCACCGACGCGATCAGGTATAGGTTGTGCTCGGCCCAGGAGCGCACGATCTCGATGCAGCCGCTGGTCCACACGCGTTTACTGGCCTCAGCCACCTGGAACAGCGTTTAAGCCAGTTTAAGCCACACTTCACAGACGCACCAGTCGATGGTTCACGCGTTTACTGGCCCCAGCCACCTGGAACAGCGTTTAAGCCAGTTTAAGCCACACATCTAAGATGCACCAGTCGATGGTCCACACGCGTTTACTGGCCTCAGCCACCTGGAACAGCGTTTAAGCCAGTTTAAGCCACACTTCACAGACGCACCAGTCGATGGTTCACACGCGTTTACTGGCCCCAGCCACCTGGAACAGCGTTTAAGCCAGTTTAAGCCACACATCTAAGATGCACCAGTCGATGGTCCACACGCGTTTACTGGCTTCAGCCACCTGGAACAGCGTTTAAGGCAGTTTAAGCCACACTTCACAGACGCACCAAACGATGGTCCACACGCGTTTACTGGCTTCAGCCATCTGAAACCGTGTTTAATACAGTTTAAGCCACACATCACAGTCTTCCCAATAGCTCTACACGCGTTTACTGGCTTCAGCCACCTAAAACCGTGGTTAAGGAAGTTTAAGCCACAAACCACAGTCATCCTAATAGCTCTATACACGTTTACTGGCTTCAGTCACCTGAAACCGTGTTTAAGTCACTTTAATCGACCATTAAACTCTTCCCAGTCGCTGGTCCACACACGAATATTGGCTTAAGCCACCTAAAACAACGTTTAAGCCAGTTGAAGCCACACATCACAGTCTTCTCAGCGGCTGGTCCAATTCAATTCAATCGTTTATAGTTAGATACATTTTACACAAGATGACAATTATATAACAAAAAAATAAAATATGTTTCGTCGATAACTGTGATGCAAACATAATGTTCATTAGTGGTTACCATAGTTAAGAAAATATTTAGACAAGATAATAATCAACAGCTAAAGCAATAATTATTAAAAACATTCAACCATAAATATGTACTACATTAAAATAAATAATATATAAAAAAGTAAAAAAAAAACAGTCTATGGTTTAAAAAGGACAATTTAAAAAAATTATAACTTACATTACCAAATTTTATACGCAAAAAAAACCATATAATGAATAAAAGCACTTCTTCACACGCCTTTACTGTCTTCAGCCACATGGAATGGTATTTAAGCCAGTTTAAGCCACACAACGCTCACTGAATAGTATTCCCAGCCGCTATTCCACCACATACAGCTAAATATACACATAGAGAGCCTATATACCTTAAGCGTCACACACACAGGTCAATTTCGAGTCGAAAGACCCGAGTTCGATCCCCAGGTGGCAGGCTCGTACCAATGGGTATTTCAAAAAAACTTATGTACGAATTACATCGTTGGCTTGGACATAAAAGGCGGCGACGGGCTCACCACCTGTCACGTTGTCCCGAAAATATCTTCGGTGGAAGGTGGGTCGAAGGGACTTAATTGTCTGGACTACACCTCCGTCTACCACTGTATTGGGAATTGCGTGAAGATATTCATTTATTTCATTGTCACACACACACAGCCGTGACATTTTTTATCACCACGACGCTGATTTCAGGTTGTGCAGGCAGTGACTTAGGGAACTCAGATGATACCTACAAAAAAAACATGGCACTCACAGGTGAATTCTGCACCCCGTATCCGCACATGATATTGACCAGCCCCGAAGATATGTCGGTGGCGTTGATGCAGCACGAGAACGGAACCCCGCACCTCTCAACCGACGGCGAGGAGCAGTTGAAGTATTCGTTCTTCGACCAGTCCATGTAGCCGTCGGAGGTCAGACCGCAGCAGTGGAACTACCCGAAAAAAAAAAAAAGAATTCAAAGTCAAAGTCAAAAAGTACTGCGAAAGGCGTGAGGATATTATAAAAAAAAATTTCATACGATTTAGACTTGCTTATAGTGAAATGTAAAAAAAGACGTCAGAAAAGAACCATCGAGAAACTGAGAGCTCTATTTTTTAATATAAATAATAAATAAATATCTTAAGGCAATTCCCAATACAGGCGTAGACAGAGGTCTCGACAATTAAGTCTTTTCGACCCACCTTCAACGGAATGTATTTTTGGGACAACGTGATGAGCCCGTCGCCGTCTTTGTGCCCAAACCATCGATATTAGTCGTACGTAGGTTTTTTTGAAAAAACCCATTAGTACGAGCCTGCCACCTGGGGATCGAACTCGGGTCGCTCGACTCGAATTCCGATCTCCCAAACACTCGGTTATAGTGACTATCTTTTGCCTGCAACTTCACATGCGTGGAACATACATAAATATATTTTTTGTGTTTCAAAGTGCACGAGAGTTAACCTTCAAACATTAACTTTATCTCCCTCCAACTATAAAGAAACATTAAGCAAGATGAAATTCTTTCAAAATAACATTCACTATTCAGATTTCTTGAATCACGACGTGAAAAAGATGCTTTCGCTATGCGCTTGTGTTCACCCCCGTCCGTCAAAGTTTTGTCTTGTCGAGTATTTATCTTTGTATAGTCAGTGTCTTGTCTTTATCTTGTCTTTGTCTTGTCTTTGTCTTGTCTTTGTCTTGTCTTTGTCTTGTCTTTGTCTTGTCTTTGTCTTGTCTTTGTCTTGTCTTTGTCTTGTCTTTGTCTTGTCTTTGTCTTGTCTTTGTCTTGTCTTTGTCTTGTCTTTGTCTTGTCTTTGTCTTGTCTTTGTCTTGTCTTTGTCTTGTCTTTGTCTTGTCTTTGTCTTGTCTTTGTCTTGTCTTCGTCTTGTCTTTGTCTTGTCTTTGTCTTGTCTTGTCTTTGTCTTGTCTTTGTCTTGTCTTGTCTTTGTCTTATCTTTGTCTTAGATATTTCACCCCTAAGAGATAGCCGGGATAAGACATCGTAGTTTTGATTTGATGAAAATGACGACAACACAAAATTACAAATGTATTAAAGATTTAATACCCACAGAAATATATAATTTCCGGGACCAATTGTACAGCAGTTTTGTAATTTGGATGATGAGAATTCAAACAAAGGTAACCAAGTATAATTGTTTTTTCAAAACATTATCTTGGGTTCAAGTTACTATATCAAATTTTAAGAAAATTAGTTAATCATTTAGCCTTGAAAGCATAACATGTCTATGATGCTTTTTATGCAAGTTTATTATGTTAGAGAGCCAAAATAGATATATATTTATAATATTATTATAACCTCCGTGGATGGGTGACGTACACACCGGTTTTCAAGGTGTCGCAAGCTCAGAGGTTCACTTCCCGGCCGGGTCAAAATAGAAAAAAAAAATACTTCTTCTATTTTCTCGGGTCTGGGAGTTTGTGGTGCCTTCGTTATTTCTGATTACATATTACAAGTGCTTAAGCTGCTTACTTTGGGATCAGAGCAGTCTATGTGATGTTGTACTATGTATGTATGTGTATAGTATGGATTAATTAGAATTTCACACATATCAAAGCACACAAAATTGCAGTAGTATAAAAAACATCAAGACTATGTTAAAATCACGAGCCGAGTGGATGCTTGTTTGGAATTCGAGTCAATAGACCCGAGTTCGATTTTCAGAAGGTAGTCTCTTATCAACGAGTTTTATCAACACTTATTTCCAATTGGCTTAGACATATAGACGACGATAATCTCACCACCGTTGTCCCAAAGAATCACTTCGGTGAAAGATGTGTCGAAATGACTTAACTGTCTAGACCCTCTGTCTATCCCAGCCCCTCAATACGACTCACGTCTCTCTGCGCGTAGTCTATGAAGTTCTGCAGATCGGGATCGTCTCTGTACGCGTGGACGATCCTCTCCGTGAAGCTCAGCTCGAGAAGACCATGGAGGGAGCGAGGGAACACAAAGCCACACACCGCCCCCCCCATCTCCACCAGGAAGAGAATCAGGAGGCAGAGGGAGTACTGTAAATTAGAGGTGGCTGTGTCAATTGCGCTATTTGAATGGGACTATTCATTGATACCTTTATATACTTTTGTACATGATTAAGAAAAAATATAAATAATATAGTTAATACTTTGCGGAAATCCATTGTTAAGTTGTTATTGAACAATTACTTCGCACCATTCCGCATGCAAATACAAAAGGCATATATTACCTGGTACGAAGAGAAGAAGAGCGCCCACCCTCTCTCCCACAGATGCGTGCACTAATTCTACTGTATGCACCACCACCACTACACTCAAACCAGGTAACATATACCACCACCGAAAACGCGACACGTGTTTCGCCTCAAAACAAGGCATTCTCAAGCGAGTAGACTCTAAGATGAGCGACCGAAGTCATTGTAGCGAGACACAGCGTATGCGGAATGGTGCGAAGTAATTATTTAATAACAACTTTAAAATAAAAATAACTCCGGAGTTTCTTTTGACGATTTCTTTTCCATCAGAGGAACCTGATAACAAAACACATATGTGGATGTTTTCGATGCCTTTATGTATGTATGTGGAAGAATGGTGTACATACTTGGTTTAGCCCGCTCCGTGTCCTCGCTCCGGGTTCGATTCCCGAATGAGACAATGCAGAAAAAGACTTCTACATTGTCTCGGGTCTGGGTGTTTGTGATACCTTCGTTGTTTCCGATTCCACAACACGCGTGCTTTCAGCTACTTACTTTAAGATCAGAGCAATGTATGTGATGTGGCCACTATTCTAAATATTTATTACTTCATTAATAATACCAAAAGTCACGATAGCCGAGTCGTTGGGTAGTCGGAATTTCAAGTCAAGAGATCCGAGTTCGATCCCAAGGCGACAGGCTCGTACCAATGGGTTTTTAAAAAAACTTATGTACGAATTATAACGTTGGCTTGGACATAAAAAGACGTCGATGGGTTCACCTCCTGTGACGTTGTCCCGACAATATCTTCGGTGGAAGGTGGGTCGAAGGGACTTAATTGTTTAGGATAGACCTCTGTCTACCCCTGTATTGGGAATTGCGTGAAGAGTTTTATTTACATTTTTTTCATTAACAAGTGCTTAAAATGCTTCCTCTCGGATCAGAGCAATGCACGTGATGTGTTCCCATATCCTGTGTGTTTATTATTAAATTTATTACTTTTAAGGGGGATTGGCGCAACGCATTACCAGCCACCTTAGACGCTGATGCCCGTCGAAGGTCTGCCTAATTTGGATACTTACGAATTTCAGCAGGCAAGTGTTCTCCCGGAGCGCACCGACGCAGCCCGCGAAGCTAACTATGAAGACCACACCGCCTAGCAGCGCTATCAGGAGACTGATGTTAAGCATCACATCGTAAATCGTGTCCAGCTGGAACCATAACTCTGGAGTTATTCATATGCATACATTTCTTTTATAGAAAAAGGGAGGCAAACGAGCAGGTGGCTCAGGTGATGGTAAGTGATTACCAGATGCGTTGCCGGCCTTAGAGTCCCCCATGCCCCCAGAATTCGGGGAGGGGGGTGTGTGGGCTAAAGTCCAGGCTAGGTAGGATTTGCTATAGTCGCCGCACTTGGCAAGCGGATTGGCGATCGCAGTACCAAACCACTCGCAACTCCGACGCTGCTGCCCATCTACGCTCTGATTATTTTGGTCTGATACTTTTTAAGCGATGGTTCTCCCGCCATCTAGCGGTCGCCATAACAATACTCAAGGCTATTTTCCTAAGTCGCCTCTTACGACACCCACGGGAAGAAAGAGTGTGGCAATATTCTTGCGCCGTTACCACGTGGCACAGTTATATATACATATATAATATATATACATATATAATCTATACTTATCTATGTCTATTCCTTTCTTCCTCAAATTACTCTACGCTTCTGAGACTTGCAGGAAGTAAGAAGAAAACTTATCTTTATATATTCAACAGAAATATCAACAAAACAGGAGAGACGATAGTCTAGTTGTTAGTGACTCTGCCTTTGAAGCCTAAGGTAGCGGATTCGAATCCCGCTAGGGTTAAGCATTTGTATGATGAATATGAATGTCTGTACTCGAGTCTTGGATGTTTATATGTATATATTAATATTTATCTTTGTAAATGTATATGTATCTAAGCATATACATGGTCCATACACATGGTCCCAAATAAGCCTTGGTGAAAAGTGATTCGAAAGGATTTCTTTATTTAGAAGACGTCTACCTACCCCATGACAGATGAGATAATCCCATCATATATTTTCAAACCCCGGGCTTAAATTTAAAATCGATTATTAAGGAGTAAACTCCTAACTTAATATTGATTAAATAAAAAATCATTATAGCTGAGTGGTTGGTGGTCGGAATTTCGAGTCAAGAGATCCGAGTTCGGATCCCCAGATAGCAGACCAGTGGGTGTTCTCAAAAAGTTTTCAAAAGGTTTGAGACGGCGACGGGCTCATCTAATGTCATGTCCCAAAAATAATTTCGGTGGAAGGTGAGTCGAAACGATTTAATTGTCTAGACCTCTATCTACCCCTGCATTGGAAAGGCGTGAAGATATTACATAAAATAATTAAAATATAAAAATTGTTATTAAACTTACAATATCAAAAAAATATTACGTGATTTGCAAAGCAATATATAAGTAGGTATATACAAATAAGTATGTGAGTTGGTTATGTCATAATGTAGATAACAACTGTCATTTACAGTTAACGAGTTCAATGAAACAGTTTACAAGATAAAACCAATTATTATGAAACGCGTCGCGTCGGATTATGGAAAACTGAAAAAAGAAGGACAGGGACTGAGCATCGGCTTTTTTGTTTATAATTGGTAATCTTTTTATCTAAATAAATATACCTAAGAAAACATTCATAAACGAAATAAATATCTTCACGCAACTCCCAATACAGGGGTAGACAGAGGTCTTACTCTAGACAATTAAGTCCCTTTGACCCACCTTCCATCGAAGATATTTTCGGGACAACGTGACAGGTGGTGAGCCCGTCGCCGTCTTTATGTCCAAGCCAACGATATAATTCGCACATAAGTTTTTTTGAAAAACCTATTGGTTAGAACCTGCCGCCTGGGGATCGAACTCTGACTCTCTCTCTCTTGACTCGAAATTCCGACTACCCAACCACTCGGCAATCGTGACTTTTTTTTAAATATTCATCTTATGTATTTAATTTAGATTGAAATTTTTCTTCACACTAATTAATTTAAATGAATATATTAGGAAATACGCGATCATCATATCTGCCTATCAGAAGTCCACTGCTGGGCATAGGCCTCCCCTAAAGATTGCCACATAGAGCGGTCCTGTGCCATTTGCATCCATCGACTCTTCGCAACACTATTCAGGTCGACGCTCCATCTTGGGGTCTTCCTACACTGCGTTTGCCTGTACGAGGTTGCCACTCGAGAATCTTTCTTTCCCATCGGTTGTCAGTTCTACGAGCTATGTGGCCGGCTCATTGCCACTTCGACGTGATTTATACCTGTCATAGGCGACCATAGCCAAAGCGCATAAAGTGTAATTGAAAATTTTTATTTTGATTTGAATAGTGTACCAAAGATAAAGTAATAAGGCAAGAAGAAGTACATAGAAGAAATCAAACGTAACGGAGAAATTTACAAAAATAACTCTTATGTATATTTTTGAAAAAAGAAATATCTTTCGCAATAATGTAATAAATCCAACGCATACGTTGCGCGTTGTCCTCGTTCGAATTTTGAAATAAACCTACCAAAGTATTGGCTGGAAAGTATTCATGAAAAAAAAAACGAAACACCGAGACAAAAAGGCGCGAATAAATGTCATCATAAACGCGCTACCCTCATAACGTGATACCAGATAAGAGTCAGGTCGGTGCGAGCGGTCAAAAACAACTTTCGAACGTTGCGTAAATATTTAAAATGGTTGCGGATGTGGTAAATTAACAATACATTTATATCGCTCCGATGTTTTTTGTGACGCTATCTCCACGCCCACATCTTCTCCAGAGTCATTATAAAAATTAGCTCAAAAAATATTAAAAAAAAGATTGTGTTTTTTATTGATAAATAAATTGATTTGGAAGCTTTTTTTTTTTTCATTTTTCTTCATTATTTTCTTTATCGGTTACGTAACTAGCTATAAGAGAATGAGAGAAAGAAAGTGTGTGCTCGAACCTCTCTCTTTTTCTCCCACAGTAATATACGAAATCTAACGCTTTCTATCTTCGCTTACTTCCGTTCGCCCTACCCGATCACACTTTCCGTAACGCTCTCGTCACGCATTCACCAACATACTCCCTTATTCAAGCATGTGTAAAGAAGTATTACTTCAAAAACTGCATCATTAAATAGCCTTTTCGGAATTATCAGGTGATACCAAATATATGTGACAATAGGTAACTATAGGTAACAATAGGTAACTAATAATGGCTGGTAACAATAGATTTATACGGTTAGGTACGATTTGTACCGTTGCATTAGCCTGGACACTAAGACGTCGAAAGGCTTATTATGGCATGAAATCCGCCTAATAATACTTTTTTTTTTAAATAAGGTGTTAACAAATAATTATATACCATCTACATACTTTTTCTACAGATTTTTCTATACATAAATAAAACATCAGGAAATGAAGATCTGTTAGTAACTAATCTTTCACTGTTTGACGTTATTAATCTGAAGATCTTAAGAGCAAACTCACGTCAGAGGTGGCCCGCTAGACTTCACTCCACCACTATTGCCGAGGTCCCGGGTTCAGACATGTCAATGCAGGAAAGCAATTTTCCTACATTGCCACGGGTCTGGTTGTTTTTGGTACCTTCGTTGCTTCCGATTCCACAACAAGCTTTGCTTTAGCTATTTGGAATCTTTGGAATCAGAGAAATGTATGTGATGTTGTCCCTATCTATTTATTTATACGATGCGAGTCGCGCAACTTCTATAGCGCGATGTAGGTGTCCCTAAATTTTTCCGCCGTTACTACAGCTTCACATAGACGTGACCACGATATTTAAATTTAGAATCACACTTACTTAACATAATACTTAAAATAATAGATATCAGAAGAATCTGCTTTTTCCCATGGATGATGTAAGAGGTGACTCATAATCAAGGGGCGAAGTAACAAGGATCGCCAATTCGCGTAATAAGTTGGCGTCGTGGCGATTACGACTAATCCTTAATGTGTATATCCTTCAGTGGATTATTTCCAATGTGAAAGATAGTAACATATGCTCTATAGATAAATTAACCCCCACCCCCCATAAGTTAAGTAAAAAATAATATTACCTTTATTAATCCAGTCGCCTGCCATTTGTCAATAAAGGCATAAAGTCCAATCCCTATCATGAGACCTCCAATCAACTGAAATAATAAATCAATACTTAAGTGAAAGTTCTTCCAATGAGTAAGCAATCACCTTATTTAAGTTGTTTGGTTACCAGTAAAAGATGTATTTTAGAGATGGCTAATTAAATATCGGCCACTTCTTTTTGTTTTTATATATGTGGCCACCCACATTTTTTTAATTTTTTTTCCAAAATCCACATTTTGGAAAAAAAATTATACAATGATATACAAAAATTTTGCATCGCACACTTCTTTAGAGATACTGGCATTACTGTTCAATGTAATATTACGAATGAATTTCTCAAATGAAAAGATTGGTTGTTCCCCAAAGGTTACAACAAGAGATATAGGTGAGATTTGAATTCACAAACTACTCAATACCACACTCTTACCACCGAACCATCATAACAATTAAAATTTTAAGTCTTTCATATGTGTCATCACCATTCCATGGTGTGTATGAATGGTAATCAACCATTCATCCCTACACAGAAAAATTCATACTATTTATATGAGTCACTTTGCTCAAATATTACACAGAAAGAAGTTTGAACAATATTTGATTTCAGTGAAGTTTCTTAAAAAAAAAAAACAAATCATTTGTTTATCACTATAAATAATATACAATTACATTTGTCAATTGCCTTTTTTTTAATTCACCATCATTTCATAATGAGGCTCTTTTGAGGGAGATAAAACAGGAAAAAGTTTCTCTGTGGGTATCTGCTTTTTTGACTTTTTTGAAGTATTACAATATTAAACCATCTTCAATATTCAAATGATAAGAAATGAGATGGGAGTGATCAACTCATTCTCAGGTTAATTATCATTAATGTGGCTAAGAAGGCTTTCTATGGTCTGGTCTATGGTAACAAACAAGATTCATTAACAACATTGAACATAAAAATATTAAGAAATAGCATATGACACAATTAAAATATATGCTATTTTCATTAATGTATTCATTTATATTATAATAACCCTTCCAATAAAGCTTTTCTTTAATAAATTTCTTAAACCTGTTAATAGACAGGCTTTGCATATTTACCGGGACTTTGTTGTAGAAGCGTATCCACCACCCTATGAATGCGTTACTTATTCTATGGAGTCTAGTAACCAGTGTTACAAGCTTGTGTTTGTTCCTAGTATTTACATTATATACATCAGAAATCTTGTTAAAAGTATTAATGTTTTTATGCACATACATTAAATTTTCATATATGTATTGAGAGGCCAGTGTTAAAATATTAATTTCTTTAAATTTCTCTCTAAGTGTTGCTCGGGAATCCAGACAATATACAGCTTGTATGGCCCTCTTTTGTAAAACAGATACTGTTTCTACGTCAGCTGCATGACCCCATAGCAGAATACCATATGACATTATACTATGGAAGTAACTAAAATAAACAAGTCTAGCCAAGATGCTCTCAAATTAAGGCTATAAATATATATATATATATATATATAACATTTACAATTATCATTATATTTATATCAGCTCCACAATCCTATAGCATTATTATAAACTTATGCATTTAAACATGCATTATATCAAGATATAACGCAAGGCGCTTACATATGATAAACAAATGAATACATAAATTAAAATTCATAAAATGATATGTGTTAAAGTGTTATTGCTTTTGTTATAACTTCACACATTATCTTTAGTAAACAGATGACAGCACCACACACTTACATTTTAGTATGTAATGTTATTTGTCAATTTTATATTATTTATATATTACTAGGTGAGACATGCCCACCAAAATGGGTACAATTCTTTCCCCCATCAGTTGATCTTTTAGATTTTTTACAAATTTTCTTCTCAACATTTTTAATATGTTGATTTTAAAAATAGAATATACTTGAAAATTATTGAAATGGGTGTGGTATAGGTTATGGGTTTCAGTTCTTTTTAAAATAATAACTAATTTAACCCTCAGTGAAGCTGCAAGTGAGTTATAGGTCTGCTTATAGATGAAACTATGCTATGCATATAGATGAAACAGTAAAAAGTATAACAACAGTTATTATTAAGTGGATATAGTGATAACCATAACATACAGGCAAAACATTATTTTATTTAACTAATTAACTTTATATTTTATTACAATATTAAAAAATTGTGAATTGAAAATAATATAAAAATTTTTCAAACATTTTTTCAAACATCTCATACAAAAGTCAGCACAAACAGGAAAGCTATAGTAGAAAGATAACATAGCAAAGTTCCCATCCAAACAATATGATGAGAAACTATGAATCATCCGGATTTACAGAACAATGGGCGAGATCTATCTATTATTTCACATCAATATTACAGCCACGCATTCGTAAAAGTTTCTTTTTTATTATTATACGTATATATTTTTTTAAATTATTTATTTTATGCTCACCCAAAATATGAAATTCAAAACAAAAATCATATATTTCACGCATCCACTGACATAGGTAAAATTGGGGCCTCTGCGTCGATGCATTTTCACTGATTATTTCACACACAATACCCTAAATCACTAATAAGTTTTGTATTTCATTGATACCGAATATGAACTGAATTTAACATAAATAGTAAATACATAAAAAAGTTAATCACTAATGTATGATATAGACAAGAGCAAAGTGACAGATGTAGTTATGAACTCTATAACCTATACATCTACAAGTGCAATATAGATTATAAAACAAACTTTAGTCTGTGAACAGATCTTGGACATCTATAATACTTGAAGGGATTCAAATAAAAAATCGTAGCAGATAAGTAGTATTATTAACGCAATAGTTATCTGAAGAAAAAAGTCATGTCTCAATAATTCCTTTAAAGAATGACAGACATGTGGCTGCCGTGACAAGTGTCAATTCATTGTTACAGATGTAGATCGAATGACAAAACACTTGAGAACTTACGAAATTTTTTATTGATTTTAAAGCAAATAAGTTATGCTAAACTTTTTGTTATTAAATTAATGAGAAGAAATGTTTAAAACTTCAACTAAAGTTGAAGTTTTAAAAATACGTGCTCTAAAAATACATACTAAAAATCCATACTTAAAATATACATACTCGGGGTGCACATCAACTGCGTTACGTAAGTGTATATATACTCGGGGTGCACATTTTTTCTCTTTAATTTAATAACTTGAGAACTTGTTGTTATCCTTCATATTTAAGCAGCGTAACGCCGTAAACTTTCCGTGTTTAACTTTCCGTCGACATTAGATCTGACTCAATGCTCGAAAATTTTGAAGGAAGTTAAAACATGTTTTTGTTCAAGAATTTTGTAAATGTTTGTATTAAAAAAAATATATTGACATAATAATAACAATTAATCTCAAATGACCTAACCATATTTTCTGGTTTACCTAGGGTTAGCTGGTAAAGAATGCAATATGTCATTAAGCACGCCTTTGTACAATTTTTTGGTGCATTAAACACTCAGTGGTCGGAATTTCGAGTCGAGAGACCCGAGTTCGAATCCCAGCTGGCAGGCTCGTATCAAACTTATGAACGAATTACATCGTTGGCTTGGACATAAACACTGCGAAGGGCTCACCATCTGTCACGGTGTCCCGAAAATATCTTCGGTAGTAGGTGGGTCGGGGGACTTAATTGTCTAGAATAGAGGTCTAGTCTGTATTGTGAATTGCGTGACGATATTTATTTATTTACAAATTCACTCCGAAATTGTTTAACTTTTCGTTTACATTAGATCTGACACAATGCTCGAAAATTTTGAAGGAAGTTAAAACATGTTTTGTTCCAGAATATTATTGTTGTTTGTTACAAACATTTAGTTTGTATAAAAAAAAATATTGAAACATAATAATAACAATTAATGTAAAGGAGTTAAGATTTTGGTCAGGTATTTTCAAAATGGCTAACCCGCTATCTGTTGGTATCATACCGTATTTTCATTACTTTTCTCTCAGACATCATTTATAACACAAAAGGGGGTGCCCCATCTTTCTGTGGGCATATTCTAACGTCGATACCGCATGGAGACAAGAACCATGGTCAGACTTACATCGTGCACGTCCTTTTTCGGAGTGCTTAATGCCTATCTAAGAAAAATGTTTATAGGTACATTCATTTAGGTATTTTTAGGTAATCGAAAATAGGTTAACCGGTAATCCATAGCTGGTACTACTGTTGTTACCAAGAATTTTTCCCTAATTGGTCATTGGAAAGAAATAAACTACTATTTATACTTTATAATAAATATAATTATAGTACTTATTAATGTAAAGATCAATTAATTCCATGTATGATTATTAACTTTATCATATCCTAGTGTCCCTCGTCGATGGTCATGACCATAGAGTCCGGCTCGTACTCGTGGTCTATGACGCGCGTCTTTATAATCTGCTTGTATACGAAAGCTGACTTTCTGGGCGTGCGCGTCCGAGCTGGGTCCTCGAAATCCACTTCGTACAGACCGAAACGTTCCCTGAAAAATTAGTACGTGAGATTGTGTTGATATATTCTACTGTCGGTCCGAAATGTATTTTATAATTATACAAAGGAATGCCGTGAATTGGTTTACAATCACAATTGTCTGAGGCGACATAGAAATTGCTTGGCTTATTTCTCTGATCACACAATAAACTTATTGCTTGCGTTTAACATTATTACTCAAAATAGATTTCAATAATTGCCTTTAACATTACTCAAAAATAGATTTAAAATTAATTTTAATGGCTCAACAGGCAATGAATGGCAGGCACTTGAAAATAAGAGGGCATAATAACTGAAATCGTTTTACAAATTTTAGTGGTCATAGTTTCCGCTTGACTTTTATTTTTATCTTTTTCTCAATAGCTGGGGTAGACAGATCTTCAGAAAACGAAGTCCTAGGGATAACGTAACAGGTGATGAGCCAATCGCCATTTTGGTATCATCAGACATCATACAGATAAAGAACAAATACTTATGTTCCGTATGATCCTTAGATTCGAAGGCATTGTCACTACCAAAAAGGCTGTAAGGTTGTCAAAATAACTAAGAATTATATACCTCTTACTAACTTACTTAATTGTCTATAAAAGTTTAAAGACCAATCTCATGAGTGCGTTTCTTCACGCTTGGCAACCGGATTTATGATCGCAGTACCAGATCCTTATCTGTTATTGGTCTCTTCGTACTTTGCGTGGTATCTTCGAGATGGTTACCACGCCATCTTGTGGTAGCCAGGGCTCACAATAACCACGGGAAGAGGAGTGGAAAATTTTACGCTGATGATAAAATTTCCACTGTCACCATACGTAAATGCCATTTACTACAAGTTCTAAAAGAACAAACAAATCTTACGTGTAACCCTCCATCCATTCGAAGTTATCCATTAAGCTCCATGCCATGTAACCTCTGAGATCTACGCCGGCATCCAGAGCATCCAGTACGTTCTCCAAAGCAGTTCTGTAGTACCGGATTCTGTCGTCGTCTTCGAGGCCAGCTCCAGGAGCAGTAGACCATCCGTTTTCAGTGATGAATATTGCTGGGTTATTGTACTTGTTCTTCAGGTGTAACACGACTTTAAGAAGACTGTCTGGTGCTTGCTGGTGGTGAAATGATTAGTTATAAATTGTCGTCACGCATTTCCCAATGTAGGGCTAGCCAGAGGTCTAGGAAATTTAGTCTCTTTGTCCTACATTTCAACATATTTTTGGGACATTCACACTAATTGGTACGAGTCTACCTGCTGGGGATCGATGGATTCAGTCATTTTGACACGAATGCCGACTGCCCAACCACTCGGCTATCGTGACTTTTAAATTGTAAATGGGGATATTTTGGAGTTATGTGAAAACCGACCTAACAAACTACCTATTGGTAGGTCACAACTGAAGCCCAACAACTACTTAGCATGCCAACTACGTATGATGAGGATAAAATGAGGTATTTTATATGTAACTCAAGGTTTACCAGTATAACGTTCATCAACCTGTCGACACACAAGGTTAGGCTATGCAGACTAACGTTCTTTTCAGCTCTTGTCTTTCTTATATCTAAATAAGCAATAAAACTTAAAAATAAATAGGCAGCCTTTTCGAAATAAGAGAATAAGTTTGTTTACAGAACACAATTAATTCAATGTATTAATGCTTTTGGCATGATAGCCGAGTGGTTGGGTGATTCGATTTCGAGTTAGGAGACCCTATTTTGATCTCCAGGCAGCAGGTTAGTACTAATGGGTTTTTTCAAAAACTTATTTACGATTATATCGTTGGCTTGCATATAATGACGGCGGCGGGCGCAGCACGTTGTTCCGGAAAATGTTTCTCTCTCTTTCCCTGTATTGGGAAGGGCGTGAAGTTCTTTTTTGGTTTCTTGTAATGCTTATGGCAACAAATGTTGACGCGATGATAAAATCTACTTCAAGCGTAAAATACTTATGGGAACGTTGTTCATATTAAAACTATGTGGAACAATTAATTATGGCCACTTGCTATCAAGTGGAATGTACAACGTCATACTGTCCAACTTAGATACCAACTTAGGACAATTTTTTCCAAAACGCATCAAAATTCTTCCACAACAACCAGGGATATGATTTATAGTTTGGTGAAAAATTTAAACCCGTTATACGTCTAGTTCTGGCACATGCATTAACAGCTAAATATCTAGCAGTTACATTATTCTTTTTAACTGGCAACATGGTTACAGTTAAAAAAAAACTATTAATATAATAAATTAATCTACTATCTCACCATCAACCACGACGATGCAGACTTGGGCCACTCATCGGGGATAAAATTACCCACGTTTATGTCATCATAAACTGAAGGTACTGCATGCTCTGTCAAATATTCCGTGGCCGAGATCAAAACAGCAGTGTAATGGTTAATTCCGAAGAAATCGGCGGAACCTTTAACAAATTCCTTTTCCTCTTCAGTGAACTCCGGCATCCGAGATCTGGGGTAGCCTTGTTCTGCACTTTTCCGATCGACTATCTCCTTTAAATCTTTAGGGAAACCACCTTCCTCTGAGAAAATCGGCTCGGAGTAAAGACCCCACTGTAAATTAAATATTTAAAAGTTCATTAAAGCAGGTACATGGAATCTCAATTCGTTTTTATTTTATAAATAATAAAAAATTAAAATCTTCACGGTCTAGTCTAGACATTTAAGTCCCTTCGAATCACCTTCCACTGAAGATATTTTCGGGACAATGTGACAGGTGCTGAAGCCGTCGCCGTCTTTATGTCCAAGCCAACGATATAATTCGTACATAAGTTTTAGGAAAAACCCTTTGGTACTCTCTTGACTCGAAATTCCGACCACCCAACCACTCGGCTATCGTGACTTCGACTGACTTTTGACTTTTTTATTTTATGCGATTACAATAAAATTAGAACTATTTCCATTTTATATTAATTAGAGATAAGATACATATCCTATCTTCTCGTGGGATGCTGTAAGAGGCGACTAAGGAAAAATACTTTAAAACCATAGTGGTATGTTGTTGTTCTGAATTTGACCAGGATACTCGAGTTTGAACACACGAGAAAGGCTCGTACCAAGGACTCTTTTCTTAATTTAGCTACAATTTGTGTTGATGGCTTGGACAGAGAGACTACTGACCACCCGTGAATTTGTCAATATAGGAAATGATAAGTTAGTATAAGAAAATTAAATAAATATCTTCACGGCATTCCCAATACAGGAAAATTAAGTCGTTTCGACCCTGCTTTTACCAAAGATATTTTTGGGATAACGTGACAGCTGGTGAGCCCGTCGCCGTCTTAATGTCCAAGCCAACAATATAATTTCTACATAAATTTTCTTGATTCTGGTTGATTCTATTCTCATTCCAAATGCAAAGTATTTGGTCTTACGTCAGTTTGTCTCCGAAGATCGGCTGCGAATTCGTCTTCTTCGGAATCTGTCAGTGGCCCAAACCAACTGACTGCGAACGTGATCCCACAAAAACCTTCACCATCCGTTGCAAACTCATTCTTGTAGACATGATATGCTCTAGCATTTGCCAATACTAAGTGTTTGGCGCAAAGGTATGCACCAATACCAGAGGCGTTTAGGATCGGTGCCATTGTGTAATAGTCGTAGCCCTGGTAACATATTTCCCTGGGCTCATTAAATGTGATCCAGTATTTGACTCGATCACCAAATAACTCGTAAGCTACACGTGCATAGTCTTCGAACCACTCAGGGAATAAAGGATTTAGAAAGCCGCCTAAATCTTGAAGCTTTTGCGGCAGATCCCAATGGTAGAGTGTTATCATTGGAGTGATACCATATTTGACCACTTCATCAATGTAGTTGTTGTAAAATCTAACACCAGCTTCGCTAATCTTGTTTGTGAAGCCGTCAGGGAGTATTCTAGACCAAGATAAAGAGAAACGGTAAGCGTCCAAGCCGAGCTCTCTCATCATCTCGACGTCTCGCTTGTAGTTGTTGTAGGAATCGGCGGCGACATCTCCGTTGCTCAGGTCTTTGATTACAGTAGGATTATTATGAGTCATGTAATCCCAGATATTCTCACCCTTGTCTGCAAGATTATGTCTCGATTAATTATATTATTTAGTACAGATAACAAAAACAGAGCAAGCGAAACAATTAAAAATTTTATTTAAAACTTTTTAAATAATATATAAACTTTTTTTAATAATATATTCCCCTATACTACCCTATATTTCCCTATATTCCCTATATTGAGAATGGCGTGAAGATATTTATTTATTTTAAACTTTTTTTTAAAATAAATAAATATCTTCATTTTATTTGACCAATTTCAGAATATCAAGTTTAGTCATATAGACTTAGGGTCGATCTTCAGGAGATAAGCTCTTACTAATGAGTTTTTCAAAACTTATGTACGATTTGTATCGTGGGCTTGGTCAAAAAATTGGCTACAATCTCATCATCTGTCACGTTGACCCAAAATAAATTACGATGAAATGTTGGACGAAATGTTGGACTGTATTGAGAAATTAATAGAATATCAACAACTGTACCATCATCATTCCAGGCTCCTTCTATCTGGTACGCAGCGGTAGCCGTTCCAAAGATGAAGTCATCAGGAAACCTTCTTTGCTGCTTTGTGGATAAAGCTTTGCATCCTATAATAAGTAAACTGAAATAAAAATTCAATGTTAATTATATTATTATTTATTTATCTTCACTTACCCCGATGGAGTGAAGAAAAAGAAAAGATCGTTTGACTTACACGACTGTTAAATATATCTTTTGCTGCTTTCTTTTCATCTTTACCTTTTCTTTTTTTTTTTTGAGGCACAGGCTTAAATTTAGATTTCTTCGTATAACACGCAAAAGCTAATTCATAAACTACTTGCTGCCCCCCGCGGCTTTGCCCGCAGATTAACACTTAACGCGGAACCCTAATTATGTTTCTAAAATAAAACATTAGCTATTTGTTAATATCGGTCTAGCCGTTTCAGAGATTAGCCGGAACAAACAGACAGTTATTGTATTATTGTAAAAGGTATATTATAAATTATATTAAAAATATTAGCCTCGCTCGATTTACTTAAAATAAATACAAAACATATAAATACTTTTTAATAAATTTACTTTTTCGGTGTTTAAATTTTACAATAGTTTTAGGTTCTGTGCATACCTTATAAACAAGATCAGCTTCATGTTTGTTAAAATTTAACTCAACTATTTACATAACACTGCTTGATATCAATTTATATACCAACAGTAAAAGGTTTATCTCCAATAGTGAGATAGTGTGGTTCCTATGAATATGTTTTATCTAATAAACGAAAGGAGGATTTAGTGTTGAGAGTTATTGACTACTTCAGATTAACCTTACAAAGTTTTCTAAAGATTGTTTTGTTTGTTTTTAATTTTACTTACCTTTATGGCCTTAAAGCTTACTGAAGTAATTACGTCTATCTTTACGAAGTTATATTTGTTACAATTGCCACGCTTGGCAAGCAGTGTAACTTAGGCAGCTGACAAAGGCCTGTTAATCACAAATTAGATACTTGTTTGTGGTTGTCATCCCGATAACTAACTGTACCTTTGTTATTAGTCAGAGTCTTAGTCATTACGACACGGGAGAGATTCATATATATTTAGATAGATTTATCATAGTCAGAGGATTTATATATATTTATTTTAAATCTCGTAGCTAAAAGTTGCCAATGATATTGAACCGTTGCTCTTTGATTAATTTCAGAATATCAACTTTACTTTTAATTACTTCACGGTGAGTAAAGTCACGATAGCCGAGTGATTGGGTGGCCGGAATTTCGAGTCGAGAGACCCGAGTTCCATCCCCACGTGGCTGCCTCGTACCAATGGGTTTTTCAAAAACTTATGTACGAATTATATAGTTGGCTTGAATATAAAGATGGCGACGGGCTCACAGATGGTGATACGTTGTCCCGAAAATATCTTCAGTGGAAGGTGGGTCGAAGGGAAGATGTCTAGACTAGACCTCTGTCTACCCCTGTATTGGTGATTGCGTGAAGATATTTTTCTAAGTTCATCACAGATATACTTGTCACTAGCGGAATTTGAACCCATAATACTTGCTTGTTTCGAAGGCATTGTCCACCAATTGGGCCATCGGACTGTCATTAGCAATATTAGTAGGATAACAAAGACAGTTATGACAATATATTTCTCTTTTATGTTTATGTAATACTGTAACAGCTTGTTTATGTAAATAATAATCTAAGTAGTACAAAGCAGCATCTGTCATCTTAAGATACGATATCTTATCGTGTGTAACCTGTTATGCAACTTTGTGATCAAGTGATTGTAACGTAAACTTGTTAGATAACAGATAAGGAACATTAGCGTAGGGGGTCGGGCAGAGATACAAGTCCTCAGCACGTTATGGGTTTTTAGATATCAGAAGATACAATTCCACAAACACCATCGTTATTCTTCGTTATAAATAAATAAATACCTTCAAGCAATTTCCAATACAGGGGTAGACAGAGGCCTAGTCTACACAATTAAGTCCCTTCAACCCACCTTCTATCGAAGACTTTTCGGGACAACGTGAGAGGTGGTGAGCCCGTCGCCGCCTTTATATCCAAGCCAACGATATAATTCGTACATAGTTTTTAAAAAACCAATTGATACGCGCTTGGCACATGGGGACCGAACTCGGGTCTCTTGACTCGAAACTCCGATCACCCAACCACTCGGCTATCGTGACTTTTTCCTTGTTATTCTTCGTTAATTAGTTTTTATAAACTTCATACGCTTTAGAATTTGCCTGTACAATATGCTTATCGCAAATGTATGTACCAATTCCTGTGGCATTCAAAACTGGGGCCATTAGAACTCATTGTATGTTCTCAAAAACTTAACCCTATCATCGATTAAAATCTACATCTGCATAGACCTCAAAGCCACCGGGGAAAAAAGAATTTACAAAGCCGCCGAAAAAGTGATTTTCTGCATTGACAGGTCCGAGAATCGGATTTCGGTAGCAACACCTGGAAAACCGGTGTGTACGCCACTCATCCACGGAGATAATACGGGCGAGAGAGATGATACGACTCTACGGGCAGTATCTGATAAGAAATAAATATAAATATCCTTAAAAATAACATTATTTAATTATTATTATATCAGTGTCCCTCGTCGATGGTCATGACCATAGAGTCAGGGTCGTACTCGTGGTCTATGACGCGCGTCTTTATGATCTGCTTGTACACGAAGGCTGACTTCCTGGGCGTGCGCGTCCGAGCCGGGTCCTCGAAGTCCACTTCGTACAGACCGAAACGTTCCCTGAAAATATACCAACGAGTTCGGATCCAGCTAGGAGCAAACACGTGTGATTATTTGTATTTTTACTGGGCTTTAAAAGTCCATTGCAGCAGATAGATCTCTCCCATAGTGGCTTTGCTATAATCGCAATACTATAATATAAAAAATACTATAATCGCAGACACCTATCATCAGTTTGCTAAATTTGTTGTATTATTTTTGGTTAAATATTTAATGGGCTTTTCCCATAGTCACATTTTACTACATTCGCGACAAAAGTATTTATATATTTGACGCCCTGATTCTCATAAATGTACTCATGATGTAAAACTAATCCTTCTAAGTAGCATCCCACATGAGGCTTTACTTCTCTACAAAAAATCAAAATTCTAGCCGTCAAGATATCCTCCATAAATATACTATCTATTCTAAATTCTCTAAAGATTCCACAAAGCTCGTAACCCAAGAAAAAAAATTATGAAGGTATTCCCTTTCGAATGACGACATTGTGGATGAGGCGTGACCAAACAGTCAGCGGGTACTTTCTTGGCATGAAAACCCATGCAAGCCCAAAACTAGCTGACAAATCGACAATTTTTACATTTCACCTAATTGAAACAAACTGTAAATTATTGCTGATATTTACTTACGTGTAACCTTGGGACCATTCCATGTTGTCCATTAAGCTCCATGCCATCTAACCTTTCAAATTCACACCGGCGTTCAAAGCATCCAGAACATTCTCAAGAGCGGCTCGGTAATATGATATCCTGTCGTCGTCAATGAGTCCAGCATCAGGAGTCGTGGACCAACCGTTCTCTGTGATATAGAACACTGGACTGTTATATTTATTCTTCAGGTGGATAAGTGCATCGAGTAAACTGTTAGGTGCGTTCTGTGAAGGAAAATAACAAAAAAATTATTGACCAACTAGCTATCCAACAGTTACATGCTTAAATACATTAAACTTGTTTTAGACCCTCACAACAAGCATTTTCATTTGATATGTCACACGATACAGTTTGAATTTTTTTTATTTTCCATCTTTCTCATAAAAGTGACTCCCAATATTTAAACTTCATCTAGTTGTCCTATCTAACCATTGAAATTTCTTATCTGAATTCTATTCTATTTATCTAAAGTCCTACGTAAACTTGATTATGAAAAGCGTATAATAAACTTAAAGGTAAAGAAATAAATTACTTATAATCAATCATGAACTAGTTAACCACACTCCATGGACGAAAAATAGAAGAAATATATATTCCCGAATTTCTCTGGGTGAGGCAGATGTTCAGAAGTGAACTTTAAACAGTCTATAAACAAAAGGAATAGAAATAAACCACTTACAATCAACCATGACGACGCAGCCTTTGGCCAACCATCTGGTATAATAGTTCCCGAACCCACGTCATCATACATAGAAGGAACTACTTGCTTTTCTATATTCTTAGTTGCTGAAATCATCATTGCACAGTAATGGTTCACTCCGAAGAAATCGGCTGCTCCTCTAACATAGGCTCTCTCTTCATCGGTAAAGGCTGGCATCCGAGAATTTAGGTAACCTTGTTCAATGCTTTTATGGGCGACTCTTTCTGAAAGTTCTTTGGGAAAACCACCTTGTTCAGAAAATATTGGTTCTGCGTAAAGGCCCCACTGAAATCATAAGTATAATAAATCAAAGTTTTGTTCCACAAAAGTTGAAGATGGTAGAAGAAGAAGTAGAAGAAGTTGGATGATATCTTATGTCATTGTTATGGTATCAACAATTATAATATAATGGAATTAATACAATAATAGCGATAAACATTTTACCTCTGCTTGACGACTTATTTCAGCAGCAAACTGATCTTCGTCAGAGTCAGTATGCGCTGGAAACCAGTTGACGCTTATTGTAATGCCGACGTCTCCACCTTGGTTTGCAGCGAAATCATACTTGTAAGCGTGATATGCTTTAGCGTGTGCAATAACGAGATTTTTCGCGCACATATAAACTCCAATGCCAGTGGCATTCAGCTGTGGAGCTTTAGTTACATAATCGTATCCCGCATAACAAATCTCTCTAGGTTCATTGATCGTAATCCAAAGCTTCACTCGGTCTCCAAAGCGCTCGAACACTACTCTAGCGTAATCCTCAAACCATTGTGGAAATAATGGATTCATAAATCCACCTAAATCTTGTAGCTTTTGTGTTAGATCCCGGTGATAGATTGTAACCATCGGCGTGATGCCGTATCTGATCATTTCATTGATGTAATTGTTGTAGAATTCGACACCAGCTTCGCTTATCTTGTTTGGGAAACCATTGGGCAATATTCTAATCCAGGATAAAGAAAAACAGTAAGCATCAAGACCTAATTCTCTCATCATCTCAACGTCACGCATGTAGTTGTGGTACGTGTCACAGGCGATGTCTCCATTGCTGTTGTCTTTAATTGCAGTTGGATTAGTGTGGGTCATACGGTCCCAAATATTCTCGCCTTTATCTATTAAAATAAAATTATAAAGTTTTGTTTCATCGTTTCATCAATAAATACTAAATATTAAAATAGCAAAAACAGAGTAAAGTTATCAGAGCATAAGATAATAAAAGGTAAGTGGACGTAGGTTGATGACCGTATGATGTGTCGATTTTCGTTTAGGCCTATATCTAGTGGAATTATGATAGACAATGCAATGATGACAACGATAAAATAAAAATAAATAAATATCTTCACGCATTTGCCAGTACAGGGATAGATAGAGGTCTAGTCTAGACAATTAAATCCCTTCGACCCACCTTCCACCGAAGATTTTTTCGGGACAACGTGACGCGTGGTGATACCGGCGCAGTCTTTATGTTCAAGCCAACGATATAATTCAACGAAGTTCCGACCACCCAACCACTCGGCTGATAAGGCAATGATGATGATAAAGCAATAAAAATAATTGCACTCTCTTCAACTTCAAAAATTATCAATGTGACGTTAGCTTGTACTACATGAACAGAACCACAGCTCGCAGAATACGGAAGAATTAGGTAACCGGAGGCCTTTACCTTTTTACCCCTTTTTCCAAAATAACAAATAAATATCTTCGCCATTCCCAATAAAGGGCAGACAGAGGTTTAGACAATTAAGTCCCTTCAACTCACTTTCCACTGAAGACATTTTTTGGGACTCTTTTTCCTCTTTTCCTATTTCATTTTTAAGGAAATGTAAATGCAACTGTTCTATTGTTGTGTACACGGACGTTGATAATCACTTACCATTAAGTTATCTAATGGCTCGTTGGCACCTTCTTCCATAAAATAAGAATTACCATCAGCATTCCAGCCTCCTTCTATCTGATACGCAGCAGTAGCTATTCCAAAGAGGAATTGAGCGGGGAACCTCCTTTGCTGTCCGGTGGAGATAGCATTACTACCTATGGCTAGGAGACTGAAACAAATAAGGTAAAGTTTAAATTAAATTGTAGATAGGAAATAAAAAATATATCTTTACGCTACTCCCAATACAGGAAACAAGACAGAGACAAAGATAGAGGATATATGTATAATATAAATATATATTTGTTATATGAAAGGATATAACAAAGGTAGCAAATGTTTTACTAGCCTTGTTTTAATATTACAACAGATTTTGCATACTCGAATAGCACCCATCCGGTTGAGCATTGAAATTATAATGAAGTACGAAACAAAAACTGATACACTTTCTAATATTTGTTTCTATAGAAAATGTGAAAATCAAAACTCATTATTTGAATTATTTTATGATTTGGCTTATATATATTTTCACGCCATTTCCAATACACGAGTAGACATAGGTCTAGTCTAGACAATTAAGTCCCTTCGACCCACCATCTACACACGAAGATATTTTGGGACAACGTGAGAGGTGGTGAGTCCGTCGCCGTCTTTATGCCCAAACCAACGATATGTACCGTACAAAGGTTTTGGAAAATCTATTGGTACAAGCCTGCCACCTGGGGATCTAACTCGGGTTTCTCGACTCGAATTCCGATCACCCAACCACTCGGCTATCGTGACTTCGAATGATTCCCGTTCAATTGTTCTTAAAGATGACATGTTTAATAAGAATGAAAATAAACTGAAGCCCAATTCAACATTTTCTTTCATTCGGCTCTTGTCACATTTTACTCAATTCTTTTTTTACATAATTTTTACATATATTTTTTTACATAACGTATTCAATTTTCAATATTGATTCAAATTTCAATATTGACATGAGTGAATGTCCAACTCGTAACATTGGTTTTTTTCAAAAACTTATGTACGATTTATATCGTTTAGGCTTGGACATAAATACAGCGACGGGCTCACCACCTGTCACGTTGTCCCAAAAATGTGTGTGGTGGGTCGAAACGACTATTTGTCTAGACCTCCGTCTATCCATGTATCGGGAATGTTGTGAAGATTTTTATTTGGTAAGAGAGAGCACGTACCTAATTACCACCAGTGGCTTCATCCTAACAAGGATGTCAATTTAGACGCACTGTGTAACCCCATTCGGTATCAACATATATATACCGATACTAGTTAAAAAGATAAATAGTATGTATCTAAAATTCAAGGATGGAACGGTGAAAAGTACTGAAATGTAACGCATTGATTACTTTAAAATTGAGCTAAATGTATATAATAATAGACATTTTCCTATTTTACTTAGTTTACATGAAATATTTTACGCATTTCAATACAACAAAACAAGGGCGATTCTGTACTTGATTTTGTTCAGTAAATGATTTACGTACTTAAAAATACATAAAAGTCACGATAGCCGAGTGGTTGGGTGGTCGGAATTTCGAGTCAATAGACCCGAGTTTGATCCCCAGTTGGTGGGCTCGTACCAATGGGTTTTTCAAAAACTTATGTACGAATATCGTTGGCTTGGACATAAAGGCGGCGACGGGCTCACCACCTGTCACGTTGTCCCGAAAATATCTTCGGTGAAAGGTGGGTCGAAGGGACTTAATTGTCTAGACTCGACCTCTGTCTACCCGTGTATTGGGAATTGCGTGAAGATATTTTTATATATTTTTTATAAAAATACATAAAATTGTATTATAATCCAATATTTTATATATATTCTCTCTCTCTTTCTCTCTCTCTCTCTCTGTTTTAATATTTAAGATATTTCCAGTAAGATAAAAATATCTAATATAATATAATATAATAATTATAACTGAAACTAAATAGGCCTTCATTATGACAGTGTTACCATAAATATTATGTTAATCACAAATTATACACACATATTACTTTTTCTGTTTTAATTTCGTTCGTAATTCAATCACAACAAAACGGATAGATTGGTGGAACGTGGATTAATATTGAGGTAATAATACCTAGGTAATAATCCTACATATAAATGTAGAATTTTCATCCCAAAATCGTGTATTTCAGGATAAATTCCGGGATTATGGTTCTTATGGGGTCCGAAGCATGACTTTGCTATAGGGATTTTAACTTGCATTCGGAGTCTGGATCGTATTCCTATAATATGTATTAGAAAATAATAATTATTACAAATATCAAACAAAATAGCCTAATGGTTGGGTGATCGGAATTTCCAGTCAAGAGACCCAAGTTCGATCCCCAGATGGCAGGCTCGTACCAATGGGTTTTTCAAAAAACTTATATACGAATTATATAGTTGGCTTGGACATCAATACGGCGACGGGCTCACCACCTGTCACGTTATCTCGAAAATGTCTTCAATGGAAGGTGGGTTAAAGGGACTTAATTGTCTAGTCTAGACCTCTGCCTACCCTTGTATTGGGTGCGTAATTGCGTGAAGATATATATACGTATCAAACAAAATAATTCATAAAATCGCTATCGAAACATCCAGTTAATCTATTTGCAGAATAAACAGAATCGGATACTTATAATTGACAAGTTGTCTTAGATAAACATTTGAAGCGGTCGGATTATTGTATTTCGATCACTGGGTGAGATAAACGTCCCGTGTGGTATATATATTGCTATCACAGTAAAAAAAGTGCGGGTAGAACTACGGAAGTTGTGATGTGGCGTTACACATTATTAGGGTACGTAAATATAATTCTATAACACAAATAAACAATCTATTTAAATAAAATAAATAAACAAATATCTTCACGCAATTCCCAATATAGGGGTAGACAGAGGTCTAGTCTAGACAATTAAGTCCCTTCAACCCACCTTTTATCGAAGACTTTTCGGGACAACGTGGTCAGCCCGTCGCCGTCCTTATGTCCAAGCCAACGACATAATTCGTACATTAGTTTTTGAAAAACCCATTGACCCGAGCCTGCCACCTGGGGATCGAACTCGGTTCTCTTGACTCGAAATTCCGAACACCCAACCATTCGGCTATCGTGACTTTGAACAATCTATTTCAGTTTCGCAATCGGTCAATTATATTACGTACACATGCTGCCCCAGTTTCTAGCACGAACACTCTGAATGATATGTTTTACTAAGTATTTGTAACTTTAACTATAGATATGATTTATTTTAATTCAAATAAGGATAGACGATAACAACAGTTTAGTTTAATTGATGACCTCCGTGGAGGAGTGGAAACACCGGTTGTCAAGGCCAGCTCGGTCTCTGGTTCGATTCCCAGAGGGGATAATGTAGAAAATTCCTTTTTTATCATTTCACAGGTCTCAGTGTTTGTAGTAACTTCGAATTCATAACAGAAGTGTTTTTACTATTTACTTTGGGATCAGAACATTGTATGGGATTTTGTCCCTATCTATGTTATTTTAATTGAGAGCTGTTTCTTCAGTCTGTTGTTTGCATCCATAAATATTCAATTAATTTATATTATCCCAACAATAATTGTTTGTGGTGAAAGATGAAAATGTCTCTTCAATATAGATATATCTTCGTGTTAATATAATAAAAATATCGGATGAATAGTAATTTCTATATAGTTTTAGCTGTGTCAACAACAGTTTCCTTTTAAATTTATTTCTAAAATAATATTTTAGAAACATTGAAAAAAATGCGTTCGACAGATGAACAAACGTCCATCTAAATCAGATTAACATAAACGTACAAGGATCAACACAAACAGTAATTTCATCTCTAATATTTCATATATACAATTTATATTACATAACATACATAGAAATATTTTGAGAGACAGCTAACATTTTCATTATTCATTTAACTTAATTTCATAATTCGTCTTCTTCTTCTTCTTCTTAACAGCCTATTAAAAGTTCACCGCTGGACATAGGCCTCCCCAAAGATTTCCACAAAGAACGATCCCGAGTCACCTATCCCATCCTATCCGAAAAAAATTATATATTTACATATTTTGTAATGATTATATTTTTATTATTTTCATATTGATATTTTGAGTGGGGCATTTATGTATTGTTACAGATTATTTTTAGTGGGATGTGGTGCTATTACAACAAAGCAGGAACGCAGATTTCCTGATGATTTCCTTTTCGGGACAGCCACGGCCGCGTATCAAATAGAAGGAGGATGGAATGCTGATGGTACTATTTTTATATTATAATTTTCGGATATTTATTTAATAAAACAAATATATTCACGCTAATCCCAATACTGGGGTAGACAGATGTCTAGAAAATCACAAATGTTAACTTTGTTCTTTATATGCAGATGCTCAATGTAATAAAGCATTTTTCTATCGTTACATTCCAGAGTATCAATTAATAGGCTAAGCTACAATGTTTATACGAAACAGTTAACGGCAAAATTCCCGAAGGCCAAGGCCTGAACCTGTTACATGCTTTGCAATCAGCACTCTAACATATTTATTTATGTAATTAGGTCATTGACCATTCGTTAATTGGAAAATTATTTATTGTGTATAAATAATTTTACATTATCTTATTATTTTTTATTATTATTATATGTAGTTGTTTTTATCAACCCTTGAATTTCATTCAGGTAAAGGAGAAAATATTTGGGACCATATGACCCATAATTATCCTACTGTGATCAAAGACCAGAGCAATGGAGACATCGCAGCTGATTCTTATAACAATTACAAGAGAGACGTTGAAATGATGAGGGAACTGGGTCTTGACGCGTACCGTTTCTCACTGTCCTGGTCAAGAATATTACCTAACGGTATGGCAAACCAGGTTAACGAAGCTGGAGTAGCTTTTTACAACAATTACATCAACGAAATGCTGAAATACGGAATCACGCCTATGGTAACACTCTATCATTGGGATCTGCCGCAAAAGATCCAAGAATTGGGAGGATTTATGAATCCTTTGTTCCCTGTATGGTTTGAAGATTATGCTAGAGTAGTGTACGAACAATTTGGAGACAGAGTGAAACATTGGATCACGTTCAATGAACCCAGAGAGATATGCTATGAAGGTTACGAAAGAACTACTAAAGCTCCTCAGTTAAATGCCACAGGAATCGGTGCATATCTATGTGCAAAGAATTTGGTTCTAGCTAACGCAAGAGCATATTATGCTTACAAAAACGATTTCGCTCCAACCCAGGGTGGAGTTTGTGGCATCACGATTAGTGTGAACTGGTTCGGACCACTTACAGACTCTGAGGAAGATCAAGTTGCGGCTGAATTAAATAGACAAGGAGAGGTTAGACACAATATACAATATTGATAATTTAAAAAAAATAGACAGTGTAGACATAGGTCCAGAAAATTAAGTCCTTTCACCGATTCACCATTCATCGACTTATTTTGAGACAACTTAACAGGTTGTGAGCTTGCTGCCGTCTTTATGTCCAAGTGAACGATAAGTAACATAAGTTTTGAAAACACTCATGGGTACGAGCCTCCCATCTGGTGATCAAACTCGGGTCTCTTGACTCGGATTCCGATCACCCAACCTCTCGGCTATCGTGATTTTAGAATTTTTAAGTGAACATCTAATTTTTCTATAAAAATCAAATTAACGTTAAAATTAAATCAAATCATTAACGTTTTGTCGTTTTAGTGGGGAATTTACGCAGAGCCAATATTCTCCAAGGATGGTGGATTTCCTAAAGAACTCTCAGAAATTGTGGCTAAGAAAAGCATCGAACAAGGATATCCGAAATCTCGGATGCCGGAGTTTACAGATGAAGAAAGAGACTTTGTTAAAGGTGCAACAGACTTCTTCGGGGTGAACCATTATACTGCCTTTTTAGCGACTCCAGCCAGTAGTTCACAATATGATGTGCCATCTTTAGATGATGACGTTGGTTCAGTTACATCTGTACCTGATGATTGGCCTAAATCAGCGTCTTCATGGTTAAGTGTAAGTTCCTTTGTACACTCTCGTTTAACAGTACATCAGTACATTAATATGTGTTAAGTGATTTGAACATTTTCGGAATGAATAAATCTAACTCACATTCAACATTCTCGGAATAAATACTGAATACGTTCAAAATTTTATTATAAGAGATGAAACTATGCTTCCAGACTAAGCTGTCAAGGCCTTGGAGCCAACTGTGTCAAATTGTGGAGGTTTTTCAGTTTTCACTTTCGGATCTACTTCTGAGATCGCAGTTTCACTCGGAGCATAGTTGTTGTTAGAGACGGGTTCACTGCCCCGCATAATTGGCCTGTATATAGGTGACAAATACAACAACCAAAACGATTTAACCTTGAAATGTAGTTACAGATATTTGGCAAAGAATAATGTTAGTATCAATCTAAATCTCATTCCAGAATGTAATCAAAGAAAGACTGCAATTACAGGCAATCCAAATGTAAATTAATGACTTACTCAAATTTCTATCAATTTCATTATTTATCATGAAAACATCAATTGTAATCCATTTTCATTATTTCCTCACTTCGAATATTTCCAAATTTATATAGTGTCTATAAAAAAATTGTTTATCTTTCACAGCAAGCGCCCAACAGTATATTCAATGTACTCACACACCTTAATAATAAATATGACAGTCCTGTGTTCTACATCACTGAGAACGGATGGTCATCAACAATAGATGCAGGACTTGAAGATGACGACAGGATAAGATACTATAGGGCGACTCTGGACAGTGTTCTAGACGCTATGGAGGCTGGCGTGAACCTGAAGGGTTATATGGCTTGGAGCTTGATGGATAACTTCGAATGGATGGAAGGCTACACGTAAGTTAATACAGATAATAATAAAAATAAATAAATAAATATCTTCACGCAATTCCCAATACAGGGGTAGACAGAGGTCAAGTCTAGACAATTAAGTCCCTTTGACCCACCTTCCACCGAAGATATTTTCGGGACAACGTGACAGGTGGTGAGCCCGTCGCCGCCTTTATGTCCAACCCAACGATGTCATTCGTACATAAGTTTTTGAAAAACTCATTGGTACTGCCACCAGGGGATCGAACTCGGGTCTCTCGACTCGAAATTCCGACCACCCAACCACTCGGCTATCGTGACTAAGTTAATACAGAAATTAGATAAATTAGAATTAGTTTTGACAAACTACGCCTCACCAAGAGTTGAAACCAAATTTAATTTAGAAGCAGTTCTTGCATTAAAGAATGGCTGTTGTATAGCTATTTCTATCGTAGTCTATCTGATTACGTAACAGGATTCAATAGTGGCATACTGTCATAGTCAACGACATTATTTATTTATAGATTTCGGCTCGAATTGGCACAAATTGGCACTATCGTGGTTTCTTGAAATTGCATAGTGCCAAAGAACGAATCTTTCGTTATTTGTCACTATGTAATTAATATAATTATGTTTCAATTAATATAATTAATATAATAATGATTTTAATTTGAAATAAAAAGTTATAAAATACGAGTATATTGCCTAAAAAGTAAACAGTATACCGTAGCACATCCAAATCTTCGTAAAGCTATTCAAAGGTATAGTACGATACACGAACTCATAAATATCCACAAACCCTGAAAAATTGTACTCCTTTTTAGTGCAATAATGTAAAAAGAGCAAGTAACAACAGTATTTTTTTTTTACAGAGAACGTTTCGGACTATACGAAGTAGACTTTGAAGATCCAGCACGGACGCGTACGCCTAGAAAATCAGCGTTCGTGTACAAGGAGATCATTAAGACGCGTGTTGTGGACCATGAGTATGAGCCGGACTCCAAGACCATGACCATTGACGAAGGCCACTGAATGAAATTAAAATAAATTAATTCTTGACTGGTTTAGATTCGATTTTCCTGTTTACCACTTGTACATTTTCATGCTGCTATCACAATTATGATAAGAACTGTAGCTAACTTTAATTTAATTTTTAATAATGTATATTTCATTAAAAAATATATTAAAATTAGAGAAAATAGATTGCAAAAATCGCAATGTTGTCATTACAACATATTTGTTTTTGAATACTTTTTTTATTTAAATAAAAAAGGAGAAGAAAGTTTCTACATTTAAGAGACTGCAAAATATTCAATAAATATCTTGTTTCAATTCTAATTTATCACAATTCAAATTTACTATTTAGATTCACTTTTCTTATAATGAACAGGTATATTTTAGTTATTTATCAAGGTTTATATTACAATTTTAAGCGTAAAGTACACCATAAGTCAATATGGAGTTCAGTACGATTTCATTAAAATCTTCTTTTTCAAGGTTTTAGCTAAATCTAAGTTACTTGTCCAACTTATGATAATACAGTACTGATTATAGTTACTTGTAAATAATTTAAATTGAAAAAGATTAACGAATGAGCTTCTTCACCTCTGAGGACAAAGATTGGAATGCCTCATGGGCAGTAATTATACTGATTCTCCAATTATAAATAAAATCATAGAAGAATATAATCTTCTATGATTATATTTATATTTAAAATCTACTTATATTTCTTATTCTATTTATATTAAAAATAGAAATGTAAGTTTTGTTCGTTGGTACAAAAATTAACGTTTATTTGAATGCAGAGATGTATTACAGATGTATCACATGAGATGTATATTGCAGACCCAATCAATGTGTAGGTGGAGTCAACTACAGTTGATCATTCAAATATTAAAGAAACAAGATACGTTTTATTTGATTTGCAGTTAATGTTACTTTGTTTGCTAGTCTTTCACCAATTCGAAGAACACTTGAATTAGTGGATATGTATCTGATTGCAGATTCAGCGCCTCAGAGTTTTAAACTCTGCTCTTAAAACATTTTGTTTTTTTATTTTAATGTAAAAAAAATATCTTCACGCAATTCCCAATACAGGGGTAGACAGAGGTCTTGTCTAGACAATTAGGTCCCTTCTACCCACCTTCCACCGAAGATATTTTCGGGACAACGTGACAAGTAGTGAGCCCATCGCCGCCTTTATATCCAAGCCAACGATATAATATATCGGATATCGGACAACGATATAATATATCGGACAGGTTTTCGAAAAACCTATTGGTACGAGCCTGCCACCTGGGGATCGAACTCGGGTCTCTCGACTCGAAATTCCCACCATCCAACCACTCGGCTATCGTGACTTCTTTAATGTGTTTTATGTATTTTAATGTGTTTTTTGTAAGGCATATTTACGAACGTTTGTCATAGTAGGAGTAGACTATATTTAGTAGATTTA
This sequence comes from Sericinus montela, assembly GCA_029286605.1. Classification (NCBI taxonomy): domain Eukaryota; kingdom Metazoa; phylum Arthropoda; class Insecta; order Lepidoptera; family Papilionidae; genus Sericinus; species Sericinus montela. The sequence continues at coordinate 3,255,170 of JAGSMR010000030.1, read as the reverse complement.
AAATCGTTGAAGTAGGTCTAGACTATACCACAATATGCAATAGCAATTAAACAGTGATAGGTCTGATGATAATGAATATTAGGTATATTGTAATTTTTTCAGGCGTACCCCAAGGTACCCTAATAGGGAACGCGTTATTTATAATTGACTAATTTATAATAAAAAAACAAATTTTCGTCGGTATTTTATTATTACACTTACATTTTGCTCGTGACTATATCTTGACAATTCTGATCTTGACATAAATAAAATTTAATATTTCAAGAGCATGTCTCGCAAAAGATAAGATTGAGTTTGTTTTAAACAAAATAATAACAACTGATAAGGATTTTCACAAAAAACCGCTGGAAATTATACACTTTTTCGATATATACATTTTATTGAATAGAAAAATATTATTAATTTTTTATTTATATTAGATTATCAAGACATATTCGTATTTATTTTTGATTTTCATTATCATAACAAATTAGTCCACCATCATCATATTAGCCTATCAAACATCCACTGTTGAACATTGGCCTATCCCCAAGATTATTTTATTTTATTTGGGGAGCTGACAGCTATTTCTACAATATAGAATTACTAAAAATACATCTACATGCCAATGACAAGCTTCCACATATAGACTGAAAATATTCTAAGTAATATTAGACTCACACACGAACATTATTAATAAAATCTTTAGTGAGAATACATTTAAAACTAGTAGTGCTGTTACAAAATAGATCTATATTGTCATTGTTTTGAAAATAATTATTAAATGATTTCATAGATCTAGGTAGCAAGCTATTACTTCGGTAACAATAATTACAACAACAAATTAGTTGTTCTTATTTAAACAAAAATAAACAAACTCGTAAACTATTGCATTTACAATAATAGATTGAGATTTACAATAATCAGCAATATAGATAGGCACTTAATGTGACAGGTGGTAAAGCTATCGCAATCTTGGTATCCAAACCAACGGTACAATATATTTAAATAACAATCAAACATTCTTTTTCACCGCCCAAATATTTGCCCTTAACGGAATGAGAACCTGTAACCTTTACGTTAGTAGGTATAATAAATTCATTGTTGAACACTTGCACCCAATTCACGTTATTTAATTATTCATTAATTCGAGTGTTCAACAGTGAATTTTAATGCAATGCAATTTCACCAAGTGACAACAATCGCAACTATGAATTATATAACTAGGGTATAGGCTCGTGTAAAAAATACGATGTAGGCATAGATCTATAGCATTATTTATTTGAGTTTCCATTATCTATATAAATATCTTCACGCAATTCCCAATACAGGGGTAGACAGAGGTCTAATCTAGACAATAAAGTAACTTCGACCCACCTTCCACCAAAGATATTTTCGGGATAACGTGACAGGTGGTAAGCCCGTCGCCGTCTCAATGTCCAAGCAAACGATATAATTCGTACATAAGTTTTTGAAAAACTTATTGGTACGAGCCTGCCACTTTCCATTATCTTAAAATATTTTTCCTGGTCAATGGCATTACTTCAATCGCATAAGATAATCCAACTCAAGACACCTCACAGGATGAAATATCCAGCCTCTAGAGATAAAATCACCTATGGTGGGATAAATATCGAAAACGCTTCTGCTTATATAACTAGTTCAAGTTCATATCACAATGGAGATAACGTTACCTCCTGATCTTGAATCTGTTCTGTCACTGATAATGTCAACAGCATAGATAACTAATGTAACAGGGTTCTATGTAATCTTAAACTTTTTGTATCATTTTAATTTTTTATTATCGTGTCATAACAGATTTGCTACAGAGATGAGTGGTATCGAATAATAAAATTAACTTCTTCACGCCGTTCCCATTACAGGGGTAGACAGAGGTCTAGACAATTAAGTCGTTTCGACTCACCTTTCACCAAAGATATTTTTGGTACAACGTGAAAGGTGGTGCGCCCGGCGCCTTCTCAATGTCCAAGCAGACGATTTAATTCGGACATAAGTTTTTGAAAAACCCATTGGTTACCTCCTGATCTTAAGTGTGTTCTGTCATAGATAATGTCAAAAGCATTGAGAACTAAAGTGATAGGGTTCTATATAAACTGAATAAATATAACTTATTGTAGCATTTTATTTATTTAAAATCGTGTCATAAGAGATTTGCTGCAGAGATAAGTGGTGTCAAATAATAAAATAAATAGTCGTAATTCGCGTTATAGGTATTTTGCCATTTGTCAATAACTATTACAATTATTCAAGGTTGTCATTACATTATGGAAAAAATTAGTTCTTAGATCGATACCACCAAAAAATCACGATAGCCGAGTGGTAGGGAGGTCGGAATTTAGAGTCAAGAGACCCGAGTTCGATTCCCAGGTGGCCCAATGTTTTTTTTTTCAAAAACTTTTATACGAATTACATCGTTAGCCTGGACATAAAGACGACGACGGGCTCACCACCTGTCAGGTTGTCCAGAAAATATCTTCGGTGAAACGTGGGCCGAAGGGACTTAATTGCCTATACTAGACTTCTGTCTACCCACTCTTAAACCTACATTTGTTAATGAGTACTGAAATTAATTTACCCCAAACTCAAAAACTTAAATACTTATTTTAAATGTAAACAATACAGAACTTTTTTGAGTATCTAATTATATAAGAAGTCACGATAGCCGAGAGGTTAATTGATCGAAATTTGAGTCAAGAAACCCGAGTTCGTTCCCGATGTGGTAGACTCGTACCAACTTATGTACGATTTAGTTATCTAGTTACTATTTAGTATCTAGTGTATCGTTAGCTTGGACATAAAGATAACAACAGGCTTGCCATCTATTTCCTAGTCCCAAAAATGTTTTCGATAAGTCGACTGATCTTGACACTAAGCGAATTGTTCTCTCTGGCTACCCCTGTCATGGACTATGCGTGAAGATTTATATTTACGTATCCCCTGTCATATTTATAGTAGTAGTTTTCAGTAGTTTTAGTATCAATATGAAGTTAGAAAAACATTCTTAAATTATTAGTAATTAAATTTGTATTTTTATTAGTAATGAAGACCCCACGTATTAATTCCTCTTAAATATCTTGTCCAGATTGACTGACTGATTATTGAAAGCAGAGCCTACACGGCTGGTGCATAAAACTAGAACTTTTGGCAATTATTGTCTTTACGGCTAAGTGTCTACAAAAGAAGTATTAAGGGTCTTTTGGGGCAGAATAAGAGGTTGAATATTTATTTGAAATTCGTGCCTTTTGTACCTAGGTACATGGAGTGCTCGTTAATCCTGAATTAAAGCTCCTTACACATAATTTACGCTTACACATAATTTACGACACTACGACAAAAAGTTTGTCCGTGCCGAGGCGAGTCGCTAGTCTCCTATGATCAGATATAAGCTTGATAAGATGTATTGCAGTTTTTAAGTTATGATAACAGGGTACTAGAATATTTATTTATTTATTTAAAATCGTGTCATAAGAGATTTGCTGCAGAGATAAGTGGTGTCAAATAATAAAATAAATAGTCGTAATTCGCGTTATAGGTATTTTGCCATTTGTCAATAACTATTACAATTATTCAAGGTTGTCATTACATTATGGAAAAATTAGTTCTTAGATCGATACCACCAAAAATCACGATAGCCGAGTGGTAGGGAGGTCGGAATTTAGAGTCAAGAGACCCGAGTTCGATTCCCAGATGGCAGGCTCAATGTCTTTTTTTCAAAAACTTTTATACGAATTACATCGTTAGCCTGGACATAAAGACGACGACGGGCTCACCACCTGTCAGGTTGTCCAGAAAATATCTTCGGTGAAACGTGGGCCGAAGGGACTTAATTGCCTATACTAGACTTCTGTCTACCCACTCTTAAACCTACATTTGTTAATGAGTACTGAAATTAATTTACCCCAAACTCAAAAACTTAAATACTTATTTTAAATGTAAACAATACAGAACTTTTTTGAGTATCTAATTATATAAGAAGTCACGATAGCCGAGAGGTTAATTGATCGAAATTTGAGTCAAGAAACCCGAGTTCGTTCCCGATGTGGTAGACTCGTACCAACTTATGTACGATTTAGTTATCTAGTTACTATTTAGTATCTAGTGTATCGTTAGCTTGGACATAAAGATAACAACAGACTTGCCATCTATTTCCTAGTCCCAAAAATGTTTTCGATAAGTCGACTGATCTTGACACTAAGCGAATTGTTCTCTCTGGCTACCCCGTCATGGACTATGCGTGAAGATTTATATTTACGTATCCCCTGTCATATTTATAGTAGTAGTTTTCAGGTAGTAGTTTTAGTATCAATATGAAGTTAGAAAAACATTCTTAAATTATTAGTAATTAAATTTGTATTTTTATTAGTAATGAAGACCCCACGTATTAATTCCTCTTAAATATCTTGTCCAGATTGACTGACTGATTATTGAAAGCAGAGCCTACACGGCTGGTGCATAAAACTAGAACTTTTGGCAATTATTGTCTTTTACGGCTAAGTGTCTACAAAAGAAGTATTAAGGGTCTTTTGGGGCAGAATAAGAGGTTGAATATTTATTTGGAAATTCGTGCCTTTTGTACCTAGGTACATGGAGTGCTCGTTAATCCTGAATTAAAGCTTACACATAATTTACGCTTACACATAATTTACGACACTACGACAAAAAAGTTTGTCCGTGGAAAGCCGAGGCGAGTCGCTAGTCTCCTATGATCAGATATAAGCTTGATAAGATGTATTGCAGTTTTTAAGTTATGATAACAGGGTACTAGAATATTTATTTATTTATTTAAACTTTCTTTTCCCGGACGGTTCAATGTAGAAAAACCAATTTTTTACATTTTTGTAGTGCCTTCGTTATTTCCGATGCCCATACCTCAAGTGCTTTAGCTTCTTACATAGGGATCGGAACAATTTATGTGATGTAAATCCCTATCTGTTATATGTATTAAAACAAAATAAACAAAATACATACATAGTAGATAAATATGATATTTAAATACGTATGATATACACTTAAGATACCGTCCGAGATATACATGTGTTCCACAGGAACCTATGATCTTTTCAGGGTGAATTAAACAGTATGTTATCTGAATGAGACTACATACTGCAAAACAAAGTCCAATTTTTTTCTTCAATAGTATATTCGTAAATTACAAAAATAATAGCTCCATTTTAACTTGACCTTTTTGCTGCATGATAACTCCTACTTAAGGGAGCTCAAGCTGTATCGTTAGTAATATTGAACCGATTGCAATAAATTGCATCTGTTATTGAGATGGAAGGGAAGACATTGCTAAATGGAAACATAATCAAAATCCGTTCAGGGTTATTTGCCCCAACCTCGATCAAACAGACAAACGGACAAGAATTCTCAAATCTATTGATTTCGGGCTTAGGCACATATTCCATTTGGTTTCACTCAAATATCTTCTGTGTACAGACATGATCACTTTACAATTTTATAATATACTGGCTGCCCCCCGCAGCTTTGTCCGCAGTTTAACACAACGCGGAACCCTAATAATGTTTCTAAAATAAAAGTAGCCTATGTTACTCCTTACGACATTAGCTATATGTTAGTGAAAGTCCTATTAAAATCGGTCCAACCATTTCAGAGATTAGCCGGAACAAACATACAGACAGACAAAAATTGTAAAAAAATGTTCTTTTGGTGTATGTACCGTATATATTCATGCACGGTTATTTCAATTTTACAAACAGACACTCCAGTTTTTTTTGTATATTTATATAATATATACAATACTCACTTGGCAACGTTTGGCAAGCTGATTGGCGATTGAAGTACAAGATACTTCTATGGATTATATTCTTTTCTATATTGCTACGATCTCAAAGTAAGCAGCTTATGCCCTTGTATAATGAAATCGAAAACAACGAAGGCATCACAAACACGCAGACCTGAATCTAGAAAAAGTGGTTATTCAACAATCCGTCCGGGACTCGAACCTGGGATATCGAGACCTGGGATATCGGATAGAGATATCGAGAGTAAAGTTATAGACATATTTATTAATAATGAACCCTTGCGTATACGTGAGCCATAAGTTTGTTTACTGCAGGCCTTTTCTATACAAAGCGAAACACCCACCAACGCGGAAGTAAGGATGGGTAATATCGGGCTCATACCGTCTAAAACTCTACGGTATTCCGCCATCGCCGTATGTTGGCAAGACGTCGGCGCGTTTCGTTCACATTCGCGACCCAGACTACGCTAGACGACTTAGGCAGCCACTGCTCGTTTACTTTCTCACCGTTAGGCGGAAGGCCTCCAAAGACACGTGGAGGGTCCACGTGTCTTTGGAGACCCGAAACCCCACGATGGATCTTGAATTAAATGAAGGCCTTAAACTTTATTGCCTATTCCTGAGTATAAATACACTAACAATAAATTATTACGAACGTTGTCCCGAAAATATCTTCGGTGGAAGGTGGGTCAAAGGGACTTAATTGTCTAGACTTGACCTCTGTCTACCCCTGTATTGGGAATTGCGTGAAGATATTTTTTTTTATAAATATAAATACATACATAAATAGGGTCAACATCACTTTGATCCCAAAGTAAGGAATGAAATGGAGTCAGAAATAAAGCAGGCACCACAAGCATCCAGACCCAAGACAATGTAGAAAGCGTTAAACGATAAACAATATAATTCCTAAGTAGGTTTTTGAAAAAACTCATTGTAACGAGCCTGCCACCTGGGGATCGAACTCTCATGACTCGAATTCCGACCCACCAACCACTCAACTATCGTGACTATAAAACTTATATAATAATAATTTTTAAAAAATAATAATAATATTTAAAAAATAATAATAATTTTTTATTTCATTTGTTCTTCGCACATTTTTCAAAATGTCATCTACCATATCATCACCATTACATATACCATCGGAATTCATCTTCCATTACAAGTTATTTAACAAACCTGCTACAAGCAACAAATCTATTCGTTTTATAATATTATCTGTTAAAAAATTTGGAATCGTAAAAAAAATGGAATTTTAGAACGCCTTTTTTGATATAAGTGAATATTTTATGTAATAATTAATAATTTATTAAAAAAAATAAAAAATAAAATATCTTCACGCAATTCCCAATACAGGGGTAGACAGAGGTCAAGTCTAGACAATTAAGTCCCTTTGACCCACCTTCCACCGAAGATATTTTCGGGACAACGTGACAGGTGAGCCCGTCGCCGTCCTTATGTCCAAGCCAACGATGAAATTCGTACATAAGTTTTTGAAAAACTCATTGTTACTGCCACCTGGGGATCGAACTCGGGTCTCAAGAATCGAAATTCCGACCACCCAACAACTCGGCTATCGTGACTTTTATATTTATAAATAAAGTATTGAAAAAAAATCAACTGCTTTGTTTCAGCCTCCTAGCCATAGGTAGCAATGCATTCTCCACGAAACAGCAAAGGAGGTTCCCCGATGAGTTCCTATTTGGAACGGCTACTGCAGCGTATCAGATAGAAGGAGGCTGGAATGCTGATGGTAAATTTAATATTTTTATATGGGAGAAAATAGGTAACGAGCTGTTAATTAACTTGATGGTAAGTGATTATCAGATAGCGATCAGAGATGGATTAATCGATGAATCGATTGTTAGGAAGTCGATCTTCCGACCTCGATTTTTAAGGGCATCGATTCATCAGATGCGATTCCAATAGATTAAAGAATCGATGTTTTTCGTAAAGAATCGCCATCTCTTCTACCAACGCCCGTGTACACTGATAATAGTGGCAGCAATTGCGTTGACTGTTCTTAACTGTTCTCTTTACTAAGCTAAATTAAATTGGAAAAAATCTCCCGAAAATATCTTTGGTGGAAGGTGGGTCAAACGGACTTAATTGTCTAGACTAGACCTCTGTCTACCTCTTTTTGGAAATTGCGTGAAGATATTTATTTATTTTAAATTAAATTGGTACAGATGAAAAGGGAATATGGGTTACCTTACCTTACTCTCTGAATGCAACGCAGTTGCATAAGAAGCTTTCTTTGCGCCAGTATTCTGCAAAACCGTAGGCCCATTCATGTAACAATAATAATAATAATAAAGCGTCCGTTACGGTGAAAATTTTCTTTATTTTTGAAATTGAAGAAAGCGCAATTATTAATTGAATCATCAACACCATCATCGCAGTTGCCTTTCATAATTCCAATAAGTTAGGCCTTTACCAAATATTGTTTTTCTCATTAATTGAACCGGTTGTTGAATATTTCACTTTACCATACGATAGCCTTTTTAATTTACTTTTATTATACGCTTTTATTGATTTTTGGTGGTTCAAAGGTAAAAATATTGCCATAGTACGACGGTGACTGCGGTTTCGATACCGCTTAGTTAGTTGCTTTTTTAAAATGTCTCATTTATTAAATAGATAATATAAAAAATATCTTCACGCAATTCCCAATACAGGGTAGACAGAGGTCAAGTCTAGACAATTAAGTCCCTTTGACCCACCTTCCACCGAAGATATTTTTGGGACAACGTGACAAGTTGTGATCCCGTCGCCGTCTTTATGTCCAAGCCAACGATGAAATTCGTACATAAGTTTTTGAAAACTCATTGTTACTGCCACCTGGGGATCGAACTCGGGTCTCAAGAATCGAAATCTGACCACCCAACAACTCGGCTATCGTGACTTTTATATTTATAAATAAAGTATTGAAAAAATCAACTGCTTTGTTTCAGCCTCCCAGCCATAGGTAGCAATGCATTCTCCACGAAACAGCAAAGGAGGTTCCCGATGAGTTCCTATTTGGAACGGCTACTGCAGCGTATCAGATAGAAGGAGGCTGGAATGCTGATGGTAAATTTAATATTTTTATATGGGAGAAAATAGGTAACGAGCTGTTAATTAACTTGATGGTAAGTGATTATCAGATAGCGATCAGAGATGGATTAATCGATGAATCGATTGTTAGGAAGTCGATCTTCCGACCTCGATTTTTAAGGGCATCGATTCATCAGATGCGATTCCAATAGATTAAAGAATCGATGTTTTTCGTAAAGAATCGCCATCTCTTCTACCAACGCCCGTGTACACTGATAATAGTGGCAGCAATTGCGTTGACTGTTCTTAACTGTTCTCTTTTACTAAGCTAAATTAAATTGGAAAAAATCTCCCGAAAATATCTTTGGTGGAAGGTGGGTCAAACGGACTTAATTGTCTAGACTAGACCTCTGTCTACCCTGTATTGGGAATTGCGTGAAGATATTTATTTATTTTAAATTAAATTGGTACAGATGAAAAGGGAATATGGGTTACCTTACCTTACTCTCTGAATGCAACGCAGTTGCATAAGAAGCTTTCTTTGCGCCAGTATTCTGCAAAACCGTAGGCCCATTCATGTAACAATAATAATAATAATAAAGCGTCCGTTACGGTGAAAATTTTCTTTATTTTTGAAATTGAAGAAAGCGCAATTATTAATTGAATCATCAACACCATCATCGCAGTTGCCTTTCATAATTCCAATAAGTTAGGCCTTTACCAAATATTGTTTTTCTCATTAATTGAACCGGTTGTTGAATATTTCACTTTACCATACGATAGCCTTTTTAATTTACTTTTATTATACGCTTTTATTGATTTTTGGTGGTTCAAAGGTAAAAATATTGCCATAGTACGACGGTGACTGCGGTTTCGATACCGCTTAGTTAGTTGCTTTTTTTTAAATGTCTCATTTATTAAATAGATAATATAAAAAAATATCTTCACGCAATTCCCAATACAGGGGTAGACAGAGGTCTAGTCTAGACGATTAAGTCTCTTCAACCCACCTTCCACCGAAGATATTTTTGGGATAACGTGACAAGTTGTGATCCCGTCGCCGTCTTTATGTCCAAGCCAACGAAATTTTACATAAGTTTTTGAAAACTCATTGTTACTGCCACCTGGGGATCGAACTCGGGTCTCAAGAATCGAAATTCCGACCACCCAACAACTCGGCTATCGTGACTTTTATATTTATAAATAAAGTATTGAAAAAAAATCAACTGCTTTGTTTCAGCCTCCTAGCCATAGGTAGCAATGCATTCTCCACGAAACAGCAAAGGAGGTTCCCCGATGAGTTCCTATTTGGAACGGCTACTGCAGCGTATCAGATAGAAGGAGGCTGGAATGCTGATGGTAAATTTAATATTTTTATATGGGAGAAAATAGGTAACGAGCTGTTAATTAACTTGATGGTAAGTGATTATCAGATAGCGATCAGAGATGGATTAATCGATGAATCGATTGTTAGGAAGTCGATCTTCCGACCTCGATTTTTAAGGGCATCGATTCATCAGATGCGATTCCAATAGATTAAAGAATCGATGTTTTTCGTAAAGAATCGCCATCTCTTCTACCAACGCCCGTGTACACTGATAATAGTGGCAGCAATTGCGTTGACTGTTCTTAACTGTTCTCTTTTACTAAGCTAAATTAAATTGGAAAAAATCTCCCGAAAATATCTTTGGTGGAAGGTGGGTCAAACGGACTTAATTGTCTAGACTAGACCTCTGTCTACCTCTTTTTGGAAATTGCGTGAAGATATTTATTTATTTTAAATTAAATTGGTACAGATGAAAAGGGAATATGGGTTACCTTACCTTACTCTCTGAATGCAACGCAGTTGCATAAGAAGCTTTCTTTGCGCCAGTATTCTGCAAAACCGTAGGCCCATTCATGTAACAATAATAATAATAATAAAGCGTCCGTTACGGTGAAAATTTTCTTTATTTTTGAAATTGAAGAAAGCGCAATTATTAATTGAATCATCAACACCATCATCGCAGTTGCCTTTCATAATTCCAATAAGTTAGGCCTTTACCAAATATTGTTTTTCTCATTAATTGAACCGGTTGTTGAATATTTCACTTTACCATACGATAGCCTTTTTAATTTACTTTTATTATACGCTTTTATTGATTTTTGGTGGTTCAAAGGTAAAAATATTGCCATAGTACGACGGTGACTGCGGTTTCGATACCGCTTAGTTAGTTGCTTTTTTTAAAATGTCTCATTTATTAAATAGATAATATAAAAAAATATCTTCACGCAATTCCCAATACAGGGGTAGACAGAGGTCTAGTCTAGACGATTAAGTCTCTTCAACCCACCTTCCACCGAAGATATTTTTGGGACAACGTGACAAGTTGTGATCCCGTCGCCGTCTTTATGTCCAAGCCAACGAAATTCTAACATAAGTTTTTTGAAAAACCCATAGGAACGTGCCTGCCACCAGGGGATCGAACTCGGTTCTCTCGACTCGAAATTCCGACCACCCAACCACTCGGCTATCGTGTCTCATTTATTAATTTAATATTTATTAATTTACTAACAAAATCTCATTTATTTTATAGATAAAGGCGAGAATATTTGGGACCGTATGACCCACACTAATCCAACTGCAATTAAAGACAACAGCAATGGAGACATCGCCTGTGACACGTACCACAACTACAAGCGTGACGTTGAGATGATGAGAGAATTAGGTCTGGATGCTTACCGTTTTTCTTTATCCTGGACTAGAATATTGCCCAATGGTTTCCCAAACAAGATAAGCGAAGCTGGTGTCGAATTCTACAACAATTACATCAATGAAATGATCAAATATGGCATCACGCCGATGGTTACAATCTATCACTGGGATCTACCACAAAATCTACAAGATTTAGGTGGATTTATGAATCCACTATTTCCACAGTGGTTTGAGGATTACGCTAGAGTAGTCTTTGAGCAGTTTGGAGACCGAGTGAAGCTTTGGATTACGATCAATGAACCTAGAGAAATCTGTTATGAAGGATACGATTATATAACTAAAGCTCCACAGCTGAATGCTACTGGAATTGGTGTATACACTTGCGCGAAAAATCTCGTTATGGCTCATGCTAAAGCATATCACGCTTACAAGAACGATTTCGCTGCAAGCCAAGGTGGAGAAGTCGGCATTACAATAAGCGTCAACTGGTTTCCACCGCATACTGACTCTGAAGAAGATCAGTTTGCTGCTGAAATAAGTCGCCAAGCAGAGGTAAAATCTTTATAGTGAACTATTACTATAAGTTTATTAAAGAACTTATTTATTGTACCGTAGAATCTACCATCATTGGAATTTCTTCAACTGACTCCTAAAGTACAACTTTTATTTATTACTAGCTGCCCCCCGCGGCTTTGTCCGCAGTTTAACACTTAACGCGAAACCCTTACTATGAGTCTAAAATAAAAGTAGCCTATGTTACTCCTTATAACATTAACTATCTGTCAGTGAAAGCCCTGTTAAAATCGGTTCAGCCGCTTCAGATATTAGCCGGAACAAACAGACAGACAGACAAACATTGCAAAAGAATGTTATTTTGGTGCATGTACCGTATTTTTATACACATGTATATGTATGTCCCGAAAATATCTTCGGTGGAAGGTGGTTCGAAGGGACTTAATTGTCTAGACTAGACCTCTGTCTACCCCTGTATTGGGAATTGCGTGAAGATATATATTTTTTTATATACATGTAGCAAAAAACGATTATTTCAATATTACTAACAGACACTCCAATTTTAATTACATGATAACTGTGGTTTCAGTGGGGCCTGTATGCAGAACCAATATTTTCTGCACAAGGTGGTTTTCCGAAAGAACTCTCAGAGAGAGTGGCCCAGAAAAGCCGTGAACAGGGGTACCCAAGATCTCGGATGCCGGAGTTTACCGACGAGGAGAAATCCTTTGTTAGAGGTGCAGCAGATTTCTTCGGAGTGAACCATTACAGTGCAATGTTAATTTCAGCAACTGAGAATATAGAGGAGCAAGTAGTTCCCTCTATGTATGATGATGTGGGATCTGGAGCAATCATACCAGACGATTGGCCACGGGCTGCTTCTTCATGGTTGATTGTAAGTGGTTTATATGTTTTTCTTTTTGTTTATAGACTATCAAAATTTGACTTCTTAACATCTTCTCATTCTCATCCAAAAGAAGATTGGAAACATAGATTACTCTTTTCTTGTATTTTTCGTCCATGGAGTGGTGTAACAGGGCGCCCATTCTTAATGCTCCTCACAACTTTTCTCCCCTATTCCTTCCTTAAAGGACAGCTACGCGACAAATTACATCAACTTCTTCAAGAAGACAATAGGTATTTATATTATCACATGAATGCCCAAAAACAATTTCATGATTTTTTTTTATTTCACATACTAAATATTTATGGAGATATGTTAGTTTCATAAAAGGTTATCGTTAATTTCCTTAAATCATCTTAAGTGACACTTGCACATATTTATTTACATCCATATGTCGGTAAATTGTTTTTGACTTTAGTTTATTTAAGTCACGATAGCCGAGTTGATGGGTGGTCGGAATTTCGAGTCGAGAGACCCGAGTTCGATCCCCAGGTGGCAGTACCAATGAGTTTTTCAAAATCTTATGTACGAATTTCATCGTTGGCTTAGACATAAAGGCGGCGACGGGCTCACCACCTGTCACCACGTTGTCCCCAAAATATCTTCGGTGGAAGGTGGGTCAAACGGACTTAATTGTCTAGACTTGACCTCTGTCTACCCCTGTATTGGGAATTGCGTGAAGATATTTTTTTTTATTTTTTTTTTATTTTTGCCTATTACTGCTTACTACTGCCCTTTGTTTTTTTAATTTCTTACTTACCAGTCGTTTTGTTTTTGAATTATTATCTAATTATTAAAAATTTCGTGAGACATTATCAATCAAATAGTTACACACAGCTAAACTCAAGTTATAATAATCGCCGGGACGCGAGCGCGAACTCATTCCACTCACCCTTATGAAGGAACATCGATAGGTCCGAAACTAGTCGGTGCCTAGACTGATTATTATAACCTGAGTTTAGCCGTTTTTAACTACTAATTATTATCTCGTTTAAAATAATTGACATTGTTATAACTTTTAAAATTTTCTTACAGTCACGATAGCCGAGTGGTTCGGTGGTCGGAATTTCGAGTCGAGAGACCCGAGTTCGATCCCCAAGTGGCAGGCTCGTACCAATGAGTTTTTCAAAAACTTATGTACGAATTATATCGTTGGCTTGGACATCAAGGCGGCGACGGGCTCACCACCTGTCACGTTGTCCCGAAAATATCTTCGGTGGAAGGTGGGTCAAAGGGACTTAATTGTCTAAACTAGACCTCTGTCTACCCCTGTATTGGGAATTGCGTGAAGATATTTATTTATTATTTATTTTATTTAAAATTTTCTTCGTACAAATTTAAGTCATGTTACAGTTTAATTCGACAAATTCGTGTGATTAAATTAAAGAGAAAGTTTTTAAAATTTCAAGTGACACGGGCGAAATTCAAACCCGCGACCTTTGCCGATCCATGGCAACCCTCTTACCTCCGAGCCACCGTGTCTTACACACATCAGTTAAAATTTTAAATCTGTATTCTCTTTTTTATACTTATGCCATGTTTTTGGCATAGGCGCCATCTATTATAGTTATCGTTAAATTCAATTATATTTTCATTATTTTTTTCACAGAAAGCACCTAACAGTTTACTCGATGCACTCACTCACCTGAAGAATAGATATAACAGTCCAGTGTTCTATATCACTGAGAACGGTTGGTCCACGACTCCTGATGCTGGACTCATTGACGACGACAGGATAGCATATTACCGAGCCGCTCTTGAGAATGTTTTGGACGCTTTGAGCGCCGGTGTGAATTTGAAAGGTTATATGGCATGGAGCATAATGGACAATATGGAATGGTCGGAAGGTTACACGTAAGTAAATTTTTGCAATAATCTTCGCTTCGATCGAGAAATGTGGGAATGAATGTTGATTTGATTGAATCCCCCAAAAAAAAGAGCCTGTATATATCGGGCACATCTAAAACGATATTATTTGAAGGGTAATATCTCCATAAACATTCCCTAGTCTTTACCGGAGCCCCCCATTTTGGCAAGGGGGGGCACTCTAAGGCCGGCAACGCATCTGCCATGCCCCTGTTATTGCGAGTGTTCGTGGGCGGCGGTAATCACTGACCATCACGTGAGCCACCTGCACGTTTGCCTCCCGGAACTGGTGGTTATGAATCGCGGAAAATCGGCCAAGGAAAATTTATGCGAGAAAAATGGACTTTTGTAGGCAGTGAAAGAATAACGATCATACAAATGTTTCCAAGGTCTAAATCAGAGTTATTCCATTTAGGTATAGGTTTATTGGAACGGCAATGTTAAATCGTGTAATATTATATTTTCAGGGAACGTTTCGGTCTATACGAAGTGGACTTCGAGGACCCGGCTCGGACGCGCACGCCCAGGAAGTCAGCGTTCGTGTACAAGCAGATCATAAAGACGCGCGTCATAGACCACGAGTACGAGCCGGACTCTATGGTCATGACCATCGACGAGGGACACTGATATAATAATAATTAAATGACATTATTTTTAAGAACATTTGAACTTATTTTTAACCAGATTCTTCCCGCACCTTTCGCCGTTATTCCCGTGGGATTGCTTATTATCCTTCCAAAAAAAGCTGCCTATCTCTGTTCGGATTCCCTATATTAGAAATCGATATTCGCGAAGCAATAAGATATTTCAGATATTCCAAAAGAACAGTGTGCTTTTCTGGGACCAAAAGCTTTCGCATAAAATATAAATACAGGTTATAAACTTATGCATGCTGAATGTTCTGTTGTAATTTTTATAGCACATAAATACATTTATCAGATAAAGTCCAAAGAATAGAAGAGAGAGTCCACTGCTATTTGAACATGGGACTCCACTCAAAGATGCCTAAACAAATATGTAACCTTCATCCATATACTCCCCATAATATTGTGCGGGCCAGCAATCCTTGCGTGCACATCGGGGATGGATTTGAATTAAATTCTCAAAGTTTTGTGCAACTTTTATTGACTTTAAACCATGTAAGCCATGCCGAATTTTTTTTAAATTAAATTAAAGAGAAATTTAAGTATTCTACTGATCCCGTTCGTGTCAGTAGATTTTTTTAACATCCCTTTTATGTAATTTCTAAAATATTTCCCCTGAGGAGATGAAATTTGCCACGAAGTTTTCCTAAGAATATATGGGACTTCAGCTAAGTGACGATTTTAGAAAACTCTCTCCGTAAAGGGTTGAAAGTTTGTATGGAACCATAAGTCATTTCTGTGCTCTGGAATGTAAAAATATGTGTAGGCTATTGATTACAATTTAATACCCTTAAGATGAATATAAAAACACGATAGCCGAGTGGTTGGGTGGTCGGAGTTTCGAGTCAAGAGACTCGAGTTCGATCCCCAGGTGGTAGGCTCGTCCCAATGGGTTTCCCAAAAAAAACTTATGTACGAATTATATCGTTGGCTTGGACATAAAGACGGCGACGGGCTCACCTGTCACGTTGTCCCGAAAATATCTTCGGTGGATGTTACGTCGAAGGGGCTTAATTCTCTAGACTAGACCTCTGTCTACCCTTGTATTGGGAATTACGTTATGATCTTTATTTATTTATTTTATTTATTATTTATTGTAAATACAAGGAAATCGTCACATCATTCACGCGTCTAACGGTTCTCGACAGACAGCTTAAATCGACTTATCTCGATATAGTTAGATAATATATCTTTGCATGTTTGTAGTTAATATATAAATTGATATCGTACAATGTAACATCATAGATTAGATAATAGTCACTAAATACGATAAACAAAGAGTAAGTTCAGAATAGTATGTATCTAATGAGGATGAAGCTGATTGTGTGCATTGGGTATGTACTGTGTTTGCTTTAATACTTACTTATATACTCTCTGGTTCGTTTTTATTTTTTTTTGTTATGTATGTAATAAGGCTGTTTGTTGACCTCATAACCTTGAGTCTCTCGACTATCTACCGCATTAATTATGGCGACAAATAAGCCTACATTTATAAATTATTTTGTTGGTTTGTGTTTTAATACGAACTAATTGTTCGTTAATTATTTGTTCGTTTGATTGTATCAGTTACAAATTAAAATTTTCGATACGCAGTCTGTCAAATTGTTATCAATAATTATACATCAATTTTATGGTTGTTTTTTTTTATTTTATGTAAATACTAGCTAAATTCGGCTATGCTTTGTTATGACTCAGTCTCTTATTCAAATTAGTTAAAATCTGTAAAGATAGCAAAGAAAAGAATTAAATTATTTTCAATATTTTATTTAGAGAAACATGATTATGTTAATGATTGGTTTTTGTGACAAAACCACAACAACGTTAGCCGAGTGGTTAGGTGGTCGGAATTTCGAGTCAAGAGATCTGAATTCGATCCCCAGACGGCGACGGGCTCATCATTTATCACGTTGTCCCGAAAATATCTTTGGTGGAAGGTGGGTCAAAGGGACTTAATTGTCTAGACTAGACCTCTGTCTACCCTTATATTGGGAATTACGTTATGATCTTTATTTTATTTATTTATTTATTATTTATTCTAAATACAAGGAAATCGTCACATCATTCACGCGTCTAACGGTTCTCGACAGACAGCTTAAATCGACTTATCTCGATATAGTTAGATAATATATCTTTGCATGTTTGTAGTTAATATATAAATTGATATCGTACAATGTAACATCATAGATTAGATAATAGTCACTAAATACGATAAACAAAGAGTAAGTTCAGAATAGTATGTATCTAATGAGGATGAAGCTGATTGTGTGCATTGGGTATGTACTGTGTTTGCTTTAATACTTACTTATATACTCTCTGGTTCGTTTTTATTTTTTTTTTGTTATGTATGTAATAAGGCTGTTTGTTGACCTCATAACCTTGAGTCTCTCGACTATCTACCGCATTAATTATGGCGACAAATAAGCCTACATTTATAAATTATTTTGTTGGTTTGTGTTTTAATACGAACTAATTGTTCGTTAATTATTTATTCGTTTGATTGTATCAGTTACAAATTAAAATTTTCGATACGCAGTCTGTCAAATTGTTATCAATAATTATACATCAATTTTATGGTAGTTTTTTTTTAATTTTATGTAAATACTAGCTAAATTCGGCTATGCTTTGTTATGACTCAGTCTCTTATTCAAATTAGTTAAAATCTTTAAAGATAGCAAAGAAAAGAATTAAATTATTTTCAATATTTTATTTAGAGAAACATGATTATGTTAATGAATGGTTTTTGTGACAAAACCACAACAAAGTTAGCCGAGTGGTTAGGTGGTCGGAATTTCGAGTCAAGAGATCCGAATTCGATCCCCAGACGGCGACGAGCTCATCATTTATCACGTTGTCCTGAAAATATCTTTGGTGGAAGGTGGATCAAAGGGACTTAATTGTCTAGACTAGACCTCTGTCTACCCCCGTTTTGGCAATTGCGTGAAGATATATACTTTATTTACTCGGGCCCCGGGGACTCGGGTCCAATTCTGATCCACCAACCAGCCTCTAGGCGCATATCTCAATTCACACAAAAACCATAAATACTTACCTAATTCAACATATTTAAAATAAATTCCGAATGAAAATAGCCTATATACTCGACATTAACATCTATATTATAAGAGACCCAATGCAATTTGAACATAGCTTATAGTTAAACCGCAGGTGAAACCGCGGATCTTTGCTAGTGTTAGATACATTGTAATCTACGTTCAGTGTGGACCCAGACACGGTCCAAGTGACATCATTCCGTGTCTCTTCTTACGATAAGTCTTTTACATAAGGTTATCTTTAGAATGCAATGCAATAAAATTGAAGTGTGATTATTTTTTTTAATAAATCATTTCGAGAACCGGCCGTAATCAAAAATCTTGGCAGAATATTTAAGAAAAGGAAAGAATATACGTTACGCGAAAAAAAACAACGTCTCGTATGTGAATAGTGACTTTCAATAATTGTTATTATTACGTGAATGACGTCACGAGCAAATAAGCTAAACTTTAAACAAATATACTTTTATTCTAAAGTAAAATTTGTTCGTGTGTGAATGGTGACCTAACACTTTTTATTATTCCGGAAATGACGTGAAGAAAGAATAAACTAAAAATTAATTCTACTCTACTCTATTTTAAAGTATAGCTTGACCGCGTCGAACTCAATTACTCTATGCAATTTAGGGTAACATTGTAACATTCAACCAGTTCTAAATACATCTCAGTTTCTTACCGCCTCAAAACAAAATCATTGTTATCCTGGAAATAGTTCCTGTAACATGTTACTAATTTTCACGGTGATTCAGTAAGTTTTAGTTGTTTTTTTTTTAACAAAGAATACATAACAATAGTGTTAAATAGTATGTAGTGTTAAATAGTATAGCCAACATAATCCATAAACAAAACTAAAAATATAACCATATTTTAAATTTATTTTTAGCTGTAATTTATTAAAAGTTAAGTCATTGACACGAGTTTATTCGCTTGGTATGCATGTATCTATGTAATTAAGCTTGATATATATCCATTTTATTTTACTTTAGACATGTTATTATTTAATTTTTAATACTAGCCTCGTGCAATGACGCAAATAATGCCATAAACGAACCATCGGGCTATAGCGCATTTTAATCTTATCAGTTCATATGTATTTAAAAATATGCATTGTCAGTATAGAATTTTCGTTTCATAGATCGGTCCGTACGTTCCTTATTCGTTTTAGTTTTGTTCAAACAATATTTTCAAGTCTTTCCCAATACTGGTAAACGGAGGTCTAGGAAATTAAGTCCTTTCGACCCACCTTCCACCGAAACATTTTTGGCACAACGTGACCGGTGATGAACTCGTCGCCGTCTTTATGTCCAAACCAATGATATAAATCGTACATTACTTTTTTGATAAAACCCATTGGTACGAGCCCTGGGGATCGAACTCGGATCCAATTCCGATCAAACAACCACTCGCTATGGTGTCTTTTTTTTTGTAATGAGGAAATATGTTATTAACATATTTCCTCATGATTATTATTATGTATTTACAGTCGAAATGTTTGGATAAAACCAATCTAAAAATTTTTTTTATAAAAAGAATATAATTAAATACATTTTCAAGTCCCTGACGGGGTAGCCAGAGAGAACAGATCGTCAAGTGTCATGTACCATACATAATTTCGAACAACGATGACTGAATTTTTAAAATGTTTCCTGCCTTACGTTTAAACGGTACAAGAGGAAAATTAAATAAAAATATTCCCGTTTGTATCTACTCAAGTTTTAAGTAGCCACATCGGATCAATTATTATTTTTATAGTTTAAATTATTGGTTCACATCATTATCAAAAATTCTGGCTGTATCTCAACGTTAATTAGCGAAAAAAGAAGTCCTCTTATCATATGCGGCTGCCACCAGACGATTACAATTTTTTTTTAATTTTAATGATTCGAACATAATCTACATGGCCAATGCCAGTAGTCATTGCTATTTTCTAAAACTTTTCTAAAGATTCTTCGGCTTTCGTCTTTTGCTACTTAAAAGGCCCACTGTGAGATAGAATATGATAAATTCACACGGATATTGCATGGCACGGTATTTTTTTACATCCTCGTGCATTTCCCAATTCAGGGGTAGCCAGAGGCATATACAACTACTCTTAATTCTACTTCATATCCGATCTTATTTTTATTCTGGCATCTGCGCGGTGCTATTTATTGTATAGAATTAGAAACGTATCCTTCTCCTCTTAACATATATCCTCCTCTTGGACTACGTTCTAATCTTCAAAAGTCTTTCTAAGTCTATATCGTAATACTTTTTTCTCTGTTCTTCTCTTCTAATTACATACATAGATAGAGGCAATATCACATGCATTGCTCTGATACCAAAGTAAGCAGCTTAAGCGCTTATATTATGGAATCATAAACAACGAAAATACCACAAATACCCAGACCCGAGAAAATGTAGGAAAAGTATTTTCAACATTGATCCGACCGGGAATAGAACCCGGGATCTCAGATCTGGCGATACCATGAAAACCGGCGTGTACGCCACTGGTCGACGGCGGTTGACAATTATTAGTCGTCATAATTCAGGGTTGACTTATCTGGATATCTGGCACCAGCATCGGATTACTAATGAAATTCTTAACTTACTATGAGAGTGACTAATTATTATAAAAAAACGAATAAGTGCAAATATGACTCGCTCGCCAAGGGTTCCGTACAGTTAGAAGATTGTATGACGACTTTGTTGCGAGTTCCTAACAAAAAACGGTCGTTTGAGAAACAGACATACAGGCGTTCACTTAACGCACATCCCTTTGACATACAGAACCCTGAAACCAATGATTTGTTAATTAATCTATATTTCAGGCTTTTGACTATAAGTAATGTATCTTCAAAAGAGCAAAGAAGGTTCCCTGATGACTTCATATTCGGCGTGTCAACCGCCGCGTATCAGATAGAAGGAGCTTGGAATGCTGATGGTAAAATTTATTCTTGAATTATTTATTTGGATTAATATATTATTCTATTTATTATTTATTTACTATACTAAGGCCAAAGTTTGGAAAAAGTAAATCTTCCACGGAAGATATTTTCGGGACAACGTGACAGGTGGTGAGCCCGTCGCCGTCGTTATGTTCAATCCAACGATGTAATTCGTAGATAAGTTATTGAAAAACCCATTGGTACAAGCCTGCCACCTGGGGATCGAGCTCGGGTCTCTTGACTCGAAATTCCGACCACCCAACCACTCTGCTATCGTGACTCTCAAGACAGTAAGTTTCTCTCTCTTGGAAAAAGTAATTGGATATATACAGATGGCGGGAAACGTATTCGAAAAATCCCAGACTAAATGATTTGAACTGCTATTCGTTGGATAAGTGATGTGCCTACATTTCCTTTCATTTTCTTTTATATTCATTCTCCTTACTACCTATTCTCATGCGCTCATTTGGTTGTTTATCTAACTTAGACTTTGTTAATCTATTTGCAGGAAAAGGCATGAATATATGGGACTACTTAACACATAATAAGCCAACCTTTATAAAAGACCGAAGTAATGGAGACATCGCAGCCGACACTTACAACAACTACAAACGAGACGTCGAGATGATGAGAGAGCTCGGCTTGGACGCTTACCGTTTCTCTTTATCATGGTCTAGAATACTTCCTGAAGGTTTCTCCAACAGGATAAACGAAGCAGGTGTTAGATTCTACAACAACTACATTGACGAAATGATCAAATACGGTATCACTCCAATAGTCACTCTCTACCATTGGGATCTGCCGCAGAAGCTTCAAGAATTCGGCGGCTTTGTAAATCCTTTATTCCCCGATTGGTATGAGGACTATACACGTGTGGCTTTTAAGTTATTCGGTGATAGGGTTAAGCATTGGATCACATTCAATGAGCCACGGGAAATTTGTTACATGGGCTATGACACAGTTCTAATGGCACCTGTTTTGAATGCTACTGGAATTGGTGCATACCTTTGCGCTAAGCACCTTGTGCTAGCAAATGCAAGAGCGTATAACGTTTATAAAAACGAGTTAACAGAGAACAACGATGGTGTATGTGGTATTACATTTTCCGTTACCTGGTATGAAGCATTGACTGATACAGAAGAAGACAAATTCGCAGCTAATTTAAAGAGACAAGCCGAGGTAAGATTAGACGTATCGATTAAAACTATAAGTTAGCTGATATTCATCTAAGTTTTCTTACACTCACTGCCTGTAAAATCCTCATGCTACTGGTAAGTATTAAAGGGGTGTTTGATGAAGAAGAGTTTGTTTCGAGAAGGTAGTAGACTCCTTCTCTGTCTAGGAGTTTTATAGGTCAGTAACCCATTTTATAGGTCTCTTACTCATATCTGCCGGTGTAGAACAGCAGATGTCTTCCTATATAGACAGCCAGTATAATTACGGTAAAGTGGCATTCCATCTTGGGCCTCTAAGATCATTTTTTTATAGAATATGGAGGCAAACGAGTAGGTGGCTCAAGTGTGTTGTGTAAGTGATTACCGTCGCCCATGAACACCTGCAATACCGGAAGAATAGCAGATGCATTGCAGGCCTTTAAAAAGATTAGAAAGCATTTGAAGTTAATCTCTAAAAAAACCCATTGGTACGAGCTTGCCATTTGGGGATCGAATTCGGGTCTCTCGACTCGAAATTCCGACCACCCAACCACTCGGCTGTCGTGACTTTTTTAACTAGTGTGTTACAATTGTCGATATGAATTGATTTTTAAAGCTGCTCCTATAGTCACCTCTAATTACACCCACGAGAAGTAAGAGAGACATATATATGTACTTTGAGTCAACACTACAAGAGATTCAACTGTTATTAATTTATTTTTAGTGGGGTATTTATACAGAGCCTATTTTCTCAGAAGCAGGTGGCTTCCCTAAAGAACTTAAGGAAATAGTTGCCCAAAAGAGTGCCGAGCAAGGCTTTATGAGATCTCGAATGCCCGAGTTTACTGATGAAGAAATAGAATTCGTCAAGGGCAAGGCCGATTTCTTCGGTATAAACCATTACACCGCATATTTAATATCTGCAACAGAACACCTAAGGAAGCATCCTGTGCCCTCAGTTTATGATGATATAAATGTTGGAAGCTATGCGCCTGATGACTGGCCAAAATCTGCATCAACATGGTTGAACGTAAGTCGAAATTTTATTAATTACTTACTTAAACGTCGTGTCTTACAAAATGAAAAAGTATTTTTCGTTCTGTGTTACTATTTTTCATCTTTTTGTTGAAAGATTAATTCACTCCAAGATATCCGGTAGTACACGAATAAATAAATAAAATAAATAAATAAATAAACACATATATAGATAGGGACAACATCGCATACATTGCTCCGATCCCAATGTAAGATGCTGAAGCACTTGAGGTATGGGAATCGGAAACAACGAAGGCACCACAAACACCCAGACCCGAGAAAATGAAGAAAAAGTGGTTTTTCTACATTGACCCGAACGGGAATCGAACCCAGGACCTCGAGATGGCCACACCTTGAAAACCAGTGTTAACGCCACTGTACCAACTATACGGTTGAATCTATATCAATGTCAAACTAATCATAGCGTTCTCCACACTGAATTCGATCACGGAATTTGAATCATCGCGCCCAAGGTCAATATCTGATTTTTTTTTTAAGATAAGGGAAGCAAACATTCAGGTGGCTCACGTGATGGTAAGTGATTACCGCCGCACATGAACACCCGCAATACCTTTTGTATTGGTATGGCATAGCAGATGCGTTACCGGCCTTAAAAGCCCCCCCCCCAAAATTGGGGAAGGGGGCCGGTTACCTGCACTTACCAGACG
Source organism: Sericinus montela (assembly GCA_029286605.1). NCBI lineage: Eukaryota > Metazoa > Arthropoda > Insecta > Lepidoptera > Papilionidae > Sericinus > Sericinus montela. The sequence continues at coordinate 3,230,911 of JAGSMR010000030.1, read as the reverse complement.
AAACGCAGAAGTTTGTTAGACTTCTACTTCACGCCGGTATTCTGTGAGGTCGTGGTACTTCCCCGGTCGAGCCAGCCCATTCATGCAACAACAAAAGCTGATGCGTGGGTCTACCACTGTTGAATTACAAAGATGATGAAAAATGATTTGCCAATGTCTAACTTCAAAGATGATGAATATATAATTTTAAGTCACGATAGCCGAGTGGTTTGGTGGTCGGAATATCGAGTCAAGCGATCCGAGTTCAATCCCCAGGTGGCAGGCTCGTACCAATGGCTTTTTTCAAAAACTTATGTACGAATTATATCGTTGACTTGGACATAAAGACGGCGACGGGCTCACCACCTGTCACATTGACCCGAAAAAATCTTCAGTAGACGGTGGGTCGATGGGACTTAGTTGTCTAGATCTCTATCTACCCCGGTATTGGAAATTGCGTGAGGTAATTTATTTATTTATTATATTTAAAGATGATATTTATTTTAAAAGAAATAAATGATTTACAGCAAGCACCAAACAGTATACTCAATGTTCTTCTTCTTATTAAAAATAAGTACAACAACCCAAAGATCTACATAACTGAAAATGGTTGGTCCACCGTTCCTGATGCTGGACTAGAAGACGACGACAGAATACGGTACTATCGAGCGGCTCTTGAGAATGTTCTAGACGCATTGAAAGCCGGCGTAAACGTGAAGGGTTATATGGCGTGGAGTTTAATGGACAACTTCGAATGGATGGGTGGTTATACGTAGGTATCTTTCTGCTTGCTGGTGATAAATATATTTTTATTTATTGTAGTTTATTTATGTACAAAAGTCACGATAGCCGAATGATTGGGTGGTAGGAATATCGAGTCAAGAGATCCGAGTTCAATCCCCAGGTGGCAGGCTCGTATCAATGGGTTTTCAAAAACTTATGTACGAATTATATCGTTGACTTGGACATAAAGACGGCGACGGGCTCACCACCTGTCACATTGACCCGAAAAAATCTTCAGTAGACGGTGGGTCGATGGGACTTAGTTGTCTAGATCTCTATCTACCCCGGTATTGGAAATTGCGTGAGGTAATTTATTTATTTATTATATTTAAAGATGATATTTATTTTAAAAGAAATAAATGATTTACAGCAAGCACCAAACAGTATACTCAATGTTCTTCTTCTTATTAAAAATAAGTACAACAACCCAAAGATCTACATAACTGAAAATGGTTGGTCCACCGTTCCTGATGCTGGACTAGAAGACGACGACAGAATACGGTACTATCGAGCGGCTCTTGAGAATGTTCTAGACGCATTGAAAGCCGGCGTAAACGTGAAGGGTTATATGGCGTGGAGTTTAATGGACAACTTCGAATGGATGGGTGGTTATACGTAGGTATCTTTCTGCTTGCTGGTGATAAATATATTTTTATTTATTGTAGTTTATTTATGTACAAAAGTCACGATAGCCGAATGATTGGGTGGTAGGAATATCGAGTCGTGAGACCCGAGTTCGGTCCCCAGGTGGCAGGCTCGTATCAATGGGTTTTTCAAAAACTTATGTACGAATTATATCGTTGGCTAGGATATAAAGACGGCGGCGGGCTCACCGCCTGTCACGTTGTCCTGAAAATATCTTCGATGGAAGGTGGGTCGAAGGAACTTAACTGTCTAGACTAGACCTCTGTCTACCCCTGTATTGCAAATCGCCTGAAGATATTATTTTTATTAATTTTATTTATATAGTTAACGTTCCTCATTCACATTAAGGATTATAATGTCTGGTTAAAACCCTTAACTTACTGTATCCTTAATAAATGCGTATGTTTCAATGGATTAATTAATATAGACCATGCGTGAGAAATATGTCGGGATTTTGACAAGTGGAAGAATGTGGTGTCTGCCTACCCTTGCGGGAAAATGCGTGAGAAATATATAAGGGCAAGTGCCAAAAGATAGCATCTCCTGCTGCTCTTTAATACCAAGACTACATGCAGTGGAAGCATCCTATACTTCTAGGTTTCATTCGGTGACTGAGGTAACCGGATGTCTTTCTCTTTTCCACTACCTTTTTTAAGGTTAAAATGCATGCAGGCGAAAGGCACCTTCAGTTCAACTGATTGCTATTTCTTCTGTATTAATTGATTATTTATTTATTGGTTTATTAATTATAACGGTAAGGACATTTCGATTTCCATGTTTAGATTAACGCTAAGGTACAAGAGTTATATTCTTTTTGTCAGAAAGTCAGTGGAATTTGAATGCTTCGTGATGACTCTAATACTCATAGTGGACTTAACATTGAGGTGAACGTGATTTAGTATCCTAAAAATATAAAAATAACTTCACGCAATTCCTAATACAGGGTTAGACAGAGGTCTAGTCTAGACAATTAAGTTCCTTTGACCCACCTTCCACCAAAGATATTTTCGGGACAACGTGACAGATGGTGAGCCCGTCGCCGTCTTTACGTCCATGCCAACGATATAATTCGTACGTAAGATTTCGGAAAACCCATTGGTACGTGCCTGCCACCTGGGTATCGAACTCGGGTCTCTTGACTCGAAATTCCAACCACTCAACCACTCGGCTATCGTGATTTAGTATCCTGATATTTGAAATTTTAAAATGTTCCTTTACTATATTCGAATTGACATTTTTAAAGCACATGATTCTATTTACTAGCAACTAATTACCATCGTGTTTATAGAGTCTTTTAGAATACGTGCTTTAAAAGAAAGCCTTTGCTTTGTGAGCACTTAGGGAAGGCTACTTTGACGACCTCCGTGGACGAGTGGCATAAACACCGGTTTTCAAGGTGTCGCTATCTCGAGGTCCCGGGTTCGATTCCCGGTTGGGTCAATGTAGAAAAACCACTTTTTCTACATTTTCTCGGGTCTGGGTGTATGTGGTGCCTTCGTTGTTTCCGATTTCCATATCCCAAGTGCTTTAGCATCTTACATTGGGATCGGAGTAATGTATGTGATGTTGTCCCTATCTATATATGTATCTATATATGTATTACTTTACTTTTAATGTACATTTGTGATATTTCAGGGAACGTTTCGGTCTATACGAAGTGGACTTCGAGGACCCGGCTCGGACGCGCACGCCCAGGAAGTCAGCGTTCGTATACAAGCAGATCATAAAGACGCGCGTCATAGACCACGAGTACGAGCCGGACTCTATGGTCATGACCATCGACGAGGGACACTAGTCTATGATCGAACTGTCTAAAAGAAAAAATAAATTTATCTTTACCAAACATGTCTTTTTCTAAATTCAACGCATGTCAACTACATGTATTTTTGCCTAAGATTAAACTTAATACTTTTGTAAAAAAAATAGTGTAAACTTCCATCCTCTTCTCTTCTCCTTCCCTTTATTCTCATCTTTCCCTTCACCCAAATTCTTTATAAAAAGCGGAAAAGAACTGATACGTAGCAGTCACTAAGAATTAGAGTAACAGATTGCAAGTGAATTATAATAAATAATATACATAAAAATCATAAAAAAATAAATTGTGGAATAATTAAAAGTGAATTTTAAATAATTTAAACATAAAAGAAAATTTTCATCCATTTCCAAGACTGTGGTAGACAGAGTTCTAAAAAATTAAGACCTTTCGATCCACCTTTTACCAAAGGCATTATTTTGGACAACGTTACAGGTGACAATAAACGTGACAGCAAAGTTTTGAAAAAAATCGAAAACGAGCCTACCACCTGGGGATTGATCTCGGGTCTCTTGACACGAATTCCGACCACCCAACCACTCGGCTATCGTGACTTCCTGTATCATATATATACTGTCATATCAATTAAAGGTGGTAAATTCCTTCTTTGTTTAGGAGCTACACATGTGTGGCAGTGTGACCACTATCGTCTTCTAGCTCGTGGGGTATAGAGAGTATCATCACGGGCTATGGCGCATTATTTTATAAATAAAAACATATATAGATAGTGAAAAAAAAAGTAGAAGTGTAAAAAGCTGAAGTACTTGTGGTATGGGCATGGGAAACAAAGAAGGCACCACAAACACCCAGACCCGAGAAAATGTAGATAAAGTGTTTTTTCTATATTGACCCGTCCGGGAATCGAACCCGGTAACTCGAGATGACGATACGTTGAAAACCGGAGTTTACGCCACTCGTCCACGGAGGTCTTCAAATTATATTTTATTGTATTTTATGTTATCGTATAGTATACAGTCACGATAGCCGAGTGGTTGGGTGGTCGGAATTTCGAGTCAAAAGACCCGAGTTCGATCCCAGGTGGCAGGCGCATATCAATAGGTTTTTCTAAAACTTATGTACGAATTATGTCGTTGGCATAAAGACGACGAAAGGGGTCACCACCAGTCAGGTTGTCTCAAAGATATCGTCGATGGAAGGTGGGTGAAAAAGACTTAATTGTCTAGACATCTCTCCTCCCCTTTAATTAGAATGATGTGAAGATATTTTTTTCAAATTCAAAAATTAAACAACACAACGACGAAATAAAACACCGTGGAACTTCTAAGAGAGTATAACTACGGAGTCTCTTTCACCTCTTTCTTCTCAGTTAGAGGAACCTACCGAAACGACGGTTAATTAAAAGAAAACCATAGCGTCATTTGTAAATGTAAGCAACAGAATAAATAGATCAGACCATCAGAACGTCATAAGGATCAACCTTATGACGTTCTGATGGTCTTGCTCCGATATAAGGAAGAAAATCTACGAAGAAACGGAAGTATTATACCTAACTATGTTTAATGTATTCATTATGATAAATAAATAAATATCTTCACACAATTCCCAATACAAAAGGTAATCCGATAATTAAGTCCCATCGACCTACTTTCCACCGAAGACATTTTTCTGGACAATGTAACAGGTGATCAGCATCATCAGCACCGTTGTCGTCTTTATGTCCAAGCCAACGATATAAATTGTACATAAATTTTTGAAAAAACCCATTGGTACGAGCCTGCCACCTGGGGATCAAACTCGGGTCTTTTTACTCGAAATTCCGACCACCCAACCACTCGGCTATCGTGACTTTTATAACTTTAGACTTTTATAATTAATGTATGTGATGCTTTCCCAAAGAAAATATATAGCGCGAAAGTTAACATTAAAATGGGTCGAGGTAGACCGAGACTAACTTTCGAAGACCATGTGAGCAAATTGCTCGAAGAGGGGAGGGTCAAGAGTACTCAGATACCTCGACGTGCATGTATGATGAAGATGATGAATCTGAAAGAAGCGAAAGAGGTATGTAGGGATCTGTTTTCTCTGGCTACCCCGTCAGGGATTGTGAAGATAAGTAAGTAAGTATACTTTCCCAATCTATGTAAGTGTTTATTTATTTATAGCGGTGGAAATCTTGCAAATTTAATAAAATCTTATAAAGTATTATTTACTTATTGAGGTGGAAATCTTGTAAAATTAGCATTGCAGGAACTTCGAATAATTAGCAAAGGAGAAAGTGTCTCACTTGATGTTAAGCAACCGACACCGTTGACCGAAAGAAATTCAACAAAGTTTTTAATTGCTTAAACTCTGGAACAGTTACCCGTTCCCGAGTACGTACCTACTCTATGGTACGGTATCGTGTAAACGCTTCAACAGCAAAATCACAGTAACTTGTCAAAGACTGCCTACTAAAAGGCAAAAGATTTTTTTTTTATAATATATTAAACCTATTTCCCATTACGACTAGACAGAGATTCAGTAAATCCTTACGACTCAAATATTACAGAAACCTAGGTTTCGGGATGACGTTACGGGTGGTGACAACATCGCCGTTAGAATTAACTATCGGTTAAAATAAATATTTCAATTTTCAGACGGTTGGATGTTTGATACTTAACCACGACAAAAAGGGGCTAAACGAATAGTAAGGCAGGCACAAATATAGTTTATAATCTATATTTATCATAATAAATGGATAGGACACAGGAGCCATATGAGAGCTTTAAAACATATTTTATACTCAACATTTTTAAAAAAAAGTCACGATAGCCGAGTGGTTGGGTGGTCGGAATTTCTAGTTGAGGGATCGAGTTCGATCCCCAGGTGGCAGTACCAATGAGTTTTTCAAAAACTTATGTACGAATTACATCGTTGGCTTGGACATAAAGACGGCGACGGGCTCATCACCTGTCACGTTGTCCCGAAAATATCTTCGGTGGAAGGTGGGTCAAAGGGTCTTAATTGTCTAGACATCTCTCCTCCCCTTTAATTAGAATGATGTGAAGATATTTTTTTCAAATTCAAAAATTAAACAACACAACGACGAAATAAAACACCGTGGAACTTCTAAGAGAGTATAACTACGGAGTCTCTTTCACCTCTTTCTTCTCAGTTAGAGGAACCTACCGAAACGACGGTTAATTAAAAGAAAACCATAGCGTCATTTGTAAATGTAAGCAACAGAATAAATAGATCAGACCATCAGAACGTCATAAGGATCAACCTTATGACGTTCTGATGGTCTTGCTCCGATATAAGGAAGAAAATCTACGAAGAAACGGAAGTATTATACCTAACTATGTTTAATGTATTCATTATGATAAATAAATAAATATCTTCACACAATTCCCAATACAAAAGGTAATCCGATAATTAAGTCCCATCGACCTACTTTCCACCGAAGACATTTTTCTGGACAATGTAACAGGTGATCAGCATCATCAGCACCGTTGTCGTCTTTATGTCCAAGCCAACGATATAAATTGTACATAAATTTTTGAAAAAACCCATTGGTACGAGCCTGCCACCTGGGGATCAAACTCGGGTCTTTTTACTCGAAATTCCGACCACCCAACCACTCGGCTATCGTGACTTTTATAACTTTAGACTTTTATAATTAATGTATGTGATGCTTTCCCAAAGAAAATATATAGCGCGAAAGTTAACATTAAAATGGGTCGAGGTAGACCGAGACTAACTTTCGAAGACCATGTGAGCAAATTGCTCGAAGAGGGGAGGGTCAAGAGTACTCAGATACCTCGACGTGCATGTATGATGAAGATGATGAATCTGAAAGAAGCGAAAGAGGTATGTAGGGATCTGTTTTCTCTGGCTACCCCGTCAGGGATTGTGCGTGAAGATAAGTAAGTAAGTATACTTTCCCAATCTATGTAAGTGTTTATTTATTTATAGCGGTGGAAATCTTGCAAATTTAATAAAATCTTATAATGTATTATTTACTTATTGAGGTGGAAATCTTGTAAAATTAGCATTGCAGGAACTTCGAATAATTAGCAAAGGAGAAAGTGTCTGAATTGATGTTACAACCGACACCGTTGACCGAACGAAATTCAACAAAGTTTTTAATTGCTTAAACTCTGGAACAGTTATCCGTTCCCGAGTACGTACCTACTCTATGGTACAGTATCGTGTAAACGCTTCAATAGCAAAATCACAGTAACTTGTCAAAGACTGCCTACTAAAAGGCAAAAGATTTTATTTTATAATATTAAACCTATTTCCCATTACGACTAGACAGAGATTCAGTAAATCCTTACGACTCAAATATTACAGAAACCTAGGTTTGGGATGACGTTACGGTGGTGACAACATCGCCGTTAGAATTAACTATCGGTTAAAATAAATATTTCAATTTTCAGACGGTTGGATGTTTGATACTTAACCACGACAAAAAGGGGCTAAACGAATAGTAAGGCAGGCACAAATATAGTTTATAATCTATATTTATCATAATAAATGGATAGGACACAGGAGCCATATGAGAGTTTTAAAACATATTTTATACTCAACATTTTTAAAAAAAAGTCACGATAGCCGAGTGGTTGGGTGGTCGGAATTTCTAGTTGAGGGATCGAGTTCGATCCCCAGGTGGCAGTACCAATGAGTTTTTCAAAAACTTATGTACGAATTACATCGTTGGCTTGGACATAAAGACGGCGACGGGCTCATCACCTGTCACGTTGTCCCGAAAATATCTTCGGTGGAAGGTGGGTCAAAGGGTCTTAATTGTCTAGACTAGACCTCTATCTACCCCTGTATTGGAAATTGCGTGAAGATTTTTTTATAAAAAAAAAACAGTAGTGCCTAAACCAACTACTATAAAAAAACAGGGGAGATAGGGGTCTAGACAATTAAGTCCCATCGAACCACCTACCGAAGATTATTTGGAACAAAGTGGTGAACCTTTCTTCACCTCATTCTCCATGCCAACGGTACCATATTATATAACTTCGAAACAAAATTGCTTACTATCTTACTATGATTAAAGATAAACACAGGGGGGCTGTGGCAGTATAAGTATTGATGTCGAGATGGATTAGATAAAGAGTTCAAATTCAAATTTCAATAAAGATGGAGCTATTTGCGGCACTGATGTATGTATTACATTTAATACAATTTCTGTCCTGTCAAATATCTTATTCTACCATGAATTTGTGTGTGGTAATCAATATTGGACGCACTTGTGATATTTTTATTAAATATATTCTAAAAAAAGTCACGATAGCCGAGTTTTTGGGTGGTCGGAATTGCGAGTCGAGAGACCCGAATTCGATCCCCAGGTGGCAGTACCAATGAGTATTTCAAAAAACTTATGTACGAATTTCATCGTTGGCTTGGACGTAAAGACGGCGACGGGCTCACCACCTGTCACGTTGTCCCGAAAATATCTTCGGTGGAAGGTGGGTCAAAGGGACTTAATTGTCTAGACTTGACCTCTGTCTACCCCTGAATTGGGAATTGCGTGAATATGTTCTATCTGAAATGGTTTTCTGCCCTGCATACAAATTGTGGTTAAAACAGAATAGAGTGGTTGGTCAGGATTCGAGAGACCCGAGTTCGATTCCCAGGTGAAAGGCTCGTACCAATGAGTTTTTTTAAACAACATATGTACGATTCATATCGTTTGTTTAGACATAAAGACGGCGACGGGGCTCATCACCTGTTACATTGTCCAGAATAATGTCTTCAGTAGAGGATGGGTCGGAAGTACTTAAAGGTCTAGATCTCTCTTTACCCCTGTATTGGGAATGGCGTGATGATTTTAATATTTTATTTATATTTATGTTCGTATTATAAGACAGAGTAAGCTGCAGTCCTGTTTAGCCATAATGTGCCGTCGTTTTTGACCTTCATCTCAAAATGCTTGCTGCTAATGATTAACGGGGAGGCATATTCTTATTGTTTTTTTTAATTTTCTGTGTCGTTAATGTGTAAGCCGTATGGTAACGGTTTCAGAATATTGCCACTCCCTTACTTCGTGAGTGTCGTAAGAGGCGACTAAGAGAAACAGCCTTGAACATCGGTATGGCGATCGATAGATGGCGAATAATAAGACCGAAAATGGGCAGCAGCGTCAGAGGTGCGAGTTGTCTGATACTGCGATCGACAATCCGCTTGCCAAGCGTGGCGATTATGGTAAATCCTCCCCATGGGAGAGGCCTTTGTCCTGCTGTGGACATGAACTCATAATAGAGTTGATTTAGGGAGATATGAAAAATTTTAAAAATTATAATCGTCGTAATTATCTGAATGTTCTTTTAAATGATTTAATACCATCCAATAAACATATGTACAAGATTTCAATAATATAGATTTATGAACACGAGGTGATGACTTTAAATACATCAAGTTGAGCTAATGATAATAATGAATTTCAATAATATAGATTTATGAACACGAGGTGATGACTTTAAATACATCAAGTTGAGCTAATGATAATAATGAATTTCAATAATATAGATTTATGAACACGAGGTGATGACTTTAAATACATCAAGTTGAGCTAATGATAATAATGAATTTCAATAATATAGATTTATGAACACGAGGTGATGACTTTAAATACATCAAGTTGAGCTAATGATAATAATGAATTTCAATAATATAGATTTATGAACACGAGGTGATGACTTTAAATACATCAAGTTGAGCTAATGATAATAATGAATTTAAAATAATTAGTAACAAATTGGCCGTGTGATAACGGTGTAAGAATATTGCCACACTATGTGCGAGTGATCTGGTACTGCATTCGTCAATCCGCCTGCCAAGCGTGGCAATTATGGTTAATCCCCCCTATGGGAGAGGTCTACGTCTATCATTATCTTCACATTGTTTTTTATAATATACCTCTATAACATTTAATTGGATGCAACATCAAAGATTAGTAGCTATAGAATTAAGTTTGAATCTTTATTTAAAAACAACAAACAAATAGCTTTAGTATATAATTGTAGCTGATATATACTCATAATAAAAAATACTTATGATAATCTGTCCGAGTTCCCATAAGGTAAGGGTCGGACTGAAAATCAGTGTCGGGTTATCCTGGGCTACAACTGAGTTCGATCCATTTCACGCAATTCCCAATACAGGGGTAGACAGAGGTCAAGTCTAGACAATTAAGTCCCTACCACCGAAGATATTTTCGGGACAACGTGACAGGTGGTGAGCCCGTCGCCGCCTTTATGTCCAAGCCAACGATGAAATTCGTACATAAGTTTTTGAAAAACTCATTGGTACTGCCACCTGGGGATCGAACTCGGGTCTCTCGACTCGAAGTTCCGACCACCCAACAACTCGGCTATCGTGACCTCGATCCATTTCGTAGTCGTATACTGCAGCACGGATTGTCATATTAGTTGTTTTAGTTTAGCTTGCGTTATTTTATTTTATATTGTCTTCGTGCTGTATTCAGTCCACGAATAAACGACTTTCTTTCTTTCTTTTTTTCTATCTATGTATGTCAGTGAACTTTAACAGGCCGTTATGTATGTAGTGACGAATTATGCGAAGAAAAATATTATTCACTTTTTTGTATATATTTATAATATAGGATTACTTAAAACGCGATTTTACAACTAAGGTTAGCATAAAAGTGTAAAGGAAGACTGACTCGAAAATACCACTTCAAATCAACACGCAAAAAACCACGCCAAGTGGTTGGCGATTGCAGACACAAGGTGTCTGGTGTCTGCAATCGCCAACCACTTATACGCCTTATAGGCCTCCACTTTTAGAAGATTTGGAGGCTATATATCCTTCAGTAGACTTTCGATCATTGTAATATACATATGTGTGTATTCTTTGATAATTTCTCACATTACTGTGATTTGTTGAAGTGCTTTATTGTCTAGACTAGACCTCTGTTTGTATAGGGAATTGCGTGAAGATATTTATTTATTATTATTTATTACAGTCTACTTATAATGGGAAGTAATGCGTTATTAACAAAGCAGTTAAGGAAATTCCCCGAAGACTTTCTGTTTGGAACAGCGACGGCCTCGTATCAGATTGAAGGGGGGTGGAATGCCGATGGTATGTATGAGACCTTATATTTCATAGAATATTTATGTATCGTTGGCTTGAACATAAAGACGGCGACAAACTCACCACGTGTTACGTTAACTCGTAAAATTTTTTTTCGAAGTCCGCTAATAACCTAATAATGGTCTGGTTTGTTTCGACCTCGAAATAAACCAGACCAGACACATAGATGATAGGATAACCCTGATCTGGTTGTAGTAATTGTATTTCAAAGCTTTTCCCTTAGTCGTCTATTATAACAACTACGGGAAGAATGGAGGTTGTATATCATATGCCGACACAGTACGTCACATATTCACATTCCTGTGTAAGTCACATATTCACTCTCCATCTGTTTAGATAAAACTGTAAACTGTATCGCCTCAATGTTTCGGAGGACTGTCGAATGTGCACAATCATATGAGTGATAAAGTGGCGCACAGTTACAAACTATTTTTGAACACTTGAACATATTTATAATAATCAAAATAAAAATTCATTGAAAAAAATTTCACATAAAATACTAAACTAATCAAAGTTAAACATGTTGGACGAGAACAAGAGAAAACTGGTTCAAATGGCCAAAATTGCTATTTAGTTCTACCATGTAAATGTATATCCCTCTGGAAATTAGAAAGTAATTCTTTATCGCCCCGACGAAAGGAAATTCTTTGTTTAAGGCATTTAATATTTTCAGATAAGGGTGTGAACATATGGGATCACCTGACACATAATAATCCTACTGTAATCAAAGACCTGAGCAACGGAGATGTCGCCGCCGATTCCTACAACAACTACAAGCGAGACGTCGAGATGATGAGAGAGCTCGGCTTGGACGCTTACCGTTTCTCTTTATCTTGGTCTAGAATACTTCCTGACGGCTTCACAAACAAGATTAGCGAAGCTGGTGTTAGATTCTACAACAACTACATTGACGAAATGGTCAAATATGGCATCACTCCAATGATAACGCTCTACCATTGGGATATGCCGCAAAAACTTCAAGATTTAGGCGGATTTCTAAATCCTTTATTCCCTGAGTGGTTTGAGGACTATGCACGTGTAGCTTACAAGTTATTTGGTGATCGTGTGAAGTACTGGATAACATTTAACGAGCCCATGGAGATATGTTACTTAGGCTACGACTCTGTTTATATGGCTCCAATACTGAACGCTACTGGCATCGGTGCTTACCTATGCGCGAAGCATCTTGTGCTGGCTCATGCTAAAGCATATCATATTTACAAGAATGAGTTTGGAAGAGACAATGGTGGAGTATGCGGGATTACACTCTCCATCACTTGGAACGAACCACTGACTGATTCAGTGAATGATACCTTTGCAGTTGAATTAAGAAGACAGACTGATGTAAGATTTAATAAACAAATAGATTATTTACGCTCCTTGGAATTCGTTTTTTGTCGAAATTTTTCGTGTTGTAATGGCCCTATTAATCCGGGCTATTCTTCCCATTTGATGTTGTTAGAGACGACTAAGGTAAGAAGAATTTATAGCTACTAACAACAGGCGGGAAATCATTTGGAAAAATACTAGACCAGAATAAAAAAACCGATCTGGACCATCAATATCCAAGTGTAAACTGTGTTTGATACTGCGATCTGCAATCTACTTGTCAACTACAGCGATTATGTAATTTCTACCTCATTGAAGAACTATGGACTATAATAGACTTGTATAGAAATAGTAATATATAGTAATAGTTAAGAAGAAAAAATATTTGATTGCAAATTAATATTTATTATTTACAGTGGGGTCTTTACGCCGAGCCGATTTTCTCGGAGGAAGGTGGCTTTCCTAAAGAATTAAGTGAGTTGGTTGCTAAGAAAAGTGCAGAGCAAGGCTTCCCCAGATCCCGGATGCCGGAATTCACAGAAGAAGAGAGAGAATTCGTCAGGGGTTCGGCTGACTTCTTTGGGTTAAATCACTACACAGCATATTACGTTTCCGCGTCGGAATATTTGCAACAACATCCAGTCCCATCTATTTATGACGATATAAATGTGGGAACTTTCGTGCCTGATGACTGGCCCAAGAGCGTATCAGATTGGTTGACGGTGAGATGAATATTTATTTACTTACATTATATGTTTTATATATTTTCTATGTATTTATGTATTACATATTTGTGTATGTATATATATGTATATTTAAATTTATTTATGTCTCCATTATTTTTTCTGGTTTGTAAATTTCGTTGCATGGCCTCCTACTTATATAATTCTGTTTAGCCTAGTGGTTGACTAGGAGAATATGCCTTCAGGCATTAAGTCCGCCTTTATATACTTTGTGTATAAAAGGTTAAATAAATAAAAAAGTACAAAAAATATGTATATATGTCATTACGCATACTTCTTGGCGGGTTAGCCAGAGACAAAAGAAGGACAAGTGTTACGATCTTTACCTAGGTTTACTTTTGACTCTGCCCTCTTCAGGCAATCTACTCATAAAGTCTTCGAAAGAAGTATTTATTAATAACATTTAATAAAAGAAAACATGTAATTAGTCTTTAGTTTAAAGAAAAATTAAGAACAAACTCTGTCTTTCACAGCAAGCACCAGATAGTCTCCTGAAAGTATTGATGTTTTTAAAAAACAAATACAACAATCCAGTTATTTATATAACTGAAAATGGATGGTCTACTCTGCCTGAGGGTGGTTTCGAAGATAACGATAGAATTCGGTACTACCGGGCAGCTTTAGAGAACGTTTTGGATGCCTTGGACGCCGGTGTGAACCTCAAGGGGTACATGGCTTGGAGTTTGATGGACAACTTCGAGTGGATGGAGGGATATACGTTAGTACTTTTACATTTTGTATTAAAACAACCGCTTATAGCACTTGTGTTATGGAATCTGAAACAACAAAAATACCACAAACACCCAGCCCCGAGACAATGTAGAAAAAGTGATTTTCTACATTTACTCGACCAGGAATCGAACCCGGGACCTCATAGCTGGCGACACCATGAAATCCGGTGTGTACACCACTTGTCTGCAGAGGCCATTATTCACATATAGATCTACGTTGCCCCATTTTTATCTACCTTTTCCATCTTATCACTTACTTAACGTTCTGTAAAAGTTCATGGCAAGACATCGGCCACTGTAGTAAGCAGGGTTTGCCATAATACCCAGGCTAGACAAGAGGTTTGACTACCAGTATGAGGCATCTTGTCCCTTCTGTCCGTCACCGGTTAAATTTTCGAGACGATTATCGTGGGGAGTAGAATACCGATATAATGAAATACTGTCTTCATATCCTATGTTACTAGAAAAAGGTTGTATATATGGGGGCAGAGCAAGGAGAACAGGTGCTTTTAAGTTCTGTATTTCCACTGCCAGACTTGGCGGGCTCGGGGTATCACTGTGAGATTCTAGCGTACTTTAACAAGATGCAATGGATTAAAAAGCTTCTTTCCTGAGACGGAACTGCTTATTGTCCAGTCCTATTTTTTTACTTTCACCCATTTCCCAATACAAGAGTAGCCAGAGTTCTAGGCAATTTAGTCCTTTCGACCCATATTTTACCGGAGTTAATTTTGGGTCAATTTGGCGGATGGTGAGCCTGTCGTCGTCTTTATTTCTAAACATACGATATAAGTAGTACGTAGGTTTTGAAAAAAAAAACCTCTTTGTTACGAGCCTATCAGGCTTCTTGACTCGAATTCCGATCATACAACCTTTCGTCAATTTGTAACTACCTTTATGGTCTCTTACGTAAACTGATTGATGTGATATACTTATGGCTGTTCACTACTTTCTGATTGCATATCAAAGATAACGTCACAAATGAATGAATATTGTTGTCAAAACGTCCACTCAATTGGTCTTAAGAGAGATCAACAATAAACAAAAAGTTTTAAAGTTTCAAAAATAATTGACATGTGTTGAACTGTGTGATGATACGTTTTCAATGCAAATTGTTTAAGCATTTTTTGAATGATCAGTTAGATACAAAGTGTATTGAGTTATGAGTACGAACGTTTTGTAATGTTATCAGTTATGTACTTAAGATAGCAAACTGATAAAATCAATTCTAAATTGTCACCTACGGTCTGCAGTTTCCATCGTAGTGCCAAATTTTGTCAAGAAGTGCCAAATTTTGGAGAAATGTTAGTGTAGCCATATTAGGTAACAGTTTATGAAATCGGATTTTGAATCTGGAGGACAACGCCAAAGAGATAATATGACACAATAGCCGAGTGGTTGGGTGGTCGGAATTTCGAGTCGAGACTCAAGAGACCCGAGTTCGGTCCCCAAGATCCAGGATCGAACTCGAGTCTCTGGCAGTGTCGGTGGCAGGCTCGTACCAATTGGTTTTTCAAAAACTTATGGACGAATTATATCGTTGGCTTGGACATAAAGACTGTCACGTTATCCCGAAAATATCTTCGGTGGAAGTTGGGTCGAAGAGACTTAATTGTCTAGACCTCAGTTTACTCCTGTATTGGGAATTGCGTGAAGATATTTAATTTAAAACAACAAAGAGGAAGACTCGTACCATTGTGTTGTTTTCAAAACTTATGCAAGATTTGTATGGTTACAAAGGTAGCGTCACGCTCACAACCTGTCACGTTATCTCAAATAATCTACAATGAGATGTGGATACACACACACATACATTCATACATAATGGCCTGCAATAGTCCACTGCAAGTGCTTTTCCCATAGGGAGAGTTAGCAGTTATGGCCACGCTCAGCACTGCACACGCTCTGCTGTCTGTCATTGGTCTATTTACTTTGATCTGGTATTTTTTCGAAATGGCTTCTCTAATAGTTGTCTCTTATGAAACCCACGAGAAGAAAGGGGATGGTATATTCTTAATCCAAAACCACCACGGCGGAAATATAGATAGAAATAATAAATTTTCTAAGCCTCTGAATGAATTGGATTTTATATTTCACTTCATATTTTAAAAATTTTCAGTTGTTTTTTAATTTCATACTGGGAGCAAAGAAGTTCCGTCATGTGTTTTATGTTTTTTTTTTTAAAGTTTGTAGTGCTGTTTTATTTCATGGTAGCCCGACAAGACGTTGCTCCAGGAGCATATACATGAAATATAAATTTTATAGGATTTTACTTAATTATTTCTTTAGTAATATACTTTTATTTTTTCTTTTAGAGAACGTTTCGGTCTCTATAAAGTGGACTTCGAGGACCCAGCACGGCCGCGGACTCCAAGAAAGTCGGCGTTTATATACAAACAGATTCTGAAAACTCGTGAAATCGACCACGACTATGAACCTGAGTCCACGATCATGAGCATAGATGAAGAGCACTAAAATGTTTGACGAGTGTATTTTTTTTTTATATTTATAAAGTTTTCGATCTCCGGCTTTTTATTTTTGTCTCTTCAACTAAAAAGATTTCCTCCACAGTGTTCAAAGCCGTAGCAAAAGTTTGCTTTCACCCATGAATATTTATTACTATTACAAATAATAATCAATAAATACTTACATAGATAGGGATAACAGAACATACATTGCTCCGAAGGTACCACAAACACCCAGACCCGAGAAAATGTAGAAAAGACACTTTTCCTGCATTGACCCGACCGAGAATCAAACCCGGGACCTCAAAGATGGCGATACCTTGAAAACCTGTGTGAACGCCACTCATCAATGGGGGTCGTCAAATCGATTGTTAGTTAGCCTGCCGCTTCCCCCCGAACGGGTCCTCTTGTTGTGGTGGTGGGGCTTAGTAACCGTGTCTTGCACACCCACGGTGAACCCAGAGGAACCCACATGGCCGGCCTAACTTAGCGGAGTCCCAAGCCCACTTGGAGCGGTCACGGCACTTCGGAAGCGTGTTGGTAGGCTGTGGAGGGAGTGTTTGGGTTGTTGCCTTCGCACAACTCTCCGTGCCCACCACAGCCGCGGTGGAGTCGCAGTGGAAGAGGAGATTTGGTATTGCGTTTCGCCATGCTCCCTGTCCACCTGACTCTGGCGGGGGTCGCACCGCTGATGCGGCTTAGGTGGGGCCGCGGGTGCAGAGGAGTGTCAGTATTGTGATTCATCGCTCTCTCTGTACTCCGCGGCCGTAATGTGGTCTGCGGCGGAGCCCAAGTCCAGATCCGCCGCGGGGTAACGGGTGGGCTGGTGCTCGGTCAAGTACCTCCGGGTGGCGGACTTGGGGGGTGGTCGTAATCCACGTGGGTTTGGAGGTCAAGAAGGTAGACGCGTCCATGTTACGTGTTAGTGGGAGTGGGAGAAAATTTTTATCTCCTGAGGAAGGGCTGCCCTGGGCGCCTGGGTGGGTTTTGGATGTCGCGAAAGCGTTCCCGTGGCCTCGCCAACATGCGGCGAAGGCGAAACACCGAGGGATTTTAGTCTGTTTAGTCAGTGCGAGCCCGATATCACTCGTCCTTGTCCTGTCTGTCGCAAATTGTACACTAGATGGCAGTGATGTTGGTACGCACAATCTCAATTTTTTAATGTTTAGGTCAATGGATCTTTATTGTAACCTAAATTTTGTAATAAATAATAAAATGGTAGCGCATGTCAAACAATCATGCAAACTCTCATCATGCAGGCAAATTTTTGGAGCCTTCGGTTACACTATTGTAATTCTCGTAGTTGCAGGTTTTTAAAATCGATTTATTGCTATAGGCGTATTAGAGTAACAAACTCATTTTCGCATTTATAATATTAGTCATAGACAATGAATGACCGTCGATAATTGTTGACATTTTCTGTAAATATTATTACTTTATGGTTGATATTGACACTCGCCGGCCGGCGTTTCGCTGACAGTGACGGTCACATTCAGCCAGTAGTACCGGGTACCGACTACCGACTACTGAGTATTATTATTGGCCTATTCAGTGTTATTTAAGGTCAAGTTTTAGCTTTTTCTTTAAAAAAAAGATTATTGTTACCTTGCATAACTAGTTAAATTAACTAAGCACACCTTTTTTCCTACTTTGTACCTAGTTTCATTGGATTTGCGTTGTAAATAAAGACATTTATTTGTTTCTGAGGCGATACACGAGACACTAAACTTCTTTTTATTTTATCATCAGTTTAAACATTATCTTTGTTATCATTGTAGGAGGTTACTGTTCTAATTCAGAGTTTTAATTATCAGTAAAATTCATGTGTAGTACGTGAATACTTTGAAATTAACAATCATGATAATACTGTGGATTTTGGCCTATTTGTGGTAAGTAAAATAACTTGTATTAGAATTGCTTAAAAGAATTTAAAAAATAAGCAGTTGTAAGTTATGAATAATTTTTTTTTATAAGTCACGATTGCCGAGTGGTTGGGTGGTCGGAATTTCGAGTCAAGTTCGATTTATAACACAAAATATTAAAAGAATAATGAAACAAAGAAAAAATTACTGATTTATAAAAGGTGTTAAAATTAATACCCTTGCAATAATCCACTGGTGAACATTAGCTATTTTAAAATTATTCCAACAAAACAGAATCAACAAAAAAATATGAATTTAAAAATAAGCTAATACTGTCAGGATTAAAATTTGTCCTGATAATGCATAAAATAATACTGATGTTATATTTTTAGTATGTTTGGAGTTGATGCATGGACAGACAATAAGCAAAGGAAATTCAGCAGTGACTTTAAGTTTGGTGTGTCCACATCTGCATATCAAGTGGAAGGTGCTTGGAATGTTGATGGTATGCTTATTTAATATTTCTTTATTTGAAAAATGCCAACATACTTCGGAATGGAATTGTCAGAACATTTAGAACATTGGCTCTGGAAAACAAAAGAGGCGACACCTAAGGGAATATTATAAATGTAATATAAATATATAAATATCTTCACGCAATTCCCAATACAGGGGTAGACAGAGGGCAAGTCTAGACAATTAAGTCCCTTTGACCCACCTTCCACCGAAGATATTTTCGGGACAACGTGTGTCGCCGCCTTTATGTCCAAGCCAACGATGAAATTTGTACATAAGTTTTTGAAAAACTCATTGGTACTGCCACCTGGGGATCGAACTCGGGTCTCTCGACTCGAAATTCCGACCACCCAACAACTCGGCTGTTGTGACTTTTATTTATTTTAATATATGTATTAAAATAAAACAATGGAATATTATAAATTGTCTCTCTGTAAACCATTCAAAAAATAAATATAAAATTTTATTAGATTTTAGAATAAAAAAAATTACTATAAAATTTATTAACAGGCAATTGCAGTACGAGGTATTTTCGAGTTACTATTCTGCCATCTGTCGGATAATTGGAATTCTAGTCAAGAGACCCCAGTTCGATCCCCAGGTTGCAGGCTTGCTCCAACAACTTTTTCAAAAACCTATGTACCTTTTACATCGTTGGTTTGGAGTATATATAGTCTCAGCACCTGTAACATTGTCCCAAAAAAGACTTTGTTGAAAGGTGTGTCAAAAGGACTTAATTGTCTGGTCTTCTATCTACCTCTGTATTGAAAATAGCGTAAAAATATTTTCTTTCCTTAGTTATCACTTAAAACACCTGTAAGAATAAAGGGTAGATATATAAAATCATAAAAAAAATATATAATAAATAAAAATATGTTTAAAGTCATAAGCCAATATCACTGTAATTTATTACTTAAATAGTTATTATCATTTCAGTGGAGTAACTTTGTTGATGCATTTGTAGTCATTTGCAAAGGTGAATAACCAACCTCAGATCTCATTTGACCTTTTATCTATGTTTGCATTCAACTCTATAATGTCTCTTTGTTATATAGAACTTCACTTGGTATCAATACATATGTAAATTAACTATCTTCATGCCATTCTCAAGATTGGGATAGACTGGGCAATATAATTAAGTCCTTTTGACCCAACTTCCACCATAGTCATTTTTTGGGATGATACATTTTTATTTAATAATCAATTTTTAATTAATGATCCTTAAATATTTTTGTATGTTTACAAATTTTCTCTGCCCCTTATCACAACAGAATAGGACATGTCATAATAGGGTGACTTTATTTTTTGCTATGTAAAGTTCTCTGACCTCTCTACTCAGTATTCCACCAATATCAAGTCAGTCTTGGAAGAGACAAGTGGAAATTTACTTTATTTTATATAATCTAGAACTATGTCAGTGGTGATATATGAGATTGCGGGTTCCAAACAGACTCGGATCTGTAAAATCATCTTATTTCAGTAAAAATAGTATGTTTTAGGTCAATTTCTAATTCTTATTTTTTAAATTGGCCAAGTTAAAGGTTTAAACAATTTTATCTTTTTAAAATAAAATATCTACACGCCATTTCCAATACAGGGGTAGACAGAGGTCTAGTCTAGACAATTAAGTCCCTTTGACTTGAAATGTTATCTTTTGTTTCACATTTCTCGGGTGTTTATTTGGGACTCAATTAGTACACTCCTTCCGCTTTATTTAGAAGGATTTTTTGCCCTGTGGGTTCCTGGAAGAGATTGCAGTTTAAGCGATTATGCCAACAGCTCACTCAAGTCCGTTAAATTGAAATTCCTCTGTCTCTTGGTGTATATAAAATACTTTATATTCTTTTTCCACTTTATGGCCTATCAAGAGTCCACTCTTGAACATAGGCCTCCTTAAAGCTTCCCATATAGAATGGTCCTCAGCCACCTGCATCCATCGACTTCCTGCAACATTCTACATTATGCAAATGCAGTGTATTTAAATTATTATATTGGGATTCAGAGCATTCAAACAGTGAAGCTGTGTTACAATTGGATCATCAATAGCCTAATGGTTTAGAGTACCAAAAACAAAACATAATGTCACAGGTTCGGGCCCTCCATTCGACTATTGTCGTAACATACAGACGCAAGTACAGCAACTTAGAGGGATTAACAGAAATGCTAGTTTGTTACCTTCACGCAATTCCCAATACAGGGGTAGACAGAGGTCTAGTCTAGACAATTAAGTCCCTTTGACCCACCTTCCACCGAA
Source organism: Sericinus montela (assembly GCA_029286605.1). Lineage (NCBI taxonomy): Eukaryota > Metazoa > Arthropoda > Insecta > Lepidoptera > Papilionidae > Sericinus > Sericinus montela. The sequence goes on along the minus strand of JAGSMR010000030.1, from coordinate 3,209,718 downwards.
GATATTTTCGGGACAACGTGACGGGTGGTGAGCCCGTCGCAGTCTTTATGTCCAAGCCAGCGATATAATTCTTACATAAGTTTGTAAGAACGTCACGATAGCCGGGTTGTTGGGTGGTCGGAATTTCGAGTCGAGAGACCCGAGTTCGATCCCCAGGTGGCAGTACCAATGAGTTTTTCAAAAACTTATGTACGAATTTCATCGTTGGCTTGGACATAAAGGCGGCGTCGGGCTCACCACCTGTCACGTTGTCCCGAAAATATCTTCGGTGGAAGGTGGGTCAATGGGACTTAATTGTCTAGACTTGACCTCTGTCTACCCCTGTATTGGGAATTGCGTGAAGATATTATTTATTATTATTTATAAGTTTTTAAAGAACTCATTGGTACGAGCCTGCCTCCTGGGGATCGAACTCAGGGTTGTGCAAGTATTATTGCAGATTGGATGCATCACGTCTCGCAGAAAACCTTGAACTATGCTCAGTTAGTATTGGTCCATGATTAGGAATTATTTTCAGGGACCCCATAATTGTGTAATTATGGTGTTAAAATGTTGTTTTTTTTTTTAAAAAGATGGTTTCTTTTTTTAATACATACTCATTTTAAAAACAGCCAGTCATATAAGATGATCGTCTAAGTTTTTCTTACAACACGCGTCGCATGGCTCCGCGACGTGATGCCAACTTTAATTGCTAGATAAATAATTTAGTGTCTACAAAAACATTCAAGGATGTACTGACTGGCAGTAACAGGTTATATAGATATGACTGTATTATTAAATATGGATTTAAACTGTGTTCATATTTATACCATGCGGATATATGGGTGATAAAAAATAATGTATCTTTACAACAAAACCATGTTCTCGCGATTCTCAATACTGGGATAGACCGAGGTCTATACTATTCAGTCACTTCGGGCCACCATTCAACGAGGACGTTTTTTAGGACAAGGTGGCAGTTGGTGAGCCTTAACGATATGAATCGTACATCGGTTTTGAAAAAAACAACCTTTGGTACGAGCCTGCGAATCGAACTCGGGTCTCTCGACTCGAATTCCGAGCACCCAACTGGTTAAAAAATAAAGGGTTTTCCGTCCTATTTGCCATGCCTGGCGTGCGAGTAGGCATCCGCAGTTTTTTTTGTTTTAATATTGTCACATAGGAAGTTGCTCCTGCTCTCATGAAAAACAAAGGACGTCTCACCACAAGATGGAGTAACGACCTGCAGAATATTGCGTGGAGACAATAAATGCAGATGGTACAGAACTGTGCCAATCTTAGGGGAGGCCTATGTTCAGCAGTGGACTTAAGATAGGCACTAATGATGACGATGAAATGGAAAAATTGTGTTTTGATTCAGAGAGGACCCACCTCTCTGAGAGTCTTGCCTAGTCTGCTTTGATAAAGCCATGTATTAAAACGGGAAACTTTACACTGAATATTTGAATCTGTGACGATTTCAGGTTTCCCCAACGATCAGAACGAGCTCGGTTTCCAATACTACGACAACTTGATCGACGAACTGATAAAGTACAACATAACGCCCATGGTCACCATCTACCATTTCGATCTGCCGCAGAAATTGCAGGATTTCGGCGGTTGGCTGAACCCTTTGTCTGTCGACTGGTTCGAAGATTACTCCAGGCTGGTATTCGAGAGATACGCCAGTAAAGTTAAGCACTGGATAACCGTTAATCAGCCGCATTCGATATGCATGTTCGGTTATGGTGGTACCATGATGGCGCCGGCTCTAAACGCCATGGGAGTGACGGAATATGTTTGCACGAGGAACGTCCTGATGGCGCACGCGAAAGCCTACAGGCTTTACGAGAGGGAATTTAAAAATAAATATCAAGGTACGTTTTGTGTGGTTTGGTACGGTTGACGGTTGATATATGATACGGTTGACGACCCTATAGCCTAGTAGGTTGTGATCTTGCCTTCGGAGCTAAGGGTTCTGGTTACGGGTCGAGCTAGAGGCAAATATTTGTGTGTTCAATATCAATGTTTCGTATGTTTTTGTACCTTGCTTATCCTCACTGATAATCCCTAACGGGGTAGCCAAATAGTACAGACCGCCAAGTGTCCCGATCCTTATATATCCTTATATAAGTATCCAAGTACTAATGACCCTCCCCAATTTGAGCAATTTGCTCAAATGGTTTTCAAAAGTCAGTCTCGGCCTACCTCGAAACCTTTTCGTTCGGCTATGGCAACGCCGCATATTTTACGAAGAGATCGCATCTCCACTGCATTCAATTAGCTTTTATGCTTCTTCTGGCATACCCGGGTTTCGCTGCTATATAACAAAGTCGCTACCAACACTGCGTTATGTATCGCAAGGCGTGCACTTTTCACGACACCTTTACTTTGGAGTATTTCCATCAGGGCACCGTTCACTTTGTTCCCGTCAGCAACACGCCTGTCCTCATCTATATCAGCTAAAAGCGCTCCCCAAGTATACAATTTCATTCACCAATGTCGCTGTCTCTTCGTCACTTCAAATACATATAATGGTACATAGGAAAATTATATAACAAATTCTGGTATTCCCTTTGGATTAAAAATAAATGGTGTTTTTAATCTACCAAAAGTTAAACTTAAACTGACATTATATTGAAGAAAATTTCTGTAAGGAGAGCTCTATTTAGGTGGTTTAACAGGCTTGCTTTGCTGCTTGAACTAATTAAGATAATTTAAGTTTTGTATGACACGCAACTGTGTCAAGTATATGGGAGCTAGGCTTAAATGTTTATTATTGAACTGAACAAACATGTCAAATAAAAATTTTATTTTGTATGTATTTAAAAAAAATGTATATCTTTCAGACAGATCTTTTACTAGAAATAACAATTTTTTTTTTTAATTTATCCCGGATATTTATCCCTTTTCGACAAGTCAATATGTACACCTTTGTCATTATAGTATATAGATAGGCTATTAATGCCTTGTATTTTTTCATAATCTGCAGCTGATTGCATGCTTTTGTGGTCTGCATTAAATAGGTCTGCACTTTTAAGATAGCATTCATATCAAATATGTAAGCATTATAAAACAGAGGATCCAGATCTGATCCCTGAGGTACACCAGAAGGAATAGAAATAAAATTTGTTCTGTAATAACGACTTTTCTCCCCAATAACGACTTTTTTAGAGAGTTTAGATAGAAATTAGACAATTCATAACATTAAGTTTTAATAAGTACCCAGGTATGACACAGTAATAACGAGGAGGTTGTGATACATACGATCAAAAGCCTTTATAAATATTTTATTTATTTTAGGAGAACATGATCTTTAAAAATCCATATATAATAATAAAAAAAAATCACGACATTTCCAATACAGGGGTAGACAGAGGTCTAGACAATTAAGTCCTGTCGACCCACCTTCCACCGTCTTTTTGGAGCAACGTGACAGTCGATGAGCCTGTCGCCATCCTCTATGTCCAAACCAACGATACAAATCGTATATACGTTTTGGAAAAAACCATTCGTACGAGCCTACCTCGTGGGGATCGAACTCCGGTCTCTACTCTGCGATCTTCCAATACTTCAGCTATCTATTTGAATATCGGTGTTATATTTGCAGGCAGCGTTGGTATATCGATTTCGCTGAACTGGGCCGACCCGGCAGACAATAGCACCGAGAGTGCTGAAGCGACGGACATATTCCGCGAATTTAACGTAAGTTGTGTTTTATTGGTCGGCAAACTTCGTAATCCTATTTTAAGTAAAGAGAAACCTCTTTCTCTCTCTCTCTCTCTCTCTCTCTCTCTCTCTCTCTCTCTTATTCTTTATAATATCTTCACGCAATTCCCAATACAGAGGTAGACAGAGTTCTAGTCAAGACAATTAGGTCCCTTCGACCCACCTTCCACCGGAGATATTTTCGGGACAACGTGACAGGTGGTGAGCCCGTCGCCGTCTTTATGTCCAAGCCAACGATACGATTCGTAAATAAGTTCATAGAAAAACCCATTGGTACGAGCCTGCCACGCGAATCGCGATCGCGAATACCAATCCCGATCGTGTCAGTTGATTTTTTCTTATTTATATCATAACAATAAGTGCAACACGGCTTAAAAAGAATATAAGATACATCATAAATTAACCTTACCTTCGAAGCTTCGAACGGTCGCGGCTTCGAATCCGGCTGGGCGCAAATATTAGTGTGTTGAATATGAAAGTTTTTCATCGAATCGAAAATGTTTATATGTATATGAATATCTATTGAACCCGGCACTTTAGAGCACTGGTTCAAGTCGGTAGTCACATCACCACATGTTTCCTTTCAGATGGGTTTGTTCTTGAACCCGATATGGTCGAAGGAAGGGGACTTCCCGTCTATTGTGAAGAGAATAGTCGCCGAGAAGAGCAAACGGCAAGGATTCAGCAAGTCCAGGCTGCCGACGCTCAGTCCGGAGGAGATCAAACTCCTCAGAGGTATGCTAGGCTTAGAACCAGTTACCACAATGGAAATATTTAAAACTATATTTTCTATTTTTATTAATACCATTGTATTTCAGATGAAAATTTTACCAGCGCTGATTTTAAACTGGTTGAAAATAAAAAGGAAAACTAATAAATTTAAGAATAGCGTTAAAAATTTCAAGAAATATAAATTAATAATAGTGTGAATAAAAAATTATTTTATTTTAAAAAAGCGTGGGGCGCTTTTTAAGGTATTATTAAAATGATAATCACTCTACTCATACCTGTCAATAAAATATTTATAAATATTGACGCCATGTATCCCACGCTTTTTTTTTTCAAATAAATTTTTTTTTATTCACACTATTATTAATTTATATTTATTGAAATTTTTAACGCTATTCTTAATTTAAATTTATTAAAACTTATATTCTATTTTTTAGTTCGGTTTTCTATAAAAAGCGCTATTTTTAGTTTAGTTTTTTTAGTTTAAACTGTTATTAATTTTTTACTATATACAACTATACCATACTTTTTACTATACCATTGCAATTTGTTAGCGAGAGAATAAGAGAGAATACATCAAAGTTTATTTTTATAAAAGTTTCGCTTCTCAAGTTCCACCGCGCGTTAATTGCACATACAAATACATATATAGGGACAACTTCACACATATTGCTCCGTTCCCAAAGTAATTGACTAAAGCACTTGTGTTGTGGAAAGTGCCACAAACACCCAGACCCGAGACGAGGTAGAAAAAACGATTCCGGGAATAGAACCCGGAACCTTGGAACTGGCGACACCACGAATACGCCAGAGATTCGTCCGGAGGTCGTCGGACATATTATTTCTTGCATAACTAAGGCAAGTCACGATAGCCGAGTGGTTGGGTGATCGGAATTTCGTGTCAAGAGACCCCGAGTTCGATCCCCAGATGGCAGGCTCGTACCAATGGGTTTTTCAAAAACTTACGAGTATGTACGAATTATATCGTTCGATTGGACATAAAGACGGCGACGAGCTCACCACCGGTCACGTTGTTCCGAAAATATCTTCGTTGGAAGGTGGGTCGAAGGGACTTAATCGTCTAGACTTGACCTCTGTCTACTCCTGTATTGGGAATTGCGTGAAGATATTTTTTTTTAATTTCACCACGATCAGGCTCCGCGGATTTCCTCGGCGTGAACCATTACACCACATTCCTGGTGAAGCCACTGGCGAGGAGCGTCCACTCCCCGTCTTTCGAAGACGACGTTGGCGCTGACGTCGTCTTCGGGGAGAAGTGGACGCAGTCGGCGTCGTTCTGGCTCCGTGTGAGTATATTAGACTTTCTGAATCCTACGTCCATGACAGCAACGGCTTTATCTTCTCGCTTCTAGTTTAAAATATTTTTTTCTGTGACAATCGTGGTTTAAACAGTTTTATTAGTGTATTTACGGTTGCATAAGTGAAGGTTTAACGTTAATAATCTACAATTGATAGTGTAAAGCCAGTGAATAAGCTAATTATTTAAAATTATTACACAAAGAAGAATAAATTCGATTGCGATTTTGTGTCAACTAAAGCTGTTTAGTAAAACGCGTAAGCGACGCCTTCTGCACGGCGCTTACGACTTACTTGCCGCAAGGATTTTATACTTGGTCTCAGTTCATAATTTAACAATTTACAACGCACAAAATTATTATGGATACCTCCGATGAATGCGCTGCTTGCTTAAACAAATTAATTGATGTACCCTCTATGCATTGCTCACGTTGTATGGCAAAATACCATTTGTTTTGCATGGATATATCGGATAAAGAATATGGCTGTTTGTCTGAAGAATACAAATTAAAGTGGATTCGCGTGTTATGCCATAGCAAAGAACGTAAAGGTGGTGATAATACAAACACCGCAGTTCGCTCTATTCCATCCCCACAGTCGGAGTTTGTTACCCAGCGTAGTAAACCACGCAGTGCCTAAAGATAACTTCTTCCTGTTTGACGGCCAATAATAATCGGGACATAATTCGCGAAGAGCTCCAAAATACGTTCAAGAGACAATTTCAACCACAGCTCTTAGAAGTGAGAAACGCTGTTTCATCTGTTGAAACGACAATATCATTTTTTAAAAGAAAAACTGGAAAAATTGAAGGCTGCAAATGCTGTTCCATCCATGAGACTAGAAAATATAAGCAAAGAAAATAAGCTACTAAGAGTAAATGGCAAATCACTTTCTTTGCTACTCACGCTCTTGCAACGTTGAAATTCAATGTGTTCCGGAATAAAAACAGTAAAACCTTATTAATACTGTGCAGCAGCTAGGCAAAATAATCAAATATCCAATGAGTGATGCTAATATACACTACTGCTCAAGACTGGCTAAGATGAATAAATCTAGTCCACGTCCACGCTCTATATTAGTCAAGTTTAGTAGTCCACGCCTACGTGACGAATTTCTTGCGGCTACTATTAGATTTAACAAGAATAACCCGGGCGATAAGCTTAACACCAGTCATATGTGGATCAGTGGTGAAAGGAAGACTGCCATCTACGTTATAGAGCATCTTGCGTCAGACATCAAGTCCTTGCATGCCGCTGCACGCGGTAAAGCACGGGAGTTAAATTATAAATTTGTCTGGGTGCGTGAGGGTAGAATATACATGCGAAAAAATGAAGAATCAAACTATATTCACATAAAAAATATAGACGCGCTGAATCAATTGTCATAAAAATACGCTAAATTTGTATGTCGTATTACTTAAAGGGCACTCTTACTAATTTAAGTTTTTATTACCAAAATGTTAGAGGCCTGAGAACAAATACTTTAGATTTTTTCAAGAATATTGTTTGCAATGATTTTGACATAGTAATCCTAACAGAAACATGGTTAAATAGCAGCATATCGGACAATGAATTATTCAATACCCGGTATGTGGTATACAGACGAGATCGCGAAAGTAGTGGGTTCCACAACAAAAAAGAAGGTGGCGGTGTGCTCATCGCAGTATCCATAGCATTTGAAATCGTTTCGTTTGTCTAATGTAGAGTCAAACTGTGAAGATCTTTGGGTCAAAATTGAAATGTGTAGTAAAAAAGACAAAATCGAATTTTTATATGTTTGCGGCATATATATACCACCTCCAGTTTATAAACATATTTTAGATAATTTTAAAACATAGCGGCAGAATCATTATTGCTGGGGATTTTAACTTGAGTTGTTTATCCTGGAATAAAACAAGCAACCGTGCACTCGTAGCTGAACCCTCTAATAGCCTGATAAATAATATGCTAACTGATTTTATGGCGCTTAATGATCTAGCACAGTATAATTCAAATTTAAATAATAAAAACAAAATATTAGATTTAATATTAAATACCATGAACATCTTTCAAGTAGATGTTTGTAAAACCCACTTTCAGTGGTTGATCCTTGCATCCAACCTTACAGTTTTGCATTGCCCTTAGTGTTACTGAAAATCTTATATCAAAAATTGATGTCATAACATTTCTATAAAGCGGACTATGAGAAAATAGTTAATGGATTAAATAATATTTCTTGGGCAGAAGAATTGACAACTTGCACTCTGTTGATGACATGGTTACAATTTTTATAATTTGCTTAAGTTGATAATTGTAAAACATGTACCTAGATCTAAACCCCGAAATAACAACAAATATGGTTCTCAATATGTCCCTATATGGTTCTCAGCAGCTTTGATTAGATTATTAAAGGAAAAATGTTTAAAATTATTTTTATTTAAATATTAAATTTAAATTTGTGTCAGAAATAGGTATAAATAAAGAAAGTGATTTAATTTTTATTTAAATATTAAATTTAAATTTGTGTCAGAAATAGGTATAAATAAAGAAAGTGATTTAATTTTTATTTAAATATTAAATTTAAATTTGTGTCAGAAATAGGTATAAATAAAGAAAGTGATTTAATTTTTATTTAAATATTAAATTTAAATTTGTGTCAGAAATAGGTATAAATAAAGAAAGTGATTTAATTTTTATTTAAATATTAAATTTAAATTTGTGTCAGAAATAGGTATAAATAAAGAAAGTGATTTAATTTTTATTTAAATATTAAATTTAAATTTGTGTCAGAAATAGGTATAAATAAAGAAAGTGATTTAATTTTTATTTAAATATTAAATTTAAATTTGTGTCAGAAATAGGTATAAATAAAGAAAGTGATTTAATTTTTATTTAAATATTAAATTTAAATTTGTGTCAGAAATAGGTATAAATAAAGAAAGTGATTTAATTTTTATTTAAATATTAAATTTAAATTTGTGTCAGAAATAGGTATAAATAAAGAAAGTGATTTAATTTTTATTTAAATATTAAATTTAAATTTGTGTCAGAAATAGGTATAAATAAAGAAAGTGATTTAATTTTTTTATTTAAATATTAAATTTAAATTTGTGTCAGAAATAGGTATAAATAAAGAAAGTGATTTAATTTTTATTTAAATATTAAATTTAAATTTGTGTCAGAAATAGGTATAAATAAAGAAAGTGATTTAATTTTTATTTAAATATTAAATTTAAATTTGTGTCAGAAATAGGTATAAATAAAGAAAGTGATTTAATTTTTATTTAAATATTAAATTTAAATTTGTGTCAGAAATAGGTATAAATAAAGAAAGTGATTTAATTTTTTTATTTAAATATTGAATTTATATTTGTGTCAGAAATAGGCCTAAATAAAGAAAGGTGTTAAAATAATTTTTATTTAAATATAAGATTTAAAATTATGACAAAACCAGGCATAAATAAAGAAAGAGATTTAATTTTTTTATTTAAATATTAAATTTAAATTTGTTTTAAAAAATAGGCATAAATGAATTTTTTTATTTAAATATTAAATTTAAATTTGTGTCAGAAATAGGTATAAATAAAGAAAGATGTTTAAAATTATTTTTATTTAAATATTAGACTTAAAATTATGACAAAACCAGGCATAAATAAAGAAAGTGATTTAATTTTTTATTTAAATATTAAATTTGTGTCAGAAATAGGTATAAATAAAGAAAGATGTTTAAAATTATTTTTATTTAAATATTAGACTTAAAATTATGACAAAACCAGGCATAAATAAAGAAAGTGATTTAATTTTTTTATTTAAATATTAAATTTAAATTTGTGTCAGAAATAGGCATAAATAAAGAAAGGTGTTAAAATAATTTTTTATTTAAATATTAGACTTAAAATTATGACAAAACCAGGCATAAATAAAGAAAGGTGTTAAAATAATTTTTTATTTAAATATTAGACTTAAAATTATGACAAAACCAGGCATAAATAAAGAAAGATGTTTAAAATTATTTTTATTTAAATATTAGACTTAAAATTATGACAAAACCAGGCATAAATAAAGAAAGGTGTTAAAATAATTTTTTATTTAAATATTAGACTTAAAATTATGACAAAACCAGGCATAAATAAAGAAAGTGATTTAATTTTTTACTTAAATATTAAATTTAAATTTGTGTCAGAAATAGGTATAAATAAAGAAAGTGATTTAATTTTTTATTTAAATATTAGACTTAAAATTATGACAAAACCAGGCATAAATAAAGAAAGATGTTTAAAATTATTTTTATTTAAATATTAAATTTAAATAATAAAACAAAATATTAGATTTAATATTAAGTACCATGAACATTTCTCAAGTAGATGTTTGTAAAACCCACTTTCAGTGGTTGATCCCTTGCATCCAACCTTACAGTTTTGCATTGCCCTTAGTGTTACTGAAAATCTTATATCAAAAATTGATGTCATAACATTTCTATAAAGCGGACTATGAGAAAATAGTTAATGGATTAAATAATATTTCTTGGGCAGAAGAATTGACAACTTGCACCTCTGTTGATGACATGGTTACAATTTTTATAATTTGCTTAAGTTGATAATTGTAAAACATGTACCTAGATCTAAACCCCGAAATAACAACAAATATGGTTCTCAATATGTCCCTATATGGTTCTCAGCAGCTTTGATTAGATTATTAAAGGAAAAATTCAAATACCGAATCAAATACCGTAAATATGGTAACCCTCGCGACTTACTAACCTTTGAGCTACTCAGAGATAGGACTACTAAACTTCATGATTTGAATTGTAAAAGATATTTGGAACGGATAGAATCGTCAATAGTTACAAATCCAAAGTTAATCTGGACATTTTTAAAGACAAAAGAGGCGGCAGCAGTACTTATCCAACCCAAATGACCTCTGATAATAATGTTCCAACTACAGGTTTAGACGTTTTATCGTCATAAGTTTTTAGAAAACCCATTGGTACGGCCACTTGAGGATCAAACTCGGATCTCTTGTCTCGAAATTCCGACCACCCTACCACTCGGCTATTGCTTCACTATGACTTATCACTATGACTTTTCAACTACTACTTTGTATGAACACACATATTCAAGTTGGTAGACCTGCCTACCCCTTTTCATGCTAACTTTCGTGCTACATATTTTCTTCACCATTCTGTCTTCACTCATTCGTTTAACCTTCACCAAACCATCGAAGCACCGTATAATAGTATAACAGAAATTACAAATGGAAAAACAAACTATCTTCTAGAGGTAGACAGAGGTCGAGTCTAGACAATCAAGTCCCTTCGACCCACCTTCCACCGAAGATATTTTCGGGACAACGTGACAGGTGGCGAGCCTGTCGCCGTAATTATATCCAAGCCGCTGATATAAATCGCACGCAAGTTTTTGAGAAACCCTTTGGTACGAGCCTGCCATCTAGCGATTGAACTCGGGTCTCAAGACTCGAAATTCCGACCACCCTACCACTCGGCTATTGCTTCACTATGACTTATCACTATGACTTTTCAACTACTACTTTGTATGAACACACATATTCAAGTTGGTATCGACCTGCCTACCCCTTTTCATGCTAACTTTCGTGCTACATATTTTCTTCACCATTCTGTCTTCACTCATTCGTTTAACCTTCACCAAACCATCGAAGCACCGTATAATAGTATAACAGAAATTACAAATGGAAAAACAAACTATCTTCTAGAGGTAGACAGAGGTCGAGTCTAGACAATCAAGTCCCTTCGACCCACCTTCCACCGAAGATATTTTCGGGACAACGTGACAGGTGGTGAGCCCGTCGCCGTCTTTATGTCCAAGCCAACGATATTCGTACGTTTCCGTAAATATCATCGGCGGAAGATGGGTCAAAAGGACTTAATTGTCTAGACTAGACCTCTGTCTACCCCTGTATTGGGAATTGCGTGAAGATATATATTTATTTGTTTATTATAAGTAAAGCTATGTTAAAGACGGCGACGGGCTCACCACCTGTCGCGTTGTCCCGTAAATATCATCGGCGGAAGATGGGTCAAAAGGACTTAATTGTCTAGACTAGACCTCTGTCTACCCCTGTATTGGGAATTGCGTGAAGATATATATTTATTTGTTTATTATAAGTAAAGCTATGTTAAAGACGGCGACGGGCTCACCACCTGTCGCGTTGTCCCGTAAATATCATCGGCGGAAGATGGGTCAAAAGGACTTAATTGTCTAGACTAGACCTCTGTCTACCCCTGTATTGGGAATTGCGTGAAGATATATATTTATTTGTTTATTATAAGTAAAGCTATGTTAAAGACGGCGACGGGCTCACCACCTGTCGCGTTGTCCCGTAAATATCATCGGCGGAAGATGGGTCAAAAGGACTTAATTGTCTAGACTAGACCTCTGTCTACCCCTGTATTGGGAATTGCGTGAAGATATATATTTATTTGTTTATTATAAGTAAAGCTATGTTAAAGACGGCGACGGGCTCACCACCTGTCGCGTTGTCCCGTAAATATCATCGGCGGAAGATGGGTCAAAAGGACTTAATTGTCTAGACTAGACCTCTGTCTACCCCTGTATTGGGAATTGCGTGAAGATATATATTTATTTGTTTATTATAAGTAAAGCTATGTTAAAGACGGCGACGGCTCACCACCTGTCGCGTTGTCCCGTAAATATCATCGGCGGAAGATGGGTCAAAAGGACTTAATTGTCTAGACTAGACCTCTGTCTACCCCTGTATTGGGAATTGCGTGAAGATATATATTTATTTGTTTATTATAAGTAAAGCTATGTTAAAGACGGCGACGGGCTCACCACCTGTCACGTTTCCCGTAAATATCATCGGCGGAAGATGGGTCAAAAGGACTTAATTGTCTAGACTAGACCTCTGTCTACCCCGGTATTGGGAATTGCGTATAGATATTTATATTTATTTATTTTATAGACAATCATCGAATCTTATGTCAATTTACTGTACCCTCCCGTTTCGATTCCAGAGCGCCCCATACGGCCTTTACAAGCTGTGCCTACATCTGAACAAACATTACGACTATCCAACTATATATATAACGGAAAACGGCTGGTCGACCCGGACCGGACTCTGGGACCGCGGTCGGGTTGAAAACATGAGGAATTACCTTCGGGCCCTGCTCCTCGCTATAGAAGACGGCACTGAAGTCAAAGGCTACACCGTCTGGGGCCTCATGGATAATGTCGAATGGACTGCTGGCACCAGGTAAGGGATTGTATCTTCAAGCCACTTCCCAATACCGGGGTAGACAGAGGTCCAGACGGTTGCTTAATAAAACAGTCGTTTCGAGCCCGCTCGAAAGTGTTTTCTTTGATAACGTGACAGGTAGCGAGCCTGTCGCCGTAATTATATCCAAGCCGCTGATATAAATCGCACGCAAGTTTTTGAGAAACCCTTTGGTACGAGCCTGCCATCTAGCGATTGAACTCGGGTCTCAAGACTCGAAATTCCGACCACCCTACCACTCGGCTATCGTGACTATAATACCACTAATAACAGAGTCACGATAGCCGAGTGGTTGGATGGTGGGAATTTCGAGTCGAGAGGCCCGAGTTCGCTCCCCAGGTGGCAGGCTCGTACCAATAGGTTTTTCAAAAACTTATGTACGAGTTATATCGTTGGCTTGGACATAAAGACGGCGACGGGCTCACCACCTGTCGCGTTGTCCCGTAAATATCTTCGGTGGAAGTTGGGTCGAAGAGACTTAACTGTCTAGACTAGACCTCTGTCTACCCCTGTATTGGGAATTGCGTGAAGATATATATTTATTTGTTTATTATAAGTAAAGCTATGTTAAAGACGGCGACGGGCTCACCACCTGTCACGTTGTCCCGAAAATATTTTCGGTGGAAGGTGGGTCGAAGGGACTTAATTGTCTAGACTTGACCTCTGTCTACCCCTGTATTGGGAATTGCGTGAAGATATTTTTATATAAGCTATGTGTGATTTTCGTCTTTTTTCAGTGAACGCTTCGGTTTATACGAAGTTGATTTCGAATCAGCCGAGAAAACCCGAATCGCGAGAATGTCAGCGCTCGTTTACAGACGCATCATCCAGGAGAGAATCGTGGAAGGAGATTGGGAGCCCAAGAACCTGGACATAGTCATCCACCAGAGAGTAGAGAGAGAGAGAGAAGACCTGTGAAGTGAAACGGCGTTTATATAATCGAAGAATAGAATATGATCGATTAACTTTTATAAATCATTTTGTTGTGAAATCTTTGTTTCATTTTTATTGCTATGTTATTTGTTTAGATGATGTTTGTATAAATATCTTTACGCTATTCCTAATAGAGGTGGAGACAGGTCTAGACAATTAAGTCCTTCCGACCGCACCTTTCGTTGGAGAAATTTTTGGGGTAACGTGACAGTGTGTTGAGCTCGTCGCCGTCTTTATGTTTACGTCCAAGCCAACGATATAAATCGTACAAATGTTTTTGAAAAAAAAAACCCAATGGTACGAGTCTTTGGGATCGAATTCCGATCACCCAACCACCAGCTATCGTGACTATAATTCCACTAATAACGGAGTCATGATAGCCGAGTGGTTGGATGGTGGGAATTTCGAGTCGAGAGGCCCGAGTTCGCTCCCCAGGTGGCAGGCTCGTACCAATAGGTTTTTCAAAACTTATGTACGAGTTATATCATTGGCTTGACATAAAGACGGCGACGGGCTCACCACCTGTCACGTTGTCCCGAAAATATCTTCGGTGGAAGGTGGGTCAAAGGGACTTAATTGTCTAGACTAGACCTCTGTCTACCCCTGTATTGGGAATTGCGTGAAGATATATATTTATTTGTTTATTATAAGTAAAGCTATGTTAAAGACGGCGACGGGCTCACCACCTGTCACGTTGTCCCGAAAATATTTTCGGTGGAAGGTGGGTCGAAGGGACTTAATTGTCTAGACTTGACCTCTGTCTACCCCTGTATTGGGAATTGCGTGAAGATATTTTTATGTAAGCTATGTGAGATTTTCGTCTTTTTTCAGTGAACGCTTCGGCTTATACGAAGTTGATTTCGAATCAGCCGAGAAAACCCGAAGCGCGAGAATGTCAGCGCTCGTTTACAGACGCATCATCCAGGAGAGAATCGTGGAAGGAGATTGGGAGCCCAAGAACCTGGACATAGTCATCCACCAGAGAGTAGAGAGAGAGAGAGAAGACCTGTGAAGTGAAACGGCGTTTATATAATCGAAGAATAGAATATGATCGATTAACTTTTATAAATCATTTTGTTGTGAAATCTTTGTTTCATTTTTATTGCTATGTTATTTGTTTAGATGATTTATGTATAAATATCTTTACGCTATTCCTAATAGAGGTGGAGACAGGTCTAGACAATTAAGTCCTTCCGACCGCACCTTTCGTTGGAGAAATTTTTGGGGTAACGTGACAGTGTGGTGAGCTCGTCGCCGTCTTTATGTTTACGTCCAAGCCAACGATTTAAATCGTACAAATGTTTTTGAAAAAAAAAAAACCCAATGGTACGAGTCTTTGGGATCGAATTCCGATCACCCAACCACTCAGCTATCGTGACTATGTTTATTATCCTGTTATAATATGTATGTAGACTGTTAGAAATAACATCACATACATTGCTTTGACGAGTACACAGGTTACGTACTTGTATGTTGGAATCAGAAACAACGAAAGTATCACAAACAACCAGACCGCGAATGAAAATGCCACTGACCACCGACAGATGGCGGAATAACAAATTCGATAAATATCGGACCAAAATTCAGCAGATCGAAGACAAGCAGGTCCGACCATTCAGAATCGAGATAAAGCAGAAGAAGTGTTCTCTATATTGATCCGTTCGGGATTCGAACCCGGTACCTCAGACCTGGCGACACCATTAAGACCGTTGTATACGCCACGCGTCCACGGAGGCCGAGTTACAGTTACCTTAACGATTTATAATAATCTACAATCGTAGGGTCGCTTGACAAGCGAGCGATAGGCGTTTTGTTTTTTTTTTTGCAGAATAGATAGATAGATAATTCTTTATTGTACATAGTCTTATGGAATTACTTATTACAATTTCGGAAACGTTAAAACTACAAACGGTGCTCATATCGCTTTAAGCGATTTCTGCCTGACAAACCGAGTATTAAAGAAATATTTGCTGTATTAAAATGGATAAGTGCAATTCTAATACTACAAATAATTAACAATTAAAAATATTTTATTAATTGACTATGTAGTATATAGATAAATTTACTATATACAAATGTATACACAAATACACACATAGAAATACAATATATATACACACGCGTGCCACACACAAACGTACATATATATATTTTAACATATGTGTAAATGCGAACACAGTGAAGGAAAGAAAAGAAGGAAATTTGGAAAAATATATAGGAAAACAATTTATTAAGTTGAGACTGCCAAAAAATAATCGTTAAGTAGACTTTTAAAAATTTTAAGAGATTGTTCCTTTTGTATATTGAGTGGTAAATTATTCCAAAGTTGTATTGCTTGCACAGTAAAAGACTTGCCATAAAATGAAGTAAGATTAGTAGGCATTTTTAAAGCCAAGCAATAAGGGGAACGCAATTCTCGCTCATGGTACACATGTCTATAATGAAATTGATCTTTTAGGTAAGTGGGAGTTTTGGGTCAAACAGAAGACGGTAAAGAAGAAAGATAATATGAGCATTCCGGCGAAAACGGATTAGAAGCCACTTGAGTTGCTTTCGAAAATCAGAGACATGGTCATATTTGCATAAAACAAATATGAAGCGAATGTAAAGTTTCTGGAGACGCTCAAGCTTATTTAATTTGTTGTTTTGCCATAATTAAAAATAAGGGTTGATCGTAGAGGGGTGAAAATATAGAGTTGTATGTATTTTTGTATGCTGTATATTAATAAAATTGTAAAAAATGTAGAAATTTTTTTTAACATTTTAGAGGGACGAGAAATAGATGTTGTCCGATTCGCAGACCTTACTTTATACACACAAAGTCCATCAAAGTCTGATGTGAAATAATAATTGCGTAACACAGTTAGTTTTAATAAAATATTTCTGTATAAATTACGCACATTTTGTTTTTTCTGTATTAAGTAATATAAAACTGCCATCTATCGTACAAGTCTGGAATAGAACCGAAAACTGATTTTCCCCACGCAATTTAAGTAATGTAATAGGTGGTAGGTTGTTCTTAGAATGCACAAAAGATGGCGCTAAGCGTATAATACTTGTAATTTTAAAGTTGATTCCGTTTTGAAATATTATTTCAGGTATTTTATACGATATAAGAAATTTTAACATCCTTATTCTTCCCGTGGATAGTGTAAGAGTCGACTAAGGGTAAAATCCTAGAAAATGGCAATGGCGACCGTTGTAACGGAGATAATATTTAAAATACTAGGACCTAACCTGGATTAATATTAATGATAAGACAACAGGCTCATCACTTGTCACGTTCTTCCAAATAAGCTTTGGTAAAACGTGGACCTTACGAACCAAATTGTCTAGACGTCTTATTACCCTGATATTGGGAATTCGTGAAGATATGACAGAAATTTTCATGTGGAAAGAATGCATGATTGTAGTAAACGATATCTGAAGAATTTCAGGGGTTTAGGACGATTTGGATAAGAAATTAAAGCATCCCGCGTAGATTTGGATATAGAGCAGGAGAAAAATAATAATATATTCAGAACGCATTTGTTTTAGCTTTAAATCTAAGCAACCTTAGTGTTGGTAAGTGTAACTTTAATTAATTAAGTATATCAAATATAAGGAGTAAGTTATGTATGATCATTTCACTAACTCTAGCTTATTATAGACATTTGGGTAAATGTAAAGTCTTTATATTTTTTATTGCTCTGTTTTGATTTGACACCCGAAGATAGCAGATAGCATGTTGTAGCTACCACCTGTATTGTATTTGTCTTCTTCTTGTATATTTAAAAGCTTCTGAAAGTGAAGAGCTTTCCTCATTATTACCTAATCTACGGCTAACATTACGACTTTTGGTACGACATAAAATTTGCTCCTTTTTCCGGTCTGTTTCTTCTTTCTCCTTCGACTTTTTAAAGGAAAAGTCTTAAGGCTGTCTGTGAATTACAATAATAAATACATACATAGATAAATAGGAACAACATCACATACATTGCTCTGATCCCAAATTAAACAGCTTAACCACTTGTAGTATCAGAAACAACGAAGGTACCACAAACACTCAGATCCGGAAAAATGTAGAAATAGTGTTTTCCAGTTTGAAACGTCCGGGAATCGAACCGGGACCTCTGAGCTGACGACACCATGAAAACCAGCGTCCACGAGGTCGATAGGCGTCGGAGGTCTATATTTATAAAATCCTACTTTACTACTACTAATATTATAAAGTCACGATAGCCGAGTGGTCAGGTGATCGGAATTCGAGACAAGAGATGCGAGTTCGATCCCCAGGTGGCAGGCTCGTACCAATGAGTTTTTCAAAAACTTATGTATGAATTTATCGTTGGCTTTGACATCGAGATGGCGACGGGCTCACCATCTGTCACGTTGTCCCGAAAATATCTTCGGCGGAAGGTGGGTCGAAGGGACTTAATTGTCTAGACTAAACCTCTGTCTACCCCTTTATTGGAAATTCTTAATATCTCTCCATGAAAACCGATGTATACACCATTCGTCCACACATAAAACACAATAAATAGACATGTATTCCCCCACAAAGAATGTTGAAATCTATTCACACAAATCGTTATTTTATTTACAAAAAAATCATACAAACGAAAACAAACAAAACTCTCGCACAAAGAAACATATATGACAGCCAGTAACAATGCATTATCCAATTTTTAAACTCATTATGTTCGGTATTTAGTTCGCGTTTGATAATGGAATAATAAAAAATTGCAACAAAAGAGTGAGCGGGATAAAAAACGCGGCGTTTCTCAAACAAACGCTGCGGGTGGCTTACAATAATAAACAAGTAGGTATCAGTAGTTTGTTCTCATCAAAAATATATAATCGTATGCGAAAATAAACCTTACATCACTTAGTTACAGTTGACATTAGTTAAAACGGAATAAATTTGCAAATGAAAATAGATAGACGAAAGTGATCCTTATAACTAAAGTCGTTAAGTTTGAATTGGCTATAAAAATGATGACAAAGACCTCTTAAAAGTCAATGAGACGTGTTAACAACTCTCGATGGGTACTTTCGTACAATGCAATCGAAAATCGGATCACATTGATTTGCCTTGGTGAGGAAGAAGCATTAAGTAGCAATCTTTTTAGCCACTTGAATTTGTATGACATTTGATATTCACTTTTACTTCTCTGGTTTGTGAAGACTGTATGGTTATTATCCTTTGCCTATCCTTACGAATGAAAAAAAAAAACAAAATATCTCTGGTTTGATTGAAGTTATGTTAGGTATTGCACACTGAATAATACTATGTGGATTAACTATATACCAATGTATTAATGTGTAATTAATAAATGTAGGCAACTCAAAAAAATGCAAGCGGATCGGCGATCGTAGTAGACATTACGCCATCTTAGATACTGCTACCTTACAGCAATTCCCAATACAGGGGTAGACAGAGGTCAAGTCTAACAATTAAGTCCCTTTGACCCACCTTCCACCGAAGATATTTTTCGGGACAACGTGACAGGTGGTGAGCCCGTCGCCGTCTTTATGTCCAAGCCAACGATGAAATGCGTACATAAGTTTTGAAAAACTCATTGGTACTGTCACCTGGGGATCAAACTCGGGCCTCTCGACTCGACATTCCGACCACCCAACAACTCGGCTATCGTGACTTACAGCGGTCTACTTAAATTACGCGTGAAGACGATTACGTGTATAATTCATGTATAAGATAGATGTACAGATAGATAAAGACAACATCACATACATTGCTCTGCTCCCAAAGCAGCTTAAGCACTTGTAATATGGAATCAGAAACAACGAAGATACCAAAAAAACACGCAGACCTGAGAAATAATAGTGAAAGAGTTTTCTTCATTGACCCGGCCGGGAATCGAATACGGGACCTCTGAGCTGGCGACACCTTGAAAACCGGTGTATTCGCAACGCGTCCACGCAGATTGTCGTAAATTAAGCTTGATATTTTTCAAGACGATTTTCCCGCCTGTCCTATATGTCAGATGCCATTCCCTTCTCAAAGCTTCTTTTACTCGCCTCTGACGACACCCGCGGAAAGAAAGGAGGCGCTAGATGCCTAACCCAATTACCTCATGGTAATTAGACATGATTTATTGCATTAATAAAACGACAAAACATATTATGCGATGTATCAATTTTTTTGTCATTACGACTCTATAAAGGTATTTTCACATCATTCCCAATAGTGGGGGAGACAGAGGTCTAGACAATGAAGTCCTGTCGACCCACCATTCACCAGAGACATTTTTTTGGGGCAACGTAACAGGTGGTGAGCTTGTTGCCATCTTTATGTCCAAGCCAATGATATGAATCGTACATAAGTTTTGAAAAAAAAAATACATTGGTACGAGCTTGCGACCTAGGGTTCGAATTCGGGTTTCTCGTGTCGAATTACCACTTACCTGGGCTATCGTGACTATTACATAGTTTTGTATTTATACCAATACACTATAATTGTAAACATTCTAGTGTTTGGTGTCATGTTTATCATTGTTTGATCACTGCAACAATTGACACTATGGCTGTACGATGAAGAACCTTTGTCACAAAGCGCGGCGCCTGCACGGTACTCTATTCAAAGAAGAACTTTCGATAACCATTTAAAAACTGAAAAATCGGAAAAAAATGGGCGTTGAAAAGTTTTAAGAAAGAGATTGATTTCAATTTGAAGAACAGTCAAGATTTATATATCCTTAATGAATAATAAAAACAAAATTATGTTTTATATCGGAATAATAGGATAAACCTCTGTCTACCTAAGTATTGAGAATGGTGTGAAGATTTTTTTTTATGCAAGAGTGGAATAAGGTCCGGTCCTGATTAACCGCGTTGTCATTGACCCTTACAAGACCCTGACACAAATTTTACTATATTTAATATAAATAAATAAATAAATAAATATCTTCACGCAATTCCCAATACAGGGGTAGACAGAGGTCAAGTCTAGACAATTAAGTCCCTTTGACCCACCTTCCACCGAAGATATTTTCGGGACAACGTGACAGGTGGTGAGCCCGTCGCCGCCTTTATGTCCAAGCCAACTCATTGGTACTGCCACCTGGGGATCGAACTCAGGTCTCTCGACTCGAAATTCCGACCACCCAGCAACTCGGCTATCGTGACTTATTATTATATTTAATATGAAATTGATAAAGAAAAAAACAGTTAACTGGTGAAACTGAACAAAATTTTAAATCATTAGACTCTTTTGCTTAATATTTTATTGGCTCTTGTGTAATTCGCGGGTACTAAAACTCCTGTACCATAGATTATAATAAATAAATAAATATCTTCATGCAATTCCCAATACAGGGGTAGACAGAGGTCTAGTCTAGACAATTAAGTCCCTTTGACCCACTTTTCACCGAAGATATTTTATAAGCCCGTCGCCGTCTTTATTTCTAAGCCAACGATATAATTGGTACATAAGTTTTTGAAAAACCCATTGCTACGAGCCTGCCACCTGGGGTTCGAACACGGGTCTCTCGACTCGAAATTCCGACCACCCAACCAATCGGCTATCGTGACTTTTTTTTTATTTGTACCACATATTAGTTTCCGAATTCGAATTTCCAACTCAAACAGAATTACATGTCATCTATACGGCAAAATATTAATTTAAAAAATTCAATACATTCAGAACCTTTAAAATCGGCTTAATAAAAGCATATCAATACTTGAGAAGTATGAACAAAGATGAGACTACATACATAGATATATGTAATAGATATGTTGGAATGCCTACATATGTGGCAAGGGGGTGTCTGAGAGGATTTTATTATATTTGCCGGTTTGTGTAAAACAGCGACGGGATGTGACGGCGCTATAGCTTGTATAAAGCTACAATGTATTGGCGGGAACTTCATTATTTGCGGCCATATTTATTTTTTTTTTTTTTTTAATTTCCGAAAACAAAGATAATTAAATTTTTTATGACTACTACTACTTAAGTTTTAATAAATCTTTAGAATTTCAGAAGTAGTAATATTTTAGAATTTAATGAGTTTTAAGGTTCGTAGGAAAGAATTTAATAATTATTTATTATTAATACTAACATAATTATAAGTCTTAGGGGCTATTATCCCTAAGACTAATATTATTTTAATATTTCATTTAATATTTATTATAATATTAATTTAATTTGAGAAATTAGTGAAAAACTTTGATTTACTTTAACGCTGATATACTCTTATCCAACTTATAAAAAGTAACAAATTCCAATCAAAACTTTGTTGAGTAAATTAATAATTATATTTTATGAAAAGTGTTAGAGAAGAACATATATGTTAAAGATATATACTTCTATAATTTAAATATGTGCCGTAAGTGTTAAGTTATAAGTGGTTAAATAGTCAAAGCAGATATTAAAAACTGAAATAATATTTTAAAAGTAACCTCTTTTCATACTTTTCCGTCCAATTCTTTACTTTCCATCATTCGTGGTACGGTGATACATCTCGGTTATACCTACATCTCGCCCCTCTAACAGCCCCTCAAAACTTCAACCCCTAAGAAATCCGCTAAGTAGCACCCCTGATATATAGACTGCTTAAGATACGTCCGTTTGTGCGTCAAAGATATTTCTTCAGATTTCTTATCCACAGATAAATACTCGTAAACTTTATTTTATTCGCTATTTATTTAACTCTTCTATCAAAGTAAGGTAACAAGAATTGAAGCGGCATTCAAAACTTATTATATTATTATAGACTAATAGCGATACCACAAAAATAATAATGTATAAAATACATAAGTCACGATAGCCGAGTGGTTGGGTGGTCGGAATTTCGAATCAAGAGACCCGAGTTCGATCCTCAAGTGGCCGTGCCAATGGGTTTTTCTAAAAACTTATGTACGAATTATATCGTTGGCTAGGACATAAAGACGGCGTCGAGCTCCCCACCTGTCACGTTGTCCCGAAAATATCTTCGGTGGAAGGTGGGTCGAAGGGACTTAAATGTTTAGACTAGACCTCTGTCTACCCCTGTATTGGGAATAGCGTGAAAATATTTATTTATTTATGTATAAAATATAATAGTCATAAGTGTTATAAACCTATACAAAAACTTGGATCCGAGTAAGTTTGACTATGTTGTATATTTTAGAACGTTTCCACATCAGGCACGTTGTAAATTCAGAATTGATTTTGCAATTAACGCCTAAATTTGTGCATATGCAAAAAATATTGTTGTATTTCATTACTAATGTTTTAGCCAGTCGTGACTAGCGTGTAACAGACTTACTTTTGATTTACTTTTAACTACTATCAGAATAATAATACAATAGACATATCCAGGGGCGAAGTATGCATCATTCATAAGAGGCAAATCCAATTTTGTAATAGCGGCATTATATCGGTGTGGCGTATGAAAATGCCTCGCCTTTGATCATATTTCCCTTTCTCCGCCAACTGCGTTCGCGATTCGTGAGCGGCATCGTCGGCATGATCTGGGGCTTTTAACGCCATTGTTTGCCGAATTTGGCGGGGAAATAATTCTTTTTAAACATATTGCGATGCTGGCACAATATTTACACGATAAAGCCATTTAAAAAGAAATCGGCTTATCAACATTTTATGATACTTCTACCATAACTGGCAAATAAAAATATCTTCACGCCATTCTCAATAGTGGGGTGGACAGAGGTCTAAACGATTAAGTCCAGTTTTGAGTGAACTGCGGTATTAAGCTGCGGTACAATGATAAATAACTGTTATTTTTTTGTGTCATTTTTATGTTCATTTATAGGTATTGTCATTACTTTTGTTTCGTTTTTAAGTTATATTTTTATTTATATACTTTTTTATTATTGTTAATTTTCTCTTCAATTTACTATCTTCTTGGTGTATTATGTGCCATAAATGTTTCTTTCTTCTTTCTTTCTTTATTTCTTTACCCTCCTTCTACCGATTACATTTTTTTACAAAAACATGACAGGTGGCGAGCCTGTAGTTGTTCTGTAGTTGTCCTATTATCTATCTTTATTGAAATAATTCCCAGTACCTCGGTAGGTAGGTAGGTTACTACCTACCTACCTGGGCTGAATTTTGGTCTAGTATTGTTCGAGATGTGCCGCTAATTTTGCGCTACTCAATTCCATCAAAATAAAAAAAATAAATATAAATATAAATATCTTCACGCATTTCACAGACAATAAAGTCCCTTTGATCTACCTTCCACCGAAGATATTTTAGGGACATCGTGGCAGGTGGTGAGCCCGTCGCCGTCTTTATGTCCAAGCCAACGATATATTTCGTACATAAGTTTTTGAAAAACCCATTGGTACAAGCCTACCACCTGGGGATTGAACTCGGGTCTATCGACTCGAAATTCCGGCGAACTCGGGTCTCTCGACTCGAAATTCGAAATTTCGGTGGCAGGTGGGTCAAAGGGACTTCATTGTCTGGACTAGACCTCTGTCTACCCCTGTATTGGGAATTGCGAGAATATATTGATTTATTTTATAGAAAAGGGAGGCAAACGAGCAGTTGGCTCACGTGATGGTAAGTGATTACCGCCGCCCATGAACACCCGCAATACTAGAGGCATAGGCGTTGCCGGCCTAAGAGTGCCCCCAGAATTGAGGGAGGGTGTGTGTGTGGGCCTCCGGTTACCTGCACTCACCAAACGAAACGCAGAAGTTTGTTAGACTTCTACTTCACGTCGGTATTCTGTGAGGTCGTGGTAGGTCGTGGTGGGTTCCCCGGTCGAGCCGGCCCATTCATGCAACAACAAAAGCTGGCTCTACCACTGCTTGTCTGTGATAGGATCACATAACGACGGGCATAACGACTTCATTATTTTGCCAAATCAATTCGTGTTGTTACATATCTACGTTCGCGTGTCGGTGTTTCTTACAAAGAATACGACGCAATGTATGAGCGTGTATTGAATGAGTGTCGTCGTTGACGTCTCGATGGATTCTCTAGTGGGGTATAGAATTTAATTCCTATACAGCGGTCAGCACACTACAATGGTATTGTGTTGGTACGGACGCCGTAAGTGTGCTTCTGTTAACTATAATCCCAAAGCGGATCGTCTTATCTAAAGAAATATTTTTGTTATACTGTTAAGACCTTCCCACACGTGATGGCATTTTCGTCAGAAAAATATTTGTTTATTTACATTTTGTGAAGTGCGTTTATTGTAAAATATGCCTTAATAATTTGCGAATAATTGTAAAATAAAATAAATAAATATCTTCACGCAATTCCCAATACAAGGGTGAGCCCGTCGTCGTGTTTATGTCCAAGCCAATTCGTTATAACTCGTTCATAAGTTTTTGAAAAACCCATTGGTACAAGCCTGCCACCAAGGAATCGAACTCGGGTCTCTTGACCACCCAACCACACGGCTATCGTGACTTATTACGCGAATAATTGTGCATTGCGATAGCCGAGTTGTTGGGTGGTCGGAATTTCGAGTCGAGAGACCCGAGTTCGATCCCCAGGTGGCAGTACCAATGAGTTTTTCAAAAACTTATGTACGAATTTCATCGTTGGCTTGGACATAAAGGCGGCGACGGGCTCACCACCTGTCACGTTGTCCCGAAAATATCTTCGGTGGAAGGTGGGTCAAAGGGACTTAATTGTCTAGACTTGACCTCTGTCTACCCCTGTATTGGGAATTGCGTGAAGATATTTTATATATTTAATAATTGTGCTTGCCTGATGTGGCAATGGGCCGGCCATAGCGCGACGAAATGATAACCGTTGGGTTTTAAAAGGTTTACGAGAGGCAACCTCGTATAGGCATCGCAGTGTAGGACGACTACCGACGAGATGGAATGACGACTGACATAATGTTGCAGGAAGTCGATGGATGCAGGTGGCTGGGGACCGTTCGTTGTGAAAAGCTTTGGGGGAGGGCTGTGTTCAGCTGTGGACTCTTGATAGGCTGTAAAGAAGAAGAGGAAGGAAGATGTGTCTATTCAACACAAGCGACTCATTCGTTTGTAGTTTTGAATGTTATTTGTATTTTTTATTAGTTGTATCCTTATTTGTATTTGAAATTATGTGTATTAGGTAGGTACTTGTGCTGAATAAATGTTTTCATTCAATCATTCATAATGTATACCAATTTAACCACCAGCACAAATTGCTGTTAATAGACACAGGGGTTACTTAGCGGAAACTCATTATTATAAAGTTGTTATTAAACAAATACATTACACCATTCTGCATGACAACTTTATATAGCACATAATGTGTTTTGACGTCTCAAACAGAAGACTATCATCAGTTCACACCTCGCACCTTAGACGCTGCTACCAGAAACAGGTCTACTTTTTTTGGTCGGGTATTTTTTGAGATGGTTGTATCGCCAGCTGTCGGCAGCCATTGATATTGTCGCTTCTCTTTTTGCCTCGCCTATTGCGGCATCTACAATAAGAAAAAGAGTGGTATATCCAGCATGGTCAATGAAACATTTTAAAAAAGAAATTTAATATGTATTAATTATAGACATTTAAAATCGAAAATTGTCGAATGGCGAGCCGGAATTCACACCAAACCATTTCAGCGACACTATACAGAAAAATAACTATTTTTTTAATTTACAAGTTACATTTTTTCATTATTTTGGAAGTATGAAATAGTTTATTTCATTAAGTCAATTTATCAGAAAAGCGTCAGTTAATGTGAAACAGCCTTAAGAAAGCTAACTTAAATCACTAAAGCTAAAGTAGCCAGAATTACGCAATCTACTATTGTGTACCTTTCCTTTGTAGATCCTCGATGTGATTGTCCACTCAAGTGTGATTTTAATGCGATAAAGCTTTTCAAAATCTTTCTTGTCTCCACTTAAGACTTCTTCGATTCGACCCGCTCCAAATGAGTTTATAAATTCGGTCATCTTCATTTTTTTTTAATGTAAAATCTGACAAATTATTTAGGATCATCCATCCGTGACCAAAGTTTTGAAATTCTTACATGAGTTGGAATAGTTTTAGGATAGAAATAAAAATTGATAAGGGCGTGCTTCGACGGTATGGGCATGTTGAGCGAATGAGAGAAGAAAATATTTAGCATGAAAGTTAACATTAAAAGGTGAGATAAGCTGAGACGAACTTATGAAGATTGTGAGCAAATTAGCTCGACGAGAGGAGGGTAAAGAGTACTCGGATACCTAGACGTGGTGTGTATGAAGAAAAGAGTAGAGTAGAGTAGATGGTAGAGCCACACATCAGCTTTTGTTGTTGCATGAATGGGCCGGCTTGACCGGTACCATGACCTCGAGACCATACCGGCGTGAAGTAGAAGTCTAATAAACTTCTGCGTTTATTTTGCGTCTGGTGAGTGCAGGTAATCGGTGGCCCACACATCCCCCTCCCCCAATTTTGGGGGGTGGGTTACTCTAAGGCCGGCAACGCATCTGCTATGCCTCTGGTATTGCGGGTGTTAATGGGCGGCGGTAATCACTTACCATCACGAGAGCCACCTGCTCGTTTGTCTCCCGTTTCTATAAAAAAAATGATAAATTTAAGTGGTATGTAAGAATTATAACGCTCGGTGGCTATCCCATTATGGATTGTGCGTGAAAATAGTTTTAGAATTAGCGTAGAAACATAAATAGTGCAATTTAAATTATAATAAAGCATACGCAAAAGATAATTGTTAAGACTAAAATAATACTGGCCAACGCGCGACATTTGTGTAGTATATAGTCAAAATAAATCTAAGGCAAGGTCTACCGGGACCGGTAGCGAATTATAAATTTCAAAAAAAAAAAACAAAAAATATTATTTAAACACATTAAATGTCACGTACAATTGTTTAAAAATAAATTATTATTAAAATTCAATATTTATATTTTAAAATTCAATAGCTGTTATGTTATTAAATAGCTGTTATATTAAAATGAATTTAATAATTTGATAAATTTTATGACACTAAAGTTCACTGCTGAATATAGCCCCACGTAGGCCCAGCTATAGACCAAAGACTATAGACTCCGAAAGTTTCCATATTTTAGAGTTATTCTAAGAAATGAGGTACGAGGACAATTTCGAATGTTTTTTCTTTTTTTTAAATATCGCTAAATCTAAGTTTGGAAACATTGCACTCGCCCTAACGCACACGCACAAAGCTTGGCTTAATGTCGCAATTTCAATGACTAAATACTTTTTTTTAATGCTTCATAGTGATGTTCCGAGTTGTGCAAAGTTTGCCCATGTCTACAACTTTTTAAATTATTTCTTAATTTACTCATATTTTCTATTTGTGTCATTTGTAATCACTTTGTTGCGGAATTTAATATTTGAGTAATTACATCTATGTTAACAGAACTACTATAATAAATTAACAATAATTAAAATGGTCTTTATTTCCTTCTACTTACATAACACAAAGATGATGATCCAATCTCGAGATTTAAGTATTTCTTTTAATCTTACAACTTTTTTATTTGCAACGGTATAATCATTTCGATAAAACCGGACCAAAATTAAATAAGCCGGTGACGAAGTAGCTTTTAAGGAGTATGGTGTTTGCCATGGACTAGGCCACTAAGTAAGTATTTAAATATCCCCCCATCTTTCGGTCGCCATTACGATATTCAAAGCTTTTCCCTTAGTTGCCTTTTATGACACCCATCTTATGATACGACATACAACATAGGTATTTATTCGATAAATTTAGAAATTACCTATACAGAATAAAATAATAAATTAAAATTTCAATAAATAAAGTCATGAACAAAAAAATAGGCAAGAGGTTCGGTGATCGGAATTCGAGTCAAGAGACCCGAGTACGATCCTTTTGTCGCAGGCAAACAATGGTTTTTTTTCAAAAACTTATATACGATTTATATCGTTGGCTTGGACATAAAGACGGTGACAGGCTCAACACCTGTCACGTTGTTCCAAAAATGACTTTGGTGGATATGTATTTGGAATAGCGTGAAGATATTTTCTTCAATAAATATAGAAAAACCTTAATTCTTCTTAATTATTTTCGGTCCGTATTATAAAGGCGCATCACTTTTTCGGTAGCGCGAAAATAATTTACATTTAAAATGGCGGATTCGTTATCGGATTGCATCAGTGTTGCCAGAAACACTTTCGGAGCCATTATTTTGTAACATTATCCTCGTGTTTGTCCGGAGGCAGTTTTTGTTGGTATCAGAAGATCCCGCCGTATTGTGTGACAATCTTGAGAGACTCTGTACTGTTTTTTTTTCAGGATTAGCGCCTTTGTGTCGTTAAAAGTAGAGCATTATGGATTTAGTTCCAATGATAAGGTATTTATTCTGTATTTTACTTGTAACTTTATAAAAGGTAGTTGATTTGTTTATTAAATATTAATAGTTTTCAATCGTTCTGTTGAAATTATGATTATTGTTGATAATAATTAATAGCTTCACGCAATATAGGAGTAGACAGAGGCCTACACAATTAATTCCTTTCGACCCGCCTTCCACCTTTTTTGCGGCCAGCACTCTTATACGCTGCATATAATTTTACCATAGTTTTTAGAAAGCCTACTAAAAAAATCAAAGCGACAACATCCTAATGGTTTAGGTTACGTACTGGGAAACAACGTCGCAGGTTCGGGCCCGCCATTTGTCTAATGTTGTAAACCACTCCAGATACATGCATTGCAGCTCAGTTGGCGTGTTTAGCAGAAATACTAGTAATGTTATTTGGAATTCTTGCTTAATTTCTTCATTCAATTCTTTTTCATTCATTCATTCTTTACATAACAAAATTGCAGCACTGTGTACTTATCATCACCACGACAAAATTCCACTGAAGGACATAAGCCTCTCTAGTACGGAACGGGTTGCCTTAATTGCCACGCTTGCCAAGCGGTTTGGCGATCTCAGCACCAAACAACTTACACTGTTGACTTTGGAATTTTTTGAGATGATTATCCCGCCATCTTTTGGTAATAATGATTTCTTTTTCATCAAGTCATATTCAAGGAGGCATATTCTTACGCCTCAACCACTCGATTTTCGCTTTGAGACAACCACCGAGGCAGTACCGTAGCCACGCTGACTACCGGTGGAAACGAATCTTCTCCTTCTCATTTATTCCTTGAGTATTTCTACTCGTATTTGCTGATTAAGGTTACCAGAGGCCCACTTACTACCCTTTTCTTAAACGCCACCACAGTGGCACCAAAGCACAGTAACGATGAGTGGTTAGCACTCTTTTCTCATTCAGACTTTGTTACGAAACGGTGACATTTAAAAAAATATAGTTTCTTGTGTTGTCTAAAATGTGACTTTCTTAGATGAGAAATGTATGCCATCAACTAAAGTTCTATGAGCGATAAGGAGCTCAGATTGAAGCTCCAGAAAACAAGAGGCGATAAACATAATAAAAAAAATATCTTCACGCAATTCCCAATACAGGGGTAGAGAATAAATATAATGCTTCATAAAAAAGCAGTTCAGGATTATATTTCGAATTAGCTGTCTCCCGCGACATTGCCCGCGGTTTAACACTTTACGGGGACCCTTAATTATTTTTCTAAATTAAAAAAAAAGTCCTAAGTTACTCCTTATAACATCAGCTATCTGCCAGTGAAGGTCCCGTCAAAATCGGTTCATCCATTTCAGAGATTAGCCAGAACAAATAGACAGGCAGACAGACAGACAGACAAAAATTATAAAAAAATGTTATTTTGGCTTATTAACTTACCTTATGTGAATATCTTCGGTGGAAGGTGGGTCAAAGGGACTTAATTATCTAGACTAGACCTCTGTCTACCGCTGTATTGGGAATTGCGTGAAGATCATCCAAACCAAAAGATATCAACCAAAGTATATCAACCAAAAACGAACGTAAATAGTTTACCTTTTATATTTAATTGAAACTGGGTAGACAAGGGTTACAAGAGACCTGGGGATTTGTAGCTGCTATTCTTCTTGCTAACTATTAGTTAGTTGCTAGTTTTAACAAATTAAAGAATGGAATATTCAACATAAGTACAAAAGTATAATAAGGTTGAGAGACCCGAGTTCGATACCCAGGTGGCAGACAGGCAGGCAGACCTTTGTACGATTCATATCGTTGACTTGGACATAAAGACAGCGACGGACTCATCACCTGTCACCTTGCCCCAAAACATCTTCGCAGGAAGTTGAGACGAAGGCACTTAATTGTCTAGACAAAGACCTCTGTCTACCCCTGTATTGGGAATTGCGTGCCAATACACAATATACAATTTCATGCCGCAGTTTTATCGGTATCGATATTGTCTAGCCCAGTGTGTGGATCACTGTCTTGTAACTTGCAGAGAGAAGTAGATTAGAAAAAAAAATATAAAATAAAAAAATAAATAAATATTTGATAATATGGTTCACTATAGGCTAGTGAATCAAGAATTTGGTTTCTTTGCAAAAAATGGTTATTTCAGTATTAACCACAGTCACTCCAATTTTATTTATATGTATAGAGAAATAGAGACAAACAAAGATACAAAATTTTTTGCATTGCTCTGATGCCAAAGTAAGCAGTTTCAGCATTTGTATTATGGTATCAGAAATAACGAAAGTAGCACAAACAACCATCTCTCGACTCGAGAAAATGTAGAAAAATTATTTTTTTCCATTAACCAGACCAGGATTCGAACCTGGGACCTGAGAGCGACACTATGAAAACCGGCTGGTACGCCACTCGCCTACCAAAGTCTGTGATACCATATTAATACCAAATTGCTTATAACAATAACACACTCACGTGGGGAAAATTTCCCCATTTATCGGGTAATTCCATTGTTAACTTTATATGTTCCACTATAATGATTAAGTACTGGGAGTTCAGTTTTCAAGAGGAGCGGTGAAAAGTGAACGGCACGATACAATACGAGTACACCCAAGTGGAGTATCGTTGCACGCGACCCTTGTTTGTTTCTTTCGAGTGTTTGAAGAGTTACAAATCACTTAGATATGTGTAATCAATTGATTTATTACGAGAGTTGAAATGTGAAATTTTTTTGTAACTGTTTTTTGTTATTTTACGTAATTATTATGTATGTATATAAATATAAATATCTTCACGCAATTCCCAATACAGGGGTAGACAGAGGTCAAGTCTAGACAATTAAGTATAACGTTAAAATAAAGTTAACCTTCCACCGAAGATATTTTCGGGACAACGTGACAGGTGGTGAGCCCGTCGCCGCCTTTATGTCCAAGCCAACGATAAAATTCGTACATAAGTTTTTGAAAAACTCATTGGTACTGCCACCTGGGGATCGAACTCGGGTCTCTGGACTCGAAATTCCGACCACCCAACAACTCGGCGATCGTGACTTTTTTTTTGTCTATATGTATGTATATGATATATAAATTATGGTTATAGAAAATAAAAAAGGATTAGAAAACAAAGCTATTTTTTGAAATCACATTGAATTAAAAAATCGTACATCATAGAACCACATTGTCGATGCATGCAAAATTCGACTAAAATCTTAAATCTATTATGGCTTAAGCAATGTTAAAACACCAGAATAATTGAAATGTTAAAGATGATTTTGAAGACGATGCCATATTTTTCGCCACTTTGTATTATCAATAATCCCTCTTTTAACCTTTTGACCTTAATACTGCCCTAAGAGTGAAACCGGTCAGGTATTTGATGGCAAATAAATAAATAGTGGAATAAGTAAAATTAATTTGAATTCATTTCGCATTAAATTTCGCTGTAAAGTGGACGAGAGGTGTACACACTGGTTTTCGTTGTGTCGCCAGCTGATGGTCCCGGGTTCGTTTCTCGGTCGGGTCTATGTAGAACAATCTTTTTCTATATTTTCTCGGGTTAGGGTGTTTGTAGTATCTTTGTTGTTTACGATTCTATAACAGAAGTGCTTAAGAGACTTACTTTCGGATCAGAGCAATGTATGTAATATTATCCCTATCTATGTATATTTTTGGAAGGTGTGTCGAAAACTTGTCACCTCTAAAGCGACGTAACTCTTCAACGTTAAATCACATTCACACGGACGCATATTCGTCCGTTTTATTTAATTAGAATGGTAATGGGCGGCGCGTGTCCCCCGCCCG
Organism: Sericinus montela; assembly: GCA_029286605.1. Lineage (NCBI taxonomy): Eukaryota > Metazoa > Arthropoda > Insecta > Lepidoptera > Papilionidae > Sericinus > Sericinus montela. Next base: position 3,176,765 of record JAGSMR010000030.1, on the reverse strand, counting down.
CCCGGACCCCGCGTAAGTGCTTCCGAGTGGTTCTGACGAGAGTTTTTGTAACAGTATTGTTCCTTTTTTGAATATCGCTTTGTTTTTTTTTCTTAAATAAATTTTAACATGCCATGTAAATGGAATTATGTTTTTTAATTGCATTTCTTTGCGTGACTGCTACTAAATACTCGCTTGTGACCGCTGTTTTATATTGTTTTTTTTTTTGGAACGGTTTCAAAATGGTATCATCATTTAGAAACCATGTCGAGCCGCTGAGTCTATGGTGTAATGTCTATGAACAGATACTGCGATCGCCAATCCGCTTGCTTTATGTGGCGGCTAGTCAAATAGTCACGACGGCCGAGTGTTTGGATGATCCGAATTAAAAATAAAATAAAAGAAAAATAAAAATATCTTCACGCACTTCCCAATACAGGGGTAGACAGAGGTCGAGTCTAGACAATTAAGTCCCTTCGACCCACCTTCCACCGAAGATATTTTTGGGACAACGTGACAGGTGGTGAGCCCGTCGCCGTATACGGCATGGATAAAGTCGCGGAATTAAACTAGTCATGCTATAAATTAAAACAGAAACATTTTATTACACTAAAATCATATCTCGCTACAATATTTTTATCACGGTATATGAAAAAGAAGGAAAATTTTCTGAACCTCTGTTGCCAGTTCGTCCACAAATTACCTCCAGCGGCGCAATTTCACCCTTAAACCCTTATAGGGGGGGTGGAATTACATCGGGGCCGCTTCCAATTTAGTCGGTAATGTAAAAGGCTTTAGGTAAATCAGAGGTGTTACTTTATGGGGCGGTGAATGTACAGAATACGTATTTTTTATTTTAATCTGCGGCGTTTTCTTTTTAATATCGGCAGCCATTGTTTCAATGTCAATTAATGAAAACTTTTTGATTGAAAATTTACAAAAGACTATATCATGTTTCTAATTTTAATGGACACATATATTATCTTCTATAGTGTATGATATATAATTAATATATAATATATCCAACATCATCTACATTAATGAAAAGTAAATGGTTAAAGCTCTTGTGTTATTAAATCAGAAACAAACCTTAGTTAGTAGTACCTTAGGTATTAAGATACCACAAACTGGTTCTCCACATTGATCCATCCGGGAATAGAACACAGGACAGGTGACACCTTGTAAACCGCCCCTTGACTCCTTATTGATTTTTATTTCTTATTTATGAATTGCTTGTACTATTTGCATCAGACATGATTCGACTAGTCATTTTTGCTAATAAATAAATTCAAAAGTTTAAATTAAAATTATCTATTGTTATATATAGTCTATTTTTATATATTTATCCATTTTATGACAAAATTAAATTATTTCACAACGTTAGTCATTCTATTACAAGAGACACTGGAAAAAACTTCACGTATTGTGATCATCGAACTGACTATTGCAATAATGGTCGTAAAACAATAACAACACATATCATAGACTAACCATAGACAATGTACTCATAGTTTTCCCGCCAGTTTTTACTTCTTATGTGAACGTGCAGGAGTTAAGCACGGGATTCAAGCGTTGGTCGTAAACTAGTTTTATTATAACGATATATTTGGCGCGCCATTCGCTCGGATAACCCTGGCGTTGATATTATTGCCTTAGATTCACATTTGTATACACAATAAAAAAAAGTTGGACGAATTTTGTAAATGGAAACCATGATACATGAATGCATATATGCGCTTTTCTATATTACTAAAATCAACGAAATATTTGTTTAATTACTTCAATTATTAAATATAAAGGTATGAATGAACATCCTCTTATTTAGGGCTCTATTAATAACTAGCGCATTATCTACCAGAATCAAAAACCCTACTCTTTCAATTAAGTTTCTTACCAAATTGGTAGTTTTTACTGCTACTACTACTGTTTGTAATGGTATAATAATAAAATAACAAATAAATAAATATCTTCACGCAATTCCGAATACAGGGGTAGTAAAAGGTCGAGTCTAGGCAATTAAGTCCCTTTGATCCACCTTCCACCGAAGATATTTTCGGGACAACGTGACAGCTGGTGAGCCCGTCGCCGTCTTTATATCCAAGCCAACGACATAATTCGTACATAAGTTTTTGAAAAACCCATTGGTACGAGCCTGCCATCAGGGGATCGAACTCGGGTCTCTTGACTCGAAATTCCGATCACCCAAATATTCGGCTATCGAGACTTTTTTGAAATAATAGTAAAACATTTTTCATATAGTGTGTCTGATGGCTATATTATCAATCATATGTATTTGTACTTAAGTTTATTGTTTTAAACTTTACATCTAACTCATTTTATGCTAACTGTAAATAACAGCATTTCATTTGAATCAACATCCGATTACAGTATAATATAGGTACATGTATTTATTTTTCATGAAAAAGCTCTTATATCATAACGGCTTAGAAACACTTTTATAAAAAAAAATTGTGTTCTTTTTTCAAATTATACAAGTATCATTCCTACTCTTAACCATTGCCTAATAAAAAGCGAATGAAATAAATAAATTCTCACCTAAATAGCAAGCGTGGAGACAGTGAAAGTTAATTTGAAAATGGGATAAACTGGCAGCCAATGGGATGAGGGCCCGGGGGACAGCCGGCCAATGACGGTGCGGGGATTTTCGCGCGCTGAATTTTTATTAGCCGAGATAATAATGCGCCATTTTGTGACAGCTTCTCTTTTTCGTTTTGACTAGGTGTTCCATAAATTTCTGTGCTGGATTGTTTGATTTATAACAATTTGTTTCAACTATGCGTTATTGTTATGTCTATTATTATGCCTTTACAAGAATCATAGCTTCATATATTCTTGTAGGAAAAATAGGTTTCTTTTTTGGAAGAGAAGCGGTGCCAACTGATATTTCGGTTAATCTCAGAGAAAGTGGCATCACACGCCCAGGAAATGTCATGTATTTGTATTAAAACCAAGCTAATTATTGCGGATTTTAGTTCCAGTCCTACTAGCGGTAAATTAATGTTTGTAGTTCGTATTGTGTTATAGTTTGTAATCGAGTTATAAAGATTTATATGTATGTTTGAATATTTATGCACATAAATATGTATATATTGTAACAGAGAATGCCATCAGGCATTAAGTCCGCCCATTGTAGCCCTTACTTTAAGATGTTTCAATAAAGGATAAATAAATAAATAAATAAATAACATTCAGATGGTCCTAAATAGCGTTGGAAAAGGTGGGTCGACAACGTTATAATCGTTCTATCAATTTATTGCTCAACTAGTAGCGCACTTAAATTATATAAAGTCTAAATTAATAATATACATACATGTAGAGAAAACATCACAAATATTGCTTTGATCTCAAAATATGCAGCTAAAGCACTTGGGTTATGGGTTTAGAAACAACGAAAACACCACAAACCTTCAGACCCAAGAAAATGCAGAAAAGGTGTTTTTCACATGACCCAACTGGTCGAACCCGGGACCTGTTGATACCATTAAAACCGGTGTGTACACCACTAGTATTATTTATTTAATAAAACAATAGACGATTATAATTATATATGATAAGAAAATTGTCCTGTCTATGCTTTTCATAAAGAAGGTGCACCTAGTCTCTATGCCCAATGTTCCTATACCCGAAATAGAAACCGTAAATGGCATACGTGACCGAAAATACGTAATAGTTTGTATCTTTCCGGTATCGACTGATGTGAGGAGGCTGTATAGGTAATTTTTGATGGTTCATATTCTTTATAAAATAAAAAAAAATATATTCACGTAATACCCAACACGGGGGTAGACAGTGGTCTAGTCTAACAAATAAGTCCCTTCGACCCACCTTCCACCGAAGATATTTCGGGACAAAGTGACTGGTGGTGAAACCGTCGCTGTTTTTATGTCCAAGCCCACAAAGCAAACAAATATAATAATAATAATAACAATCGTCTGCGCTACAGACAGTAATTTATAGACATCTTTGTAATTTAATTTTAATTAATTATTTATAATTATGTATAAAATTAATTAAATAATAGTATTTCATTGAGGTAGTAATTTCATTGCAACCCTAGTATTTATTGTTAACGGATATAATTCATATTCGCCTCTGAATGGTCCAACTATTAACATTCAAAATACACGATTTAACTTCCGATTAAACTGCGATGAAATGACGATAGGACTAAATTTTCTAGATCTCTGGCTATCCCACGTATTGAGAAATGCGTATGGATAAAAAAACAAATTCCTCTTTGCTATGTGGTTACGGCATGTACCAAATTAATTACGTATAAAATGTATGTATAAAATTAGGGCTGAAAAAACTAAATTGGTGACTATCCATGAATCGAGAAAATGAAATAAAAATGAATACCTTTTAGCTGTGTGGTTACGGCATAAGAATATACCTCCTCCATTCTTCTCATGGGTGTCGTAACAGGTGACTAAGGGAAAGGTCTTGAGAATTCTATTGGCAGTCAAGTAAGGCAAAAGATAATCATCTCAAAAAATACTCGACCAAAATACAGCAGACCATTGACCATTGACGGGTAGCAGCGTCTAAGGAGGAATCTTTCGAGACATACCTATACATAAAACATTTTAGGTCTAAAAATTATTCAGGTCTGTATTGTTGAAAAAAATAAATCACAGCTACAATTATTCTATAAAAGTATCAATTTAAATAAAGCGTAACTAAAAGAAAATTTCACCACAGTTAAATCGAAATTATGAATGCATTCAGAAATAAAGTCGGCGTAGTCGAGATTGGCTGTATGGAGAGTTTCCTTCGCCCGCGGGCACGGGCATAGAGCGAGGCGGGACGCGGCTAATTATTTCCCGCCCTTTCCGTTTCCGAGTCGGAGCTCGATCGCCGGTTTTCGAACGAGTTACCTCCTTATTTGATAAAATGAAAATGTGAAATGCTTTTTATTTGTGGCGTGCCTAAATTAAAAATATGTTAAATATATATATTTGTTTTTGTACCTTTATATGAGCTTTGTTGTTTTGTGAGTGTTATTTGAAATATTGAGGGGCTTTTGTTTGGGGCTTTTGTATAATATTTTGTAATGCTGACCTAAAGTCGAGCGTAGAGTTAAAGCATTCGATTAAAGCCCGACTGCATTGTTTATGCGGCTGAGACAAGATCTTGCGAGCATAGACGAAGTTTAGAAAGAAGAGGAGAGAGGTGGTATGATAAGTCGCTCTCTTTTCCTCTGAGCTTTGCAAGTTTCAGGCGGTGGAGCAATAGATGAGTTTTATCGAGTAAGTTACCGTATGACGTGATTAACTAAGCACCGACCACGTAGATCGTAGCATTACTCTAGGCGTAGCACATATTACAGAAAAATAACTTTTGGTAAAATAATTTTGGCAACCGATAGATGGCGGGATAACCATCTGTAAAAATATCAGGCGAAAATAACATTCAAACAATACAAAACATTCATACAATAATTGCTTCAGTTATTGCTAAGTTGAGTGCCCTAAATCGCTTTACCATTTGCCAACGAAGGCAAGTCAGGACACTTCTCACACTTTTTTCTATTTTATTCGACAATCGTTGTCCAGACTATTTGAAAAGCAAGTTTCAATTTCTATCTGATACGCATAAAAGACCTCTACGTTCTTCGGAGACTCTTACGCTCTCCATTCCACTTCACCGCTCCGGTTTCACTTCATCCTCGTTTGCTGTACGAGCTGCGCGACTTTGGAATGCACTACCTGAAACTTTGAGACAACGCTCCAACAAAGTTACATTTAAAAGTAAGTTAAAGAACATTTTTTGAAGTCGTAAAGAATTCCTATTCATCATCGTCATCATCTTAGTTAATCTGTTCTAGTAGGTAATTTCATCATCATATGTTTTTTACGCATATATGTATATTTGTGTGTATATATGTATTTATATGTGTATGTGTATGTATATATATATATATATATATATATACATATATATATATATATATATATATATATATATATATATATATAGATATATATATATATATATATATATATATATATATATATATATATATATATATATATATATATATATATATATATATATATATATATATGTATATATATATATATACATATATATATATATACATACACACATAAATACATATATACACACAAATGTACATATATGCGTAAAAAACATATGATGATGAAATTACCTACTAGAACAGATTAACTAGGATGATGACGATGATGAATAGGAATTCTTTACGACTTCAAAAAATGTTCTTTAATTTATATATGTGTGTGTGTGTTTGTGGTATGTATACATATATATATGCTTAGTAAGTAAAATTAAGTAGTAAAGGCATATATTTTAATAGCACGATAGCCCAGTGGTTGGGTGATCGGAGTTCGAGTCAAGGGACCCGAGATCGATTACCAGGTGGAATGTTCGTATCAAAGGGTTTTTTCAAAAAACTTATGATTATGTATTGTTGACTTGGACAAAAAGCACCCACTAGCTCACCACCTGTCACGTTGTCCAAAAAAACGTCTTCGGTGGAAGGTTGGTCGAAAGGACTTAATTGTCTACCTTTGTCTATTAAATATAACGTACGTGTACTTAATTATTATTACATGTATTAAAAATGGCGTTTGCTGTCTGATTAACAGTCACTTCATATTGCTACTGATTATCTATACATATATTTCAAAACACTTCGACGGAGTTAGTAAAATCCCTCCGACCGGAGAATAAACATTTCCCATTTAAGATGTCTTCGAATGAGTTCCGCGAAAGATTTTAATCACACGTCCTGCAGTTATGGCGGTTCATCTTTGTTCACAACTCGCGATTGCTATATTGCGAGTGCATTTCAAATGCAACACAAACCAATCAGAGCGAAATGGGTCGCGCATCTGTAAGTTTCACCTCGCCTGTGCCTGTCTTTATTTTAAAAAGTTAAGCATGCTCTATGCTTCCAAGTGCTTTTGAATTTGGATTTTTTTTTATTGTGGGAGTGGAATTTTGCACTTACCTTCTTATCGTATTAGTCACAATAGCCGTGAGGTTGGGTGATCGGAATTCGAGTCACGAGACCCGATTTCGATCCCCAAAGCTCGCACCAATATATTTTTTCAAAACTTTTACAAATACAATATTACAATTACTAGTTGTTGCACCCGGATCTGCCCTAATCTAACTAGTAACCCGAGTAGATCGTCGAGATTAAGACTAAGCTATCTTTCAAGGTATATTTATATCTTCTTCTCTTCTTCTTTGCAGACTATCACGAGTCCACCACCTTCCCAGGCCTCCCCAAGACTTTCCACAGCGAAAGGTCCGCAGCCAGCAGCATCCATTGTCTTTCCGCAACATTTTGCAAGTAATCACTCCATCTCTGTACATATGTGTAAAATTTTATAAAAATTGGTTTTTGACGTTTGACGTTTTGACGTTTTGAAGATTATTTGACGACCTCCGCGTACGAGAGGCGTACACAGCAGTTTTCATGTTGTCGTCAGTTCTGAGGTACCAGGTTTAATTCCCAAGGTAAAACAGTAAGGAATAAGAAATATAATCGATCTCGGGTCCCTTGACTCGAACTCCGATCACCCAACCACTGGGCTATAGTGCTATTAAAATATATGCCTTTACTACTTAATTTTACTTACTTACCGGCCTGTAAAAGTTCAAAGCGAAGAACTCAGGCCGGTTAGTAAGTAAATACATATCGAATTATATTAACATGTAAAAGACATAATGTTAACTACGTTAATTAAAAGATAGTTAACAAATTGAAGGAACTTTTCCCTCAACTTAATGAAGGCGCATGAGAGACTTCCCCAGTCGGCTCTCCACATTTACGAGCCGTACAAACAAACAGACGTCATATAAGTTCTGTATAGGTAATTAGCGAGTCTCTCTTAAGGCAAGTTTATTTATTTCGGCGACTCGACTTCATTTAAAAGGAGTTACATGAACTGCGACCAGTAAGTCTTAATACATTTATGTTTTTATTTTTATGAGTCGCGTCGTTTTTACGAGTTTATATTTGTTTAATGAGCCACGATTTCGAGTCAAAAGACCCGAGTTCGATCCCCAAGTGACAAGCTCGTGCCTATCGGTTTTTCAAAAACTTATGTACTGATTACATCGTTAGCTTGGACATAAAGACGGCGACGGGTTCACCTGTCACGTTGTCGCGAAAATATCTTCGTTGGAAGCTGGGTCAAAGGGACTTAATTGTCTACACTTGACCTCTGTCTTCCCCTGTATTGGGAATTGCGTGAAGATATTCATATTTTATTTATATTTTTATTGTATAGTATACTCTCAGTAAAGAGATTTAGAGTCTAGAAGTAAAATACCACCTTGCAAGTTACCATCACACGTATTGTAATATGTGCTGGTGAATGTCGAAGGTCCTCGACGTATTTAATAATTTTTGAGAAAAAAACAATGCGAATCAATCACAAATTTTGCATCTACAAAATTCAAAAATTTAAAAGTACTACTAGTACATTATATTGTGGATGTTTAAATGTATAAATGTATATAAGTTTATATAAATATATATTTACTTAAGTTTATTGTACCGTTAGCTTGAAAGCTAAGACGGCAATCGGCTACCCACCTGTCACGTTTTCCATTTGTCCCTTTTCAATATGACTACTGTTAAGATCCTTATTAAAAAAGATGGAGCGCCAATGAAATTAAAGTCTATGAGATATTTCATTTAAGTCCTCTTAGGTAACGAATATCTGAAACCTTCTTCCTTTAAAGATTTTCGCAGGTGTCAATCTTCAGTCCAAGGTGGTGGTCCAAAGTATTTAATTGTCTAATACCTCTGTCTATACCTGTATTGGGAATGGCGCGAAAATATTTATATGTACCAAAAATCATTCACGCAACAATTGGCCTGTTAGTAATTTTGAGAAAAAAACAATGCGAATCAATCACAAATTTTGCATCTACAAAATTCAAAAATTTAAAAGTACTACTAGTACATTATATTGTGGATGTTTAAATGTATAAATGTATATAAGTTTATATAAATATATATTTACTTAAGTTTATTGTACCGTTAGCTTGAAAGCTAAGACGGCAATCGGCTACCCACCTGTCACGTTGTCGCGAAAATATCTTCGTTGGAAGCTGGGTCAAAGGGACTTAATTGTCTACACTTGACCTCTGTCTTCCCTGTATTGGGAATTGCGTGAAGATATTTATTTATTTACTTACCGGCCTGTAAAAGTTCAAAGCGAAGAACTCAGGCCGGTTAGTAAGTAAATACATATCGAATTATATTAACATGTAAAGACATAATGTTAACTACGTTAATTAAAAGATAGTTAACAAATTGAAGGAACTTTTCCCTCAACTTAATGAAGGCGCATGAGAGACTTCCCCAGTCGGCTCTCCACATTTACGAGCCGTACAAACAAACAGACGTCATATAAGTTCTGTATAGGTAATTAGCGAGTCTCTCTTAAGGCAAGTTTATTTATTTCGGCGACTCGACTTCATTTAAAAGGAGTTACATGAACTGCGACCAGTAAGTCTTAATACATTTATGTTTTTATTTTTATGAGTCGCGTCGTTTTTACGAGTTTATATTTGTTTAATGAGCCACGATTTCGAGTCAAAAGACCCGAGTTCGATCCCCAAGTGACAAGCTCGTGCCTATCGGTTTTTCAAAAACTTATGTACTGATTACATCGTTAGCTTGGACATAAAGACGGCGACGGGTTCACCTGTCACGTTGTCGCGAAAATATCTTCGTTGGAAGCTGGGTCAAAGGGACTTAATTGTCTACACTTGACCTCTGTCTTCCCCTGTATTGGGAATTGCGTGAAGATATTCATATTTTATTTATATTTTTATTGTATAGTATACTCTCAGTAAAGAGATTTAGAGTCTAGAAGTAAAATACCACCTTGCAAGTTACCATCACACGTATTGTAATATGTGCTGGTGAATGTCGAAGGTCCTCGACGTATTTAATAATTTTTGAGAAAAAAACAATGCGAATCAATCACAAATTTTGCATCTACAAAATTCAAAAATTTAAAAGTACTACTAGTACATTATATTGTGGATGTTTAAATGTATAAATGTATATAAGTTTATATAAATATATATTTACTTAAGTTTATTGTACCGTTAGCTTGAAAGCTAAGACGGCAATCGGCTACCCACCTGTCACGTTTTCCATTTGTCCCTTTTCAATATGACTACTGTTAAGATCCTTATTAAAAAAGATGGAGCGCCAATGAAATTAAAGTCTATGAGATATTTCATTTAAGTCCTTATAGGTAACGAATATCTGAAACCTTCTTCCTTTAAAGATTTTCGCAGGTGTCAATCTTCAGTCCAAGGTGGTGGTCCAAAGTATTTAATTGTCTAATACCTCTGTCTATACCTGTATTGGGAATGGCGCGAAAATATTTATATGTACCAAAAATCATTCACGCAACAATTGGCCTGTTAGGTAATTTTGAACCATCAAAAAAAATTAATTTTGGATATGTATGGAGCATGCACGAAGGCCTTCACAAATAAAATATGCACGAATCCCAAGTTACGATGATAATGGTGTAAGAATATAACCACTCCCTTTCTTCCCGTCGATGTCGTAAGAGGCGACTAAGGGACACAGCCTTGAATATCGTTATGGCAACCGATTGACAGCGGGATAACCATCTCTAAAAATATCAGACCAATATAATCAGACCGAACATTGGCAGCAACGTCTGAGGTGCGAGTGGTATGGTACTGTGATCGCCAATCCGCCTGCCAAGCGTGGCGATTATGGCAAATCCTCCCTATGGGAGAGGCCTATGTCCTGCAGTGGACTTTAATAGACCGTTATGTATGTATGTATTTAAATCCCAAATACATTTGAAATAAAAAATAATTATTAATAAATCCTTAACGTTTTTACGTTTTAGTCACGATAGCCGAGTGGTTGGGTGGTCGGAATTTCGAGGCGAAAGACCCGAGTTCGATCCCCAGGTGGCAGGCTCGTACCAATGGGTTTTTCAAAAAAAACCTACGTACGAATTCTATCGTTGGCTTGGACATAAAGATGGCGACAGCCTCACCACCTGTCACGTTGTCCCGAAAATATCTTCGGTGGAAGGTGGGTTGAAGGGACTTAATTGTCTAGACTCGACCTCTGTCTACCCCTGTATTGGGAATTGCGTGAAGATATTTATTTATTTACTTAACGTTTTTATTTTAAAATATCAAGAACACTAAGTCGGAATGTAAGAGTTTATTCATGCTCTTTAGAAGAATATCTCAAAGGTGTAGGAAAGTTACAATATGCGGTACAGTTTCGCACGAAACTCGGTATTAAATATATTTTGATATTTTATCACGATATTATATTAGATATGATTTTAGTGCCGATAGCCGAGTGGTTGGGTGGTCGGAATTTCGAGTCACGAGACCCGAGTTCGATCCCCAGGTGGCAGGCTCGTACGAATGGGTTATTTCAAAAAACTTATGTACAAATTAAAATTTGTAATTTGCCCGTCGCCGTCCTTATGTCCCAGACAACGATATATCGTTAAGGACGGCGACGGGCTCACCACCTGTCACGTTGTCACGAAAATATAATTTACAAATAATTATAATAAAAAAAATATCTTCACGCACTTCCCAATACAGGGGTTCCCAAGACAGAGGTCGAGTCTAGACAATTAAGTCCCTTTCGACCCACCTTCCACCGAAGATATTTTCGGGACAATTTTTTATAATAAAATAAACATAATTCACAAAATTTATTTATTAATTTAACATTGCACATATTCTTTACAGTTAAAAAACTATTTCTGATAATCATTAACATAACAATCACATTTCTGTTGTTTTTGTTTCCTTCTTTTGTATTCGAAATGTGCTTGTATAGCGTAAGAGTAGTAGATTTTCTTCTGGTCAGAGAACCCACCTTAATGCCCCAGACCATGTTATCAAAGTGCTCCAAGTGGGCAGGGTCAAGAGTACTCTGATATCTAGATGTCCGAGACATAATCTGAAATAGACATATTTAGCAACTCTTTAACCAATTTTAGGCGCCTCACATACAGTAAGATTAATGAGGTACAGTAAGGTAAATGATTTAAAAACAAACATTACTATGTCATAATACCCCTAATCTATTTTTTCTTTGATTAAAGGTATGAATTTTAATTATAAGTTTAACATGAGAACATAATTTTTCACATAAGTTCATTAGAAAAACATTTATTGATTTGTTTCGGCACTACAGGTCTATAAACATGTATTTACTTTCCTTGTCATTTACTATAAGTATGACTGTTTGTTGCAAAAATAAAGTAAAAAAAAATATTAATCAAATAGTTTAAAAATCGCGTCCCGCCTCGCACTAATGCCGCGCGAACTCATTCCACTCACCATGATGAAGGACCTCCGATAGGTCCGAAACTAGGCGGTACCCACACCGATTACTATAACGTGAGTTTAGCCGTTTTTAACTTTTTCATTTAGACGTCCATTTTGTGATGAAGATAATGAATTAGAAAGAAGCGACAGAGGTATCTAAGGATCGTGACACTTGGCGATCTGTTCTTTCTGGTTACCCCGCCAAGGACTATGTGTAGTGTATTTGTAGTGTGTGTAAGATGTTAAAAGTCTTGTCTATGTCTATAAGATAAGTAAGTTAAGATAACTTAGCTCGGCGGTGATGGAAACATCGCAAGAAAAGGGGAAAAGGGACGTCTGATGAATAATAAAATAAAGTGGTAAGAAGTAAAGAAGAATCTAACTTCTCAGACACTGCAGCACTTTCCGGACGTTCTTTGCTCTCTATCTCTCAAATTTTAATTAATTATCCTGTTTTATTTTTAAGTAATATTTCTTTTTTTACGTAGAGTCACGAGAGCTGAGTGGTTTGGGAGGTTGGAATTCGATCGCTAAGGCTCGTACCAAAGGGGTTTTTCAAAAATCTTATGTACGAAATATATCCGCCTTGAACATAAATACGGCGACGGACTCTCCATCTGTCCAAAAATATCTTCGGTGGAAGGTGGGTCGAAACGACTTAATTGTCTAGACCTCTGTCTACCCATATACCCGGTAGACAGAGACTAAAAATATCTTCACTCCGTTGAAGATATTTTTTTTAATATTTCTTTAAAACTTTATTACGCGATCGTACCTCTGTATATTTGCCGAGATGCTTGTCTCCCGCAAATTTGGCCGGGCGTTGCTTAACATTTAAATGCTGAATCATACTCAGTTTCTCTCCCCCAACACCCCCAAAGCGGGGTAGGTTAATGAGGATAATACTTAGAAGTAATTTTATTTTTGTCTTCCATTTTAAATATCATTTCGGGACTAATGAAACTTAATTATTCCGCTCAGTAATTTGACGAAATGGTCTGGCCGTATTCAATACCATTATAAAATTAACGCATATGAAAAGAAGCTATTATTGATGTGATAACTTACTCCAAGCTAATTTAGACGAAAGCGACCAAAGCCTGAATTCTATTACACATGTCAATTAGAAGACTAGAATTTCTGTAACGAAAGCACAATAACAATAGTTAAAAATCAAAACTAAATATCTTGGTAGTAATGTCGTAAAGCATCGCGGAAACGTACTCGGACATAAAGACGGTGACGGGCTCACCACTTGTCACGTTGTCCCGAAAAATATCTTCGGTGGAAGGAGGGTCACAGGGTCTAGACTAGACCTATGTGTACCAATGTTTGCGTGAAGATATTTATTTATTATTACAAACGAACTCGAATTAACCTCATTTTTTAAGATGTAGTGTTTACGCAGAGCGCGTGTGGTGACGTAATATGTGACACTATAAAAATCATAAATGGGGGTGGTAAAAGGCAACTAAGGCCGTAGGTTACGATGTACTAATCCTGCAAAGCGAACCGTACCACATCTGCTACGCCATCTGTATACGTCTAACGATTCTGCTTCGCGTAGCCAGTGCTACGTTTTAAGTAGCGTGATGGCTGAAAACGTCTACAGACGTTGCTGCGTGTAGCCATGCTACATTGACAGACAACCTGATTGATAGTGAGCCTTTCGCCGTCTTGATGTTCTAGCCAACGATGTAATTCGTACGTAAGTTTTTGAAAAATCCATTGTTATGAGCGGTCATCTGGGGATCGAACACGGGTCTCTTGACTCGAATTCCGATCATCCTAGTGTTTAAAGGTAAAAATACGTCCATCTACTCATCCTCACGGTTTTGTGCTACGTCTTACTAGGAGTAAATGTTAAATAAGTTTGCGGGCGCTGCGATTCGTAGCCATGCTACGCTCCATTTGCTACCGCAGAAAAAAAGGCCCGCCTACGCAATCCTGCCGTGTCTAAAGTATTATAAATACAAAAGTATTATTTTTTGTAAATAAAGAATTATGTTTTTAAGTAAAACGATTTTCGGATGCTATAAAGTTATTCTATTTAATGTTATCCTTTATTTACAAAAAACAAAATGTTTGTATTTATAATACTTTTGACCTAAAAACTACAATAATCGTACAGCCCTACTCCTAGTGGTATGGCACCAAGAGCGTTGGCTGCATTTCCATGGTCTACTTTCTAGGTCAAAATGGGAAAATTGATGCTTGAAGACATTTTTGATGGGACAGAATTACACTGACAATAAGACAACGATATCCCCTGATATCTTTTGTTTTGTGTCTTGTTCAAATGTTGGGGAACCTCAATCAATCGAGCATTATGATGTTGAGAAGACTTATTTTAATGAATACAATACAATGCCAAATAACATTACTAGTATTCCTAACTAAGCTACAATGCTTGTGTCTGTAGTGGTTTACAACAGTAGTCAAATGGCGGCTTCTAACCTGCGACCTGATGTCTCGTTTTCCATACCCTAAACCATTAGGCTATTGACGTTTAATTTTAGAAATATAAATTTCTTCACGCAATTCCCATTACACGGGTAGATAGAGAGGTCTAGTATAGAAAATTATTGACCTTTGACCTACCTTCCACTGAAGATATTTTCGGGACAACGTGACAGGTGGTGAGCCCGTCGCCGTCTTTATGTCCAAGCCAACGATATAATTCGTACTTAAGTTTTTGAATCATGAATAACCCATTGGTACTAGCCTTCCAACTGGGTATCGAAACTCGGGTCACTCGACTCGAAATTCCGACGACCCAACCACTCACCTATCGTGACTTTTTTTTTTTTTTTTCTGAAATATTAACAATATACCATACATTTTACGGTAACGCTGTCGCATCCGTAGTCTTCTAACGCCACCTTCCCACCCGGGACCGTCGCAAGTCGCAAGAAAGTGAACCGGAGTAAATTTTAAGTAATTATAAAGGGGACGCTCTAATCAGCCGGCTCCTAATCACGACGAATAAGTCCCGGACGGCCGCGCGGGCCCGCGTAGTCCTTATCGTCTTTCCTTGTGTACCGCGATAGAGATCGAAGCTTGCGTAGTTTGAATTTAGAACAGTTTCTTAAAGCGAAGACATTTTGTACAGTCACCTGATGGTGTCGAATGTTGACGATTAGCGTGTAAATACATACATACAAACGAAATAGGGACATCGGCATTCCACCACAGTGCGTTTTCCGCGGAATTATCTGCCACGCACTTGCACTTTATGGAATGTGCTGGCGTCAGCGCTTTATCCGGACCGACACGACTTAGGCACCTTCAAAAAAAGAGCCTATACCTTTCTCAAAGGCGGGCAACGCATTTGCTTCTCCTCCGGTATTGCAGGTGTTCATAGGCGGCGGTAATCACTTACATTCACGTGAGCCACCTGCTCGTTTGCGTTAATATTCTATTACAAAAAGGGACAATATCACATACATTGCTCTGATCCCATAATAAGTAGCTAAAGTACTTGTTTTGTGAAATCGGAAATATAGAAAAAGTGGTTTTCTACATTTTCCCGACCGGGAATCGAACTGGGGACCCCAGAGCTATACTATGAAAACCTGTGTGTGCGCCACACGTCCACGGAGGTAGCCCAATAAAGCCTTTCGATAACTTGGAACACTAAGACGGCCTCACCACCTCTTACGTTGTCCCAAATAAGTTCGATGAAAGGAGTGTTGAAAGGGCGTCATTATCTGGACCTCTACCTACCCCAGTATGTGAAATTGCCTAAAGATTAATAAAAGAAAACAGATAATACCAGTTCTTTAGCTGCTTACTTTGGCATCAGAGCTAAGTAGTGGTGCATGATGTCGGTAGGACACTGTTATTTCCTTAATTAATATATAAATAGAATAATTTTGAATAGTTATGGTTTTACCTAAATAAATTGTAATAAGCAAGTCTGAATTTAATGAATTTATTTAGGTAAAAACATAACTTTACAAATTTATTCTATTTGACATTGACACATGACAATATAATAATGCCTTATTACTACATCGCTAAACCACTTTGAATCACTATAAAATCAGATACAACGAAAATCCCTCAAAAACCCAGACCCGAGACAATATAGAAAAAATGGTTTTCACATTAACCTGTCATGGAATCGACCTTAGAGCTGGCGAAAGTTTTCACACCACTCCAAGACAAGGCCGTTGAAATCTTTCGAAAGTCGAAATATGAAATACCAGACAAACATAGCCGCGGGTGTAGCTAGTGCTCCAAAATTGTCGATAAACATTTCTGACTGTACGGTACTTCCGTTGACATCACAAAGGCAACACGAGATTCCCATCAAACTTGTCCCGCCATTGTTTCCTGCAGACAGTAAGTGAAACAAATGGGCTCTACGATTTATTGGATTTAGTTGTTTTTTTTTTTCAATAGCATAGCATTCCGATTTTTTTTAAGTGGCAATACAATGTGGGAATGAAAAAAAGAAGTTATTTGTAAATTGATTTAGAAAAAAAATAATGGTAGTTTTTATCGATTTCATAACACCTGAAAAGTTTGGTTATACATATTATGTGCGACCGTTATTGTAATTACCGTATAATAAAAATAACTATGTTACCTTAAAGCCAAAAAAGGTTAAATTTTGACAATTTTCTTTAAAACAAATGATCTATGTAAAAATATGTAAGTATATTATATTAGCATCTAAACCAAATAGTGCATATAGTTAATTGACTCATTACTTTGCGGAAATTCATTATAAAGTATTTATTGAATAATTACCTCGCACCATTCCGCATGCAAAAATAAGAAAGGTATAAGCGACCGCAGAGTTAAAGATACTCTGACTGACTACTGTCTCCGCGGTCGCTCATCGTAGAGTCTACTCGCTTCATAATGCCTTGTTTTGTGGCGAAACACGTGTCGCGTTTTCGTTGGTGGTATATGTTAGTTGGTTTGAGTGTAGTGGTGGTGGTGCTTACAGTAGAATTAGTGCACGCATCTGTGGGAGGGAGGGTGGTGCACTTCCTCTCTTCGGACCAGGTACATATACGTTTTTTATATTTGCATGCGGAATGGTGCGAGGTAATTATTCAATAACAACTTTACAAATAGTACATTCGTTTTAAAAATCAGTGCTGTTTTAAAAATCTTATGTTAGAAAATCCCTAATATATTTGAATGGCAACTTCTTGGGAATTGCGTGAAGATATTTTTATTTTATTTTACTGATCAGAGGCTTCTTTGTGTGTCTCTAACTTTAGTCGCCTATCTCAAATTCTAATCAATAATCCACTCGGATGTTGTGGTGTTTTTATCAAATTCTAAAATTGATATATAAGCAATTATTTTTAAATGCACTCCTAGTTTGATTCTTTTTAACATTTCTATTTATTTTAGAATAAATTTAGAAAGTCCTTAAAAGTCCTTAATCCAGTTGGGAGTAACCGGTGTTTTGATCACCCATTGTGACCCAGGAACCTACGCAGTCGGATTTACCGAACAACACTTATAAGGCCTACTCAGACGTGCCCTGACATTATGTATGCACTACAGTTCCAGGCTTTCATGCCCCATTTATATCGCCCTTGTAATGGAACGCAGCCCGAACTGGTAAGTCTTTGAGGCCGTTTGAAAATCGAAGCCGGCAGCGTCAATCAGACAAATTGGAGCCCGCCAAAGAACGGAACACGTTTCCCGTCCTCGGTTAAGGTGACAATAAAATCATGGGACTAGGAACAGACCAGATCTTTCTATGATGAAAACATATCACTTTATCATTATAACGGTCTATAAAAGTCCACTGAAAGACATTGCCGTTACCGTAAGGAAGGGTTAGCCATAATCGCCACGAGAATGAGCAATTACAGTACCAGATATCTTGCACGTTTGAAGCTGCTGCTTATCACTGAACAACTGAATTCTGATCTGGTGTTTATCGACATAGTTATCCGGCCATCTATCAGTAGCCAATTGCTTTTGCGTTAGTCGATTCTTACAACACCCACAGTAAGAGAGAGAGTGAAGAATAAGAATAAAGTTTATTTTTTTCCACACGTAGTACATATTATGATGTAATGTGATACTTTGATGCCTGTTAAAAACTGTATGATAGGCCACAGTGTCTTCCCCATTCTATATACACAAAAAAAGTATTGTAAAATAAACAGAAATAAAAAAATAACAATAATAAAAGTAATGCAAAGGAAACTGGTAGCAAAGTTATGGTATTTGTAGCACAAAGTTACCAGTCGTGTGTGTGTGTATGTGAATGTGTGTGTTAGTGTTTGCATATGTGCTCGTTTGTATGTATATTTGTATTGTTTGTATTATTGCGGTAAAACAAAAAGATGCTCAGCAGAGTCATAGTCAAAATCACCTAAGAGAGTGGTAGTATTCTTACTCCGATACCAACGATACCAATCATAGCACTTTAAGAAAAGTGAAAATCACTCTACACTCTTACTCTATTTCTGCCACCAAATAGCAGTGTAACAACTGTTGTGTACTGGCTTGAAGATTATGCAGTGCCAGTTTAATCACGGGTTAAGCGACATTTCATTTTAGTCTTCGGGGGGCGAAAAAGCATCTGTAACAGTTTTTTCAATGGTCTACTGTTCTTTTGGGCTGCTACAGTCACCATCAGGTGGACTTTACCCTGATTCTATAAAAAAAATCTATTCCATATTTTTTTTAAGTAATAGCCGCGGGTATTGAAGAGGCGAGTAATAGCAAATCCTCTCAAGAATTGCATGACAATTTTGAAATTACGCACCCAGTTATGACTTTTGCTATGTTAATGTCAAACGATACGCGCTTAAGGCTCGATCACCTGCAGCCATCACCTACAATTATGTCGGACGGGTGCTGACTTGCGCTCAATGTGCTTGCACGTTCAGCGCAAAAATCGGTTAGGTCAGTCACCTGCGAGCACACGAACGACGCTCGCGATGGTCCAAGTCGTTGCGGCCGAAATCGGTCGGGATACTATATAAATGTGAATACAAGAAGTGAAATTAAATAATACGTGAAGAATAATACGTGTTTTAATTATATAATTTCTATATTTATAATTACATAGATTTAGGTTAGGACCCGAACCCCCTATCAAGATGAAGTGCCGACCTGCACCAAGTTGCGGGGATTCGATGAATGCTAGTGGCTTGGGGCCACTCTTTGTGAGATCTTAGTAGGAGGTCTATGTTCAGAAGTGGGTTTAAGATAGGGTGTAATGATGATGACGATGAAATGGAAAATTTTTGTATGTATCCTAAAATTAAATTAAATTAATAATTAAAGTCTTGCCTAGTCTCGCTTCGACAAAGCCTTGAATTAAAAGTTCAGCAGAGAACTTTTGATATGTTGCAAAAAGGCAGATGAATGTGATTTTTTAACATACAAACAAAGCCGCAGCATCTAAGGAAGTAAGGCGTCTGGAATCCGGAAGACCGGATTATTAAGGAGGATCCTTACAGGAGAGGCCTATTTCCAGCAGTAGACTTATAGAACCTTAGTAAATTGAACTTAGTTTTGGAACCATTAAAATAAATTATGAAATTGCTGTTTAAAAAAACACATGAACGATTTCTCGAAGATATCTCGAAAACAGGACAGTAATGTTGAAATCATCACACATGGCTTCCCTATCCCCGATTCCAATTTCAAATTCGCTCTGACGTTTGTAATTTCGAAATGAATGGACGCAATAGCACGTTGCGCCTTCTGTCTTTTTGATGTTTAAATTTCAATTTACCTTTTTTTTAATCTGTTAAAGGATTTTTTTCTCGAATCAAACACGTTCGCTCAAATGTGTTCACTTTAGTTTTTTTTAATGTTACGGCATATTTTATTTCATGATAATGATGAGGTGTATGTAAATATTTTTATTGCTTTTTTACGATACGGCGATAGGCTCACCACCTGTCACGTCGTCTCAATAATATCTACGGTGAAAGGTGGGTCAAAGGGACTTAATTGTCTAGACTAGACCTCTGCCTATTGGGAATTGCGTCGCCGTCTTTATATCCAAGCCAATGATATAATTCGTACATAAGTTTTGAAAAACCCATTGGTACGAACCTGCCAACCAGGGGATCGAACACTGGTCTCTTGACTCGAAATTCCGACCACTCAACCACTCGGCTATCGTGACTAAAAGTAATTCCTTTGTCTTACCTTTAACTTACTTATTTCTACAGCCAAATGGCAGTGTAACAAGTATTATTTTCGGTTTGAAAGGTAAAGAGATCCTGGATATTTGCAGACGAGGAAAGAGGAAGAGAATTCATCGGGGGTGACAGCGCATCTGACTAAATTTAGAATCATTTCTTAGAAGTTCGTTACAGGTAGCTTTACGACTAACCACGCCGTAACCAGGCGGGTTACAGCGTAAGGTTCTTTCCGTGGGAGTCGTGAGAGGCGATTACGGGAGAAGGCTTTCAAATACTAATGGCTACCATGTAAAATGTATACTATGTAAAATGTTTTTATGACACGATAGCCGAGTGGTTGGTTGGTCGGAATTTCGAGTCGAGGGACCCGAGTTCGATCCTCAGGTGGCAGGCTCATACCAATGGGTTTTTATACAACTTATGCACTAATTATATAGTTGGCATGGACACAAAGACGGCGACGAGCTCACTACCTGTCACGTTGTCCCGAAAATATCTTCGGTGGGTAAGGTGGGTCGAAGGGACTTAATTGTCTAGACTAGACCTCTGTTTACCCCTGTATTGGGAATTGCGTGAAGATATTTATTTATTTATTTTATTTATGTAAAATGTGTACCATGTAAGTGGGGTACCAACAGACCAGTCGGGACCACCATAACGGAAATTACAAATCATAATTCAGCAGATCGGTGAAGTGTAGTAGTGTTGATGGTTTGAGATGTCTGGTGCGAGGTGACTGCCATTTAGCTAAACTGCTTGCCAAGGGTGGTGATTACCGCAAAGAGTGAGGCCAATGTCTAGCAGTGGAATTTTATTTATTTATTCTTTAATCAAACTTACAAAACAGTAACAGGGACATAAAGTGGCCTTAATGCCACTTATCTATGCTATTCTTTTGGCCGCTAAGTATATATATATAAGTATATATAATAAGCGTATATGTATATATAAGTATAATAATAGTAGTAATAAGTATATATAATAAGCGATACAATTTTTTTAATATTTCCTCATAACTTATGTTAACATTAGAGGCCTTGGTGCTTTGTTGCCAAACTATAAAAAGAGGGGAAATAAGGAGTGTAGGAGGATGGTTCTTCTATTACATCGATCATCGAATGGCAAAAGCACAAAACTTCACACCAGTATCACGCAAGGAAACGGTATACTCGTAAGAGGCATATAGGTACAATAGAGGCAGCTTCTGCTGTTACTGAAATGGATGGGCTCCATGGCCTTGTGGAATTCTGGTGTGAAGCTTAGTAAAATAAATAAATATCTTCACGTAATCCCAATACAGGGGTAGACAGAGGTCTAGTCTAGACAAATAAGTCCCTTCGACCCACCTTCCATCGAAGTTATTTTAGGGACGTGAAGCTTTGTGCTTTTGTCTTTTAATTATGTATTTGTAAAGTGAAAATTTTAGCGACTTTTTACAGGTAGAGTCACGATAGCCGAGCGGCTAGGTGATCGGAATCGACACTAGAGCTCTTCAAAAACCTTATGTACGATTTATATCGCTGGCTTGAACGTAAATATAGTGACAGCCACAACTGACAAGTGGCGTTGTCCCAAAAATATTATCGTTGGAAGGTGGGTCCAAACGACTTTACTGTCTAGATCTCCGTCCACCCCAGTCTTGGGAATAGCATGAAGATATTTTTTGTGTGTAAAAGTTTTTTTAAAATTTTAAACGACCTTAAGGTCAAATTCATTTTAATTCAATTGATGAAAGGTTATAGAAAAGCACTTTTTATTTCAATTAGCTTCTGAGCTATTGAAAAATCTTAAGATTAAACATAAATGATTACACATGATTTAAATATATCTGTATAATAAATCTTTTAGACCCCAATGGTATGTTCAGAAATACGTATGGGATACGTTCTTAGGAATATTTATTTGTAACGCAATTATCTGGTACACTGCCAGTGCTAACTGGTAGAGAATGCCTTAAGGCGTTAAGTCATGTCAGCAAATATATAAGGAAAGATGCAGGTAGATCCGTGGACGAGTGTCGTAAACACCAGTTTTCAAGGTGTTTCCATCTTGAGGCCCCGGTTTCGATTCCCGGACGGGACAATGTAGAAAAACCAGTTTTTCTACATTTTCTCGGGTCTGAGCGTTTGTGGTGCCTTCGTTGTTTCCGATTCCCATACCTCAAGTGCTTTAGCTTCTTACATCGGAATTAGAATAACGTATGTGATGTTGTCCCGATCATATTATATATGTATGTCACGCCTTTCCGCCATTTATATCACTAACACATTCAAACCGGGAATTAATCAATGAGCCACATATGCTTACTTAAAACCTCCTTTCCAATTCGTCGTCCCTCGTTATAACAATCCGGCAACACTAAATTACCGAATAACATGTTGAGGACAAAACGCTTTTCAATCTCCACTAACAATATTCCCCCAAAACGGAGCTCCCTTTTGTACAACGGGCCCCCAAATGCCAATCTGAGAAGATTGCTTTTTTTCTTTTGTTAGTTTGAATACGCGTATGTAGCTCTGAATCGCGCAATACAACTCTACGCGGCTCTTTGTAGGTGATTAAATATTGTACACGACGTTATTTTCCATCGATATGTGTCTAATCGACTCTATTTTTTAACGGGAAAGTTGAAATTCGCGTAGCATTTGTCGTTTTGAGGTTAGAACGGAGTTTGTCGTACTCATAAAATTCGGAACGGTTATTTAATGGTTTCTTGACTCGCTCACAATTTGCGCGGTGATTAATTCTGTCGTGAGCCTCTTTGAGTGTTTGATTCCCTGATAGGTTGTAGAGACCTCTATAGACATGTTTCATTGATAGACACGGGGATATTTAGTTGTACTTTGATTAGGGCTTCGCTGTTACATTCACGGGCTCATCGTAAATTCGCATTAACCGGTTTGTGGATGTAAATATTATACATGTCTTTTGTTTTTGTGACTAGTAGTGTTGATTTGTTTAAGAAATCTCTTTCAAAGCTTATTACAATGTCTACTCTAATTATTTAGAGTCAAATGTAAATGATTATGCTCTAAATGTTGCCAAACATCAGATGGTTGAAAGCCCTCTGATGCATTGAATTTGTTGTGTTCAAATTCAATGGCATTAGCGTTAAAAAAATATTTTCAATATTTTTGGACTTTGATGTGAGTTACATTTTCAATACATTTTTATATCTTCACGCTATTTTCAATACTGGGGTAGCCAGAGGATTTTGATTCACTTTTCACCGATGCTTATTTGGTACAACATGATAGGTGATGAGCCTAACGCCGTCTTAATGTCCTGGCTAACGGTCAAATATATTTTTACATACTTATATATTTACGTCTACATAAATAAATATTTGCAAATAAATACATTAATATTCATCACACAAATGTTTGCCACTAGCTGCATTCGAACCCGCATCGCTTAGCTTCGGAGGTAAAGTCACTGCCAACTCAGCTATCGGGTCGGCAAAATTCTATCCAAAAAAAATTCTATTTCTATTTTCAAAAAAGGCGTAACAGGACATAAAGACGGCGACGGGCTCACCACCTGTCACATTGTCCCGAAAATATCTTCGGTGGAAGGTGGGCCGAAACGACTTAATTGTCTAGACCTCCGTCTACCCCTGTACTGGGAATGACGTGAAGATATTTCTTATTTATTTATAAAATATAAAAAAAACATTTTTTTTGAATTAATAAAAATTAGAAATAGAGTTTCCTGCTCTTCAAACATTATAGACAGAGATAGACATCAATACGAACATACCTATTCTCTTACTCCACTTCACTGAACAAATCTCAAATGTTTCACAGCCAGAGATAGAGAGGGGAAACTCGTGATACTGTCTCAATAATAAACATATTTATTTAACGTCATTTTTCCTCCACAAATACATTACATTCTCGCAGCCACTGGGAATCATATTGTAATAGATAGACGCCGGCTGAACTTTTAATATGAAAAATGCTATTATAATAAACGACAAACCGTATCTGCGGGAATAAAACTCTACGGACCTTTATTTTCAACCTTATTGTAAAGGAATTAATTGATCGAGATGATATATTTGAAGAATCATACTGCAAAATAAAGTTGTTTTCAGACGCTATCGTGAAAATCAATTCTGTCATCCTATAAATCGATGTTTTACGTGTCACGACTACGTAAGGTTTATAGTCGGTCGTTTTTTAACAATTTCGATGCAAATATAACGTTGTAAGCGTCCGTATCTTTCACCTAAGTTGACATAACACAGATATTGTTTAACATTCGAAGCGAGCGGTATTTTTCCAATAAATATTAATGAGTTTTGGGTGTTATTGGATATATTTTTTTTTCTCACCTTTTAGTTTGATTAACAAAGTTTCATATTACGATAGGAAAGTTTAATGCTGTTTGGGGAGATAATAACAATATCTACGGTTAGATACATTTGTTTATCGGACTGGAATAGTGTTTTTTTTTATCAATTCTCATCTCATAGAATATTGTTTTACTAATATCAACTTTACGTAATTGCAGAGTAGAAAAATATTTTACATTTCTTTATTGGATATCTAAGACGTTTGTTGATGTCATTGAGTGGATAGGTGATCGGAATTCGAGTTGAGAGACCAGAGTTCAGTTTTTACAAAAACTTTTGTACGATTTGCATCGTTGGATTGGACATAAAGACGCCTACGGGTTTTGTTACGTTGTCCCATAAATATCTTCGGAGGAAAGTGAGTCGAAAGGACTTAAGTGATCCAGATCCCTGTCTACCCCTGTAATAAGAAAGACGTAAGGATATTTTTTTATTTAGATGTGACTCGAACTATGTTAAATTCCACGGCATCCGAGTGATCACATGAACGAAATTCGAGACCGAAAGTTGGATCCGAAGGAAAGGCGCGAACCAATGATTTTTTCCAAATGCGTGCACGATTTGTATCATTTGGCTTGGACATAAAGATGGTGACGGGCTCACCACCTGTCAATTTGTCCCAAAAAATGTCTTCGGTTGAAGTTGGGTCGAAAACACTTAATTGTCTAGACCTCTGTCTACTCCTGACAAATATTAGGCATACCTGTGCCTAATATTTGACATGCATAGGCTACAGGTAAATGGCTGGATGATCATTTCCAAAAATACCAGGGCAACAAAGCACTGGTGATGAAGAGCAGAATCTAAAGTGCGATATGATGTGGTGGTGATAGACATATCACCAGAGACAGTGTAAAATAGTGGCGATTACGACAATTTTTTCTCATGGTAGAAGTATCAATGAAGGAATCTTCATAGACAATAATATGACGAGAGTCTTCCGAAGCGAGAGCTGTCACGTCTTTTATAAGAACTGTAGCTGTGATTCATGTAGACAAAGTCGCGGGGAAATGCTAGTTAATAGTAAAACTATTTGTCAAATAATAAAACAAAGTCGGTAAAAGAAAGAACAGTGCTCCTCTGACGTAAAACCTTTAAACTTCGGAACTATATAGAGATCCAGTGTCCCCAATGCGCGCGAAACAAATCAAAAATGGCGTGTGTTTTTTTTACTCCGCCGTGACAAAGGCGCAGCCGTCAAATGCCATTGCTTAAATGAGAACGCAGTCATTCGAGAGTGTGGTGAAATGGAAAAAATCATCGAGCTAAAATGTCATTCGCTTTTCTCAATGAAAACGTACGACTGATTGAAGTAAGAACACGGTAAACGCATTTTTACTTTATTACCTATCATTAAATTTAGTCTCTGGATTTACATTTTTTTAAATCAGTCACTCATACTCTTCCTTAGTAGCTAGTGAAAATACAGCTGTCCTCCCATAATTTATTAAATTAACTAAAATAAAAAAAAATCTGTCGCCTCATTGATTTTTTTTACAAAAATAATTATGGTCATTATTACTCAGCATAATGAAAAAAATCATCCAAATCTACAGGCGTCGAAAAGTTATAACGGAATTTATTCCGCTTCTATTCTCTACAAAACATGATTTTGATTTCTGAAACCTGAAAACATTATTCTCTTGTTTTTGTACAGTCGTGTAACAAATGTTACATGTATTTTATTCACTGGGAAAGATAAGGATAACAGTAAGGTTTATATATGATTACCTAAAAGTTTAATGAGAAGTTTAGGTTATCATCTTTTTTCATTACTCTGTGCAATTACAAAGTTTTACTTGTTTAAAATACAAAATTACAATTATTAATTTAAATTAACTATTTATTTAAACACATTAAAAGTCAATTTTACTATTTCCACACATATTACAATAATATATGTGGAATTAGTAAAAGTGACCTTTAATGTGTTTAAAGATGAAGTTCGACCAAGAGACATCAATCGTGAGTATTCAACATAAATATTTATTTATTTATATTTCGAGTCGAGAAACCCAAGTTCGACACACAGGTGGCAGGGTCGTACCAATGGTTTTTGTCAAAAACCTATGTACGATTCATATTATTGGCTTGGACATAAAGACAGCGACGGACTCACCACCTGTCACGTTGTCCCAAAATATCTTCGGTGGAAGGTGGGTTGAAACAACTTAATTGACTTAACTTAGACTAGACCTCTGTCTAACCCTGTATTGGGAATAGCATGAAGACATTTTTTTTTACTTAACATTTTTAAGATTTTCGTTACAACGTTATACTTTTGAATAATGTATGCGTCAGCGTATACCTTTTCATAAATGACATAAAGCAACTGACTTCGTTGTGAGACTAAGGATCAATCAATTAGTAATTTTATGTGTTTTGATAGAATATTACTTTAGGTGTAAAATGTGTTACATTTGTGGTAGATCCAAGCTTTAGGCGTGACAGCTTATTGGTAATAAGGTTTTTTTTGGTTAAGGTTTGTTTATTTTATGAGACAGCGTGACCGTTGGTGAGCCTGTTACCGTCTTTGTCTTAGACCACGATATAAACCATACATAAGTCTTAGGACAGTGCATCTACTTTAATGAGCGAGTAATCCCGCTTCAATCCCCCAGCTGTCACCTCCGAAATTTGTCAATAGCAATCTTAAATTGTTAGTTTAATATTTACCACGAAATTGACAAGAAATCTGCATGTCTGAGTAATAAAGGAAAAGATTTAAGTACAAGAACTCCCACTAGAAAAGCGAGATTTTGCAATGAATCTCAAAGATTGAAGTCACGATAGCCGAGTGGTTGGGTGGTCGGAATTTCGAGTCGAGAGACCCGAGTTCGATCCCCAGGTGGCCGGCTCGTACCGATGGGTTTTTCAAAAACTTATGTACGAATTACATCGTTGGCTTGGACATAAAGACGGCGACGGGCTCACCACCTGTCACGTTGTCCCGAAAATATCTTCGGTGGAAGGTGGGTCAAAGGGACTTAACTGTCTAGTCTAAACCTCTCTACGCCTGTATAGGTAATAGCGTGAAGATATTAATATTTAATTGATTTATTTATTCATCTCAAAAAATATTTCAGAGAAGTTCTTTGCCTAGTGATAGTGGATAAACAGCTACTTCCATACGAACTGGTTCTCGGCTTGTTGTGGCGGTGGGGTTCTCTCATCGCAGCTTGGACACCCGCAGTGAAACAAGAAGTGCCTACAGATAACTTTTTAGTTTACATGGAATATAAGCTTAAAATTATTAGTGGTGTCAACCCGGGATCGACCATAGGCCGCTCGCGTTGTACGAAGACCAAGAGGTCAGAATGAGTGGGAGTGCTTTGTGGTTTGTTGGTTAGAGCCTCTTTACAGAAAAAATAACTATAAAATCGATATATTTTTAGCTCTTAAAAAGAGAAAAAAGTAGGTTATTTTTACCTCGACAAATTGTGACCTCCCAGTACAAACCTATATACACACCTAGGGACAACATTACATACTTTGATCCGATCTTAAAGTGGTTAAAACAAAAAAAAATTATTTAGTTGCAGGGGCATTGAACATAGACAGGCGATTTATACAGTAATATAAATATTTAATATGCCTATCTTCTTTTATTTTATGGTATCACTCGACAACTCTCGGAGCATTCTAGACGTGTTAAAAAAAATTTGACGTTTGAGAAGAAATATCTTCACGCAATTCCCAATACAGGGGTAGACAGAGGTCCAGTTTAGACAATTTTGTCCCTTCGACCCACCTTCCACCGAAGATATTTTCGGGACAACGTGACAGGTGGTGAGCCCGTCGCCGCCTTTATGTCCAAGCCAACGATATTCCTACATAAGTTTTAGAAAAACCCATTGGTACGGCCACTTGAGGATCGAACTCGGGTCTCTTGACTCCAAATTCCAACCACCCAACCATTCGGCTATCGTGACTAACTAATTCATAATTAAAAAAAACAGACAATGCTCTAGACAATTAAGTCCTTTCGTCCTACCTTCCACCGAAGATATTATCGTACATCAGTCTTGGAAAACCCACTGGTGATAATGAGACTGCAACCTGGGGTCGAACTCGGGTGTCTTGACTCGAATTCCGATTACCTAACCACTCGGCTTATGTGACTTCAACTTTGTTTAGTATATTCAGTTCGACAGCATGAAAACTGTAAAAAAATAACACATTTGGCGCGAAGATGAGCTAGAGTTAAATCTCTAGCAGTAGTGTTGGCAAGAGCGAATAGAATGAAGTTTTAGCCAAGATTAGGGTTGTGTAGAGTTTCGAATAATGAGTTAAAAAAAATTGGAGAAATATTTCGTCTAATTGAAACTTTCTAACATTCTCTATGCTGTTATATCAACGAATTGTTAACAACAATAGACAATGATAATCCAGAGTTCAGCCACGCTTGACAAGATGTACTTGCCAAGTGTAGTTATTTGACGACTTACTTCACTTACTTGACTTATTTACTGTCAATTCAATTCAATTGTTCAATTCAATGTTTGGTCACACAAATTGTGACATTTAAATATTATAACTTATTGGGGATCGAACACGGGTCTCTTGACTCGAAACTCTGAAACCCACCACACGCTTATCGTGACTTTTTTTCTAGAGAAAGTTATAAAAATTTTCACTTAATATACATAGTGAGGAAGTCACGATAGCCGAGTGCTTGGGTGGTCGGAATTCGTGTCAAGAGACCTGAGTTCGATCTCCAGGTTGGAGGCTCGTACCAATGGGTTTTTTTAAAAACCTATGTACGAATTGTGTCGTTGGTTTAGAAATTACGACGGCGACGGGCTCACCAAGTTAACCCAAAAATATCTTCGGTGGAAGGTAGGTCGAAACGACTTTAGTGTCTACACCTCTGTCTACCCCTGTATTGAAAATTGCGTGAAGATATTTATTTTATATATAATATTCCTGTATTGTTTGCTATTGTCTAACCGCCATGATTTTATTTTGTCTGGTATATATCAGGAAGGTTACTCCGCCTTTTATCAGTACTCATTGCTATTGCAGTCTTTACTCTTAGTCATATCTTACAATACCCCGGTAAGAAAAGGGGTTGGTAGATACATGAGCAAATTTCACACCACTAGTATTTAAATAGTTTTAAAAAACGTTTGCTTATTAGGCAGTGAAATGGAGAGACGAATTGCAAAATGTTGCGGAATTTTTCGTGGAAAACTTTGGGGAAGGCTTATCTTCACCAATATACTCTATATATGCTGTAAGGAAGAAAGAAGAATACAGCCTTATGTGTATACTTAGATTAGATTAGACGGCCTGATTTCCGCTACTCCATGTCCTAGCGCATATTTTGCGTATGGACAGGATTGGCTAAGCTTACTTTGGCCCAACCCAGCTCCTCAAGGAATCCCAGCAGCCCCTTGAGGTTACCTCGGGAAGAGATCTCGGTGCACCGAGATGATTGGCCCTGTATTCCGCGACCGTTGGACACGCCAATAAGACGTGTGCCGCCGTCTCCTCGACTGCTCGATGCACGTTCGGCACAGAGGGCTGTCAGTAACACCTAAATTAAACAGATGTTTGTTAAATTGACAATGACCAGTTAATGCACTAGTTACGTTCCGAATTTGGGGCTTATTCAGACGTAGGAGCATTTTAGCAACTCGACCATTGATTGCCGGTAGTGCTTCTTTAGCCTGCCTGCACTCTGGGTGGCTTACCCAGAGCCGTGCATGTTGTTGCCTCGTACGGTATGTGTATAATTAGTAGTTTACTTCTTTAATTTGTCGAAGACGACGGACGACCTCTGTGGATGAGTGGCTTACACGCCGGTTTCAAGGTGTCGCCAACTCTGAGGTCCCGAGTTCGATTCCCGGTTGGGTCAATGTAGAAAACACTATTTCTAAATTTTCTCGGATCTTGTTGTTTGTGGTACCTTCGTTGTTTCTGATTCCATAATACAAGTATTTAAGCTACTTAATTCTGGGATCAGAGCTTATGCTGCAAGATGTATGTGATGTTGTCCCTATCTATGTATGTATTTGTACTTTTTAATATAAAAAAAACAACTAACTACACTAACGAGCGTAAGTATTAAAATATTCAAATTTTATTCAATCCTGAACGTTCAAAACAAACCTGTATCATTTCTACTGATTTACTATTTCACATTTTTACATTACGTTTAATTTTGTTTTTTTTTCGTTCAACAGTACCTCCAGAACAATTCTTTCCAGCCAGCATCACAATTTTTAAACAATGAGTATTTTCTTTTTCTTTTGCGTCGTCTTCCCTGCCAGCCCTGGCGCGCGCTGCGCTGTGATTGGTGCGCGATGTGACGTGCCGTTGGGAAATCAGCGCGGTCGCGCCTCGTCGCGCGTATTTATTTGCTAGCCTGTCAGCTGCGCGTAGAGTAATGAAAGGAAAACCTATGTTTTAGAGTGATAATTATTATTTATTTACTGGGCGAATTTCGTACAGCCATTTCGCATTTCGCTTTGTTTCTGTATTTTGTTTCGCTCTTCATCATAATATAAATGTAACAGAAATACCTGCCATATTAACAGGTGGAATATAATTTATCTTTCCTCGATTTCCCATTCTGGGGTTGACTGAGCTTGTTTAGGACAACATAATATCGCCATCTTAGTATCAAAGATAACAGTACAATATTATTACATACATATATTTATCGAATAAACATCCATGACTCGAGTACAAACATCTATATTCATCACAAAAATATTTGCTCCTAGCGGAATTCGAATCGGCAACCCTTAGCTTCTAAGGCAGAAACACTGCCAACTCGGTTAAGAAAAAAAATTGTTTTTAAACGTTCCAAAAAAGAAGAGAACATTGGTTAATTAAAAAATACTCCCTAATCATTATTTAGAAACGAACTCTGTAAGATGATGTGAGATGGTGTGTGTGGGCCTCCGGTTACCTGCATTCACCAGACGAAACGCAGAAGTTTGTTAGACTTCTACTTCACGCCGGTGTTCTGTGAGGTCGTCTCTGTCGACTGACTTCCCTGGTCGAGCCGGCCCATTCATACAATAACAAAAGCTTATGCGTGGCTCTGCCACTGCTACTGTTACAAAATTTACTTTTATAAAACTTATTTACAATGTTTACAGGACTGTTTCGACTGCACTGAAATTAAAATTTACTATTAATACTTATCTTAAATTTAATAACTCTCTGTTACTCAACTACACTATGCAAGTAGTAGAACCGCGGGCGAGTCCGCTCACAAGCCTCGCGCCGTTCATTTCGCGCTGAAAATCGCTTCACAAACGACGTCGAAAACTGTCCGATGAATCTGACGACGCCTTAATTTTAAATTTGTACATTTAACTTTGCCATTTATAATTTATTTCATTTAGCGATTATCAGAAATCGTTTATTGATCTGATCGAAACTTATGTACGATTTTTATCGTGGGCTTGGACATAAAGACGGCGCCGGGCTCACCACCTGTCACGTTGTCCCGAAAATATCTTCGGTCCAGACCTCTACCACCCGTATTGGGTATGGCAGGAAAATGTTTTTGTTGTTGTGATCATCTGATACGTTAATAAACTTATAAAAAATTCTCGTATTTTTTATATTCGGCATGTGGTATTGGCATATTTATATACCGTCCCCTTTCTTGAGGTAGGGGGTTCGTAAGAGGCTACTTAGGGAACGCCTTGAAAAACTTTGAAAGTTTATTTATTTATTTTAATAATATATCTCGAATAATACTAAATCAAAATTCATGCTGTAATGTCTACATACATACACAACTGATAAAGTCCACTGCAGGATATAGGCCTCTCCTATAGGGAGGATTTGCCATAATCGCCACGATTGGCAGACGTATTGGCGATCGTAGTACCAGACCGCTCACACCTCAGACGCTGCTGCCCATCTTCGGCCTAATTATTTTGGTCTGACATTTTTAGAGATAGTTATCCCGCCATTTATCGGTTACCATAATGATATTCAAGGCCCTTTATTTTTTTACATGACTTTATCTTTATGTAAGTATTAGTATTATAAAGTAAAACATATTGATACTAAGCAAACATTGATCATAGAGGTATGTAGGTAATTATACGATGAATTTCATATTACCATAGACTAAACAAATCTTTTACCGATGCAATAACCAAATTAAACATCACTAAATCATGCCGACCCCAGTACAAATATGCTCCCTATAACAACACAATTACTTCACAAATGGAGCTAAGCCAAAAATCATTCACTCACAACCCTCCAAATCACTAACGAATAGCCCGCTAGACACATTTTAATTTACACATAAAATTTAACTACCCTTTGCTATTTTATTACTTACGTGATAAAACCCAAATTCGTATAATACTGGTAACATCTTCATTTTCCTTCATACGAATGTAACAAATAACTCAGAACCTTATACATATAACATAAGATACAAATTCTATTAAGTAAAATGTATCATCTTAACTTCATACAATCATAGAAATGTACGCACTCTATTCCAAATGAAAAAAGGTGTCAAAGATCGAATTTACGATTCATTATACTTAATCCGTATAAAAACGGAGGGAGAGATATATCAAATGTTATTGTAATATTATCTTTAATACAATTGTACTATGGTATAAAATAGATTGTTGTCTTTACGTTTTGATATTCGATTTACAAAAAAGCATTCCAAGTGTACACGTAAGTGCCCATTGTGGCGGCAGATGGTCCGAATGGTCCGTTCAAATTTCGAATTCGTAGCATCGCGATTACAACATTATAATCACAGATTAATGATTTTAATCTATGACCAAATTAGCAGTTACAAAGCTATGAAGAAAATTTGGTAAAAATACCTATACATATTTAGCATGCAGATTTATGGGGCTTACAACCACATTTGCCACCTTTAATGGATTCTTAGAACGCGTTAAACGGTACATCGCATATTTTAACTCTTCACTCATAAAAATGTCAAGAGCACATTTCAGTAGCCAAAGAAAATCGTAATCTTTTAATAAAAAAAAAACTGTTGTATTTTGGAATGGTTACCGCTGTCAATCTTTATGGTTGATAAGGCAACTGTCAATTTCTATTAATTGAAATTTCTTGCAGGTGGCAATGGGCTGCAGCCAACTCAATCAACTGTTAATTATTGTGTTAACTTAATTCAATAAGGATAAATAAATAAATATATTGATCTTTATGGATGTCGAAAAGCTACTAAAGAAATAGCTTTGAAATTTTTTGGTTATCTATTCTATAGCATTTATTTGCTATAAAAAAGATATAATAAACTCTATTAGCATTTAATGACAATAAACGAACGCAATTATAATAAAACTGATTCAAAGTATAATAAACCGCAACGCATAGCTGCTAAATAGGAGGAATGAATTGAAAATATGTGTTGGTGCCATTAGCCGAGCGGCCATTACGCGTCCCGTGGGCGATGTACACCGAGCCTAATGCTGGACTATAGAGTAAAGAGTGGTCCACATTTTAGGCATTAAAATGTGCCTAAAATGTTATTAAAACGTTATTCATATTTGTAATTAATTTATATAAATTTTCACCATCGCGACTACAAATACAGGAATAAATAGTTAATTATAATTTATTTAATCATACGGGATTTGAGGAAAAGACCGATACTGCAATTTTTATTTTTATTTAACTTGAAATTTTTGAAGAAATTTTATTATTGTTAGTTAAAAAATATCGAGTGGTTGGGTGTTCGGAATTGGAGGCAATAAGTCCGAGGTAGATTCCCAGATGGTAATAGGTTTTTTTAAAAACTTATTTACTATTTATATCGTTGGCTTGGAATGGATATAAAGACGGCGTCAAGCTTACTACCTGTCGCGTGATATCAAAAGATTTTTGTAGTGGTAGAGCCCCGCATCAGCTTTTGTTGTTGCAAGAATGGGCCGGCTCGACCGGGGAAGTACCACGACCTCACAGAATACCGGCGTGAAGTAGAAGTCTAACAAACTTCTGCGTTTCGTCTGGTGAGTGCAGGTAACCGGAGGCCCACACACTCCCCCTCCCCCATTTATGGGGGGGGGGTCACTCTAAGGCCGGCAACGCATCTGCTATGCCTCTGGTATTGCGGGTGTTCATGGACGGCAGTAATCACGTACCATCACGTGAGCCACCTGCACGTTTGCCTCCCTTTTCAATATAAAAAAAAAGAATATCGGAGATATTTTTACATGGATTATTATTATTATAAAACTATATAGCTCGTAGTTGGAATGTAGACTGATACTTCATTAATTGTGATTGTTCAATACATTACAGAAAGTACATAATCTAATCCATAAATAAAGAACAAGTGTAAGCAAAATAGCAATGGTAGATAGTCTATGGCGTCCCCGCCCTAGTGTTTGGGCTCGGCTGAGAGGGTCGGATTTCGCGCCATTTGGCCAACCGGTCGTGTAATAGCTCTTTTAGGATCGACGCACACTAATTAAAATTATTATACATATTCGTTTTAAATATAATAATAATAAATAAATATCTTCACGCAATACAGGGGTAGACAAAGGTCTTGTCTAGACAATTAAGTCCCTTCGACCGACCTTCCACCGAAGATACTTTCGGGACAACGTGATTGATGGTAAGCCCGACGCCGTTTTTACGTCCAAGCCAACGATACAATTCGTACATAAGCTTTTGAATAACCCATTGGTACTCCGCCTGCGGCAGATCGAACTCGGGTCTCTTGACTCGAAATTCCGACCACCCAACCACTCGGCTATCGTGACTATTTATTGTTACGTGAAGTTTTAAATACGTTTTCTTTTTTTTTGCGACGATGTGGCACAACTCCGGTCATTTCAGCCCATACTTGTGGCAACATAAAACGATATAATAAAAACCTAAAAACAACTATGTATTGGATTCTTAATGTACAGATCAAATATACGTGTTGTAGAAGGAATTACGTGGTTATCCGATTTATAACCTTCACTAAAATTGCTTATGTTTGTTTAGTGCTCAGGTACTTCCGTAAATGCTCAGTAGACAGAGGTCTAAACAATTAACTCCACTTGTCTTGTCCACTTTGGGACATCGTGACAGGTGGTGAGCCCGTCGTCACATTTGGCTATCGTTTGTTTATAGTCCCAAATTCTGATATATCATATAATAAGAAGGGTTCTTAAAACAATGAAAAAATATTAACAAAAATTAAAAATGAATAAATTATTTTAATTACCTAACAAAATAGATTCGTGCACGCAGATAAAGTTGAGGGCCATTGTGATGTTTTTTTTTCTTTTATGGCTCACCTTAGGATAACTCTGCCAGTATCATATAAGTACACTGCTTTTTAAGAATAAAAAGTATTTTGTAACTGTCAAGTATGCGTCGCGCTTTTAAATCTCTAATGGGCCTCTTCAGCTACCATTGTCTATTTGATTCAGAATAAGCCAGCCAAATTTGAATTGAGATGTTTGTTTTCGATTCGGTGGTTAAATTTGATTCGTGTCAAAGCTTTTCTAAATAATGAATTTGAATTTCAAACTCAACTAATTCGAACAAAATAATTAGGTAACTTTGTCACTGACAACTGAACTTCATTTCGATTAAAAAAATAAAAACAGAGTATACAACTACAATTTCTGTCACTTTACATCCTCAAGATGCAATTATTCCAGAGACAGTAGTTTTCAATGGATATTACCAAAAAATGTAAATTTTGATCGAAACAAATAAATGTATTAATATCTTCACACCATTCCCAATACTGTGGTAGACAGAGGTCTAGACAATCAAGTCGACCCACTGAAGATATTTTTGGGACAGTATATCATCCTAAATATAATAAGTCTAAGTCTGTAAGTCACGATAACAATACAGCAAATTCAGTGGTAGACAGAGGTTTCGACAATAGTCTTTTCGACCCACCTTCCACCGAAGACAATTTTGGGACAACGTGATAGGTGGTGAGCCCGTCGCCGTCTTTATGTCCAAGCCAACGACACAAGTTGAAGTTTTTGAAAAAAAACCATTGGGGGTCGAACTCAACCCGAGTTTGGTAGGAATTCGACTCTTGACTCGAATTCTGAAATCCGAAATTCTCGAATTCCGAATCTTGTAATCAATCTATGGGAAACGTCAAAGGTTATGAAAGAAGTAGAGTATAAGGTGACGTTCTGGGTTAAGCAATGTACTTGTGAGAGTTGTAAAGAAGAAGAATGAGAAAATCTCCACTGCTTGTTGATATCTAGAAGTTTTTACTACTAGACTCCATAGAGTAAGCAACCGTTCATAGGGCGGTGTATACGCTTCTACAACAAAATCCCGGTAAATGTGCAAAGCCTGTCTATTAACAGGTTTAAGAATTTTATTAAAGAAAAACTTTATAAGAAGGGTTATTATAATATATATATATATATATATATATATATATATATATATATATATATATATATATATATATATATATATATATATATATATATATATATATATATATATATATATATGTATATATATATATATGTATATATATATATATATATATATATATATATATATATATATATATATATATATATATATATATATATATACATATATATATATATATATATATATATATATATATATATGACAGTAACCTCTGAGAATGAGGAGTCGCTCCCAAGCTATTACTAGAAAATAACATGTAACATTGTATAATACATTATATTGCAAAAAAATATTGACCAAAAAAGAGAACACCTATGGAGTTTCTTTCGCCTGTTTCTACTCCGTTAGAGGAACCTAATTACGAGACGGTGGTAGATTAAAAATGACTATCGATAAACGAATGTACATTCTTATGTCTTTGAATAAATGATTTGATTTGATTTAATTTTCCGACTATTTCTTTTTTAAATTACTTTTGCGTTAATTGTAAAACTGCGAGAAAAGCCGCGGGAGGCAGCTAGTATTAAATAATCGCTCTATTAAAACTAAATGTCATCAAAGGGCATCATCCGAGACGCTCTCTGAGGACGTATCGCCCTTGGAGGGCGAATAGGGTGAGGGACGTGAGTAATTACTCCATTACCCCAATCTTTGGCCAAAATCAGAATACACCTTATGACAGTGTGAGTGATTGTGTACAAGTGACGCTTTCAAATGATAATGGTTATAATTTGAATAGGTTAGAAATTTTGTTATGGAGGTTTGAAAGATGAACTTATCACTAATATTTATAAGCTCGTGCTGTTGAGCGACTGAGTGAAGATACATGTAAAATGAGTGAAAATCTTCATCTTTTAACAGTGGTAGAGACACTGGGTAGAGACAATGGGCCGGCTCGACCGGGGAAGTAACACGACCTCACAGAATACCGGCGTGAAGTAGAAGTTTAACAAACTTCTGCGTTTCGTCTGGTGAGTGCACGTAACCGGAAGCCCACACACCCCTCTCCCCCGGAATTGGGGCACTCTAAGGGAGGCAACGCATCTGCTAGGCCTCTGGTATTGCGAGTGTTCATGGACGGCGGTAATCACTTACCATCATGTGAGCCACCTGCTCATTTGCCTCCCTTGTCTATAAAAAAAATCAAATTGTAAGGAAAATATAGTATATTTACTTATACAGCACGAAAGTTATTATTAAAAGTTGTCGAGATAGGCCGAGACTAACTTTCGAAGACCATGTGAGCAAATTGCTTGAATAGGGAAGGGTCAAGAGTACTCGAATACCTAGACGTGCGCTTGTATGTAGAAAATGATGAATTTGAAAGAATCAATCTGTTATCTCTGGCTGCCCCGTCAAGGACGGGGTGAAAGGATGAAGTTAAATGTGTATCTTTTATTTTATATTTGTACGCATATAGTAGTGTGTGGTTACAGCGTAAGAAATTACCACTGATTTTATTCCCGTGGGTGTCGTAAGAGGCGACTAACAGAAAAGCCTTGAAACTGCAATTGGCTACCGGCAGATGACGGAATTATCTCGAAAAACGCTAGAGCAAAATTTAGCAGAAAGATGACGAGCAGCAAGGTGTAAGGGTGTCTAGTACTTTTGCCAATTCAATCCCCATGCGTGGCGATTATGACGAACCTAACCTGAATGTTTATGCTCGAGTCTTGATGTTGTATGTTTCATATAATTTTATTTATATATGTTATAATTTATTTATGTAAATTTATATTAATTAAAGTATATTGTACCGGTGGCTTTGGCACTAACACGGCGACAGGCTCACCAACAGTTACATTGTCATAAAAAGGCTACGATGAAAAAACTTAACTGTTTCATCAACCTCTGTCTACCTCAGTGTTAGTAATATGCGTGAAGACATTTTTTGTATTTGTTTTTTATTAAGGAATTAATACTTGACATATAAATACCTAAATAAATCTTTCAGATATAATGGTAAATACATTTTGAAACTAAAATCGGAAACTGTGATGAATGAGTCACGATAGCCGAGTCAAGAGACCCGAGTTCGAACTTCAGGTGGCAGGCTCGCACCAATGGGGTTCTCAAAAAATTATGTACGACATACATCGTTTGCTTGGATATAAAGACGGCGACGGGCTCACCACCTGTCACGTTTTCCCGAAAATATCTTCTCTGTAAAGTTAAATATATAATATAAAGTTAAACAGCTTTTCGTTCTGTTTTTCCTTTCACGGAACCTTTAGAAAAATGTTTTTAATTAATACTCGAAAAGAATTAATTATTTTTACTTTGTATACTGTTTTGGCAGTTTCTTTACGCTAAAAGTACTGCCAAAACTGTAAACTGTAAATGATAAGCAACATTTAACTTACTCCAATATCATGAGTACTCGGACACTTGATGATCTGTTCTCTCTGTCTACCCCGTTAAGGACTGTGCGTGAAGATAAAATAAAAAAAAATAACAAAAGTAAATCACCACTTACAATAACACCCCAAATAGAACTCAAAAAAATGGCTAATAAAAAACCGCAAGTCGTCTCCATTAAAAGATTGTCTAAACAACTGGTAAAATGGAGCAATTTTATGGACATATCAGATGCGTGTCCCCTTGGGACTGAGATGGGGCACCGGGGAGTATTGGGGAGTGTCGGGGGACCGCCGGGGGACAGTGCAAGTACATCGGGACAGTTAATGACTATAAACACTAGTCAGATTGAATTGATGTCGGTGTTGCCAGCTAGGTTGATGTTAGAGTTATTTAACGTTATTTATGTATAGCGTTGTGGTTTGAGTCATCAGACTTCTTTCTCTTTATTTCCTTAACAGCTTATCAAGAGTCCACTGCTGAACATAGGCCTCCCCCAAAGCTTTCCACCAAAAACGGTCCCCAGCCACCCGCATCCATAGACTGCACGCAACATTTTGCAAGTCGTCACTCCATGTCGTCCAACACTGCACTTGCCTATACGAAGTTGCCACTCGAAAACCTTTTTTCTTCAACGGTTATCAGTTCGTCGAGCTATGTTTTCGGCCCATTGCATTATTCTTAGGCATCATTAACAACATAAATTAATAATAGCTTAAAAAAGCTTAAGAAATACGCTTTTTTGTTATGTTATTTATTTTTTACTTTTTAAATCAGCTAGTCATAAAAGCGTGTGTTTAGTTTTGTAAACTATTACATAACATACATACATAATGGATTTAAAGTCCACTGCAAGATATAGGCCTCTCCCAAAGGGAGCATTTGCTGTGATCGCCACGCTTGGCAAGCGGAATTGCGATCGCTGTATTAGACACCTCGCACCTTATACGCTGCTGCCCATCTTCGGTCTGATTATTATGGTCTGATATTTTTACGGTTATCCCGCCATCTATCGGTCGCCATAAAGATGTTCAAGGCTGTTTCCCTTTGTCGCCTCTTTCGAAACCCCCGGGAAGAAACGGAGTGGCAGTATTCTTACACGGTTATCACACGGCGTTGTAAACTCTTATTTATAAGTAACTATTTTATTAGGTTATTATATTGGCATCGATCCTTGAAGAGTGCGAAGTTTTAATTCAATTAGACCTTTTATAGTGGATGGAAATTACATTCAAAGATTTCATTACATAGATATTAAGAACTTTTATTCGAAGATATATGCAACTAAATAAAAACTAAATGCTATGTTCCATGTCCTCACACTAGTTTTTGTTTTTTGTGATAAATTATTTATTATATTTTGGTAACATTTCCAAAATACCATAACAAATAATACTATGATAATATATTTTATATCTTCTCAACCTAGGATTTTTCTGTGTCAATACCACACTATAAATCTTTTCTGCATTTTTGCTGTGAGGCTATGAAATAAGAAAATACCACCCCATTTCTTTCCGAGATTGTCGGAAGAGCTGACTGAGGAAAAAGCCTTAAAATTGCAATTGATTACTGATGGAAAACGGGATAACCATCACGATGTATTTGTCCTCCTGAGATTTGAAGGCTGTTATGATTACGATGATGACTCATTTCTGCAGAAAAGCTGTGTAGCAGTGTAACTGTCAAGTTTCGAGTATAGAGTGCCAGTGTAATTACATGCAACAAGGTATTCCATTATAGTCCTCCGGGGTAATGATACATCTGTAACATTTTGGAACGAAGTTCCTTATGTGACGTGGGAGTATGTTTTCGGAGTGGTACCCTAACCGGGAATAAACGTCCGTAACATAAGATTTTTATTATCTATGTATAGTCTTTGTATGATGGCTATACAGTGTCTAATGTATAGTCTATGTGATGACAAAATAAAATAAAATATCTTCACGCAATTCCCAATACAGGGGTAGACAGAGGTCTAGTCTAGACAATAAAGTCTCTTTGACCCACCTTCCACCGAAGATATTTTCGGGACAACGTGACAGGTGGTGAGCCCGCCGCCGTCTTTATGTCCAAGCCAACGATGTAATTCGTACATAAGTTTTTGAAAAACCTATTGGTACGAGCTCGCCACATGGGGATTGAACTCGGTCTCTTGACTCGAAATTCCGACCATCCAACCACTCGGCTATCATGACTTTTTACGTTACGTGATGAAGGTATCTCTATGAAAGCGATTCGTATCAATGGGTTCCTACGAAACATATATACAATTTGTATAGTTGGCATAGGCAGTAAGATGGCTACACACTCGCCTCTTGTCATTTTGTCCCAAATAAGCTCCAGAGAAATGTGAATCACACCAGTCTCATCATAAAAGTATCCTGATCATCCTATATATAGTCATATAAGTCCTAAACATAAACCTCCACGAAAGACTGTATCATGAAGTATCCTAGGCATCTGCTCTAGGCATCTCCCCACAAGATGAAGCGACAACCTAGATTCAAGGCTGTCGCTCCATCTTCTGGAGTGTTGTCCTGAACTGCATTTGACTGTATAATGTTCTCCATAGAGAAACTTTCTTTCCCAACGGTTGTCAATTCTACAAGCTATGTGACCGGCCCATTGACACTTCAGCTGTTAATCCGTAAGTCAATGTTGGATAGCCTGGTTCCAGGGCGCATGTCTTCTTTACGGATTCCGTCACGCAGTTGAACCGAGTTTAGCCGTTTTCATACACGCTGAGCAACTTTGAGCTTCCTCATTCGACCTGCAGTGAAGGACCATGTCTCTGATCACTGGCAACACACACTCGTTGTATGATCTCGTTATAAGTTTTGCTTTTTATTCATTGCCTCGGGTTAGGATGTTTATAGTACCTTCCTTATTTCTAATTCCACAATACAAATGTTTTAGCTACTAACTTTGAAATCAGAGCAATATATGTATTACCATACCTATCTATATAGTATTGTTTTTGTTGTATAAACGAAATGTTAACAGAAAGGTCTAATTAGTCTAACCCTGTATTATGAAATGCGTGAAGTTAAAAAAAAGATAAATCTTAATAAAATCAAGATCAAAGAGTTACAACCCCATTATATAATATACACATTACAACCACAAACACCCTCAAGTTACTGGGTTGGGTTACATGGTTTAGCAATTAAGCGCCCTCGCATTGTAGCCGCCGGTTTAAATCCACGGTTTAACGTTGTCTACTGTTAGATTAGTGATTATTATGTTTGACTGATGATAAGTAAGTTTTGACGTTATTAGTTGTGGTTTTATTTTACATACCGGCTAAACACGGCCGAGCTTCAGTGGTTTAGTCTGGTATTAAAATCAGTTAGTGAAAAGTATATTGTTTACATAGTCTTTGATGTCAAAGATTATGCAAACACTGCGAAAAACAATTTAAATGATAATTTCCCAGAGAATAGCAACGGCAACTATGTTCATATTTGGCCGCAAACAAATTATAACTAATTTAAAAAGAACAAATTATAACTAATTTAATTTAAAAAGAAAATAAATATTAAAACCTTTATGATGATTTTGTCTTATTTTTTTAATATATAAATACATACATAGGGACAATATTACATACACTGCTCCGATCCCAATGTAAGATGCTAAAGCACTTGTAATATGGGAATCGGAAGCAACGAAGGCACGTTTTGGTTTTCTTTTTCAAGCACGTAAGCTATATTGGGTTACTGTTACTGTTATACAATTAATGATGAAGTTGGAGTTAAAAGTGGGTATATTTTTGGCAGACGTCTCTAACTCCCCGAAGAGACGTACGAAAGAGAGATCGGTAGATGAACTGAATCGAGTAAGACACGGTGACTGCTGCACTCCTGGCAGCTCCAGTAAGAGCATTGACACGGTACGACAGAGGTACGAGCCTGTGTTAGTAAATTACTTAAATGATATTAGTTAGCAGAATATTATTATTATAGCTGACGTTCTCAGGATAGCCGAATGGTTGGGTGGTCGGAATTTCGAGTCAATAGACCCGAGTTCGATCTCGAGGCTGGTACCAATGGGTTTTTCAAAAAAATATTTACAATTTATTTCGTTGACATGAACATAAAGACGGCGACGGGCTCACCGAACACGTTGTCCCTAAAATGTCTTCGATGAAGGTTTGAATGGACTTAATTGTCTAGACTAGACCTCTATCTGCCCCTGTATTGGGAATTGCGTGAAGATTGCTGAATTTGTGGAGGAGAGAGGAGAGGTTGATAGTGGAAAAAAAACTTCATTGTATAAACCTA
Organism: Sericinus montela; assembly: GCA_029286605.1. Classification (NCBI taxonomy): domain Eukaryota; kingdom Metazoa; phylum Arthropoda; class Insecta; order Lepidoptera; family Papilionidae; genus Sericinus; species Sericinus montela. The sequence continues at coordinate 3,132,855 of JAGSMR010000030.1, read as the reverse complement.
TATGTACCTCAGTATTGGATAAATGAGTAAAGATATAAATAAATAAAAAAAAAACTATGTGGTTACTGCACTACTTACTTTGTAAAACGCAGACATATCACATAAAAGCGTCGGAACCTGTACCACAACAGATGTATCACAAAAAAAAAATAATGATAATTGGACAAAATACAGAGTAATGAAAGGGAATAAATTTACATTAATTAATGAAACGGTTAGAGTTACACCCCGTTAAAAAAGCAATACATAATTGGTGCGCGTAAGAGATATGGATACGAGTTACGAAATTGGCAAAAGCGGTCGATGTAATTAAGGAGCACTTCAAAGCGTGCCGCCCTCTCGTTAACGTATGTTCGTCGTTATTAAATCCAATATATTGCTTTTAAGTTTTCGGGAACCGATTTTTATACGATATGGTTTTACGAAAGTTATGACGAACTCCGTGGACGAGTGGACGTAGACACCGGTTTTCATAATGTAGAAAAGGTGCTTCCTCGATTGACCCGACCGGGAATCGAACCCAGGACCTCAGAGCTGGCGACAACTCGAAAAACACCTTGAAGAAAGGTAGTGGTATATTCTTACGCCATAACACGTTTATTTATCGAAGACTTCCGTGGACGAGTGGCGTAGACACCGGTTTACAAGGTGTCGCCATCTCGAGGTCTCGGATTCGATTCCCGGTCGGATCAGTATATGTTGAAAAACGACTTTTTCTACATTTTATAGGGTCTGGGTGTTTGTGGTGCCTTCATTGTTTCCGATTCTCATACCTCAAGTGCTTTAGCATCTTACATTGGGATCGGAGAGATTGAGTATTTATGTTGCAGTTAACACTGTTGACACTGTTAACATGTTGACACGTCGATTTCTATAGTGTCGCCAGCTCCGAGGTTCTGGGTTCGATTCCTGATTCGGTCTATATAGAAAATACTTTTTCTACTTGTTCTCGGGTGTTTTTACTATCTTTATTGTTTTCGATTCCATAGTACTGCTTACTTTGTGATCAGAGCAATGTAAGATATATTGTTTCTATCTATGTATGTATTGCAGGCCCATTGAGGTAAAACATACATATGGATATTAAAATGTTAACACCTGTAAATGTAATAAATATTGTTAGGTTAAGACCTGATAGTTGGGTTACTATCCAGCCTTAGAAGCTAGAGATTGTGGTGTCGAACCCCGCTACAAGCTAACACTTATGTGGCGAATCAATTTTTACTTAAGTCATGCATAGTTATAAGTTTATATAAATATTTATCTTCTTTTTTGTAGCCTATCTAGAGTCCACTGCTGAACATAGCCCTCTCCCAAAGCTTTCCACAACGAACGCTCCCTAGCCACTTGCATCCATCGACTTCCTGCAATATTCTGCAAGTCGCTTTGCTTGAAAAAAAATATAGATATCTTCACGTAATTCCCAATACAAGGATAGACAGAGGTTTAGTCTAGACAATTAAGTCCCTTTGACCTACCTTCCACCGAAGATATTTTTGGGACTACGTGACAGGTGGTAAGCTCGTCGACGTCTTTATGTCCAAGACAACGATATAATTCGTACATAAGGTACACCCATTGGTAAACCCATTGGTACGAGCCGGCCATCTGGGGATCGACTTCGGGTCTCTCGACTCGTAATTCCGACCACCCAACCATTCGACTATTGTGACTTACTTGACTTGAAAAAAAAAGTACAATAATAGAACGCTTGTCTTAATTTTGTTTCAACAATAAGAAACGTATTTGAGAAGTTATTGTTATCGGACCGAAAAAAAAAGGAAAACAAAATCATCTGCTTAACCAACGGTGAAATAAATGGATTGCCCTTGGTTAATTTAACAAAGCTACAATCAATGGCGCGGAAAATCGTAAATGCTGCCCACAGACACAAAGATGGCCGCTTGACAAATGCAAAAAGCGCGCCAAAACCCTTTGGGAGCTGACAAATCAAACTGCGGCAGATGTCGGTAGTTAGCAATTTCGCGGATCTGCTGACAATTTTATTGTAATTTATCGTTGTGTGATAATTGTTTCGACAGCTGAACGTTATCTGGATAATTGAGGTCGGAAACTGGGTAGATAATTAAGTTTGGAACTCAATTCCAAATTCACGATTTTCGGGTTCGAAATTTTCGATATCGCACTAACTGACATAGTATTATCATTATTATACATAAAGACGGCGACGTGCTCACCACCTGTCGTGCTGTCCCAAAAATATCTTCTTAGGAAGGTAGGTCGAAATCACCTAATTTTCTAGACCTCTGTCCACCCCTGTATTGGGAACGGCGTGAAGATATATATATTCGTATACATTCGTAATGATACACAACGTTACATACATATCTTGTCTTGGTATAAACCGACTGAACTTCAGTTATGAGGCGTGGTGCGACGTTTATGAGTAAATCAAACCATAGGCTTATACTGTACAGTTATTATGAATGTACACAATTTACATGTACACTTCCGGTTCGTAAAATTACTGGTCATAAAGAGCAGAGATCGTAATAAGCAAAAACATCCATTTTCATAAATCCTTAACTATAGTCCCGAGTGGTTGGGTGGTCGGAATTTCGAGTCGAGAGACCCGAGTTCGATCCTCAGGTGGCAGGCTCGTACCAATGGGGTTTTCAAACTTATGTACGAATTATATCGTTGGCTTGGACATTTCGTTCCCCAAAAGCAGTTTTTTCCCAAAAGCTCGTACCAATGGGTTTTTTTCAGAAACTTATGTACGAATTATATCGATGGCTTGGACATAAAGACGGCGACGGGCTCACCACCTGTCACGTTGTCCCGATAATATCTTCGGTGGAAGATAGGTCACAGGGACTTGATTGTCTAGACTAGACCTTTGTCTACATCTGTATTGGGAATTGCTTGAAGATATTTATTTATTTTTTATTTATTTATGAATCCTTAAAAGTAGCAATTGTCATCTCTTATTTCACCTACGAAGAAAAGAGGTTCTTACGCTGACCACATGATCAGATACGAATCCACGGTATCTGGAGACCAACATTTGTATGACATGTGGGTTATGGACATTCATATGAATATTTATATAATAAAGGTTAAATTATATAAAAGTAGTATCCGGATTCGAGTCAATGGACCCGAGTTCGACCTCAAGGCTCGCAGAACTGACAACCGTTGGGGAAGTTTCTCGAGAGGCAAACTCGTACAGGCAAACGCAGTGTTGGGTGACCCCCACGAGATGGTGTGACGACTTGTAAAATGATGCGGGAAGTCGATGGATGCAGGTGGCTCAGGACCGTTGACTATGGAAAGTTTTAGGGGAGGCTTATGTTCAGCAGTGGACTCTTGGTAGTGGGAAAGAAGAAGAAGACGCTGACTAGGAAAAGAACAAAACATATGAGAAAGAAAAAGTCTGTTGTTTGAAGAAGACTCGAGGCTCATGATCCAACCAGCAGCAATCTGTAACACTTTAAAAAAAAAATCAGTTTTAACGTGTTTCTTTTCGGGGAAGTCTCTTCTTTCTCATTAGGTCTTAATTTATTTTGCCTTTATTTAGTATTACTTATTCGTTTCATCAAGTTTTTAGTAGTCACGATAGCCGAGCGGTTGGGTGGTCGGAAATCGAGACAAGAGACCCGAGTTCGATCCCTGGTTTGATACCAATGGGGTTTTCAAAAATGGGCTCGTACCAATGGGTGTTTCACAACCTTATGTACGAATTACATCGTTGGCTTGGACATTAAGACTGCGCAGTGTTCACCACCTGTCACGTAGTCCCAAAATATCATCCGTGGGTCGGTCGAACGACTTATTTGTCTTAACAGCTGTCTATCCCTGTATTGAGAACGGCGTGAAAATAATATAAACAGCAACATTACTATGGATTTCATAAAAAAAAAACTATTCATATTTGTAAAGCACGAGCGGAGTATAAACTTACGCCATTTTCACATTCACATTTTGAATATACACGAAAAGAAACAAAATATCTTTACGCAAATAACCAATCGATGCCTGTATCTGTTGAGACAGTGGCAACAATGGTGAGATTTAAACAAATACCAATCCCACGCGGCGCGCCGCCACCGATGCGTTAAATATAAGAGCACTCCACAAAGGGGCTAATAACTCGTATGAAGTACTTTTAACGCTCCCGCGGATTAGTTCACAAGTGACGAGCGGTGAGCGTGTTGCTGTAACTTAAACGGAATAGGAAAAAATGGAAAATATCTTCACGCAATCTCCCAATACAGGGGTAGACAGAGGTCTAGACTAGACAATTAACTCCCTTAGACCCACCTTTCACCGAAGATATTTTCGGAACAATGTGACAGGTGGAGAGCACGTCGCCGTACAAAGATAGATATTTCTAAATATTCATATATAACAATAAGTCACGATAGCCGAGTGGTTGGTCTTAATTGTCTAGACTAGACCTCTGTCTACCCCTGTATTGGGAATTGCGTGATAATATTTTTTTTTTCATATATAATATCCATGGCTCCAGTATTGCTATTGAACATGACATTCATATTCAACACACAGATGTTAGCCCCTTGCGGGATTCGAAACTGAAACCCTTAGCTTTGAAGGCAGGGTCACAGCCAACTAGATCATCGGGTCGTCTTAATTAAAAAACATTATATAAGGTAAAATCTTCATTTTCAAATCTTTTCAACTGGACAGGTAATCTAATAAATCGCTAAGGATATTTAAAATACACATGATAGACGGTTAGGCCATTGTCTATTATAAACATTGTCATAGTATATTTATATTCTGGGGTTTCACATCTGTTTCAAAAATTTAAGGATTTATGGAAAAGAAAACGCTTTAATCTTTCAACATAAACAGAAGTCAAAGAACGATGGCTATGAAAAATATTATTTATCTATGGTAGCATCGGTAATTCCTTTGTCGGGGGGCAAAGCGAAGCAAAGACTATTGTTTAGCATAGACAAGGCACTTTTTTTTAGCGGCGTCTGCCATTTTTTTTCGGTTGTTTGTCAAATACCGCCTTGTTGAGAGTAAGCGAGCAGTTGGTTAATAATGAGACTGGGAGGCTTTTATTGTAACGCTTTAATTAGTAATGTTATACATTATTTAATCTTTGGTATTTCTGAGCAGTTGCCGTATCTTTCAGTTACGTTATGGCTCTGGTTACGATATAAAATGAAATATAAACATATTATTTTATTAATTATGTAATGTAATGTTAGAAGTCACGATAGCCGAGTGGTCGGGTTATCGGAATTCGAGTCGAGAGAACCGAGTTCGATCCCCTGGTGGCAGGCTTGTACCAATGGGTTTTTACAAAAACGACGTACGTACGTACGAATTATATCGTTGACATGGACATAAAGACGACGACGGGCTCACCACCTGTCACGTTGTTTCGAAAATATCTTAATAGTCTAGACTAGACCTCTGTCTATCCCTGTATTTGGAAATGCGTGAAGATATACATTTTTATTTTTTTAGATACATAAGTGGTATATTATACTACTTCTACAGCGTCGAAATAGCCTTGTTAGGTACAGACATCTAGTCCTTCGACCTTTCGATACATTAATGGGATAATAGTCCTGTAACAAACTGTTGATAGAACACTAACTTACTTTATAGGAGGCCCTCTCTTTCTTATACTTTTCTCCTTTCTTATTGTTTAGTGAATAGTGCAACCAGTCTTGGGTTCCGTTGTGGACCTTTATGGGTCATAAATGTAGTTTTTTATTTTATTTATTTACATTTTTGTAGTTAGACATACATGTACGCTTCATTCACATCGGTTTATATTGTTTACATTGATTTTTGTGGTGCCTTTTGTAGTCTCCGATTCCATAACCCAAAAATGTAGAGAAAGTACGAGTAGTTTTTCTACACCGGCAATAGAACCCGGCATCTCGGATATGGCGAGACCTTGAAGATGGGCGTAACTCAGACACGTAAGAGGTACCCCTGTATTGGGAATTGTGTGAAGATATTTTTTTTTATCACCTTAACATAAATATGTAGTAAGCAGTTAAAATCAGGGTATAGTTCAATTTCGGTGAATTCAATTTCAGGAATTCTGTCGCCCGAAAAGCTCATGTAGAACTCTAACAAAATATCATCCACGCGGTCGGAACTGGGACCTTAATAAAGTTACTTTGATGGTTTCGGTGTCGATTTTTTGCAACCCATTTGCGACGCGCATTTTTTTTTAATTCTCTACACGCTGGGCACACTGGTATGCGGAGGTTTGTGCTGCGTCGTGACTATCCACATTAGACGGCATTAGAAATTGTTATAGTAAAAAAAAAAACAAGAAATATCTTCACAACATTCATAGAGGTCTAGAAAATTTCGTAACGGCCTTTCAATCCATCTTTCAACGGAGACACATTTTTGTGACCACATAAGGTGAACGATATAAAAAAAATTCTTCATGCCATTCCCAATACAGGCGTAGACAGAGGTATCGTCTAAACAATTAAGCCCCTTCCTCCGAAGTCCTCCTCCACCTCCACCGAAGTCCTCCAACACGTTCCACGGATGATATTTTGGGACAACGTGACAGGTGGTGTGTCCGTCGACGTCTTTATGTCCAAGCCAACGATATGAATCGTACATAGGTTTTGAAAAAACCCAGTGGTACAAGTCTGCCACCTGGGGATCGAACTCGGTTCTCTTGACTCTAAATTTTGACTACTCGGCTATCGTGACTTTTTCGTGAACGATATAAATCGTACATTAGTTTTTGAAAAACAACAATACCTTACTCTATTGACCCGAATTCCGTTCACCCAACCACTGTGCTGTCGTAAATTTTAACGTTGAAGTTTTTCCTCCACAGTACACCAGTTTATAGTCAAAAAGTAAGTTGCAGAAGCCTGATGGGTTACGCTGTGTTCCTAAATGAAAGTCCGTGTCTATGTATGTATTAGTGCTAACCTAAATATTAAAATGTGTGTGTGTGGTATGTTTAGTGTAAGAGCCAAGTTATAGCTTCATTTGCTGCATGAATAGACTTAGAAGAATAAACATAGAATAGAGTCGGTTAGACATAGATAAGACCACAGTCTTGAATACCACGATGAAGTGGATTGTTCTTGTGTTCCTGAATTTCTTATACTGAGTGAGGTAACTGGCGGACATATTTCTATATAATTTCTCTCTTCTAAGGTAAACAGCGCGTTTGTAGCGTCTCTGGTGTTGTAATGTATTGTCTGGTGTTGTCAGAACTCATTTACATCACGTAACTTGATTTTTGGTTTACCATTTTCTCCCATAAAAATATGACATATTTTTTATGCATATGTCATTATAAAATTATATTTTAGCTGATATGTTTTCATGAATTAGTTTCCATATAATGTGGAAAAACCATCATCTGAATAGCGTTGTGATATTTGTCGAGGATTACATAATAAAGATGCAATTTAAAAATCTTGCTAAATTAAAAATTTTGCTTTCCTATACTAAGCCATCTCTGAGTTCGATCTCCAGGAGGAAGTCTGGTTAAATATTTATGAGGAATTGTATCGTTGGCTTGGACATACCCGGACTTAGACGGAGACAAACGCAGATAAATTCAGCTCCCCTCACGTTGTCCTTAAATATCCAATGAAATGTGGTTCGGGAATGGAGTCAAGGGACCCTAACTCAATCCCCAGGCGGAAGGTTAAACCAATGGGTTTTTTCAGAAACTTATGTACGATTTATATCATTGGATTAAACAAAAGACGGCGACGGCTTCACCACCGCAACGTGACAGTTGTCCCAAAGATATCTTCGGTGGAAGTTGCGCCAAAGGGACTTAATTGTCTAGACTAGACCTCTGTGTATTTAAAAGATGTTTATTTTTATTTTATAAAATAAATTAAGTGGTATGTGAAAAGGACACCCCATCATTTAGCTGCAGCCGTTTGCGCCAGCGCTGATTTTCACTTGGGTCCTCTAAAATTACATCGATTACGTATATCTATATCTTCACGCAATTCCCAATACAGGGGTAGGCAGAGGTCTAGTCTAGACAATTTAGTCTCTTAGACCCGCCTTCCACCGAACATATTTTCGGGACAACGTGACTGGTGGTGAGCCATAATTAATCCGAATAAAATTATTACGTATATCAAATAAAAAAAAAATAATTAAAATAATTACCGACATCGATAAAACTGTGTTCACATCACTAAAGCCAATGCTCGCTTCGAGCCCGCAGAGCCGTCATATTTCATTTTTATCATTTCATCCAATCCTTTGCCGAAACCATACTTTTAGAAGGCCCGCGCTTTTTTTAATTCGTTTTTCTATGATAACTACAGAGCGGGAGAGATCTCCATTTTTTATTATTCGTCGAATATTACTTTCGACTGTAACTGCATGGATTCGGCGCGAGGGTTGTACCCGTTAATACCGCCGCATTCGAACCATTCAGTCTGAGGGTTATATAATACTCGTGCCTACGTAAAATGCTCAAGACTTTTCATTTTCTCGTTATTACTAACCTTTAAAATACAAAAAGGCTAATTTTATGATGTGTATAAAGAATAGGATGAATAAGTAAGGAGCAAAAGAGGTATGTAAAGACTTGAGACACTTGGCGATCTGTTGTCTCTGGCTACGCCGTCCGAAACTATACGTCTCTACGTAATTTATTTTACTTTAGGATGATAAAAGCTTCTCCATTAAGAAGGATTTACCGTAATCGATAAATCTCAATAAGCAGATTGACCATCGCCCAAAGTAAATCGTATTTTAAATGCGAGATGTTAATGTCTCCGGTCCTTTGTTCCGAAACATGGACTCTTAGTTACGAAAAAAATTTACCATAATTGCCATGCTTGGCAAGCAGATAGGCGCTGAACTAGACAATTCATATTTAGAACCTGCTATCGGTCACCGATCTGCATAATTTTGGTCAGACACTTTCCAAAATTGTTTTCCCGCCATTTCGGTAGGCAATTGTAATTTTAATACTTATCCTTAGTTACCCATGTAAAGAAAGAGAATGGCATAAATTAATTAAAACTCCGAAATCAAATAACTTTAGAATTACAAATATTACGCTTATCGTCATCTATAGTGAATGTTAAAAATAAATTATCAGTGCTTGCAATAGCACATGTTTTTATGGTACGGTACGCCTTACCCGGCATCGACTTTCTATGTTAATTATTATTGAGACATTAAGATGACCATAGCAGTGCGCAATGATAAACTTATTTCGTAATATCATTGCATATTTACACAACAAATCGGTAAAAGTAACAAGACTTTTACCAATTGGTAAATAAAGTTGTTATTGAAAAAGTTACTTCGCAACATTCCGCACGCAAATATAAAACATATAAAAAGGTATATGTTACCTGGTCCGAAGAGAAGAAGAGCACCACCCTCTCTCCCACAGATGCGTGCAATAATTCCACTGTATGCACTACCACCACTACACTCAAACCAGGTTACATATACCACCAACGAAAACGCGACACGTGTTTCGCCTCAAAACAAGGCATTATCAAGCGAGTAGACTCTATGATGAGCGACAGCAGAATCTATAGTCTGGTGCATACAGTGGAATTAGTGCACGCATCTGAGGGAGGGAGAGTGGTGCTCTTCTTCTCTTCGGACCAGGTAACATATATCTTTTTATATTTGCACGCGGAATGTTGCGAAGTAACTTTTTCAATAACAGCTTTACAATGAATTTCCTAATTTCAAAATGGGTCAATTAATTGGTAAATATGCAATCAAAAGAACTGATAATTATGTGAACCAACGAATATATAAATGTATAAATATCCACACGCTATTCACAATACTATGCTACTGTAAGGCGACCTCCGTGGACTAGTGGCGAACACACCGTTTTACAAGGTGTCGCTATCTTTGAGGTACCGGGTTCGATTCCCGGGCGGGTCAGTAGGGAAATCACTTTTTCTACATTTTCTCGGATCTGAGTGTTTGTGGTACAATCGTTGTTTCTGATTCCATAACACAAGTGATGTAGCTGCTGCTTCGAAATTAGAGCAATGTATGTGATGCTGTCCTTATCTATCTATACTTTCTTTGTTTAAATAAAATAGTACTTTTTGTTGTATACAAATTAAGTAGATCTATAACCAATATTTTAAAAAATAATATTTATTAAAATATTTAGATCGAATACAGTTACAATAGTGGGACTACAGACAGGGGTGCGAGACACGTAAATATCAGTTATGGAGTCATTAGTCCGTGGGCGAGCGGCTTTATTTTATTTATGGTCATTTGTGGTCATTTATGGTCGCTTTTCGGACGCGTCACGGTCGCCACGCGCTATGGTAACGGATGGCGATGCGGGGATTTCATATACTATATTTAGATGTCAGAAATTTTACAAGATTCGCACGCACGTTATAATGTAAAAAAACATATCACATCAGTTAATTTCATAATAATTACAAAAGTTAACGACAGACAAACCGCCATGAAATGGACATACAATGTAAAAGAAGGCAGCATGTAAAATTTCACAGCATGTTGTGGGATACATATATACAATCGTCACGCTTTGCAAGCGGATTGGCGATTACAGATCCAGGCACCTCGCACAAAAAAATTCTAGAAATAAATGAAAAAAGAAATTACAATAGAAGAGATAAATGTAGAAACAAAAATTTACTACATTATTTATTATAGTTTTGACTGAAACATATATAAAGACCGTCTGTTAAAGTCCACTGCAGGACATAGACCTCTGCCATAGGGAGGATTGGCCACTATCGCCACGCTTAGCAAATGGATTGGCGATCGCAGTACCAGACCACTCGCAGCTCAGACGCTGCTGCCCATCTTGGTCTGATTATTTTGGTCTGACATTTTTAGAGATGGCTATCCCGCCATATATCGGTTGCCATAATATTATTCAAGGCTGTTTCCCTTAGTAGACGACACCCACGGGAAGAAAGGGAAGGGCAATATTCTTACATCTGGTTGATTATCTACATATTTTCTTAAGTCACGATAGCCGAGTGGTGGGGTGATCGTGAATTCGAGTCAAGAGACCCGAGTTCGATCTCCAATTGGCAAGCTCATACTGAATAATGGCTAGTTTCAAATAACTTACGTACGATTACCAGTAATAGTAATTGTTAGTAGTAGACGTAAGAATATTGCCACTCCCTTTTTGACTGATAACTTTTATATATTGATAATGAAACTTATTGTAACTGACCGTAAATGCTCGTATCACGGAAACCTATAACTTTAATTGACTGTCTGTGATACGGTAGCTAAGTGGTTAGAGCTATCATAAGGTACGGCGGGTTCAAATCCCATTGAGTTTTTGTAATTAAATAATATGTTAAACTATGTGTATACGATACAATATGTTATATAATGAGACGCGCTCAAGGCTCCATCACCTACACCTATGTCGGAGGGGTGCTGACTTGCACTAAATGTTTTTTTTTTGATAACCGTGGAGGAAAATTATACACGAACGTGTCCTGACCGGGAGGCCACCGAAACGAACAGAATCGGACTCGAGTCTCAGAAGTAGAAGCATACCGACTAAAAACCATCCACGGGATTCTGTTGGCCCGGAAGTCTTTACTTTTCATCTAAAGAGATTTTCCAGGACAGAGGCTCGCAAGTTAGAAATTTGTTTTCAACGATGGCTGCTGCTGCGAAGCGCTGCGTCCCCTATAACGAAAAAGAAACTTCCGACATGAGGGAGGGCCCCAGTTGCTTTGAGGAAAATCTCCTCTCGGATCACCTTATGATATTGCCATTGATTTTAATGGCGGGCAATCATTGAAGTGCCAGTCAATGACGACTACGACCACGGGACAATCTCGTGCTAGTCGTGAAATTGCGACGATGGCCAGGAAGTGTAAGCCGCGTCCTGCGGCATACACAACCTCGCCATCGTCGCATGTACATTTGGTGTTTATGTCTGTCTTTCCACATGAATAAAAAGTTACCATCAAATAATGTATTTATTCAAAAAATAAGAAACATAAATATAAAATAATAATATATTCATTTCAATTCATTTCCAATACTGAGGTAGGCAGAGGTCTAGACCATTAAGTCATTTCAAGACAGTTTCTTATTGAAATATTAAGGCGATATATATATAGAAGTCACGATAGCCGAGTGGTTGGGTGGTCGGAATTCGACCCGATTGATCCCAATTGGACCCGCGTTCGATCCCCAGGTCTGCCACCTCGTACCAATGGGTTTTTCAAAAACTTTTGTCAGTATTATATTGTTAGCTTGAACATTAATACGGTGACAGGCTCACCACCTGTCACCTGGTCCCAAAAATACTTTCGGTGGGAGTTGGTTAGAGAGGATTTAATTGTCTAGACCTCTGTCTACTTCTGTATTGGGAATGGCGTAAAGATATCTATTTCATTCAATTCAATTCAATCGTTTATTTGCTAGAAACAGTGTACACAAGGTGACAATTATAAAACAGAAAGATCAAACATGTTTCGTCAATAACCGACATGCAAATATAAATTTAATTAATTGTTAACATAATTAATAAAATATTTAGACTAGATAATAGAGATAAAATAAAAATTATTAAAAACAATCAACCATAAATAAGCATTACATTAAAATAAATAATCAATAAAAAGTGGTCAAAAAGTCAATGGTTTAAAAAGTCAATCTAAAAAAATAATAACATTAATTCATAATACTTACATAACCTAATTTCATACGTAAAAATCATTTAACGAATAAAAGCACTTGTCCAATAACCATTCATATAGTTTACTTTTGAATTTATTTCATGTCAATCCATTTAAATGTACAGGCAATTTATTACATATTTGAACAGACATTCTATGACAATTTCGGAATGCAAGAGCAGTTCTAGATGGGGGCATTATTAGTCGATCAGGATATCTCGATTTAATTAAATTAAATAATATTAAAGCTCGATTTATCTCCTTTTTTATGAATAATTTTTCCTGACGAATAAGCTAACCTCAAAGATGTATAGACATGGCAGTGGCAACACTTAATTTTGTGAACAGAGGCGTAGGCCTCTGGAATCCAATCTCTTTATGTCCAAGCCAACGATATAACCCGTACATAAACCCCATTGGTACGGGCCTATCATCTGGGTACGAACTCGGGTCACTTGACTTAAATTCGGATCACAACCACTCGGCGATTGTGACTATTGTTTAAAATTATATGCCTATATTTTCATAGCGCAAACAAAATAACACATACATTGTCCAATTTAATGTAGAGTCACATTGAGCGCATTTCCTCTAATCATCACACGCTCGACATTCGCCACGCACGTGCCCCAAAAACCCAACCCCAATCCTCATCGGAACTCATCCTCAAAGTATATTTAAATAAAAATACAATTAAATACTCACCGGCGTGTGTTTTGACCACTCGGCATGCGTTAGATTAATTTCGTTTTAACTGATAGGTGCGGTGGTATGTACACTTAAAGTTTGGACATAGGCAACAAGAGTTTATTATTTTTCGTTACTGTAGTAAAGTAAAATATACTTTATTATACAATAAGGAACATATTACTGTATTAATACATTTAAAGGGACATTGGTACATCAAAAGTCACGATAGCCGAGTGGCTGGGTGGTCGGGATTTCGAGTCGAGGGACCCGAGTTCGATCCCCAGGTGGTAGGCTCGTATCAATGGGTTTTTTCAAAAACTTATGTACGAATAATCTCGTTGGCTCGGACATAAAGACGGCGACGGGCTCACCATCTGTCACGTTGTCCCGAAAATATCTTCGGTGGAAGGTGGGTCGTAGGGACTTAATTGTCTAGAATAGATCTCTGTCTACCCTTGTATTGGGAATTGCGTGAAGAAACAACAATGTTAATAATATAAAATTTTTAGCTTTGGCATTGATACGGTGACAGGCTCACCAACAGTCATTGTCCCAAATGAGTGATTCGGTGAAAAGTGTATCGAAATGACTTCATGGTCTAGACCTCTGCCTAGCCTGGTCTAGGAAAATATGTGAAGACATAAAATACATTATTAATACTGGCCCAGCTGGAACTAATCACCAAAAACTTACTCCAGCATTATGCAGTTAGTTGACCCCCCTTTTTGAGCACACCGTTCTTTTTTTAACTTACATACAATAGTTGTCAGATATGTATGTGTGACAAATAAAAGTTTTCTTACTGTCTTTATTTTATCTTTCTATATTAGTACAATTAGTGTCAGTATTTATGTGTGTGTGCGACAAATAAAAGTTTTCCTACTATCTTTATTTTTTTCTTTCTATGCAGTAAAGCGACCATTTTCGCAGCAATCAAGTTAACAATAAACATGTCGTAATGAAGAAATTTGTGTGTATTCGTAAGTTCGAAGCATCAGTGGCGTGAAAACTAAAACGCAATGTGCGGTGGGTAGATGTATATCTGATCTTGTAGTATGAAATAAATTGTTTAGAGTCAGTCGCGGTTGAGTACGAACGTTTTGAATATTAATCATTTCGTATGTTTTAATTGATTTAGGTGCCTCGTTATTTCAAGTTATTGTGCTTATGTTATCTTTAATTATCTACGGCTGCTCGCGATTTATTTCCGATAAAAAAGGGGGAGGATTATTGCTAAAATCCTGCTAAAGGTACGAGGGCCGAGTCCAGCCCAGAAGGACTCGGCCGATGAATGTTCTCGAAACTTTTATACGATTTACATCGATGGGTTAGTGTGAACGACAGCGACTGGCTCTGGTGAAATGTAGGTCGTAAGGACTAAAAGATCTGGACCTCTGTCTACCTCATATAGCGGTAGAAGTAACGAAGATTTTTTATCTGAGGGTAGAAAACATTTTAGCATATATTAACATAGTCTTTTTAAAAGCACCCCTGCCTAATTTTTTTGTGTTGTCAAATTGCAAATTGTTCTATACCTCTATCCACTCCTGTATTAGCCATGGCGTGAAGATTCTTATAAAGAACTAAATAGTTAATTACATTATGCAATTTTTATTGATTTTAAAGCATATAAGTAATCCTGAACTTCTTGTTATTAAATCAAAGAGAAAAAATGTTCAAATAACACGGTAAGGCAAAGGCCACGGGTTCGGTATCCCGCCCGTGACAGTTGAAATTTTAAACACTTTTCTCTTTAATTTAATTGTTAATTGCATTACTTGATCTACATCGAGAATTATCATGACTTAACACTATCTTTAAAT
Organism: Sericinus montela; assembly: GCA_029286605.1. Classification (NCBI taxonomy): domain Eukaryota; kingdom Metazoa; phylum Arthropoda; class Insecta; order Lepidoptera; family Papilionidae; genus Sericinus; species Sericinus montela. The sequence continues at coordinate 3,117,689 of JAGSMR010000030.1, read as the reverse complement.
GTATTTTTATTCCGATAATAAATGCATTTACATCGACGTTTCTAAACTCGCCGTAGGTGACCATTAACGGCAGATGGTAAGTGGTGTCACCATTAATTTGGACGGCGACAATGTTCACCCTAATTTGGCTGTTTAATTGCCCATACTGGCTTCACTATAATCCCATTATCGTTACGGAAATAGGAATTAATGTTTCCATTTTTCTATTCATTCCCATTGTCATCTGCTTGGTGCGTTACATTTGTATTATGAATTCTGTTTTTTTATAGGCAACGTTTTTTTTAACATACAGCCAATTGTAGAGTTAGATATGCACACATACTGCTGGAAGTGTCACTTCTATGAGAGGCTTTGGCGTAATCGCCACGATCGGCAAGCGGATTGGCGATCCCAGTACCAGAGGTCTTGCAACTTAGACGCTGCTGGCCGTCACCAGCCTGCTTATTTTGTTTCGGTATTTATTCGAGATGGTTATCCCGCCATCTTTCGTTATTGTCAGCTGATGTTGTCTTAATCGCCTCTTACGACACGAGAAGCATGGGGGTGGCATATTCTTAAACCGATACTACTACGGCCACGGACGTAATATTACAAAACTAGTTCTATTTTCAAATCCAAAATGGCTGACATAGTATTTTTAAAATATCGACCAGGGTCGTTGATGATGTGCCTTCTAAGTCTCAAATTGCAAAGATTAACTAATCATGCAACCGTTGGATGCGTGCCTAATACTCTATCCACACATTGTATAATCTATGCTTACTTTTAGCAAATTCTCTTTTCAAATAATTTATAATTTTTTAAATTTAAACATATTATGCGTTAAAAAATATATGATATGTTTAAATATACACATAGTTATTTACCATCATCATCCAGAATTTACGAGTAAATCCTAACCTTTTAACTTTCATTAAATTTAAATTGAATTGCTTACAAATCGCAGTACGTTCTATATTTATTGTAGCTTAAATACATTAACTATTGAAACGTTTTGCAACACGATCCGACTATATTTACCTATTCATTTTTCAAAAAAGGAACTTAACGCCCAAATCGTCGCGTTAATACTGGACAAAGAGAAAAATAAACGGCTTTGTGTATTGTCACAAATATAAACGTACGTCTTCGCTCTGTATAGCGTATTTTATTTCAAAGCAATAGAGTCTATTTCATTATTTCGATAACACTTTTTTTTGTTTTCAGCATAGGATAACAAAAAGGTCCCTTCATTTTTTAAAATTGTAATTCGTGGGTTCGAATTGCGAATGCGGCGTTCTTATTTCAAAACACCAGCGAGGTGTCATTGGACACTCCCTCTCTGATTTTAGAGCCGAGAAAGTACTAGCCTGTGTACTTTTAATTGATTTCTACGATATATTTTTTTAAATACTACATCTAACTAGGACTTGTTAGTTCCACAAATATAAAAGGTACTGTGTCCTGTGACTATTAAAGCGGCTTTTTAAGTAAATATCTTAAATGATAATGTGTACTTAACTTCAACATATTTAATTATTAACAGCATAATTATGACATTATATATAATCTAGGCAGGTTTGAAAGGTGACCTTATCACTGAAATTGATACGGGTGTGCTTCGATGGTTTGTGTACGTTGAGCGAATGAGTGAAAACCGAATGGTGAAGAAAATATATAACGTGAAATTTAATATTAAAAGGTGTCGAGGTAGGCCGAGACTAACTTTCGAAGACCATGTGAGCAAATTGCTTGAATAGGGAAGGGTCAAGAGTACTCGGATACCTAGACGTGTGCATGTATGAAGAAAATGATGAATTTGAAAGATGCGAAAGAGGTAATGACCGTGACACTTGGCGATCTGTTATGTCTGGCTACCCCGTCAGGGACCGTGCGTGAAGATAAAATAAAAATAAATTTTATAATAATGAGATTAATCTCCCTTAAATTCTTGGACACTCACATTCACATTCAACAAATTCTCAACATTTTATGTCTCTCTTGGTAGAAAATTTTATTTGTGCTACAAATAAATATCTCACTCGTTTAAACTTAAATTAGTTTTAAGTGGTGTTTGTTGGTTTGAGAGATAAATAGATAAAGACAACACAATTTTTATCAATTTTAATATATAATACGTAACTAAATACATACAGAGATGGGGTCAACGGAATTCAAATCATGGGACCCGAGTTCAATCCCCAGGTGGCAGGTCAAAAAAAAAACTCATTGCTACGAATGAATTTTTCCAAAAACTTCTGCACGACACTTGGAAATAAAACGGCGACGGGCTCACCACCTGTCACGTTGTCCCAATAATATCTTCAGTAGAAGGTGGGTCGAAGGAATTGTCTAGACCTCTGTCTACCCCTGTAGTGGGAAGGACTTGAAGATATTTATTTTATTTTAAATGGGGACAGCGCAATAAACATTACTCGGATTAGTAATAAGTAGCTAGAGCACTTATGGAGTTAGAAGCAATGAAGGTACCACAAACACCCAGGTCCGAAACAATACAGAAAAAGTGATTTTCTATATTGACCCGGCCGGAAATCGAACGCGGTACCTTAGCAGCTCTTTGTTCCTGCGTTCCCTTGCAAAGCCCGTGTGTGCTTTGGACCATAGAGGTCTTCACAATAATAAATTCTATTTCTGTTATAGCATTTTTACAGTTCCAAATTTTATAAAGTATTCGAAAAGAAGTATGAAGTGTCCGTAAAATATATTTACTTCAAATAAGAAAATCACAAAATTTTAAAATCGGTTTATTAGTATCGTACTTTCGTACATCCGTACACAGGGAACCGTATTTGTAATTGGAATCGAATGTTTTTAAATGTGACGCGTAAATGGTGTTCGAATTGTCGTCAACTTAACGCTTCAGATTTCAAAACGTATTAAGTATTTACAAATTTATATATGCACTTGAATATTTCTTAAGTCACTGCAATAGGGTACTACTATGACGCAAACTGTTGATATCAAACTCTTTGTGTACAAAATCAGTATTATCAGTTTAATTCGTTACGTTTGACTGAGACATTGTCTATTCTGAGAACCAGAGACACAGAGTAATTTTGAGATATTTATTCTGTCATTTATCGCTGGTCTGCAATTTTGAGGATTTTCCCCTTAATCGCCTTCATCATCACCATAACGCGTCCAAATCAGAAGTGAAAAAAGTGCAGGATAGACTTCTCCCATACTGCAGGGTATGGCAAAAGTTAGGCAAGCCTATTGTTAACCCTATAGGTGATAGCAGTTCTCGGACTGTAATTTCAAAGATACAGCCTATATAAATAAAAAAAGTAATGGACAATTATGGAACGGAATGGATTATTTCTTGTTGTTCCAAATTTCTTCACCATTTACTACCCGAACTAAATGGTACATTTAGTCATTTATAAAGGTTTCTACGCCTAGCAACAATGAACCTCTCGTCCCACATAATATCGGCTATATTCCGTATTAATTACGTCAGTAAAATTATTCCCAATACAGGGGTAGGCAGAGGTCTAGACTAGACAATTAAGTCCGTTCGACCCACCTTCCACCAAAGATATTTTCGGGACAACGTGACAGGTGTCGCTGTCTTTTATTTCCAATGATATAATTCGTAGGTTTGTAAGTCACGATGGCCGAGTGATTGGGTGATCGGAATCCCAGACAAAAGACCTGAGTTCAATCCCCGGGTGACAGGCTCGTACCATTGGGTTTTTTCAAAGAGCTCAGAGCCTCAGACGCTGCTGCCCATCATCGCTCTAATTATTTTGATCCTTCATATTTAGGAGATAGTTATCCCTCCATCTATCGGTCGCTACAACGATATTCAAGGCTGTTTCCCTCAATCGCCTCTTACAACACCCACGACTAAGGGAGTGGCAATATTCTAACGCCTTTGCTACACGGTCTTACAATAGATGTACTACATTATCTACGCCTCTTTATTCTTTGCCCTCTTCATTTTTTTTATTCTATGACAAACAACGCATGGAGCTGATATATAAATAATGGCGGCTCGTCCGCGTCGCTCCCTAATTGGATTTGACTAATTCGCGCCGACCGACGCGCTTTACATAAAATACACATTAGCAGTCGACACCCCCACCGATTAAAAAACACACGCCATACTACCGAGAGCCTTTTTTATTTATTATTGTGGAGTGTTGAGGTAAGAGTCATGATAGCCGAGTGGTTGGGTCCCAGCAGTCCCGAGTTCGAGTTCGATATATTTTTTATTTATTAAAGTGAAGTGTAGATGTTAGAAGAGTTTCGATTGCCGAGTGGTTGGGTCCCAGGAGTCCCGAGTTCGATACCCGCGCGGCCGGCTCGTTTCAATGGGTTTTTTTCAAAATATGTAAGTACGAATTTTATTGTTGGCTTGGCGTTGACGGGCACTCCATCTGTCACCTTTCGCGCTCGCGTCACGCCTCGCACTGTCATTAGTGACTTTAGCCGTTTTTAACTATTTGATTAGTAATGACTCACGAAAGTTTTAATAGTTAAATTAACTATTGGAAAAGCCAATCCCCTTTAAGACTAGAGCCTTTAGAGCAGTGGAGATTCCCGACTGTTAAGTGAATTAAGTAAACAAATTATGGAATATTCCTAAATCATAATAATAAATAAATAAATATCTTCACGCAATTCCCAATACAGGGGTAGACAGAGGTCAAGTCTAGACAATTAAGTCCCTTTGACCCACCTTCCACCGAAGATATTTTCGGGACAACGTGACAGGTGGTGAGCCCGTCGCCGCCTTTATGTCCAAGCCAACGATGAAATTCGTACATAAGTTTTTGAAAACTCATTGGTACTGCCACCTGGGGATCGAACTCGGGCCTCTCGACTCGAAATTCCGACCACCCAACAACTCGGCTATCGTGACTTCATCTATTCGATATTCCTAAATCGATGTAGATAATGATAAAGATGTATAAACATTATCTCGATAAATAAACTAAATTCTCCAATATTAAATATAATCTTGTGCTTTGTAAAAACACACACACTCTCTTTCATAGAACGGACTATAACGCGGGCCACGCGACCTTTTATCTCTACATAACATCCCTCATAAGGAAGTTAATTTATTGTCTAATTACACGTATATCTGTCCGTCTGTCCGTTCGGTCGATTTAATCGATGCAAATTTATTCCCAAAAAAAACAAGCGCAAGCACAAAATTTATTCGGGAACGAATGTAAACTGTTTTACAGCGTTCGAAGTGTAGTGACACGTACATCGTCGTTTTTTTTTTCTTGTTCTTTTTTTTTCTTGGCAGCCCGTTAGAGGCAAAGTATAATAGTTATCATGTAAATAATTACTCTGTGATCGAGGTTACATAATAACTATTATTCACTCTATGGTCGTAAAGTAAAATGTATGAGTAAAATTAAGCAGAATTACAAAAGACAGTATCGTGTAAGATCAAAATATCTTCGGTGGAGGGTAGGTCAAAGGGACTTAATTGTCTAGACTAGACCTCTGTGTACCCCTGTATTGGGAATTGCGTGAAGTTATTTTTTTTGTAAATATTTAAAAATATAATAGTTTCTGAAGATTTCTTGGTTAATTTGTCGATACGATATTTATTAAAAGATGCTACTACTGTTTCTTTTACTGGGCATTATGTATAATTTGTTATCAAAATTTGTTAAAGTGCTCTACTATTTGTAACTGGTTGGCTGCAGCTCTGCCCGCTTGAACCCTGAAAAATTTTAAACTACTAAACTAGCGCTACTTTTTAAGCCTAAAGAAACTATAAGCCTTTTTTTTCTAATAAATACTTAGATAGGGACAACGTGACAAACATTGCTCTGATCCCACAGTAAGTTGCTTAAATACTTTTGTTATGGAGACGGAAACAACGTAGGTACCACATGTAACCAAAAACGTGACCACGTAGGAAAAAGTGGTTTTCTATATTGAACTATCTGAGAATCGAACCCAGGACCACATAGCGCTTAGAAAACCGACGTATACGTCGATTACGTAATTTATTTACCAACGCATCCTGTGCATCATTATATACCTACACATTTACCCATTAATTACCTACCAACCCAAAATATGTCGCGTGCTCCCTAACCATAAATTATACTTCTTAATATGACCTCCTGTATTTTATCGATGGGTTCATTAAAATTTTGCCCGAATTAAAAAGCATCGGACATTCGCGCACATCAACCCCCTAAAATTTTTCGGCCATTATCGCATGATCATTGAGTTAGCGATCTAACCGCGAGATAGCAGCGTAATAACGGCTTGATAAATTTGTATTGTGATGATAGTTTTATAATTGGCAAGTTAAATATACTTTTTTTATCTATCAATTTAATAACACTGGCAATATTTATTTGCAACTTTTAATTTAAATAAAAAAGTAGCGAATGCAGTGTACTTCGCTATGAATTTAATATTGCTATTCATAGTCTTTGACTAAATGTCATTGTCTATGGAATGTAACGATTACTTAATCTTTGCCTAAGTCAACTTCGTTGAGATCTTGCATCACAAAACAAATAGGTTTTTGGAACCTGTAGATTATACTTCCTCGTGGAGTCTCAATATATTAATAAATAAAAACGTGTTATTCAGACTTTTGTTAAATTTAAAAACTAAAAATAAAAATATACCAGTCTCTGTCTACAAATAATAAGTTTCTTTATTAAGACCGAATGCTATCATTTTATAAAAGCACCGAACAAATGTGCGTAAAATTTTAGAAATATCAATTTGGAGTCACGGTGCTCGTTTTGTCACCAGTATGTGTAAATAGGTTTAATTATTTGCATTATTGAATATGAATATTTTTGAACAGACAGACACACGGGCGTATTTAGCACTATGAATACTAAACTAAAAAGGGTAGCCAAGCCAGCGATGTAAACTCGGAGATCGAACTCGGGTCTCTTAAGTCGAATTCCGATCACCCAACCACTCAGTCGTATCCGTGACCGGAATCCTAGCACCATTCGAGCCCCAGGTCGCAGGGTCGTACCAATGGGTTTTTGTATGATTTATATGGTTGGTTTTATAAGTTGGACAAAAAGACTGCGCCGGGCTCACTGTCTGTCACATTGCCCCAAAATATCTTCGGTGGTAGTTGAGCCGAAAGTACTTAATTGTGTAGACCTCTGTCTACCGCTGTATTGGGAATGGCGTGATGATATTTATTTAAGAGTCTGTTTTGCCTATCAAGAGCATTATGATAGATGGTTGATATAACAATGTAGAAGGTAATGACTAAATTCCGTGCTTACGTTATGTTATAGTCGCGTAACTTAAGGCGAAGTTGTTTCACGTAATTTGGTTATAGATATAATAAAAACAAGTCACGATAGTCTAGTGATTAGGTGATCGGAATACGAGTTCGATCCTAAGGTGGCAGGCTCGAACTTGAGCCCGTCGCCGTCTTTATGTCCATCCATCGATAGCTTTTTTCAAAAACTTATGTATATCTAAGGTGTAAAGGGTTTGGCACAGCGATCTCCAATACGCTTGCCGAGAATCGCGATTATTGCAAACCCTCACACGGGATAGGCCAACGTCCAATCCTTTCATACATAACGACCTCTGTAGACGAGTCACGAGAAAACACCGGTTTTCAAGGAATTGCGGTCCCGGGTTCAATGTGATAAATCGTATATAAATTTTTGAAAAAACCTATCGTTGGATGGACATAAAGACGGCGACAGGTTCACCGGAAAACGGGGAAACGACTCAATTGTCTAGACCTCTGTATACACATGCATTGGGAATGGCGTGAAGATATTTATTTGTTATAAATACAGCAACCGTATTTCTGTAGCAGTAAAAAATCAAAAGTATTTGATGTATTGACATTTTGAAATTTTCACCGAACGTTTCATATTTACCTAAAGGTGTTGTGTCAAGAACGTAAAGTAACTTTTTTATCTTCACGCATTTTCCGATACCGATAGTCTTAGTAAATTGTTCGGACCTCTGTCTTGAGTGTTGGAAATAGCGTGAAGATTTTTTTTTAATAAATACATACAAAGATTCATACATTGCTTTTGTTCTTTCGTTGTTTCCTATTCCCATACCACAAGTGCTTTATCATCTTACATTGGGATCGGAGCAATGTATGTGACGTTGTCCCTATCTATATATGTATTTATTTATTTATTATTTCCTTTAGTAATTTGCATTTAAAGTTCTAAGTAACAGATTACATAATAGATTACTTTAAAGTTCTTTAAAGTAATCTATATATGTATTTATTTATTTATCCCAAAAGTAGCTACAGCACTTGTGATGTCGCAAGTGCTTTTTTGTTGCTTATCCTGTCTACTGTCTATAGGTGTAACTGCCCCTTAGTATGCGCAGTTTAACACTCGCCTAATAATCGAGAGTGCTTTGCTATGGCATTCCTCGCCGGCTCGTTACCTTCACCATTTTGATGTCTCGTCATTCGTCAATTATCGCTTACTGCCTCTCTTCTTGCCGTGGTGACGATATATGATTATATAAACGTAGGTACTACAAGATGGAGAAGCAACCTGCAAAATGTTACGGGGAGTCAATGGATGGTAGGTGGCTGAGGGTCGTTTTTGTGGCGAATGCTTGGGATGGCCTACGTTCAGCAGTGGACTCTTCATACAGGCTGTCAAAAGAAGAAGAAGAAGGCATCACGGGAGATGACAAATGTTGAGTTTTTTTTTATTGAAATTTTCATATTGTAATCTCATGTAAGTGAACGACACAAAGTTGTTATGAGAATAAAGTTCTTTAAACCCAAATTTAAAATTAGGTAGCAAGTAATTTGCTTATCAGAAAAAAAAATAGTCACGATAGTCGAATGGTTGGGTGGTCGGAATTTCGAGTCGAGAGACCCGAGTTCGAGCAGATTTGTACCAATGGGTTTTTAAAAACTTATATACGAATTATATCGTTGGCTTGGACATAAAGACGGCGACGAGCTCACCACCTATCACGTTGTCCCGGAAATATCTTCGGTGGAAGGTGGGTCGAAGGGCCTTATTTGTCTAGACTAGACCTCTGTCTGCCCCTGTATTGGGAATTGCGTGAAGATATTTATTTATTTATTTATGAAGGTCATTATGTACGTATTTGTTCTTGAATATAGCTTTAAATGTGGAATCACTGCCAACTGGGCTATAGGGTCATCATACCATATATAGACTATTTATAGGTATATTATACGTATATATAATTTATTTATGTAGTTACGTGTATTAAATATGTAATTTATCAACATTTAGTTTCCAAGACCCTTTTAGGATATATGTAATTGTTTAATACATACAACCTCCGTGGTCGAATGGAATGCAAACCGGTTTTCAAGGCTTCGCCAGAACTCCCGGGTTCGATTCCCGGGCGGAACAATATATTAAAGTACTTTTGATATATTGTCTTGAGTCCGGATGTTTGTTGTGCATAGATCTTCACGCATTAACCAATACAGAGGTAGCCAGAGGTCTAGACAGTTTAAAATGTAGTCCTTTCGAACTACATCTCACCAGAGCTTATTTGTATTATATTCTAATAACGGGACACGGTGAGCCTGTCACCGTCTTTATACCTGCGTATAAATCGTTCATAAGTCTTATAAAAAACTCATTGGTACGAGTCTACCTCCTGGGGATCGAATCATCCAACTCAAATAATATGGCAATACTATATAAATAATACTGAAATAATTTCTCTTCGATTATAGTAGTTATATACATTATATAGTAGTTATTTACAACACTTATTAACTGAAAAAAATGTGAGCCGTCATGGGACGCCTGGCAGATGTGAAACATCGTGTGTGTACAAGTAATATGCATAAAAGATAATATTATTACAGGAATGAAAAAATGAAGTACTAACAAAATACTAATGAAAAAATGAAGTATTACGAATTTCTTGGTAAATGGTAACTTTATTTAATAAACATTTATTTACATTTGATATAAAAATTCGATATAAATATCAAGTGGCCACAATTTAAATATTTGCTCTCTCTCTCTCTCTCTCTCTCTCTCTCTCTGTGACTTCAGTTATAGTTATATTCGATGTTTCCTCTGCCGGTATTACTGTGACGATTGGTCGATGATAACTAAAGTACGTTACAAAAGTCCCGTAGTAGTAAAGTCCCGTTGTCCCGAAAATATCTTCGGTGGAAGGTGGGTCATAGGGACTTAATTGTCTAGACTTGACCTCTGTCTACCCCTGTATTGGGAATTGCGTGAAGATATTTATATATTTATTTAATACGTTACAAAAGTATTGATGAAACATTATCAAGATATCTCACAATTACAGCATCTATAGTTGTTCCATATTTGGTAGTAGATTCTTTTGGATTGTTGTTGATTTGCAATTGAAATTCTTTTTGAAGAAATGTCATAAATGGCAGTGATTCAGCTCTTGCAAATTTACATTAAAATCTCCAGCTAATTTTAATGGTAGTTTATGTTTATTCGTTTTAAAAATTATTGAACATTTTTGACTATAAGGAAATGACCTTTCATGTAAAAATGAAATCTTAATATAATTTACATAGTCACTAATATGAATAATATGAATATAATTAATTAAATATAAAAAAGGGATTTCAGTGTTTAATTATAAACCTCAATTCTCAAGTAATAGGGTGTAAATTAGTATACCTTTGTATAGCGTGCATACAAAGGTATACTAATTTACACCCTTATGCCTGAGTTTTAAGGTTTATAATTAAACACTACTACGTACGTGCACGGCATGCGTCGCCACGCCAGAAATCGGTTTTACGTGCGGCTATAGATGTTTCACATCAAAAAGTTAATAAGTGTTGTGAATTATAACATTATAATTATGTTTCTGTAAATAAAGTAATTATAATATAAAAAAAACTCTGAGATAATAACATTATCTCACACCGCAATTTACCAAATTTAAAAAGATAATAAAATCTTTTTTCTTATTAATTGGCTGATTAAAATATACTTATCTATTAAAACATGTCATTAAACGCGTCGTTTAACGAAATAATTGCTTAAAACTGTCAGTTTTCGTAACAGATAACACATTATTTAATTCAGGGTTCCATGTAAGCCATGTTTGTTTTTAAAACATGTAATTATTTAAAATTCGAACGGCAGATGCGTTCGGAAGCGTTAATCGATTTTATACGCGTGTTCTTATTAATATAGCAATTTATTAAAACAAAGTTATGCGATTTCCAATCTTAATACTTCGAAATAAGGACTTTGATATTTTTATACGTACTGAATATAGCACTCACGAGCCTAAAACTAAATTTGTCTTGTTATTAATAAAACAATTTGCGTTCAGAAGTGAACTTTAAAATTAATTGTTTAAGGCCCAATACTAATTGTAATTAAAAACTTTATTGTTGTTTTAATAATTATAATTGGTGGTGTCAATTTCGGGAACATTGTTTTTAGGCCGCAACAAAGCAGTTAATGGACTGTATAATTATAATTGCTTTTGTTTTAACAATTAAATGGAGGTTAATGATACGTGGAAGACATCGAAAAAAACAAATGTTTGTTTTTAAATTGCTTTTTTTTTTGGAGTGCCCTCATATCACTAACCACCTAGAAGACTGTTTAGTCTTTGTCTACACTAGAGTCTTTTAGGCAACTGATCATAATTCGGAAAAGTTTTTTTTAATACTATATTTGGTGAAACAAAATCGTGTTTATATTTACAATGCCCTATTCCGCGTGGCATGGTACCAAGAACGCTGGCAGAATTTTCACGTTGAATGGCTAGACTTAATCGTTGAGCTAGAAACGATCCAGCCCTCTTGTCACTAGCGGCTACGAGCAGTCGCGGATACAATTCTTTTAGAAACTGTATCCCGTGACGACCCCATGAAACGATTGTTTAAAATGAAATAAATTGTTTTAACTGTGTCCTATTTATTGAGACAATTGTTCGAATAATATATGTAGTCTTATTTTCATGCATCATTACTTTCGGGGTAGCCTGAGAGAGAGATCGCCAAATGTCACGTTGCGGAAATTTATGTGATTATCAAACAATAGGCGATAAGAATGTCGTCATCTCCCATGCTTCCTGGTGTCAGGATTCCCTTACATAGATATTAACATTATCTTATATGACGACGGTTTTAAGGTGTCGTCATCTCGAGCACCCGGGTTCGATTCGCGGTAGGAAAATGTAGAAAAACCACTTATTCAACGTTTTCTCGGGTCTGAGTGTTTATGGTGCCTTCGTTGTTTCCGATTCCACACCAAGTGCTTAAGCTGCTTACTTTGGGATCAGAGCAATGTATGTGATGTTGTCTCTATCTATATATGTATTTATTCATTTGATATCTTATATCGGTCAGTGTCAGGTAATAATTTCCTACACAGGCTTCGCTGCTATAGAAACCTTCACAGGAAACTATCAAGCTCTTCTGCGTTAACCGACGTGGTTTCTCTGATGCTTCCTAACAAATGGTTTCGATGTTGTCAGGTACGTTTGTTCGCATGTTCGCCGATTACGGTATATATTCTTGAATTTAATTTTCTTCTGAAATTGGTACTGATATAATACTTGATACATAAAGTAGCACACCAAATTCCCCAAAAATAGAATTACTCATTTATCTATATTGCTCTCTTCTATTCTGATTTTTTTTCATTGCTGATTTCTTCTATAAAATAAATAAATATCTTCGCGCGATTCCCAATACAGGGGTCTTGTCTAGACAATTAAGTCCCTTCGACCCACCTTCCACCGATGATATTTTCGGGGCAACGTGATAGGTGGTGAGCCCGTCGCCGTCTTTATGTCCAAGCCAACGATATAATTCGTATATAAGTTTTTAAAAACCCATTGGTACAAATCTGCTCGAACTCGGGTCTCTCGACTCGAAATTCCGACCACCCAACCATTCGACTATCGCGACTATTTTTTTTCTGATAAGCAAATTACTAGCAAGTAGCAAGTAATTACTGGTAGCAACCAAATTTCAATAAAAAAAAACTCAACATTTGTCATCTCCCGTGATGCCTTCTTCTTCTTCTTTTGATAGGCTGTATCAAGAGTCCACTGCTGAACGTAGGCCATCCCAAGCATTCGCCACAAAAAACTCCCCGTAACATTTTGCAGGTTGCTTCTCCATCTTGTAGTACCTACGTCAATATATTCATATATCGTCACCACGGCAAGACAGAGACAGAAATAGATAATTACCTAATAACGAGACATCAAAATGGTGAAAACGAAATGAAAGGAATGCCATAGCAAAGCACTCTCAACGCCGTCTTTATGTCCAAGCCAACGATATAATTCGTACATAAGTTTTTGAAAAACCCATTGGTACGAGCCCGCCACCTGGGGATCGAACTCGGGTGTCTCGACTCGAAATCCGACCACCCAACCACTCGGCTATCGTGACGTACATAAAGCCTTGTAATTGTAAAATGCTAAAAAAATGTCATAAACGACGATACCTACCTTGTATTTTATTTTTCCCATTTCTTCTCTATCAGAGGTACCTCATCACGAAACGGTAGTAGATTTAATAAATAATTACTTTTCACAAGAGAAACGTTACCATGTCGTTATATAGAGATAATTATTTCTAATTGGCTTTGATTATAGTATTTTAATTTTTTTTCTTTTCAATCTACTAGATATAGGCGATGTGTTGTCCCTACTATAGTTGCTCTGCAATATTGCAAATACTCAAAACATTATATCGCAATCAAGCGGGCCACATTAATGTACAAATTTCATTTCCCTCCGGATTTTGATTCCTGGGCGGATCAATGTAGAAAATCAGGTTTCCTAAATTTCTATGGTTTGGGTGATAATGCAAGTGCTTTAGATTCTTACTTTAGGAACAAAGCATCGTATGTGATGCTGTCTATGTCCTCTGTAAAGAAAAGTGATCTTTAAAATTGGTTGTATGTTTATATCCCTTTTTATTTATTATTTATGTGTAATAGCTTTACATTTGCATTGCATTTACATTTTAATAAGTCGGACATGCAAAAGATTGTCACTATTCATGTCATAGGAGTAAGGCATGGTGAGGATTGAAAGTACTAAAAATTGCAAAAACCTCTGCTTACATGTATATAACAGAATAACATAAATAATAGAAACATATACCAGTATTTTTAAATGTTATGGTTTAAATGGTAACACATAAAAAACAATTCATTTACATTGAATAAAGTACAATGTAAAGAAACACATCAAACGGCTTTACAAAGTCAATTTCAATAATTAAACGACAGTTGATAACGTCGGAGTTAAAATCCCTACGAAGCGGGGGTCAATCGGAGCGTGGCAACACTTTGAGGCACGCGCGATGACGCGATAAAAACGTTCCGAATTTAATTAAATTAAGATTCCACGGCAAACAGTTTGAACTTCACAATTCAAAAGATGGCGCTTTTATATCATCCGTACCCCGTAGTCCTTATTACAACCACATAATGTCTGATTTCGCATGCACCAAAAAAGGAAGACCTAAATAATTAATTTGACTTACACTGATTTGAAATGTGTTCTAATGTAATAAACTTAAGAACGCATTTACTGTGTTGGTGAAATAGGTAGCGTGTTATAAAGAGAATGCATGACAGTAATTAGAGGATTATGGTGATAAACCAATGTAATCTCTATTACAGCCCGATAAAATCCAAATTGCTTTATGAGTGTGGCATCCGTGGCGTGACGCCATGCCGTTTACGCGGTAAAAGTCTGTTTTGTAAGTTTTTTACGAGGAGTAATAATCGAATTAATATTGCGAATCGCTTAATTAAATAGATATCTTTACAAAATGGCAGTTTTGTTGGGCGATTATGGCGTATTTATGAATTATTGGTAGGCCATTAGTGACTATCAACATAATATGAAGTAAGTTAATAAGTTTTTAATTTGCTTTCTTTTTAATTCGCAATAACACGTCATGTAGATATTGAGTCGGAGTATATATGTGTCCAACATCGATACTATAACGTTCAAGATAAAATAAATGCATTGAAAATGCAATCTCTTCGTAACATGCACAAGGAAAGAAACGAAGAGATTAAATAAAATAAATAAAAAGTGCGTGCGTGGACTATTTTAATGGCATCGGCAGAATAACAGCGCTGCAGCAGTACTGCTATAGCAAATTTGCTGGGTTGGATGCCGTTTCTTTGCTGCAATCAAGTAATCGATTCTATTTTAATTTGTAATTCTTAGCTATAACTATCTTTCCTATGTATTGTTTGAGGCAACGAATAAATCTAATTTCTTTCTTCCTTCTAAAAAACATACACATAGATAGTGACAACAAAATAAGTGAATATATTAATGATAGTAACCCCTGGGAATGAGTTGATCGCACATACTCGAATGCTATTTCAAATCAAATTAATGATAAATTTTGTATTTTCTGTTGTTAAAAAAATGCAAAAAAAAAAAAGGGGTTGACTACAGAGTTTCTTTCGCATGTCTCTTCTCCGTGAGAGGAACCTTATTACGAAACGGTGATAGATTAAAAAATTACGATCGGTGTATGTATGTTAGTTACGTCGATAAACATTTTATTTGATTTGTCTGCATAAAATAAAATATTTAACATGTAGATATCGTGTAAGTAGGTCCTACTTCCTAATAGGACCTTTGCTGTATATAGAGTAGGTACTCTATATACAGCAAAGGTCCTATTAGGAACCACTGTGGAACAACAGAGGGGATGTCAGTCATCACGCTCAAATCAATCTAACGAGTCACATATCTATACATTTAAATAAAATTAAAGTTACGATAGACCAGCCATCGAGGCGCAGTTAGCAGGTACGTACCAATGGGTTTTAAAAAACTTATGTAAGAATTATTGTTAGTTTGGACGTAAAGAAGGCGACGGACTCACCAACTGTTACGTTGTACCGAAAATATCTTCGGAAGAAGGTGGGTCGAAGGGACTTAATTATCTAGACTAGTCCTCTGTCTACCCCTGTATTGGCAATTGCGTGAAGATATTAATAAAATTGGAGTCTCTGTTTGTAATATTGTAATAACCGTTTTTTACTACATATATTTGAATATGTATACGGTACATACACCAAAATATTCTTTTTTACAATTTTGTCTGCCTGGACTGACGTCTGTTTGTGTCGGGTAATCTCTGAAACGAATGGACCGATTTTAACAGGACTTTCAGCGACAAATAGCTAATATTATAAGGAGTAACTTATGCTACTTTTATTTTAGAAACATAATTTGGGTCCGAGTTAAGTGTTAAACTGCGGGCAAAGCTGCAGTGGGCAGCTAGTATTAAATAGTATAATAAATAGAAGCCACAATAGCCGAGTGGTTGGCTGATCGAAATTCCAGTTAATAGCCCGAGTTCAATCCCCAGGTCGTAGGCTCGTAGTAGGTTTTTCAAAACTCATGCACAATTTATATCGGTGGGCTTACACATAAATACGGCGACAGGCTCACCACCTATCACATCACATCCGAAAAATGTCTTCGGTGACAGTTGGATTGAAATGACTTCATGGACTAAACCTCCGTCTACCCCAGTATTGGTATAATAAAGATATATAGACACAGATAGGGACAACATCACATACATTGCTGCGAACCCAATGGAAGAAACTAAACACTTCAGGTATAAATCGGAAACAACGAAGGCACTACAAACTCCCGAGAAGATGTAGAAAGAGTGGTTTTTCTTCATTGACCCGTCCGGGAATCGAACCGGGTAGATAACACCTAGAAACCGGTGTTTACGCCCCTCGTCCACGGAGGTCGTCGAGATATATTACACATATTTTAAATAATTATTTAAATAATAATTTCGAGATATATTACATATTTTTTAAATAATATAAAAAATAAATAAGTATACATAATTGTAAACATAAAGACGGCGACGGGCTCACCTCCTGTCACGTTGTCCCGAAAATATTCTCGGTGGAAAGTGGGTCGAAGGGACTTAATCGTCTAGACTATACCTCTGTCTACCCCTGTATTGGGAATTGCGTGAAGATATTTATTTATTATTTCAATAATTGTAATGTAGTAATGTAGCATTAGAAGGTAATTCGGCAAATGAGTTACCACTTGTAAAACTACCCTCGGTTTCCTGACCGGAAGGCTGCGGCGGCGGACGGAAGCGGCGGAAGTGGTGGGAGTTAGGGCTGGCGCCTCGCGCGTGCCCGCGTTTATTTCACCCCTGTTACTTATACATGATAAAATAATTAATAGAGGTAAATGCCTCTCGTGATAAAAGTATTATTTAATTTGTTTCGCTTTTTAAATATAATTCTCTTGCATTTATAATGTAAAGTTTGTTTCATAATGTAAAATATACAATACTAAGATTTTTTAAGTGAAAAAAAAATTTGTTAAGTAAAAAAGTCACGATAGCCGAGTGGTTGGGTGGTCGGAATTTCGAGTCAATAGACCTGAGTTCGATCCCCAGTTGGTAGGCTCGTACCAATGGGTTTTTCAAAAACTTATGTACGAATATCGTTGGCTTGGGCATAAAGACGGCGACGGGCTCACCACCTGTCACGTTGTCCCGAAAATATCTTCGGTGGAAGGTGGGTCGAAGGGACTTAATTGTCTAGACTCGACCTCTGTCTACCCCTGTATTGGGAATTGCGTGAAGATATTTTTTTATTTTTGTTAAGTGGCTAAGTATTTTTATTACCGAAGATTACCATGCAGAATATTACAGAGACTGAAATCCTTTCGATCCGCTTTTCACCGAAGGTTTTTTCAAACAGCGTGACAGGTGGTGAACCTATCGTCATCTTGTTGCCCAAGTTGACCGTACAATATAAATACTTTGATACATATTTTATGTATATAAACTTCTGAGTATGTATGTGATTGAACTCCAACTGACCGATAATCTGGATGGATTTTGATGAATTTTTTATATGTTCAAGTATTTTCGAGAATGTTTTCTGTAGGTTCCTATTCAGATAGGTTCTAGAGCAGTACTAAGTAGGCTCCCTAGTAATGTTATAAAATATACAACAAATGATGTTTGTCTCTTTCTAAATTTATAGCTTTCCCATTCTAACCTTACATGCATAAGCATCTTAAATATCGAAATGACCACCGTCCAATAGATTACCATCCAGAGTAATTAACCAGATGAAAATTAACCAATTTTAAAAAGTCACGATAGCCGAGTGATTGGGTGGTCGGAATTTCGAGTCAAGAGAAGCATGTCGATCCCCCAGGTGGCAGGCTCGTACCAATGGGTTTTTCAAAAACTTATGTACGAATCATATCGTTGGCTTGGACGTAAAGACGGCAACGGGCTCGCCACCTGTCGCGTTATCCCGAAAATATCTTCGGTGGAAGGGACTTAATTGTCTAGACTAGACCTCTGTCTACCCCCGTTGGGAATTGCGTGAAGATATTTAGTTATGTTATAAAATTAAGCGAACCGGTGTCGGGCAGAAGTGTCCTAGTACTGCGATGGTCAATAAAGCTTTTAAAAGCTTTAATGTGCTTCTCCCACACTCCTGAGCCTCTCGTTCCACACAATCTTCACACAGTTCCACACTATCAGGCGTATGACTTATGTGAGTGTGAGAGTGAGATTCGTGCAGTTTTTCGGAATAAAAACTTGTCTATTTAGTATTCCAAGCTATAAATGTAACTCAAAATAAAATTTCATCCAAATCCATGAATGAGTTGCAAACATCCATACGAATTTTTGCTGTTATAATAGTAGTAAGGTTTGTTTATTAAAATGTAGTACTTCGTCGTGGTGTCGTTTACTTCGGCGACAGGCTCACCCACCAGCAACTTGGCTCCCAAAAATGTCGGCGGTAGAGGGTGGGTTGATAGGACTTAATTCTCTAGACCTCTGTCTACCCCAGTACTGCAAATGGCGTGAAGATATTAAATATTAATTGTAAAGTCTTTTGGAATAATCAAGAGGGACACAATTTTTAATAAATTATCAACAATTATCGTCACGATAATCACGATAGCCGAGTGGTTGGGTGGTCGGAAGATCCGAGTTCGATCCCCAGGTGACAGGCCCGTACTAATGGGTTTTTCAAAAATTTATGTACGAATTACATCGTATGGTTGGACATAAAGACGGCGACGGACTCACCACCAATCACGTTGTCCCGAAAAATATCTTCGGTGGAAGTTGAGTTAAAAGGACTTAATTGCCTAGACAAGACCTCTGTCTACCCCTGTATTGGGAATTGAGTGAAGACATTTTTTTTTTACTTAAAACTATACATAATTTAACGTTTTAGTGAGAGATACCCCATGATAGACGCTTCGTTCGCCAGCAGTGTATATAGCTTTGCACTTGTAAAGAGTTTAATAAGTAGTTATTAAATAAAAATAAATACAAACATACATAACGGCCTATTAAAGACCACTACACATAGGCCTCTCCCATAGGGAGGATTTGCAATAATCGCCACGCTTAGCAAGCGGATTGGCGATCGCTGTATCAGACACCTCGCTCCTCACACGCTGCTACCCATCTTCTGTATGATTATTTTGGTCTGATATTTTTACAGATGCTTATCCTGCCATCTATCGGTCGCCAGAACGATGTTCAAGGCTGTGCAATTTCCCTTAGTCGCCTCTTACGACACCCACGGCAAGAAAGGGAGTGGCAATATTCTTGCACCGTTACCACACGGCTCAAATCTATATAACAATAAAAATGCCTCTATTTTAATTAGTTATTTTATTCATCGGCTTACCTCAGCATAATCATAATATTAAAATGCGATTTGACGAAGGTATGTCTACCACTATCAATAAATAACATGAATATTTAGAATTAAGCATCATTTAAAAATGAATCTTACAATTAGTATTTTTACCGCGCCTGTCGACGCGACGCCATTTTACATTGTTAGATAAACTCGCGTTTATTTTAATTCAGGTATAAATTGCAGTTTTTCTATTTATATTTTATTTACAATTCAGATTCAGGTCAGCCAATTGCACTAAGCTTTTTCTGGTATTTAGTTATTTGACTTTCAGTCAGACTTTTTAATATATATTAGAAAGCCTGAAAATTTAAAATGTAGCCGATAGTTAGTTTTTTCGCGTTGTGTGTATCTAATTTTTATGTATGTATTTTATATTCCAATTCAATCAAACGGTACTGAGTTCCAGTATTTTTTTCTATATGTAATTAATGGAAATTTCTTTTTAATTAACATCTGAAACTTAACATAAAAACTTTACTCTGCCAAGGCTGTATCAATTTCAAAAAAAAAAAAGAAAAACAACTACAACCTTGCCGTATTTGAGCAGCTACAGCTGTCAATATAAACAGTAATGTGTTATTAAATTATACGAAAAAGATAAATATACGAGACATTTTCATTCCTAAACATTAAATTTTGTACAGAAAAATTATAATTTATCTGTTTGAAAATTTCCCTTACTTTTAAACTGCTAATGGCCTTAATAAGGCCTTAAATGTCATTGGCCTTTGTTGCTCCAATTACCGTTTTAAGAATAGAACAGATTTGAAAATTGAATTTCGAATATGTAATTCGAAAAGGGCCCTTGTGTCAGATGGCCGGCTTTTATTTCAGATCAATGGCGGAGCTACCGTAAAGTTAAGGTCATAGAAGACTACTAATATTTTGTACAAAATCACATTTAAACAAATAAATACAGAAGTCTAAGTAATGCAGTTATTTCGACCCACTTTTCACCGTCTTCTCTTTTTCAGCCTATTTGAGACAGGTGGTTAAAGTATGATTGGCAAAAATTCTTATTAAATTCAACATATCTTTGAAAATGAAGAAATATCAGCGTTTATGAATATATCGCAGGCAAAACAACACTATGGCAATCAGAGTTTGAAATAGAAAGTAAATGGCGACTACATTTTGCCGATAATCGACACAATGACCCAATAAATTGCTTTTTTTTTGCGATAACAATTAAATTTCTTTCACCTTAAACATGCGACAATTTTAAAAGCAGAGTCAGTTCTTCAATTGCTACTAGATTTATTTACAATATTAACTAGCACTTATCGAGGAATAAATACAAGAAGATTTATTTTATTAAAAACATTTCTATGTACAATAATATACACGAATGACAACATTTGTACGTTACATTTTGCTATTATCATCATATCTAAACGAAAAATCTTAACGCTAGAAATCTTACAACAAACACATTTAGTATCTTCAACGATTTTGGCATTCACTGACATGACTAGTCCGCGCATCACTAATAAATTGCAGCTCACTATTTAGTTTTTTTTTTTAAATTAATATTGTCCTTCAGCCGCGCTATCGCTTCCAGCTGCTTCAAGCGGACACTACACTAAACTCGACAGCGGCGCTCTCGACGTAACGGGAGACGCGGGGAGCGGTTGAAGCGGCTGCGGCGCTTGAGGTTGAAAATAAACGCCGGGTTCGTTCGAAAACTGCGGGTGCATCGGTAGTGGTGTGTGCGGGATAGACGGTCTCGATTCGTGATATAATATCGGAACGCGAACCAAGCGCTGCGCGGCGTGCGCCATATTTGCCGCCTCCAATTCCGCCGCCAATTGTCTCTTCCATTTGTTCCTACGGTTTTGGAACCAGATTTTCACTTGAGTCTCTGTTAGGTGCAAGCTGGCGGCTAGGCCGGCGCGTTCCGAACTACTTAGATACCGTTTCATATCGAAGGTTGACTCCAGCTGGAAGACTTGCGAACGGGAGAACACGGTACGCGTCTTCTTCTTTCTTTTACCTAGATTCGCGTTGGGATCTCGTTTCTCGTCTTTATCGAAGTCATCGCTCTCGTCTACATCAGGGTCGGAGTCTTGTGCGTCTTGCTGTTGCGGATATAGAGCTGGATGCAATCGTGGGGATCGGGGAGACGAACGCGATGGCGAGGGGGGGGAGGGAGCCCGAGGTGGACTTCTCGGTCGCGGTGACCCAGCCGCCGATCCCTCTTCATTCGTCGTCGAGTCCTCTGTAACAAAAATCTCGT
The DNA here is from genome assembly GCA_029286605.1 of Sericinus montela. Classification (NCBI taxonomy): domain Eukaryota; kingdom Metazoa; phylum Arthropoda; class Insecta; order Lepidoptera; family Papilionidae; genus Sericinus; species Sericinus montela. Next base: position 3,095,756 of record JAGSMR010000030.1, on the reverse strand, counting down.
ATTAAATTCGTCATTTTAAAAGTAGTTGAACCACAAATGTTTGGAGATATTTTGATGAATGAAGTTAGAGGTGATAAAAAGGCCTGCCTTTTCATTTTTTTTATCTGTACCTCTTTCGTCATCGTCATGCCATTCACACCAAAATAATGATCGAGGGTCTAGACAATTTTTGAACCTTATTTCATGTTCTTAAGTCTGTTACTCTAGACATTATCGTTTTGAAATAAACATAAAGATAAAGGAAAAAATCTTATTTATTATATTGGACAACCTCCGAGGACGAGAAGCGTACGCAATAATTTTTTTATATAGAAAAGGGAGGCAAACGAGCAGGTTGCTCACGTGGTGGTAAGTGATTACCGCCGCCCATGAACACCCGCAATACCAGAGGCATAGCAGATGCGTTGCCAGCCTTAGAGTGCCCCCCCCCCAGAATTTGGGGAAGGGGTGTGTGTGTTTCCGGTTACCTGCACTCATCAGACGAAACGCAGAAGTTTGTTGAACTTCTACTTCACGCCGGTATTCTGTGAGGTCGTGGTACTTCCCCGGTCGAGCCGGCCCATTCGTGCAACAACAAAAGCTGCTCTTCCAATGTTATCGCCAACTTTAATGTCTCGGGTACGATTCTCGACCAAGTCAACGTAGAAAACCACTTTCTCTTGTGCCTTAGATCTGAATGTATGTGTACCACACACTTCGTTATTTCCGATTCCGTAACACAAGTGCATTATGTGCGCAACTTCTTACTTTGGTATCAGAGCAATGTACGTGATGTTGTCCCTATCTATGTATGTATTTATTTATAACATAACATGAACAAATCTAGACGTTTCATGTACAAATCGATCCAACTAACGAAGCATGACAGCGATGTAAATTCAATTAAGAAAACAACACCCGGCAGCTGATAAATAGCGTTTCAACAAACCAAAAAAATTATTGATGAATTAGATCGAAAAGGTTTCGTTGCGTTAATAAGCGTTTATTTCGATACAGTATCCGATCCAATTATAACGAATTACCGTGATAAATCGAACTAATACCGACCGAAGCGTTCCACGCCCGCAATTAAGCAATTTTATTAAATGTCAAAGTCAGAATCGGAATCAGTCCTGTCATTTCTTTATTTTTTTATTCATTTGTTTTTTTTTTTTAATTCTGCAGTTACTTACTACTGGTCAGTAGTAATTAAATACATCGAATGTTTTTTTTACCTTCACGTAATATGTCTCGCTAGAGAAAAACTAAGCGGCCATCATGTTAAATGAAGATTTTGTCGACGTCTTAGTATACTAGCCAGCAATAACAGTCATACAAAGGTTTCGAAAAAAATCATTACTACGAGCCTTCCGCCTGAGGATTGAGCTTGGGTCAGGTGATTCGAATTCTGATCACCCAATCACTCGGTTTTCGTGGTTGTTGTCATTTATAATTTTATCCAATATATAAAAAATATATTTGATCTAGTTTCAAGTAATTTCCCACACCGGGGCAGGCAGAGGTCTAGACAAGGAAGTCATTATAACCTACTACTACTACCACTACTACCGTACTAATCCACGCTAAGGATATAATAAATTTATCATACATATACATATATACATAAATAAATATACATAAAAACGCCCATAAGTCGAATACAAATATTAATATTCATCACACAAATATTTGCCCCTCGCGGGATTCAAACCTGCAACTCTTAGTTCGCTTCGAAGACACTATCACTACCAACTTGGCTATCGGAGCGTCAAATCTCCTAATTCCATAATGTCATATAAATTTATATCATGAAATCTATTGCAATAGTAAGCCCATAAATTTATTTGAAACTATAGAGCAAAATAATAATGTCTATTCAAACAAAATTTGTTACCTAAAAGTCAAAGCGCGCCAAAATCAAAGCAGGTGTTTTTAATCTCCATTACATTTTCCCTCCAGTGAACGCCGTTCGAAATTCAAAACCGAAATTCGAACATGTCACTGGCGCGAAGGCGAATGTCATCAACGCTGTCGAATGAATCACTACAATCGAAACCAGAACACACCTACCGATGACATTCCAATTTAAAACTCCCATCATTACACATAAGGTTTATTTTCAATTAACTTAAAGAATTTTAATGCAATTGTCTCCATTATAAGAAGGCCCGTTCATCGTACAAGTGATTTAGCGTGTTAAGGCTTTTGTTATATGGACCTAAGCAAGAATATTGACCAATGTAACTTGATCCCGTTGAAATAGACATAACGTTAGGTGTTAAAGCTTTTGTTGCATGGTCAACGGTCGCCGTGATTCGGATCGATTTTAGAAGCCATACGAAAACTAAGCCTTTGTTAGCGTTGCCTTCTGTTTACACAAACGCTTACTAGTTAAGCAGTTTATGAGTTCGTTAGCAAATTGCGTTTTAGTCATTATTCAATGAGTAATTGATTAGTTTCGATGCTTAAGCCAATTGAGAATCATTAGGATTTTAGATTTGCCGTTCTGTTATCGGCCTAAGAATATCCATTCCTTCACGTGAATCTCGAGACTATTACTAGAAGCCTGACAATAAAAACAAATAAAATCATTAATTTATCGAAATAAGAAAATACATTCGTTTATCGATAGTCATTTTAATCTACCACCGTTTCGTAATGACGTTGCTTTAAGGGAGAAGAAACAGAAGAAATAGGCGAAAGAAACTCCGTAGGTCACGATAGCCGAGTGGTTGGGTGGTCGGAATTTCGAGTCAAGAGACCCGAAGTCGATCCTCAAGTGGCCGTACCAAAGGGTTTATCTAAAAAACTTATGTACGAATTTAATCGTTGGCTTGTCACGTTGTCCCGAAAATATCTTCGGTGGAAGGTAGGTCGAAGGGATTTAAATGTCTAGACTAGACCTTTGTCTACCCCTGTATTGGAAAGAAAGCGTGAAGATATTATAACTCCGTAGGTCAATATTTTTTTTTTAATTAAAAAAATGTGATATGATTTTTCAAGATATAGCTTGAGTCCATATGATCACCTTAATCCCAGGGTTTACCGTCATTAATATATTCATTTATATTATAATGATCCTTTTCACAAAGTTTTTTTTAATAAATTTCTTAAACCTGTTAATATCTAGGCTTTGCACATTTACTGGGATATTGTTGTAGAAGCATATCCACCTCTCTATGAACGAGTTACTTACTCTATCGAGTCTAGTGTTACTATCGATAAATATAAATTAATGTAAAAGAACAAAGAAATAAAAAATAGCAGTAAAGAATCCCCCCCACTTTTCCCGTGGGTTCTCTAATAAGTAACTAACAACCTTGAACAAAGACAAATTGAAAAGAACCTTGAAGGAAGACAAACCATGAAATGCAGTAGACAACCGACAGATGGCGGGCTAACCATCTCGAAAAATACCTCTAATATCTACTAATTATAATTTAGGCGGACCGGTGAAGGGCAGCGTCTAAGGAGCGAATTATCCTGATACTTCGATCGCCAATCCGCTTGTCAAGCGTGGGAATTATGGCAAATGCTCCATACGGTAGAGGCATATGTCTAACACTGGGCTTTAACATCCCCTTATGTATGTATATAAGACGTTTACATTGACAAATATTTTTACTACGCGCTAGAACTAAGGAATAGCTTCTGTTGCATGAATGGACCGGTTCCTCCAGGGTGGAAACACCGCATCGCTGAACACAATACTTAAGCATGTGCTTCGATTTCTTCCCCCTCCTTTACCTACTCTCTTTCTCGTTTCCCAATTCCTGGCCTAGTGCCGCATTGAGCATAGCACAGGGCTTGTAAAGCTTCCTATTATTTACAGAATTTTCTGAATCGGAGATGGTCAGATGGAAGAGCAAAATGTCATACCAACAAATTTCTTTCTTCTTTATTATTTTCGTTAGCCAAGATAGCCGAGTGGTTGAATGATCGGGTTTCAAGTCGAGAGACCCGAGTTCGATCTCCAGGTGGCTCGTACCAATGGATTGTTTCAAAAAACTTACGTATGATTTATATCGTTGGCATGGACATAAAGTCGGCGACAGGCGACCTGTCACGTTGTCCCAAAAATATTTAGATGAAAGGCGGGTCGAAAGGACTTAATTATCTAGACCTCTGCCTACCCATATATTGGGAATCGCCTGAAGATATTTAATATTTTAATTAGTTCTTTTTTATGCAACTTGAAATAAAATCCATTTCCAATTTCAAAATGCAGGTGCACCAGTGACAAACGCCATCGATTCCAGTAAAAAAATAAAAGGCCAACAAAATCCACTAAAAGCTTAACATCAATCCGAACAAACCGCATTCGAAAATTAAAACAGGCCGCACGCGGCAACACTGAGCGTACGTATCAACGTAGCGTTTGGCGCGAAACGAAAAGTACTACTTGTGAATATGCAAGCGAGAGGGAGACGGGGATACCTTTGACATTTCACCAGTGCTGCTATACGTAGATAATTGTAGGCGGATGGTAGAAAAGTATTGTTCGGTCGGTTTGGGCCGCGTGAAATGGCGTCGCCTTTGTTTCGCTCGGAGATGGGTTTTGGGAAATTAAAGCGAAATGAGTGGGGTTGAGAGAGCGGAGACGCGAAATGACGATTGCTTGTTTACCGTAAACATGTCTTTTAGTGTATGAAATGTGGAAACGTATTTTCTGTTCTATTTTTTAAAAAGTTTATTTATCCAGAACTTTATCACAGCGCATAGTTTAGGTTATTTGTATTTCTTTGTTTATTGTTTTGCATTTCTGTTTATTACTGTTTTAAACAGTATCGCCATTAAACTCACAAAGTAATCTTAGCAAATTTAAAAGCGCTATATATATATATATATATATATATATATATATATATATATATATATATATATATATATATATATATATATATATATATATATATATATATATATATATATATATATATATATATATATATATAAATAAGTCACGATAGCCGAGTGGTTGGGTAGTCAGAATTTCGAGTCAAAAGACCCGAGTTCGATCCCCAGGTGGTAGGCACGTACTATAGCTGATCTTATTCGGTAATAGTGCAAAGATTATATCACATTTAAGTATATTTTATACAAAATAGATAAAAAACACAAAGTTAAAAATTAGTAAACCAGTTACAATATAAAAACTATTGTCGACCTCCGTGGACGAGTGGCGTAAACACTGGTTTTCAAGGTGTCGCCACCTCGAGGTCCCGGGTTCGACTCCCAGTCGGGTCAATGCAAAAAAAAAATACTTTTTCTACTGACCACAGAACAACTCGGCTACCATGACTTTTTTTAACGTTTATATGTATTTATAAATACGTATAAACGTTCATAACTCAAGTAAAAACTGGATTCGAACCCACAATCCTTCGAAGCTTTGAAGGCAGGGTCACTAACAACTCGGCTATTGGTTCAACTTTCTGTTACTGAGTAACAAATGTATAGATCTTGTCACATTATTATTTTCAATAACACATAAATTATATGAAAGTGTAGGTTACAATCTAAAATTATATACAATGCAAAATATCTTCTCAAATTTTCAATCGATATGCAGTATAGTAATTAAAAAATAAGAGTTTGTTTATCTTCACGCACAATCCCTGACGGGGAAGCAAGAGAGAACGGATCAACGAGTATCACGACAAAAAAAATTAGAGATCATTTTTAATATTTGACAACCTCCGTGGACGAGTGGCGTAAACACCGGTTTACAATGTGTCGCTATCTCGAGGCACCTGGTTCGATTCCCGGTCGGGTCAATGTAGATTCCACTTTTTGTTACATTTTCTCGGGTCAATTTACCTAAGGGTGCTGTGTCAAGAACGTGAAATATTTTTTTATCTTCACGCATTCAACGATACCGATAGTTGAAATGATATAATTGTCTGGACTTCCGTCTACCCCAATGTAGGAAATAGGGTAAAGATTATTTTATTAAAGGAAATAGGGAATATACATATTCATACATTGCTTTGGTGCCTTCGATGTTTCCGATTCCCATACCTCAAGTGCTTTAGCATCTTACATTGGGATCGGAGCAATGTATGTGATGTTGTCCCTATCTATATACGTATTTATTTATTTATTATTAACATGTGTTTGTTTTTAAATCAAAACCGTAACCCAAGATGGATTCTCACCGGAATCGATTAAAATAGTGACGCGCCGCGCTGAGACCCTACCAGTGCGTGTAATGCCCGTGTAACGGTGACATCATTCCTATCCACGTTGAACAATGTTGCCATATTATATTTCGAATTTGTACCATAAACGCTTTGCAATCAACGAATTAATGCTGACATATTAATTCCTATAAAAAAGACAGAATCAGTCACCAGATGTACTGTACTATGATACTATAAATAAAGTATGAAAAAAAAAGATAATACGTAAAAATCTTAAGTTTAAATTATGTGAAAACAATGTTAATAATACATTATTTTTGATACATGTACCATTATAAGTCAACATTAAGTCGGAAATAAAATACAAGTAAAGTTAACATTACTATACTATTAAGCCAAAATAAAAAAAGACTACTAGACATATTGTTACTAGTATCAATTTGAATGTATATAATGTAATATCATTTGAACGTATTCACGATAGCCGAGTGGTTAGGTGGTCGGAATTTCGAGTCAAGAGACCCGAGTTCGATCTCCAGGTGGCAGCCTCATACCAATAGGTTTTTCAAAAAACTTATGTACGAATTACATCGTTGACTTGAACATAAACACGGCGTCGGGCTCGCCACCTGTCATGTTGTCCCAATAAAATCTTCGGTGGAAGGTGGGTCGACTACATTGTCTAGACTAGACCTCCGTCTATTTATTTATTTATTTATAATTGAAATGTATATATATGTAAAATTAATAACATAAATTGTTATTATATTATGTAGGTTGTAATGGAAAATGAATTTCGTACGATTTATTTCGTAGGCTTGAACATAAATACAGCGACAGACATACCACTGTTATGTTGTCCCAAAATAAGCTCCAGTAAAATGTGGGTGCGAAAGGTATAAATTGTCTAGGCCTCACGCTAATTCTGTACTGGTAAACGCCACGCTTTGCAGGCGGATTGGCGATCTTGTTCCAAATAACACGCAATCTTAAACGGTGTTTTTCACGACCGAACTTGAAATATAAATACAAAACCCATACGGTACTTTTCAAGTTACATACATACATAAAAATGTCACGATAGCCGAATAGTTGGGTGGTCGGAATTTCGTCTCAAGGGACCCGAGTTCGATCCCCAAGTGGCAGGCTCGTACCAATGGGTTTCTTGTACGATTTATATCGATGGCTTGGAAATAAACACGGCGACGGGCTCACGCCTGTCACGTTGTCCCGAAAATATCTTTGGTGGAAGGTAGGTCTAAGGGACTTAATTGTCTAGACTAGACCTCTAAGTCTACCCCTTATTTTTTTGGTTTTGTATTGGGAATTGTGTGAAGATATTTTTTTATTTTTTATATATATGTAACATGTATAACTACTCTACTGGGCATAGGGCCTTGCTTGGTTTCGCCATAATCGCCACACTTGCCAAGCGGATCCGCAACTGTAGACGCTACTGGTTATCACCAGTCAGTCGAGAATTTTTGGTGCAGGTTTTTCCGCCATTTCGGTAGCCAATACCGATTTTTGTTTTATTTCTCTACGCGCCGCTCACAACACCAAGAAAGGAAGGGTGTGGTGAATTCTTGCGCCGACTCCCCTCTACTAGTACGAAGTAAATTTATACGCACCACGAGGGGGAGTTCTTTCGTGTGGTCTCTGCCAGTACCACGGCGCTGGCACCAATCCGCCATATCTGCCAGCCAGTGCACTCCATTGTGAGATGAGTCCTAGTCTGTAACAAAAAACATTAATATCTTAATTTATACATATATAAATTTAGGTCAATAATAAAAAAAGAGTATTGAAATAGACGAATCGATAGAGTCATAGAATCATTTTGTACGTTTTCTTAAGAAAATAGAATAAAAAAATAAATACATATCTTCACGCAATTCCCAATACAGGGTAGACAGAGGTCTGGTCTAGACAATTAAGTCCCTTGGACGCACCTTCCACCGAACATATTTTCGGGACAACGTGACAGGTGGTGAGCCCGTCGCCGTGTTTTATGTTCAAGCCAACGATATAATTCGTACATAAGTTTTTGAAAAACCAATTGGTACGAGCCTGCCAACTGGGGATCGAATTCGGGTCTCTTGGTTCGAAATTCCGACCACACAACCACTCGGCTATCGTGACTTTTATAAATGTGTGATGAATTTAAATGTTTATACTCGAGTTATGAATGTTGATAGAAATATTTATCTATTTCAAAAATGTATATATGTCTATAAGTATTGAACATTTTACCGTTACACAGCTATAAGATCTGCTCCAAAGAAAAAACAGTCACATAGTCCCTAATAAGCTTTGGAAAGTGGATGGAAATGACTATTCATTCTTTAACCCTGCTTTGCCCAGTATTGGGTAAACGGGTGAAGATAAAATATAGGATTCATGTCTAATGCCCGCAAATCTTGAATACTATTCAATGGATCGACAAGAATTACACACAACGTTGCATTTCTATATAAGAGTGTTTTCACAAACTTTTTATTCCGAAGTTTTAAGGGATTTAAGACGTCTATCGACCTCCGTGGACGAGTGGTGTAAACACCGGTATTCAAGGTGTCACCATCTTAAGCTCCCGGGTTCAATTCCCGGTCGGGTCAATGCAGAAAAACCAGTTTTTCTAAATTTTCTCGGGTCTCGGTGTTTGAAGTGCCTTCGTTATTTCCGATTCCCATAGCACAAATTCTTTAGCTTTTTACATTGGGATCAGAGCAATGTATGTGATGTTATACCTATCGATATATGTATTTATTTATTATTAATTATTTATAATTATTTACTAGCAATGCAAAATAACATAACTAGTATTATGAAACATTTCGCGAACGAAGATTTTATGTCTATAGGGATTATCTACGTCTGCCTTTGGTTCGAGCAGAGAATCATGTCATGGGTGCAAAGCAGAAATAACGATAAGAAGAGAAATTAAAAATTTTTACGCCATCCCCAATATAGTAGTGCTAGACAGAGGTCTAGACAGTAAATTCCTTTCCAGCCACCTCCCACCGATGACATTTTTTGTGACAACGTGACAGGTGGTTAACCCGTCACCGTCTTATTTTAATATGTCTAAGCCAACGATATAAATTGTAAGTAAGTTTTTGAAAGACACATTAGTACGAGCATTGAGCTCGTGACTCGAATTCCGATTACCCATCCATTCGATTATCGTGACTAAAAATAAATAGTTATTGCAATTAAACCATTCTAGATCAACCCAAGTAATTCATGAATTAACACACTAACAATTTATAGTCTTTAAATAAACAAGGGATGTTAAATTGAAAGAAAGAAGTCTAATTAACTGGAGATAACTTTTTCACGTCCGTAACTCTCGCTTTAGAGCGTAAGCTCAACTATTACCTCTATAAAACCTGAGAATTAAAAAAACTACTTTAAAATATATACAAATATCTTCATTCCCAATACTGGGGTAGATAGAGCTTCAAATATTAAATCCTTTTAACCCACCTCTCTCCGAAGACATTTTTTGGACAACATGACAGCGAAAAGCATGGCGACTTAGACCTTTACAGGCCGTTAATAAAGTTTAAAAGGTGGCACGATACGACACAAGTCACAGGTTCGAATGCCGGCAGTGTGTCAATGACTGTGTCAGGACTTTATGAATTTCTCATCAATGTTATAAAGAAAGAGTTTACCAATTTATAAATATCTTCACGCAATTCTCAGTTCAGGGGTAGACTGAGGTCTAGTCTAGACAATTAAGTCTCTTCGACCCACCTTCCGCCGAAGATATTTTCGGGAGAACGTGACAGGTATCAGCCAGTCGCCGTCTTTATGTCCAAGCCAACGATATAATTCGTACATACGTTTTTGAAAACCCACTGGTACGAGCCTGCCACTTGGGGATCGAACTCGGGTCTCTTGACTCGAAATTCCGACCACAAAACCACTCGGCTATCATCGCCTTTACCAATTTATGTATCTCATATAATACGAGTAAGGTAAATTGTGTATGTGAAGACACATGTTTATTTGCATTGCATTTGGTCTGCCTCTATTACATATAATGTGATAAATATTGGTTTGTTAACAAGCTCTTAAAGTATTATGTCGAAAGCAAATCGTATATATTGAGAGTCAATCTCTTAGAAAGAGATATTATGTGTATAATGTTTATAAATGGATCTCAATGTTTATAAACAAGAAATAGTCACGTTAACCGAGTGGTTGGGTGATCAGAATATGAGTCAAGAGACCCAAGTTCAATTCCCAGATGAAGTCTCATACCAATTGGTTTTTCAAATCTTTATATCTTTGGCTTGGACATAAAGACGGGCGACGGGCTCACATGCCATGTTTTTCCAAAAAAAGGCAGGTCGAAAGGACTTAATTGTCTAGACCTCTGTCTTATACTGGGGGTATTGAGAATGGCGTGAAGATTTTTTTTATGTTACTAAATGTTTTATCATCTCTTCCTAGAAATTTAAAATTAACTAGTAATAATAATAATAATATAACTTAATACACTATAATTGCATCACAAAGAAACAAAATCTTTCAATAACTAACGATATGAAAAACCTTGGAGTTATCTAAGATTCAAATATAATTTTTTCTACTCATATTGATTCTTTTGTTAAAAAAGATTATAAAGCTCTTGGGGTTTATAATAAGGTTCAGTCGTAATTTTTCTAACTTTAAATCAATAGAGGTTCTTTACTCTTTACTGTTTATTGTTATTTTAAAGCGGCAATAGGCTAAATGCTTTAGGGTGCGGACTGTGAAACATGACGTACCAGATTAGGGCCCGCCGACTATTGTCGTAAACCAACTCCAGACACAAGCATTGCAGCTTAGTTGGAGTGGTTAACAGGAGTTCTAGTAATTTTATTTGACATTTCTATTACTCTTTCTAAAATAAAAAGAATAAAGAATTTCCCATTCATGCACAGTACCCTTGATTATGCATTTCAATAATGGAATCCGCACTATAACAAATATTTTGATTCACATAGGAATAAAAAAAATATATCTTCACGCAATTACAGGGGTAGACAGAGGTCTAGTCTAGACAATTAAGTCCCTTTGACCCACCTCCCGCCGAAGATATTTTCGGGACAACTTACCAGATGTTGAGCCCGCCGCCGTCACGGATTGATAGATTGGAAGCATTCAAAGGAAATTCCTAAAGTGTTTACAATACAAATGGAACTGTTATAATGAAAACTATGTCAGTAGGTGTAAAAGAAGATCAGGTTTGAAAGGAGACCTCATCACTAGAATTGATAATGTCGGGCTGCGATGGTTTGGGCACGTTGAACGCATGAGTGAAGACCGAATGGCGAAGAAAGTATATAAGGTTTACATTAAATAGTGTCGAGGTCGGCCAAGACTAACCTTCGAAGTTCAAGCGAGCAAACCGCTCGAAGAGAGAAGTGTCAAGGGTATTTGGATACCTAGACGTGCGGATCGTCACGCTTGGCGATCTGTTTGTTTTGTCTGTGGCTAACACGTTAGGGATTATGCGTGAAGATAGGTAAATAGTAAGCGAGGTGTAAAAGACATCACTTGTTGCTATTAACAGTAAGACGAAATATAGCTGAGTTAGTATTTTTAGTAAAATTGCGCAAAATGGGTTAGGTTGTCCTCATCTTCTAAAAGTGTAAGCTCCGTTGTTTCTAAGAAACTTGTTGCTCGACGACGGCCACCTAGTCTCTCGTCGCCATCGTTTTCATCTAATATTAGACAGAATTCTTTTTTCTGTCGCGTCCCGAGCTTATTTCATAAACTCTTTGATGGTTAAAGTCACGATAGCCGAGTGGTTGGGTGGTAGGAATTTCGAGTCAAGTGATCTGAGTTCGATCCCCAGGTGGCAGGCTCGTACCAATTGGTTTTTCAAAAACTTATGTACGGTTTATATCATTGGCTTGGACAAAAAGGCGGCGACGGGCTCGCCACCTGTCAAGTCGTCGTCGTCGAAGACATTTATTTATTTATTATTCTTTGATCGTTACGATGTTGATGTGTACAGTGAATTCAACACTATTATAAATATCTTAGCAAAACTGGTTCGACTACCAAGACGCTATTCTATTTTAGAACTTTTAAAATGAATTATAAAATTATATAGTACACAACATTTAACGGTTTTTTGGTGTTATTTCTAACGAGTATTATGTCGACTACAGTATAGATATACACGTGAAAACATATAAAGTGCTCTATGTATGTATTAATATAAGTTTGCTTTTATGTTTTTATCATTGCGGTTTGCTTATCTAACAAAATAAATTAAAGAAGAATTGTCTCTTATAAATTATATTGTCAAATATTGAAAGTGATGATTTGCTAATAACATTTTATTTTATTTTCTTAACGATTAGTTCATTATTCAGTGAGGAAGCTAATATCTTCTTAAGCGAACAAAGTTCTAGAAAGTAGTTGATTAATTTTTAACAAACAGAAGAGGTATTTTTAAAACGGCAATAACATTGTAAAACCGTAGCAATGCTACGACGTAGCTGACTGATGTGAATAGCTTGTAGATATTCGCAATAAAGACGAATCCAACTTCGTAGCAGCGTAAATATTTTGTAGAGGCTGCGTAGCCAAAAGTTGTTTGCGTAGACCTGATAAGAACCTGAGTTGATTTATTAAAAAGCATAATTTTTATAATAAATATTTTAGATGCGTATATGCACACATGAATTGTAAAATATTGATGTAGTTATTCTTTATTTTATAAGTATTAAAAATTTAAAAATTAACTTACTTTACTAACTTTCTATGCTGTCTGATTTGATAGCATAAAAAGCTTATAAATCTAGGTTCGTACAAATGGTTTTTTTTCAAAAAAGAAACCCATGTACAATTTAATCGTTGGCTTAGACGTAAAGACGGCGACGGGATGCAAGGTGTCGAAGGGACTTAATTATCTCTGTCTACCCCTGCATTGGAAATGGCGTGAAGATATATATTATTTATACATTTTAATACAATAATATATGAAATACCGTTTTCACTATTTCTAAATAATCTCATCATATATTGTAATAAATAAATCGTATCATTATAACAAATTTTATTTAACCTGTATAGCATATTTGAAATCTACCCACGATAAAAACCAATACTCCACTCTACAAGAGCTACAAAAGTCGATAATGGTACCAAAAAAAAAAAAACTCAGCCGCATTACCAATTTGCATTGGTCCCGCATTTAATCCCCGCTGAGAAGTTCCAAACTCAAATTCCATTACACGATAAAGTACTACTTCCTTTTAAAGCGGAAAGGAAGAAGCCGCGGCGTGATTGGTCGGCTCACCGCGCTCTGATTGGCTCACTCAGGACCCCGCCTCCCCAGAGGCTATAAAAATCGATGCGCGTCACCCGCAACCTCTTTCACTCGCGGCGCGTCCGCCCGACACTCCGCTCTTCTCACTAATAATGGCGTTTGTACTTTTCTTTTATGTTATAAAGTGTTTAGTTGTATCCGTTGTTCGTGGAAACGACAAGGGCGCCTTTTGTTGGCTCAACAGACGGGGAGGTAGCATCGGACGCGTTTATAAAGCGTCTCGAAGCTATCTTTTCACTTATCTCTCTCAGGTTTCACTGTAGCGACTAACAACAATTTTTCTAGTCTCAAAAGCTCTTAACACTTAAATATCGCTATATTGTAGAAATTGTCCTTTCAAAAAGACACGCTTTTATGCAAGCTGTTTTGACACGATTTGAAATTCGAACAAATCATTCTCGAGACCGTAGACGAAGACTGTATATCAATGCCCACAGATAACTCACACAAATGCCACTTAACTTCAGCGGTAACGCCAAAATATAAAAAGGGAAAAAGTCTTTCAATTTAAACATTCGTTAAATCAAGAGGTATAAGAGGCATAAATCCCAAATTTCTATATGTAATTTTATGTATCATTTTATGATGTAATCACGAGATTTCAGCTCAGTGATCAGAATAACCCCCAACTCTTTATCCGCTGTTACTCTCGATATCGCCATCTCATGTACATCGTAATGATTAAGAGTTGCAAATGAACGAGAAAACAGATGCATTCTACACACCACCTTGACAACCTCTGTGGACGCTTTTCATGATGTTGGCAGCTCTAAAGTCCCAAGTTCTCCGGTAAATACATCTACAAACATTGCTCTGATCCCAGTTAAATCTCTGTTAAATCTGTTATTTTAGATTGTTCCCAGTTAAATCTGTTATTTTAGATTGAAATGTTTCGGACGGAACTCTAACCTATAACCAATTGTTTCGAATGCACTCTCAACTAGTCTATCAGGTCACTTTATTTAATTTATTTTCACGCACAGTCCCTGACGGCATAGCCAGAGAGAACAGTTCGCCAAGTGTCACGATCGTTACACACCTTTCTTTCAGATTCATCATTTTCTTCACACAAGCACGTCTAGGTATCCTAAATAGTAATACTGTGTTAACATAGATATGATGTATTTTAACTTCATTCAACTAATATGAAGCAATAAATATGAAGCAGATTTACTGGATATTAAGAACATTGTCATTACAATGGACATACTCTTATATAATATATCAATTAAGTTAATTTTGATTTACAATACGCACACATATATACATGCATGGCACGCACACAGATACTAAAACGCATTAGTAATTATTAACTGACGACATATAGCATAGTTAGAAAATTACTCGGTGGTTACTTTTTATTAACAAGCCTCAAATACCACACACTATTGGAAGGTTACATTCCAAGCTTTGGTGCGATTTGTATCGTTGGCTAAGACACTAAGCCGGCGTGAGACTTGCCGTTCCAACCGCTGTCCATAAAAACTATAAACAACTGTCATAAATTACAAAAAAAATAAATCTATTTACTAATCGTCCAGGGGTAGGTGGTCTAGACAACTATTCAGTCCTTTCGACACACTCTACCGAAGAGCTTTTATGGGACAACCTAACAGGAGATGCGCCCGTCGCCGAAAATATCGTCGTCCGAGCCAAAAATATAAATCGTACGTAAGTTTTTAAAAAACCCGTTGGTGCGGACCCTGAGGATCGAACTCGGGTCTCTTAACACGATCACCCCACCACTCGGCTGTCGTGACCTATTTACACTATACGAAAAAGAATTTCTAACTGCACCGTCCGTATATGTAAGACAACTAATAGAATTTTAATCCATTGACTTGAAAGGTTAAACTTGTAAAACCTCAAGTTATTTTCCGAAGCATAAAAAAATCACAGCCACATATCAAGTTACTTGAACGGATAAGTACGTAGATAGCTACCCTAACCAACTCAAGTACATAACTCGGGACTTTGAGCGAACGGTACAGTTTCACGAGCGATGCGGGAAGCGAATGGATTTGTTTAAATTATAAATAAATAACTTCACGCAATTCCCAACACAGGGGTAGACAGAGGTCTAGTTTAGACAATTGAGCCCCTTTGACCCACCTTCCACTGAAGATACTTTCAGGACTACGTGACAGGTGGTGAGTCGTCTTTTTGTCCAAGCCAACGATATAATTCGTATTTAAGTTTTTTAAAAGCCCATTGGTACAAGCCTGCCACCTGGAGATCGAACGCGGGTCTCTTGACTCGAAATTCAGGCCACCCAACCACCTGGCTATCGTGACGTTCATAAATTATATTTATGATACCATCATAGCTATCCTCAAAAGGCTTATAAGATATATATACGATGACCTTCTTGACGTCCTTCGACGGTAAATGGCATACACAAGTTTTCATGGTATTGCCACCAGTGAGTTCTCGTGTTCCTGGAAAGTTTAATGTGGAAAACCACTTTTTTCTTGGGTCCGGGCTTTTGTGGTGCTTTAGCTACTTACTTTCAGATCAGAGCGATGTTATATTAATATTATAATTTTTCATGCATTCCTAATACAGGTTTAGTCAGAGACTTTTTTTGGATCCAAAAACTAAATCCATACGATTTAGTCTTTGGATCCAGCTCTCATTGGATATTATACGGGATCGTGACAGGAGATTCAATTCATAAATAAATCTCAGAGAAAAATACGCCAAACAAAGATGCGTACTAAGACTGATGATAATATTAATAAGTTAGAATAGAATACTTTTGAATGCAATAAAGAAGATATTCCAATACACTAGAATATTCTAGAGAAAGGCCGAAAGTCTTTTTTTAGAGAAGGGAGGCAAACGAGCAGGTGGCTCACGTGATGGTAAGTGGTTGCCGGCCTTTGAGAAAAGTATAAGCTCTTTTCTTGAAGGTCCCTAAGTCGTATCGGTCCGGAAAAACCACTGACGGCAGCACATTCCATAAAGTGCAAGTGCGTGGCAGAAAATTTCGGGAAAAACGCACTGTGGTGGAATGCCAAGCATGAAGATGGTGTTGATGGAGTTTTTGGCTATGCCGTAAGGTACGATGGTGAAATTCAGCGGTTGGGATTAATTGTAAAATGCAAATAGTAAATTGGCTTCTTAAAATAACATAGCGGAGTACGTTAATCCATTCCGCTATCAGTTCCGCTTATCACTTAAAGCCACTCGCTTAAATTATTTATATTTACGAGGGGGCAAAGTAGCTCCATTGCACCGCCCTAAAGACTTACCGCCAAGATTTGGGGTGAATCTTACAGCTCTTTAGAATTAATATACAGTGGCTGGATGAAAGGGAAGTTTACCAATGGGAACGGAAGCAAAAGAATGTAAATTTTTGATTTAATTTTTATATAAAACTTAAGTTAATCTATAAAATAATGAATGATTGAAATATTATCATCTTTTACTATAAAAATTATAATCATTGATATTTCTCAGCATGTTGTTTACATATATTTTCATGCAATTCCCAATACAGCGGTCTAAACAATGAAGTCCCTTCGACCCACCTTCCACCGAAGGTATTTTCGGGATAACGATACAGGTGGTGGGCCCGTCGCCGTCTTTATGTCCAAGCCAACGATGTTATTCGTACATAGGTTTTAGAAAAACCCATTGGTACGAGCCTCGGCTATTATGGCTATGTTGTTTACAAATTATTACAATCAAAATCAATTTACGTAAAATTAAAATAAAAAAAAATATAATATCTTCACGCAATTCCCAATACAGGGGTAGACAGAGGTCGAGTCTAGACAATTAAGTCCCTTCGACCCACCTTCCACCGAAGATATTTTCGGGACAACGTGACAGGTGGTGAAAATTAAAATAGATATTTATAAAGGTAATATATATATTTACATGCGGAAAAATATATCGGCCTTATCACCGTCTTCTGAGGACAGAGTACTCGAGAAGTTTGATGGGTAAAATTAGTTTAATACAATTTATTAATAATATGCTGAGAAACATCAAAAGTTGTAATTTTTACTGTAAAAGATGATTATATTTGAATCACAAAATTAAATAAATAAATTGAAATTTTAAACAGTATTTAAGAAGTAATAAAAAGAACTAAGAGTCACTATAGCCAAGTGGTTCGGTGATCGGAATTCGAGTTAAGAGACCCGAGTTCGATCTCCAGGTGGCCGGCTCGTATCAATGGTTTTTTTTTCAAAAACTTAAAAAAAAAAAATATAATATCTTCACGCAATTCCCAATACAGGGGTAGACAGAGGTCTAGTCTAGACAATTAAGTCCCTTCGACCCACCTTCCACCGAAGATATTTTCGGGACAACGTGACAGGTGGTGAGCCCATCGCCGCCTTTATGTCCTTCAAAAACTTATGTACGACTTTTATCGTTGGCTTGGACATAAAGACGGCGACGGGCACACTACTGGTCACGTTGTCCCGAAAAATGTCTTCGGTGGAAGATGGATCGAAGGGAATTAATTGTCTTGACTAGACCTCTGTCTACCCCTGTTTTGGGAATGGCGTGTAGATATTCATTTATTTTTTAATTAAAAAAAACTAATAAAAGAATACTAGCAATAACATTACTAGTATTCCTGTTAACCACTCCAACTAAGCAGCAATAATTGTCTGGAGTTGGTTTACGCCAATTGTCGAATGGCGGAGACCGAACCTGCGACGTTATGTTTCGCAGTCCGCAACCTAAACCATTAGGCTATTGCCGCTTGACTAATTCACCAGAGCTCTATATTAATTACCTAGAATAAATTTGACATAGAACCTGTATTGGGAAAACTGTATTGAAAATGAACGATTAAGTCACTTAAAAAATAGTATAAATAAGAAATTTTAGTGCATAAGTAAAATAATAAATAAATAAATAACTTCGCGCAATTCCCAGTACAGGGGTAGACAGAGGTCTAGTCTAGACAATTAAGTCCCTTGGACCCACCTTCCACCGGAGATATTTTCAGGACAACGTGACAGGTGGTGAGCCCGTCGCTATACATAAATTGTTTCAAAAAAACCATTGGTACGAGCCTGCCACCTGGGGATCGAACTCAAATCTCTTGACTCGAAGTCAGGCCTGACCACCAAAACCCTTAGCTATCGTGACTATACGCAAGTAAATTACAACAACAATACTCAATAATACATTATATTCAATATTATAGACCATATTCAATAATAGTACATTATAATCATCCAAAGAAAAGAAAAATTTTAAAGAGAGCTAAGCTCCCCTAATTCACTTAAAAGATTTAATCACAGAGTGAAGATGTTATTTCGTGTTTTTATTTCTAAGATTACCTAATTAGGCGTCCAAGAAGTGACAGCGGGAGCGGTGTAACAGATTAAAAAGAAAAAAAGTTAAGATGTCTACAAAATGGCCGCACAATGACAGATCGTTTACACGGTACAAAATGTCGGGTGTCACTGTAGGCGTAATTAAGCAAACAGAGGGTGGAAATAAAATGTAAACATTAACTGATTGTTCTTTTTACATTTTCAGTAAACTTTATCAGTTTCTTATAAAAAGAAGTAAAACAATTACTTCTCGAATTTGGATTATATTTATTTATTTAATCAATCAATATCAATATCTTCACGCAATTCCCAACACAGGGGTAGATAGAGGTCTACTCTAGACAATTAAGTCCCTTTGACCACCCTTCTACCGAAGATATTTTCGGGACAACCTGACAGGTTATAAGGTAGGACATAAAGACGGCGAGGGGCTCCACCTTCGCCGTCTTTATGTCCAAGCCAACGATATAATTCGTAAATAAGTTTTTTTTTAAACCCATTGGTACGAGCTTGCCACCTGGGGATCGAATTTGGGTCTCTTGTCTCGAAATTCCGACCACCCAAGCACTCGTCTAACGTGAGTTCTTAAGGTTTTAATTAACTTTTAAAAAAGAAATATATACATACTAAAATAATACAGACTTAATGTAGCTAGATCATAGATGAGGGAGATGAATGAGATAAAAAGGGAGACTAATAATTACTTAAGTGTCAATAGTCTAACGGTTCAGGGTGAGAAATGCGTAATAACATTAACGGGTTCGGGTCCGCGATTTGACTGTTGTTGTAAACCACTCCAGACTCAAGCATTATAGCTTAGTTGGAGTAGTTAACAGGAATACTAGTAATTTTGTTTTTTTTTTATTATTACGTCTATTCAAAGATTAAGCAAAGCTGGTTGTGTGTTTTTGAAAAACCTATTGGTACGAGCCTGCTAGCTCGGGACCGAACTTGGGTCTCTTGACTCGAAATTCCGACCACCTAACCACTCGGCTATCATGATGTAATAATTATATTTAGAATATTTATCGAATATTTATAATTACTTGTGACTTATAACTTTAAATAAGAAAATAATGTTCTATGTAAGCTAACGCATCTACATCTGTTGGAATAATGATAATAAATGAAACGTCAAGATGTCCGCCATGTCGGACAAGACAGTCGGCCGTTCCCCAATTTGTTGCCCGCCATTTACGCGCTTCTTCGGGTTTTACGCGCGATGTTGCCAGATAAAAGGGTCGTTTTGCCCTGTAAAGGGGAAACTGCTTGTAAGCCCCAACTTGATTAGACCGGGTAATGATGTTTCCTTTTAGGGATTAAACGGGTATACTGATAGTTGCAGAGGTTTTGTTTTATTTTGTTTGTTTAAGGGGTTTAGTTTATCTTATTAAGATGCGGTTCTGTTAGCTTTTGTGTAATTTCAAAAGATTTCGGTACGTTTCATTCTGTTTGCTATATACAGATGACCCGATAGACGTGTTGATGGTAACTCTAACGTCGAAGCTAAGGGTTGGGGTCCGAATCCCGCTACGGGAAATCATTTGTGTGATGAATGAATGTTTGTACTCGAGTCATGGATGTTAATCTATGAAAATATATATGTATGTAAGTATACCGTTGACTGGAACACTGAGACGGTGATAGACTCCAATCTGTTACGCTATCCGAAAATATTCTTCAGTGAAAGGAGGTTCGAAACAGCTTAATTGTCTACACCGTTGTCCACCCCAGTATTTCAAATATACGTGCAAATATATATATATCTATTTAATTCATAATAATTAACGGCCAATTTGAAACTTTAAACAAATTTAAGCAACGGACTGATGTATAAACGTAAAATAGTTTAAAGCGAAGTTTACAAGTAAATCAGCGGAGCGGCCACTTATGTTAGCAAACCACTGGAGATATAATGCTTGGCTCAGTTCAGAGCGGACCGCTCGCGGTCGCTGTGGAGTTTAATCTGGCTGATCGATCGAGCCTCATTTGAACTATCAGCGTTGCTACATTTTATTGCCCGGTGCTTAATATGCTGCTTACACATCACTTTTTTTTTATTACAAGTTTTCCCGCGCAAAATTCGTCTGCGCCATTTTATGAAATTGAAAAACAAAATCTATTTGATTTGAATAATACAGCCACGTGTATTTTTCCACTTATTCTGTTGTCAATCCTCACCGGTTTCGCTTGTGAAGGCATCATGAAAGATGTAACAGTAATATTCTTAAAATTCACAACTTTAAGCACAGCCGAATTAAATACAGCAAAGTATAAATGGTTGCGTTATTCAAATCAAACATGGAATTCCATCACGCGATGTCAAAAACAAATCGTATGTAAATTTTCATATTTACACCTTAGGCGCGCCAGTTGTTGTTGCTATAGTACGGTTCAACCCTTAATATTTTACGGCATATTCTAAGATTGCTTTTGTTTATTAGGAGTTTGAAAACACTGGGCCCTACTGACTCAGCCTTAAGTTTAACATTTGTTTAAAATTTGTTTACAATTATGGCCATTCATCATATCAGTTTTCAACCGGAAAAAACCGTAACAAAATTAATCCTTTCATTTGGTAGCTACTGTTTATTTATTTGTGTAATGTGACTTGCTGACTATATGGGTTGATATAAAAACATAAGTTAGGATGCTACAAACATTCAATCAAATACATAAACACAGATACACGCTAAAACTTATAAACAAAGAGTGATGTTTTGACGTTCATAACGAGGGTTGCAAATGAATAAATAAATATCTTCACGCAATTCCCAACACAGGGGTAGCCAGAGGTCTAGTCTAGACAATTAAGTCCTTGTGAGCCACCATCCACCGAAGATATTTCGTTACAATATTTCGTTTCGTGGTGGTGAGCCCGTCGCCGTCTTTATGTCCAAGCCAACGATATAACTCGTACATAAGTTTTTGAAAACACCCATTGGTTACTAACGAAATAAAAAAATTAGCTTACTAACCTGGACAGCATCGCATCGTTGGATCCAAAATGATTGGCTGCTAACGCCGCTTCAAGAGCATTCGACTCCCTTCTAGGTTCCGTACGGTTCAGGATGGAACTGATGGAGAAACTCGTGTACGGCGCGCTGCCCGTCGCCTTGTCCTCTTTGTCCTTCTTCAACTCATAGAACGGACTCTTCTGTTCTCCTCTAGTTGGAGATGATGTTATATCCGGACTGCTACCTCCGGACACAACGTTAACTTCTATATCGTTGTCTTGAGAGGAGACCGGCGAATCCATTTTGGTATTATCTCCTCATTTTATGGTTAATCTGTAAGAAAAACTATTATGGAGTGTCTTCCTGATATGTATCAACGTAATTTATAAATTAATATCTTCACGCAATTCCCAATACAGGGGAAGACTAGACAGAGGTCTAGTCTAGACAATTAAGTCCCTTCGACCCACCTTCCACCGAAGATATTATCGATATAATTCATACATAATTTAAAAAAACCATTGGTACGTCTATCACCTGGGGATCGCACTCGGGTCTCTTTGACTCGAAAATCCGACCACCCAAACAACCAACCAACCAATCCAACTCAGCTATCGTGACAACGTTACTTGAACGTCAAAAAACGTCGTTAGTGTTTTTTATATCTTCACGCAATTGCCCATACTGGGGTAGGTGTTGGTGACAGTGAAGTAGGCTAGACAATTAAGTCCTCTTCAACCCAATTTTCACCGAATTATATTTGGGTCAACGTGATTGGTGGTGAGCCTATAACGTTATTGGTTATTATTCGAATCGCAGTCAAAAGATTCTCGTAAAGATATTGTTTTATAAATCACTTACATTTCGAAAAGTTGCTGACTTTTTATCTGAAACAAAAAATTTGTTTGATTCATATCTATAGACACTCAGACTCGTGTCACTAACAGGGTTAGCAGAGATTAGAGTTTTCTAAGACTTTTCTACCTCTATCTTCTATCTATATCTACCTACCTATATCTTTATCTTCTTCTAGAAGTTTTGACTTCAAAAAGAGTTTTAATTATTAACTCGAAATATTGGACGGATATTATTACATTATTATAGCGGTGTGGCGTCAGTAGTTTCGGAACTGTCATCAGAGGCATCTAAAGGCACCTCGGAAATGGCATCTGTCAGTTCCAGGTCACATTCCGATTGGAACGGACGAATGGCGAGATATCTATCTCGAAAAACAACAGACCAAATTTATGCTGACCGGTGTCAGGGGGCATCTACTTTTCTTCTTCTTTTTCTTTACAGCCTATCAAAAGTCCACTGCTGAACATAGAAGGCATCTAAGGAGCGTTAATCCTTGCTAAGCGGGTCAATTGTAGAAAAACCTAGATAAAGGATAGTCTTAGAAATAGAATAGACTACCGACTGGCAGCACGATAACCTTCTCTATAAATACCACATAAAATTTCAGCAAACCGGTACTGCGATCGCCAATTCGCTTGCCAAGCGTAATTATGGTGAATACTCTCAGGAGAAGTTTTTGTCCTGCATGTATCAGTTCTATAAAACTTTTGCTATAAACACCCTGGTTTCTCAATAAAAACATTTAGAATCTCACTTAATACGATTTATCAGAAACCTTAAATGCTTCCCCAGCAGATGCTGAGTACATAATTCCCATTACTTATTCACGGTGGAGAATAATGGAGGGGATGCGGGACCCTCTTAATATTATTCTAATGCCCCGGGGCATGACTTAAATAAAGCTAAGAACAATAACGCACTTAAGGATACTGAATTATAAATAATCTTAAACGTCTTAGGGCGTGGTTTAGTTGGTGGATGAACAAGGATGATCCATTTACTTTTCATTTTTAAAAATATATCAGCACGCTATTCTCAATACAGGGATAGACAGAGGTCTGATCTAGACAATTAAGTCCCTTTGACCCACCTTCCACCGAAGATATTTTTCGGGACAACGTGACAGGTGGTGAGCCCGTCGCCGTCTTTATGTCCAAGCCAACGGCATAATTCGTACATAAGTTTTTGAAAAACCCATTGGTACGAGCATGTCAACTGGGGATCGAACTCGGGTCTCTTGACTCGAAATTGCGACCACCAAACCACACGGCTATCGTGACATCTTATTTTTATAAAATATAGGTATATATAGGTATAACTGCAGTTTACTAACGTCGTTAGATCCATCACCCCTTTCGTCTCATGGAAGTCGTAAGAGCTGACTAAGAGACTAAGAGGAAAGCTTTTAAGATGGGGAATTAACGGGCAGCAGCTTCTATGTTGAGAGACTACCCCCAAGGGCTCCGCACGGTAAGCATGTAGGAGGAGCGTCTGAGCTTGACCCGGCGATGCCCTGAAAATTGATGGACGGCAACATCCACCACTGGAAGAGGCCAGACCTCGTCACAGTCGCTCCAGCACAATCGCTGGAGTGGACACGCTACCACGCGTGTACGTCTTTTGTTCACACGTGTAAACGCTTCTGTACCAGAGCCATGTAAGGTCACGGTATGTCTTATATAGTCTAGTGCATGTGCGGTTTATCTATATTGAATAGTTCCTATCAGTTAAGCAATTGATATCGCGATCAAAATGCGGTAAAGTCTTTTTTATATTTAATTTAAAAAAACGGCGACAGTCTCAGCACCTGTCACATTGTCTCCAAATAACCTCTAGTGATATGTGGATCGAAAATATTAAATTGTTTAGACCTCTGGCTTGTTTAGACCCTTTATTGAGAAATGCGTGAAAATATATATAAAAAAGTAGTTTGGTAGAAACATTTTTAAACCGAAATACAATGGGACATGCTTTTCACGCTTACAGTCCAAGAAGCAGTTTCCATTCAAAAACTTTTTTTTTCAATTACTCTGTATCGTTTTCTGGGCCTCGATGTCATCCAAATTGGATAGATTAAAATGGAAATGGCATAAATAGCTTCAAAACGGCAGTTTCGATTGCACTGTTTTTGTACCCGCCGGCGAAAGCGCGGCTCCAATTAACAATAATTTTGACGCGAAATACGGCGGGAAATGATCATTTCGTCGGCCATTAACAGATTAAAAAACATTTTGTTATTTTAATTTTATTTGGTATATGGAATAAATTGTTTTTTATTTTTATTTTTGAAGTATGTTATGTATTCAGTATCATGTCTATAAAATATTAATCTTCGACTCTTTTTTTAATTGACGCAGTCACGCAACTAGAAGTACAGACACGGCCGGTGTTTTATTGTTTGTATTCCGATATTTGTGATGGGACTCGCCACAACTCACACCTTCTGCTCAATTTTTTTCTGAATTTTTTTTGGAGTCAACCTGCTATCTTTCCGTAGGCCATTACCATTTCCAAAGTTTTTCGCTTAGTCTATTGTTGTGACTAAGCGAAAAACTTTGGAAATGTTTACTAATGAAAAGGGATAATAAACTCTCCCGCCACAACCACAAAACTTAAGAGTTAGAAGCATAAGAGAACTTATTAAATTAATGAGAAATTTAAAAATTCAACAATCACGGCGAGATTTACACTCGAAACCTCTGCAATACAGTGGCAATGCTCCGAGCCATGGTGTCCCACACGCATCTTCTTCTCTCTTATTTCACCTAGGGCGATGGCGTCATCTGTTGGAAATCATGCTAACTTCCAATTTAATGTCCATGATAATCAGGCAGCATTAACCTCAATAAGTGAGTAAGGTACAACATTAAGTTACAATAAATACTTTACCAAAGTGCCTAATGCAATAAAAAAAGTGTTATGTTAAAATTTTATTACATCCCCAGGTAGTTTTTAGTACAAACGGCTGAAGCAATTTATTAGTGAAATTACCCAGTACATGTAACATAAAAGCCTATTCTAATACTATTTTAAATTAAGATGTCGGCCCATATTCCCTGATGTTATGTCCACAAAAATGAGTCAACATAGCAGACAAATTACGAAAGGTTAATAAATGTACTAATAACTTTCATTAACTCTTCCGCGGTCGCCATTTTACTTTTACTAATTAGTGAAGTGGAAATTTAACTGCTAATTGGAAAACGTTATAACTTAATCGTTGGTTATCGTTGCGGAATAACGATGGAGACAGATTAGTTATGAGAGTATACATACATAGATAACGGTCTGTTAAAGTCCACTGCCTATGCCCTATAGGCCTCTCCCATAGGGAGGATTTGCCATAATCAACACGCTTCTCAGGCGGTTTCCCGATCACAGTACCAGACCACTCGCACCCCAAACGCTGCTGCCCATCTTCCGTTTAATTTTTTTGGTCTGATATTTTTAGATATGGTTATCCCGCCATCTATCGGCTGATAGCGATATTCCAGGCTATTTACCTTAGTCGCCTCTTACGACATCCATGGGAAGAAAGGGAATGGAAATATTCTTCCACCGTTATCACACGGTTCATATGAGAGAATAACGATTATAGTTTTTAGCGGTATTATTTTTGTAAATAAATACCAATAAATATCTTCACGCAACTCCTAATACAGGGGTAGACAGAGGTCTGGTCTAGACAATTAAGGCCCTTTGACACACCTTCCACCGAAGACATTTTTGGGACAACATGACAGGTGGTCTTTATGTCCAAGCCAACAATACAATTCGTACATAAGTTTTTGAAAAACCCATTGGTAAGAGCCTGCCACCTGGGGATCGAATTTGGGATTAAAGGAGGTAGGTAATTTAATTCCTCTGCCGACACCACATAGTATAAAGCGCAATAAATTTTACAATAATAACGTTTTTTTAAGTCTTATTATTTCTATAACTAAAAGTCCAGAATGACTCACATGGCCTAATAATCAATAAAAATGCATCATAAACGCGTAGATATTTTTATCTTATTAATGGCTTCAAAGCTGTAAAGTTATGTAAATTGGGTTAGTAGTTGAAAAAAAGTCCGGCAGATGTCTCCAGCGTCCTAATAACATAAAGAGACATACAAAAGAGAGATTTATAATTTCAAATTATGAGTCTGGGACACGGTTACTAGGACGTGCAATGTGGTAGATGTCTCAGGATAGAATCCCGCCCTTGTCAGTTGCCCTATTTTTTTTTACTATTTTCAATAGTGATCTTATCTACTAATACAATACAGCTTATTCCTAAACTAAATTAGTTTGTCTGTACAACGTCATTAAAAAAATATTAATTAAAATTAAATTTATCTATTTAATAATGTTACACTAAGTTTAATAAATAGGCTTGAAAAGACTTTTATGCTGTCCAATGAGCTCTGGTGAGGTGTAAATTGAAAAGCCTTCTGATCTACCCCAGTACTTGGAGTACGGTGATATACGGCCCGCGCTTTTTTACGATAATGATATTTTTTCCTTAAATCACTCATTTTTAGTAACTAATAGATAATTATTTTTAGTTTTTAGATCGTTAAGTGACAAAAGTTATTAATCTTATTATTTATTCATTGATACAATTATTGATCATATGCAAACATACATACATAACTGTCTGTTAAAGTCCACTGCAGGTCGTTGCGGCCTTTTGGTGGCCGGTCGCGTGGTTGCGGCGCTTGGCAAGCGAATTGGCGATCGCAGTACTAGACCACTCGCAGCTCAAACGCTGCTGCCCATCTTCGGTTTGATTTTTTTGGTCTGATATTTTTAGAGATGGCTATTCCGCCCCATCTTTCGGTTGCCATAACGATATTCAAGTCTGTTTCCCTTAGCCGCCTCTTACGACACCCACGGGAAGAAAGGGAGTGGCAAAATTCTTACGCCGTTACCACACGGTACATTTTATTTATAACACCATATTAGTTACTTATTATTTATTCTTTATTATTTATTCAATATAATTTATTTACTGCTGTCTGTCTGTATCTATCTTCGGTCTTCTAGTTCTTGATCAGAAAATTTTATGATGGTTATTTAGGAAGGATTTTATCTTCGTATTCTCTTACCCACAGAAAGAAAGGCAGTGGTATATTCTCATACCGATACCACACAGCCATGTATTTCATAAGTTATATTAAAAGAGTTTCATAAGAATTAATTTAAGATCCACGTGTGTAAATGTTGCCTTGTATTATCGCGGTAAGATTTACAGCTCCCTTCCCGTGAGTATGTAATAAAAGAAGGTTAGTTATCCTTTTAGATTTAATTGTCTAGACCTATGTCTACACCTGTATTGGGAAAGGCGTGAAGACATTTATACATTTATTTAACGTGGAGGATGAAATAAGAAAGTGGCATTTAATCAATTTGTTAAAAGTAATAAGATACGAAGCTAAAATCACACAACGCCACCGCGCCGGCTGTCCGTAACTCAATGACGCATGAGCTTTGTAATCGATACTTTTCGAAATCGATTAACTTTTATAAAAATCGAACACTCTGCTATTTATTTATAACACCATATTAGTTACTTATTATTTATTCTTTATTATTTATTCAATATAATTTATTTACTGCTGTCTGTCTGTATCTATCTTCGGTCTTCTAGTTCTTGATCAGAAAATTTTATGATGGTTATTTAGGAAGGATTTTATCTTCGTATTCTCTTACCCACAGAAAGAAAGGCAGTGGTATATTCTCATACCGATACCACACAGCCATGTATTTCATAAGTTATATTAAAAGAGTTTCATAAGAATTAATTTAAGATCCACGTGTAAATGTTGCCTTGTATTATCGCGGTAAGATTTACAGCTCCCTTCCCGTGAGTATGTAATAAAAGAAGGTTAGTTATCCTTTTAGATTTAATTGTCTAGACCTATGTCTACACCTGTATTGGGAAAGGCGTGAAGACATTTATACATTTTATTTAACGTGGAGGATGAAATAAGAAAGTGGCATTTAATCAATTTGTTAAAAGTAATAAGATACGAAGCTAAAATCACACAACGCCACCGCGCCGGCTGTCCGTAACTCAATGACGCATGAGCTTTGTAATCGATACTTTTCGAAATCGATTAACTTTTATAAAAATCGAACACTCTGCTATTTATTTATAACACCATATTAGTTACTTATTATTTATTCTTTATTATTTATTCTTTATTATTTATTCTTTATTATTTATTCTTTATTATTTATTCTTTATTATTTATTCTTTATTATTTATTCTTTATTATTTATTCTTTATTATTTATTCTTTATTATTTATTCTTTATTATTTATTCTTTATTATTTATTCTTTATTATTTATTCTTTATTATTTATTCTTTATTATTTATTCTTTATTATTTATTCTTTATTATTTATTCTTTATTATTTATTCAATATAATTTATTTACTGCTGTCTGTCTGTATCTATCTTCGGTCTTCTAGTTCTTGATCAGAAAATTTTATGATGGTTATTTAGGAAGGATTTTATCTTCGTATTCTCTTACCCACAGAAAGAAAGGCAGTGGTATATTCTCATACCGATACCACACAGCCATGTATTTCATAAGTTATATTAAAAGAGTTTCATAAGAATTAATTTAAGATCCACGTGTAAATGTTGCCTTGTATTATCGCGGTAAGATTTACAGCTCCCTTCCCGTGAGTATGTAATAAAAGAAGGTTAGTTATCCTTTTAGATTTAATTGTCTAGACCTATGTCTACACCTGTATTGGGAAAGGCGTGAAGACATTTATACATTTTATTTAACGTGGAGGATGAAATAAGAAAGTGGCATTTAATCAATTTGTTAAAAGTAATAAGATACGAAGCTAAAATCACACAACGCCACCGCGCCGGCTGTCCGTAACTCAATGACGCATGAGCTTTGTAATCGATACTTTTCGAAATCGATTAACTTTTATAAAAATCGAACACTCTGCTATTTATTTATAACACCATATTAGTTACTTATTATTTATTCATTGATACAATTATTGATCATATGCAAACATACATACATAACTGTCTGTTAAAGTCCACTGCAGGTCGTTGCGGCCTTTTGGTGGCCGGTCGCGTGGTTGCGGCGCTTGGCAAGCGAATTGGCGATCGCAGTACTAGACCACTCGCAGCTCAAACGCTGCTGCCCATCTTCGGTTTGATTTTTTTGGTCTGATATTTTTAGAGATGGCTATTCCGCCCCATCTTTCGGTTGCCATAACGATATTCAAGTCTGTTTCCCTTAGCCGCCTCTTACGACACCCACGGGAAGAAAGGGAGTGGCAAAATTCTTACGCCGTTACCACACGGTTCATATGAGAGAATAACGATTATAGTTTTTAGCGGTATTATTTTGTAAATAAATTCCGTACTACAATCTGTCTCTCAGCCCTATTTAACTTTCTACATTATCTTGTGCTTGGGTATTTGTAGTACCTTCGTTGTTTCCAATTCCATAATACAAATGCTTTAGCTGCTTACTTTAGAATCAGAGCAATGTATGTGATATTACTCCGATGTATGTATTAATTTACTTTATAATCTTTTATAATCTATCTCTGTGTTGATTTCGTCTAGATCAGTTAAACCGTTCTGGCTAGATTAAGCAACAAACGTCTATCCATCCATTCAGACTTTCGCACTTATAACATTAGGAAGATCCACCATCACCAAGACCACCTATCCAGTTGTTTTAAATAAGCTTTGGTAAAAATGGTTCGAAAGAACTTCTATGTATTTTATCTCTGACTACCCCAAGAAATTGCGTGGAAATTAAAAAAAATGTAAAATATCTACACGGCATTCCCAATACAGGGGTAGACAGAGGTCGAGACAATTAAGTCGTTTCCACCCACCTTCCACCGAAGATATTTTTGGGACAACCTAACAGGTGGTGAGCCCGTCACCGTTTCAATGTCCAAGCCAACGATATAATTCGTACATAAGTTTTTGAAAATACCCATCGGTACGAGCCTGCCACCTGGGGATCGAACTCGGGTCTCACGACTCGAAATTCCTACCACCCTACCACTTAGCTGTCGTGACTTCTTAAATAAATGTATTTATAAAGATCCCATCTATCGATACTACTGATTAGGGCACCACAGTTTAGAATTCCGAACCGGTAGGAAACGTTCATGTTACAATATTGAATGACAGATGGCCACTTTAAAGATATTATCTGATGCCGCAACCGTAAACTTTACGCCGCCGTAAAACCAAGTTTAACCCTTCGCATGCTAATCGTAGTTACGAGCTGATTAGTTTAGGAGCCGTTACACCGCATCGTAATTATACTTCGGAAGTAATAATAAAATAATAAATATTTTCACGCAATTCCCAATACAGGGGTAGACAGAGGTCGAGACAATTAAGTCGTTTCCACCCACCTTCCACCGAAGATATTTTTGGGACAACCTAACAGGTGGTGAGCCCTTCGCCGTCTTTATGTCCAAGCCAACGATATAATTCGTACATAAGTTTTGAAAATACCCATCGGTACGAGCCTGCCACCTGGGGATCGAACTCGGGTCTCACGACTCGAAATTCCTACCACTTAGCTGTCTTGACTTCTTAAATAAATGTATTTATAAAGATCCCATCTATCGATACTACTGATTAGGGCACCACAGTTTAGAATTCCGAACCGATACCACACAGCCATGTATTTCATAAGTTATATTAAAAGAGTTTCATAAGAATTAATTTAAGATCCACGTGTGTAAATGTTGCCTTGTATTATCGCGGTAAGATTTACAGCTCCCTTCCCGTGAGTATGTAATAAAAGAAGGTTAGTTATCCTTTTAGATTTAATTGTCTAGACCTATGTCTACACCTGTATTGGGAAAGGCGTGAAGACATTTATACATTTATTTAACGTGGAGGATGAAATAAGAAAGTGGCATTTAATCAATTTGTTAAAAGTAATAAGATACGAAGCTAAAATCACACAACGCCACCGCGCCGGCTGTCCGTAACTCAATGACGCATGAGCTTTGTAATCGATACTTTTCGAAATCGATTAACTTTTTATAAAAATCGAACACTCTGCTATTTATTTATAATCTGTGGCGCTTTTGTAACAGTTGAATTCCCGCGGTCGTTGGAGACGAAGTTATTTCACGCATCACTTGGTTTGTCAAAATATTATTAGAAATATTATATTTTTTGTATATAACGCGTGCTGTGAGTTATTACCGTAAGAATATTCTACCTCTTTTCTTTCCCGCTTCTGGGTGTCGTAAGATTCCCGTGGGTATCGTAAGATTCCCGTGGGTGTCGTAAGATTCCCGTGGGTGTCGTAAGATTCCCGTGGGTGTCGTAAGATTCCCGTGGGTGTCGTAAGATTCCCGTGGGTGTCGTAAGATTCCCGTGGGTATCGTAAGAGGCGACTAAAGGAAAATCCTTTAATATGTGATTGGCTGCCGATAGATGGCGGGATAACCATTTCACAGATAATAAATTAAATTAGAGATAAACAAAGCTCTTCAGTGATGAACAGTAGTAGTAGTCATAAGTCTGCCGAATTTCGGTCTGATATTTTTTCGAAATGGTATCTCGCCATCTGTCGGTAGCTTATTGCAATATTTTATTAGTTCCGAAATCCCCGCGAGATCTTGGGGAGGGAGTATGTGCCTCTTCTGTCTCTATCAAGTCCCTGATCATTTCCACAGGATTCGTATATTTTTTCCGGATTAAAATGTAGCAAATTTGAAATTCCGTACTACAATCTGTCTCTCAGCCCCATTTAACTTTCTACATTATCTTGTGCTTGGGTATTTGTAGTACCTTCGTTGTTTCCAATTCCATAATACAAATGCTTTAGCTGCTTACTTTAGAATCAGAGCAATGTATGTGATATTACTCCGATGTATGTATTAATTTACTTTATAATCTTTTATAATCTATCTCTGTGTTGATTTCGTCTAGATCAGTTAAACCGTTCTGGCTAGATTAAGCAACAAACGTCTATCCATCCATTCAGACTTTCGCACTTATAACATTAGGAAGATCCACCATCACCAAGACCACCTATCCAGTTGTTTTAAATAAGCTTTGGTAAAATGGTTCGAAAGAACTTCTATGTATTTTATCTCTGACTACCCCAAGAAATTGCGTGGAAATTAAAAAATGTAAAATATCTACACGGCATTCCCAATAAAGGGGTAGACAGACGACTAGACACTTAAGTCATTTCCACCCACCTTCCACCGAAGATATTTTTGGGACAACGTAACAGGAGGAGAGACCGTCACCGTTTTAATGTCCAAGCCAACTATATAATTCGTATATAAGTTTTTGAAAATAATTGGTACGAGCCTGCCACCTGGGGATCGAACTCGGGTCTCACGACTCGAAATTCCTACCACCCTACCACTTAGCTGTCGTGACTTCTTAAATAAATGTATTTATAAAGATCCCATCTATCGATACTACTGATTAGGGCACCACAGTTTAGAATTCCGAACCGGTAGGAAACGTTCATGTTACAATATTGAATGACAGATGGCCACTTTAAAGATATTATCTGATGCCGCAACCGTAAACTTTACGCCGCCGTAAAACCAAGTTTAACCCTTCGCATGCTAATCGTAGTTACGAGCTGATTAGTTTAGGAGCCGTTACACCGCATCGTAATTATACTTCGGAAGTAATAATAAAATAATAAATATTTTCACGCAATTCCCAATACAAGGGTAGACAGAGATCTAGTCTAGACAATTAAGTCCCTTTGACCCACCTTCCACCGAAGATATTTTTGGGACAACCTAACAGGTGGTGAGCCCGTCACCGTTTCAATGTCCAAGCCAACGATATAATTCGTACATAAGTTTTTGAAAATACCCATCGGTACGAGCCTGCCACCTGGGGATCGAACTCGGGTCTCACGACTCGAAATTCCGACCTCCCAACCATTCGGCTATCGTGACTTTCCATAATAGTTTTTTAATTTTGTAAACCCCCGACAAAAGTAGTAAGTCACGATAGTCGCGTGGTTGTGTGATCGGAATTCGAGGCTCGTACCAATGTTTTTTTTTTTTTTCTAAAAACTGCCGTACTATTTCTATCGTTGACACCAAGATGTTGTCGGTCACGTTGTCCGAAAAATATGTCTTCGTTGGAAGGTTGGTCGAAGGGACTTAATTCTCTGGACCTCTCATTACCCCTGTATTGGGAATGGTGTGAAGATGTTTAATTTTTTATATAGTTTTGCTAAACTCCTAGTCACGAAGGCCAAGAGGTTAGGTGATAGGAATTCGAGTCACGCGATTCGATCCTCAAGGCTCTTACCAATGGGTTTTTTTGTCCCCAAAAATGTCTTCGGTTGAAGGTGGGTCGATAGGACTTATTTATCGAGACCTCTTTCTACCACTGTATTGGTAATGGTGTGAAGATATTTTATACATTTTTTGATAAACTCCTTCACTACCTATCTTTGTATGTGTGTACGTAATCAGTTTTTAGGTTATGTTGTCAATAATCTCCAAAGATGATAATGTAAAGTTTTACAAATATCCTTCATCCTACTAATCCTACTTAATATTATAATTGTGAAATTTGCATGTTTGTATGTCTGTTACTCACGCAATTTGGCACACAGACAGTTAATTAGAATGCAATCAGTAACCATTTACTGAGGAAGAGAGTAATAGTATTTTTTTATATCGAGAGTCGGGAGAGTGAGCCAGGCTACTTTTTGCACAGATCCGCGGAGATAAAGCGCGGACGAATTCGCGGTTAGTAACATCGTAAAAAATATCTTCCCAATACAGGGGTAGACAGAGGTCTAGTCTAGACAATTAATTCCTTCTAACCCACCTTCCACCTGAGATATTTTCGGGACAACGTAACAGGTGGTGAGCCCTTCGCCGTCTTTATGTCCAAGCCAACTATATAATTCGTACATAAGTTTTTGAAAAACCCATTGGTACGTGCCTGCCACCTGGGGATCGAACTCTCTTGACTCGTAATTCCGACTATCCAACCACTTGGCTGTCGTGACTTCTTAAATAAATGTATTTATAAAGATCCCATCTATCGATACTACTGATTAGGGCACCACAGGTTAGAATTCCGAACCGGTAGGAAACGTTCATGTTACAATATTGAATGACAGATGGCCACTTTAAAGATATTATCTGATGCCGCAACCGTAAACTTTACGCCGCCGTAAAACCAAGTTTAACCCTTCGCATGCTAATCGTAGTTACGAGCTGATTAGTTTAGGAGCCGTTACACCGCATCGTAATTATACTTCGGAAGTAATAATAA
This sequence comes from Sericinus montela, assembly GCA_029286605.1. Lineage (NCBI taxonomy): Eukaryota > Metazoa > Arthropoda > Insecta > Lepidoptera > Papilionidae > Sericinus > Sericinus montela. Next base: position 3,060,889 of record JAGSMR010000030.1, on the reverse strand, counting down.
AATAATAAATATTTTCACGCAATTCCCAATACAAGGGTAGACAGAGATCTAGTCTAGACAATTAAGTCCCTTTGACCCACCTTCCACCGAAGATATTTTCGGGATAACGTGACAGGTGGTGAGCCCTTCGCCGTCTTTATGTCCAAGCCAACTATATAATTCGTACATAAGTTTTTGAAAAACCCATTGGTACGTGCCTGCCACCTGGGGATCGAACTCGGGTCTCTTGACTCGAAATTCCGACCTCCCAACCATTCGGCTATCGTGACTTTCCATAATAGTTTTTTAATTTTGTAAACCCCCGACAAAAGTAGTAAGTCACGATAGTCGCGTGGATGTGTGATCGGAATTCGAGGCTCATACCAATGTTTTTTTTTTTTTTCTAAAAACTGACGTACCATTTCTATCGTTGACACCAAGATGTTGACGGGCTCAACACCTGTCACGTTGTCCGAAAAATATGTCTTCGTTGGAAGGTAGGTCGAAGGGACTTAATTCTCTGGACCTCTCATTACCCCTGTATTGGGAATGGTGTGAAGATATTTATTTTTAATAGTAGTGTCGTATTTGTAGCAGCTTCTTAAAGATGACTACAGGGCAAAGACCTCTCCTCTCCAGGGTTTGCCACATTCGCCACGCTTGCGATGACAGTACCAGACACCTCGCACCTTACCTCGCAAATCCGTCCACCCAACCACTCGGCTATCGTGATGCATAGTTATGTATGTTTATATATTTTATATATAAATATCTATCTTTGTAAACATATATCTGTATATGTATTGGATATTTTATCGATATCTTGGACACCAAAACGACGGCTCACAACCTGTCGTCTTGATCTAAATAAGCTCCGATAAAATGTGGGCCAAAAAAATTAAATTGCCTAGATCTCTTTAGAGGACTTGAGAATATCTTCTCTCTCTTTCGCGCAAAAGTCCACCGTTGCTAAACTCCTAGTCACGAAGGCCAAGAGGTTAGGTGATAGGAATTGAGTCACGCGATTCGATCCTCAAGGCTCTTACCAATGGGTTTTTGTACTCACGTACGATTTAAATCGTTGGCTTGGACAAAAAGTCGGCAACGGGCTCACTACCTCACGTTGTCCCAAAAATGTCTTCGGTTGAAGGTGGGTCGATAGGACTTATTTATCGAGACCTCTTTCTACCACTGTATTGGTAATGGTGTGAAGATATTTTATACATTTTTTGATAAACTCCTTCACTACCTATCTTTTGTATGTGTGTACGTAATCAGTTTTTAGGTTATGTTGTCAATAATCTCCAAAGATGATAATGTAAAGTTTTACAAATATCCTTCATCCTACTAATCCTACTTAATATTATAATTGTGAAATTTGCATGTTTGTATGTCTGTTACTCACGCAATTTGGCACACAGACAGTTAATTAGAATGCAATCAGTAACCATTTACTGAGGAAGAGAGTAATAGTATTTTTTTATATCGAGAGTCGGGAGAGTGAGCCAGGCTACTTTTTGCACAGATCCGCGGAGATAAAGCGCGGACGAATTCGCGGTTAGTAACATCGTAAAAAATATCTTCCCAATACAGGGGTAGACAGAGGTCTAGTCTAGACGATTAATTCCTTCTAACCCACCTTCCACCTGAGATATTTTCGGGACAACGTAACAGGTGGTGAGCCCGTCGCCGTCCTTTATGCCCAAGCCATCGATATTATACTTACATAAGTTTTTGAAAAACCCATTGTTACGTGCCTGCCACCTGGGGATCGAACTCTCTTGACTCGTAATTCCGACTATCCAACCACTTGGCTGTCGTGACTTTTTGCATAGCTATAAACGGTATTAGATAGGTATAAAGTTTTAAGATGGCTATAAACGGTTTAACAACGCCCGTTGTCTAATAATTAAAATTTGTTGTAAATAATTACGTAACGGTGTGACAGCCGGCCGTAATGAAACCTCAAAGCGCATCTTAACACAATAAAAGGGTTGAAATTTGACTTTGTAATATTCTTTACGACTCCAACGGAGCGTAGTTAAAAGTTCATTTGGAAATTAAAACGGACACCTTTGTTATTAATTAATTGCTTATATTATTTAGTTTCTGTATGCGATTTTCGTCTTTAGGTTGCGTGAATAAGCCCGGTTTTTCTATTGTCGACTGGATTTAAACGTGTTTATTCATTGTTTAATAACATCTTAGTCTAAGGGGTATACATTAGCTGAATTTTACCTCATAAACTGTTGGCTTTCAAACTGCTGTAGTAGCCTTTTTATAATAATAATAATAAATAAACAAACATAGATAAGGACAACATCACACACTCTGATTCCAAAGTAAATAGTTAAAGCACTTGTGTTATGGAATCGGAAACAACAAAAGTACCCAACCCGATAAATGTAGAAAAAGTGGTTTTCTGCCGTGATTCATCCGGAAATCGAAACCGGGCCAAGACGGGACAGAAACGGGGACACCTTAAAAAACAGTGAGTGCGCCATTCTTCAGTGGAGGTTGTCATACGCCTTTTTACTAGTTTATTTGGTACACTGTAGCAGATGGTGAGCCTGTCAGTCTTAGTGTTCAAGCTAACTGTACAAATACGTACATATATCAAAAAAAGCTCATCGTTACATGCCTACCTTCTGGGGATCGAACCCGTGTTACCTAATTCGAATTCCGATCGCCCAACAATTATTAGCCGAGATATCACGGCGAGAGAATTATTGCCAAAATTGTTTGTCTATTTTAATAAACTATTTCTTTCTGTTTCCATACAGTAGAAACAGAGAGAAATAGTTCATTTATATAATAAGTATAGTTAATATAATATAATAAGTATATAATAGTTTATTAATATAATATAATAAGTATTTCTCAATACATTAAGAAATACTTAAACTTTATGCAATTCTCAATTCTTCTTTTTTTATAGAATAGGGAGGCAAACGAGCAGGTGGCTCACGTGATGGTAAGTGATTACCGCCGCCCATGAACATCCGCAATACCGGAGGAATAGCAGATGCGTTGCCTCCCTTAGAGTGCCCCCCCCCCAAATGGGGGAAGGGGTGTGTGGATATTTCCGGGACAACGTGACAGGTGGTGAGCCCGTCGCCGTCTTTATGTACAAGCCAACGATATTTTTCGGACATAAGTTTTTAAAAAACCCATTGGTACAAGCCAGCCACTTGGGGATCGCATTCGCATCTTTCGAATCGAAATTCCGACCCCGCAACCACTCGGCTATCGTGACTCTTCAAACTATTAATATTTCAGTAAGAATACTGATGTGCATAATATAAATAACCAGGAACGAACTCAAGTTTGTAACGTCAGTTACTGGACTCCATAGAGTAAGTAAGTCGTTCATGGATCGGAGTGTACGCTTCTAAAACAAGGACTTTGAACATTTACTGCTTAAATGTACAAGGCCTGCATATTAACAGGTTTAAGGAATTTATTGAAGAAAATGGAAGAGATTATTAAAATATAAATTATACTAACGTAATAAGTATTAATAAAAAGTTAACCATTACTTGTATAATGATTTTTTGTATTTAAGCGAACACTACACATGTAAAATAAACTACATTTTGGGATTTTTTCGCGTGTTTTATTTAGTTTTTTACAAACAATTTTACACTTCCCAACGTTTCGGATGCTTCACAGCAACTATGGCTCCTACCTTTAATTTAAGATGAAATCATTATTTCACTCTATATACACTCACACTGAAACACTCACATGCACACACACACACACACACACACACACACACACACACACACACACACACACACACACACACACACACATAACAGTAATAATTATTAGTTTGCATACTCCATATTAATTTTGTATACTACTACATTGCCCTTCATTTATAATGTAAAAGCTACCATGTTTTAATGAACATTATAAAATGGGAAAGAACCGTTTCCCGAAAAACAAAAACACCAACAGTTAACGTTAATTTCGCAGCCAGTACTGCAATTTTAAATGTAAAAAAGAAATAATTATCTTCACGCAATTCCGAATACAGGGGTAGACAGAGGTCAACACTAGACAATTAAGTCCCTTCGACCCACCTTCCACCGAAGATATTTTCAGGACAACCAAATAAGCCAACGATATAATTCGTACATAAGTTTTTAAAAAACCCATTGGTACGAGCCTGGCATCTGGGGATCCAACTCGGGTCTCTTGACTCGAAATTCCGATCACCCAACCACTCGGCTATAGTGACCGTGACCGTATCGGCACACGGCGGCATTTTGAATGTAGCATTAGGTAATACTGAATGAATAATGATTATTTCAAATCGAATTTCGCTTAAGAGTATTTTATCAAATAATTTCAATTCACCGAACATCAAGAAAGGTGTCAAAAGTAACATGGAACGAACAGAGCTTAACATCGGTAATGCCTTCCTTGTTAATTAAATTAAACGACATCGGATTAATTACTTAAAGGTCACGGAATAAATGTTACAAATGACGGCTGACTAATAAACGAATTTAGAGTACCTGTCTAATCGTTCATAATACAATACTGTTTTACGTGGGTGGCGAGTCGTTAGAAAATTAAAACGGCTCAATGTAGAAATTTACTTATACTTTTATTATTATTTAAAACAGTCTCAGTTCTTCAGTGTACAGGTCGGTCGAACCACTTAGAAAATCAATGAGCATATTCTAATGGTATCTTTACGGCTCGTAAAGCAAATATAACAAAGTTTATCTTTCGTTCTTGAGAATATGACAATCACAGGGCGCCAGGCATGCCGGGACAACATGGCGGATGTCTTCCCTCGACAGCTGCTATATTTAAATATTCAATTGTTCGTTTTGCGGATTGAAGAGTTGTCGTGGTGAAAGAAGATCATACTATGGTGCTACTGACGAATATTTTCCAAGACCACAGGCAAACAACAGTTAACCTACCAGTTTGAGAACCAGGCAATATGAGTTGCAAATAAATTAATATCTTTCTTTCTTTGCTTTAACTAATTGACATAAACAACGTAAAGTTCCTTTGAATTGTATCCGCGATTGTATTTCTCGCTCAACGGTTAAGTCTAGCCATTCAACGTGGCAATGCTGCCAGCGTTCTTGGTACCATGCCACGAGGAGTAGGGCTGTACGATTATTATAGTTTATAGTTAATAAGTATTGTAAATATAAACATATTTTTTCTGTAAATAAGGTATTGAAAAAAGACTCATGTACAAATAATAATGCTAAAGTAAGTAGCTTAAAGATACGGGCTATGAAATCGGAAACAACGAAGACACTCAGAACCGAGACAATGCAAACAATTGTTTTCTGTATTGACCCAACTGGGAATGGAACCCGGGTCCTCAGAGTTGTCGACATTATTTTGTATCAGTATGTACGCCACTCGTCTACGGAGGGCGACAAAAGTGAATGCCTATTAATTAGCAAAAACCATTTTTCTTAAATATTTATTTATTTCTTTTTTTTTTAAAAAAAGAATATTTACAATGTTAAATAACATCATTTGTATTCCAACTAAAAGGCAATTCCCATCTCTCAAGTGGTTCACGACAACAGTCGAATGGCGGGTCCGAACCATCGACGTTATGTTTTGCAGTCTGCACCCTGAACCACAAGACTATTGACGCTTGGATAATATAAATCTGAACCCAAAAATACATACATAAATAAGGACAACATTACATACATTGCTATGATCCCAAAGTCAAACCTAAAACACATGTATTATGAAATCAGAAACAACGAAGGCACCACAAACACGCAAACCCGAGAAAATATATAAAAAGAGTTTTTTGTATTGTCCCGAGAGAGAATCGAACCCAGAACGTCAGAGCTGGCGACACCATGTAAACCGGTGTGTACGCCATTCGTCCAAGGAGACATGGCCGATTATTACGTTAACTGTCGGTGTTGGCGTATGTGATCTGGTGTCGAGAGAAGTGCCTGTATAGAGATGGTTAAGATTCTGAAAGAGAGAGAGAGAGAGTGGAGAGAGTAGAGCACCACTCTCCTTATAACAGATCGGTGCACTAAATCAACTGACTGCACTACCACCACTCAGGCTCTACACTAGACCCCAGAAATCGCCACCCCTCGATAATAACGCGACTGTTATTCGAGTCGAAAAATGGAGTCCAAAAGCGAATAGACTCTTATGTTCGACCGCTGAAAGACCAGAGAATTGGCGGTGAGGAAGGTTTGTGCTCTTCTTCTCTTCAGACTAGGTAATACGCTTGTTCTTTTAGCATACGGAATTGTGCAAAATAATTTTATAACAGCATCTCTATAAAGTCATATATTAATCATTATCTTCACGCCATTCCCAATACAGGGGTAGACAGAGGTCTAGTCTAGACAATTAAGTCCCTTCGACCCTCCTTCCACCGAAGACATTATTCGGGACATCCTGACAGGTTCCGCCCGTCGCCGTCTTTATGTCCAAGCCAACGATATAGTAGTACATAAGTTTTAGAAAAAACCCATAGGTACGAGCCGGCCACCTGGGGATCGAACTCGGGTGTTCTTACTCGAAATCCGATCACCCAACCACCATATATTAATCCTAATTATTAACTATCTCAATGTTAATATTTTATTGGAATCCGTTCAGACATTGGCGTAATTGAGTGACAAAGACGCGAATGTCTAAACATACAAACTTTAAAAAAAATGTTACACCTACTAATAGGATTTTTAAAGAGAGAATGAAGCAAAAAAAGTCCCTTGCTGCAGTGCAGGCTGACGGCTCTATCTACGACCTGATAGCACAGTATTATGGTATTGACCCTGCATCCGCAAAGAGTTTCTGGTTCGAATCCCGGCTAAAAGCTAAATATGAGTGATGAAAGTGATTAATGTAGAAGAATGTGTATTCGAGACGTGGAAATTTAAATATCTATTTAAATATTTATCTCTGTTACGACATACGACAGGCTCACCAAATGCCACGTTGTCACAAATAAACTCCAGTGAAATGTGGGTTTGAATTCACTTAATATTTATTAAAAAAACAACGATATTATTGAATTAACTTATGACTACTCCAGAATAGAGAAATGGGTGTTATTCCACTGTTACTAATTATTCTATTTTCCGAATGCAGGTTCCATCATCAATGTTTATTTACCGCCGGCCATTACCGCCATACAATCGTAAATTTAATATATAAGTTCAATAAAACATACAGAACATTAATAGTAAAAATTTTAGTCATACTAGTCACGATATCCGTGTGATTAGGTTATCGGAATTCGTGGTGAGAAACCCAAGTACTATCCCGACGTGGCAAGTTCGTATCAATGGGGTTTTTCAATAACTTATGTACCATTAATATCGTTGGACGTAAAAACAGCGACGGGCGCACAACTCTGTCTGCAGTGGAATGTGGGTAGAAAGGACTTAATTGTTTAGTCCTCTATATTGCGAATGGCGTGAAGATTTTTTTATTTTTATTTGTCCGGAGATAAAAAAAATTTGCTAACCATGCTATGAGGAAGGTTATGTTTGTTGTTTCTCTACTTAATAAAATCAACAACGAAAAAAACAGCATCCGAACAAGGGTAAATATCATTTCGCTGAAGTGGTAAATGGCCGGCCACATAACTCGTAGAACTGAGAATAATTGGGAAAATAAGGTTCCCCAAGCAACCTTGTACAGGCAAACGCAGTGCTGGACGTCCCTCCACAAGATGGAGTGACGTTTCTGAACAATATTGCGAGAAGTTAATGGATGCAGGTGGCAAAGGACCGTTCATACTTATGTTCAGCTATGAACTATGGGCTTTATAGAAAAAAATAAACCTGAATAACTATGTGTTATAATTGTTTATAAAAGGGGCGCGATTGCCATTAAGCAGACACGGACAAACTGTCTTATTAGTATGTCTTCAGACGGGGCAGCCAGAGAGAACACATCGCTAAGTGCCACGATTATCATACCTCTTTCGCACCTTTCCAATTCATCATTTGTTTCATACACGCACGTCAAGGCTTCCGAGTACTGATCACCCAGCCGACTGCAAGCTATATGTTCACATGGTCTTTGATAGTAAATAGATTGTAAGATAAAATAAATTTAATACCTGCAAAATTCTCAAAATTCCTTCAGAAAATTATCACAGTCTAAAAACTTTGTAATACATTACAAACACATCACTTGAAATGTATCAACACTGACACGTAATGTTTTAAACACCGAAATAATAAAATAGTCCAGTCCAAAAATATCGCAACAAAACGCAGAGGTATATATTGAGCGTGTGCACACGTCAACAATATGCCATAGACTGACAGCCACCCCTACATTTTGGGGCGGCTCTTTACTGCGGCGCCACCCCTTGCGACCCAGCCCTGTATCCCCATCCTCTTCACATCCACCGACCCTTAACGTTTCAGACGATAACCGCCTTTAAATTCAGCGAATAAGGTTGCGGCGAAGGCCCGGAATCGCGTGGTGACGGTTAGGTTAATCGATCGTCAAACCAAACTAACAGCCTAAAGTCTAATACAATTAAGAGCTGCTATTTAACGCTGAAATCGTTGCGAGGGAAGCTCGTGGATTTAATGTTTGTTCTACGGTAAATAGTGCTTTTGCAACTTTCCCTGTAAGCGATGGATATGTAAAAGTTCAAGTTGTAAAAGATATTAGACGTGAAACGCGAGAATTGTTTTATAACGACGCATGAATATAATTTAAAATTTCTAATTAATAAAGATTTTACTTAACAATGCCATTTCCCTGGGGTAGACAGAGGTCTAGACGATGAAAGAAAGAACTATTTATTTGATACAAACATTTACAAAAGAAACTTATAAGATAATTACATGGTTATTGTAACATGTGGTATACCAAATAGGACTCCAACTCAGCGTAATGCTGCAGAGACTGCAGCGCTGGTTTTCAGTTGGAACCTTTGAGTGTTCTCGACTCACTTTTCACCGAAGCTTGTGTCCAATCTAACGTTAAACAGTCCTTACTTATTATTTATTTTGTACATAAACGGTCTTTATATACATATAATCCATGAATCAAATCAAATCAATTCAATTATTTACAGAAATAAGTTAATGCATTCGTTGATCAGTCATTGTTTAATCTACCTCCATTTTGTAATGAGGTTTCTCTAACGAAAGAAACAGGCGAAAGAAACTCTGTAGGTATCTTCTTTTTTGGTCAACTTTTATTCGAATCTTGTACATATTCAATGTCGTGGCTAATTCAATATCGTACCACTATGCTATCGTGACTATTAATTCGAATATATGTAATATTCGAATTAATAGTCACGATAATATAAAATTTATGTCCAAGCCAACGATATAATTCGTACATAAGTTTTTGAAAAACACGTCGGTACGCCACCTGGGGATCGAACTCGGAACTTTGACTCAAAATTGGGACCACCCAACCACTTAGCTAACGTGACTTATATATAAAGTAAAAGAGATGCCCCGATAGTCTAGTTGGTAGCGACTCTACCTTTGAAGCAAAGGGTTGCGGGTTCGAATCCCGCTAAATATACAAGGTTTGATATAATTTTGAATATACAAGGGTGCCACTGAAAATCAGGGTTGGGGTGTTCTACTTCTGATACATTCCAACATATCCTGAGTGGCTTTCCTTTTTGGAGCATAGCAGCATTGACGGGTGGATTATCTGTGTAATACACCTTATGCATTACTCCTTATTCTGTAGTTCTTTATCATTATTTTTTTATATATTATTGATTGCTTTTTTGTTACTTGTTTTTTTTTTTATTTAATTGTACCATACCTATAAACAAGGAGTGAATGTCCTTTGTTTCATGACTTCTATGTATAATTTTTTTATATTTTTTTGTTTTCTATGTCTACTCAAATGTTAATGTGTTTTATGTAATCCGCTTGTTTATGTTGCTTGTGCCAAATAAAATATTTCTTTCTTTCTTTCTAAAAGGTAAAATATGTGTAATAATTATGAATACTCGAGTCGTAGATGTATCTATGTAAGTATATTTTTTCGTTAACCTTATATACACGACCTCCGTGTACGAGTGGGGTAAATACTGGTTTTCAAGGTGCCGCCATCTCGAGGTCACAAGTTCGATTCCCGGTCGGAACAATGTAGAAAAACCACTTTTTCTACACTTCCTCGGGTCTGGGTGTATGTAGTGCCTTCGTTGTTTCCGATTACCATACCTCAAGTGCTTTAGCATCTTAAATTGGGATCGGAGCAATGTATGTGATGTTATCCCTATTTATCTATACGTTTATTTTTTATTATTATTATTAATCTTGATCTAGTATTACCAAAGCTCATTTCATCGCAATCTTTGTGTCCAAGCCAACGGTACTATATACATGAATACAAAAATATATTTAAACAGATAAATATTAATATATAATCCATGATTCAAGTACAAACATTCACATACATCAAACAAATGTTTGCCCTATGAGGGATACGAACCCGCAACCGAAGGCAAGGTTACTACCAACTTGGATATCGAGTCGTCGTCGTCGTGATCGGAATTCGCATATCTTGGTAAAATTACACACATTTAAATAAATAAATATATATTTACAAGTTTCCCAAAACTGGAGTGGATAGAAGTCTAGAAATTTTAGGCTTTTCACCCCACCTTTCACCGTTGCATTAGTGGAAACCGTAACAGGCAGTGAGCCTGAAAATTGTTACAAAAATGTTTAAAGTTGCCGACGCCCTGCGATAACCTAAATCACACGGTAATTAAGTCGGAATAATGATAATGCCTATTACATACACTTCGAGTTCGATCCCCAGGTGGCAAGCTCGTACCAATGGGTTTTTCAGAAACTTATGTACGAATTATGTAATTGGCTTGACATAAAAACGGCGACGGGCTCACCACCTGTCACGGTGTCCCGAAAATATCTTCGGTGGAAGGTGGGTCGAAGGAACTTAATTGTCTAGTCTAGACTTCTGTCTACCACTGTACTGGGAATTGTGTGAGGATATTCATATTTATATTTATTTCATAAATAATCTTCAACAACATAACGGTATGTTAAAGTCCACTACAAACATTTCCCCCGTACGGAAAGGTAATCGCCACGCTTGGGAAACGGATTGCCGATCGCAGTACCAAACACCTTACACCTTAGACACACTGCAGCAGCTACCTGTCATCGGTCTGCTGAATTTTGGTTATTACGAGATGGTCATCCAGCTATCCATCGGTAGCCAATTACCTTTCAAGGGTTTTCTTTAATCAACCGTTATACCAGAGGATAGAAAATGGGTGGTGTATTCTTCATATTCATATATAGCTGTAATGACAAACAAGACGTCGGTTTCTTGATGGTTCTGCCTTACAGCATAGGCTTCTAGCGTTCTCTAAAAAGATCAATCTCTTGCTTTTCTCGACCAAGTACCGGCTTAGTCACTATTGTAACATAATCTTGCCATCTACGTGGCCGTGGGTGGTATATAGCTTTCTTCTCGTGGGTGTCGTCAGAGACGAGTAAGAGAAACGCCTTGACAATGACTAGTTACCGACAGATGACGCGAAAATCATTTCGCTAAAATAAAAATATAAAAAAACGCCATCCCAATATAGAGATTTAGACCCACCTTTTACCGTATCTTATATCGGTTATGACAGGTGGTAAGCCTATTGCCGTCTTGGTGTTCTAACCTACGGTACAATAAACTGACATGTATGCATGTTTCCATATATAAATATTCAAATAAAGATCCATGACTCAAGTACAAATTTATTCATCAACTAATTTTTGCTCCTAGCGGGACTCGAACTCGCAACCCATACCTTCGAAAACAGGATCGCTCCATAAAAAAACTTATATACGAATTATATCGTTGGCTTGGATATAAAGACGGTGACGGGCTCACCTCCTGTCACGTTGTCCCGTAAATATCTTCGGTGGAAGTTGGTCGAAGTGACTTAATTGTCTAAACTAGACCTCTGTCTACCCCCGTATTGGGAATTGCGTGAAGATACTCCACTAACATTTTTATTTTTAATGTACTCTTAACTTATTTATTAAATGAAAAAACAAACTTACATTTTTATATGTAGATAAACTTATTCAATCATGTTAAGCTTACAAACTAAATCACCGTCTCTAAATCCCGTCTTAAAAACATCGCAAACTCTTTCATCGCCCGGAAAATTATACAAACATCTATATACACTCCATTGCAGCCTTAGGGCCGTCCGTTAATAAAGCGATCTCCCCAACTCAAGTTCCTACAAGGGCAATTATGGAGCAAATTAGTCATTAGGGCGCATCCAGACCCGCACAGAAGGGCCCGGGGCTACCACACTAATTTAAGGAGGGTATTATTACGCAAAGTGCATTGGACTATCGCACGAAATAAATGCACTTGGGAACTATTTGATTTTGTCAAGATAAACTTTACAGAGATGTTTCTAGTCCTGGGATTAGGACTCAAAACTAGGATAGTCAGAAGTCTTAATAGTTTCTTCCTTTCGACCTATTTTTCATCGGAGTTTATTTTTAACAACATGATATGTGGTAAGCCTATCACCGTCTCGTTTTCCAAGGAAACGGTAAAATGTATTTATATATTTAAAGCATATAAACTTTCATTTTATTAAGTATTAAATTTATGAGAAATTTATAAGATCAACTCCTCAATCAGAAATGGTTTTTTTTGTTATGGTGTGACTCCAGTGACTCTAGTTGGTATGTGGTCTATGGTAATTCCCTCGAACCTACTCTTCGCTTCGGTAAAATGTCAATCGAAAGGATTTAATTTTCTAGAACTTTATCTACCAAAGTATTGGGAACATTGAAAGTATACGTCGGCTATGGCGTGAAGATATTTTTTAGAGTTACATAAGAATTAAATATTAAACTACATTCCTAATTGTGTATATTATCAACTAGTTCTGTATATCTAGGTATTCAGCCCGGGTACTGCTATGCCATTGGACCATTTTTCATGCCTGCAACCGGCAATAGACTCCATACCGGTCTGTAGGACTCCACTTTTTATTTAAACCTTTATCGTGCACACAATAGAAAGTACAATTGATGGATTTATTGACTGCTGAGTTAAGACTAAGGCATCCGCCAGTCAGTCATGGTCTTGACAGATCCACAAATTAATATCTCCTTTATTTTGCTCCTTCAATATAGGAGTCGTGTCACACTCGTACTTATTTCTGCCGCTAAGTACCAGTGAACTGTTAAATTACGGTTAAAAGGGTACAGAGAGCTAGGATAATCACGGAGTATGAGACATCCCATTCTAATCGTCGAGGACGATAAAGTGTCAGAATCCTTCTTTAGTAGTTAAAAAAGATATTTTTTATTAGATTTATAAATAAAATAATGAATGATTGAGACCTTAGGCTGCCTGGTCTGCGCACTGTGGTAATAAAATCGGACTGTCTAATAAGCAGCTGAATTTTATAGTCTTATACGACAGATGCTGATGGCGACCCGTTGATTTCAAGGGTTTCACCGCGGCACTTTTCTTCACATATAAGTATGTAACAGTACGCCAATCCTAATGTCTATCAGTCCGTTGTGTGAACGGGATTTGTAAACACTCTGGAAATCTTGTGTTGGCTGGAAGCTTGTGACGTCAATACAAGATACTGCAAGCGATTTTGAGTTGAGGAGAATGGCAAGTGCTCAAATTCGAAAAGAAACCATACGTCATGTCGTATAAGAAAATATAAAACGTTTGAAAAGGTTTAACCATCCCACTCCCTTCTGTCTGTTAGTGTATATTAGAGAATAACATTCACAGGCTACGTAATACTTCTCCCATAACCATCAAACCGACACAGAGAGAGTATTCTAAATAGGGTTGTTCAGTAGTGCTCAGGTAAAAAACTTTATTCTTCCGATTCGCAGCCAGAGAGCCTCTAGAAGAAGAAGGCCTTATCAAGCTCTTCTTCTCCCCGTATAACAATTGCTACGGCGATGGACACAGGGTTGATTCTTCGCCAATAAGATTAGCCCTTAAAATGACACACGTGGTGTTACACTGTAATGCGAAAGAAGCCAGCTGCAGAGAAAAATAATGTGAAGGGGTCCATTTAAGCCACCGTCATCAGGACTACGATTACCGAAAACGTTCCAGTGGGGGTTTTAGTCGATAGGAGTACGACAGTACCCTTCGCCTCCATGGCGGTATTTGTGGGGCACAAAATGACCAGGAGAATTTTTCAGTTATTTTCTTACGGCACGGAGTTTGCTTATTTACTAGCGCAATAATGGGCCTGCTTTAAAAGTTCGTGGTTAAACGCTCTTGCAGAATGCCGTCGTGAAATACAGGAATCTCATGTTTCAGCTTTATGGTCAGTGAGATAACAGGTGGTACTCGCCCTTTAACCATCCCTTTGCTTTTGTAAAGGCTTTTAACGCATCTGCTGTCCTCATAGAGTTAAGGTCACATATTGATATAAATAATCATTTTTCATCACTATGATAGACAATAGCTAGATGGCAACATCGTATGTATATGGTTCTCCGTTCCTTCTTCAGGGTGTCAAAAGTGGCAACTAAGAGAAAAGTCTTGACAATATAAATTTAATTTTAAATATCTTCACGCAATTCCCAATACAGGTAGTTAGGTACAGTAGACAGAGCTCTAGTCTAGACAATTATGTCCCTTTGACCCACCTTCCACCGAAGATATTTACGGGACAAAGTGACAGCTGGTGAGCCCGTCGCGGTCTTTATGTCCAAGCCAACGATATATTCGTACATAAGTTTTTGAAAACCCATTGGTACAAGCCTGCCACCTGGTGATACAACTAGGATCCCTTGACTCGAACTTCCAATCACCCAACCGCTCGGCTATCGTGACTATATCTTGACAATATAACTATCTCGAAAAATATATCACGCCAAAATAAGCAGTGACAGGTAGCAGCCTCTAAAATGCAAGGCCGTTACAATGTATGTTATGGATAGACAAGGACTATACAATGGAATACTCTCTTTATACGGTTATACGCCAAAGTAGAGACATCTGTACATTGAAAATACAAAACTGCTAAATCGTTAAAGTGACATCTAGTGTATAATTTTAACATTGTTTCGGGCTTACAAAACAAGGAAACACATTACTTAGAACGAGGGATGACAGATGGCATGATAAAGAACATGTATAAGACGGCTCAATAGCTTAGTTCTGTGTTTCCCAACGTGGAGCCCAATCCCCACATGGGAGCAATTTGAAAATGGACATAGCACGAGTTAACCCTTTCACTCCGGACCATTTAAGTGCAATAGTAGATTTCAAAGCTAAATTTAACGTAAAAATTATTATTAATAATTGTAATAATGTAATATCTTCACGCAATTCCCAATACAGGGGTAGACAGAGGTCAAGCTTAGACAATTTAGTACCTTTGACCCACCTTCCACCGAAGATATTTTCGGGACAACGTGACGGGTGGTGAGCCCGTCGCCGCCTTTATGTCCAAGCCAACGATGAAATTCGTACATAAGTTTTTTGAAAAACTCATTGGTACTGCCACCTGGGGATCGAACTCGGTTCTCTCGACTCGAAATTCCGACCACCCAACAACTCGGCTATCGTGACTTATATAATTATTTACCGCAATTATTAATAATTGCGGAAAATAATTATATATCGAATATTTATCGCAAATTTCGCTTGACTCGATATATTTACTCAACTTGGTTTCATGTAGAAACAGAAATCAAACACCCAAATTCAACCAAATGTGGAAGAAAACTATCGCTTACGTTACCATCTTCATTTTTAGCTGATTGTCGAATGCTGTGAATGACTTGCCGGTAATAAAAAGCGGCTGGGTATAACAAAACGTGGAGAGTTCAGACTGAAGCCAAAAAATCGTGGTAATAAAATCGGACTGTCTAATAAGCAGCTGAATTTTATAGTCTTATACGACAGATGCTGATGGCGACCCGTTGATTTCAATGGTTGCACCGCGGCACTTTTCTTCACATATAAGTATGTAACAGTACGCCAATCCTAATGTCTATCAGTCCGTTGTGTGAACGGATTTGTAAACACTCTGGAAATCTTGTGTTGGCTGGAAGCTTGTGACGTCAATACAAGATACTGCAAGCGATTTTGAGTTGAGGAGAATGGCAAGTGCTCAAATTGAAAAGAAACCATACGTCATGTCGTATAAGAAAATATAAAACGTTTGAAAAGGTTTAACCATCCCACTCCCTTCTGTCTGTTAGTGTATATTAGAGAATAACATTCACAGGCTACGTAATACTTCTCCCATAACCATCAAACCGACACAGAGAGTATTCTAAATAGGGTTGTTCAGTAGTGCTCAGGTAAAAAACTTTATTCTTCCGATTCGCAGCCAGAGAGCCTCTAGAAGAAGAAGGCCTTATCAAGCTCTTCTTCTCCCCGTATAACAATTGCTACGGCGATGGACACAGGGTTGATTCTTCGCCAATAAGATTAGCCCTTAAAATGACACACGTGGTGTTACACTGTAATGCGAAAGAAGCCAGCTGCAGAGAAAAATAATGTGAAGGGGTCCATTTAAGCCACCGTCATCAGGACTACGATTACCGAAAACGTTCCAGTGGGGGTTTTAGTCGATAGGAGTACGACAGTACCCTTCGCCTCCATGGCGGTATTTGTGGGGCACAAAAATGACCAGGAGAATTTTTTCAGTTATTTTCTTACGGCACGGAGTTTGCTTATTTACTAGCGCAATAATGGGCCTGCTTTAAAAAGTTCGTAGTTAAACGCTCTTGCAGAATGCCGTCGTGAAATACAGGAATCTCATGTTTCAGCTTTATGGTCAGTGAGATAACAGGTGGTACTCGCCCTTTAACCATCCCTTTGCTTTTGTAAAGGCTTTTAACGCATCTGCTGTCCTCATAGAGTTAAGGTCACATATTGATATGAATAATCATTTTTCATCACTATGATAGACAATAGCTAGATGGCAACATCGTATGTATATGGTTCTCCGTTCCTTCTTCAGGGTGTCAAAAGTGGCAACTAAGAGAAAAGTCTTGACAATATAAATTTAATTTTAAATATCTTCACGCAATTCCCAATACAGGTAGTTAGGTACAGTAGACAGAGCTCTAGTCTAGACAATTATGTCCCTTTGACCCACCTTCCACCGAAGATATTTACGGGACAAAGTGACAGCTGGTGAGCCCGTCGCGGTCTTTATGTCCAAGCCAACGATATATTCGTACATAAGTTTTTGAAAACCCATTGGTACGAGCCTGCCACCTGGTGATACAACTAGGATCCCTTGACTCGAACTTCCAATCACCCAACCGCTCGGCTATCGTGACTATATCTTGACAATATAACTATCTCGAAAAATATATCACGCCAAAATAAGCAGTGACAGGTAGCAGCCTCTAAAATGCAAGGCCGTTACAATGTATGTTATGGATAGACAAGGACTATACAATGGAATACTCTCTTTATACGGTTATACGCCAAAGTAGAGACATCTGTACATTGAAAATACAAAACTGCTAAATCGTTAAAGTGACATCTAGTGTATAATTTTAACATTGTTTCGGGCTTACAAAACAAGGAAACACATTACTTAGAACGAGGGATGACAGATGGCATGATAAAGAACATGTATAAGACGGCTCAATAGCTTAGTTCTGTTTTTCCCAACGTGGAGCCCAATCCCCACATGGGAGCAATTTGAAAATGGACATAGCACGAGTTAACCCTTTCACTCCGGACCATTTAAGTGCAATAGTAGATTTCAAAGCTAAATTTAACGTAAAAATTATTATTAATAATTGTAATAATGTAATATCTTCACGCAATTCCCAATACAGGGGTAGACAGAGGTCAAGCTTAGACAATTTAGTACCTTTGACCCACCTTCCACCGAAGATATTTTCGGGACAACGTGACGGGTGGTGAGCCCGTCGCGGTCTTTATGTCCAAGCCAACGATATATTCGTACATAAGTTTTTGAAAACCCATTGGTACGAGCCTGCCACCTGGGGATCGAACTCGGTTCTCTCGACTCGAAATTCCGATCATTCAACCACTCGGTTATCGTCGCTATTATATAATAATGCATACGTTACATATATACATACCCACAAATTAGCTGAAGGTTGAAAAAACAAATAATAATCAAACATGAAGTAACAAACTAATAAACATTGTTTAACATGGAATTTAATAAGTCTACTTTTTTCTCTATTTTATGGTAACACAATTAATGTTTGTAAATTAAAGATTACTAAGATTTTGATTAAAAATTTAATAAGTCTACTTTTTTCTCTATTTTATGGTAACACAAATAATGCTTGTAAATTAAAGATTACTAAGATTTTGATTAAAAAAATAAATAAATATCTTCACGTAATTCCCAATACATGGGCAGCCACA
The DNA here is from genome assembly GCA_029286605.1 of Sericinus montela. Lineage (NCBI taxonomy): Eukaryota > Metazoa > Arthropoda > Insecta > Lepidoptera > Papilionidae > Sericinus > Sericinus montela. The sequence goes on along the minus strand of JAGSMR010000030.1, from coordinate 3,042,520 downwards.
CCTACACTCGAGAAAATGTTTATACGTACTTATGATTATTTATTGATGCATAATAATAATAATCCAATTGATTTACCTGCCACCAGAGGATCTAACTCTGCTCTCTTGACTCGAATTCCGATCATTCAACCACTCGGTTATCGTCGCTATTATATAATAATGCATACGTTACATATATACATACCCACAAATTAGCTGAAGGTTAAAAAACAAATAATAATCAAACATGAAGTAACAAACTAATAAACATTGTTTAACATGGAATTTAATAAGTCTACTTTTTTCTCTATTTTATGGTAACACAATTAATGTTTGTAAATTAAAGATTGCTAAGATTTTGATTAAAAATTTAATAAGTCTACTTTTTTCTCTATTTTATGGTAACACAAATAATGCTTGTAAATTAAAGATTACTAAGATTTTGATTAAAAATAAATAAAATAAAATAAAATAAAATAAAATAAAATAAAATAAAATAAAATAAAATAAAATAAAATAAAATAAAATAAAATAAAATAAAATAAATATCTTCACGCACAATCCCTGACCTGGCCCTGACCTGGGTAACCAGAGAGTGTCACGATCCTTACATACCTCTAGCTTCTTTCAGATTCATCATCTACTTCATACATGCACGTCGATGTATCCGATTACTCTTGACCCTCCCCTCTTCGAGCAATTTGCTTACATGGTCTAAATTTTGAAAATTTACTTACTGTATTCCAAATAAAATAAAATAAATAAATATCTTCACGCAATTCGCAATATGGGTAAACATGGTTCTAGTCTAGACAAAAATCCCTTCGACCCAATATGTAATCAATATTTTATTTATATATTTATTATAGTATTTCGTTAACAATTTTCTAGTATTTGTTCCCAGAAACCTATTATTTGAGTTTCATAACTGAACAATTCAATTTATTTATTTTAAAAATTATGTATGTTACATTACAAAGTACTGGCCTAGTTGGTAGTGCCTCCGAAGCTGAGAACTGCGGGTTCGAATCAAGGGAGAAACATTTGTACAAAGTATTTGAAAGTTTGTTCTCGAGAAAATGTAGAAAAAGTGTTTTCTATAATCAGACTGGGAATCCAACACAATGAAAACCGAAGTGTGCGCCACTCGTCCACGGAGGTCTTCAAATACGTACACACAATTTTCAGCATTCCCAGGAGAATGTCAACGTTAGTTAAAGCACGAGGTGGAAACGCACATCATTAGTCTTTCATTTATTTCATATATTTCTTAATCTGGACATAAAGACGGCGACGAGCTCACCACCTATCACGATGTCCCGAAAGTATCTTCAGTGGAAGGTGGGTCGAAAGGACTTAATTGTCTAGTCTAGACCTCTGTCTACCCCGGTATAGGGAATTGCGTGAAGAAGTCGTAAGAGGCGACTATCTCTTAGTCGCCTCGCCTTTTCAACAGCCTGGAATTTTGTTATGGCAACCGATAGATGTAAGTATAACCACCTCTAAAAATATCAGACCGAAGATGGGCAGCAATGTCAGAGGTGCGAGTGGTACTGCGATCGCCAATCCGCCAGCCAAGCGTGGCGATTATGACAAATCCTCTCCATGGGAGAGGCCTATGTCCTGCAGTGGACATTAACAGGTCGCTATGTATGTAAGCTGTCTAGTATGTATGTACGGTTTGCACGTCGAGCGAATGAATGAAGAACGATTGATGAAAAAATGTATAAGGCGAGTGTGAATGGAAGTTCAGGAAGAGGAACACCTAGGCAGACGTATCGAGACCAAATTAGGGACATCCTGAAAAAAGGCCAGGTCAAGAGTACCCTAAATCGAAGAGAATGTATGAAGGGAATAATGAAAGTGGATAAAGCGAAACAAGAATGTAAGGATACGTAGCAAGTGGAAAGACGTGGTCTCTGCCTACCCCTACTGGAAAGAGGCGTGATTGTATGTATGTAAGCTGTCAAAGTTAGCGATATACACTCTTTAACAGAGCCGCTCTCATAAGCCTTCATATTTTCAAGATTAGTCTGAATGTATCTTTCTTCTTTGTGTTCAGTCCTCTCTCAATATAGTTCCGAGTGGTGACGGCCTCTTTCTGAGGACCGAAGAACTTCCTTCGCACAAGTATATTTGAATTGGTAACCAGAAGACCTCCGTTCCCGCACACTGCGTATCCATATTCTCTGCCTTCAAGGTTTATGAGCACTGCACACTTATCAGTGAATAGTACTAACTCTTTTATTCTATTATTTATTTGTTTTATAAATAAATAAAATAAATATATATATCTTCACGCAATTCACAGTATAGGGGTAGCTCGAGCTCGAGCTACACGATTTTTGTTTAAGCTTATACGTAAGCGGATAATAAGAGCCTTAGGCCACTGGTAAAACTGTATTAAATGATTATATTACTAAATAAAGAAAGAATCGTATGAAGGGCGTCTGTATGCCGCGATAGTATCTGATGAAGTTTTTTTGCCACCGTCAGTGCTGCCATCGCCGGTGCTGCCACCAACGTAGATAACCGTTTCAGGACGCATAAACTGCTTGCGGTGTTGCCGCAATATCCTGCCTCGCGTTGAAGTTTTCAACTAAAAACCATAACAGTGGTGACTGATTCTTCTCTGTGATGATAACTAAGGATCCAAGCTTCAAATCGTCGGAAGAGGACTGCCAGTTATTTTCTGCTGGAGAAGAGAGACGTATTCATTTGAGAAACGTTGCCAGAAGTGTTGTTTAAGTTTCTCAATCCTGTGATACCGTTTCAACGATTTGATATTTGCATTACTAATTTCTGGATGAGGAACTGATAAAAGTGAGCGTCCAATCAGGAAGTGGGAAGGCGAAAGGCACGTAAGATCAGATGAATCTGTGGTTAATGGAGTAAGGGGTCTCGAGTTTAAAATAGCCTCTATCTGGATTAAGCATGTGGACATCTCTTCATACGTTAAATGGGTCAATGTAAGAATACGCCTAATATGATGTTTCATAGACTTAATGTTAGCCTCCCATAAGCTACCAAAATGGGGACTATACGGGGGTATTGTATTAAAATTAATTCCCTGATTCGCCAAATCGTTTTGTAAGCCAATTGAATGATTACTAAAAAAAACTCTGCTAATTCGTTACTAGCTCCGACGAAAGTGCTGCCATTGTCTGAGTGGATATTCTGAGGCTTGCCTTGACGCGATATAAATCGAAGTAGCGCTGCAAAAAATGCTTCCTTCCGTAGATCCGTAACGAGTTCGATGTGCACAGTCTTGACTGCAAAACATACAAAAATACATGTGTAAGATTTAACAAGCTTGTCACCTCTACCTTGTCACCACTATGCACCAGACGTCTAGCCAGGTTCCTCCCCAATGATTGTGATACTTGTGATTGAGGTCCTGCATGTAATAAATCAGTGTGAGTTTTGTGAAAGATAATGTATGTAAGGTGATGTTTGCTACACAAAAGTATTGGATGATTTATGTCGTAAGAATATTGTGAATTATTTAACCGGCCGCCTACACGTATTATGTTATTGCAGTCTATGAATTGTGAAAGTGAACTAAGTCTGTTCTTTTTATGAAGCGATTTGCCTGATTTAATGATTTCATATTCTTTTGGAAACATTTCTTGTTGTCCTGTATGTATCAATAAGTTTTCAGACGATTGCAGTTCTTGTAGTGTTAAATTACTATTTGTGTTTTGTCTGTTACGATTTTTACAATTGTAAATAAATTTAAGAATATATGCAATAATTCTAGTTAGTTTTAAATAATTTGATTTGGAATGAATTAATTTCGAATTTATATTTTCTTTTAAGTTATTTTGTGTTTGTGTAAACAATGAAATGTCTGGAAGTGTGTCTGTACATATATTCGGAAATTCAGGAAATTTAATGTTTTGTGCTTTTAAAAAATTAGGACCTGTCCACCATAGATTGGAAGACAGAATACAATCGGCATTAACTCCTCGAGATACTAGGTCTGCTGGATTGCTCTTTGACGGTACGTAGCTCCAACTGTTAACAGCGGTATGGTCTAAAATTTCACCCACTCTATTGCGCAAGTTCTCAGCTGATGGGGTGACATTTTTAACCAACTTATAACGATAGACGAGTCACTCCAAAAGTAGGATGAAAAAGTCATTGTAAGTGATTTTTTTTATTTTAGCATAGAGTCTTGTACCCAATAGTGCCCCGCATAACTCACTCACTATTATTTGTTTCAAAATTGCTATTAATTGTTTTTAAAATATCCGAAAAATTTGATTACCATTTTCGTAAGTTAAATTTAGCTGACTGTAAAGAGTTCATTACGTTTTTACACAAGCTTATTACTGACTCTATGGAATCTCCGCCACTAAGATAGTCATCAACATAAAAATCTCTACATCCATACGTAGAGACTAAACATTTAGTCGCTAAGTAAGGCGCTGACGCTGTACCAGAGGTCACGGTATTCAAGCTGTATATTTTAAGAGCGTCCTTAGGATTAAAACGGAATAAAATATTTTGTAAATAACGTTGGGAAGGTTCGATCATAATCGCCCTGTACTTTTTTTCAATGTCAGCCGATACTACATATTTTATTATTAATTGAGAGATATCTATAAATTGAGTTGAGTCATCATTCTGTGTAAAATAGGATGATGAAACCATTTTATTCGGTATGCCTTTGTACATGGCATCTGATACTAGCCAACCTAACTTAGCTTAGTTTGTTGTAATTTAGGCAGTTGTTGGCCTAAGTCAATATGCTTTGTGGTAATGACTTCCCAAAATATTTCTGCCCCTACCAGTAAATCAATGGCAGACGGAATATTAAATGAAGGATCTGCCAGTTGAAGGTTCGTAGGAAGTGACATATTATTTAAATTTACATAAGATGTTGATATTGATTTAGTGATCTGCGGTAATATATAACACTTTAAATCTGCTTTATAACCTCCATACATAGACTTAATAGTAAGGTAACAAGACTCAACGCTATGTGAATGTTGATTATTTATACCTGTAACAGTGGATTTCTCATGCTACGTCTTACCAGACCTAGTTTCTCCGAGAGATACTGTGTCACAAAATGCGCTGCGCTTCCGTTGTCACTTTTGCCACTTTTACGAGGGCTGTGGATAGCAATACATAGGGCTGATTAGCATATTGTATATCAGTAGATAAGGCCACTATGTTTTTTGTATAGGCGTCATTGTCTTTATGTAGTAGCGTATTATGTTTATAGCGACAATATTTACAGTGTGAGTCTGCAATATTTGTCAGAATGACCAGGTCGTAAACAATTTTTACAGACCTGAAATTGTGCTGCTTTTAGTATGCGTGTTTCTATATCTAAATTTCTAAATTCAGGACAATTAAATAGAAAATAAATCTTTGGGGGAGGCCTTTGTTCAGCTGTGGACTGTTGATAGGCTGTAAATAAGAAGAAGAAGAAATAGAAAATGTTTCTGTTTGCATATAGGACATGTGTAAGTGGTTTCTGTGTTTTTTGTGTTAACTGTAAAGTTTTTTGTTTTTTGAGTATCCGTGTAATGTGATGAATTTTTATTAATTGTTTGTTTTGAAATTTTGTTCTTGTAGTAAAGTTTCTAATAAATCAGCACGGTTAGTTAAGAAATTAATAAACTGTTATAATGTAGATAAACTAGTAATTGAATTTCGATGCTCTTCCCACTGACGATACGTCACGGCGTCCAATTTTTTGGACATCATGTGAATAACAAGCGTATCCAAATGATCAGTGGGTTGACCTAAAGTACTTAAGGCGCATAAGTTCTTATTGGTGACATCAATAAGTTTTCGTAAAGCATTACTCGACTCTTTTTGAATATTTTCTAAATTAAATAAAGCGTTGATATGGTTATTCACTAATAGACGTATTTTATCATACCTATCTGATAATAACTGCCATTGCAACATTGTAATTGTCTGATCGGAATTCCAATCCCTGAATAATTAGCGCTGCACTGCCTTTTAAGGCTGCCCGAAGATAATGGAACTTATTAATGTCACCAATACTATTGCTATTATGGATAAGTGAAAGGTACGTATCTCGAAACTCAAGCCAGTGCTGCAAGTCGCCATAGAGAGATATATTTGTTTTATTTATTTATAAAACAATTCTAGTCTAGACAGTCCCTTCGACCCACCTTCAACCAAAGATATTTTTGGGACAACGTGACATGCGGTGAGCTCGTCACCATCTTTATGTCCAAGCCAACGATATAATTCGTACATAAGTTTAAGTCACGATAGGAGAGTGGTCGGGTGGTCGCAATTTCGAGAAGAGAGACCCGAGTTCGATCCCCAGGTGGCAAGCTCGTACCAGTGGCCTATGTTAGCTATTATGGAGCTAGTACATACGTTGGCTCACTCTCACTCACAGAGTAAATTATTATTATTTTTTTTTTGTATAGAAAAAGGAGGCTAACGAGCAGGTAACTCACATGATGGTCAGTGATTACCGCCGCCCATGAACACCCGCAATACCAGAGACATAACAGATGCGTTGCCGGCCTTAGAAAGCCCCCCCCCCCATTTTGGGGGAAAGGGGGTGTGTGGGTCCCCGGCTACCTGCACTCACCAGACGAAACGCAGAAGTTTGTTAGACTTCGTTAGGTGTTCTGTGTGGTCGTGGTACTTCCCCGGTCGAGCCGGCCCATTCATGCAGCAACAAAAGCTGATTCGTGGCTCTACCACTGTTAAAACTCTCTTTGTTCTTAATACTGAGAACTCACTCCTCGCACGATTTTAAGCGCATTACGGGCATACGCAGCTGTTACACGCGTATTCCCGTGTGCTTGGAGTTGTAGAAGACGTTCATCGCTTCTCGAAGTGAATTGTTTTCAGCTTTAACATTCAGCTGTAACATCACCAGACTGATGAAATTTTATAAAAAGAAAATTGTTTTTTTTTATGTGTTCCTTGTGTCGTGCCAGCGTGTAGATAAAGACATCACATACATAGCTCAGCACTAGCTCAGCATAGCACTTGTGATATGGAATCGGAAACAACGAAGGTAACAGAGACACCCGGGCCCGGGAATACGTAGTGTTTTCTACATTCAACCAATCTGGAATTGAACCCGTGACCGCAGAGCTGGCGACACCTTAAAAACCAATGTGTACTTCACTCGTCCACGAAGGTGGTAATTGTAACTTAATCACGATATACATACATATATACGTACAAACATACATACATACATATATACATACATAAGGGGGCGTCCATAAATTACGTGAGGTGTTTTGTTTTAAATTTTCTGTGATTAGATGAAATTTGACTCGACCCCCTCCCTCCCTTAAACACCTCTCGTAATTTATGGACGCCCCTTAACGACCTGACGCCGCTGCCCCCACCCCTCCTCGGTCTAATTATTTTGGTCTATAACGATATTCAAGGCTGTTTCCCTAAGGCGCCTCTTACGACACCCAGGAGAAGAAAGGGGGTGGCAATATTCTTCCACCGTTACCACACGGTCTAATCACGATATAGGGTCAATTAATATAATTGAAAAATTCTAAATATCTTCAAAATACTTTATTTTTCAACAACATTACGTATAAAACGTTTTTGACGCAACTATGTAAAACATATCATATAAGTATAGGCTACATATCCATACTAAAAATTGGACTTTTTAAGTGTACATATACCCCGTAGTAGTTTCATCGCTTCATTCTATTCACAATCTTATAAACAAGCACATAAGGTTGCTATTTCAATCACTTGAAATACTTAATATTTACAAAAGAAATCCGGACCTAAATTCATCTCTCGTAGTCAATTCCAAATATCAATCGAAATTATCATCAGTAAAAAATGTAACATGCAAAATTAAACCTTACGTTACAGGGTTAAGACACAGAAAAACTAACTTTCAGTAATAATATAGAAAAAGTCATTTATAATCAAAATGAGGTAAAGCGAATATAGACTTTAGTAGTAACAGCATTAAATATATATTCACAAAATAGCATAGTTTATAACAAAAGAAATCCACCTGAGAGGATTTCTACAATTCTTAGAAAAACGATTTCGACTAAAATGAACTAAAAATTTTTTTCCGCGGTCATAAATATTTCTTAACGTTGATTATTTCAATAACTCTTAAAAAGTGTATTCTGATTTCAAATTAAAATTTTTATTGTTAAAAACGAATCACATCCAATAAATATAAAAATGGGACTGCCTTTTTTTAAATTTCAGTAATAAATTGGCATAGCTGCGATCTCTGTCAAAGACTCACGAGATTACTCATGAAATTAGAACTTAATACTAAAAACGATAGCCTTCTAAATATTAAAACCAACAGTGAAAATCATTTGAAATCGGTTTTGACACAATTAATTCATAAGTTTTTTAAAACCTTCAATCAAATAATATCGAAAATGGATCGCTTAAATGTTTAAGTTAATCACCCAACGATATTACAGAGGGTATGTACGGAACCCAACCCCATTCAAATAACAGGGATCTTTTGTCATTGGTATGTTGCTAATAGAAAAAGTATAGGGATCTAAAATTAATTATATTTTAATGCAATAACAAATATATAATTCAACGAAAAGTTTACACGGTTATCTTTTTGTTTGTAACTATCGACGTTTATACATCTGCAACACTAGAGTAATGGCGGTTGGATTCCCGCCATATGATGAATTTAGGCGGGAAAAGAGGAGGAATATTAAAAAGCAAATGCAGCGAAAACTTTGTCTTCTTATCTCCACATTATTAGTCCCGAATCCGGCCAAATGCCAAAAGATCCTTGTTTTACACCGTATCATATTCATATAAGCACCCATGATGGCTGCCTTCACAATTTTTGAAGAGTCAATGTTGGACTTAATTTTTCTTTTAAACTTAAAACATTTTAAACATTAAGCTTAATATAATTAAAATAAATATGATCACAACGAAAAAAAAAACAATATCATCCAGTAACATTGACTAGTCTTTTTTTTAATTTATCTAAATAGAAGCAAATAAAGGATTTGAAATTATTTTAATTAGATGAAGTAGAATTGGAAAACACGAATAGTTTTTGTGCGTAATATGATGATAACATTTTTAATTTCATTCCAATTTTAAAATAAGAAATTAAGGGAGTTCTAAGCACACAAGTCACTCAGGAAATTCTAACAATTTGGTAACCTTTAACAAATGATAGCAATACTCAACATTCTCAAGATTCTTAACTTTTAAGAATTTTTATTTTTGATTACCCTTTTTTTTGATTATCCATAAGTTAAGTACAATCATATTAATTTTTGTACATATCTTTAATAGATATCGTAACGCGTATGATCCTATCCCACTATTTTTTCCCCCAGTTTTCTACTTACCCAGTGGTCATGTGAGTTTAGAGACATACATAGAATCTGCACATTCAGACTCCAATATTAATTATTCACGCCCAATAAAATAAAAGGGTAAAAGAAACAAAAGATTTTTAAGGCTTTCTTATATTGTCATACATCTGTTACAAAATTGACTTAAACATGGTTCTATATAACAGTCTTTGCAATTCTTTACACTAATACAGTAAATTTCTAATTTTCATAAAATCAAACTATACACAACTAAAAACAACAGTAGCTCATTATTTATATACATCTCACTTTTGTACACTTCAACTCCAAGCTAGAGGTAAATTCAGTCATCCAGAGTGCTATTTAAAATTTGAATAGAGCTAGCCCGAGGAATGTACCTAGGTCATTCATGTACTACGAAATTTTAAGCAAGCTTTCTAACTACAAGAACCCAAAATATATGCATTCATCATAAATATCAGGTTGTTTGAAAGTATACTTAATGGTAAAACAGAAAATTATAGTGACATTTGAACCTGTGTGCTTAATCCCATTATATATAATTTTATGTACAAATATATATCCGGTCACATACATAATTAGTCCGATTTCACATATTTATAGCCATACTAAAGCTCAAATGAGTACAGTAATCTCATATTTGGCACACGCAGTTACAATGGAAGCTGATTCTAGATTTGGTACATTTTCTTAAATTTTCATTGATTTTTGTCACATCTTTCAATATAAATCCCTTCTGGATAGTACAATTTATATTGTGGCAACATGTCATGAATTATATAAGAAAATATCATTCTAACAATGCAAAAAATATAGCTTTATTAATAGGTAACAGTTTACTTTTTAAGTTAGTCTTGTGTAAATTAAAGATAATATATTTATTATCTGTGAATCTAGGTCATAGAGCACAGATATCAAAAAAGTTAAAAGAAAAAACAAATATTTTGATCTTCATGCAGCATTTTGTTCGGTTAATAGCATTCAATGCGCTAAACAATATCTGTTAATGTTAATTTGACTTTATATTTCACTTTGTATGCGATCTGCTTCGTTTAAAAGTAATTTAAGAGGTAGCATTAACAAAAACCATACATATATCTATGTACGCGATAGAACAATGAAAAAAAAACTAACCAATATTTACAAAACGTAAATAGAACTAAGCTATAGACAAACAATGCTCTAAAATAATTTAACTAAGGAAATAGGTACATCGTGTGAGCAAAATCATCTGCAGAACATTTTTTTTCTAAAGTCTTTTTATATTTCGTATTCACAACTCTAACCAAACGTCAACGTGATAACTGTCACTGTCATTGCACTCGCCCAAGGAGCCCGCGAAATCGGAACTGTCAGATTGACAACCATAAACAACATGGCGGATGCCCTCACTTTTATAACATTCGGGCTATGGTCAAGTAAATGTCAAGCCACAGAGTCGTCGTGGCGCTTTTTGTCGCCCTTGCGTTGGTTGAGTTTCTTTTTCACGTCTAACAACATTTGCTCGAATGACATGTCGTCATTGCGACGCGCGGGCAAAGCGGCCTGGCCGTGGAAGGCGCTCTCTGTGTATTTGGCCTCCAAGCCATCTGTTGAATTAGAAAGAATATATATCTTTTGTATACAGCATGCCAAGTTCATTATAAAAAAAAGTAATCCTAGTCAAGTAAAATTGATTCATGACCCATAGGATACTAAATATTTTAGTATAGTAAATTAATAATGAAAAACGGAATTTATGACAGCTTTTATTGTTAATTGACTTATAGTTGTGAAATGTATGATAAACATTTTATTATCAACATGTTATATTTATTATTTAATTTTTAGACAAACCTTTTCTCTAAAGAGTTTTGCAAGTGAGTAATGCATTGATGTTATGCATTCTAGAAAAAGTTTTCACTTCTTTCAGGACATAAAATATTTTTTAACATACCCTTGATGGGTATGTAAAAAATGATGAAATGAAATTATGTTATATAAAAATTAGTATATTGTGAAAATTTGTTACTTTGTCACGCAAATAATGGGGAAAGGAATTTCGATAAAATTTGGTACAAGGGTAGTTCATAACTGGATTAGTAATTGCATCCTTTACATAAACACACGATTTTTCTAGATTTTAAGCAAGAATTTGTTAAACGTAATTTGATATGTTGCATTTAGTTTCGGGAAAGATATAGGCATCTAATTACAACGGAAAATAAAATGATTCTAAGACCAAGACTCGGGCAGCATCTACTATTTAAATCTTCACACCTTTCCAAAAACAGGGGTAGACACTGATGTCGACAATGCAACGTTGTGCAGGTCGTCACTCCATCTTGTGGGGGAGGAACGCTCGATACAGCGTTTGCTGTGACGAGCTGAGCTTTTATATAAGTTACTATATGGACATAAAGACGGCGATGGGGTCATCACCTATCGCGTTTCCCCAAAAATATCTTCAGCTGTGGCTCAAAAGGGCTTCCTTCCACCCCTCCGTCTATACCCTTGCATTGGGAAGGACATGAAAAAAAAATTTTTTTTTGGGTTACTTGCCAGCTACCGGCTGGCAGAATCTCTTTATGAATCAAAGAAGCAAACTCACCCAAGTCGGCGTAGCTCTGCCTGCAGAAAGCCCTCCTGCCCCCAAAGCCCACATCGTACTGCGGAAAGGAGCCGGCCGCCTCCACAGCCGCCCACGCGTCCCTCGACTTTCGGTAAGTCACGAAACCGTAGCGGGACCTGAAACACACACGTTTATAAAAAAATCACACTACTGGTAGTGAGCCAAACATCGGTGGAACGGTAGAATCGGTATACATAGGGTCACCATCACACACATTGCTCCGGCCCCAATGTAAGAAGCTAAAGCACTTGAAGTATGGGAATCGGAAACAACGAATGCACCACAAACAACCAGACCCGAGAAAATTGTAGAAAAAGTTTTTTCTACATTGATCTATCCTTGAATCGAACCCGAGAATCGGACCCCGAGATGGCGACTCCTTGAAAACCGGTGTTTGTGCCAATCATCCACGGAGGTCATCTAGATAAATAGTCACTCTTACATAAAAACATCCATGAGTCGAGTACAAACATTCACATTCATCGCAATCAAATATTCAGCCCTAGTGGGATTCGAATCCGCAACCTACAGGGTATGACTGACAAGCTATCGGATCACCCTACTGATCCCATATATAGTATGCGTTGGTAATAACCATTTTTAGGCTTTTAAGCCTAAAATTTCCTATCACTTTGTCACAGTAAACTGGTCCTAACCTGACTGGCCATCAAGTTTAATCAAAAGCTGACAAACTTTTCCCTAGAGATAGAGACAACCTCCTTGGACAAGTGGCGTACACACCTGTTCTCATGGTATCGACAGGTCTGAGGTCCCGTGTTCGATTCCCGGTCGGGTTAATGTAGAAAACAGTTTTTCTACTTTTCCCGGGTCTGGGTGTTTGTGGTACCTTCATTGTTTCTGATTCCATATAATTATGTTGTCCCTATCTATGTATCTATGTATAGATATTTAAGTAAATTTTATTTTTCTATTTAATTTACATTTGAAAATATTTAAAAAAATAATTACATAAATAAATTAATAATAAATAAATAAATAAATATCTTCACGCAATTCCCAATACAGGGGTAGACAGAAGTCTAGTCTAGACAATTAATTCCCTTTGACCCACCTTCCATCGAAGATATTTTGGGACAACGTGACAGGTGGTGAGCCTGTCGCCGTCTTTATGTCCAAACCAACGATACAATTCGTGCATAAGTTTTTTTGAAAAACCCATTGGTACGAGCTTACCACCTGGGGATCGAACTCGGGTCTCTTGACTCGAAATTCTGACCACCCAACCATTCGGCTATCGTGACTTATTGATAAATGAATAATACAATAATAAATTTACTTTTATAACGCATGACAATTATGTCTATATAAATTTAATCACATAAAAAATAATGTAGCAAAAGAAGATAGTTTAGTCTTAAAATTCCAATAGCATTCAACATACCCATCCTCCTTTGTGTGCAGACGGACTTCTGTGACCGGTCCAAATTTAGAGAACAATCCTCTCAGGGTCGACTTGTTTATATCCTTCTCTAACTTGCCCACAAACACTATCCTTCTCTCTTCCACGGGTGTGTTGCTCTCCCTGAAACATTATTTAATATTTCAATAAAGAAACCGGTAAAAATTCACGTTAACGGATTAGGATTCTGTGAATGATTGGCATATACACCCAGGTTTTCACAGTGATGGCAGCTCTGTGTGGTCCCGGGTTCGATTCCCGTTCGGGTCAATCTAGAAAACACTTTATCTATATTACCTTGGGTCGGAGTGTAAGAGGTTACTTAGCAGTTTCTGATTCCAGAAGACAAGTGCTTAAGATTGCCTTTGATTATAAGATGCCCAAAAGGCCCATGTATCCTAATCTACAAATATTTACTCAGTCTTTCGATATTTATAAAATTTATCATTTAAATACAATTTATGTGAAATAAAATGACTTCGATGGCCCCCTTACCTTTAAAAATTAAACATCCCTTTAAAATTTTTCTCTGTACTTTTTCCATCTTTGTTGCTTCTTTACAAAAAAAAAATATCATCACGCCATTTTAAATACAGGGGTCTAGACAATTAGGTCCTTTCGACCCACCTTCCACCGAAGGTATTTTTGGGACAAAGTGTCAAGTTGGTGAGCCCGTCGACCAAGTTTATGTCCAAATCAACGATATCAATCGTACATAAGTTTTTGAAAAATCCACTTGGGACGAGTCTGATACCAGGGGCTCGAACTCAGGTCTCTTGACTCTAATACCAATCACCCAAACACTCAGCAATGACAATCTTTTCTTCTTTACAGTCTAACATATTCCTGTGGGTATGTAAAATTAAGTAGGTTAAAAAAAACACTGGGGTCTCACCTGTCTTCAGAGCTGTAGGAGCTTCTAAAGTTCTTTTTATAGGTGTCTTCTTTCTTATATGTACTGCTTGAACTCCTTGACTTCACTGACCCCTCTGATGAGCTACTCGATGAAGACGATGAACTACTGCTTAAATAAAATTAATTCGTTAAAACTTCTTACTAATTGAGCAATTCCATGCATAATTTAGATAAAAAGTAACAAAATAAATCCATCTCCATGTTTCTGGCACAATAACAGTAAAACTGTTAAATATAACATAAAAAAAATATAAAATACACTTGTTGTTGTTGTTTTTATTAATCGCTCGGGAGAGCAGGCAAAGGAACTAAGCCATACAGTCTATATAAAATACACATACTGACACATTCTCATGATCACATTATAAATACAATTTTTTATTTTTCAAATCATGTGGGAAGTGTGACGTTGATTATACATTCAATATTCAACAAAGATTATATTAGTGTACATGTAATATGTAAAAAATAATATGAGACACAGATAACCTAACATGCCTGTAAAGTTCGAAACAGACTTGTCGGTTTCGAAGGTCTATTTCCGTATGTCATGCTGTAGTCACACCGGTTGGTCGTTTATACATACCTAGATGAAGAATCGGAGCTTTCGGAAACTGTGGGCTTGCGTAATGGCGGTGGCGTTAGGGAAACGGCCAATTTCTTATCGATTACAGTACTACAACTATCAGTGTGCTGCGGACTGGATTTCATTTTCTTGATTATCGGACTCTTTGGACGTATCGGCTCTGCGTGTTTCGATCTTGAACGTGATCGATTGCGATAGTCGCGTCTCGGTGTTGGCGATCTGCGTTTGCGATACGGTGAGCGCGTGTGAGATCGCCTTTTCCTTCTATAGGGAGAATCGGAACGTCTATAACGTCTGTACCGACTTCTTGATCTCGATCTGTTGCGACTATGCGAACGTTTCCTTCTGTGGACTCTTGATGGAGACCTGGATCGCCTATACTTCGTGTCGTAACGGTCCTTGGAGCGCGATCGCTTCTCCTTCGTTTGTTTCCCGGTCGACTCTCTTTTGTCCGGTTTCGATTTGACAGCTATCTGTTTTTCCTCCACTTTAGCGGTTTTAAATTCCTTCTTTTTGCGATCTGGACTGCTCCCGCTAGACATCGACATATCACTGTCGTTTCTCTTTCTATGCAATGAAAGTTCCTCTTTGGCAGTGGTAACTTTTTCAAGATTAGGTGAAATTATAGATTTGAGTACGGGATCAGTTTGAACGACTATACTCAAGACGTCTGGTTTCTTTCTCTGCTTTTCTAAATGAAGAATCACTTTGTCTTCTCCATGTTCGGCCTGAGTGTCATAATCGCGTACAATCATTGTTTTATAGTATTTGAAACTGGTTTTTCTCTCTTCTGGAGAATTAGGTTTGGATTTATGCTCTCCATTGATGGAACTTTGAACAGTAACTTCAGGCGCTTTTTTCATCACTACATCTTGTATACTAGCAAATAACGAATTACTAGATATTTTCGTTTCCACTTGCTTTTCTACGCTTTTCAAAGTAGCTGTGATGTCTTTGAATCTTTCTTTGTCGATTTTTATATCAGAATGCTTCCTGTCTTCATTCGGACTTTTATCTTTTTGTACCATATCAAAAACGTTATGTTTGAGGACATGATCGGATTTCTTTATCTTAAAGTTGATTGTGGATTTACTATCAGAGGGTGGCGTTTGAGATTTTCTTTTATCGTGTACAGCTGCCTGTTCAAATTGTTTGAATACTTCCTCATCAGTATTAGTCCCGACACTCACAACAACTATTTCATCATAGTCACTCGTTTGTGGAGGCTTTTCAGTGACTATTGGCACTGGCAATATTTCTGCTGCTGAACCCATCCCAACAATTTTCATCATCTCAGCGTCACTAATAAGCGGTTGTAATTCAAGATTTTCAACTTTCGGAATTTTGCTCATCACAATATCTTCGTCTCTCTTCCTCATAGCCTCGGCTTTTTGCTTTTTAGTATTCATAAGGATTTTTCTGGAAGCCTCTCTAATGGGATCAAAAATCTTCTTGGGAACCTCTGTATCAGACTTTGCATTAGAATTTATGTTTCCATTTGGAGGAGTTTGATTTACGACATTCTTAGTGATTTTCTCTATATTATCCGGTATTGGCATATCGGGAAATATTGCTTCTGGACTCACAGTTGCTGAACTGTTATTGGAATTCACTCCTCGCCTCAGTTTATATTCTTGAAGATTCAATTTCTTTTTCTTTTGTGGTTGTTCAATTTCTGCTTTACATATTGTATCAGGAGTTGATTTGGAAATCTCCTCGTGAGACCTTTTCTCTGTTTTTACATCAATTGTATTGGGAATTTGAACATCTTGCTTGTTGCTAAATAAAGCTGTATAGAAATGCTCAGCTACTGCATTGGTTTCCTCTTTTACACTTACATTGTTATTTAGCATGCCATTAGTATTTACACTTATTTTTTCATTTTTATTACTATCCCCTAATGTCTGTATACTTTTAATTGAGTTAGATTTAACACGGTTTGTTGATTTGTCACTTACACTACTCGATTTGTTTTTAACGCAATCATTGTCTTTTCGATAGTCTTTAATTTCATCACAGTTTTTAATAATTACCTCTGATTTATTTTTTATAGTTAACTTAATGCTACCATTAGAACTTTGACTACTAGGAGTATCACTTGCTTTTAAAGCATTTTTAACCATCACAGAATTGTTGGCTTTATCAAAACACACATTGTTCGTAGCACTATGTACGGGTGATGTTTTCTTACGGCAAGTTGATGGAACTGTAGCTTTTACAGGTTGTTTTACAACTGATTTTTTATGTCGAATGTCATTATCATCATTGCAACGATTGTTTGCACCTTTCTTTGTTTTCGAATTGTTACTTTTTTCACTTTCATCATCACTACTTAAATGGTATATGATTTTCTTATTTTTACATGATCTGTGTCTAGAATTTAGAATCCTACTATTACTAGATAAAACTTCCGGTTTGAGCAGACTCTGTCCACCTTTCAAGTTAGGCAGACTGTGTCGCTTTTTCGAAGAACAGTAGTCATGATCAGAATGCACAGGACTTGGTGATCGCCTGATTGCGGTGTTAATTGAAGACGGCATCTGTAATAATGTTAAGGTAGAATAACCTCTTCTATTAACTAACCTAAGATTTGAATTTGAATAAAAGTAATGATACTCACCATTATTTGTCTCATTTTATTTTTATTCAACTGCACACCAGCATCTTGTAGTCTCATGCCATTTGTTAAACTATTGCAGGGTTTCACTTTCGGTTCAACCTTGATATTCGGCTTTTTTGATTTGGTATTAAATTTTTCTGTAGCCTCAAATTGTTCCAGAAGCGAACTTAAATTATTTGCTTCTAATACTGGGATGACAGTCTCATGACAGGATTCTACATCAACGAAATCATCCACTTCTACTTTTACATCATTCTCCTTTTTTATGACAGCTTTCTCTACACAGTATTCCAAAACAGTGGATGTTGGAATTGGAGTGGACGAATTAATTCTATTAGCCTTTATAGGTAATATATCATCAATATTGTCTAGCGCCGATACAATTGGTGCTTCTATATCCATATCTTGTGGATTAAAATTATCGTCCGTTTTAAGAGGCTCCGTTTTATTGGTAATAAGAAAACTATTCACATCTTCTTCTGTTAATGTTCGTGGAATGTCCTCACTTTTGGAACTGTTAGCTGATTTGTCTTTATCATTATCAAAATTAAGATCTGATAAATCAAGGTTCAGATCTTCAAAGCTTAAACATGTTTTGGCATCAAGATCCATACAAATACTATGCATTGGAGAATGAGGTACGGAACACGATTTTTGAGCATTTTTTAGCTTCATATAAGGCATATCTCCAAGCAGAAATTTTTTAATTTCCTCAATATTGGGAAGTACATCCAAATCTGAGTCATTGATTGATACCTCTGGATGTGAACCTTGCTCATTCTCATTTGTTATATCTTCTGTTACATTGTCTGGGACATCAAATATGTCAGTGACAATAGGAGTAACTTTAGGTATGTGAAATGCAGAATTTGTTTGAATAGATACTTCGTTTTTTCCTATGAAATATTCATCTACATTAGTTATACTGGGATGGCGTTTAGTTTCCTTGATAAAATACTCATCTATGTCATTGACTACAGGTTTATCTTTGACCTCCAGTGTGTGTTTTTCTTTATTGTCTTTTATGAAATATTCGTCGACATTTGAAACCACTGGAGTGTCTAAGTTTATTCCTAAGCCATCATGACATACATCTGTTGTTTCACTTTCGTTATACACTTGTGGGTTTTGCAAATTGCATTTTATGTTTTCTTCAGCATTTGAACACTGTTCAGTGTCTGATTCTTCTGTGTTTTCTCCAACACATAAATCATTTTGTTCCTCATCTTCGGAAGAGGCTTCGAGATCAAAATCTGGATGTACTGCATAAACCTGTATTATATCATAGTCATCACCTTCAACTAGAGAATCCTCTTCAATATTATCAATTTCCAATTTTTCCATATCTAAAGGTTTTCTATCTAGAGCAACTTCTTGAACTTTCAAATCATCTTCTTCCTCTGAGCTTGAATCTTGATTTGACTGTTCAGTAATAGACTGAAATAAGATAAAAAGCAATGTTATAATAAATACATACATACATACATAACAGCCTGTTAAAGTCCACTGTTGGATGTAGGCCTTTCCCACAGGAAGAATTTGCCATAAACGCCACGCGTGGCAAGCGGATTGGCGATCGCAGTACCAGACTACTCGCAACGTAGACGCTGCTGTCCTTCTTCGGCCTGATTACTTTGATCTGACATATTTAGAAGATGGTTATCCAGCCATACATTGGTTGTCATAATGATATTCAAGGCTGTTTCCTTAGTCGCCTCTTACGACACCCACAGGAAGAAAGGGAGTGGCAATATTCTTACGCCGTTACCACACGGAAGCAATGTTATAATATAAACAGGTTATAGTATTAATCAAGTCTTATGGTTATATTCATTTACTCAATGATATCTTTTCATAAACATCTTTTATGATAGACCTTACACTAGTACACAATAAACATTAATACCCAAATCTTAAAGAGACATGTATTTAGCAACAAATTCCACAATACTAAAAGAGGCACTTATCCTTAAAGAGAAAGGAGTATATTCAAAAACTTACATTTTTGCTTTGATTCCAAGCTTGACCCTGACTATCCTGTGGTTCCCAATATTCACCTTCATTACTTTCCTCTTCATACTGACTCGCTTGTTGCTCCTGTATATATTCAGGACTATTTTGCTGACAACTGCCTTCTGATGAGAGTGACTCACTCGTAGAACGCAAAATTTTATGCCCAATGGGTCGAAAACGGGGTTGATGGTACATATTCAAAATATGTGACTCCATATCTATAAAATAGAAATGTTTTTTTTTTAAATACATGATGATACTGTTTATCCTCTATAAATAGTCTTAAACACTATATTTTTAGGGCAAGCTGAAAGATAGACAATAAATTATGATATTATAATCACATTTCTTTATTTTCATTTTCACATTTGTTAATTGTTAGTACAGCATTAAAAATAACAAACAGATTTAAATGTATCACACCTTTACCTACCATTTTCCCTTCGGCCCAAGAAACATACTTCAAATAGGATTGGGTCTGATTGCATAGAGGGCCATGCCAGCACATACATAAAACTGGTAAACATTCACTACAAGAAAGTTGTGATTATAATTGTCATGCTTGGGAAGCGAATTGGTGATCACAGGATTAGACACCTCACCTTCGAAGGTGGTGCCCATCATGGTACACAGTCAGTCACCTCAATGACATCAAAAGGTTTTCCCATAGTTGCCTTTTACAACAACCATGGGAAGATACATCATGGTGTATTCTGATGTCACAATAACAAGGTCACATAAATTGAGATTAGACAAAGAGGGTAGTTTAACAGGAAATCACCAGATATCTGTATATCAGAGACAGAAGAAAAATTTTGATTCAAAGATTGAAGAAACATTTAAGAATTTTTTAAGATAATTTTGAAGTAAAAGAGGTACATAAGAAAGAGACACATAAAGAATCCTCTCTAGCTACCCCATCACATGTTTCGCCTCAAAACAAGGCATAAACATGTGTCGCGTTTTCGGTGGTGGTATATGGGGGTCATTGTAGAAGCGTGCTCGTCGCGACCCCTGCCAGCCCTTTTCAGGGCTGCAATTCTACACAGCTGCGCACCCATGCCAACGAGGGTTTGGGCGTCCCCCCAAGGCGACGCACACCAGTTCGTCCCCGTTGGTGTGAAATGCAGCGCGCAAAGCGGCGATGGGGACCGCCACCCGTCACGCACAGCCCGACACGGCGGAAGGTGGAGGACTGAGTGCAGAGTTGGCACGTGGAATGTTAGAGGAGGCATGAGAGATAAGACGAATGAGTTGATTGAAATAATGAAAGAAAGAGAATTAGATGTCGTGTGTTTGTCGGAGACCAAGCGGAAGGGCAGCGGTACTGAAGAGCTCCCTGGCGGGGCGTTAGCTCTATGGTCCGGAGTCCCGGAGAGCGAGAGCGCCTGCCAGGGAGTGGGGGTGCTGCTGTCGTCTCGGTTGGTCGATGTTATGACTGAATATAAGGTTGTGAACTCGAGACTTCTCTGGGTTCGCTTTAAATTGGGACTGACGAAGTGATTCCTTTTGGCTGTTTATGCGAACGACGACGACGACGAAGCCACCGGGCTTCGTCGTCCAGAGCTGAGCTGGAGGAGTTTTGGGAAAATGTAAGAGAAGTTCTAGACTTGGTTAGAGGAAACGAAAGAATTGTTGTATGTGGTGATTTGAATGGATGGGTTGGTACCGCTCGGCCAGGGTACGAGTCGGTGCTTGGAATGTTTGGCGATAAAAGGGTTAACGATGCTGGCAAGCTTATACTGGCTGTATGCAAGGAAAAGGGTCTTCTTGTGACAAACACTATGTTTAGTCACAAGAAAATCCATATGTATACTAGAACAAGAGAGAATGAGAGAAGTATGATCGATTTATTCCTGGTGGACGACCGACTGCGAAAACAGGTGATGGATACGCGAGTGTTCCGAGGTGCTGACCTGGGAACGGATCACTATCTAGTGATTACTAGATTCAGTGGTCTGTTCGCGGGTTGGCGCCACCGGACGGCGATACCAGAACCACAGTCGGTCGGTAGCATCCGAAGCTGGAAGCTTCAGGAAGCGGACACTAGGGATAAATATCAAGCAAGGGTAACCGAAAAGCTGGACAGCATTGGTGTCAGGAAATAATGTGTGGAAGAAATATGGCAGAGCCTTAGAGATGGAATGGTTAGTGCAGCTGAAGACGTGTGTGGAACTGTGAAAAGAGGTAGTAGTAAAAAGGGTGATGCATGGTGGAATGACGAAGTGAAAGAATCTGTAAATAAGAAAAAGAAAGCATGGTTAGACTACTTGGCCTCTAGTAATGAAGGATATGAGAGAGAAGAGGAAAGAAAGATATAAGCTCCAGAAAGTTCACACGAAAGCATTGATTGAGGAAGTGCGTGAAAGGAGTAGAATGGAAGCGGACGAAAGGTTGTCGCACAACTTCAAGGAGAAAAATCGGACGTCATGCAGCGATGGAGCGAATTTTATAGAGAGATGTATGCGTGTGATGATCTTAGTGAGGGATCCGGGGGTGACGCCGTGATTGGTACGCCAGACTCGGACCTCGATGACACTGAGGTCATCAGTATGAAAGAGATTGAATGTGCGATTAGAAGTTTGAAATGTGGTAAGGCTGCGGGACTAGACAGAGTTACTGCTGAAATGGCCAAGTATGGTGGGCCACGCGTCTGGGACAGCTTTCATCTGCTGTGCAATTTGTGCTAGCGAACGGCGGCCGTTCCGGATGATTGACGATCCGCGGTCATTGTGCCTTTATATAAAGGTAAAGGTTCACATTATGACTGCGGGTGCTATCGGGCGATCAGCTTGGTCAGTTTAGCAAGTAAAGTTTACTCGAAGGTTTTGACACGTAGGATGCAACAGAAATCGGAAAGATTTCTATGGGAGGCACAATGTGGATTTAGACCTGGAAGAGGATGCACGGATTAAATGTTTTCTCTCCGCATGACCACGGAGAAGCTTTTGGCTGCTAACCAGAAGATTTTCTGTGCTTTTGTGGATCTTGAGAAAGCATTTGATAAGGTTGTAAGGAAGAAAATGTGGGAACTGTTGCCGGGGTATGGTGTGGATGGTCGATTGCTAAGGGCTGTGCAGTCACTTTACTGTGACTGTAAAGCCTGTGTGCGGGTAGGGCATGACCTGTCACCCATGTTTAGCGTCCAAACGGGCGTAAAACAGGGTTGTGTCATGTCTTCCTGGCTGTTCATACTGTAACTCGACAGCTGTTTACAGAAGCTGAAAGATAGCTGTTTGGGTGTGAAATTGGGTGACATAAAAATAAATTGTCTGCTTTATGCTGATGATGCAGTGCTTATAGCACCATCAGAGGCAGAACTGCAGGCATTAGTCACGTGTATGAAAGAAGTGAAATTAATGGTCTCCGTTTGAATGCTAATAAAACTAAGGTTCTGGTATTTGAAAGGGACGAAGAATGAACGAAGTGCGAAATTTGGGTAAATCAGGAATGTCTAGAACAGGTGAATGAAATTGTATACTTGGGGAGTGCGTTTAGCCGGGATGGAAGATGTGATTTAGATGTGGACAGGTGTGTCGCTGCCAGGAACAAAGTCAATGGTGCCCTGACTGCGTTAATCAAAAGGCAAGGCGTTGTGAAAAGTGCACGCCTTGCAATACATAACGTAGTGTTGGTACCAACTTTGTTATATGGCTGCGAAACCTGGGTATGCCAGAAGAAGCATAAAAGCAGGTTGAATGCAGTGGAGATGCGATCTCTTCGTAAAATGTGCGGCCTTACCATGGCCGACCGAAAGCGAAACGAAGAGATTTGCAATATGGCAGGTTTGAAAGATGACCTTGTCTCAAAAATGGATAAGGGCGTGCTTCGATGGTTTGGGCACGTTGAGCGAATGAGTGAAGACCGAATGGTGAAGAAAATATATAGCGCGAAAGTTAATATTAAAAGGTGTCGAGGTAGACCGAGACTAACTTTCGAAGACCATGTGAGCAAATTGCTCGAAGAGAGGAGGGTCAAGAGTACTCGGCTACCTAGATGTGCATGTATGAAGAAGATGATGAATCTGAAAGAAGCGAAAGAAGTATGTAGGGATCGTGACACTTGGCGATCTGTTCTCTCTGGCTACCCCGTCAGGGATTGTGCGTGAAGATAAATAAATATAAATATATGTATATGTTAACTGGTTTGAGTGTAGTGGTGGTGCAAACAGTGGAATTAGTGCATGCATCTGTGGGAGGGAGGGTGGTGCTCTTCTTCTCTTCGGACCAGGTAACATATACCTTTTTATATTTGCATGCGGAGGGTTGTGAAGTAATTTTTTCAATAACAACTTTACAATGAATTTCCGCAAAGTAATGCCTGAGTCAATTAACTACTGCCGTGATAAACAAAAAAAAAAGTTTAAGGTTCAAAACAAAATTAATTTTTACAATATCTGGCCACTGAATGTCTAACAAATTTACATTAATTTAAACTTATAATTGACACTATGTCTTGACATGTCTAATGTTTAATGTCAGCATGACAACTGTGTAGTGTAACCTTAAATATACAAATTTAATAATAATAAAAAATAGAAAAATATGTAAGGTATGTATATTTTTAATTCCTACAGCCTATGCCAGCTACAAGTCTAATGCTGAATATATACAATACAGTCAACAAATTTATAATACAAAAACACATCTACCTTTCACAAATGAAGGCAATGAAGGCTTTATTGGATTTTCATATCAACTTATTTTTAATTTTTCTTTTTCATAGAATACAATCACGCATTAATTTGAATGGGTACACAACACATGATAGTTCAGATTAATGGGACTTAATTGAACTCTTTTGAGATCTTATCTTGATATCTTACTCTTTTGAGATCTATTCTACACTAAACAAGCATAGTATAGTTAAAAATTTGGTCAGATGTAAATGTTTTTACTACTCGTAATGTGCAATTTCTTATGTTTTAAATGGACATTAAACTTTAACAATTATTATTAACAATTATTTTTAACAATTATTGTTGTCTATTTCCTGGGTAATCTGTGGCCATAATTATGGTTGACATTAAAGTCTGTCTTACAATGCTCAATGCTGTAGATGACTAGATATTGATGTATTTTGGGTTTAGTCCTACAAGATACAAATATAGGGCATATATTTATTTACTCAGTTTTTACAACACTGTGTCATAGTTTGGCCTTCACACTAATAGTATTCATTATAGGCCACAGTGTCTTACACTAAACCATTAGCATAATTAAAGGAATGATGAGTAAATACAACTTTTTTTTCATCTGTTTACTGTCTATCTACACAATTTCATCTATAGAATTAGCATAATCATAAAGCCACTTAATTAATATAAGTCTTAAAATTTATAAGAATGTAGTTCAATGTGAAACTAAATGTGCCAAAACAGGTCTTTATACTCTGTGTATAAACAATTATGTGTAGTGAGTAGTGTTAATGTTTATATATTTGAAATTGATATATGACAGTTGGTTTGAATTCCTAAATAAATTGTCATAGTGGTACCTGTAAAGGCCTGTATATTTGACTGTAGAACAAAGATCTCTACCACACTAGGTTTGCAATAATACTTGGAATTGCAGCACCAGACACCATACATCTTAGACTGCTGCCAGTCATCAGAGTGCAGTATTTTGATACAGAATAGCTACATATCTTCATGCTATTCCCAATACAGGAGTAGAACAGGTAGACCAAGTAGGGAGAGGTTTAGACAGTTAAGTCCTTTCGACCCACCTTCCACTGAAGACATTTTTTGGGAAAATTAATATTGAATAGCTTATTACATTGAATACTTACAATAAATAAATACGAATAGGGACAATATCAAATACTTTTCTCTGATCCCGAAGTAAGCAGCTTAAACACTTGTATTATGGAATCAGAAACAAGAAAGGTATCACAAACTGCCGGACCAAAAAAATGTAGAAAAAGTGTTTTCCACATTGACCCAACTGGGAATCTAACCCAGATGCTCTTCTACCTAATTTTAATACCTAATAACTTAAATATACCCATAACTTACTCCATACATTATTCCCAGGAATGTCCTACACAATGGTCATCTTTTATATCCATTGAAAACTATTCAATGTATTTATAACATATATTATAACATATTACTTATACTAATTATAATATAATATTTATACATATTATTGCTTGACATATAAATATATAAAAATAATAATATGTCTCTTTTTCAAGCACTTTGCTTCCGCTTGTTGGTTGAATACTATTATAACTTTATATTGATGACTATTATTTTTTTGAGTAACAACATCAATATTTACTATTGTTTATAAGAATATAATAAATGTATAATCTGTTTATTTTTTCACAACTGGAAACATTGTTTATTTTTATAGTAGACATCTATCTCTCTAAACATAATATTATATTGACCTCAGAGCAATCAAGTACAGCAGGTTACAAATAAAATCAAATCAGTTATTTATCAAAATAAGAATATATTATACCTTAATTTATTGGTAGTATATAAAATGATAACCTTTTCTATAAATATTTGTTTAATAATTTTCTTAAATGTATTAATGGGCATGTGTTGCAAAAGAGTAGCATTTTACGATTTTTATCTAATCGATAAGTTATAGAGCAGATTTGAAAAACCTAAACATATCATTTTACATTTATTTCAAAAAAATAAATCTATTCTACTGCAGATACGAATTTAATTAGTAATAACCATGTGTTAAATTTCTGTTAAATAAACTAAATCTAACCGAAAAATAGATTTATAAAGATAATAAAAGTTTTACTTTATGAAAAAATTACATCAATAATAAATACCGCAAATAAAAAAAAAGGAAATGTCACCCAGTTCAGCCCGGGCTGCGTGCACGATATTTCTTCTGTCAAAATGCGAAAACAACCTTTATTCGCACTTAATGTACAGTGCATTCTCAAGAAAATGTTGTAATGACAAGTTTTAACACTCCTGATTGTACTCGCTCTACTAAAGATAACGGTTAATTCGTTCACTGTAAAAAGTTACACAAAAAATAAGCTCAAACATGTATAGGTTATGTCCGCCGACTTTATTCAATACAGAACAGAAAAACCTATACGGAAACGTGCAAATAAGCTCCAGAAAAATGTGTAAACGATTTTTTACATATAATTTGTTATTTACGAGTAATTACATAAAACAAAATAAACATTGGGTCAGTGACAAAACGCGCGCTCTCAAACCTAACCTTGATAACGAAAAAATTTAGATAAAAGTTTCTAGTTCAAGGACCCATGAAAAAACTGAAAAGTCACATGAAGCCGTTACACAAACAAATCTGAAATATCATTGCAACCCGCACAGAAATCTATTTTAAGACAAACAACAGACGAAAAAAGCACTAACCTTTTACAACCTCAAGTGACGGCTATATCCATGTAATTCGTTTTTAACTCTTCTTTCGTATAAATCGCAATCACAACACTGGAAGCACACACTATAATTATTTTTCAACACTTTCAGGCACAAATCAGTCCAAATTTTATTACTTTCTTTTTTAAAAAAAATACCATTTCATGAAATTAAACATCACATGCTACAAACTTCACGCACGACAGCAAAACCAGAAATTCTAAACTATACTATTGCCATTACTATTAGCATAGACAATTTATGGTGCCTGTAATGGCATTTTTATTTTTGACATTTGGATTTTAAATACATAATTAAAATTATTTGGGAACAAATTTTCATAACAATAAATGCACTGGTCTAACTCCCAAATAAAGACTTGAACGTCAATAAGTCTTCGCTTGCATGGCGGCACTAGGAAAATAGACAGCGCGGCGCTCTACGATCATATTAAAATTGATTACGAACGAACTTATATGTGAAGTTAAAAACTAATTACATCCCTGGAATCCTCATAAAATTTTAAACAAAGTAATGAAAATGGGATTAATTTCTTTGCATGTTATCATATAGAAAAAAATATATATATGATTTTTCTAAATATTTAACATACACATTACTTACTTTTCTTTCCTAATTCTCGAACTATTCTCTCAAAACTGGTTATAGAGGTGTAAGCGGAGTCAAGTATAACAGCAGACTACTTCTTTTCTTATTCTTAAACCATGCACTCGAGACTGTGACTGTAACAGAGATGTGCACGGAACGAAATATAACAGCAGACTACTTTCATTGATTTTGCCAACGAATAATTTTAGTTGTTTAGAAACTTTCCAAGAATCCCCTACCCTTAAGTTAAAATGCTTCTGTCTTTGTCTTACATCCTAATTGGTATATGCATTACAATAGGTAAAATAGTTAACGATGAAGAAACAACTTGGTAACAAAAGGTCTGCGGGATCATCTGTTTGGGTTGGCTTTCCAGGTAATACCGTACGCGAGCGGCCCCTTTGATAGTTGGCTTTATTAGGAAATACGACAAACTCGCGTTACTTGAGACAAAAATAAAGTCCTAGGAAGTACTGGGATGTTTTTTTTTTTTGACAAATGGATAAAAAGAATTACATATTTTAAAAAATGTACGTAATAGAAAACTTAAATTATTTCTTATATGACTTTTCATACCACGTTTTTTCTTTTAATTCAATAGAAATTCCAGTCCAACAGTTTTCTACCACATATAATGAAGGTTTTATGAAGATATTATTTTCTACAGGTTACGTAACCTATCTTGTCACATAAAGACTTGCAACATTGTAATGTCCCAAAACCATTGTCAGTGCACTGAAAGATGTTTTCAAGTTTCTGAATTTAAAAAACGTAAATGAGCGACGCTCTCGAACATCCGTAACACCAGTGGCCATAGTCAGTTTTCATCAGCCACAATTGAATTATTTTGAACTCTTCTATTTCCTGTAATCAAACGGCCGGAGTTAGCAAGCTCACATAGATCATATGGCAGAGTCCTGTAAGGTTCTACCATATGGCAGAATCATGAAGACTTAGCATAACTAAATGCCCGCTATTTCCTTATTATCGCTGTAGATTCAGTCTTGTAAGGAAATCCTTACTTTAGGCTTGCCAGAACCCCAGTACCCCCATTCCCCAATAGGGGCCTATAAGATTAAGAAATAATTTTGTTTTCAGTAGTCATCATAATTATTTATTTAAATTTTTGTTTATAGCGAGTGCTGCTCAATTTGACTTCATCGTTGGACTTTATGGTTAGTACTACTTATTATTTTATCTTGATTCTGGCTCACTCAACATATAGTTAAGGTACTAAGAAATTAATAAGTGGAAATCCTTAGTGCCTTACTTGCACCCCCCCCCCTCTTTCTCCTTTCCACCCTGCGTCTTCCCCCTTAATAGAGGTTTTTACAAGGTATATTAATTCTTCCAATGTGTTCCTTTCCAAACATATTATTTTCAATTTAGCGAAAAATATATACAACTCAAAACATTTATAATATATATAAATGTTCAAAAAACTAGTAAAGAAGGAATTCACTCTGATGAACTTATGATTATATATAATTCTATTGATATCTTCATCATCGTTTAGTCATGTAATTCTGACAAATCACGCGTCTTCGGAACCGCAAACTCCGTCAACTGATAACATTGTAGCACATTGAATATGATTTACAAATTTTGCTTATGCACAAAGAATTATTAATCCATAGCTAGAAATATAAAATATATGAAACGCTGTCAATGTATTACGCTTTCCAAGTTAATCCACTTAAACCGATTTTGACTCAATTTATGGTGTGGGATTAGTTTGAATTCTAGGAAAGAACAAAAGATACTTTTGTTTTTGCTCAATAAAGGGTTTAAATATAAGCAAGCTTATCTCCGAGCATCAGGTAGTTCATAATAAATGTTATTTTTTTAAAGAAATTGAGAATTTACGTCTTTATTGACATACGTTAGTTAATTAGTTTTGTAATCCCTTACTTAGGTAGTATAACTACCTGACAACCCGATAACCGAGATGGAAGTGAACCTGCCTTCGATGCTGAGGGTTGCGAGGTTCGAATCTCGCTAGGGACAAACATTTGTGTTGTTTATGAATGTTTGCAGGCGAGTCATGGATGTTTATTTGTGCATATGAATATCTATCTATGTAAATATGGACGGTAACAGACTCACCACATGCCACGATGTGTCCCCAATAGGCTCCGATGAAAAGTGGGTCGAAAAAAATTTTTGTAGTTTAGATCTCTGCCAACCACAATATTTGAAAAGTTTATATTTTTTTTTAGATTTAGAGCGATATTTTAGATTTAGCCATCTGTCGGTAGCCAGTGCCATTATCAAAGATGTTACATTACTAGTTTTTTTTACCTGAATAGTCTGTTAGGAAGCCCACGAGAAGAAATGTGGTGATAATCTAAATACTTACAAATGGCACGATAATGAATTAAAAATTTATCACACACGTACACTCATGCACACATAATAATCTACTCAAGAACAGTATTTCTCGCATATATTTTTTTCAATTATTTTCAAATGATATGTGCATGCGATAAGCTGATTATCGCTCATGCTGACTGTACAATTTACATTTCAGTTGGGCTAAATGAATATACTTCCGCATTTTTTTCTTCCGTGATTTGAAACATCGGCATTTCTTAGTTTATTTTTACATTCTATGTATAGTTAATTTTAACGCTGAAGGTGACACTGTAGCCACGAGCGAAATCGTTTTTGTTGCGTTAAAAGCTAACTGTCGTATTGGAAAATAGCGAGCGATTTCAAAATAAACTTCTTGGAGAGGAATTTCAATCCCCATTTCATTCTTCGTGGAGGGATATTTTATTTTAACAGTTTTTAATTTTGCGTGTTTGATAGAATTAAAAATATTCTGATAGTCAATTAAAGTACAATTGGCAAAAAAATCGCATAAGTGTTTAAAAAGGCGTATTTGATCCTATCAGTAGCGTAGCTATGTATACAATAGCCCCAGAGCAAAAATTTAATTAGGGGCCCCCTATTTCGACTGTACTAATAATTCATATTTCTAAATACAGATCCCAAAAATTTTTTCTTTGTTGTAATTTCCTTTTGAAAGTACTCTTGAAGTCTAATTTTAGTATTCAAACACAGACCTATATTTTCAAAAAAAAAAAACAACCACGGTGAAGTTTTAACCCAACTTTCATAGAAGTAATCGGGATTCGGAGTCAAGAGATCCGAGTTTGATCCCGATTCGATCGAAAGGGTTTTTTCAAAAACTTAAGTACGAATTAAATCGTTGGCTTGGGCATAAAGTCGGCAATGGACTCGCCACATCACGTTGTCCCAAAAATGTTTTTGGTGGAAGATGGTTCGAAGGGACTTTTAGGCCTCTGTCTACCCCTGTATTCGGAATAGCATGTAGGTTATTTTTCAGTTACAATACGATTAACCAGGACGACATAACTCAACACATTTAGGTTACATCCGCTCTTGTATCAAACGTGAGTGCAAGATACTCCCTTACCGTACATGGACTCTGCTGCCATAATAAAATGACTGCACTGACCTTAGCAGTGAGCCATCTACACCAGACCAAGCTGCAGTTTCTCTTATTAACCACCAAAAGCTTTCCGTAATCATAGGGAGAGAAAACATTTGATCGGTGCATCCTCTTATAGGTCTAATTACGCATTGTACACACATTTCGTTTACACCTTACTTGTTAAATGCCTATTACTAAATGTACATAATAAATAAATAAATACATATATAGATAGGGACAACATCACAAACATTGCCCCGATCCCAATGTAAGATGCTAAAGCACTTGAGGTATGGGAAGCGGAAACAACGAAGGCACCACAAACAGAACCGAGAAAATGTAGAAAAAGTGATTTTCTACAATGACCCGAATCGAACCCGGGGCCTCGAGATGGCGACACCTTGAAAACCTGTGTTTACGCCACTCGTCCACGGAGGTCGTCAACTAGCCTATCTAGAAAGTATGTTAAACAATAGTTAAATTAATTAATTAATATCTTGTTATTAATTAACTACATTGCACCATTCAATGTATTTATTTAATAACGACTTTATAATAATCTAGTGTCTATTTACCAGTTTTGAAAGATGACCGTATCACTAAAATTGATAAGGGCGGGCTTCGATGGTTTGGGCACGTTGAGCGAATGAGTGAAGACGGAATGGTGAAGAAAATATATAGCGCGAAAGTTAATATTAAAAGGGGTCGAGGTAGGCCAAGACTAACTTTCGAAGACCATGTGAGCAAATTGCTCGAAGAGGGCAAGGTCAAGAGTACTCGGATACCTCGACGTTCATGTATGAAGAAAATGATGAATCTGAAAGAAGCGAAAGAGGTATGTGAGGATCGTGACACTTGGCGATCTGTTCTCTCTGGCTACCCCGTCAGGGACTGTGCGTGAAGATAAGTAGTAAGTAGTAGTATTGGTACGAGCCTGCCACCTGGGGATCGAACTCAGGTCTCTTGACTCGAAATTCCGACCACACTACCACTCGGCTGTCGTGACTTCATAAAGAAGACAAAATATCTTTCTTAGCTAAACTTGTAACTTATTTATTTAAATGAAATATTCTAATTCAAGAGTACACCCACATGTATGAAAGAAAATGATGAATCTGATAGTAGCGAAAGAGATATGGAAGGATCGTGACACGTGGCGATCTGTGTTCTCTTGCTACCCTGCAGGGACTACGCTTGAAGATAAATAAATCAATAACAATAAATATTCTAATTAGCACTATCCACTGATGTGGTAGAAGGCTGTGCCAATATAACATTAAAATACCAGCTTATTTAACTGAGTGTTATTTTATCCGCTATTTTATTTAACAATTCTCTCAGCTAAAGTGACTTTATTTAAATTAAATATTCTAATCAGCACTTCTTACTGATGTGGTTAAAGGCGATGCCAATATAACAATGATATAAAAGCCTGTTTAAATGAATATTATTATATCCGCTATTCTATTTAATAATTCTCTCTGCTAAAGTGACTTTATATTCGTCAACGGAGACAATAAGGTATACTTTTTAAATATTTTTCAATTCTATGTGATAATTCTATCCAGATAATTTATACGATTTGATTTCTCCTCTTCGTTATTTGCTTTTCAAGACACGCGTCCTTGGAACGAGCTACCTGAAATGTTTCAACAAACCCTGTTCAACAAACAAGTTCACGTTCAAAAAGAACAATGAGGCATTTGTTAAAGTTGGGGCTTGTTCAGGCTCATCATCATCTGTCGTTTGTATTACTGTATTATATATATGTATATATATATATATATATATATATATATATATATATATATATATATATATATATATATATATATATATATATATATATATATATA
Source organism: Sericinus montela (assembly GCA_029286605.1). NCBI lineage: Eukaryota > Metazoa > Arthropoda > Insecta > Lepidoptera > Papilionidae > Sericinus > Sericinus montela. Next base: position 3,009,735 of record JAGSMR010000030.1, on the reverse strand, counting down.
TATATATATATATATATATATATATATATATATATATATATATATATATATATATATATATATATATATATACATATATATATATATATATATATATATATATATATATATATATATATATATATATATATATATATATATATATATATATATATATATATATATATATATCCACACAATTCCCAATACAGAGGTAGACAGAGGTCAGACAATTAAGTCCCTTCGACCCACCTTCCACCGAAGATATTTTTCGGGATTTCGGATTATTTTCGGGACAACGTGACAGGTGGTGAGCCCGTCGCCGCCTTTATGCCAAGCCAACGATGTAATTCGTACATAAGTTTTTTGAAAAACCCATTGGTACGACCCTGCCTCCTGGGGATCGAACTCGGGTCTCTCGACTCGAAATTCCGACTACCCAACCACTCGGCTATCGTGACTTGAAATCTGTATTACTGTATTATATTCACTAAAATATATCTATTTCATTTCGTATATATTTGCATGAATGTATGTAGTATATGTATAGTTTAGTGTATGTAGAGTGTACATGTGTACATGTTTATGTGGTTCTTTCTATATGACATCAGTTTTATTTGTTATTTTTTAACTGCCTGCAGTTTTCAACTGCCTTAAGGTTGTCTGGTAGAGACTGCTTTTAGTCCGCCTTTGATCATTTACCATTTGTAAGGGCAAAAAATGTATAAATAATAGTAATGACGAATAATAATTCAAATTTATCAAGACTTTACGCCGATTGTATGCATCTGTACAGTACGTAGTGCTAATAAGAATATATAATTCAATAAGTATCGGGTTTAGCCAGGAAGTTATTTTGTGTTCTTTTCAAGGCAGTACAATTATTATTTTTAAAATGTTTTTGTTCACTCTTACATTTCAGCTTACTTATTCTGCTTTATTTCGGCATTTCATCTGGACACTAATTCGGCAACAGGTTCATCAACATTTAACACGCGCTGCCTCAGCTTATCGTTTATCGCTATTATAATACAATTTACTTTACGGTAAGAAAAATAAAAATATACTTATTTAATTATCGGGGATGTGTGAAGTTCACTAATCTGCACTAGAGCAGCTTGTTGGACATTACGCTCTCAAAAATAACATTTGAGAACCTTGCCCAGCCGTGGGCTTCACGGTCAACAAAAGTCCACTGCAGGATAAACAAAACCAACTTCCATATAAGTGTCCCAATCGTAATCCTCGAGCCAATGGCGACTTAAATAAAATAAATAAATAAATAAATAAATATCTTCACGCAATTCCCAATACAGAGGTAGACAGAGGTCAGACAATTAAGTCCCTTCGACCCACCTTCCACCGAAGATATTTTTCGGGATTTCGGATTATTTTCGGGACAACGTGACAGGTGGTGAGCCCGTCGCCGCCTTTATGCCAAGCCAACGATGTAATTCGTACATAAGTTTTTTGAAAAACCCATTGGTACGACCCTGCCTCCTGGGGATCGAACTCGGGTCTCTCGACTCGAAATTCCGACTACCCAACCACTCGGCTATCGTGACTTGAAATCTGTATTACTGTATTATATTCACTAAAATATATCTATTTCATTTCGTATATATTTGCATGAATGTATGTAGTATATGTATAGTTTAGTGTATGTAGAGTGTACATGTGTACATGTTTATGTGGTTCTTTCTATATGACATCAGTTTTATTTGTTATTTTTTTTAATCGCCTGCAGTTTTCAACTGCCTTAAGGTTGTCTGGTAGAGACTGCTTTTAGTCCGCCTTTGATCATTTACCATTTGTAAGGGGCAAAAAATGTATAAATAATAGTAATGACGAATAATAATTCAAATTTATCAAGACTTTACGCCGATTGTATGCATGTGTACAGTACGTAGTGCTAATAAGAATATATAATTCAATAAGTATCGGGTTTAGCCAGGAAGTTATTTTGTGTTCTTTTTCAAGGCAGTACAATTATTATTTTTAAAATGTTTTTGTTCACTCTTACATTTCAGCTTACTTATTCTGCTTTATTTCGGCATTTCATCTGGACACTAATTCGGCAACAGGTTCATCAACATTTAACACGCGCTGCCTCAGCTTATCGTTTATCGCTATTATAATACAATTTACTTTACGGTAAGAAAAATAAAAATATACTTATTTAATTATCGGGGATGTGTGAAGTTCACTAATCTGCACTAGAGCAGCTTGTTGGACATTACGCTCTCAAAAAATAACATTTGAGAACCTTGCCCAGCCGTGGGCTTCACGGTCAACAAAAGTCCACTGCAGGATAAACAAAACCAACTTCCATATAAGTGTCCCAATCGTAATCCTCGAGCCAATGGCGACTTAAATAAAATAAATAAATAAATATCATCACGCCATTCCCAATACAAGGGTAGATGGGGGTCTTAGTCTAGACAATTAAGTCCCTTCGACCCACCTTCCACCGAAGATATTTTCGGGATTTCGGATTATTTTCGGGACAACGTGACAGGTGGTGAGCCCGTCGCCGCCTTTATGCCAAGCCAACGATGTAATTCGTACATAAGTTTTTTGAAAAACCCATTGGTACGACCCTGCCTCCTGGGGATCGAACTCGGGTCTCTCGACTCGAAATTCCGACTACCCAACCACTCGGCTATCGTGACTTGAAATCTGTATTACTGTATTATATTCACTAAAATATATCTATTTCATTTCGTATATATTTGCATGAATGTATGTAGTATATGTATAGTTTAGTGTATGTAGAGTGTACATGTGTACATGTTTATGTGGTTCTTTCTATATGACATCAGTTTTATTTGTTATTATTTTAACCGCCTGCAGTTTTCAACTGCCTTAAGGTTGTCTGGTAGAGACTGCTTTTAGTCCGCCTTTGATCATTTACCATTTGTAAGGGGCAAAAAAATGTATAAATAATAGTAATGACGAATAATAATTCAAATTTATCAAGACTTTACGCCGATTGTATGCATGTGTACAGTACGTAGTGCTAATAAGAATATATAATTCAATAAGTATCGGGTTTAGCCAGGAAGTTATTTTGTGTTCTTTTTCAAGGCAGTACAATTATTATTTTTAAAATGTTTTTGTTCACTCTTACATTTCAGCTTACTTATTCTGCTTTATTTCGGCATTTCATCTGGACACTAATTCGGCAACAGGTTCATCAACATTTAACACGCGCTGCCTCAGCTTATCGTTTATCGCTATTATAATACAATTTACTTTACGGTAAGAAAAATAAAAATATACTTATTTAATTATCGGGGATGTGTGAAGTTCACTAATCTGCACTAGAGCAGCTTGTTGGACATTACGCTCTCAAAAAATAACATTTGAGAACCTTGCCCAGCCGTGGGCTTCACGGTCAACAAAAGTCCACTGCAGGATAAACAAAACCAACTTCCATATAAGTGTCCCAATCGTAATCCTCGAGCCAATGGCGACTTAAATAAAATAAATAAATAAATATCTTCACGCAATTCCCAATACAGGGGTAGACAGAGGTCTTAGTCTAGACAATTACGTCCCTTCGATCCACCTCCCACCGAAGATATTTTCGGGACAACGTGACAGGTGGTGAGCCCGTCGCCGCCTTTATGTCCAAGCCAACGATGTAATTCGTACATAAGTTTTTTTGAAAAACTCATTGGTACTGCCACCTGGGGATCGAACTCGGGTCTCTCGACTCGAAATTCCGACCACCCAACCACTCGGCTATCGTGACTTGAAATCTGTATTACTGTATTATATTCACTAAAATATATCTATTTCATTTCGTATATATTTGCATGAATGTATGTAGTATATGTATAGTTTAGTGTATGTAGAGTGTACATGTGTACATGTTTATGTGGTTCTTTCTATATGACATCAGTTTTATTTGTTATTTTTTAACTGCCTGCAGTTTTCAACTGCCTTAAGGTTGTCTGGTAGAGACTGCTTTTAGTCCGCCTTTGATCATTTACCATTTGTAAGGGGCAAAAAAATGTATAAATAATAGTAATGACGAATAATAATTCAAATTTATCAAGACTTTACGCCGATTGTATGCATCTGTACAGTACGTAGTGCTAATAAGAATATATAATTCAATAAGTATCGGGTTTAGCCAGGAAGTTATTTTGTGTTCTTTTTCAAGGCAGTACAATTATTATTTTTAAAATGTTTTTGTTCACTCTTACATTTCAGCTTACTTATTCTGCTTTATTTCGGCATTTCATCTGGACACTAATTCGGCAACAGGTTCATCAACATTTAACACGCGCTGCCTCAGCTTATCGTTTATCGCTATTATAATACAATTTACTTTACGGTAAGAAAAATAAAAATATACTTATTTAATTATCGGGGATGTGTGAAGTTCACTAATCTGCACTAGAGCAGCTTGTTGGACATTACGCTCTCAAAAATAACATTTGAGAACCTTGCCCAGCCGTGGGCTTCACGGTCAACAAAAGTCCACTGCAGGATAAACAAAACCAACTTCCATATAAGTGTCCCAATCGTAATCCTCGAGCCAATGGCGACTTAAATAAAATAAATAAAATAAATATCTTCACGCAATTCCCAATACAGGGGTAGACAGAGGTCTTAGTCTGAACAATTACGTCCCTTCGATCCACCTCCCACCGAAGATATTTTCGGGACAACGTGACAGGTGGTGAGCCCGTCGCCGCCTTTATGTCCAAGCCAACGATGTAATTCGTACATAAGTTTTTCTGAAAAACTCATTGGTACTGCCACCTGGGGATCGCACTCGGGTCTCTCGACTCGAAATTCCGACCACCCAACAACTCGGCTATCGTGACTTGAAATCTGTATTACTGTATTATATTCACTAAAATATATCTATTTCATTTCGTATATATTTGCATGAATGTATGTAGTATATGTATAGTTTAGTGTATGTAGAGTGTACATGTGTACATGTTTATGTGGTTCTTTCTATATGACATCAGTTTTATTTGTTATTTTTTTTAATCGCCTGCAGTTTTCAACTGCCTTAAGGTTGTCTGGTAGAGACTGCTTTTAGTCCGCCTTTGATCATTTACCATTTGTAAGGGGCAAAAAAAATGTATAAATAATAGTAATGACGAATAATAATTCAAATTTATCAAGACTTTACGCCGATTGTATGCATCTGTACAGTACGTAGTGCTAATAAGAATATATAATTCAATAAGTATCGGGTTTAGCCAGGAAGTTATTTTGTGTTCTTTTTCAAGGCAGTACAATTATTATTTTTAAAATGTTTTTGTTCACTCTTACATTTCAGCTTACTTATTCTGCTTTATTTCGGCATTTCATCTGGACACTAATTCGGCAACAGGTTCATCAACATTTAACACGCGCTGCCTCAGCTTATCGTTTATCGCTATTATAATACAATTTACTTTACGGTAAGAAAAATAAAAATATACTTATTTAATTATCGGGGATGTGTGAAGTTCACTAATCTGCACTAGAGCAGCTTGTTGGACATTACGCTCTCAAAAAATAACATTTGAGAACCTTGCCCAGCCGTGGGCTTCACGGTCAACAAAAGTCCACTGCAGGATAAACAAAACCAACTTCCATATAAGTGTCCCAATCGTAATCCTCGAGCCAATGGCGACTTAAATAAAATAAATAAATAAATATCTTCACGCAATTCCCAATACAGGGGTAGACAGAGGTCTTAGTCTAGACAATTACGTCCCTTCGATCCACCTCCCACCGAAGATATTTTCGGGACAACGTGACAGGTGGTGAGCCCGTCGCCGCCTTTATGTCCAAGCCAACGATGTAATTCGTACATAAGTTTTTTTTGAAAACTCATTGGTACTGCCACCTGGGGATCGAACTCGGGTCTCTCGACTCGAAATTCCGACCACCCAACAACTCGGCTATCGTGACTTTATCGCGACTTACTGTCAAAATTTATAGACTTCTTCAAATTAAATCTTAGAGATATTAAAACATTTTCCAGATGTCGCGAAACCCAAGCCACGAGCGTTCCATCACGACAAGCGGAGAAATACTAGAGATCATCAGAGAGGAACAATATTCTCCAACCGTCTTATCGGTGAAAATAGACGCCACGGACAGAACCAAAACGGAAGAAGAACAACGCAAACAATCTCAGGAACAATCAGTAGAATGTATATGTCCGAATTCGGAAGTAAAAGAGAAAGAGATTGTGAATGAGGAGCAACTTGGCGAACTGATCAAAAGAAAAGAAGAGCTGCTAAGGTCAAAATATAACAAGCAGTTGGAGGATGAGATTCAACTGTTAAAGGACAGATTTGACTTCATTTTACAGTAAGTAGTTCTAAGGCTTTGCATTGTTTAGCCGAGCACGATAGGAATTCGAGCCAAGAGAGCCGAGATCGATACCCAGGTGGTAGGCTCGTATCAATGGGGTTTTTTTATTTATATAGGCGATACATAAATTAAAAAAAAAGCCACTGCGATATGCTCTCTACCCGTCACGTTGTCCCAAAATATTTATTCGGTATAAGGTGGGTCGAATGGACTTAATTGTCTAGACCTCTGCCTATCCCATTTTTGGGAACGGCGTGAAGACTGACGGAAAGAGTTATTTTTAAATCATTATTAAAAATAAAATAAAGGCAGTCCGCGTCAAAACGCCGTGCAAACCTATATCATACTCTCTTATTATTTAGCAGTAGTTTCACTAAAACATATAGAAGTATCCTATAATATAATCATTAATTAGCATATTATTTCCATCACGTTATATAATATGAATTACGAAATAATGTTCTCTCAAATAACCTGTTTTAATTTATATCCTATTTAGCTACAACATTCGTGCCTGACTGTGTGTATAGCCATCGTTATTTTTGATTCCATAACACACGTGCTTTGGCTGCTTACTTTGGGATCAGAGCAATGTAGTTATGATGTCTCTATCTGCATATGTATTGTCACTATTGTATCTTCAACAATTATAGCTAACATTTACAATCCTTATTAGAAATGATAAAACGAAGAAGATGCTTTCGCTGCTATTAATTTCATTATTCAGCCACGTCGAGTTGAATGTCTGTGTGTCGAGTTGTATAGTAAAGGGAGGCAAACGAGCAGGCGGCTCACGTGATGGTAAGTGATTACCGCTGCCCATGAACACCCGCAATACCAGAGGCATAGCAGATGCGTTGCCGGCTTTAGAGTACCCCCTCCCCCAGAATTGGGGGGAGGAAGGTGTGTGGGCCTCCGGTTACCTGCACTCACCAGGCGAAACGCAGAAGTTTGTAAGACTTCTACTTCACGCCGGTATTCTGTGAGGTCGTGGTACTTCCCCGGTCGAGCCGGCCCATTCATGCAACAACAAAAGCTGATGCGTGGCTCTACCACTGTTAAAAGTTTGTATGCAAATAACTTTTTAAATTATCAAGGAATGAACAAATTCGGACATCGTATATGCTGTGCGAGGCCCATAGAGAGAGAAAAGAGAAGATCAGGGCCCTCCAGACGCAGCTGGAATGTAAGAACCTAGCGGGACTTATGTACGTGCTGTGCTCTGAGAGGAGGAAGAACAAGCTCGAGAAGTTACAGATGGCTGAAGGTAGTTTGATTTTTTTTTAATATGATTGAAATGATAAAAACGGAGGCAATAACAATCTAGTAAAAATCCTGACCAAAAAGTAGCAGATTGTTGACGGACAGGTTAAGTGTGAAGTGTCTGGTACTGAGATCGCCATTCCGTCTGCCAAGGGTGGCGATTATGGAAAATCTCTTTACGGGAGAGGCAATGTCCTACAGTGAACATTTACAGGCCGTTAAATAGGTAAGCAGACAAGCTTCGGACGTAATATATTGTTCTTAATTGTTGACAATAAAGAAAAATAAATAGTACGCAGTAGTAAATAACTATTTATTAGTAGTAGTAGTATAAATGTAAGATGACTACTGGCTCGCCACACGTCACTTTGTACCAATAAGACGTTTTCGGTGAAAAGTGGGTCGAAAGGACTTAATTTCTAGACCTCTATCTACCCTAGTATTGGGAAGAGCGTTGAAATTTTAAAGTAAGAACTACTATAGGCGGACTCAATGTCTGATGGCATTTTCTGCCAGTCAAAACTTTTGATTTCTGAGTGCTCCATCGCGCATCTATATTCTTTAGGATAATGATATTGACTTGGCAAGTTTTGTTTTTTAAGTGTTCATTTTTGCAGAGTACACCAATTACATAAAAGTTTTGCAAGACATCCTGGCTGAAGCGCAAACGTTGATTCTAAGATTGGCTAGAGGATACAAGATGGCGTCCACGGTCGATGAGGCGTGGCGTAAGAAAATGAAGAATGTTGTTAAAGAAGTGGGTGGAGATGTTACTTTAGATTATGTCAGAGACTTTGATAAAACTTTAGTATTCATGACCATTTATGTATGTAATATTTATTGAATTATTTGTAATTTTTCTTAATTACGTGCATTACGTGCATAACGCCCTGTAAAATTCCACTGCAAGATGTTAGATTTGTCATAATCGCTTGATAAGTGCATTGGCGAACGCAGTACGAAACACGTTGTATCTTAGACGCTGCTAAAAAGTTCTTAAAAATAAAATATCTTCACGCAATTCCCAATACAGGGGTAGACAGAGGTCGAGTCTAGACAATTAAGTCCCTTCGACCCACCTTCCACCGAAGATATTTTCGGAACAACGTGACAGGTGGTGAGCCCGTCGCCGTCTTTATGTCCAAGCCAACGATATTCGTACATAAGTTTTTGAAAAACCCATTGGTACGAGCCTACCATCTGGGGATCGAACTCGGGTCTATTAACTCGAAATTCCGACCACCCAACCACTCGGCTATCGTGACTTTTTTTTAAACAGTTCTTGAGGAGGTTATCCAGCCATCGATCGCTAACTAATACCATTACCAAAGCTTTTCCCTTTACTTCTCTTTTAAATGCCTATCGGAACAAAATGTATGGTAGATTCTTGCGCTGGTACCACACTGCAACAATACAATTTGATTTGGTAAAGAAGAGTTTATTAAAAAATTGGACTGACGACCTCCGTGGACGAGTGGCGTAAACACATGTTTACAAGGTGTCGCCATCGCACGTTCCCAGGTTCGGTTCCCGTTCGGGTCTTTTCTTATTGATATTATATTATTTGCCGCTGCCACGACGCATAATAGTGACAGACGTGGGACAGTACATGGCTTGCGTGGCATCACATCAATGGCTTGAACTTTCTTTTTCCTGCGGGCAAAAACTTACAATAGGAGTAAACTCAGTTGCACCACGATGAATATAAATTATATTTATCTAAAAATTAAATAGTCACGATAGCCAAGTGGTTGCGTGGTCGCAATTCGAGCCAATGGATACGAGTTTGGATCCCCAATATATGTAATATATCGTTAACTTGGACATAAATACGGCGACGGGCTCATCACCTTTCACATTGTCCTAAAATATGACTTCGGTGGAACTTGAACTGGACTGAATGGTCTAGACCTCTGTCTACCCCTGTATTCGGAATGGCGATGGCGATAATGGTGATGATATTTTTTTTATAAAAGGCTGCTAGTCTCTTTACTCGCGTACTAAAGGCAACCCCTTGACTAGGCGACCATAGCTTGGGATCTTGGTCGCGGGATTTATTTCATCACCTATAAAGGCAATGCTATTGTGCCTTGGTATGTGACTTGATATAATTCTTCATCAAAATTAATCTTAAAGCTTTAGCGATAAATGGGGTAACAAACACGGTTTGGAACATTTCTTGAACTCAAAATTACTTTAAAACTTTTTAATAGTTGATTTTACAGTTAAAAATCGTTAAGTTTCAACGTTAATGGTATAAGAAAAAGAGAAATTTAAAAATTCAGGAGATGCGTGAGGGATATTGGATAAGAGCGTTGTCACAGAATAACAGAGTACAACAGTCGCGGATTCGGATCACGCCCGTGTCAGTTGATTGTTTAAGTTTCTTAGTAGTTAATAACATAAAGTCCATTACAGCTTACGTTACAAATCATTGAAAATTAATCAAAATTACAATATATTAATCCATAATTTTCCCTGAAAGTTCCAAAACTTCGTGTGCAACTTCGCTGGTGGAACTCCAGAAACATGTCAATACCTCATTGACTTAACAGAGCTCATTAAGACAGAATTACCAGAAATAGATCTCACCGAAGACGACAGTTCAGAATCTGATGAAGAGGCAGCTAAAGACCTAGGTTATTTCTTTTAATATTGTCTTCAGTTTAATAATGTCTCGAGAGAAAAAGGTCAAGATGTTTGTTATTTGGAAAGACATGATTGTTATTTTGAATGATACAAAATATGATCAAAATATAGAGTATCTATGTAGTAACAAAAAAGTCTATTGGCAATTTGGTGTTGGCATTAGAGTTTAAATCCCCTTTTCTCCAGTGAATATCGTTAGAGCCCAATGAGGAAAAAGCCAATGCAATAAGTGAAAATAGCTATGGCAGTGATAAATGGCAAGAGGCGTTCATTAAGGTTTTTTCGTTAAGGTGTTTTGTGATGGTTATTTTATGGTTTGGGTATTTACCTTCTTCCATTGATTTGTCGCCAATCATAGGTTTGTTTTCTTTCACATTATTCAAAATGGTTTTCCCCTCGTTTATGTCAATGCGATTTACAAGTTTTTCTTAGTCGCCTCTTACGACTTCAACGGGAAGAAAGGATACGGCATCCATATATTTTATGCAGAGCATATTTCAAATATTTTATTGAATTAGTTTGTTGCAAATTTTTTATATACAAAGGTGTCAAACGTGCTTTTACCGCCAATGTACACTCGCAAATTAAGAAGGATACAGGTGTTGCGTTTACCTTACGAAAGGATTTGGGGTAGGAAATTGAGCAGCGAGAAAGGAAAAGGACTAGGAAACGCAGAAGAAAGTAATGATTTTTGTGTCGCGGAGAAAAAAAGTTTTATGTCCACCATTGCGAGCGATAGTGACGGAATCGCAAAACAAGGGTGATCCTTTCATAGTAACGTCTAGAAACCACTATGTTCTCACGTTCCTTACTGTTGTATGTTTTTGGTTCACATAGCACGTAGTAAATTAATAAGTAATTTCTATTTGCAATTATCATTTGCAGACCCAACAAAAGAAAAATTATGGTGGGAGATGCTGGAAGGAGACAACGCCCCATTCGTGATGTTCGGCGAAATAGCAGAGTTAAAAGCCGAACAGAAAAGGAATGTACTAAAGGCCGTGAAGACAGCACCAGTTCCAGATAAATGGAAACAATTTGGTATGTTTTTTGTGAACTATACTCTATAGCACCTCTACACATCAATAGTCACGATAGCCGAATGGTTGGGTGGTCGGAATTTCGAGTCAAGAGACCCAAGGTCGATCCCCTGGTGGCAAGCTCGTACCAATGGGTTTTTCAAAAAATTACGAACGAATATTATCGTTGGCTTGGACATAAACACGGCGACGGACTCACCACCTATTACGTTGTCCCGAAAAATATCTTCGGTGAAAGGTGCGTCGAAGGGACTTAACTGTTTAGACTAGACCTCTGTCTACTCCTGTATTGGGGATTGCGTGAAGATATTTTTTATTTATTTATTTACCTCTACACATTACATAAATAGCATAAATGTCAATCTTCATCGTTGGCATCGGTCGTGCCTTATCTTCTTCTTCTTCTGCGTGTTTCTTTCCTACTAACGAAGGTTGGCAGGCAGCTTCTTCATCTTTTTTGCGTAGTGAAAGAACTCGGCAGCACTCGTAATTCCTATCCATTCTCGGATGTTCCACAGCCAAGACTTTTTTCTGCGACCAACAATTTGCGACCTTTTTCATTTCTCCTTTCTCGTACACTATCTATAGTACTAAATTATTAGCATTGTATGAAGCTCTAACAATATCAACAGAAAATATTCATGTAAATAAACTTCTTACTCTGATCCCAAAGTAAGTAGCACCCGTGTTATGGAATCTGAAAGAACGAAGGGCCACAAACATCCAGAACCCAGATAATATAGAAAAGCTTGGTTTCACTGCAACCTGTAACACAGTTTTTACTATCAAGGGTTGCAGCGGTTCAATGACAATATTCTTCACTATAAATAAAAAATTTCTTTCCTTCTTTCTTCTTTCTTCGACATTGATCCATACAGGAATCGAATCCGGGACATCGCGAAAGCCGGTATGCATGCACGATAAATAAAAAAAATACACACATAGATAGGAACCACATCACATACATTGTTTTGATAACAAAGTTGTTAGCTAAAGCATTTGTATTATGGAATCAGAAACTAAGAAGGTACCATAAACATCCAGAACCAAGATACTGTAGAAATTTGTGGTTTTCTACTTTGACCAGTCCAGAACTTTCCGTGATTGAGTGCACAATAAGCCACTCGATCTCCTCCGTTGTCAATAGACTCTACGTCCAATTTATACTATCAACTCTACCTCAACAGTAACAGTTGTGCTACGTTCGTGACACCAATGAATAGGTTTCTTGGCTGAAAATCAGCGCTAAGTGAGACAGTACTCACAGAGCACATGCTGAACTAACCCCTTTTCGGCACAATGCGACCTTTTTATATTTTAAACTTAATATGTACTTATACTTTCATATGTATGAGCTACTTATGATGAATAAATGTGTTTTCTATTCTATTCTATTCTCAAGAAAGTCACGATAGCCGAGCGGTTTAGTAACTGGAATTCGAGTCAAAAGACCCCAGTTCGATGGTGCGCATGATCAAGGCAGATACCAATGTTATTTTTTTCGAAATTACGTCCCAAAAAAGGTCTTCGGTGGAAGGTGGGTCGAAAGAACTTAATTGTCTAGACCTCTGTCTTCCCCTGTATTGTTTGTAATGGCGTGTTTATATTTTAAAAAGGCCTGAATGGCATGTTTATAGTTTATAACGACGTGATATATCTCCTTCTCTTCACCTAGCTTACACTTCTTATTGTTTAATTTGATCATGCAATATTAATTTTTGTCCCACAGTGTTTAATGATAAGTACTTAAAGTCTGAATGTCCAAATGCAAGCGAAATTAAAAAGGAATACCTGAAGCATTTACCGATACCAGGCAAATGGGAATGTAGCGCCACGCTATCACAAGACAGGGATGTGAGTGAATATCCATATAACATAAACACATAGAAACAACACCACATACATTGCTCTGATCCCGAAGTAAGCAGCTTAAGCACTTGTATTATGGAATCGGAATAAAACGAATGTACCGCAGACAGCCACCCGAGATAATATAGAAAAAGTGTTTTCAACATTGACCCGACCGGGAATCGATCTCAGAACTGGCGATACTATGAAAACCGGCGTATACGCCACTCGTTCACGAAAGTCGTCTCGGTTATTATTTTTACACTGTTGTATTAATTGATCGAATTAAATTTAGATTTTTGAACATTTTTATATGTATAAATAAAATAATAGAGATCTCTAGTTGTACGCGCAACACGGAAAATGTACTGGATTGATCTCAATGGAGCTTTTAAGTACCGTTTGGTAACGGTGTTAGAATATTGCCACTCCCTATCTTTCCGTGGGTGTCGTTACAGGCGACTTAGGGAAACAGCCTTGAAAATCGTTATGGCAACTAATAGATGACGGGATAACCATCTCCAAAAATATCAGACCAAAATAATCAGACCGAAGATGGGCAGCAGCGTCTGTCCCCCTATGGGAGAGGCCTATGTCTTGCAGTGGACTTAAGTAGGCAGTTATGTATGTATGTAGTATGTAAGCTTTTAAAGTTTTATTCCTTAGATACTTGGCCCTTGTGTGAAAAAAAAATGTTTAAAACAAATATTGCGATATCATAAATGCGAAATGCATGATATTAACGCAGACAAGATCGAGACTGAGAAGTATCAAAAAATTATAGAAAATAACGTATCAAAAAACTGAAAAGGATTACGATCATCCGATTTAAAGAATAAAAACCCAGACTATTAATCATAGACACACCCGACAGTGTCATTCGTGGAGGTTTTTGTAATTTAAATTAAATTATTGCAATAAAATATGCCTTCCAAGTTACTGCAAAACAGATTTATTGAAAAATAATACAAAGTGAAAGTGATTGGCATTGCATTTTGCGTGTGTACAAGCAAAGCCAATTCTAAACTCATTATTTGTGCCAAAAAGATGACCTGTATTATTTATGTACCATCTCGAAACACAACAATAATTTAATTACTATTTGGGTACTGGCGTGGCAACTACCAGACAAGATGTACTACCAGATAAAAATGTAATCTATCCTATCAATCTGGTCTTTGAGTGACAAATAATAATTCTCTATAAATTTCTAGAGTCACGATAGCCGAGTGGTTGGGTGGACGGAATTCCGAATCAATGGACCCGAGTTCGATCCCCAGTTGGTAGGCTCGTACCAATGGGTTTTTCAAAAACTTATGTACGAATATCGTTGGCTCGGACTTAAAGACGGCGACGGGCACACCACCTGTCACGTTGTCCCGAAAATATCTTCGGTGGAAGGTGGGTCGAAGGGACTTAATTGTCTAGACTCGACCTCTGTCTACCCCTATATTGGGAATTGCGTGAAGATATTTTATTTTAATTTCTAGAGCATCAGTCGCCGAATGACGCAGGCAAGCATGGATGTCCGGGGGAATATGGGTTCTGTTCTGAAGATCATGTAAGTGTTATAATTACCATCATCATAACGATCTGTAAAGTTCCACTGCAGAACACAGGCCTCTCACATACCAGGCCATAATAGCCACGCTTGGCAAGTGGATTGGCGATAGCAGTACCAGAGCCCGCACCTTAGACGTTACTGACTGTCACCGGTCTGCCGAGTTTCGTTCTGATATTTTTCGAGATTGTTGTAGGGACTTACATTTTCAAAGCCTTAGTCGCCTTACGACACCCACAGTAAGAAATGGGGTGGTGTATTCGTGCCTCGTAACCTCACCACTAACTTCTGCTACGTATCTTAGAGTCTTTCATCATCATGTCATCATGGTACAGCTATTATTCATTTGCTAACTATCGCTGAATCTTGTCTGTGTGCATTGTATAAAGATGAAGATTTCTCCTTCAACCACTGTCGAGTATAGATCAATTTCATCACCATCCTCCTTACAGCCTATCTAAAGTCCACTGCAAAATTACACCGAAGGTAACAAGATTGCCACATAGAACGATCCTGTGCAATCTGCATCCACGCAATATAAATTTAAAGCAATAACAAAATCTGTTAAATAGTAATTCTTCCTTATAGCCCTATAAGATTTCACTCCAGATCATGAGCCTGCTCACATAAGCCTGCAGAATATCACTGCTTGGACATCAGACGCTGCTGCCATTCATCGATCTGCATATTTTTTGCTGGTGATTTCTGGGGTCAAGATAGTGGGGTGCTTGGGCAATCGGAATTTGAGTCAAGAGACACGAGTGCGATCCCCAGGCGATAGGCTATATCAATTGGTTTTTTCAAAACTTATGTACAATTTATATCGTTTGCTTGAACATAAAATACAACGACAGGTTCACCACTTGTCACGTTGTGTTTAATGTATTCGGTGAAAGGTGGGTCGAAAAGACTTCATTGTCTAGACCTCTGTCCAACCCAGCATTGGGGATTGCAACCCAGCGAAATGAAAATGTTTTTATTTATAACTTATTTTGAGTTGTTATGTTCAAGGCTTTTCATTTATCTCTACTGACACGCGTAGGATGAAAGGAGATGGTAAATTCTTGTACTAAAACGACACGGCAGCATGTTTGTTGTTTATGGTTAGCATCTGAAGAAAGGAGGCAAATAGGCTATCTATTTGCTAGTAAAAATTTTACATCTCTGGCTAAACTGTTTCCTGATGCGGGAAGATATAATTATAATCCTTGAATTTGTTGTATTAGCGCTTCGTTCGGTTACGGTCATCAGGCGACGAATGCTACTTTGCTCGCTGCGAGAGATTCCATGGAGATAGCTTCGACATCGAAATTGGTATGTCTTTTTTAGACGACCCTATAGCCTAGTTGGTTGTGACCCTGCCTTCGAAGGTAAAGGTTGCGAGTTCGAATCCCTCAAGAGGTAAATATTTGCTTTATCAGAATGAGTGGGATGAAGGATTTCCGACAGGGCCGAAACTAGTCGACACCTACTACGATTACACGTAATTTTAGCTATTTTAAATAAAATATTCTTTTAAGTATTTTTTTTCTTCTTTTACTGTACATGTTATACACAATGTACATACAACCCTAACCTATGGTTTTTCATTGACGATTCCTTTTTAGGATGCCTGGAAGAAATCGCACGTTAGCCATAAAGCCGCCTATAATATTGTACATCGATACTTACTTATTTTTTTGCTATGTTTTATAATGGTATACGATGAAGTATATACCATTTCATTTATGTCCGTGAACTTTGAAATTGTCAAGTCTATCCATCGACTTCATTTCGAGGCGGCTATTTACTTTTTATAGAATAGGGAGGCAAACGCACGCTCGGCAAACGGAGCAGGTCGCTCACGTGATGGTAAGTGATAACAGCCGTCTATGAATACCTGCATACCAGAGGAATAGCAGATCCGTACCAAACATCCCGAAAACGAAGTCCATGGATAGACGGGAAATTATGAGAAGTCGTTCCATTTCTACCTAAGGGTGTTTTTAAATACTTGATATCCCAATGTTTTTACGGGCACGTGTTTTAATAAAATAAATATTTTCTTAAAACTACAGCATTATGTTGTCTTTTACAGCGTGAGAAATGTAAGAATACGGATCACAGCAAAGAAGTTATTCTTAATATTGGAAGTAAAAGAGTACGTATTAATTATTATACTTACAAGCAAGTGAACTTGCACTACGTTCTTTAGACCCTAATGAGATTAGAATGTGGAATATAAAAAGTATATAGTTATTAAATAATATAAAAATATGTATATATAGTTATAAGTTCGATTCGCTAGCTTGAAGGACCATCAACAGTGCAATCATATATTAATAACTTAAAAAATTAAAAAGAAAAAAGAACTACATTTGTTACTGGCTGCCTAACGCCATTAAAAAAAGAAAAGTTTATTTTTTAAAGACAAAGGAGAAAGAAAACTTTATACAGATAAAATTTACTGATCATAAAATTTTAAATAGAATTAAGCGAGTTGTAGATGGCTTAGGTGGCAAAAAGTGTTAACAAAACACTTTTCTGGTGTGCTACTAAAATATTTTATATAGTATTTGTTAATATTGCATATTAAGTATTATCAGCTATGTCATAAATATATTTCACGACCATTCCGCGCATATAAGTTTTAAGCAAGCCTAGCAAGCCTTTAATACAAAAGTCACGATAGCCGAGTGGTTGGGTGGTTAGTATTCGAGTCACGAGAACCAAGTTAGATCCCCAAGGCAATGGGTTTTTCCAAATTTATGTACGATTTATTTCTTTGGCTTGGACAAAAAGACAGCGATGGGCTCACCACCTGTCACGTTGTCACAAAAATTATCTTCAGTGGAAGGTGGGTCGAAAAGAATTAATGGTCGAGACCTCTGTCTACCCTGTATTGGGAATGGCGTGAAGATATTTTTTAATAATATCGTAATATAATCGCAATCAATAGGTATAACTAAAATAAATAGGTTTTTACTTTGACTATATTGTTATTAGTGGCGTCGCATAAAAGACCTCTGGTTTTGATTTATTTTATGTGTAGGAAAAACAACCAAGTTACAGATAACAGACTCGCTGACTCACTAGTCTAATCTTTCTGGTCTTAAAATTTATTGTTGAACACTTGTACACAATTCACTTTTATTTAATTATTCATTAATTAACCGACCGGTTTCGCCTTATGGCATCATCAGGGCAAAGGGTGAAACCGGTCGGTTAATTAATTAATAATAAATAAATAAATAAATATCTTCACGCAATTCCCAATACAGGGGTAGACAGAGGTCTAGTCTAGACAATTAAGTCCCTTCGACCCACCTTCCACCGAAGATATTTTCGGGACAACGTGACAGGTGGTGAGCCCGTCGCCGCCTTTATGTCCAAGTCAACGATATAGTTCGTACATAAGTTTTTGAAAAACCCATTGGTACGAGCCTGCCACTTGGGGATCGAACTCGGGTCTCTTGACTCGAAATTCCGACCACCTAACCACTCGGCTATCGTTAATTAATTAATAATTAAATAAAAGTGATCTGTTTACAAGTGTTCCACAATAGATTTTAATGCAATGCAATTTCATCAAGGGACAACAATCGCAAGTATAAATTATTCTGGTCTACTCAGACATTTATTGATTTATGCCTGTTTGCCACCCGTCATTGTGGCACGGCAAAGCAGTGATTGAAGTGAACTGAATAATAAATTTATACTCTGCTCCCCAGGTATCCAAGTTCGATGATTATATTCAGAAAATACCTCCGAACGACACCGAAGAAACTGTGACATTTGCAAGGTATCCATATAACCTTGATTTCAAGGTCCTTTTTTATCACATTTCCACATATTTATCTTCAAGAAATTTACCAGACTTAAATGCATTACGCCCATGACGGACACTGTAGCGTCTAATCCACCTTACTGGATATTTCTACAAACCATTAAGTAAATTAATAAAATAAAGTACGTGCTGGTGTCCTGCGCTTTGCTACTGCAGAGACATAACAACAGCGCTGCATGGTATATACAGCCATCCTGTGTTAGCAAAATGTGAACCGTTGCCCATGACCAAATATACATAGATTTCAGAATTTTGGAAAAAAAAGAAGAAATTTGGAAATAAGAAATTTTAATAAAAAAAAAGAAATTTAAGCAGGAGCAGGTGGCTCACGTGATGGTAAGTGATTAATGCTGCCCATGAACACTTGCAATACTAGAGGAATAGCAGATGCACTGCCGGCCTTTGAAAAAGGTATAGGCTTTCTCTTGAAGGTCCCTAAGTCGTATCGGTCCGCAAAAACCGCTGACGGCAGCAAATTCCGTAAAGTGCAAGTGCGTGGCAGAAAATTCTCCTCTATGAGAATAAATATAGTGTGGAATAGTATCTGTATTTACAAATATTTTATATAGTATTTGTTAATATTGCATATTAAGTATTATCAGCTATGTCATAAATATATTTCACGACCATTCCGCGCATATACGTTTTAAGCAAGCCTAGCAAGCCTTTAATACAAAAGTCACGATAGCCGAGTGGTTGGGTGGTTAGTATTCGAGTCACGAGACCCAAGTTAGATCCCCAAGGCAATGGGTTTTTCCAAATTTATGTACGATTTATTTCTTTGGCTTGGACAAAAAGACAGCGATGGGCTCACCACCTGTCACGTTGTCACAAAAATTGTCTTCAGTGGAAGGTGGGTCGAAAAGAATTAATGGTCGAGACCTCTGTATTTTTTAATAATATCATAATATAATCGCAATCAATAGGTATAACTAAAATAAATAGGTTTTTACTTTGACTATATTGTTATTAGTGGCGTCGCATAAAAGACCTCTGGTTTTGATTTATTTTATGTGTAGGAAAAACACCCAAGTTACAGATAACAGACTCGCTGACTCACTAGTCTAATCTTTCTGGCCTTAAAATTTATTGTTGAACACTTGTACACAATTCACTTTTATTTAATTATTCATTAATTAACCGACCGGTTTCGCCTTATGGCATCATCAGGGCAAAGGGTGAAACCGGTCGGTTAATTAATTAATAATAAATAAATAAATAAATAAATAAATAAATAAATAAATATCTTCACGCAATTCCCAATACAGGGGTAGACAGAGGTCTAGTCTAGACAATTAAGTCCCTTCGACCCACCTTCCACCGAAGATATTTTCGGGACAACGTGACAGGTGGTGAGCCCGTCGCCGCCTTTATGTCCAAGCCAACGATATAGTTCGTACATAAGTTTTGTGAAATGCACAATTTGGCGACCTTATCGCTTCGTAGCGATCTCTTCCAGACAACCAATGGCGTGAAGGAAAATTTACTTCGTAGGTGGTGCAATAGGAATATATATAATACATATCTAAAGGAGATACATACATATAAACACATAAACACTCATAATTACATACATACATACACATATACATACATGAATACATAATATTTACATATACTAGACCCCAAACAATGCAATCAAATTTGCAAGCAAATTTAAACATTTTACTTACGAAAATACAGTATAAATATCAATAATGCAGTATTACATCCTAATGGTATTCAAGTGATTGAGACAGATAATGCTCTCGTACTAATTTTTTAAAGGTATCGGTGTAGTAAAAACGGTTATTTCAATAACCCAAACAGAAACTCCAATGTACAATTAATAAAATATTATAATTTATATGTATGGTTTATATTCTTATCCATATTATTACCCAGCCAGCCTTACCCGTGACTACATGAGTCTGACGTCATGTTTAAGTACATATTTGATTTATATAATTGCAGAAACACTATGTTTTTAATTTCACTATTTTTCATCCAGGAGTATTCATCACGACAGTCTTCAAGTGATTCCCAGCCACATACCAGATCAGGACGCTAAAATCCACTACGAAAAGGTTAATTCTGGTATCTATATTAAACGATCAAGGATGTCTTCTAAAAATACTTCTATTGTCCAGCACAAATAGGATACACAAAAAAAACAACGGATACAAAATTTTAAGAAATGCACAATATGGCGACCTTATCGCTTCGTAGCGATCTCTTCCAGACAACCAATGGCGTGAAGGAAAATTTACTTCGTAGGTGGTGCAATAGGAATATATATAATACATATCTAAAGGAGATACATACATATAAACACATAAACACTCATAATTACATACATACATACACATATACATACATGAATACATAATATTTACATATACTAGACCCCAAACAATGCAATCATGAATTTAAACATTTTACTTACAAAAATACAGTATAAATATCAATAATGCAGTATTACATCCTAATGGTATTCAAGTGATTGAGACAGATAATGCTCTCGTACTAATTTTTTAAAGGTATCGGTGTAGTAAAAACGGTTATTTCAATAACCCAAACAGAAACTCCAATGTACAATTAATTAATAAAATATTATAATTTATATGTATGGTTTATATTCTTATCCATATTATTACCCAGCCAGCCTTACCCGGGACTACATGAGTCTGACGTCATGTTTAAGTACATATTTGATTTATATAATTGCAGAAACACTATGTTTTTAATTTCACTATTTTTCATCCAGGAGTATTCATCACGACAGTCTTCAAGTGATTCCCAGCCACATACCAGATCAGGACGCTAAAATCCACTACGAAAAGGTTAATTCTGGTATCTATATTAAACGATCAAGGATGTCTTCTAAAAATACTTCTACTCCGTCCCGAGTCCATTGTCCTGGAACTGAGACATACTAGCTTAGCCTACAGAAAGTACCAAGTCTGTTGGCTATTGATTTAATTAATAAATAATTATTTCACGTAGTTCCCAATACAGGGGTAGACAGAGGTCTAGTCTAGACAATTAAGTCCTTTTGACCCACCTTCCACCGAACATAGTGTCGGGACAACGTGACAGGTGGTGAGCCCGTCGCCGTCTCTATGTCCAAGCCAACGACATAATTCGTACATAAGATTTTGAAACACACATTGGTACGAGCCGGCACCTGGGGATCGAGCTCGGGTCTTTTGACTTGAAATTCTGACCACCCAACCACTCGGCTATCGTGACTGATCCAATGATCTTCTTTAATTGACTTTTACTGCTGTAATGGCAATTACTCAAGTGGCCAACCTCAAAAACTTGAAAATCAACTCGCTTTCAGAATAATTAAAAATAATGGCCCCAAACAAACACAATAAAACTAAATAAAAAATATTCCAGGTCTGTCCAATGGAGCAGTGCCAAAGGATGCAGGTGGACTCTTTCTTTCGTGCCCTTCCACCGTACATGCGCGCTAGCCCGTTCACACATTTCGAGAAGACTTATGATGAGTACGAGCCATGCTCGCCGGGTGAGTTTGCTGTTACGTTATTATTCAAAGCAAATCATTTAGTCACGAAAGCCGAGTCAGGTGAGTCCCAGGTTGCAGGCTCGTATCAATGGGTTTTTTCAAAAACTAGGGAAACTAAACAATTTATGTCGTTGGCTTGGACATAAAGACGGCGACTTGTCTGGACCTGTTACGTTTTCCGTAAAAATATTTCGATGAAAGGTGGACGTAACATTTATTTATATGTTTACCTTACAAAAGGTGAAGGAACAAAGGCGGGTGACCTGTACCTATGTGACCTTTAACAAAGTTCAATCCTAAGGTAGTGGGAAAACATTGAAGGCGGTTAAAAAATAAAAACAAAAAAGAACTCATTGTAGGAACTTTCTTTTTGAACGTAAACTGGCTGTCGTAACTTTTGAGTAACATTTACTCATCGAAATAAGTAATATTAACCATTTATCGACGGGCTCACCACCTGCTACTGTTACTTTTACCTTTAAGAAAAATACTATTAAAAAAAACAACTAATACCACATACACAAAAAAAGTCACGTTAGCGAGTGGTTGGGTGGTCGGAATTTTGAGTCAAGAGGCCAGATGTCAATCCCCATGTTGCAGGCTCGTACCAATGGGTTTTTCAAAAACTTATGTACGAATTACATCGTTGGCTTGGACATAAAGACGCCGACGGCTCACCACCTGTCACGTTGTCTCGAAAATATTTTCGGTGGGTCGAAGGGACTTAATTGTCTTGACCTGACCTCTGTCTAAATCTGACCTCTGTCTACCCCTATATTGGGAATTGCGTGAAGATATTTATTTTTGTATATTTTATTTAATATTATTTTTGAACGTAACGTTTCAGTAACATTCACTCATCGAAATAAGTAATACTAACCATTTATTGATTGTTGTTTTTTTTAATCTACCACCGATTCGTAAGGATATTCCTCTAACAAAGAAAATTATCTCATACGCAAAGATATCCAGGTATCCTCAATTTCATCATTCTTTTAAAAACGGTAATACAGTATTGAATTAAGAACAATTAAAAACAGCATGATTTCAACTTATTCCCAGGAGCTATTATCATAAATATATTAATTTACAGTATTTAACACTTTTTATTAAGTGATTCTTTAATTAATTTCTTGGACCCGTTAATAGGCTCTTTAGGACATTTACCTCGAATTTTATTGAAGAAGCGTAGACATTACCCCATGAACGTAGATGATATCAAATCAAATCATTTATTTGCCTTTGATCAGGACGCATTGAAAGATATCATTGAAAACATCATTTCATTTTTTAAGAACGTTAGATAGCTGTCACTACGTAGCACAATTCAAACTAATAATTGTCAGCTCTGAAGATCGAATTTGACAATCATTAGAACATAATTACTATCGTTATAAAGGTAATTTTATAGAATTAGCAGTGGTATTTCCAAAAACATGATTTAAAAATCTTCAAATAAACTGAGAACAAAATCCTTTTGTTTCTTGCACCTTAAAGAAAAAGACAATTATAAAAAGAACAACTAATACCAGGTATATTAAAAAAATCACGATAGCCGAGTGGTTAGGTGGTCGGAATTTTGAGTCAAGAGGCCCGATGTCGCTTCCCATGTGGCAGGCTCGACCAAATCGGCTTGGACATAAAGGCGGCGACGGGTTCACATCTTGTACAATAAACGTTGTCCCGAAAACACCTTCGGTGGAAGGTGGGTCAATGGGACTTAATTCTCTAAAATAGACCTTTGTCAACCCCTTTATTGGGAATTCGTGAAAATAATTATATTGTTTTAATTTTTTTAATAGTATATTTGCATTTCAGAACAACTAGAGATCTTAAAACAGCGTATAGATCTCAAAAAGAAGAAGCTAAAGTCTATAATGGAACACGTTGACGATTCGCCACTTTTGGAATGGCTGGACTCCACTTTGACCACTAGCGAATCGACAGCCGTCGCAATACAAACGTCCGAACAATCTGCATCTCTACCTCCTTGCACTTGTCGCGATGTAGCCAAAGAGAAGTCAAAAGGGAGAGTCTATAATAGTACGTCTTTTATGTGATGGAATATTTCATTTCATAATTTTATAGAGTTTCATCTTTATCTCATCTTTGCATCCTGTAAATTATATCCTGTGTATTGAAAGAAATGGTACTACAAATAATAATAATAATAAATACATATATAAATAGGGACAACATCACACACTTGTTGTGTGAGAATCGGAAACAACGAAGGCACCACAAACACCCCACTCAGACCCGAGAAAATGTTGAAAATGTGGTTTTTCTACATTGACCCGACTGGGAATCGAACCCGGGACCTCGAGATGGCGACACCTTGAAAACCGGTGTTTACGCTACTCGTCCACGGAGGACGTCGAACAAATGTATTTTATTATAAATAAACTTTTTATGGCGTAAGAATACACTTCCTTTCTTCAAGGTGGTTTTCAAGTGGTCGCTAGCTCTGAGGTTCCGGGTTCGATTCCCAGTCAGGACAATGGAGGAAGCACCTCTTCTACATTTTCTCGGGTCTTGTGCTTAATCTGCCTACTTTGGGATCAGAGCAATGAATGTGATGTTGTCCATATCTATCTATGTATTTCCAACGTTATGAAAATCTCTCTCAATCTGATGACAATTTTTTTTTTAACAGTTGACGAATTCATACCGGTGAAGCGATTAATAAATGAAATAAACGAGAAATTCTTCTTCGACAGCAAAATTGAGTTTAACAGGTTCAAAGTTGTTGGAGAAGAAAATAATAGCAGCGAGTAAGTTTGTTCCCGTCCTTGTCTATTGTATAATAAATAAATATCTTCACGCAATTCCCAATACAGGGGTAGACAGAGGTCAAGTCTAGACAAATAAGTTCCTTCGACCCACCTTCCACCGAAGATATTTTCGGGACAACGTGACAAACAAAATAATTAAGTTCACTTCAAAGCGTCTATGATTGCCGAAGAAGATTGAACACCAAAGCGTTCTACAGTAACCCTAAATGGTGACACGAAAATATAGTTTGTCAACGTTTTTACTGTGTTTATACTGTGCTAATGTTGTTGTGATGCAATTCATATATAGAGCTAACTTCTCAATCAATTCCGGTCCGACCATTTTGAAAAAAATAAAACACTATTGGTACCTACGTTGTATCTGATTTAATAACTAATATGCTTTAGCTAATTATTTTGGAATGAGAACAATGTCATGTATCATGTTGTTCCTATGTATGTGTGTGCGGATAATATAAAAAAAATAATTAAAAATAAGAACTACGAATCGCAAATAAAACGAGCTTTTTCCAGCATAATTTAATTGACCCAATCGGGACGGGAAAATTATCTTAAAACTCGTAGAGTTCCTTATGTTGAAATATTTTTCTATGTCTCATAAGATTTTATTTAAATAATTAATCAATGAAAAAAAAATTCCGCGCCTAATTCAATACAAAAAGTATATTTTATCTTTGTCTATGCGTTGACAAAGTCAAATATATGTATGTATATACGAGTACAATGTCTTGTTCGTCTTTTGCGGGTCGAAACGGTTATTGTGCAGTCAAGTAAATTAGTTATGAAGCCAAGTAAATATTGTGCTGTCTAAATTGTTTGAAAAAGGTATGTAATTGGTTTACAATAATAGTTTATCTAACAGATTATCTTATAAACTTTACTATATGTAGAATTGCCGTGTTGCCGAATTACTTTCCGTGGGTTTCGTAAGACGCGCTAAGGAAAAAGTGTTGAAAATGGAATTAGCTACCAGCAAATAGCGGCGAAATCATCTCTAAAAATACTAGATCAAAATTTAGCAGACCGGTGATGGGGAATAGCGTCTAAGGTGGTGTTCTAGTATCTAATATGGGGGTATGGGGGAGACCAATCTTCCGTTGTAGACTCCTACAGACTGATATCATGATGATGATAAAAAAAATATCTTCACGCAAATCCCAATACAAGTAGACAGAGGTCTAGTCTAGAAAATTAAGTCCCATTACCTTCCACCGAAGATATTTTCGGGACAATGTGACAGGTGGTGAGCGCATCGCCGTCTTTATGTCCAAGCCAACGATGTAATTCCTACATAAGTTTTATGAAAAACCCATTGGTATGAATGAGCCTACCACATTGGGATCGAACTCGGGTCTCTTTGACTCGAATTCCGACCACCCAACCACTCAATATATTGTGACTTACTTTTATTGTATATGTATCCGATCATTTACATAGATGAAAGAATGCGGTAAAAGTTTTAGATTTGTAACTGTCTAATATTATATTATAGGCAAGCAATAATCATTTTTATTGGCGGTGATATCAAACACAATGTTTCCTAAAAGCTACTGCGTCGCTCTCTTTGAAATTAAGAGGACTAGGGATGTGGGCGTCATAAATAGAAAAAAAGTTTAAAAATAAGCAAATTTTGAATTAAGATAATCCTTAACTTTTAAATTTCTTAAGTTTCAGTGCCACCATTAATGTGGCGGCCATAAAACTTTATGAAGCACACAAAAAACGGCGGGAATAAAGAAGACTGCAGATGTTTTTGGATAGTGATTTCTTTTCTATTATCTATTGTTTCAAATTTCCATTGTTCCTATTTTGTGCGAAATGGTGAAAAGATGGCGGCTGGATCATAAAACTTTATTACACAATATCAAGAGGTGCAAGTTTTTCAATACTTAACCATTCATCTTTAAATAACAAGTTGGAATAATCTATTGAGAGCTAACGTATGATTAACGATCATTCATCAGTTATAAGTTTTGTTTTTTCTAAACAATTAATATAAGTAAAACCTGTACAGTTTATAAGAAGGGTTATTATAATATAAATGAATATATCAATGACAGTAACCACTAGGATTGAGGTAATCGCTCCCAAGCTATTTCTAGAAAACATCCCTTCACATTTTGAATAATATTAAAAAAAAAGTCACTAGTGGATACAATACATATACATAGACAATAATATTTTAAGAAAAGCCTTGAAATATTATTGGCTATGACACTAGTGAAGGGAAGAGTCCCTTATTCGTCTACTATAAATAAATAAATAATAAATATCTTCACGCAATTCCCAATACAGGGGTAGACAGAGGTCTAGTCTAGACAATTAAGTTCCTTTGACCCACCTCCCACCGAAGATATTTCTTTCTTTCGTCTACTATGACTGCAATATTGATCAAAATTGTTCATAATATAGGCCAGCGCATTGCTGGGTGATAAGACATAATAATGATTATGCTGAAACATTTTCTTTTTAAATCTTATAAATGCTGATTTCAACATGCATATACAATCCGTTATGGTACAAAAATGTAAATTATAATAATAGTGTAACAATTTAAGCGTCAATAACCTAGCGGTTTCGGCCAATCTAAAGTCGCAGGTTCGGGCCCGCCGTTCGAAAGACTTGTATTAATGCTTAGTTGGAGTTGATTACGGGAATACTACATAGTTATGTTATTTGGCTTTGCAGTTATTATTTTAAACAAATTTGTAACACATTTTATGAAATAAATAAAAAAATGTTTTGTGAATTTTATTTTTCCTTTCCATTTTAACGAATTTAATACCTTTAGACCTCTGCTCTATAAATTAATCTAATACCAAACTCAGGTAATTACTATAGTATGTTATTAAATAATGAATATTTGTCGTCACTTGCACTGCTTCAGGCGTCGCTATATAGATAGATAGGGACAACATCACATACATTGCTCCTATCCCAATGTAAGATGCTAAAGCACTTGTGGTATGGAAATCGGAAACAACGAAGGCACCACAAACACCCAGACCCGAGAAAATGTAGAAAAAGTGATTTTCTACAATGACCCGACTTGGAATCAAAACCGGGACCACGAGATGGCGACACTTTGAAAACCGGTGTTTGTGCCATTCGTCCACGGATGGCGTCACTAGCCAAAAGTTTAGTGTATGAGATTTAACGGTGCTTTAAAACATCGAATTTCATCTTTTAATTATACAGAAAGTTGTGGTTTTGTTTCCATAATTAGAGTTTGAAACTAATTTTGAATACTATTATAGCTCCATTTAAAAAAAGTGCAAATGTTTTGTGCAATATGCCGTACCTCCGTGGAATAGTGGCGTACAGATCGGCTTTCATGGTGTCGTCAGCTCTGAGGTCCCCGGTTCGGGTCCCGGCAGAAAACTACTTTTCTAAATCACCTAGGATCTAGTTATTTGTGGTACCATCGTTATTTCTGATTCCATAATACTTAGCTACTTACTTTGGGATTGTGTTAATACTTTTTATACTATATTATAGTGTCTTTGTATACATTACAGCAAATATATACTACTTACAGAAATGAAACCAAAAGACCGCATCGTAACGACAGAGTTCAAGAAATAAACACAATCCTTCGAAGCCACCCGAGCCTTTACGATATCTTTCAAGCAAATACAAATTAATAAAGGAAATCGCCTTGATTTTGTAAAATTTTTATTATAATATGTTACTAACAAAATTAAAAACTATATAAACATTGAAAAAGACATTTAAAATTAAAAAAACATTAAAATATACATGCACTTATAAAATTTTATTTTGTATTTTATCCTTTTGTTATTCTGCCTTTATGAGTCGGATAAAATTTACGAAAATCATTCATAGCTCATTCCAAGATTCCTTTTTTTAATAACTCATTAAACGTGGCCTACATTTATAATATACAGCAAAATATACACTAAAGATCTATATTTTAACTAGTAAAACAGGTTAGCAAACATTATACAATAATTGCGAAATAATATCAATCTGTAACTTCTAGGAAATTATCTGTGGTACTTTTAACATCTGGAATTTCATTATTTATGCAATCCTTGTTTGTTATAACATCGCCTTCACTGTCTTTAAAATCATCCTCTTGAGAATCCTTCCCCTTCATTTCAATAATTTCAATTTCTTTGAAGTCATCTAATTTTATTTTGTCTATTCTCAAATTAGGTTCTACAAATGTTTCTTCTTTTTCACTTTCAACGTTCGGTTTCGAAATAGATTTCACTAAATCTAACTTAGGCAAAGGTATTTTAGATTCTTCTAGCCTAGGAATTTTCGAAACATCCAATAGCTTACTGGATGCTGTTCTCGCTGGTAGGACAAATTCGTCGTTTTCTTTTGGTGACGGTGGCAGTGAGGTGTCAAAAGGCACTGATAAACTGTTTTGCAACGTTTCTACTTCTTTACGCCTCGATTGTTTTCTTTCGAGTTGTTTTTGTAGCTCTTCTATTCTTTCGTTTTTAAGCTTTAATAAACTGTCCAGATGATCCACCTATTAAAAACATAAGGAATATTTTAATGCTTTATTTTTTATAAAAATTTCTATTATACCCAGCGATTGATATGGTCTATGGAGCTATAACAGCTTCCGGATTGGTTTCATTCTTTTCCTTCTTCTTCACAGTCTATTAAGAGTCCACTGCCGAACTTTGACCTTCCCTAAAATTTGCCACGAAGAACGGTCATCAGCCCCTTACACCCATCGACTTTTTTTTTTAACTTATAATTCATTCTTATCTAGCAAGTCACGATAGCGTGTTTGGGTGATTGGAATTCGAATCAGACCTGAGTTCGATCCCCAGGTGGTAGGTGCCTACCAATAATTTTTTCAAAACTTATGTTAAATTTATATCGTTAGCTTAGATAATAAAGACGGTGACAGGCGCACAATATGTCACGTAGTCGCAAAAAATATTTCTGTGAAAGGTGGGTCGAATTTATTAATTGTCTGAACCACTGTCTACCCCAGCATTGGGAATAGCCGGTACATGTTATTCATATCTAGGTAAAACTATTCTCCAAGACTATATTTACTTTCCTATTGTAATAATTAGGGTAATATTTAATCTCTTTAGGTGTCCTAGATGATTTTCTATCTGAAATACCTATGTCACGATAGCCGAGTGGTTGGATGATCGGAATTCCAATCAAAAGACCCAAGTTCGAACCCCAAGGCTCGTACCAATGGGTTTTAAAAAAAACTTATGTCCGATTTATATCGTTAACATAAAGACAGCGTGAGCTCACCACCTGTCACGTTGTCCTAAAAATGTCTTCGGTGGAAGGTGGATCAAAAAAATTTAATTGCCTAGACCACTGTCTACCCCTGATTTTGGGAATGGCGTGGAATATTTTAATGTTTTATTTTTTATAAAAATTTCTATTATACCCAGCGATTGATATGGTCTATGGAGCTATAACAGCTTCCGGATTGGTTTCATTCTTTTCCTTCTTCTTCACAGTCTATTAAGAGTCCACTGCCGAACTTTGACCTTTCCTAAAATTTGCCACGAAGAACGGTCATCAGCCCTTACACCCATCGACTTTTTTTTTTTGATAGCGTGTTTGGGTGATTGAATTGAATCAGACCTGAGTTCGATCCCCAGGTGGTAGGTGCCTACCAACAATTTTTTCAAAACTTATGTTAAATTTATATCGTTAACATAAAGACAGCGTGAGCTCACCACCTGTCACGTTGTCCTAAAAATGTCTTCGGTGGAAGGTGGGTCAAAAAAATTTAATTGCCTGTCTACCCCTGATTTTGGGAATGGCGTGGAGATATTTAAATAGCTTTGAATTATTGAGAATACCTTTTGCTTGAGAACTTCGACTATTTCCTTCGCATCCTTGAGCTCCTCCTTAAGCGTAAGATAAGAATCGTGGCTGACGACTTTCTGTTGCACAGTTTCTAGCATTCCATTCACTCTTGTTTTTAATGGTACCACCAAAACGTTCTCTGTAATAGGAAATTGGTTATAATTATGCAAATTTTATAAAAATTTCTATTATACCCAGCGATTGATATGGTCTATGGAGCTATAACAGCTTCCGGATTGGTTTCATTCTTTTCCTTCTTCTTCACAGTCTATTAAGAGTCCACTGCCGAACTTTGACCTTTCCTAAAATTTGCCACGAAGAACGGTCATCAGCCCCTTACACCCATCGACTTTTTTTTTTGATAGCGTGTTTGGGTGATTGAATTGAATCAGACCTGAGTTCGATCCCCAGGTGGTAGGTGCCTACCAACAATTTTTTCAAAACTTATGTTAAATTTATATCGTTAACATAAAGACAGCGTGAGCTCACCACCTGTCACGTTGTCCTAAAATGTCTTCGGTGGAAGGTGGGTCAAAAAATTTAATTGCCTGTCTACCCTGATTTTGGGAATGGCGTGGAGATATTTAAATAGCTTTGAATTATTGAGAATACCTTTTGCTTGAGAACTTGACTATTTCCTTCGCATCCTTGAGCTCCTCCTTAAGCGTAAGATAAGAATCGTGGCTGACGACTTTCTGTTGCACAGTTTCTAGCATTCCATTCACTCTT
Source organism: Sericinus montela (assembly GCA_029286605.1). NCBI lineage: Eukaryota > Metazoa > Arthropoda > Insecta > Lepidoptera > Papilionidae > Sericinus > Sericinus montela. Next base: position 2,978,366 of record JAGSMR010000030.1, on the reverse strand, counting down.
GTTTTTAATGGTACCACCAAAACGTTCTCTGTAATAGGAAATTGGTTATAATTATGCAAATTTTATAAAAATTTCTATTATACCCAGCGATTGATATGGTCTATGGAGCTATAACAGCTTCCGGATTGGTTTCATTCTTTTCCTTCTTCTTCACAGTCTATTAAGAGTCCACTGCCGAACTTTGACCTTTCCTAAAATTTGCCACGAAGAACGGTCATCAGCCCCTTACACCCATCGACTTTTTTTTTTGATAGCGTGTTTGGGTGATTGAATTGAATCAGACCTGAGTTCGATCCCCAGGTGGTAGGTGCCTACCAACAATTTTTTCAAAACTTATGTTAAATTTATATCGTTAACATAAAGACAGCGTGAGCTCACCACCTGTCACGTTGTCCTAAAATGTCTTCGGTGGAAGGTGGGTCAAAAAATTTAATTGCCTGTCTACCCTGATTTTGGGAATGGCGTGGAGATATTTAAATAGCTTTGAATTATTGAGAATACCTTTTGCTTGAGAACTTGACTATTTCCTTCGCATCCTTGAGCTCCTCCTTAAGCGTAAGATAAGAATCGTGGCTGACGACTTTCTGTTGCACAGTTTCTAGCATTCCATTCACTCTTGTTTTTAATGGTACCACCAAAACGTTCTCTGTAATAGGAAATTGGTTATAATTATGCAAATTTTATAAAATTTCTATTATACCCAGCGATTGATATGGTCTATGGAGCTATAACAGCTTCCGGATTGGTTTCATTCTTTTCCTTCTTCTTCACAGTCTATTAAGAGTCCACTGCCGAACTTTTGACCTTCCCTAAAATTTGCCACGAAGAACGGTCATCAGCCCCTTACACCCATCGACTTTTTTTTTTTGATAGCGTGTTTGGGTGATTGGAATTGAATCAGACCTGAGTTCGATCCCCAGGTGGTAGGTGCCTACCAACAATTTTTTCAAAACTTATGTTAAATTTATATCGTTAACATAAAGACAGCGTGAGCTCACCACCTGTCACGTTGTCCTAAAATGTCTTCGGTGGAAGGTGGGTCAAAAAATTTAATTGCCTGTCTACCCTGATTTTGGGAATGGCGTGGAGATATTTAAATAGCTTTGAATTATTGAGAATACCTTTTGCTTGAGAACTTGACTATTTCCTTCGCATCCTTGAGCTCCTCCTTAAGCGTAAGATAAGAATCGTGGCTGACGACTTTCTGTTGCACAGTTTCTAGCATTCCATTCACTCTTGTTTTTAATGGTACCACCAAAACGTTCTCTGTAATAGGAAATTGGTTATAATTATGCAAATTTTATAAAATTTCTATTATACCCAGCGATTGATATGGTCTATGGAGCTATAACAGCTTCCGGATTGGTTTCATTCTTTTCCTTCTTCTTCACAGTCTATTAAGAGTCCACTGCCGAACTTTGACCTTCCCTAAAATTTGCCACGAAGAACGGTCATCAGCCCCTTACACCCATCGACTTTTTTTTTTGATAGCGTGTTTGGGTGATTGGAATTCGAATCAGACCTGAGTTCGATCCCCAGGTGGTAGGTGCCTACCAATAATTTTTTCAAAACTTATGTTAAATTTATATCGTTAGCTTAGATAATAAAGACGGTGACAGGCGCACCATATGTCACGTAGTCGCAAAAAATATTTCTGTGAAAGGTGGGTCGAATTTATTAATTGTCTGAACCACTGTCTACCCCAGCATTGGGAATAGCCGGTACATGTTATTCATATCTAGGTAAAACTATTCTCCAAGACTATATTTACTTTCCTATTGTAATAATTAGGGTAATATTTAACTTTAGGTGTCCTAAATGATTTTCATCTGAAATACCTATGTCACGATAGCCGAGTGGTTGGGTGATCGGAATTCCAATCAAAAGACCCAAGTTCGAACCCCAAGGCTCGTACCAATGGGTTTTAAAAAAAACTTATGTCCGATTTATATCGTTAACATAAAGACAGCGTGAGCTCACCACCTGTCACGTTGTCCTAAAAATGTCTTCGGTGGAAGGTGGGTCAAAAAAATTTAATTGCCTGTCTACCCCTGATTTTGGGAATGGCGTGGAGATATTTAAATAGCTTTGAATTATTGAGAATACCTTTTGCTTGAGAACTTCGACTATTTCCTTCGCATCCTTGAGCTCCTCCTTAAGCGTAAGATAAGAATCGTGGCTGACGACTTTCTGTTGCACAGTTTCTAGCATTCCATTCACTCTTGTTTTTAATGGTACCACCAAAACGTTCTCTGTAATAGGAAATTGGTTATAATTATGCAAATTTTATAAAAAAAAATATATAATCTGTATTAAAAATATTATTATAAATAAATTACTTCACGCAATTCCCAATACCAGGGGGTAACCAGGGGGTCCCAATAATAGGGGTAGACAGAGGTCTAGACAATTAAGTCCCTTCGACCCACCTTAAATATTACTGCCTAGTTAAAATGGCATACAAAGATGTTATCCTTTTTCTTCCCGTGGGTTATGTTAGACGCAACTATGAGAAACATTCAGATAGCAGGATCACCATCACAAAAACTTACAGATAAAACTTAAGCAGACCGGCCATGTGCCGCAGCGTCTAAGGTGCTCCACATCAATATGATATTAAAAGATTAGAAACAATATTAAAAATAATACGTAAATTAATACAATTTAGATCTAATAGAAATAATGTCTTATATATTATTTCTTTATCTTCTTTGTCTTATATTGAATATATATGGAACGATATACGGAAACTAAATAACCTCCTTACGTTCTTAGGTTGTGGTTTTACCAGAACCACAAAGTTATGCCAATTTAATATCAACGTCCCAACACCTGTTTGTATATCAGTTTATGCCAGGCATTCTTCCGTGGGTGTCGTAAGAGGCGCCTAAGAAAAAAAACTCTTAAAAAGTACCGACTAATAGTGATAGTAATATATAAGTATAATAATCTTGAAAAAAAGAACCAGACCAAAATTAAACACACCGATAACGTGCAGCAATATCTAAGGTGTGTGGTGCTGCGATCGCCAATCCGCTTGGCAAGCATAGCAGGATCTGCTCATCTAGCAGTTCAAGCGGATCAACTAGCGGATCTAGCGGATACATTAAGTTCTGTCTCAAGAACCCACCTCGTCGCCTCTTACACTGACACTGACGAGAAGAAAGGCTGTTAATATTCTTACGCCGTTACCACACGATTAGTACAATGATATTGGACCACTAGTAAGACTACAAAGCACTAATAGTCCACTACCACCGTCATCTCCGCACGCTTCATAGTAACTGCCTCCGCTGGATAGGTTCTGTTCGGAATCCTTCATGCTCTTGTTGGCGTCCTCGTCACGTCGTATCTTATCGCGAACTGAAAAAAGAAAATTCACAAAGACTGAAAAAGATAATTGACAAAGGTAAAGTCACGATAGCAGAGTGGTTGGGTGGTCGGAATTTCGAGTCAACCGACCCGAGTTAGATCCCCAGGTGGCAGGCTCGTACCAATGGGTTTTTTTAAAAATTTATGTACGAGTTATATCGTTGGCTTGGACATAAAGACGGCCACGGGCTCACCACCTGTCACGTTGTCCCGAAAATATCTTCGGTGGAAGGTTGGTCAAAGGGATTTCATTGTCTAGACTAGACCTCCGTCGACCCCTGTATTGGGAATTGCGTAAAGATATTTATTTATTTATTATTTATGTAAATGACAAAACGTTTCTTACCGTGTGATTACAGCGTAAGAGTGTACCACCCTCTATCTTCCCGTGGGTGTCCTAAAGGGGACTAAGGCAAAGGCTTGAACATGCAAATGGGCTTCCGACAGATGGCGGGCAAACAATGCCGAAAATATTGACCGTATTTGAACAGACTTGTGGCGGGAAGCAGCGTCTAAGGTGTAAGGTCAGGTACTGTCATCGCCAATCCGGTAGTCCTGGGTGGCGATCATAGCAATCCCACGCTTAGAAGAGAGGCCTATGTCCTGCAGTGGACGTAACGGGTCATATGGGATGGGATGGGATATATGTAAATGATAAACAGAGGTTTCACTTCTTTGTTCTCGTCCACCACTTCATAGTTTATATATCTTCACGCCATTCCCAACACAGGGCCAGACAGAGGTCTAGACAATTAAGTCGTTTCGACACATCTTCCACCGAAGATATTTTTGGGACACCTTGAAAGGTAGTGAGCCCGTCGACGTCTTTCGTCTCCGTCTTTATGTAACGATATAAGTCGTAGGTTACGAAAGGTACGATCCTGCCACCTGGGGATCGAACCATATATCCCTTTAATGTTGTCAGTAAACGTTAGTTGTGTCTCAGAGTTAACTTAACAAACTTATGTAGAAGTAAATTTAAAAATAAATGCCCACAACTGGGCAAAGGCCTCCTCACAAATATATCAGAGAGTTTAGAGCAGGGGAACGTGCGCCAATCTACTCCGGCGTGTGTTGGTGGACATCAGACGTCCTCTAAATATATTTTTTTAGTGTTATTACTAAGACAGATTAGCCGTGTGGTAACGGTGTAAGAATAGTGCCATTCCCTTCCTTTCCGTGGGTGTCGTAAGAGGCGACTGAAGGAAACAGCCTTGGACATCGTTATGGCAACCGATAGATGGCGGGATAACCATCTCTAAAAGTATCAGACCGAAGATGGGCAGCAGCGTCTAAGGTGCGAGGTGTCTGATACTGCGATCGCCGATCAGCCTGCCAAATCGTGGCGAGCATGGCAGGTACTTCCTATGGGAGAGGCCTATGTCCTGCAGTGGACTCTAACAGGCCGTTATGTATGTATGTTATGTATTACTCAGACAAGTTTCCTCGCAATGTTTTTCTTAACCGCTACTTGCGGTAAATTCTGCACTTAAAATTGCTTTTAGTAATTGGTGGCACCGGCCCGAGTTAGAAACAGAATCACTCGTGTATGAAGCAAACTTCCTGGTCATTAGTTTACCATGTATGAAATTGTGTTGTAAAAGTAAGTGTTTTACATGTAAAAGAATAAGAAGAATATCTTCACGCAATTCCCAATACAGGGGTAGACAGAGGTCGAGTCTAGACAATTAAGTCCCTTCGACCCACCTTCCACCGAAGATATTGGATTACGGTGACAGGTAGCCCATCGTCGCCTTTGGCGTCCAAGCCAACGATATTCGTACATAAGTTTTGAAAACCACGGGTACGAGCTTCATTCGGGGATCGAACTCAACGATGATTTCGAGTTCTCCGATCACTAAACCACCTCGGCTATCGTACTTTACATGTAAAACATTACATAATTAAAAAATATTGACCAAATTATTACAGAGGCGTACACGTCAGCATTTTTTCTCATAATTTACATTTAAAATGTCACGATAGCCGAGTGGTTGGGTGATCGGAATTGTAGCCAAAAAACTCGAGTTCGATCCCCAAGGTTCGTGCAAATGGGTTTTCAAAACTTATATAAGATTTATATCGTTGACTTGGACATAAAAACGGTAATGGGCACACCACCTGTCACATTGTCCAATAAAATGTCTTCGGTGGAAGGTTGGTCGAAACAACTTATTGTCTACCCCTGTATTGAGAATGGCGTGAAGATATTTTTGGGACACCTTGAAAGGTAGTGAGCCCGTCGACGTCTTTCGTCTCCGTCTTTATGTAACGATATAAGTCGTAGGTTACGAAAGGTACGATCCTGCCACCTGGGGATCGAACCATATATCCCTTTAATGTTGTCAGTAAACGTTAGTTGTGTCTCAGAGTTAACTTAACAAACTTATGTAGAAGTAAATTTAAAAATAAATGCCCACAACTGGGCAAAGGCCTCCTCTCAAATATATCAGAGAGTTTAGAGCAGGGGAACGTGCGCCAATCTACTCCGGCGTGTGTTGGTGGACATCAGACGTCCTCTAAATATATTTTTTAGTGTTATTACTAAGACAGATTAGCCGTGTGGTAACGGTGTAAGAATATTGCAACCGATAGATGGCGGGATAACCTTCTCTAAAAAATATTAGACCAAAATAATCAGACCGAAGATGGGCAGCAGCGTCTAAGGTGCGAGGTGTCTGATACTGCGATCGCCGATCAGCCTGCCAAATCGTGGCGAGCATGGCAGGTACTTCCTATGGGAGAGGCCTATGTCCTGCAGTGGACTCTAACAGGCCGTTATGTATGTATGTTATGTATTACTCAGACAAGTTTCCTCGCAATGTTTTTCTTAACCGCTACTTGCGGTAAATTCTGCACTTAAAATTGCTTTTAGTAATTGGTGGCACCGGCCCGAGTTAGAAACAGAATCACTCGTGTATGAAGCAAACTTCCTGGTCATTAGTTTACCATGTATGAAATTGTGTTGTAAAAGTAAGTGTTTTACATGTAAAACATTACATAATTAAAAAATATTGACCAAATTATTACAGAGGCAGCATTTTTTCTCATAATTTACATTTAAAATGTCACGATAGCCGAGTGGTTGGGTGATCGGAATTGTAGCCAAAAAACTCGAGTTCGATCCCCAAGGTTCGTGCAAATGGGTTTTCAAAACTTATATAAGATTTATATCGTTGACTTGGTCATAAAAACGGTAATGGGCACACCACCTGTCACGTTGTCCAATAAAATGTCTTCGGTGGAAGGTTGGTCGAAACAACTTATTGTCTACCCCTGTATTGAGAATGGCGTGAAGATATTTTTTAAAAATGGTAATTTAATAATAAAATATATCAACTGATATGATGTTAATTTATCTTACCCATTAGAAGCACCCTCTCAATGACACCAGGAGCGTTGTTAGCCAGTTTCTCCATGGTATTGGAGCACAGGTTTAGCTTCAGTTTCTTTAGCACCTTCCTGTTTAGCGTCATCCAATTGTTCAGTTTGAGGGAGTGACTGTTCCGAGGAGGGTAGTTATGCATTTCCACCAATTTCGGATAGTGTACACAGAGAATCTCAGCGAGAAGTACTGAAATTATCGAATTAAGAATTATTACTGTTTAAAAAAAAATTAAAAATTATTGTCGTGTGGTAACGGTGTAAGAATATTGCAACCGATAGATGGCGGTATAACCATCTCTAAAAATATTAGACCAAAATAATCAGACCCAAGTTGGGCAGCAGCGTCTAAGGTGCGAAGTTTCTGATAATGCGATCACGTATCCGCTTGCCAAGTGTGGTGATTATGGAAAATTTTTATTGTATTTGATTGTTTTTTATTTTTGTATTGTTTAATTTGTATTTTTATTGTTTTGTTATCAGGATATACACTTATCTTTTCAAAATATATTTATCTTCACGCATATTTCCAGTAGACAGGAGCTAGACAATGAAATCCTTTAGATCAACCTTTCATCGAAGCATGTTTGCGACAGCGTGACAGGTACTGAGCCTGTCACAGTCTTAATGTCCAAGCCAACGGTAGAATAGACATAACTATATATATCTTCATAGATAAATATTCATAAGAATGTTTAAACGTCCATCAATTAAGTACAAACATTCATATTCATCGTAGAAACATATGCCTTTAAGCGGGATTCGAACCCGCAACCCGTAGCTTCAAAGGCAGTTTCATGACCAACTGAGCTATTGGGTAGTATAACATTACTTATCAAGCTGTAGATCGCATCCCTACTAAACTGCAATGCTTACAACTGCATCGGTACTCAACAATAGCCGAAAGGCAGACTCGAACCCGCGATTTCATGTTTCGCAATCCCCACCAACGACAAAAGACGACAAAAGATCCGATGAAATGGAAGTCGAAAACACTAAATTATTTAGACCTCTGACTACTCTGGGATACTCAGAGTTCAAGGGTCTCACAATACTGGTATTCAAAGTCCTAATATAAGATAAATTTAAGATAATTTTTTAAATGAAAAGTGTTGAAGAATAGATTTGTCATGAAACATTTTAAATCTAACTTCTTTATTTCTTTATTACTTTTGTATTTTTTGTTGTTGCATGAATGGGCCGGCTCGACCGGGGGAAGTACCACGACCTCACAGAATACCGGCGTGAAGTAGAAGTCTAACAAACTTCTGCGTTTCGTCTGGGGGACTCTAAGGGAGGCAACACATCTGCTATGCCTCTGGTATTGCGGATGTTCATGGGCGGCGGTAATCACTTACCATCACGTGAGCCACCTGCTCGCTTGCCTCCCTTTCTATATAAAAAAATATTGACCAAATTATTACAGAGGCAGCATTTTTCTCATAATTTACATTTAAAATGTCACGATAGCCGAGTGGTTGGGTGATCGGAATTGTAGCCAAAAACTCGAGTTCGATCCCCAAGGTTCGTGCAAATGGGTTTCAAAACTTATATAAGATTTATATCGTTGACTTGGACATAAAAACGGTAATGGGCACACCACCTGTCACATTGTCCAATAAAATGTCTTCGGTGGAAGGTTGGTCGAAACAACTTATTGTCTACCCCTGTATTGAGAATGGCGTGAAGATATTTTTTAAAAATGGTAATTTAATAATAAAATATATCAACTGATATGCTGTTAATTTATCTTACCCATTAGAAGCACCCTCTCAATGACACCAGGAGCGTTGTTAGCCAGTTTCTCCATGGTATTGGAGCACAGGTTTAGCTTCAGTTTCTTTAGCACCTTCCTGTTTAACGTCATCCAATTGTTCAGTTTGAGGGAGTGACTGTTCCGAGGAGGATAGTTATGCATTTCCACCAATTTCGGATAGTGTACACAGAGAATCTCAGCGAGAAGTACTGAAATTATCGAATTAAGAATTATTACTGTTTAAAAAAAAATTAAAAATTATTGTCGTGTGGTAACGGTGTAAGAATATTGCAACCGATAGATGGCGGTATAACCATCTCTAAAAATATTAGACCAAAATAATCAGACCCAAGTTGGGCAGCAGCGTCTAAGGTGCGAAGTTTCTGATAATGCGATCACGTATCCGCTTGCCAAGTGTGGTGATTATGGAAAATTTTTATTGTATTTGATTGTTTTTTATTTTTGTATTGTTTAATTTGTATTTTTATTGTTTTGTTATCAGGATATACACTTATCTTTTCAAAATATATTTATCTTCACGCATATTTTTGCAGTAGACAGGAGCTAGACAATGAAATCCTTTAGATCAACCTTTCATCGAAGCATGTTTGCGACAGCGTGACAGGTACTGAGCCTGTCACAGTCTTAATGTCCAAGCCAACGGTAGAATAGACATAACTATATATATCTTCATAGATAAATATTCATAAGAATGTTTAAACATCCATCAATTAAGTACAAACATTCATATTCATCGTAGAAACATATGCCTTTAAGCGGGATTCGAACCCGCAACCCGTAGCTTCAAAGGCAGTTTCATGACCAACTGAGCTATTGGGTAGTATAACATTACTTATCAAGCTGTAGATCGCATCCCTACTAAACTGCAATGCTTACAACTGCATCGGTACTCAACAATAGTCGAAAGGCAGACTCGAAACCGCGATTTCATGTTTCGCAATCCCCACCAACGACAAAAGACGACAAAAGATCCGATGAAATGGAAGTCGAAAACACTAAATTATTTAGACCTCTGACTACTCTGGGATACTCAGAGTTCAAGGGTCTCACAATACTGGTATTCAAAGTCCTAATATAAGATAAATTTAAGATAATTTTTTAAATGAAAAGTGTTGAAGAATAGATTTGTCATGAAACATTTTAAATCTAACTTCTTTATTTCTTTATTACTTTTGTATTTTTTGTTGTTGCATGAATGGGCCGGCTCGACCGGGGAAGTACCACGACCTCACAGAATACCGGCGTGAAGTAGAAGTCTAACAAACTTCTGCGTTTCGTCTGGGGGACTCTAAGGGAGGCAACACATCTGCTATTCCTCTGGTATTGCGGATGTTCATGGGCGGCGGTAATCACTTACCATCACGTGAGCCACCTGCTCGCTTGCCTCCCTTTTCTATATAAAAAAAAAAATATTAAGCAGCTTATTGAAGAACTCATGTAAAATTCAAGTAAAAATCGCGAGTGGTCTCCAGAACAAACAGGTCTAGGTTTTCTGAAATCTGTTTTACTACTGATATAACGATTGCCTTTAAAAATAGTACAATTTCTAGCAGTCCTACTAAATTTCTATCCAGAAACAGACAAAGCTTCTCCTATACAGGCGTGCGAATTGCAAAACGGCATGCCGATCGCATCCGTCAGTCATCTATCTGTAATATTCTCCGGTGGAAATTGCAGATGAGCGTGGGCTGCAGAAGCTACCGTCTAGTTTTGACCAGTTTTCAATCACAACAGTAAGCAGTAGCAGTACAGCAAGCAGTAAAAAAAAGGAAAAGAAAGGAAAGATAAAGGAAAGGAAAAGAAAAGAAAAAAGGGAAACTGGTCAAAAAGTAGACAGTAAGTGGCTTCTGCAGCTCACTTTTGTCCACCACTTTGTTTGTTTTGTTTGGAAATTGCATTCCAATGCAATGTAACAGATTCATTCGTGGTGTTTTTCGATACGACTATTCCGTCATTATGTCGGTGGTTTTGCAATTCTTAATGCTTTTGCATAGTCACCTCAAACGACAGACGTGAAAAAATAGGGATGGTGTAATGCGGCAAAATTATCCTTCTTTCTCACTGCTTGCGCTCGGCCTGGCAGTCAAAGAGAGACACGGAAATACGCGCCAATGTTTAATTGTCCTTCCCGCGTGTTTCCAAGGTAAAGCTCTGCTAGCCCTTAGCTAGCTTAGCCCCAAAGCATAACTAACAAGAAATAAAGGTATCTTTCTAAATCAGTGCGTAAGTTGCACTGCAAAAATTTTAAAAATTATGATAAATTTTCGGAAAAAAACTGTATCATGCAATTATATCTCCAAAATAACACGAAAATTCCAAGCTTACGTCGAAGAACCCTACTGAAATGAAAAAAACTTATTACAATAGTCAATTATTATGTCGATACAACAGATAAGGTTGATATTTAAAAACATTTGTCATCTAAAAAACATTCATTCTCTATGAATTTAGTTATTGATGCAAATTGTATCAGTAAACTTTAGTCAGATAACTTTTTATTAGTTTAACACCCGTCTACCCAAAAAAATATTTATTATAATATTTATTACAAACGCCTACTAATATTTATCATGCATTTATCGCGCGTCCATTTATTTACACACTTCACTACCATAATCGATTAATTCGGTTTATAATTCCATGATATTTACCAGCATCAGAGAAATCCCTATTGATCTTCTTCGTCGGACGTGATAGTTTGTATGTGTCGACCCAGGCCAGCACCGATTCAATCTCGGACATTGGAATTGGTGACGAGAAACTTGCCATGTTTATTAAAAGGTTACGGCAAATGTTGTTTTATTATGTGTATTGTTATGTATTTTTGTACATCTGACAGTAAATTTATCAGGTTCGTATAGTTATGTCATAGAGAAAGTTCTATATTTTTTTGACGTTTCACTTTATAGCGGCCAGTATTCCTGATTAAACGTTATTTTTAATTGCATCTGTACATTTACAGATATAAATGAAATGTGTTTAAAAATCAATTTAAAATTTTTTTCTGCCTGTGTGTTCCGACTAAACTCTGAAACAATCGGACCAATTTTAACGGCACTTTCACGGGCAGGTAGCTGATGTTATAAGGGGTAATTTAGGCTACTCTTTTTTATAAAAAAGATTATGCTTCCGCTTTAGGTTTATAGAATTTATTTTTCTCATAAGAAGATACACTTCACTTATAATGAGATACAATTTTTTTATCGTAACAAATATAAACCGCTAGTACGTTATACTCGTAAGTTTGCTATCATAAATATTTTATATACACCTATACATACACATATACGTGTATATTTACACAGCGTTAAATAAATAAATATCTTCACGCAATTCCCAATCCAGGGGTAGACAGGCAAGTCTAGACAATTAAGTGACCCACCTTCCACCGAAGATATTTTCGGAACAACGTGACAGGTGGGGAGCCCATAAAGAGAGCTTTAAATAATTATTTTATTTCATATGTAATTTGACAAATATCACATTACTAAGCATAGGCTTGATATAGATCAACACTTAAAGTTGATATAGATTAACACTTGTTCAGTTCATAAATATTTATTTACAGAAAAAATTATGTTAATATTTACAATACTTATTAACTAAAAACTATTATAATCGAAGAGCCCTACTCCTCGTGTCATGGTACCAAGAACGCTGGCTGCATTTCCACGTTGAATGGCTAGACTTAACCGTTGAGCGAGAAAAGAACCAGCCCTCTTGTCACCAGCGGCAACGATAAGTCGCGGATACAATTCCTTTAGAAACTGCATCGCGCGGAGACCCCACGGACCGATTGTCTCTACGGCAAATGGAACAAATATATAGTCTCCTTTCAAAGACTCATATTTACGCCATTTACCCGATTCAGCTGCCTCTGATGCCGCCCCGGCCCTTATCGAAGTACCCTTGATATGAGAGGCCGCTAATGTGTCGACGCAAGTTGCGTCCCACACAAGAGGTTTGCCTCTCTCCCAAGGGACTAAAGTCAAGCCGTCGGGTCTCTTACCATCCTCCCTAAATATTCCACAAGGCTCTAAAGCCGATGGAATATTTATGGAAACAAGAGCCCTTCGGATGACTTCATTCAAGGAACCGTGACGAGATAGTCTGCCGGCACTTTTTTGGCATGAAAGTCCGTGGAGGCCTAACTCGTCGACGTCGCTGCCACAAGGACATCGATGTGGTTGACAAATCGATGCTCCCAATCGTATTCCAACAAGAAAAAGGTTTTCTATATTCAATTCCAAAATCAAGAAAAAGGTTTTCTATATTCCCTCGGGATGGAATCGGAAACAACCAACGTACCACAAATACCCACATATTTGTGGTACGTTGGTTGTTTCCGATTCCATAACACAAGTGCTTAAACTGCTTACTTTGAGATCAGAGTAATTATGTGATGTTGTCCCTTTCCATCTATGTATTTATTTATGTTTTTTTATGATGTAATCTGAAAGAATTGAAAGAGGTGTTTAAGGATAGTAACACTTGGCGATCTGTCCTCTCTGGCTACCCCGTCAGGGACTGTGCGAAAAGATAAATAAAATAATAATTATAATTATTTCTACGTCGTAATAACACGGCGCTAAGTATGTCAATGGTTATTATGTTACCTCTTGTTATCGAATACAAGTGGTCAATAGCAATAACGTAGAAAGTAAACATGAACGAACGAAGTGCTAACGTGTTTCACGTAGCAAAACATTTAGAAAGTGTCAAGAATCAAAGAATCAACATCCTAATGGGATAAGCTATACAGCATACATTTCTCCATTTCTCCAATATACATCGAATCTAGGCTCTCAATGACATTGCAGTGACGGCACAGAATAGCTTAATGTAGATGTTCAACTTCGTATAACATATATAACATATGTACGTCGTGTATACTTACCTCCTTTTCTTTACTTTATTACTTCTTTATCTGCCTCTATACCAAGGTTGCCTGAAAGAAATTGCTTTTTAGTAATAAGACCGTTTTTTGTACCATTTTGTTGTTCCTTGTCATTGTGTTTTTATCTAAAAGTGTGGTGTATAATAAAGAATATATAAATATTTGTTTGCTATAAGTCACGGTGGCCGAGTGGTTGGGTAATCGGAATTCGAGTTAGAGAGTGGCGGACTCGTAGCAATGTTTTTTTTTTAATTTCTGTACGATTTTAAATCGATGGCATAGACATAACGATGAGATGACGATCGATGGCAGGTTCATCGTCCCAAAAATGTGTTCGGTGGGTCAAAAGGACTTGTCTAGACCTGTGTTCACCTCAATTTTGGGAATGGGGTGAAGATAGCCGATTTTGGTCGAAATTATTTATTGCAGTTACTTCTTGATTAAATGTTTGATTAAAGATGATAACTGCACGTATGAAGAAGATGATGAATCTGAAAGAAGCGAAAGAAGTATGTAGGGATCGTGACACTTGGCGATCTGTTCTCTCTGGCTACCCCGTCAGGGATTGTGCGTGAAGATAAATAAATAAATAATAATAAAAAATAAGTGTAATAAAAGTTAGTCTACATACATACATATCGGCCTGTTAAAGTCCAATGCAGGACACAGGCCTCTCCCCTAGCCATAGTCTTAGTCGCCTCTTACGGCACCCACGGGAAGAAAGGGAGTGGCGATATTCTTACACCGTTACCACACGTAACGGTGTAAGAATATTGCCACAAAAGAATATTGTAAATAAATAAATAAATATATATAAATATCTTCACGCAATTTCCAATACAGGGGTAGACAGAGGTCTAGCCTAGACAATTAAGTCCCATCGACCCTGCTTCCACCGAAGATATTTTCGGGACAACGTGACAAGTGGTGAGCCCGTCGCCGTCTGTATGTCCAAGCCAACCAAATAGTTCGTAAGTTTTTGAGAAACCCATTGGTACGAGCCTACCTCCTGGGGATCGAACTCGGGTCTCTTGACTCGATATTCCGACCACCCAACCACTTGCAGTTACTTCTTGATTAAATGTTTGATTAAAGATGAGAAGTATAATTAAAATTAGTCTACTGCTTAATATTGTACTGTGGCAACTATAGCCCCATTTTATTACAAAGCTCTGTGCAACGCATTGTCGCAATGTAAAAGCTGTGTCAATAACGGTGTAACTCTTGTTCGTCAGTTTGTAGAAAACAAACTTTCTATATATGAAAAGAACATTATGGTACTGTATGTGCGACAGTTGAATTGTTACCATAATAAAAATAAATATCTGTGGCATTCCCAATTCTGGGGTAGAAAAAGGTAATAAATACGTTCACGTCATTTCCAATCTGGGGTAGAAATAGGTCCAGACAATTAGGAACTTCCGACCCACCTTTCACGCGAAGACATTTTTGGGACATATATATTAACATATATAAAAACATAAAAAAAATATTTTTAGTTTTATAAAAATATTACAATTTGAAATGTTAAACTTCACCCAATCCATTGACCTTCAGATTGTTCTCTTTATTATTAAAGAAAAAAATTAAACTATAATTACATATTTTTGCGTCCTCTGGATACTCCTTTTGAGGCTAGGAAGATAGTGAGCCTGTCGCCGCCTTTATGTCCAAGCTTACGATTACAATGAAGAAATAACGAAGGTACCACAAACACACAGCATGAGAAAATTTAGAAAAAAAATGTTTTCTACATTCATTCGTGAACGAGTTGCGTACCGGGACCATATACACCAGGTATAAGGTCCCGGGTTCGATTCCCGGACGGATAAATGTAGAAAACCACTTTTTCTTAATTTTTAGAGTCTGAATGTTTTTGATAACTTCGTTGTTTCTGTGATGTGATGTGATTCCAAACTATGTATGTGTTTATTATTAATTTATGTAAAGTTTTGCCTCCGGCTCATGTGGGTTTGGAGTCGTATCCGTGTTTTAGTGGGAGACGATGCATTTTCCCCCATGGAGCCTTGGGGCAGCCAGTGTGGGTGGAATTGCGAATGACAGATCTAGCTTTCTCTTGGTCCTTTCGACATAAGGTAAACGAAGAACGCCATGAGGTTCTAGATAGTGGGAACACACAAAGCATCATTCATCCTCTCCCGCGGGGGTGCGCACTAGCCACGGTATTTCCTCTGCATATAAAAACAAACAATACTCGTATATAATAATCTTTACCGAACAATAATTATCATTAGACAAGCATACATATCAATAATAATGTTAAAAAGTATTTTTTATTTATTTATCTTCACGAACAGTCCCTGACGGGGTAGTCAGAGAGAACAGATTGCCAAGTTTCACGATCTGCACATACCTCATTCGCTTCTATCAGATTTAACATTTTCTTCATACATGCATATCATGTACCGTGTGATAACGGTGTAAGAAAATTGCCACTTCCTTTCATCCCGTGGATGTCGGAAATAGCGGAATATCGTTATGACAACCGATAGATAGCGCGATAACCATCTCTAAAAATATTAGATCAAAATAATCAGACCGAAGATGGGCAGCAGAGTCTAGGGTGCGAGGCGTCAGCTACTGCGATCGCCCAGCCGCTTGCCAAGCGTGGCGACTATGGGAGGATTTGACTAGGGAGGATTTGCCATAGCAAATGCTCCCTATGGGAGAGGCCTATGTCCTGCAGTGGACTGTAATAGGCTGTTATGTTATTTTCTTCAACATTCAGTCTTCGCTAATTCGTTCAACGTGCCTAATCCATCAAAGCCCTTGTCAATAAGTGATAAGGTCATCTTTAAAACCTACCATATTGTAAATAGTTAAAAAGTAGTTGAACTAATTCATCCTAAATCCCTAAATGTCTGTTTGTAATATTGACATAATATTTTTTTACTACATGTATATCAATATATACGGTACATACACCAAAATAACATTTTATTACAATTTTTGTCTGTCTGTCTGTCTGTTTATTCCTGGTTAATCTCTGAAACGGCTGGACCGATTTTTACAGGACATTCACTGACAGATAGCTAATGTTATAAGGAGTAACATAGGCTACTTTTATTTTAGAAACATAATTATGGTTCCGCGTTAAGTGTTATACCGCGGACAAAGCCGCGTGGGGCATCTAGTTAATATACAGAGTGGGCCAAGAATTCGTTAACATTTAAATGTAACTTACCGCGCAAATTATTGCCGCGCGGGGCGCGGGCGCGGGCGGGGGCACTGGCTCGCTTCTTGGAAATTTAGTCGCAATGGATCGCTTCACGGGGCCGCAACGCGCTTACTGCGTTATCTTTAAATATCTTTACGTAATTCCCAATACAGGGGTAGACAGAGGTCGAGTCTAGACAATTAAGTCCCTTCGACCCACCTTCCACCGAAGATATTTTCGGGACACCGTGACAGGTGGTGAGCCCGTCGCCGTCTTTATGTCCAAGCCAACGATATTCGTACATAAGTTTTTGAAAAAACCCATTGGTTCGAGCCTAACAACTGGGGATCGAACTCGGGTCTATTGACTCGAAATTCCGACCACTCAACCACTCGGCTATCGTGACTTACTGCGTGAAACAGTTTTATTTAAACGACTTTTCGCTCATTACTGTAAGTCGCTTATTTCGCGTTGAATATGGTTTACACGACTTAAGTCAGTATCCAAGTGCTCCTATAATAAAAAAATGGGTGAAGAAGTTCGAAGAGACGGGATCTACACTAAATGTGAAACAAACCGGCGGCCCACGGACTTCTCGAAGCGAAGAGAACGTGCAGCAAGTTTCCGCTTCAGTTCGACGTGATCCAGAGTTATCGACACGCAAACGTTCGGCTGAATTAGGATTATCCCGCACATCATTACGCCATATTTTGAAATTAGATTTGAAATTACATCCATTTAAGATCCAGCTAGTCCAAGAACTAAACCCTAATGATTTAAATTTGCGTAAGTCATATGCCGAAACAATGTTAACTCGTTTCAGTAATTTTCACAACATCTTATTTTCTGACGAAGCCCATTTCCACCTAAATGGACATGTAAACAAACAGAATTGCAGATATTGGAGCAGCGAAAATCCTAAAGCTAAACATGAGAGGCCACTTCACTCTCCTAAGGTAACTGTATGGGTTGCAATTTCAGCAAAAGGAAGCACCGATGCTACTGGAATTTGCTGGCTATAATCGTAACACATGGTTTCAACAAGATGGAGCCACGTGTTACACATCGAACGAGTCCTTCCCGGTGGTCAAAGACATGTTTCCGGAAAAGCTGATATCCAGACGGGGTGACATCCCATGGCCACCCAGAAGTCCAGATCTATCCCCAGCAGACTTCTTTTTATGGGGTTATTTAAAGAGTCGTGTCTACATTGATAAACCGAATACACTGCGTCAACTTAAAGAAAAAATCATCGAAGAGATGTCGGCGATCTCGCGGTCTCTTTGCAGAAGAGTATTCGAAAACTTCAGGACTCGCTTAGATGAGTGCAAAAACCGAAACGGTGGTCATTTAGACGAAATAATTTTTTAAAAATAAATTAAAACTAATTAGCTTTCTCGTAAATAAACGATTTCTAAAATATGTTAAATGGTTTTTTTATACGATTTTTTCAAATGTTAACTAATTCATGGCCCAACCTGTATATTGTTGTTTTGGCTCTTATGAAGACAGCTTTATTTTTTTTAATTTCATACATTTCTCATTGCTTGTCCTGTCTACCAACAGTCAATGAACACAGAGTCTAAACTGCTGTGCTTTAAATTAATTTTGGAAACTGATGAATTTTTTAATTACGATAGCCAAGTGGTAGGCTCGAAGTTCAAAAACTTATGTACGAATTAGATTGTTGGCTTGCTTTCTTACATAAAGACGCCGACGGGCTTCCCACCTGACACGTTATCCCGAAAGTATCTTCGGTGGAAGGTGCGTCGAAGGGGCTTAATTGTCTAGACAAGACCTCTGTCTACCCCTGTACATAATAATATATAATAAATAGTTAAAGTACTCGTGTTATGGAATCAAAATCAACGAAGGTACCACAAACACCCAGAGTCAAGACACTGTAGAAAAAGGTGGGTGGAATTTCAAGTTGAGAGACCCGAGATCGATCCCCAGGTACCCCAGGTTCGTACCAATGGGGTACCCGGGGAAAAACTATTTTTTTTCATAAAATAGGGGGCAAACGTGCAGGTGGCTCAAGTGGTAAGTGATTAACGCCGCCCATGAACAACTGCAATACCAGAGGCATAGCAGATGCGTTGCCAGCCTTTGAGAAAGGTATAGGCTCTTTTCTTGAAGGTCCCTAAGTTGTATCGGTCCGGAAAAACCGCTGACGGCTGCATTTTACATAAAGTGCAAGTGCGTGGCAGAAAATTCACTGTAGTGGAATGCCAATCGTCAAGGTGGTGTTAAGGGAATTTTTTACAATGCCGTATGTTTGAATTATATTGTTGGCTTGAACGTTGAGACGGCGACGGGCTCGCCACCTTTCACGTTGTCCCAAAAATATCTTCGATGGTTCGGAACGATGTAATTGTCTAGACTCTGTCTACTCATGTACAGGAAATGGCGTGAAGTTATTTATAATTATAGATATATTATGAATTTTATGTTCCAAGAATCCACTAAAAACTTAAGTATTTTAATCTGGGTGCTTATTTTTTTTATAGAAAAGGGAGGCAAACGAGCAAGTGGCTCACGTGATGGTAAGTGATTACCACCGCCCATGAACACCCGCAATACCAGAGGCCTAGCAGATGCGTTGCTACCCTTAGAGTGCCCCAATTCTGGGGGAGAAGGGTGTGTGGGCCTACGGTTACCTGCACTCACCAGACGAAATGCAGAAGTTTTCCAGACTTCTACTTCACGCCAGTATTCTGTGAGGTCGTGGTACTTCCCCGGTCGAGCCGGCCCATTCATGCAACAACAAAAGCTTATGCGTGGCTCTACCACTATTATGTTTGTGACATTGGCATCCACCTTAATCCGTGCAAAACATTTTATGTGATTCACAAACAAATATTTTATCCATTTTAAATTGAGCTTTCTGCTCTCGTACTAAAGAAAGCTCAAGAAGTATCTTTCGTACAATTAAACCGATTTAAATAATTCTTGCCACAGTTTTTAAGTAAAATATAAGGAATAGAAGAATGGAAATAGCATCAAAATCCTTTCCATGGTTTTTACGTCAACAGACAGACAAATAGACAGGAGTTCTAAAGATCGTTGTTTTGGGCTCAAACGCATGGAAAAATATCTTCGGTGGAAGGTGGGTCAAAGGGACTTAATTGTCCCTTTGTATTGGGAATTGCGTGAAACGCTTGGACGCGTTGTATTTCAATCGCAATTACATTTATAAACTTTAATTATAAATTGAAATAATTTTAAATAACATTATTGTAACATAATTTTTAATTACACTGTAAAAAATATTAAAATTTAGAAAAGTTTAACATTATGAATGAATATACTTTTATTGTTCACTATAAATAGTAGAAATAAAAATAAAAAAATATCTTCGACCCACCTTCCACCGAAGATAATTTCGGGACAACGTGACAGGTGGTGAGCCCTTCGCCGTCTTTATGTCCAAGCCAACGATATAATTCGTACATAAGTTTTTGCAAAACCCATTGGTACGAGTATGCTGACTGGGGATCGAACTCGGGTCTCTTGACTCGAAATTCCGACCACCCAACCACTCGGCTATCGTGACTTCATAAATAGGAGGATACACAAAAATGACGAAGGATACAAAGTTTTATGAAATGCACAATTTAACGGCCTTATCTCTTCAAAGCGATCTCTTCCAGGCAACCTATGGCGTGAAGGAAAAGTTTACAACGTTGGTGGTGCAATAGAAATATACATAATACATTTAATATTATGTTTACATATTAAATATACAATAAAAATATTGTATTTTATCTTCCTCTCTTTTTAATTAATATGCTCGTCAAGATCCACAATGATCTGTACCCTATGGATTTAGGAACTTATTATTGTCGACAAATGTAAAATAAAAAAAAATTAATTCCATTTTAATATTTTTTTAAAAGGAGAGCTATCTCTGTGTCAATGGATTGGGTAAAATTTAACATTTCAAATTATAGTATTTTTATGAAACTAGATATAATTTTATTAAGTCTTTTTTGTGACATATATAAATAATATATGTCACAAGAACAAAAGTCTTCGCTGAAAGCTGGAGATTTAATTATCTGGATCTCTGTCTACTCCAGTATTGGGAACAACGTTATATACATATATATTATTATATTTAGTTATCATAAACAGCAACTTATCTTGTGTGTCATAAAGTCGCGACCCACTTCGCCATCAACCCAGACATATATAAATAATATATGTCACAAGAACAAAAGTCTTCGCTGAAAGCTGGAGATTTAATTATCTGGATCTCTGTCTACTCATGTACAGGAAATGGCGTGAAGTTATTTATAATTATAGATATATTATGAATTTTATGTTCCAAGAATCCACTAAAAACTTAAGTATTTTAATCTGGGTGCTTATTTTTTTTATAGAAAAGGGAGGCAAACGAGCAAGTGGCTCACGTGATGGTAAGTGATTACCACCGCCCATGAACACCCGCAATACCAGAGGCCTAGCAGATGCGTTGCCTCCTTAGAGTGCCCCAATTGGGGAGAAGGGTGTGTGGGCCTACGGTTACCTGCACTCACCAGACGAAATGCAGAAGTTTTCCAGACTTCTACTTCACGCCAGTATTCTGTGAGGTCGTGGTACTTCCCCGGTCGAGCCGGCCCATTCATGCAACAACAAAAGCTTATGCGTGGCTCTACCACTATTATGTTTGTGACATTGGCATCCACCTTAATCCGTGCAAAACATTTTATGTGATTCACAAACAAATATTTTATCCATTTTAAATTGAGCTTTCTGCTCTCGTACTAAAGAAAGCTCAAGAAGTATCTTTCGTACAATTAAACCGATTTAAATAATTCTTGCCACAGTTTTTAAGTAAAATATAAGGAATAGAAGAATGGAAATAGCATCAAAATCCTTTCCATGGTTTTTACGTCAACAGACAGACAAATAGACAGGAGTTCTAAAGATCGTTGTTTTGGGCTCAAACGCATGGAAAAATATCTTCGGTGGAAGGTGGGTCAAAGGGACTTAATTGTCCCTTTGTATTGGGAATTGCGTGAAACGCTTGGACGCGTTGTATTTCAATCGCAATTACATTTATAAACTTTAATTATAAATTGAAATAATTTTAAATAACATTATTGTAACATAATTTTTAATTACACTGTAAAAAATATTAAAATTTAGAAAAGTTTAACATTATGAATGAATATACTTTTATTGTTCACTATAAATAGTAGAAATAAAAATAAAAAAATATCTTCGACCCACCTTCCACCGAAGATAATTTCGGGACAACGTGACAGGTGGTGAGCCCTTCGCCGTCTTTATGTCCAAGCCAACGATATAATTCGTACATAAGTTTTTGCAAAACCCATTGGTACGAGTATGCTGACTGGGGATCGAACTCGGGTCTCTTGACTCGAAATTCCGACCACCCAACCACTCGGCTATCGTGACTTCATAAATAGGAGGATACACAAAATGACGAAGGATACAAAGTTTTATGAAATGCACAATTTAACGGCCTTATCTCTTCAAAGCGATCTCTTCCAGGCAACCTATGGCGTGAAGGAAAAGTTTACAACGTTGGTGGTGCAATAGAAATATACATAATACATTTAATATTATGTTTACATATTAAATATACAATAAAAAATATCTTCGACCCACCTTCCACCGAAGATAATTTCGGGACAACGTGACAGGTGGTGAGCCCTTCGCCGTCTTTATGTCCAAGCCAACGATATAATTCGTACATAAGTTTTTGCAAAACCCATTGGTACGAGTATGCTGACTGGGGATCGAACTCGGGTCTATTGACTCGAAATTCCGACCACCCAACCACTCGGCTATCGTGACTTCATAAATAGGAGGATACACAAAATGACGAAGGATACAAAGTTTTATGAAATGCACAATTTAACGGCCTTATCTCTTCAAAGCGATCTCTTCCAGGCAACCTATGGCGTGAAGGAAAAGTTTACAACGTTGGTGGTGCAATAGAAATATACATAATACATTTAATATTATGTTTACATATTAAATATACAATAAAAAATATCTTCGACCCACCTTCCACCGAAGATAATTTCGGGACAACGTGACAGGTGGTGAGCCCTTCGCCGTCTTTATGTCCAAGCCAACGATATAATTCGTACATAAGTTTTATGAAATGCACAATTTAACGGCCTTATCTCTTCAAAGCGATCTCTTCCAGGCAACCTATGGCGTGAAGGAAAAGTTTACAACGTTGGTGGTGCAATAGAAATATACATAATACATTTAATATTATGTTTACATATTAAATATACAATAAAAAATATCTTCGACCCACCTTCCACCGAAGATAATTTCGGGACAACGTGACAGGTGGTGAGCCCTTCGCCGTCTTTATGTCCAAGCCAACGATATAATTCGTACATAAGTTTTTGCAAAACCCATTGGTACGAGTATGCTGACTGGGGATCGAACTCGGGTCTCTTGACTCGAAATTCCGACCACCCAACCACTCGGCTATCGTGACTTCATAAATAGGAGGATACACAAAATGACGAAGGATACAAAGTTTTATGAAATGCACAATTTAACGGCCTTATCTCTTCAAAGCGATCTCTTCCAGGCAACCTATGGCGTGAAGGAAAAGTTTACAACGTTGGTGGTGCAATAGAAATATACATAATACATTTAATATTATGTTTACATATTAAATATACAATAAAAAATATCTTCGACCCACCTTCCACCGAAGATAATTTCGGGACAACGTGACAGGTGGTGAGCCCTTCGCCGTCTTTATGTCCAAGCCAACGATATAATTCGTACATAAGTTTTTGCAAAACCCATTGGTACGAGTATGCTGACTGGGGATCGAACTCGGGTCTCTTGACTCGAAATTCCGACCACCCAACCACTCGGCTATCGTGACTTCATAAATAGGAGGATACACAAAATGACGAAGGATACAAAGTTTTATGAAATGCACAATTTAACGGCCTTATCTCTTCAAAGCGATCTCTTCCAGGCAACCTATGGCGTGAAGGAAAAGTTTACAACGTTGGTGGTGCAATAGAAATATACATAATACATTTAATATTATGTTTACATATTAAATATACAATAAAAAATATCTTCGACCCACCTTCCACCGAAGATAATTTCGGGACAACGTGACAGGTGGTGAGCCCTTCGCCGTCTTTATGTCCAAGCCAACGATATAATTCGTACATAAGTTTTTGCAAAACCCATTGGTACGAGTATGCTGACTGGGGATCGAACTCGGGTCTCTTGACTCGAAATTCCGACCACCCAACCACTCGGCTATCGTGACTTCATAAATAGGAGGATACACAAAATGACGAAGGATACAAAGTTTTATGAAATGCACAATTTAACGGCCTTATCTCTTCAAAGCGATCTCTTCCAGGCAACCTATGGCGTGAAGGAAAAGTTTACAACGTTGGTGGTGCAATAGAAATATACATAATACATTTAATATTATGTTTACATATTAAATATACAATAAAAAATATCTTCGACCCACCTTCCACCGAAGATAATTTCGGGACAACGTGACAGGTGGTGAGCCCTTCGCCGTCTTTATGTCCAAGCCAACGATATAATTCGTACATAAGTTTTTGCAAAACCCATTGGTACGAGTATGCTGACTGGGGATCGAACTCGGGTCTCTTGACTCGAAATTCCGACCACCCAACCACTCGGCTATCGTGACTTCATAAATAGGAGGATACACAAAATGACGAAGGATACAAAGTTTTATGAAATGCACAATTTAACGGCCTTATCTCTTCAAAGCGATCTCTTCCAGGCAACCTATGGCGTGAAGGAAAAGTTTACAACGTTGGTGGTGCAATAGAAATATACATAATACATTTAATATTATGTTTACATATTAAATATACAATAAAAAATATCTTCGACCCACCTTCCACCGAAGATAATTTCGGGACAACGTGACAGGTGGTGAGCCCTTCGCCGTCTTTATGTCCAAGCCAACGATATAATTCGTACATAAGTTTTTGCAAAACCCATTGGTACGAGTATGCTGACTGGGGATCGAACTCGGGTCTCTTGACTCGAAATTCCGACCACCCAACCACTCGGCTATCGTGACTTCATAAATAGGAGGATACACAAAATGACGAAGGATACAAAGTTTTATGAAATGCACAATTTAACGGCCTTATCTCTTCAAAGCGATCTCTTCCAGGCAACCTATGGCGTGAAGGAAAAGTTTACAACGTTGGTGGTGCAATAGAAATATACATAATACATTTAATATTATGTTTACATATTAAATATACAATAAAAAATATCTTCGACCCACCTTCCACCGAAGATAATTTCGGGACAACGTGACAGGTGGTGAGCCCTTCGCCGTCTTTATGTCCAAGCCAACGATATAATTCGTACATAAGTTTTTGCAAAACCCATTGGTACGAGTATGCTGACTGGGGATCGAACTCGGGTCTCTTGACTCGAAATTCCGACCACCCAACCACTCGGCTATCGTGACTTCATAAATAGGAGGATACACAAAATGACGAAGGATACAAAGTTTTATGAAATGCACAATTTAACGGCCTTATCTCTTCAAAGCGATCTCTTCCAGGCAACCTATGGCGTGAAGGAAAAGTTTACAACGTTGGTGGTGCAATAGAAATATACATAATACATTTAATATTATGTTTACATATTAAATATACAATAAAAAATATCTTCGACCCACCTTCCACCGAAGATAATTTCGGGACAACGTGACAGGTGGTGAGCCCTTCGCCGTCTTTATGTCCAAGCCAACGATATAATTCGTACATAAGTTTTGCAAAACCCATTGGTACGAGTATGCTGACTGGGGATCGAACTCGGGTCTCTTGACTCGAAATTCCGACCACCCAACCACTGGCTATCGTGACTTCATAAATAGGAGGATACACAAAATGACGAAGGATACAAAGTTTTATGAAATGCACAATTTAACGGCCTTATCTCTTCAAAGCGATCTCTTCCAGGCAACCTATGGCGTGAAGGAAAAGTTTACAACGTTGGTGGTGCAATAGAAATATACATAATACATTTAATATTATGTTTACATATTAAATATACAATAAAAAATATCTTCGACCCACCTTCCACCGAAGATAATTTCGGGACAACGTGACAGGTGGTGAGCCCTTCGCCGTCTTTATGTCCAAGCCAACGATATAATTCGTACATAAGTTTTGCAAAACCCATTGGTACGAGTATGCTGACTGGGGATCGAACTCGGGTCTCTTGACTCGAAATTCCGACCACCCAACCACTGGCTATCGTGACTTCATAAATAGGAGGATACACAAAATGACGAAGGATACAAAGTTTTATGAAATGCACAATTTAACGGCCTTATCTCTTCAAAGCGATCTCTTCCAGGCAACCTATGGCGTGAAGGAAAAGTTTACAACGTTGGTGGTGCAATAGAAATATACATAATACATTTAATATTATGTTTACATATTAAATATACAATAAAAATATTTTCGACCTACATTTCAACGGGGCTTATTTTTGGGACAACATGACGGATGGTAATTCCGTCACCATTTTTATATCCAAGCCTATGGTAAATATTCACATATACATACATATATATATATATATAGATAAGTATTTATCTTATATTTTATATTTAGTTATCATAAACAGCAACTTATCTTGTGTGTCATAAAGTCGCGACCCACTTCGCCATCAACCCAGACATATATAACTAAATCACAATTAAAATAATGCAATGTAAAAAAGTAGGTAATCCTAATTCCTACGCTCCTGTTACACCAAATATTTCGTAATTCTGTTATCGATACAAACGAAGTTATTGACCTTTGTTGTGTAAAAAAAAAGTCTCACATACCTGTATACGTTTTCTTTAAGAGCATAAGTTAAAACCTAAACACTATATTACTTGGTACATAGTTTCTCCGAATCACATCGGCACATCGCCATTCTCTGACCAGTCGATAAGCACACACGATGCGATGAGCACGTGCCTTATAAAATAAACAGGTGCGTTCCGAAAGTGAAATTTTGACGCAACACGGATATTCGTCGCATCACACAAAAGGTAAGGCCGTAAGTTCAGTGTTCCCTTTGCCTAATTGTCACCGTATTTCGTAACATTTTTAACAATGCGCGGTCTTGTATACTTGCGTCCTGTCTTGTTAATATAATAATGGTTTTAATTTTCTTTTGGTTTCAATACAAGGGTGGCTAGACGTCTAGACAATTTAGTTTTTTCGACCTACATTTCAACGGGGCTTATTTTGGGACAACATGACGGATGGTAATTCCGTCACCATTTTTATATCCAAGCCTATGGTAAATATTCACATATACATACATATATATATATATATATATATATATATATATATATATATATATATATATATATATATATATATATATATATATATATATATATATATATATATATATATATATATATATATATATATATATATATATATATATATATATATATATATATATATATATATATATATATATAGATAAGTATTTATCTTATATTTTATAAAATTTTAAAAGAACCATGTCTAAATATTAACAGATATTTTAGGAAAACTAAATATAATGGGGGACTAGGATAGTTCTGATCACAAAACGGTTTTTAGAATTCTTGTAAATACCTATAATCGTTCATGACTGTAATATTAACATTCGTTATATATAATCCCCAAGCGAGATTTAAACCTGAAAGCCTTAACTTCGAAAGCAGGATCACTACCGACTCGGCTTTCAAAGTCTACGTATTATTAAGGTTAATCGGTTTTTAAAAATATTTCTATTTAAGAATAACTAACTCGTTTCCGTTAAAAATAATATAGATTAAAATAAAAAAAACGCTAATCTATATGCTAAACGATAATCTGTATTCTAATACATCTTTTATGTTACGCTTTTGGCAATATCATAAGCCTCTCTCGTTGTCTCTACTATTTATACGCGATTAAAATTGAATACATTTTTTTATTTTTTTTAAATTCTAAAATTACGATGGTTGAAGAAATTTTTTTGGAGAGGATTCGCGTAAAATCCGGATTACATCGCGGATTTACATCGAACGGCGTCTACATCGCGAAATGAATAACTATACTAAATTTCAAGATAACCGAGTGTGTAATTTTATAAATCGTGATGACTTGTGTATCGATTGTAATTTATACCTACATGAAGTCTAATGTAGGTAATTCAGTATTAGAATAATATTACGTATTGCTACTTAGTACAGTATCTTCCAAGAAATTAGTCACTGTCCTTATAATAACTTATGCAGAGATCCTATAACGCATAGCAATGCGTACATACGTTTCCGTATCTTCATGCAATTTCTAGAAATTCTGTCCTTTACCCACCTTCCACCAAAGCTTATTTAGGCACAACGAGGTGGTCAGCCTGTAGCGATAAACCAATCATCACGATTAATGTATAATATTATAATATTATACACTCTGTAATCTTGAAATTTTGCATAGTTACTCATTTCGCCATGTAGACACATACCTAAAACGGATTTTACGCGAATCCTCTCCAAAATAAATGTCTTCAACCATCGTAATTTTTGAATAAAACGAATAAAAAATATCTTCACGCCATTTCCAATACCACCTGTATTTACAAAGGTCTAGAAAATTAAGTCCTTTCGACCCATCTTCCACCGAAGATATTTTCGGGACAACGTGACAGGTAGTGAGGCCGTCCCGTTTTTGTATCCAAGCCAACGATATAAATCGTATATAAGTCTTGAAAAAAAACCATTGGTACGAGCCACCTGGGGATCAAACTCGGGTCACATGGTTACCGTGACTTCTAAACATTCTTGTTATATTATCATTCAAAATTTTGTTACATACGTACATACATACATACATCATGTACGTTTGTTTCCCAAAGTAAGCAGCTTAAACACTTGTATTATGCAATCAGAAACAACGAAGGTGCACCAAAAATCCAGACCCGAGAAAACGTGTCTACATGCTATCTACATTGACCCGAACGAATCGAACCTGGAACCTCCGAGCCGGAAAACCGATGCGTGCGCCACTCGCCGTCTAGGGAAGTCTTCAAGACAAATGTAATATTACATAGTCAAATAGAACTGATTTCGGATCAGCGTGACTGGTGGAGAGCCTGTCACCACCATTATGTCCGAAACAACGGTGCAATATATTTATACATAAATTTATATTTACATAGATTAGTATTTATCTTATAAATTATAATATTGTAAAAGAGTAATGTCTGTACATTAAAAAATTTGAGTGATGTATGTTACTAGAACATATCTGTTCCTTAAAACAACTATTTTTAGAACTCTTGTAAAAGCATATATATATACTTCGAGCACAAAAATTTATCTCGAGCACAAAAATAGTCTCTATTTACAAGCCAACGATGTAAATCGTACGAGTTTTGGTACGAGCTTTGAGGATCGAACTCGGGTCTCGTGACTCGAATTCCGATCACCCAACCACTCGGCTATCGTGACTTTTAAATTTTATCATGCTATTATATAAAACTTTAGGCCTGGGATATACACAGTCAGGTCATAGGTATTGTCACACAGTAAAAACTTTTCTTTTAGAATGCTGGCCACAAAAAAGTTTAATGAATTCGAATTTCGAATTGTTCATGAAAATAAAATTACATACTTTTTAGAATTTTACTCATTTTTAAATATGGAGTGGACGCTTAAAAGAAGACCGTGTTGCAGTTATTGCGTTGCATCGTTGCGATTACGCGCCAATTCAAGTAAGCAGAAACTGTTGGCCCTTCAGATGGGGTTAAGCAGAACCACGGTGAAAAGGGTGTTAAATGAAGACTTAGGGCTTCGGGCATATCGAAGAAAAACAGGACATTGTTTGAATGCTCGTCTAATGCATCTGAGACTGAAGATATGCCGCGCTTTGTTTAAGCGGTACGCGGGAAAAAAGTATCGGGAAATTCTTTTTTCGAATGACAGAATTTATGACCTGACTAGGTATATCATTTAACTTAAAATATTCGTATATTTAAAATGTTTATTAATTTCGCTTTTAAATATCGCTACTAATAAAGTCAATAATTATGGAATTTTGAATCAATGAAGTTGTTATATAATTTTTAGTCTAAAGTTTTAGTGAAAAGAGAGTGTTTTATAATATTTTTTACATCATATTATTTATTGTTTCCTAATAATTTGAGTCTGTAGTCTACATACAACGGCTTATAAGAAAATTAGTGCTTCATACCATTAAATTTCTGAAGTAGTGAACGGATAATAAAATGACTTTCGAATTTTTTAAGTTACAATCTAAAAAAAGATTTGCGAAAGAAATTCATTTCTCAATTGTGGAACAAATCCATAACAGTGGATAACAAATCCACAGCTGTTTTAACCGCTTATGTTGTTATAGAGAGCAATCACGTTAGTTAATTAAAAGTCTATGAATATCCACTACAGGTACCTATTGAGAAATAAGGATTTGGGATAATAGCAATGTTCGACAAGCGGCTTGGCCATCGCAGTGCCAGACATCTCGCAACTTAGACGCTGCTTTCCGTCATCGGTCTGCTCCATTTTTGGTGAAGAGTTTCCATGACGGTTTTCCGCGTAAAAATACTTTATTACTTATATTCAAGTGGCATGTTACACCCATATTAAGAAATTGGTTTTATATTATAAGTAGTTATCCGCTTGGTTGTATCTAGTTATACGTCGGCTTGGACATAAAGACGGCGACGGGCTCACCACGTGTCACGTTGTCCCGAAAATGTCTTCTGTGGAAGGTGGGTCGAAGGGGCTTAATTGTCTATACTAGACCTCTGTCTGCCCCTGTATTGGGAATTGCGTGAAGATATGTATTTATTATTTATTAGTTATCCGCCTACAGCTTCTGCTATTTATTGTAGTCACTTCGCGCGCTTGACTACAATAAATAGCAGAAGCTTTATTACCAACTTCGATATGTACAATGTCAATAATTACAGACAGTAACAGTCGCGATAGCTGACAGTTGGGTGATTGGAATTCGAGTCAAGACATCCAAGTTCGATTCCCAAGGCTCGTACCCATGGGTTTTTTAACAACTTATGTACGATTCACATCGTTGGTTTGGACATAAAGACGGGACGGCCTCACTACCTGTCACGTTGTCCCGAAAATATCTTCGGTGGAAGATGGGTCGAAAGGACTTAATTTTCTAGACCTTTGTAAATACAGGTGGTATTGGAAATGGCGTGAAGATATTTTTTATTTGTTTTATTCAAAAATTACGATGGTTGAAGACATTTATTTTGGAGAGGATTCGCGTAAAATCCGTTTTAGGTATGTGTCTACATCGCGAAATGAGTAACTATGCTAAATTTCAAGATTACAGAGTGTATAATATTAGAAATCGTGATGATTGGTTTATCGCTTATATATTATAGAAGATTGTAATTTATACCTACATTAAATCTAATGTAGGTACTTATTATATATTGTTTTAATATAATTTCTTACGGCATCTCTAAATCAGTATTAGCATCTTATTACGTATTGCTTCTTAATACAGTATCTTCTTAAAAATTTGTCACTGTCTTTGTAATGAATTAAGCTGTGATCACATAAACTTCCACGCGTACATAAGTTTTCTTATCTTCATGCAATTTCCCAGAACCCGAGTAGACAGAGGTCAAGACAGTAAAGTCCTTTAGATCCACCTATCCATCGAAGCTTACTTTGGCACGACGTGACAGATGGTGAGCCCATCGCCTGGTGAGCGTTGCGAAAGTACACTTGTTTCTGTCACAGAAACTTCTATACGATTTACATAGTTCACTTAGACACGACGGACGACAGACTTACCACCAGTCACTTGGTCACATCGTCCATTGTGAGCAAATTAAATGGCGGAGGGTATACCTATTCATGCGTGTATGACTTAAATGATGAATTTTAAACGAAAGAAATACACAGACGATTCGATTCAAGAGACAAGTTCGATTCCCAAGGCTCGTACCAATAGGTTTTTTCAAAAACTTATGTTCGATTCATATCGATGGCTTGGATATAAAGACGGCGACGGCCTCACCACTTGTTCTGTTGTCCCGAAAACATCTTCGGTGGAATGTGGGTCGAAAATATTTTATTGTCTAGCCTAGTATTGGGAATGGCGTGAAGATATTCATTTTAGTTTACCGTATATATTTTCATATGCATTTAGTGAAAAGCTGTTAATTTGAAATTACAAACATACACTTCCATTTCGTTTATGTCTATAGATGTACAGATGCAATTAAAAATAGCGTTTGATAAATACTCTTTTTTTATGAAATAAATACTCTTTTGCGTAATGATCGTCTAATCAGGAATATTCGCCGCTATAAAATTAAAAGTCCAAAAAAAATAGATCTTATTCTATGACGTATAGACTAGCAGCCTCCCGCGGCTTTGCCCGCAGTTTAACACTTACCGCGACACCCTAATTATGTTTCTAAAATAAAATTAGCCTGTCTAGACCTATGTCTACCTCTTATTGGGTATAGCATGAGGATATATCAAAACAACGGATTTTACCATTTTTCCTAGATAATTAAGATAAATGTCAAGATATATAAAAAATTATATATCTGCATGATGTTGATCTGTTTATAGCTAAAATGACATTTTCATTAGTATATTTCAAAACGAGACTATTAACGTCAGACATAAGAGGTAAATTTATATCCTGATCTATCTCAGATTTAAAATTAGTTATAAATAATAATAAATAAATATCTTCACGCAATTCCCAATACAGGGGTAGACAGAGGTCTAGTCTAGACAATTAAGTCCCTTTGACCCACCTTCCACCGAAGATATTTTTTATTTGTTTTATTCAAAAATTACGATGGTTGAAGACATTTATTTTGGAGAGGATTCGCGTAAAATCCGTTTTAGGTATGTGTCTACATCGCGAAATGAGTAACTATGATAAATGTCAAGATATATAAAAATTATATATCTGAATGATGTTGATCTGTTTATAGGTAAAATGACATTTTCATTAGTATATTTCAAAACGAGACTATTAACGTCAGACATAAGAGGTAAATTTATATCCTGATCTATCTCAGATTTAAAATTAGTTATAAATAATAATATTTGAATGTCACACGTCATCGACTCCAATTACGTCGTATGATCAGTGAAAGTTTTAAAGGTAAAAGTCATAAATTTCGATACATGAATAGAATCAGTGTCAGAAGAAATCTATCGCGACATACACAATTAGCACACACATAAAAAGTACTTTATATTTTATACCATCGTGTATACACATGAGCTTCACTGCAGAGCACACTTCAACTTCACTTTACACTGAGCGTCGCTTAGATGCGGGCAATCAGTTACATTTCTATGGTTATATACGATTCTTGTAGATAAGATAAATACAATTTGACAGGGACAACATCACTTACATTGCTCTGATCCCAAAGTACGCAGCTAAGCACTTGTATTATTGAATCAGAATCAACGAAGTTACCAACAAGTTACAACAGTTAGTTACAAACACCCAGACCCGAGAAAATGTAGAAGAAGTGCTTTCTACGTTGACCCGATCGGGAATCGAACCGGGGAGACGAGAATGACGAGATCTTCGAAATTGGCATGGACACCACTCGTCTACGGAGGTCGTCAAATATGTAGAAATAATATATTTTCATTTAAGCATTTTTTCGTGATTCTAAATAGTTAACATTGTATAAATCATATGTATAAGCAAAGATATGTACTTCGAAGATACAATTATTTTTAAATTATCATCAATTCCTACATATTGAAAGTCAGAGGTACGGACAACTCCTCTACGACCAAGTGGTAAGCCTGTCACCGCCTTAGTATTACACTTATGATACAAGTCGTATATCATTAGCACGGGCATTTCGCCTGGAAATTGAACCGGGGCCTCCGAATTCGTATGCGTGTGCCTTTGTAGCCAAATGTTTTTATATTTTTTTGGTCGTATCTTATACATAATATCGTGTATTTATATTTAGCCCAACAAAACGAAAGCATTATCTGTACATTAGCACGGGCATTTTGCCTGGGAATTGAACTGGGACCTCCGAATTAGTATGCAATCACTGTGCCGTCGTAGCCAATTTTTTTTTTATATTTTTTCTTGTCGTACATTATACATTATATCGTGTATTTATATTTAGCCCAACCAAAAGAAAACATTATCTGTAAAAAAATATAAATAATAATATTTGAATGTCACACGTCATCGACTCCAATTACGTCGTATGATCAGTGAAAGTTTTTAAAGGTAAAAGTCATAAATTTCGATACATGAATAGAATCAGTGTCAGAAGAAATCTATCGCGACATACACAATTAGCACACACATAAAAGGTACTTTATATTTTAT
The DNA here is from genome assembly GCA_029286605.1 of Sericinus montela. NCBI lineage: Eukaryota > Metazoa > Arthropoda > Insecta > Lepidoptera > Papilionidae > Sericinus > Sericinus montela. The sequence goes on along the minus strand of JAGSMR010000030.1, from coordinate 2,944,338 downwards.
ACCATCGTGTATACACATGAGCTTCACTGCAGAGCACACTTCAACTTCACTTTACACTGAGCGTCGCTTAGATGCGGGCAATCAGTTACATTTCTATGGTTATATACGATTCTTGTAGATAAGATAAATACAATTTGACAGGGACAACATCACTTACATTGCTCTGATCCCAAAGTACGCAGCTAAGCACTTGTATTATTGAATCAGAATCAACGAAGTTACCAACAAGTTACAACAGTTAGTTACAAACACCCAGACCCGAGAAAATGTAGAAGAAGTGCTTTCTACGTTGACCCGATCGGGAATCGAACCGGGGAGCTCAGAGTTGACGAGATCTTCGAAATTGGCATGGACACCACTCGTCTACGGAGGTCGTCAAATATGTAGAAATAATATATTTTCATTTAAGCATTTTTTCGTGATTCTAAATAGTTAACATTGTATAAATCATATGTATAAGCAAAGATATGTACTTCGAAGATACAATTATTTTTTTAAATCAATTGCGAAGATTGCTAATAAAAAAAGAGTATTTTTTCTACTTTCTCGAATACATTAACAATGAAGCAAACTTTGTTTCACTGGCTACATTTATAAGAAATAATAATAAAAACAATTAATTTACGTCATCCGCCAAGTTTCGATTTGCTCATTAAGAAATTCATTCATTAATTAATCATTAAGAAATCATTATGTTCTTTTCATTTATATCTCTCGTTACATAACGTCTTTACTTTCATTTTGTACGACGCGCCTTGTTGTGGTCTCAGAACACCTAGGTCAACGAGTCTCAAAGGTTTTTTTTTTAATTATGCGTTTACACATATCAGTCAATTCGCACTTATTATCTTTATCTTTTTTTTTTTTTGTAATACTACAACTAAGTCATGACATCCAAGTGTTTGGGTAATTCGAGTCAAGTGATCCGATCGATTTTCAAAACTGAATAGTTTTTTTTTAGACTTATATACGATTTATATTGTTGGCTTGGACATAAAGACGACGGGCTCGCCACCTGTGACATTTTCGCAAAAATATCTTCGGTGGAAGATCGGTCGATAGGACTTCATTGTCTAGACCTCTGTCTACTCCTGTATTGGAAATGTCGAGTAGATATATATTTTATATATGTAATACTACTAGTTAACGGCGGCTGCACTCGCGGTCTATTTCGGACTTTTATTTATGTATGTTTTTTTTTTATAGAATAGGGAGGCAAACGAGCAGGTGGCTTAAGTGATTACTGCCGCCCGTTGAACTCCTTTATTGCTTGGTCACCTGATTGATTGTAAAGCATTATAAAATTCATAGCGACGATACACTAGCAAAGATACGTGCTTCGAATTTATCTGGAAGCGAATGAGTAAAGACTATTCGATAAGTGCTCCTTAACTCATGTTTATATACCTACATGTTTTATACTTGTTCATGTTCATGTTTTATGTGTTAAAATAACGATAGCAGAGTGGTTGTGTGGTCGGAACATTTATTTTATTTTATTTATTGATGTTTTATACTTTTAATCTAATCAGCTATCGTTTCGTAATGAGTTTCCTCTAACGGAGAAGAAACAGACGAAAGAAACTCCGTAGTTATCCTCTTTTAAATATAATGAATGTGTATGATTGTTTGAACACTTATTCTTTGACATGAGTAGCATGAGGGATTTGTTTAAAGTACGTGTATTTTACAGCCTTATTTTTATTGAGGGCATATCCTCATGGATACCCTTACGGCAATGCTGTGAAATGGTTATGCCGGACTCCTACCAGCTAAAACCCCCACGATTTTCTTCTCAAAGTCCCTTTGTCGGGACCCTGATCCGCTTTCGCACATTACTGCAGTCCCGACAACGTTGGTTCACTAAACCTCTCTTGATTTCTTCCTCTACAGACACCCGAAAAAGACCACGTGCGCCATCCCAGACTTATCGACAACGATCAACCCCATATCCGCCGCCTGAGTGTGTATCTTATAGCCTGCATTAATATGTATTCCATTTTTCATCTGTATAAAAAATTAATAAATATCTTCACGCAATTACCAATACAGGGGTAGGCGGAGGTCTATTCTAGACAATTAAGCCCCTTCGACCCACCATCCACCGAAGATATTTTCGGGACAACGAGACAGGTGGTGAGCCCCTCGTCGTCTTTATGCCCAAGCCAACATACATAAGTTTTAGAAAAACCTAATGGTACGTGCCTGCCACCTGGGGATAGAACTTCCCTTGATTCTCGACCACCCAACCACTCGGCTATCGTGACTTTTCATCTGTATAAATCCCGTTAAATCGCGAGAAAAGACATGGAGCGGTGCTAGTTTTATATGAAATTCTTGATAAAGAGAATAAGTTCTCTTCTTTTAAGCCTTTAAGTGTGAGAGTTTAGAAATTCCGCGTGCGTTAGCTGATTCCACAAACTTAATCCGAACCCGCACCTCTTAGCTTCGACGTCAGAGTAACTACCAACTGGGCTATTGGGTCGTCACTACGGAACTAATGATAAATATTTCAAACAACGAGATACGTGAGGAGCATAGATAATGTCATTTCTGTTTATGAAGTTTTTATACAAATGGTTTACGTTGATGTCTTCCTGGTACGGCCAAAGTATTGCTGGTGATTCTTCTAACGCGTCTTCAATAGAGCATTATAAAGCGATAAGCTGGACTATAATGTCTAGCATAGATTCGACTATAATAGACTTTCATATCAAGTCTCTATTATATGAAATTGATTTTTTTATAGAAATGGCCAGCGAACGTGCTGGCGGCTCACGGGATGGTAAGTGATTACCGCCGCCCATGAACACCCGCAATACCAGAGGCATAGCAGATGCGTTGCCGGCCTTAGAGTGCCCCCCCCCCCAATTGGGGGAGGGGGGGGGTGTGGGCCTCCGGATACCTGCACTCACCAGACGAGACGCAGAAGTTTGTTAGACTTCTACTTTACGCCGGTATTCTGTGAGGTCGTGGTACTTCCCCGGTCGAGCCGGCCCATTCATGCAACAACAAAAGCTGATGCGTGGCTCTACCACTGTTTTGTTTGGTGCTTGTGTAACTTCGTTGTTTCTGATTCCATAACACATGTGCTTTTTTGACGTTGCCCCTATGTATGTATGTAATATATGTAGATGTTATTATAAGTAATGTAAATATTAAGTTATATTGTTTTTGTAAATAAGTAAATGTAATATTGAGTGTCACAAGCAATAAGTATACATTATGCAATGAACAATTATGTAACTGTGGTACTTTACACAATATGCAAAACAGTAAACACTCAATTCGCTTGTCATCGGTTTTTATTTATGATTTAATTTTAACAAATACAAGATAAAATGTTTACGGTTTTCCTCAAGCAGGGATTTATACGTTTTAAAATTCGTGTCGTTTAAACCTTAAGACTGAAAGCATAGAGCTATAAATTGTACAGATTTATTTAATGTTTAAATCTAGTACTCTGTAGTCAGTACAACGTTCGCGCTTCCTTTTAGTGTTAATACTTACGTCATATATGTACTCGTAAGGTACGTTTGACTCATCTCTTCGAAAAAGGGATATGTAAATAAAATAAAGGTATATGTAATGTAATGTAATGAAATCTGCTTTAAATCATCTCGCTTGTTATGTTCTGTTATTTTCCAATATTTCGGGCACAAGAGGATGCTCAATCACTTCAGAAAGACTTTTTAAGTTTAGAGGATTATTGCACAATTCACAAGCTTGATATTCATTCACGTAAATACGTTCTAGTTCCATATTCACAAAAGCGTAACTCGATTGTATTCGATTATCACCTCAAAGGTCAAAAGCTAAGAAAAGAGTTTGCTGTTTGGGACCTAGATATTTCAAGAATCGTAATTGATATTTAATGTCCATGTCACTAATATAAAGGATATATCAAGGACATTCAAGCCATTAGGTTTTGTCATGCGTACTGCTAAAGAAATTAAATAAATAAATTCATAAATGGGGTAGACAGAGGTCCAGGCAATCTTTCCGACCCACCCTACAACGAAGTTTTTGGGACAACTTAAAAGGGGGAGAGCCTGTCACCAACCACCGCGGGATTAAACTCAGGTATCTCGACTCAACACGACTTTAGTATATTTATACATATACTTACGTAGCCTGTCACGTTGTCCCAAAAAAGTCTGGTAAAAGGAAGGTCGAAAGAACTTAATTTTTTGGTCCTCGGTCTACCCCAATATTGGGACTGGCGGAAGATGTTTATTTTATTTTTTGTTTTAAATAAAGTAGAAGTGACAGAGCCCTCTGCTTTATCTTCGATATATACTAATATATACAATAATATATACAATAATATATAATTCAATATATACAATAATACTCTACGTTATTGAGTAACTGACATCACATTAACAAGTAACTAACAAATTTGAAAATTGAGTACATAATAAAAGGGAAGACATAAAGGTATATCGGCAAATAATACTCCACTGATTAATATAGGCTAAGGGTATACTACTGGAGAGCCCGTAGGCCGATTTGTCATAATCGCAACGCTTGGCAAGCGTAATGACGACTGCATTACCAGACACCTTGCACACAAGACTACTGCCCGTAATCGATCTGCTGTTTTTTGGTCTGGTATATTTCATAATGGTATCAAGATCTTAATCGCCTCTTACAACACCACTACAAAAATGATTTGTTGATATAGTGTCGTCTTAGTAATTCAATATTTAATTATAATTCAGTAATAATCGATTTTGAGAGATCAAATCCGAATAATCGATATTCAATTTGTATTAAATTTTCACTAAGTAAAATGAGAATATGTACAAATGTGCAACAATGACTATAAATATGATAAAGTTTCATAAAAACACAACACAATCGCAGTTATAAATAACATAAACATGCAATACGTTTGACGATAAAAATTAAACTAAAAAGCAAAATGTAACTATATTTATTTAAGAAAACACAGACGTCTGAACTTTGACATCACTCGTATCAAATTGTCGTCATCTATACACCGAATGTCATAAGGTTAACAACAATGCTTATTTTAAATCAGCATCACTATTTCTCTCCTCCCACATATACTAGTAACTTTAATGGATAAAGATGTCAAAAAGTAGTTAATAATTTACAGAAAACAACATCACATACATTGCTCTTATCACAAAGTAATAAGCTATAACAATTGTGACATGGAATCGGAAAAAACGAAGCTGTAAAGGTCCACAGCAGGAATAAGTAGCATTTGCCAAAAACTCTACCTACTCTTGGTTAGCGGATTGGCAATCATAATACCAGACAAACTCACATCATAGTCACTGTTGTCAGTCAACGGTCTGCTTAATTATAGTCTGGTATTTATCGTGATGGTAATCATTCGATAGCCATTGCCATGTATAAAGTTGTTATTGAAAAAATTACTCCGCACCATTCCGCATGCAAATATAAAAAGATAGATGTTTTAATAACAACTTTGCAATGCATTTCCGCAAAGTAACGCCTGAGTCAATTAACTATATTGCCATGTATATTTTTTTCCTCAGTCGCCTCTTACGACACCCACGGGAAGAGAGGAGGTGGTATTATACATCGGTACCACAACGAAAACCTACATGGCAAGACTAATTCTAACAATTGTCTAATCTTTTTTTAAATAATCGAATTGCCATGTTTCTTGTTTCAGCCATGATTGTCGCCGAATATTGGAAGGCGGACTCCCTGTATTGGGTCTTCCCAATCATCGTAGCCCTCGTTCTTCTCTTCTTACTCGGTCTATTCTGCGTACTCTACGCGATCCGATTGTACGCAAGATACACTTGTGGCATTTACAAAGAGACGACGAAGATGGATGGAAAAACCGTTATCATAACTGGGTGCACAAGCGGCATTGGTAAGGAGACCGCGAGAGAGCTGGCGAAGAGAGGCGCAAGAGTTATAATGGCGTGTAGGAACATTGATGCCGCGGAGAGAGTAAAGGGTGAGTTTATTCACTTGTTTTGTTTGTTCAGTAGTAGATGCTGTGGGTACGTGGCTCATATTTAAAAAAGTAACTGGCTGGGAAGAAAAAGAGACAAAGAAGAGATAGGGGCCGCCGAATACCTCAGTCACCGAATAGACGCACAAAATGCCTCCGCTTCACACTAGTATTCAGCGAAATCGAATCAGTCAGTGTGTTCACCACTGGTGTTATATCTAAAGCTAAAAAATAAAGCATGTACATAACTCTCTGAAAAAATTGAAAATAAACATATTCACGACATATTTCAATATAGGCGTAAACAGAGGTCTAGACAATTAAATCGTTTCGACCCACCTTCCACAGAAGATACTTTTGGGACAACGTGACAGGTGGTGAGCCCGTCGCCGTCTCAATGCCCAAGCCAACGATATAATTGGTACATAAGTTTTGAAAAAAAAAAACATTTTTACGAGCCTGCCACCTGGGGATCGAACTCGGGTCTCTCGACTCGTAATTCCGACCCTACCACTTGGATATCGTGACTTAAAAAATTAAACCTACATAAATACACATTACTTCACAAAAACCTGCCGTACTAAACACCTGGCGTATTTTTCAAAATATTCTTCATCTTAGCTATTAGTCCTCGTCACATAGTTATTCATCGACACAAATTTTGATTAACACTTGCTCAAAGCCCGTGTTAAGTTAACATTACCAGATTACACCCAAAGGGAATAAAACCAACTATAAAATAATAATTATTTATTGCATCACTGTGTAATAAAATAATAATAATAAATATCTTCACGCAATTCCCAATACAGGGGAAGACAGAGGTCTAGTCTAGACAATTAAGTCCCTTTGACTCACCTTCCACCGAAGATATTTTCGGGACAACGTGATAGGTGGTGAGCCCGTCTCCGTCTTTATGTCTAAGCCAACGATATGAATCGTACATAGGTTTTGAAAAAACCCATTGGTACGAACCTGCCACTTGGGGATCGAACTCGGGTCTCTCGACTCGAAATTCCGACCACCCACCCACTCGGCTATCGGCTATAAATCTAAAATCACTGTGTAAAATAAGATAACAATGTAAGATAGTAACAGAGGTTAACATAACAGGCGTGTTGTTATTATTTTAATGTTGTTACACTGTTGTCACACATACACAAACAAAACAAGATACAATGAAGACAATGAAAAAAAAGTAACGACCATTTTTAATTTAAGCTTATGTGCCTTCTTCCTTACTTCCCCCATAAACAAATATATCCTTCGTGAGTATTCAGGTTCAGTAAAAATAATCGCATATTTATTTTCCAGAGGAGATCATCGACTCAACTAAAAACACAAATATCTTAGTGAAAAAATTGGACCTCAGCTCTTTCAAATCTATACGCGACTTCGCCGAAGACATCAACAAGACCGAATCACATCTCGATGTCCTGATCCATAACGCTGGCTACGCAGAAAGCTTCAAAAAGAATAAATCAGAAGATGGCATAGAACTGACGATGGCAACAAACCACTACGGACCATTTCTACTAACCCATCTTTTAATTAAGCTGTTAAAGAAATCCTCCCCTTCTAGAATTGTAGTTGTCGCGTCATCTCTATACCGTATCGGCTCGTTCAATGCAAACAATCCTAATCCAGTCGACACTTTCCCCGGTTACTTATACTACGTTTCGAAAGAAGCCAATATACTGTTCACGAGAGAATTGGCTCGACGCTTAGAGGGAACAGGAGTTACAGCTAACTGCCTTCACCCTGGCTTGATCGACACTGGCATTTGGAGTTCGGTTCCAAAACCACTGAGCTGGGTGTTGGGTTTAATTATCAAAGGTTTCTTCAAAACAGCATTAGAAGGATGTCAAACGTCAGTAATGCTTGCGGTGGACGAAAATCTTTTGAAAACAACCGGGAAATACTTCTCCGACTGTGAAATGAGTTCCCTATCGAGCACCGCCAGCGATGTGGGTAGGGCTAGGAAACTTTGGGAGATATCAGAGAAGATGGTGAAATTGGACGAAAATGATCCCAGGATCTAATTTAATGTTGCAACGTCATATTCAAGATTATTTCAATTATATTATTTTTGATATACTTATTTTATGACGATCTATCTGTAAGGCTTGATTATTTTTATATATTAAACATATTGTTTTACTAAAAGATGCTTTAACAATAAAGAAATATTTTAATTTATCTTGTTTGATACCAAAATCGCCACATATTAAAAAGTAATATCCATACTTATGGTATGCCTTTCTTACAGATTTTAACGTAAGAGGTGAACAAAGGAAACAGCCTTCGCAACATCGACCCTTTGGCGATGGCTACCGACATATGGCAGATTTGTTCGTACATATGGTACGGGAGTAACGGTGTAGTTAGTTGTGTCGTAGGGTTATTTTTTCATTCGTCTAATCTCACGATAGCCAAGTGGTTGGGTGGTCGGAATTTCGAGTCAAGAGACACGAGTTCAATCCCTAAGTGGCAGGCTCGTACCAATGTGTTTTTCAAAAATTTATGTACGAATTATATCGTTGGCTTGGACATAAAGATGGCGACGGGCTCACCTTTTGGCAATAGTAGACGGGCTCACCTTTTGGCAATTATAATAATATGGGCTTCGCTTTTGGCAATATCATAAGCCTCTCTCGTTAGTTTCTCTCTACTATTTATACACGATTAAAATTTGAATGCATTTTTTATTCAAAAATTACCACGGTATTGAGTCACGATAGACGAGTGGTTGGATGGTCGGAATTTCGAGTCGAGAGACCCGAGTTCGATCCCCAGGTGGCAGGCTCGTACAAATGGGTTTTTCAAAAACTTATGTATGACCAGCGATATGTCGTACATGAGTTGTCTTTATAGACGGCGACGGGCTCACCACCTGTCACGTTGTCCCGAAAATATCTTCGCTGGAAGGTGGGTCAAAGGGACTTAATTGTCTAGATTGGACTTCTGTCTACCCCTGTATTGGGAATTGCGTGAAGATATTATTTATTTATATATTTGTCTAATCTCCATGCTCGTAAAGCGGTTTGGCGATCGTCAGATTCTTTACAAGTTAGACGTTGCTGTCCACCGGTGGTTTACTCAATTTTAGTTTATATTGCATAGTTATTCAAGGATCGCCTTTACTTACTCACATCTGATAACACCGCATAGGAAGAAAGGTAGGGAAAGAGAATGGAAATTTGGATGAGCGGTGTTGCCTTTAGCTCACTATAAACACTTAGACGATCGGAAATTATTACCAAAGTCCAAAGCAAGGTAAATACAAAATGAGACCAAGTTTTTATTTCATTTTTTTTTATTAAATCTAATTGCAAAGAAACTTAAAAACAAAAGATGATTCAAATGAGAAGCATTTACAAAATGGAGTTTATATATAATGATACGTAATGAGAATAAAGGCAAGTGTATGACCCGATTCAGCATACATATAGTTTTCTAGTAGGAAACTTATAATACCTACTTAATAATTCGCAGTCACTTCTCACATTTAATTGTAAATTATTAACAACCATTTCCAGTAGGTATTTCCTATAATACTAGTCTTTATCTGAGATTCTTCTATAATTCCTGATTTTATATATAAAAGGTTATAACCTCAAAACAAAACAACCTTGTGTACCTCCTGACATTCCTGAATTATACACAATTTACATTACATAGTGTAAATTCATAAAAAGATTGTTTAAGAAAAAAAAAACCTGCACGGTTTTTTTTGTCAAATAATTGTATTTTTTTCTATCATATTATATAGTGATATAGTAAAATTAATTAATAACAATCTTTTGGATTTAAAAAACTTATATTTGCAAAGAATGATAGATATGCGAGAGAATCATTATTAAAAAAACAAGTAGAATTAAGGAAGTAAAAGAATTTGCCATCTATAGATAATACTTTATCGCCATCTCCCCAAAGATAACCACTTAGTAAATCTCATTCTCATGCAATAATTCATGTTGTGGGAGCTAACAGAGACAAAATGCCATAAAGAAAAAGGACATAAAATCTGAAAGAATGTGGCAACCCTTCCTTCTTTTTTCCTCGTCACACGTGGTGTTGTGATAGGCAACATAAGGACAAAAAGCCGAAAAAGATTACTAAAGGATAAAGCTCTAGCATTATATAAACATAAATAATACTTGTAAAATTATTTTCTTCCAAATAATTACGACTGAGCGACCTTCAAGAAGAGAGATTAGTCTTAAAAAAGGGCAGAGCTCCAGAGAAAAAAACCAAAGTTTTATTTCTTTAAGAGGTCTATGTTCAAGGGTTGACTTTTAAATTAACTCGACTCTCATAATTATCTACGGATAATGGCAACCCATGAACACTCACAACCAAACTAAAACAAAGGAGGCTAAAAAGTTTTGTTGTCATAATATCCTTTTGTTACATTGACCTTTCAAACTAGATCGCAAAAGTTTTTATTTTTAGACTTTAATTTGTTTTTTAATTTTTATAGAAGACTAAGCTTTCATTACGTAGTACAACCCATCGCAAGAGAAATAATGACCTTTACAATATTGCGGAGAATCAAAAAATAGAAGTGGCAAAGTACTGTTCTATTAGGAAAATCTTTGGAAGTAGCCTATATTCAGCAGTGGACTTCCGATGATGATGAACCTTTTAAAATCAGATAAATATTTTTAAGAGATCATGAATTATGATTTAAATTTTTCATATCATATCTCGCTGATTGATAATTAAAAGTGCTTAGTTTCTTGCTAGATTTCCACTAATTTAACCCAGCATTGCCATAAAAAATTGACAGACAATATATTGTGTGAGTTGTGATTTGACATTTATAACAAAGATCAAAAAATCTAATGAGTTTTTTAGACATGGCGGACACATATTTATGACTTTTAGATCTAGCTACAAGTGAACAAACAAGTGAACTTATATATTCAATGAGTGTGAGTTCGAATTTTGTAAAGTTAATAGTAAATATACTGTTGCTAAGCTGATTAGGAGTATTACAATAATATTATTAATGTATGAAAAATAAATATATTTAATTTCAAAGTCATGACACATACATTTCGAAAAGGATGTAGGTGTGCTTCTTCAATAAAGAATCAGTCTATTAAATCAAACTGATCGAGGAATGTCTGATCAACACCTAAGGCAGTGCCGAGGCTCTCTCTTGGTCTTCTGGACTGTGGTTCCTTTTCATCCACATCGAGACAAAAATCATCATAATAATTAACAGTCTTTTTTGGTAATGCACTGAAACCTGGATTTATCAAATCGGGCAATAAAGTTCTATTTGCTGTAAACATATCCACATTAATAGAATTAAAATTATTCTCTTTCTCTTCCATAATTGTTTTAATATTGTTTGGTGATTCAAATGAATCTGTAGGTAAAACATTTGCACGAACTTTCTTGAAACGGTTTATTATTTTCTCTAAGGAACTGGTCTTTTTTATGAGCTGTGCATTCGTTTTGGGTGTTTCAGTCTTTATGTGGAGTTCTTTAAATTCTATGCTCTTCTGTTCATTATGGGATACCTCCAAACCCATACTACCATTCCCAATTTCTTTATTCAGGTCAAATTCAATGTTTTGTAATATGCTATTGATTCTATTTTCTGATTCTTTAGTAATAGGGATAGTGGTTGGGTTTGTTGTATCGAATTTTCTATTTTCCTTGTCATTGGTGCCTTGAGGTGTACTGTAATTACTATTTTTATCTAATACAGCAATACCTGAAACTTCTAAAATTGAATTCGGACTATCTTCTTGCATTATGGACAACTTCCTTGCTTTTCCTTTCATAGCTGATCTTTTCTCTCTGTTCTCAAATAAATTTGGAGATGAATAACTACGGAACAGACCACTACTCTCATTGGAAGCTATCGACTCATTGAATAAACCTCCCATTTTAACTTTGATATCTGGCCTTTCAGTATTATATTTGAACTTTTTGGAACTGCTCGTTTTTTTGGTCGAAAGTAACCTTAAAATCTGCTGTTTTGTAAAGCCAGACGAACATTCTGCAATTGTTTCATTGACTTTATTTGTCTGTGATGATATGGACATATTAGGCATGTTCTGGGTAGTATTATGTCTGTCATATGTGCTTACCCTGCATGATATAAGGGTCTTCAGGAAATCATCTCTGGGTGCAGATAATTGTGTGTTAAATAAACACTTTGATTGTGGTCTTATGAAATTTGATGAGTTAATCTTCCTTATCAAATTGAATTGATGTTTGGAGAGGCTCAATGGAGTGAATGAATCAAACAGGAACTGACCATCTCTCTGAACTTTGAGGTTTGAAAGATTTGGCAAAGGTGGGATTTTAACAGCTTCCTTTATTATATGAGAATTGTTCACATTCACAGGGTTGGAATCCTGAAAACAATTAGATTTTTATTGTGAAAAATATTCAGTGTGGTTCATCTTCTTCTCTAAAGGTTTTTACGTTTATGGAGCCAAGCAATAGTGACAGCCATGCAGCTTGAAAGACCACTGACATGTAGTAGTCACTATGCTCCTGTTTCATTTGGTGAATGAGATAACCTGTCAATATCCCTCTCATCCTCTGCCTTTACTCTATCAAAATCCCATCCTTAAGGACTGGAAGCACACTAGGGATCCTGCTACTGAAAGTATGCAGGGGTATTGGTAATCATTTACTCACCAGGCAGACAAGTAAGCCACTCATCATGAAATGAACTTACCCATTAAATAGGATCAATTTTAGAAGCAGTTTTAAAAAAATATCTCTTCTGCCATTCCCAGTACAGCTGTATACAGAGGTCTGGACTTCTTTTGACCCACCTTCCACCAAGTAAATTTTGGGACAACATGACATCATGGTGGTGAGCCTATTGCTGGTAAATAAATAAACACGAAATGTTTAAGCTTGGAATTTCTACTCAGTCAGGATTGTATTACCTGACCATCACTACCAACACAATACAAACATCACTAGCAACCAGTCAGGTATTATAGAGCATAGGTGGTTGAGACCCTGCCTTTAAAGCTATTTTAACAACCTGTACTTTGCAGTTTCATATCCTTAAAACGGCAAACATTTGTGTAATCAATATGAATTCACATTCATAAATTTTTAATTATATGATTACATAATCTATCTAAATATGTATTTCTGCAATTATATTGTGCCATTTTTATTATTATGTGCTCACCACATGTCATGTTGTCCCAAACTGACATGAGCGAAAGGTAAGTCAAATGGATGTAACTTTCAAGATTTCTGTCTACCCCAGTATTCAAAAATGTATGAAGTTATAAAAACATCTTACCTGGAGTTTTGATTCTGCATTTAAGATTCTCTCATTCACCTCTTTCATTGCGGAAGTGAGCTCCGAGAAACTTAATAGACCACCATTCAGGTATTCGTTAAACTTGTAAATTTCATCTCCAATCTCATTGTTTTTTAAAATATAACACATAACTATAACGAAACTACGAACTAAGTTAGGAAAATTCAGTCTGCCGTCTTTCTTGATATTTTTCAGAATGTACTTCTGTTCACTATTAACATGACATTCAAGTTCTTTGGTAGAGATCTCATCAGTGTCAGGATTGTACTCTACAGCAAACAAACATTTATCTATTTCTCCAGTATGCCTTCCTATTAATAATTTACTGTTCTCAGAGGCATATTTAGCCGAATCTAACAATGGCAGAATTAGGTTATCCCAATTACACTCAATATTTGTAGTTACAATGTCCATTTCCGCTAACCACATATCAAAAAATTCACAAGGCTCTCTTACATTTTTAATTTTACATAATTCAGCTTTTACTTTTTCATCTGGTTCATATTTACTAATGTATGTATCAACTAAGTTATCTATATATTTTTGTGTTTCCATGGACTCCAATTTAGCCTCCATTTTCGATATCCTATTCCTGAACAATTCTGCTATCCTTTCGAGTGTCTGCCGTTTATTCAGATAGTTTGTAAACTTTCTTATCATTATTTGAGTTTCTTCATCAATAAATTCTATAAAACCTTCATCCTTTTGCGATTTATATGTATCAGTAACATCACTGTAAAGTTTTTTCTGTCGATCCTTGTTCATTTTCACTGTAAGCACACGTTGTACAGCCAATTGTGATAGTTGAAATATAAGAATCGTAACTTTATAACAACCAGGATTGACGAGGTACGACGACATGATTGGTTTTAGGATACCTTTGCCACTATAATCGCTTATAAAATTAGACAACTCATTTCTATAGGCCCTTTCAGTCTTAGTGTCATATAAAGGCCACGGGAGCGATGAACACATTTGATGGTTGATTATATTTACAAAATAATAGGACAGATGATTAAAAAGATGTTGTGTGGGTTTCTCAAGTCCATTCTCCTTAAATATGTGACGGTATAACTCTTGGGACATAGGATGAAGCTTACTCAAAATCCCAATATTCAAAATTGTCTCTCTTTTAAGCGTCACAACTAAATCGCGTTGCTTTAGTATCGACGCCATTATTTACTGTCAATTAAAAACACATATTTAAGTTAACACTTTTATATTGCAAGAACATAGTAAACATTTGAATAAGGCCGAAATATATAAAATATACTTTATTCAAAACTAGATCATATTTCCCACTTTTTTCAATCAATTTCAAAATGAAAATTGTCAAACAATTCCGTTGAACCATAGAGTATTTTTTTAATTTACAAGCATCATGGCATTGACTATGAGAAAGTATACATATTGCTATTTTTAGTCTTTGATCGATACGGGGACCGAGCGAACCGATATCAAAGCCATCTAGTGCACAATTTGCAAAAATTACTGTTTTATCAACTAAACAAATATATTAAACAAGTCCAACAAGTTCTATAAAATCAAATAAGCAAATTAGTTATTAATAAGTTTAACTGTCATTATTACTTAAATATAATGTTTTGTTGATTTAGGTTTATATAATTTAAGGTTTTACTTTATTTTTCTTTCTTAATATATTCATTTGTTATTGTTTAGGTTTATAATAACTTTACTTTTCGCTCACATTATTTGCATGTAGTCTTCGTCCATAACTGTAATGGCACTTAGCTAATCTTACTTTTTGCATGTTTTATGTGTTATAACAATGTACATTATGTTGGCGTTCATTAAATAAATAAACAGCAATTCCGTCCTTTATTTTTTTTAATTTCTCTATTTATAACACAATTTTTTTTATAACTAATTTTATTTCTTACATGTGCAAATAAATATCAGTACGACATACGACAAATTACTAATAAAATAATTTACTTACTTATCTTTACGCACAATCCCTGACGGGGTAGCCAGAGAGAACAGATCGCCAAATGTCATGATCCCTACATACCTCTTTCGCTTCTTTCAGAATTTCATTTTAATTTCATATACAATTAGAAAGTAAATAAAAATAATGAAACATCAAAGCTGCATCAAAGGATGTTCATACTTACAAAGTAATATCGAATTGCCTTATATACAAATGAGTAATTTAAGTAATGTTATAGAATTTTTTATTGATTTTAGTCTTGTAACAAAAAGTTCAGCATAAGTTGTACTGAACTTTTTTAAAATTAAAGAGAAAACATGTTTTTTAAAATTTCATCTGCCTCGGTTCTGCAAAGGTCGTGGTTTCAGTTTACGCCCGTGTCAAATGGAATTAAATAAAATTTTTTTCTTTAATTTAATAATGATATAGAGTTAAGTATTGCTGAAGTACTACTACATTTAAAAATAATAATAACAAAATCAGTGAAGTAAGTTTTACACAGATCTATGTTGTATTATTAAAATTATTAAAACCATTACTTGGTTCTCATGAACTAGACAGTACTTAGAATACACTTACGTACGTTTACAGTAAGTAGAAACTGATTTGAATTTAACATATATAAGAGAAGTACATTATAAATTTTCCCTGACATGATTTCTTTTTTTTTAATATCTAACAATGTATTCAATGAGATTAATTCAAAATCAGCAAATAGCAAAGTAAATACTCGGCCAAAACCTGCAGGGACACCACTTAACCTGTAAATTTTATATAATTCTGTCCATAATTATAAATATAATATTTTTAAGGTTGATTCTTCGTGTGTTTCTTTATTATTTATTGTTTTATAACGATGTAGATAGACGTCAAGACGAACTTCATTTTCCCTTCTTTGACTCATTCATCTAAATTATTTGGATAGATGTTTTCACACTTATTCCTAATATAACATACTTTCTTCAAAGTAATTATTTTAATGAGAGGCATATACAGAATACTTTATTGTTATATTATATTTATATTCAGCCTTGTTATTGGTGTTATATTAACTATTTTAAAAATAGGTTTTATAATGTAACTTTGTACATTAACCCGTTTTTTCGAAAATTAGCGTATTATACATAACAGTGAAAATATTGTATTTGTGAATTTGAGCAAAATGGGCTATACCCATGGACCATATTCTCTTTAGTTACCACTAGTTAAACGGAGAATCCGTTTAACTAGGTGGTAGTTCACATTTCTTTCATGGACTTATGGACTTAATTCTATCAATGGCACGGTTTCATAACATGGAATTTTTTTACCTTAGTACCATTTTTCTATCTTCTAAAGAATATTTCTATGAAATCGCTAAGTGTTTCACCTGATTCCCTCTTAATTTTAAGTGTAGTAGAGTTATATCGACAATTATAATTATACAAAAACGGACACTGTTCTTTCAAAATGGTAAAAAGAATTTAAAGAAAATTAAATAAGCATGCTAGCTCCGGCGAAATGTCGACCGAAAGGTCTAAATTGGCTTGAACTCTGGTTTCCCCTGGATTGAGAAATACTTCATATGTACCTTATTGCCTAAATCCGGATCTACTGTGCATGTTTTGCTTTACATATTGTATAAAATTATCACACATCAAATTTTAAGATGTTTATTTTGTTGTATTTTGCGTGTGTGTATAGTTTACATACATATGTTAAATGTGTAACATTAAATGAAGGTAGTATGTTATAGATACTTCTGCATTTAATTTAATACATATTTCATGGCAGAAGGCCGTGTAGCCGATGCCGCTAAAAGTACAAAATTATCTTTATCTTTGGGTAACCTCACAAAATGCTAAATGTCTATGGTAGAAGCAGGAGGTTAAACAAAACACACGTGTTTTGTTACCTTTAAATATTTTCAATAAAATGCTCAAGATAAAGTTGTAAAATGGTAAATACAAATATTTTACTGAATATAAACGTTTTTTTACTGTTGTATCTGTAATTAATTTTATCTTTCAGAGTAAACTTTACGTCTTGTACGAACATAGTGCGGGCTTTGCCCTGTTCCGTGTAACAGAATTTGAGGAGTTGGCAGCATTTTTGCCACAGGTGGAAGAATCAGTGACTGACCTTCAAAGATTTAACTCCGTGGTGACTTTGATTGCATTCCAACCATTTAAATCTGCTGTTGTGGCTTTAGAAAATATAAATGCTATTTCTGAAGGTTAGTTTTGAAATTTATCAAAAATAATTATTAACATCCCTGTAACATCTTCAAGTTACATGTCTCTTAAAACTATTCAACTGTATGATAAATGTGTGATATGTGTGCTACGTACTTTATAGCTGTAAGGCATGGAGCGTCGCGTCGAGCAAAGATTTATTAGTTCGTCAGATGTTGCCAAGCCCTTAAGGGCGTACCAAGGAGATTTTAAATATGAACTGTTTCGGTTTAGACAAGTTGTTTGGTAAGAGCATTGCTACAGAAGATGTTGCGACCTTCAATTCCTTCCATGTCAGTTTCTTTTTAATCTACATATATTTAGAAAGTCACGGTAGTCAAGTGGTTGTGTGGTCGGAATTTCGAGTAAGATCGAGACCCGAGTACGATCCCCTGGTGGCAGGCTCGTACCAATGGGTTTTTCAAAACTTATGTACGAATTATATTGTTGGCTTCGACATAAAGACGGCGACGGTCTCACAACTTGTCATGTTGTCTCGAAAATATCTTCGGTGGAAGGTGGGTCAAAGGGACTTAATTGTCTAGACTAGACCTCTGTCTACCCGTGTATTGGGAATTGCGTGAAGATATTCATTATTTATTTATATATTTAGTGACTACAATATTATTTCTTCCTTTTTAGGCATAGTACCTGAAGATCTTAACCTGTTTCTGGAAGGTGCATTACCTAAACGTAAGAAGCGTTCAAAGTGCACTCTAGGTGTAGCTGATCCAAAGCTTGGCGCTGCTATTAGTGAGGCATTAGAGATACCATGCACACACACAGGAGCTGTACCAGAGATTATCAGAGGTGATGCTTTCATTATTTCGATTTTACATTAATCTTAGTGCCTAGGAACTGCATGAACAAGTGTTTCCTGTAGTTAAAAGGTGATCCTTTAATTAATTTTTAATTATGAATAATATGTTTTGTCCAGTCTTTTACTGAATCATTTTTGGGCAGGTGGTGAGTCTGTCACCATCTTTACATTCAACTCAACAATGTAAATCATAGAAACACTCATTGGTTTGGGTATTGGACTCTGGTCTCTCAATTCAAATTCCAATCATCCAAACACTTAGCCATTGTGACATTGTAATGTTTGTTCAGTATAAATATGATTTTTCTCTAATTTTCCAGGTATACGTCATCATTTCCATGCGCTTATCAAAGGCCTTACACTTAAAGCATGCAGCGTGGCTCAACTAGGTCTCGGTCATTCATACTCACGTGCCAGGGTTAAGTTCAACGTGCACAGAGTGGACAATATGATTATACAGTCTATAGCGCTGCTAGATCAACTAGATAAGGACATCAACACTTTCTCGATGAGAATCAGGTAGATTTTTTTTTATATTCACAGTTTCTAATGGAGTACTAGACATACACACATTATTTTAACTGTCAATACCCTAATGGCTTAGGGTGCAGACTGTGAAAAATATTGTTACATGTTTGGCTGCAGAAAGTCATAAAGCCTTGCAGTTTAGAGCAGTTATCCAGAATATTAATAATATTATTTGGTATTCTTTTAAACAACTATCAGTTAACTTTGATATTGGCAGAAAATCTTTGTTGAAATAATTAAGTTATCAACAATCAAAACAAACAAAAGGAAATAGAGAGAAGATTAAATGTTAGTAATGATGATGGTAGCTCATACATTTATGTCATACATAATTATTGTAGTCTATACAAATAGTTTTTCCATGCAAGAATCAGACAACCTGCAGTTTCATACCTCCCCTATGACATGACATTTATATACTTGTAATGATTCTAACAAGACTGTATATTTTTTTAACAGAGAATGGTACTCATACCATTTCCCAGAGCTCGTCAGCATAGTTCCCGAAAACCATCTATACACTAAATGTGCGGAGTATATCAAAGACAGGAAATCGTTGAGCGAGGAATCCGTAGAGCCCCTCACAGAGATCTTGGGCGACTCGGAGAAGGCACAGGCTATTATTGATGCATCTAAAATGTCAATGGGCATGGATATTTCACCAGTGGACCTGATTAACATACAGATGTTTGCTGGGAGGGTTGTTGCTCTGAGTAATTACAGGTAAAGATTTTTTTTTCTCATTTACTGATTATTTAATTAATTTACTGGCATACAGTTGTATGTATCTAAAAATACCAGGACAAAATAACCAGACTACAGATGGGCTGCGGTGTATGAGGTGAGTTGTTACGCCAAATCGGCTTGCCAGGTATTATGGCATATCCTCATGAGGGGGACCTATGCCCTGCAGTGGGTTTTAACAGGCGTACTACTATTGTACTAATATTGTAGAAAGGGTTAAGACTACTTTCATAATTTTAAAAGAACAATTTATTGATGACATTGATGATTGATGAATTTTTGGTAATATTAAGTGATTTACTGTTAAGTAATTCTAATGAAACTTCAGAAAAGTTGACTTACCATAAATAATAATAATAATTAATATCTTCACGCAATTCCCAATACAGGGGTAGACAGAGGTCTAGTCTAGACAATTAAGTCCATTTGACCCACCTTCCACTGAAGACAATTTCGGGACAACATGACTTACTTACCATAGACATGAAATTTCCTAAGCTCTGTTGTATTTACATATATATGATGTAGAAAAAGATAGTAGATATCTGCACATCTTGATCTATGGCATGCATTATAAATTTGCTTGTTGTAATAAAAATGTGCAATAGTAACTAAATGATAGATATACACAATATCTGTTTACAAATTATTGTGTAATAAAATCATTTATACATTTTTTAAACCCCTCTTGGAATTGCTATGAATTATGCACCTGAATACCATTCAACTTGTCAGAGTATCAAGTGACCGGGGAGCGAAAAATAGAAACTCCACATTGAATCTTTATCTATAGCATATCTATGTAGTAATGGTGCAAAACTTAACTTAAGGCTATAAGATAGAAGCTATCTATCTAAAATATAAGAAGTATTTATTTGTAGATGAGATAATGTTACATACATTCAATTCAACACTTATATAGACTGACTAATTTCATTTTCGGTACAAATGAAAATCAGACTGGAAAGGCAACACTTCAGAACATATTTATTTAAAGAACACGTAAATGTTTCGTTTAATTACATAATTAAAATCATTTACGTATCCTCCAACAGGAAACAAATAGCGGAGTATCTCCACACAAAGATGAACTCGGTTGCTCCGAACCTCACCACTCTGATTGGTGACCAAGTTGGTGCGAGACTTATATCCAAGGCGGGCTCGCTAACAAGTCTCGCCAAGTATCCAGCCTCCACACTACAGATCCTAGGTAAGATATATTAACATAAATAGCCAGTAGAACTAGTAGTTCTAATTAAAATATGTTATTTCTACAACACAATTCTTTAATGGTATTAGAAAAACCCATAGCTATTCTCTCTGCGGGCTTTAAGAGGCGATTGAGGGAGCCAATTCTTAAATATCGCTATGGCGAGCGAAATATACCAGACCAAAATCAAGGAGATGGCCAGCAACACCCTAGATGCAAGAGTTCTGACGCTGCAATCGCCTATCCACTTGATAAGTATAGCGATTACGGAAATTCCCGTGTGTGAAACATATCTGGACAGTAGGCTTTTAACAGCATTTAAGGATGTATCATCATCATTACAGCATATAAGTCCACTGCTGAACATAGGCCCTCCAAAGATTGCCAAATAAGATGGTAATGTGCCATTTGCATCCATCAACTCCCCATATATTTGTATCTAATAATTTTAAGTCTGCCCCGCCTAACTCGAACATATGTAACGTATGTTAATAATTTAAACATACAAATACATTTGTTATAGGCGCAGAGAAAGCTCTCTTCCGTGCATTGAAAACCCGTTCCAACACACCCAAGTATGGTCTGCTGTATCATTCAACATTCATCGGCCGTGCTGGTCTCAAGAACAAAGGTCGGATCAGCAGGTATCTGGCCAACAAGTGCTCCATCGCTTCCAGGATAGATTGCTTCTCCGGTAAGTTCTTTTATGGCTATATTCTAAAATTAGCAGGAAATTTATTGAAAAAAAAAAGTATATAAAATGTAGCCCTGCTATAAAAGTTAAATAATTATTTTTCTCATTTGGTAATGAAGTCAAACTGTCGCCATTTTGCGCTTTTCTTTAGTTTATAATTTCTAAAACATCAGCGATTGGTTCACCAATCACGTTGTTACAAATAGGCTTGTTTTGACCCCTGTCTACCCCAGAATGGAAAATTGCGTGAAGATAGGTACAATGTGGTCAGTGTCACTCAGGATGATTACTTATAAGAAGGTATTAATCTTTCAATGTCACAAAGTCCATATAGTTATATCACACATATGTGAAATTTAATTTTTTTTTAATGGCAACTCTTCCCTAATCTGACATGGAACAAATATTTTACGTAAAATGTTACTTTTGCAATAGATCAAAATGTGCTTGGGAAAAATGTTCTTTTGTGATAATAATAATGTGCAATAATGAAAGCATATGATTGATAGATGCATTTTTAAATTTTTTATTTATGTATTTGATCATTGCTACAAATAAATATATGACTGTTCCGGACTGTTCGGATGTTTTTTAAACACTTAGTAGCCAAGTAGGTTGCGTCCCTGACTTCAAAGCTTAGGGCAGCTGGTTAGAATTCCCCTATCATGTTATGTACTGCTCATGCTGTGTACTGTGCAACTTTAAAACTAAGACAGCGATTAGCTTACCACCTGTCACAATGTCCAAATAAGCTCGGGTGAAAAGTGGATTGAAAGGATTTAATTTTCTAGAATTCTGTCTACCTCAGTATGGGACATTTTTTAAAGATATAAAGATATATTTTGATAATATTTAAAGTATAAACTAATATATATCTTTTATGTTACATAAATGTTGAGTAATTTATGTAACATAAAAGCTTGAAAAAATATTTCATTGAACCATGTCGGATACTTTACATTCCAATTTTTATGTATGTAATTTTTTTTAGAAACCCAAACAACGATATTTGGTGAGAAACTCCGGCAACAAGTGGAAGACCGTTTGAAGTTCTACGAGACTGGAGACATCCCGATGAAGAACATTGACGTTATGAAACAGGCAATGGAGGAGGCGCTCCAGCAACAGGAGCAGGAAGCAGATGCCAGCATTAAAAAGAAGAAAAAGAAGAAGAAGCAGAAGGAGATAGAAGCAATGGATGAGGACTGAGTACTTAGTTATATCAGTCCAATAATATACTAGGCTATATTCAACAAGTTTTAATTTCATACAACTTAATTTTTTAAGTAATAATAATGTAATAAAGTTATTTAGTTTATGTAATTGGGTACATTTTAGTGCTCATTTCTTGCTCTTGTTCAAACACTAACTAAGTTAAGACTATAAATATAAATTTTAAAAAGAATTATTACTAGTTTTATTTCTCATATCTATAACAGTTTAGAAATAAGTCATAGATAATACAAACATAAACTCAAGCTTGGTATCTTTACAAATATAATCTGTAGGAAGCCCATAACATTTTCAAAGCTTTTCCCTTTTACTCCTTTTACGAAACCGAAGTTTTTCTTAACTTAAAGTATGATTCATCTGATGGCATATGATTGCTAAACCCATAACGCCTGCATATCCTTTGAAAGAAGGGTCTCTGCTTTGTCACCCACGTAGATAAAGATTGAATGCCTTAGCCTCAGACAGTGTAGAAAACCACCTTTTCAACAGTTTGTCTTGGGTCGGGTGTTTGTGGTACCCTCATTGTTTCCGATTTCATAACACCTGTGCTAAACTACTCAAAAGTGGTTTTCGAGTGACAAACTTGGTTAGGCAAAAGCATTGTAGGACATCGTCCCCGCTTATACATGGAGTGACGACCTGCAAAATATTGCGAGGAGTCGACATATGCAGGTGGCTGAGGATCGTTCTTTGAGGCAAATTTTGGGGAAGGCCTATGTTCAGCATTAGACTTTTAGTAGGCTTTAAAGAAGGAGAAGAAACTACTTATTTTGTGATCGGAGCAATGTATGTGATGTTGTCACTATATAAATAAATAAAATAAATAAATATCTTCAAGCAATTCCCAAAACAGGGGTAGACAAAGGTCTAGTCTAGACAATTAAGTCCCTTCGTTCCACCGAAGATATTTTCGGGACAAAGTGACAGGTGGTGAGCCAATCGCCGTCTTTATGTCCAAGCCAACGATGTAATTCGTACATAAGTTTTTGAAAAACCCATTGGTACGAGCCTGCCACCAGGAGATTGAATTCGGGATCTCTTGACTCAATATTCCAACCACTCTGCTATCCTAACTCATAATCCATCTATCTACATATATTAAAAGGTACAGCAATAAAACAACTTAACACACCGAATCGTTCAACAACTTTTAATAGCATAACTCCCGTTACAATTGATCCGGACATTTATATTGACAGCTGCAAGTTGCGTTACGAAGAATTTGAAAATGTAAGGAATGGAGACGGCGAGGAGATTGCCGCGGCCGCACAGCCGGCAGCTCTCCTTGCTGCCGTCCAGCTTGCTGGCGATCGGGCCCAGCAGGGTGCCGCATTTCGTGCAGATTATTGCCTGACAAGAGAATCATTTCCGTTTTAAGACACCACAGAATAAAAAAATCAATAATCACATAAATATATGTTTATTTTTTTACGACCTCAGAACTGGCCATCTTGGAAACCGTAAACCACTTGTAAATCGTTAAATTGTGTAATCTAAATTACTTCTTTCTATAAGTGCGGTGGGATGATATATTTCAATAAAAAAAGTGTAATTTACGTACTAAATATATGCATTGACGTTCTCCATGGACGAGTGGCGTACCTTCTTTGATGTTCCGGGTTTGATCCCGGATGGGTCAAAGTTGAGAGAGAACTTTTTTTTAATTTTCTTGGGTCTGGGTGTTTGTTGTACTGTCGTTGTTTCCGATTCGACAACACACGTGCTTCAGCTGCTTAATTTGGGATCAAAACAATGTATGTGATGTCCCTATCTATGTATCTATAGATGTATGTAAATATGGAAAATGTCACATACACTGGCCTGTTACAGTCCACTGCTAGGCAGGTGTCTACCGTGGAAAGGTTTGCTATTGCTGTAACTCCAACATAAGTAAGCTAAAGCACTCATGTTTTCCCTGAGACAGTGCACAGAAAGTGGTTGTCTACATTGACCCGTTTGTTTAAAAAAAAAAGAAGATAAAATATCTAGTAATGAAGCATTGAGAAGAGAGGACGCGCGCACCTCGCTCTTGTCGGAGCAGTGGAACAGCCGATCCTGCAGCAGGAAGGCGGCGCCGTGCGAGATGAGCGCGTCGCGCTCCATCTCGCCCAGCCGCACGCCGCCGCCGCGCCGCCGCCCCTTCACCGGCTGCCGCGTCAGCGCGTCCACCGCGCCCGTCGTGCGCACCTGCGCACGCCGTCTCGCTCACTCACACGCAAAGAGACGGGCGCTGAGCCCCTGCGCACGCCGTCTCGCTCACTCACACGCAAAGAGACGGGCGCTGAGCCCCTGCGCACACCTCACTCACTCACACACGCAAAGGGACGGGCGCTGGAGCCCCTGCGCACGCCGTCTCGCTCACTCACACGCAAAGGGACGGGCGCTGAGCCCCTGCGCACGCACACCTCACTCACTCACACGCAAAGGGACGGGCGCTGAGCCCCTGCGCACGCCGTCTCGCTCACTCACACGCAAAGGGACGGGCGCTGAGCCCCTGCGCACGCACACCTCACTCACACGCAAAGGGACGGGCGCTGAGCCCCTGCGCACGCCGTCTCGCTCACTCACACGCAAAGAGACGGGCGCTGAGCCCCTGCGCACGCACACCTCACTCACTCACACGCAAAGGGACGGGCGCTGAGCCCCTGCGCACGCCGTCTCGCTCACTCACACGCAAAGTGACGGGCGCTGAGCCCCTGCGCACGCCGTCTCGCTCACTCACACGCAAAGGGACGGGCGCTGAGCCCCTGCGCACGCACACCTCACTCACTCACACGCAAAGGGACGGGCGCTGAGCCCCTGCGCACGCCGTCTCGCTCACTCACACGCAAAGTGACGGGCGCTGAGCCCCTGCGCACGCCGTCTCGCTCACTCACACGCAAAGTGACGGGCGCTGAGCCCCTGCGCACGCCATCGCGCTCACTCACACGCAAAGTGACGGGCGCTGAGCCCCTGCGCACGCACACCTCACTCATTCGAACGTAAAGTGACAGGCGGTGAGCCTGTCACCTTCTTAGCGAGCAAGCGGGCAGTTACATCTTGTATCTGTACATTATAGCCACCCTATTGAGGGCAGTCCAGTTCCAGGCACATCTGCTGAATCTCAAAAGGTTAGAGAGAGTTCAAAAAAGGTTTTTGTGGCTCCTTTCTTGTAACTGTAATCTTGAAAAAAAGAAAATGCTATGTAGATAGACTAAAATACTTTAAATTAATCTCTCTCTCTCTCTCTCTCTCTTTTTCTGATCGAAGACGACTAACGGTCAAGTTTTTACGTAAAATTGCAAATGGTACTTTAGACTATCCTGAGTTGCTCACTTTCTTAGATATAACTGTGCCTAATAAATTACTTCGACGGAGTTTAAGAATATAGAGTATAGGACATCACTTATAAGTGTAGTTACATTTAATTTCAACGGTATTATTTTACTGTTAAATGTCTCGTTTATAATTGTCAAGTATGATCATTACGTACAAAAAAATATCTTCAAGTCATTCCGAATACAGGGCTAGACAGAGCAATTAATTCGTTTCGATCCACCTTCCACCGAAGACATTTTTCGGGACAACGTGACCCCGTCGCCGTCGGTTCGGTGGGAGGGTCAGTGAAAAGAAGTGAGGGTCAGACAACGTGACCGGCGGTGATCCCGTCGCCGTAGGTCGATAGGACTTAATTCCCTCCCCTCTCTCTTTCCTCACTGATCTCTGTCCATCCCTACATTGGGCCATGTCTCATCCCTGTCCATACCCTACCTGCCACTTGTCGGAGACCATGTGCCGCAGCCGCTGGTAATGTATCACGCCGAAGAAGATGTCGGCCGTCATCTCGCGGCCGTCCACGCCGCTGTACAGCCGCTCCGTGCCGTAGTAACCGTAGCCGGCGCACTCCAGCAGCCGCCCGAAGTAGTTGATGGCGGTGTCGCCCTCGCCGAAGCGGAACGGGCTCGCGTCGTGCACCTGCGCGGGTGGGGAGTGATAAGTGAGTGAGGTGACCAGGGGCCCACAGTGGTTGGGTGGTCGGAATTTCGAGTCGAGAGACCCGAGTTCGATCCCCAGGTGGCAGAAGACCAATGAGTTTTTTTTTAAAACCTATGTACGAATTATATCGTTGGCTTGGACATAAAGACGGCGACGGGCTTACCACCTGTCGGCTTGTCCCGAAAATATCTTCGGTGGAAGGTGGGTCGAAGGGACTTAATTGTCTACACTAGACCTCTGTCTACCCCTGTATTGGGAATTGCGTGAGGATATTTATTATTATTTATATTTGTTGGTAATGTTAAATGTTAAAAAAAAATAAACCTTTTTTAATGTTAACGCATTTTCCCAGAATTTCCCTGTTTACATCAGAACAGAGGTTCAAACAACCCTCGACACACTCTTCACCGAAACTTATTTGGGTTAACGACAACCTCCGTGGACAGTGGCCTAAACAGGTTTTCAAGGTGTCGCCATCTCTATTGATATGATTTGATGATGATAGATATGATTTGTTTTGGCAGTGGTTAAGGTTAAAATATTATACTTTAACCATTCAGTTACCAATCTCGGAATCTTTTGATTTTTTTAAGGACAGGCCATTGTTTTTCAGAAAAACCAAACCCAACCGTCGTCAGCGTAGGAGAAACTGTGGGAATTATCAACTTTCATACTACAGAGATCATTATAAAAATATCATATATATAAGAAAAGGAGAAGGGCCCAACACACTACCCTGAGTGACGCCTTATAAAACCGACGTAATCGCTGGTATATTTATACAATTTCACCCGCTGAGTCCTATCAAAAACTTAATTTCTAAAAAGAGAAAGTGCAGTAGATCTTATACAAATTTTTTCTAATTTGTATACAAGGATAAGGTTAGTGACCGTGTCGAAAGCTTTTTGAAGATCATCCAAAAACACCGACATGAATTTGTTCCCTTCTCAATCTATTCAGTCACAAGTTTACAAAGAGGCATCTTAGGTTTAAAGATAATTTATTACTCATAACGAACATAGGTTCACTTACAATGAGATTACAGAAATTTATAATATGATATGGTTTAACTAGCTGGATTCGAACAGATGCTTAATAAATATCTTTGGATATACACATTTTAAGTTTCAGACACACAATCTTTAATCTCATTAGGCAAATTATTGAAGAGTTGCTCTCCCTCAGACAGTATGTTTTCGGTCTTAAATTTTCATCGTATTTCTTAGGTTATGATGAAATATTCTTTTACTGAGTACTATTTGCGAAAGTATTTCATTAATTAGAATTATTTTTATTAAGATGCATGTTGTATATACATAAAGTTGTCTAAGCTTATAAATGTTTGTATTCTTGTAAAGTGCACGTGTGTTCGTTCTTGTATTACATTTGAATAAGTTTTTGATTACTTTTTTTGTCATATTTGCAGGATTTTTAAAGTAGAAGGTGCCACATTCCCCCAAACATCGATTAAATACTGTAAGTGGGATCTGACTAATGCATTAAAAATATTCAAGCGTGTTCTAGGTGGGATGCATCCTGTTATTCTTTTCAATGCCCCTGATAATGTCAGTAGTTTTGTTCTAATGTGTTCGATATGATTTTTCCAAGTTAGTTTATCGTCTAACCATAAACCAAGATATTTTTCTTTATTAGAGCGACGCAAAACATCATTATTGATTTTTAATTGTGGATGCTGGATAAAAGATGTTTTTTTAGTATTGATGGTAAGTAAATTACATTGACACCAAATATTAAATTTGTGTAAATCATTCTGTGCTTCGTTTATTAGATCCGTAATATTATGACCAAAATAAAAGAGACAAGTATCATCTGCGTATAAAGTAAGATGCCCCTTTAAATCAATTTTGCAAATATTGTTCACATAGATCAGAAAAATCAATGGGCCTAAAATCGAGCCTTGCGGGATGCCGTAACTGACTTTTCCTAAGCCACTTTGATTATTTTCGATTTTTACAATTTGATGCCTGTTTGTTAAGTAAGATTGAAACATTTTTAGTGCCATACCCGTAATACCCAAGTCAAAAAGTTTTTCCAACAGAATATCATGACTTACAGTGTCAAAAGCGTTTTTGAGATCAATAAAAATACCTAAGACTACCTTTTTTTCATCAATATTTATTTTAATTTTTGTTACTAGATCTATTACTGCCGACAAGTTATTAGAGTTAGACCTAAACCCATATTGTTGATTAGATAAGCAGTTTATATTTTTCAAATGTTTATTAAGCCGGTAATAATTTTTTTTTGAAAAGAATACTAGAAATGCCGAATTACATTACTAGTATTTCTGTTAACCTCTCCAATTAAGCTGCAATGCTTGTGCCTGGAGTTGGTTTACGTCAATAGTCGAATGGCGGGGCCCGAACCTGCGACGTCATGTTTCGCAGTCCGCACCCTAAACCATTAGGCTATTGTCGCTCTTGGAGTCACTTTAGCGATTTTAAGGCTATTGGGATTCATGCCAGTGCAAAGACATGTATTGATGCATTCTGCTAGGTCTAAAGCAATGATGTTAGAAAAATATTTTAAAGATTTAGTATTAATTCCGTCTATACCTTTACTTGTGTTTGAATCTAGACAATTTATAATTTTAAGTATTTCTTTTGCAGTACATGCTCTGAGTTCACTCAACTGAAAGTTAGGCGTACAATTTGAGTTAGTTAAGGTATAAAATGATTTGTTAGGTAAGTTTCTTGGAATTAGACTTGCTAAATGTTTACCAACTGAAGAGAAATACAAATTAAATACTTCGCAAACAGCTATTGGATTTTCTACGTTTTTGGAGTCTACTATGAGTCTACAAGGAGCACAATGATCTTTAACATAACATAACATATTTCTTACCAATGAGTTTATAAGATTCCAAGTATTTTTTGGATTATTATTACATCTTTAGAGCATTTGCTCTGTCTAAAGCAAAATGGTGTAGAGGATAGCATTTTATATTTCTTTTTTGATAATTTAAGTCTCAAATTAATAAGTTTTTTGAAATTGCTGGAGGTACGGATTTACCGACCGTCTTGAGTTACCGACGTTTGATCTATCGTCACTCTTTTCAACTGGTGTAATTACAATTTTCTTTTATTACAAAGATAAATATTCATATATAAAAATGAACATCCATGAATAGACTTCACCAATCAACCAACTACGCCAATACTTTCTCAACCAACTACGCTATCCGGTCGTCAAACTTAAACATAAGGAATGGGATAGATGTGTTTTCTCGCTTCATTATGTTTCAAACACACAAAGGAAGTTTTCCCTTCAAAAGACATGTGACATCATATACATACATATATATTGCCATTGCCTACTCTGTTTGCTTGCCTTTTCGCCTGATATCACACCACACACCTACACCCCCTACAGTACCTTCGATGTTTCTGATGCCATAACACGCTGCTCACTCCGGGATCAGAGTGTGTGCCGTGGCCCCGCATGCACCTGCAGTGGCTACAGAACTCACGTGTCCGTGCAGGCTGGCCGCCTTGCCCGCCATGCACTCCACCATCATGGCGATGGTCATGCGCGACGGGAAGCCGTGCGGGTTGAACAGCACGTCGGGCACGAGCCCCGACTCCGTGAACGGCAGGTCCTCGGCCGCCCACCTCTGCGAGCAGATGCCCTTCTGGCCGGCGCGCGACGCAAACTTGTCGCCCACCGTTGGGTTGCGCTGGGGATGTTGTACATTTCCAAATAAATAAACGTACAGATGCATCTTCACGCAATCCCCAATACACGGGGTAGACAGAGGTCTAGTCTGGACAATAAAGTCTCTCGGCTCGAAACTCGGGGAAAACGAGAACTCGGGTCTCGCGACTCGAAATTCCGACCACCCAACCACTCGGCTATCGTGACTATTGTATCTATCTATGTATGTATTAATTTATCAATAAAAAAATATCTTTACGCCATTCCCAATACAGATAGGTAGACAGAAGTCAAGGCAATTAAGTCCTTTCGACCCTCCCCTTCCACCGAAGATATTTTTGGGACACCTTGATAGGTGGTTAACACATCTCCATCTTTATATCAAAGCCAATGATATAAATCACAAAAAGTTTTTTTTCTCAAACAACCCATTGAAACGACCCTGCCACCCGGGAATCGAACTCGGATCTCCTGACTCGTATTCCGATCACGGACCACTCGGCTATCGTGACTGTAGTTGATCAATCAAATACTTCTATACTGGTATGTAATGATACTGGTATGTAGCTCTCACCTGTATCCGCGAATATCATGTTAATCACCTGTATCAATAATATCCTGTATAAGCCACGATAGCCGAGTGGTTGGTAGGTCGGAATTTCGAGTCAAGAGAACCGAGTTCGATGGTTTTTTTTAAATACTTATGTACGAATTATATCGTTGCCTTGGACACAGAGACGGCGACGGGCTCACCGCCTGTCACGTTGTCCCGAAAATATATTTTTAGTCTTTGAAGTTTTTTAGGCTGTGGAGGATATTAAGGACGTATAGGGGTGGAAGGTGGGTCGAAGGGACCTAATTGTCTGGACTAGACCACTGTCCACCCCTGCATTGGGCATTGCGTGAAGATATTTATTATCCCACCTGTATCCGCAGCACGACGCAGGCCTTGCGCGGCGCGCGCGGCGAGAAGTCGCCGCACAGCCGCACGCTGTCCACCAAAACCTCCTCCTTGCCGTGGAACTTCGTCACCGCGAACTGGCTCCTCTCGCCGTCGTAGAAACTGCAGTGGTAGATAGATACATAGATAGATAGATAGAAATTTGATTTGATATACATTTATCAATGTATATCAAATCAAATTTCAATATGATCATATCTCAAAATTGGCGTGACTGATGGCGACATCCAAGAGGTCAGCAAAGTATCAAAAAGCATAGGATCTGCAGTTTGGATTTCTAAATATAAAATAGTTTTAAATATTTAAATATTAACACAAAAAAAACATCAAATATATCTACAGTAAATATTCGCTTGTCACTCCCATAATTGACCTGTCATTTCCAAAACTCATATACGACGTCACGATAGCCGAGTTGTTCGGTGGTCGGAACTTCGAGCCGAGAGACCCGAGTTCGATCCCCAGGTGGCAGTACCAATGAGTTTTTCAAAAACTTATGTACGTATTTCATCGTTGGCTTGGACATAAAGGCGGCGACGGGCTCACCACCTGTCACGTTGTCCCGAAAATATCTTCGGTGGAAGGTGGGTCAAAGGGACTTAATTGCCTAGACTTGACCTCTGTCTACCCCTGTATTGGGAATTGCGTGAAGATATTTATTTATTATTTATATATAACGTAATCAGTGTGATATATGACACTGAAGATCCACACCTGTAGAAAGGGCGACAAATGACACTGACACCATTTACTTGTAGGGAGGGTGACAAACGACACGACACTGCTGGCATATACCTGTAGATAGTGTGACATGTGACACTGAAGACACGTATCTGTAGAAAGGGTCACAAATGACACTGAAGCCATATACCTGTATAGATGACTCTGGTTACCTTTCAAAACGTACCTACCTGTAGAGAGGGTGAACTATTACACTGATGACATATGCATGTAGATAGTGTGACATATGACACTGATGACATACACTTGTAGAGAGCGTGACCTATGACACAGATGACGTATACCCATAGAGACGGTGATCCTAAGAAAGAAGAGGAGAGGGTGACCTATGACACTGATGGCATATACCAGTAGAGAGGGCGGCCTAGACATTGATGACATATACATGGAGATAGTGTGACATAACACACTGATGCCTTATACCTGTAGAAAATGTGACGTATGACACAAACGCCATATACCTGTAGATAGTGTGACATATGACACTGATGACATATACCCCTAGAGAGGACAACAGATTACACTGACGACATATTTTTTTTTTTTTTAACATTATAAGCTAGCGTTTAACTACAATCCCACCTGATGGTAAGTGGCGATGTAGTTTTTGTTGGTAGGCACACTAGCTTAGAAAGAGCCTATTCACTCTTCTCTTGAAGACACCCACATTGTAATCGGACGGAAAGACTGATGCAGGCAAAATTATTCCAGTCCTTTGCTGTACGCATTATGAACGACGAAGCAAAACGCTTCGTCCGAATGCAGGGTATATCGACAACAAAAGGATGGAGACCCGACGTGCGTCTTGTTGTCCGATGATGGAAAGGGGAAGGGGGAATTAACTCATGTAATTCCTTCGCACACTCTCCAAAATGTAACCTGTAGAACACCGAGAGACTGGCCACGCGACGTCTGTGTTCGAGACTGGACAAATTGGTAGTAACCAAGTCAGGATCACCGATTAGCCGCTTGGCCCGTCTCTCCACAGAATCCAAGGCTGCCAGTTGATATTTAGGAGCTCCAGCCCATATGTGGCAGCAGTACTCTACAGCCGACCGGACCTGAGCTTTATATAGGGTCAGAAGCTGTCCCGGAGTAAAGTAACGCCGCACTTTTGCAAGAACTCCCAATCTCCTTGCAGCGGCTTTAGCCTTAGACTCAATGAACCGCCCAAAGTTAAGCTTTGACGTGATTTCGACTCCTAGTAACTGGAGGCGGTCGGTGTATTCCAGAGATACATTCTGAAATTTAGGAGCCAAGGTAAACTGGCTCCTTTTGGCGGAGAACAGACACGCTTGCGTTTTGGTGGCATTGAATCTCACAAGATTGGTATTGCCCCAGTTTCCAACTGGGGCAATACCAATCTCTAATAA
This sequence comes from Sericinus montela, assembly GCA_029286605.1. Lineage (NCBI taxonomy): Eukaryota > Metazoa > Arthropoda > Insecta > Lepidoptera > Papilionidae > Sericinus > Sericinus montela. The sequence continues at coordinate 2,910,937 of JAGSMR010000030.1, read as the reverse complement.
TATACTGTACTGTACTCTAATAATATACCTGTAGAAAGTGTGACATAAGAGACTGATGACATATACCCGTAGAGAGGGTAACAGATTATACTTACGACATATGCCTGTAGAAAGTGTGACATATTACACTGACGCCATATACTTGTAGAGAGGGTGACAGATGACACTGTAGATAGTGTGACATATGATACTGATGACATATATCCGTTAAAAGTATGACATATACCTGTAGAAATTGTGACGTATGACACAGACGCCATATACCTGTAGAAATTGTGACGTATGACACAGACGCCATATACCTGTAGAAAGGGTGACATATGACACTGATGCCATATACCTGTAGAAAGTATGACGTATGACACTGACGCCATATACCTTTAGAAATTGTGACGTATGACACAGACGCCACATACCTGTAGAAAGGGTCCTCGGGTCGCAAGCGGGCGCCCACGGCCGGCAGCCCGTCCTCGTCTATTGTGGCGGCGAGCTCCGGCCGCGCCGGGTCCCGCCAGAAGTAAGAGGACGCGTGCTTCAGCTCTATGAAGTCTGCCTTGTACACCGAGCCCGCCGCAAAACCGCGCTCGTACGACGACTTGTTTATTATCATCGCGTCCTCCATGTCGTAGCCCTGCGCATCGTCGCCTCACTTACTTATCACGGCTTTTTTATGGGATTTTATGTAAATGAAAAGTCACGATAGCCGAGTGGTTGGGTGGTCGGAGTTTCGAGTCAAGAGACCCGAGTTTAGATTCTCAAGTGGCCGTACCAATGGGTTTTTCTAAAACTTATGTACGAATTGTATCGTTGGCTTGGACATGCAAGACGGCGACGGGCTCACCACCTGTCACGTTGTCCCGAAAATATCTTCGGTGGAAGGTGGGTCGAAGGGACTTAATTGTCTAGACTAGACCTCTGTTTACCCCTGTAATGAGAATTGCGCTGAATGTGCGAGCACATTAAGCGCAAGTCAGCACCCCTCCGACATAATTGTAGGTGATGGCTGCAGGTGATCGGGCCTTGAGCGCGTCTCGTTAAAATAAATACATAGATAGATAGGGACAACATAACATACATTATTCCGAGACCAGAGTAAGTGGAATCGATACAATAAACCATTAACACCCCAGACCCGAGATAATGTAGGAAAAGTGATTTTTTTACATCGACCGAGAATCGAACCGGACACTTCAGAGCTGGCGTCACCATGAAAACCGGAGTGTACCTCACTCGTACACGGAGGTCAGTTATGTTCAAGTAATTTCCTATACTGGGACAGCAGAGGTCAGACAATGAAGTTTCTTCGTCTGCCTTTCATCGGAGATTTTTTGGAATACACGTTACCACGTAAAAAGTCTTCGGCGGAAGATGGGTCGAAAGGACTTAATTTTCTAGATCTCTGTCTACCCCAGTATTGAAAATACCGTGACGATATCGGAAGCCTAAGTCCTACAGACTTTTACATTTTCCCATTATGACGATGAATGAAAATTACCTAAATTTAATTTAATTTTTCTAGCGATAAACATTAATGTAAGAGGAGCCGCGGGAAAAAGCTATTAATATCTAAAATATGTAACAATGTTTTGTATCTATGTACGTGGTATATATCCGCCATTTGAATTATCAGAATTGAATCATCAGATGTCCAAAAGTATATAAGAAAATTATAACAATAAATGTCTCGCACAATCCCTGACTGGGTAGTCAGAGAGAACAAATCTCCAACTGTCACGATCCTTACATAACTCTTTCGCTTCTTTCAAATACATCATTTCCTTCACACACGCGCGTCTAAGTATCCTACTACTCCTGACCTGACCCATCCCTCGTCTCTGAAAGTTAGTTGTGCCAAATAAGAGATCGAAAGCCCCTCACAGTCTACACCTACGCCCAGCCGGGTCCGTGAAATAGCGTGAAGATAGCACAGCTAAAATACTCACAGTATATGAGATGACAGCCACTATGGCGTTCGTTCCCATCGGATAGTCGTCGAGACCAACATTGTCATAGTGCGTGGGTCGGAATAGCGGCGTGGCGGGGTCTGCAGCCGGTATAACTTGGTCTCTCCGTTCGTGGCCCATGTATGAATCGGGTGCCCATCGTTTGCTTGCCCATCTGGCACTGGTACATGTTTCTGATGACCAGGAATGATGGGATAAATGGAAACATAGATATTGGGACAATGTTAAATAATTTGCTCCAATCTCAAAGTATCATCGATGGAAGGTGGATCAAAGGAACTTAATTGTCTAGAGAGTAGATCTCTATATACCCCTGTATTGAGAATGGAAAATATCTTCGGTGAAAAGTGGGTCGAAGGGACTTAATTGTCTAGACTAGACCTCTGTCTACCCCAGTATTGAAAATACCGTGACGATATCGGAAGCCTAAGTCCTACAGACTTTACATTTTCCCATTATGACGATGAATGAAAATTACCTAAATTTAATTTAATTTTTCTAGCGATAAACATTAATGTAAGAGGAGCCGCGGAAAAAGCTATTAATATCTAAAATATGTAACAATGTTTTGTATCTATGTACGTGGTATATATCCGCCATTTGAATTATCAGAATTGAATCATCAGATGTCCAAAAGTATATAAGAAAATTATAACAATAAATGTCTCGCATAATCCCTGACTGGGTAGTCAGAGAGAACAAATCTCCAACTGTCACGATCCTTACATAACTCTTTCGCTTCTTTCAAATACATCATTTCCTTCACACACGCGCGTCTAAGTATCCTACTACTCCTGACCTGACCCATCCCTCGTCTCTGAAAGTTAGTTGTGCCAAATAAGAGATCGAAAGCCCCTCACAGTCTACACCTACGCCCACCCCGGTCCGTGAAATAGCGTGAAGATAGCACAGCTAAAATACTCACAGTATATGAGATGACAGCCACTATGGCGTTCGTTCCCATCGGATAGTCGTCGAGACCAACATTGTCATAGTGCGTGGGTCGGAATAGCGGCGTGGCGGGGGTCTGCAGCCGGTATAACTTGGTCTCTCCGTTCGTGGCCCATGTATGAATCGGGGTGCCCATCGTTTGCTTGCCCATCTGGCACTGGTACATGTTTCTGATGACCAGGAATGATGGGATAAATGGAAACATAGATATTGGGACAATGTTAAATAATTTGCTCCAATCTCAAAGTATCATCGATGGAAGGTGGATCAAAGGAACTTAATTGTCTAGAGAGTAGATCTCTATATACCCCTGTATTGGGAATTGCGTGAAGTTTTATATTTATTTATAAACCCCAAGTACCTAGTACGTAATACGAAAACAAAGAGAGTACAGGGTTTTCTACATTGATCCGTCCGGGAATCGAACCCGAGACGCCAGAGCCGGCGACATCAGTCACGAAGTTCGTCAGCAATAAAATGAACCTTTAAATACTCTGTGTACAAATGAATTTGAACATTAGCTTAGTTCACAGTAAGGATCAAACATTTAACATTTAAGGTACCAAGTCAAAGGACCCTATTAAAAAAATAAGGAACTTTTTATATAAAATCACGATAGCCGAGTGGTTGGGCGGTCGGAATTTCGAGTCAAACGACCCGAGTTCGAACCCCAGGTGGCAAGCTCGTACCCATGGGGTTTTCAAAAACTTATGTACGAATTATGTCGTTGGCTTGGACATAAAGACGGCGACGGGCTCACCACCTGTCACGTTGTCCCGAAAACATCTATCTGGAATTTGACGTATTATTATTACATTAAATAGAATATATATATATATATATATATATATATATATATATATATATATATATATATATATATATATATATATATATATATATATATATATATATATATATATACATATATATATATACATATATATATATATATATATATATATATATATATATATATATATATATATATATATATATATATATATATATATATATATATATATATATATATATATATATATATATATATATAGTATATAGTTATATCGTTGGCTTGGACATAAAGACGGCGACGGGCTCACTGATTTTCATATTTCCCAAAAATATCTTAATTGTCTTAGACGTCTTACTACCCCTGTATTGAGAATGGCGTGAAGATATTTTTAGGAATATAAGAACATCATATTGTATCCAAATATCAAAGGTCGGAATTCGAGTCAAACGACCTGAGTTCGAACCCCAGGTGGCAAGCTCGTACCCATGGGGTTTTCAAAAACTTATGTACGAATTAATCGTTGGCTTGGACATAAAGACGGCGACGGGCTCACCACCTGTCACGTTGTCCCGAAAACATCTATCTGGAATTTGACGTATTATTATTACATTAAATAGAATATATATATATACATATATATATATACATATATATATATATACATATATATATATATATATCTTCACGCAATTCCCAATACAGGGGTAGACAGAGGTCAAGTCTAGACAATTAAGTCCCTTCGACCCACCTTCCGCCGAAGATATTTTCGGGACAACGTGACACGTGGTGAGCCTGTCGCCTTTATATCCAAGCAACGATGAAATTCCGACCATAACAACTCGGCTATCGTGACTTTTACATTAATAGTACATTTTACAAATATAAGAAAATTATAACAATAAATGTCTCGCATAATCCCTGACTGGGTAGTCAGAGAGAACAAATCTCCAACTGTCACGATCCTTACATAACTCTTCGCTTCTTTCAAATACATCATTTCCTTCACACACGCGCGTCTAAGTATCCTACTACTCCTGACCTGACCCATCCCTCGTCTCTGAAAGTTAGTTGTGCCAAATAAGAGATCGAAAGCCCCTCACAGTCTACACCTACGCCCACCCCGGTCCGTGAAATAGCGTGAAGATAGCACAGCTAAAATACTCACAGTATATGAGATGACAGCCACTATGGCGTTCGTTCCCATCGGATAGTCGTCGAGACCAACATTGTCATAGTGCGTGGGTCGGAATAGCGGCGTGGCGGGGTCTGCAGCCGGTATAACTTGGTCTCTCCGTTCGTGGCCCATGTATGAATCGGGTGCCCATCGTTTGCTTGCCCATCTGGCACTGGTACATGTTTCTGATGACCAGGAATGATGGGATAAATGGAAACATAGATATTGGGACAATGTTAAATAATTTGCTCCAATCTCAAAGTATCATCGATGGAAGGTGGATCAAAGGAACTTAATTGTCTAGACTAGACCTCTATATACCCCTGTATTGGGAATTGCGTGAAGATATTTTTAGGAATATAAGAACATCATATTGTATCAAATATCAAGGGTCAGATTTCAGTCGAGACCAATGGGTTTTCAAAAATTTATGTACGAATTAATCGTTGGCTTGGACATAAAGACGGCGACAGGCTCACCACCTGTCAACTCGGCTATCGTGACTTTTTACATTAATAGTACATTTTACAAATATAAGAAAATCACGATAGCCTAGTTTTTGAGTGATCGGAATTCGAGTCATGAGACTCATGTTCGATCCCCAGCTGGCAGGCTCGTACCAATGGGTTTCTTCAAAAATTTATGTACGAATTAATCGTTGGCTTGGACATAAAGACGGCGACAGGCTCACCACCTGTCAACTCGGCTATCGTGACTTTTTACATTAATAGTACATTTTACAAATATAAGAAAGTCACGATAGCCTAGTTTTTGAGTGATCGGAATTCGAGTCATGAGACTCATGTTCGATCCCCAGCTGGCAGGCTCGTACCAATGGGTTTCTTCAAAACTTGTGTACGAATTATATTGTTGACTTGAATATAAAGGCGGCGACGGGCTCACCGATTTTCATATTTCCCAAAAAATATCTTAATTGTCTTAGACGTCTTACTACCCCTGTATTGAGAATGGCGTGAAGATATTTTTTTAGGAATATAAGAACATCATATTATATCCAAATATCAAAGGTCGGAATTTCGAGTCGAGAGACCAATGGGTTTTTTCAAAAAATTTATGTACGAATTAATCGTTGGCTTGGACATTGAGATGGCGACGGGCTCACCACCTGTCACGTTGTCCCGAAAATATCTTCGGTGAAAAGTGGGTCGAAGGGACTTAATTGTCTAGACTAGACCTCTATATACCCCTGTATTGGGAATTGCGTGAAGATATTTCATTTTATTTTATTCATTCACTCACCTAGGTGACTGATTGCAATCCGGCATAGGTACCAATTGTGCCAAATTGCTCATGAACGCTGACTTCGATAGCTCCATATGAGTCGTCCGACCTAGGAGAGGAAGAGCCTCATCATTATTATGCTTCTTGTTTGTTTTGTAAGACTTTAAATACAATACACTATCCATAGATTATTTTAATGCTACACATACATACATGATAAATAAATACATAGATATGGATAACATACATTGCTCTGATCCCAAAGTAAGCACTTTAAGCACGCGTGTTATAGAATCTGAAGACAGATCACACCACAGAAGGTGCCACAAACACCCAGACCTAAAACTGTGCAGAAAAAGTTTCTACATGATCTGAATGATTTTCTACATTCGTGAATGTAACCCGGGACCTCAAGAGGTTGTGACACTATGAAAACTGGTGTGGACGCCACTCGTCCACGGAGGTCGTCTCTCGTATATTATAGTATATAGTTATATCGTTGGCATGGACATAAAGACGGCGACGGGATCACCACCCGTCACGTTTCCCAAAATATCTTCGGTGGAAGGTGGATCGAAGGGACTTAATTGTCTAGACTAGACCCCTGGGTCTAGTCTAGACATTTAAGTCCCTTCGACCCACCTTCCGCCGAAGATATTTTCGGGACAACGTGACAGGTGGTGAACCTGTCGCCGTCTTTATGTCCAAGCCAACGATATAATTCGTACATAAGTTTTAGAAAACCCCATTAGTACGGCCATTTGAGGATCGAACTCGGGTCTCTTGACTCGAAATTCTGACCACCTAACCACTCGGCTATCGTAACTTTTTTTATAATTATTAGTCTACTAGATATTCTACAACAAAGTCCCGGCAAATATGCAAAGCCTGTCTATTAACAGGTTTATTTTCTTCTTGGTCATTACAAATTTATTAAAGAAAAACTTTATATGAAGGGTTATTATAATATAAATGAATATATTATTGACAGTAACCCCTGGGAATGAGGTGATTGCTCCCAAGCTATTTCTAGAAAATATCACATTACATTTGTATAATGCATTATATTGTAAAAAATATTGACCAAAAAAGAGGATACCTACGGAGTTTCTTTCGCCTGTTTCTTCTCCGTTAGAGGAACCTCATTACGAAACGTGTGGTAGATTAAAAATTACTATCGATAAACGAATGTATATTCTTGTGTCGATAAATAAATTATTTGATTTGATTGTTATGGCTATATTTGGAAGCTACAACAATTCACCATATCTTTTTTATTCTCAATTATTAGGTAGTAGAATAATATAATGCCGTCATGGTACCGGCCTAAAAATAAGCCACCCACATTCTACCCATATGAGACGTAAATGTCGACAAAGCCTTGAAAATGGCGGTACCCACAAATGGCAGGATAACCATCGTTTTAAAACCACACAGAAATAAGGCATACCTATGATTGACATACAGTGGATTATTACAGATCGTAAAGTACAAATGCAAATAAGGACGAAAAATAAACAAAGTTCAAAGTGTAAGTAGACACAACGCTAAAAATAGAAACAAATCATTTATTTGTTAAAAAATAAAAAAAAATTAATTAACCATAGCCGAGTGTTTGGGTGGTCGGAATTTCGAGTCAAGAGACCCGAGTTCGATCCCCAGGCGGCAGGTTCGTACCAATGGGTTTTTGAAAAACTTATGTACGAATTATCGTTGGCTTGGAAATAAAAGCGGCGACGGGCTCACTACCTGATACGTTGTCCCGAAAATATCTTTGGTGAAAAGTGGGTCAATGGGACTTAATTGTCTAGACTAGACCCCTGGGTCTAGTCTAGACATTTAAGTCCCTTCGATCCACCTTCCACCGAAGATATTTTCGGGACAACGTGACAGGTGGTCCTCCTGTCGCCGTCTTTATGTCCAAGCCAACGATATAATTCGTACATAAGTTTTAGAAAACCCCATTAGTACGGCCATTTGAGGATCGAACTCGGGTCTCTTGACTCGAAATTCTGACCACCTAACCACTCGGCTATCGTAACTTTTTTTATAATTATTAGTCTACTAGATATTCTACAACAAAGTCCCGGCAAATATGCAAAGCCTGTCTATTAACAGGTTTATTTTCTTCTTGGTCATTACAAATTTATTAAAGAAAAACTTTATAAGAAGGGTTATTATAATATAAATGAATATATTAATGACAGTAACCACTGGGAATGAGGTGATCGCTCCCAAGCTATTTCTTGAAAATATCACATCACATTTGTATAATGCATTATATTGTAAAAAATATTGACCAAAAAAGAGGATACCGACGGAGTTTCTTTCGCCTGTTTCTTCTCCGTTAGAGGAACCTCATTACGAAACGTGTGGTACATTAAAAATTACTATCGATAAACGAATGTATGTTCTTGTGTCGATAAATAAATTATTTGATTTGATTGTTATGGCTATATTTGGAAGCTACAACAATTCACCATATCTTTTTTATTCTCAATTATTAGGTAGTAGAATAATATAATGCCGTCACGGTACCGGCCTAAAAATAAGCCACCCACATTCTACCCATATGAGACGTAAATGTCGACAAAGGGTAGAAGCCTTGAAAATGGCGGTACCCACAAATGGCGGGATAACCATCGTTTTAAAAACCACACAGAAATAAGGCATACCTATGATTGACATACAGTGGATTATTACAGATCGTAAAGTACAAATGCAAATAAGGACGAAAAATAAACAAAGTTCAAAGTGTAAGTAGACACAACGCTAAAAATAGAAACAAATCATTTATTTGTTAAAAAATAAAAAAAAATTAATTAACCATAGCCGAGTGTTTGGGTGGTCGGAATTTCGAGTCAAGAGACCCGAGTTCGATCCCCAGGCGGCAGGTTCGTACCAATGGGTTTTTGAAAAACTTATGTACGAATTATCGTTGGCTTGGAAATAAAAGCGGCGACGGGCTCACTACCTGATACGTTGTCCCGAAAATATCTTTGGTGAAAAGTGGGTCAATGGGACTTAATTGTCTAGACTAGACCTCTGTCTACCCCTGCGTGAAGATTTATTAACCGAAATTAACGACTACACATTCGTTTATCGACAGTCAATTTTTTAACCTACCGCTACTTCACAATCACCACAACTGTAGCTGGTCTTTTAGCTGTAAGTTCGTGCTGCATTAATATATTAAAATTACTGCATTGTGGAACTTTATTAATTTAGCTTGCGATTGCCCAGTGATTGAGTGATCGGAATTCGAGACACGAGACGCCGAGTTCGATCCCTCTACTCGTACCTACGTTTTTTTCAAATACCTATGTACGATTTATATCGATAACTTGGACATTAAGACGGCGACAGGCTATCTACCAGTTACGATATCGCAAAAAATGTCTTCGGTAGAAGCTGGATCGAAAGAACTCAACTTTCTTTACCCCTATCTACCCCACTATTGGAAAAGGCATTAAAATATTTTTTTTAATCTCTAAGTTTTTTACATTACCAGCAAGCGACTGGGGTTCAAAACTTACCTGCTTCTTGGGAATGACAACAATCTCGGTGGCGATAGGCATCTCCTCTCCTTTGATCTTCAAAGTCCTCAAGAAAGCGGTGGACTTCTCCACGGTGTCTTCGGCTAGGTAGCCGAGCAGCCGGCCGTCCACGAACACCGGATATTTGTATACGTCGTTGGTGAGGGGCTGGCGGGCCACCGAGCTGATGGGTTCCACTCCTGAATTGAGGGTAGTTGCTTTTTTTTTATGACAGAAGCCCCACATAGATAAATGTCGCTACGTCGAATATTTCTAGAGTGGCAACTGTGATACGTCGCATCCGCTCTGAAGTAAAACCGGTTTCTGGTGCGACAAAAGAGGGTGGACGGCGAAATTACAAGCATTACAAGGATTACGTAACAAGTCGTCTCGCTGCTCGGACGTGCGCCACGTGTCCGGTGGAGTGTCTCTGTTTAATTTGTGTAGTAAAGTGTTATCCGAATCTGATAAATAAATAAATAAATATCTTCACGCAATTCCCAATACAGGGGTAGACAGAGGGCTAGACTAGACAATTAAGTCCCTTCGACCCACCTTCCAACGAAGATATTTTCGGGACAACGTGACAGGTGGTGAGCCCGTCGCCGTTTTCATGTCTACGCTATAATTCGTACATAAGTTTTTTTTTTTTTTGAAAAACCCATTGATACGAGCCTGCCATCTGGTGATCGAACTCGTCTCTTGACTCGAAACTCCGACCATCCCAATCGGCTATCGGACTTATAATTGTATAGCTAATATCATATCGAGCGCGCATATCGAGGTCCTGGGTTCGATTCCCGGTCGGGTCAATGTAGTAAAACCACTTTTTCTACATTTTCTCGGGTCTGGGTGTTTGTGGTGCCTTCGTTGTTTCCGATTCCCATACCTCAAGTGCTTTAGCGTCTTACATTGGGATCGGATCAATGTATGTGATGTTGTCCCTATCTATATGTATTTATTATTATTATTGTTATATATATACAGAGTCACGATAGTCGAGTGGTTGGGTGGTCGAAATTTGAAGTCGAGAGACCCGAGTTCGATCCCCAGTTGGCAGGCTCGTACCAATGGGTTAAACAAAAAAAACTTATGTACGAATTAAATCTCATAAAGACGGCGACGGGCTCACCACGTTGCCGAGAAAAATATCTTCGGTGGAAAGTGGGTCGATGGGACTTAATTGTCTAGACAAGACCTCTGTCTACCCCTTTATTGGTAATTGCGTGAAGATATTTATTTTTATTATTTATATATACAAACATGTAAAGCGTATTTTTAGCTATATTTGGACGGAAAAAAAAGACAGGCGTGTTTATAGAGTTTAAATAATGAAAAAATCAGAGATAACAGCAACGCCGCGGTACAGCGGCACGAGAAAGGCTTCTGATCAATCCAGTATTGGGAGTAAAGTCGTATACGTGTATGTTTTTGTTGTATTTTTGTGTATTCAAGTATATCATGCCTATTAATACTCACCGCATTTCTCCAATACAGAGGGAAGCGATGCCAATAATTTTGGATCGGGATGTTGAGTCACCTGGGGGGGAAAAACTGATTACTTCCAGCACTATTACGGACAATAAATATAAACGCACATTGGTCCTAAGATGGATTAAATTAAATACTGAATTTACATATTTTTTTTTATTTTTTTTGTTATTTATTGTTAATGTGATAATTCCGAAAAAAATATGTTTCTCCATATTTTTTTTCGGAATTATCAGAACATAATTACGGAGAATGGTGTCGGGCAGTAGCGCAAGGTGCGAGGGGTCTGGTACTACGGAATCGCCACGATTACCAATAATGGCGATTATGGCACATCTTATGGGAGAGGCCTATGTGTTTTATTGACTTTTACAGGTATTTATGTATTGATAAATTTGTGTAAATTACTAATAGTTGTGACCCCAAAATAGAACCTTGAGAAACACCTCCATAATTATAGATACAAATGTACTAATTCATTTAAATATCTATGAATAATGTACATAAAAGTAACAACATTGTAAAACCCATATAAGGTGTCGATATTTTATATGAAGTTCTAGATACGGAGCAACTACAAATGTATTTGAATGAGTTATAAGTCAAATCAAAATCAAATTATTTATATGTCGACATAAGAATGTACATTCGTTTATCGATAGTAATTTTTAATCTACTAAAAAAAGAAACAGGCGAAAGAAACTCCGTAGGTATCCTATTTTTTGGTAAGTACATATATTGTTGGAATCAACTCACATTTTTGCTCTGATCCCAAAGTGACTAAAGCACTTGTATGACACAAGTGCTTTCGAATCTTGTGTGTGCTTTTGGAATCGGAATTAACAAAGGTACCACAAACACGCACACGCGAGAAAATGTATATAAAGTTTTTTCTAAATAGACTCGACCGCTAATCAAACCCGGGATCTTACAGCTGGCGACACCTCGAAAACCTGTGTGTACGCAATTCGCCCACTGCGGTCGGCATTCGTAATTGTTTCTAGCCTGAGTCTAATTGTTTTCGTTGCCTTCAAAGTCAATCAAGAGTTATATACCGCATAAAAACCATGTGATTCATAATTAGAAAGACACCTTAATCCTTAAGTCACGATAGTCGAGTGGTAGGGTTGTCGGAATTTTGTGTCAAGAGACCCGAGTTCGATCCCCAGTTGGCAGGCTCGTACCAATTGGTTTTTCAAAAACTTATGTACGAATTATATCGTTGGCTTGGACATAAAGACGGCGACGGGCTCACCACCTGTCACGTTGTCCCGAAAATATCTTCGGCGGAAGGTGGGGTCTAGTCTAGACAGTTAAATCCCCTCGGGATTTAATTGTCTAGACTAGACCTCTGTCTTCCCCTGTATAGGGAATTGCGTGAAGATATATATATATATTTATATTTTACCTTAATCCTCGTTAAACCTTTTAGATTTGCCGCATATCATAAATCTGATAGTTGGCTTCTTCTTCTTCTTTACAGCCTAAAGTCCACTGCTGAACACAGGCCCAGAATTCGGTACAATGAACGGTCCTGTCACCTGCATACATCGACTCCCCGCAACGTTTTGCTGTTCGTCATACCACCTTTGTCTAGAGGATGCACTCGAGCGACCTTAACCTAAAAAAAAGGTTTAGTGGAACAAAGGATACGGGAGCGGGGGGAAAAAGGGGGAGAGGAGGTAGAGAGGAGGTGGAAGAGACGGGAAGTGGATGTGGCAAGAGGTCTGGATAAGGGTGTGGGGGATGGATGGGAGGTGGGGGGTGGGGGGTGGTGTCTCCCGACCTGCGCGGCGACGGTGAGGTGGTTGAGGAGGCCGCAGGGCGCGCCGTCCGGCGTGTGAACGGGACAGACGAAGCCCCAGGCGTCTGGCAGCAGCTGGCGCGCCTCCGTCGTGCGCATCTCCATGAAGAAAGAGCCGCGATGGATCGCCCTGCGGTGGTCACTCGCGGTAAAGTGGAGTCGAAGAGAACGGGAGTGCGTGTTATTATAAAAATAATATCTTCACGCAAATCTCTACACACGGGTGAACGGAGGTCTAGTTTACATTTGATTCCTCTCGATTCACGTTCCGCGGGAGATATTTTGGGACAACGTGACCGGTGGCGAGCCGGTCGCCGTTTTTATGTCCAAGCCAGCAATATAAATCGTACACAAGTTTTTTTTTTTTAAAACCTATTGACACGAGCCTCGGGGACCGAACTCGGGGTCTCCTGACTCGAATTCCGATTACCCAACCACTTGGCTATCGTGACCTTTTATTATTGTGTTATTATGTTTATAAATATTTTTTGTGATATTTTAAATACAAAATGCATTTAAAATTTATTATTTAAAAGTTTCTATCTCTCAAAATGTCTGTCTGTACAGTTAACAAGCGTTCCCAGGTATAAGGCAATATAACAGTGGTAGAGCCACGCATCAGCTTTTGCTGTTGCATGAATGGGCCGGCTCGACCGGGAAGTACCACGACCTCACAGAAAGCCAGCGTGAAGAAGAAGTCTAACAAACTTCTGCGTTTCGTCTGGTGAGTGCAGGTAAACACCTCTAAAAATGTCAGTCCTAAATAATCAGATCGAAGACGGGCAGCAGCTTCTGAGGTGCGTTAGGTCTGGTACTGCGATCGCCAATCCGCTTGCCAAGCGTGGCGATTATGGCAAATCCTCCATATGGGAGAGGCCTATGTCCTGCAGTGGACTTTAATAGGCCGTTATGTATGTATGTATATGTACATATGATCACATCTCTACGCCCACATTCAAGAGAAGTACTCTAATGACAGTACACTAGTCTACGCATCTCGTGAAAGAGTCAGCAGGTTTTTCTCTATCGCTTTGACAGTTTTGACTAATTTAGAAATAATTTTAATAAAATAATTATAAACTTCAACAACTTAATTTTTTTGCATTTGTACTATCGCTTTGGGGTGGCTTATTCTTCCAGCAGGCCTGTTACTGGAAAACTTATAATAGGAGCTAACTTTTGCACCACGAACAACATCTTATATTACATTTATTAAAAAAAACCTAAATATACATAGTCACGACAGCCGAGTGGTTGGGTGGTCGAATTTCGAGTCGGGAGACCCGAGTTCGATCCCCAGACAGTACCAATAAGTTTTTCAAAAACTTATGCACGAATTACATCGTTGGCTTGGACATAAAGACGGCGACGGGCTCACCCACCTGTCACGTTGTCCCGAAAATATCTTCCGTGGAAGGTGGGTTGAGGTGACTTAATTGTCTAGACCAGACCTCTGTCTACCCCCGGTGCATTGGGAATTGCGTGAAGACATATTTCTTTTATAAATATACTTACACACCCCTACACACAAGCACACATACACAGTTTCGTAAAACCACATGAACGACGCAGCTCACTTGAAATGCGACATGTATCGCATCCGGTTGATGTTCTCCGCCACGATGGTCAGGCCCTTGTGCTGTGCCAGGTTGACGTTGCTGGACGGCGCGCTGCCCGTCGCCAGGAACGTCTCCATCCTCTGCTCCAGGCTGCCGGCCGTGCGCACGATGTTCTGCAGCTCTTTCTGTCTCCAAACGAAACAGATATACAATAAGAGAGAACTCCTCACGCAATTCCCAATACGGGGGTAGAGTGAGGTCAAGTCCAGACAATTAAGTCCCTTCGACCCACCTTCCGCCGAAGATATTTTCGGGACAACGTGACAGGCGGTGAGACCGTCGCCGCCTTTGTGTCCAAGCCAACGATGAAATTCGTACATAAGTTTTTGAAAAACTCATTGGTACCGCCACCTGGGGATCGAACTCGGGTCTCTCGACTCGAAATTCCGACCACCCAACAACTCGGCTATCGTGACTTCTCTAGTATACTCTCTGCTCCGGGGTGTAGTACATCTCTCTGCTCCAGGCCCCAGGGCCCACAAAAAGTGGTTTTTCTACATTGACCCGACCGGGAATCGAACCCGGGACCTCGAGATGGCGACACCTTGAAAACCGGTGTTTACGACACTCGTCCACGGAGGTCGTCTAAATTAGCAAATAATAAACTCTAGTACCTCGGGTATCCTATTTTATTTGCAAGATATATTCTAATTACAGATAAAAAAAAGGTTATATATCTTCACGCATTTTCAATACAGGGGTAGACAGAGGTCTAGTCTAGACAATTAAGTCCCTTCGACCCACCTTACATCAAGATATTTTCGGGACAACGTGACAGGTGGTGAGCCCGTCGCCGTCTTTACGTCCAAGCCAAAGATATAATTCGTACGTAAGTTTTTTTTTTTTTGAAAACCCATAGGTACGAGCCTGCCACCTGGGGATCGAACTCGGGTCTCTTGACATTCGGCTATCGTGACTTCATACAATAATAATAATAAATAAACTACCCCTGTATTGGGAATTGCGTGAAGATATTTATTATTTATTATTATTTTATTATAATTGCAACTTACGGTACTCATGACGAACTTATGGTTCGCCCTCACGCGTTTCAAGATGTTAGCCTTCACGACGTACAAGAGAGTCTGCAGCCTCTCTTTCAGCACTTGCAAGTACAGATGTCCCCCCACTTGCAGCTCTTGCACCATCACCGCGTCGGCCCCTTCCACCTTTCGAGAGAGAAGTCTAATAAATAAAAAAATAAATATCTTCACGCAATTCCCAAAATCGGGGTAGACAGAGGTCTAGTGTAGACAATTAAGTCCCTTCGACCCACCTTCCGCCGAAGATATTTTCGGGACAACGTGACCGGTGGTGAGCCAGTCGCCGTCTTTACGTCCAAGCCAAAGATATAATTCGTACGTAAGTTTTTTTTTTTTTTTTGAAAAACCCTTTGGTACGAGCTTGCCACCTGGGGATCGAACTCGGATCTCTTGATCGAAATTCCGACCACCCAACAACTTGGCTGTCGTGACTTCTCTAGTATACTCTCTGCTCCAGGGTGTAGTACATCTCTCTGCTCCAGGCCCCAGGGTCCACAAAAAGTGGTTTTTCTACATTGACCCGACCGGGAATCGAACCCGGGACCTCGAGATGGCGACACCTTGAAAACCGGTGTTTACGACACTCGTCCACGGAGGTCGTCTAAATTAGCAAATATAAACCCTAGTACCTCGGGTATCCTATTTTATTTGCAAGATATATTCTAATTACAGATAAAAAAAAGTTATATATCTTCACGCATTTTCAATACAGGGGTAGACAGAGGTCTAGGCTAGACAATTAAGTCCCTTCGACCCACCTTACATCAAGATATTTTCGGGACAACGTGACAGGTGGTGAGCCCGTCGCCGTCTTTACATCCAAGCCAACGACATAATTCGTACATATTTTTTTGAAAAACCCATAGGTACGAGCCTGCCACCTGGGGATCGAACTCGGGTCTCTTGACATTCGGCTACCGTGACTTCATACAATAATAATAATAAATAAACTACCCCTGTATTGGGAATTGCGTGAAGATATTTATTATTTATTATTATTTTATTATAATTGCAACTTACGGTACTCATGACGAACTTATGGTTCGCCCTCACGCGTTTCAAGATGTTAGCCTTCACGACGTACAAGAGAGTCTGCAGCCTCTCTTTCAGCACTTGCAAGTACAGATGTCCCCCCACTTGCAGCTCTTGCACCATCACCGCGTCGGCCCCTTCCACCTTCGAGAGAAGTCTAATAAATAAAAAATAAATATCTTCACGCAATTCCCAAAATCGGGGTAGACAGAGGTCTAGTGTAGACAATTAAGTCCCTTCGACCCACCTTCCGCCGAAGATATTTTCGGGACAACGTGACCGGTGGTGAGCCAGTCGCCGTCTTTACGTCCAAGCCAAAGATATAATTCGTACGTAAGTTTTTTTTTTTTTTTTGAAAAACCCTTTGGTACGAGCTTGCCACCTGGGGATCGAACTCGGATCTCTTGATCGAAATTCCGACCACCCAACCATTCGGCAATCGTGACTTTTTCTAAGAGAGAAATCTACTATTAAATTTTAAAAAGTAATAATCACCATAGCCGATTGTTTTGGTGATCGGAATTAGAGTCAAGAGAACCGAGTTCGATTCCCAGGTGGTAGGTTCGTACCAATGGTTTTTTTAAAACTTTACAATGTAAATCGTTGGCTTGGACAAAAAGACGGCGACAGACTCACCACCTGTCATGGTGTCCCAAACAATGTATTCGGTGAAAGGTGGGTCGAATAGACTTTGTTGTCCACCTCTGTCTACCCCTGTGTTGAGAATTGCGTAATGCTATTTATATTTATTACACTACAGCAAATTTTTCAAGAGACCCGAGTTCGGTCGCCAGGTGGCAGGCTCGTACCAATAGGTTTTTTTTTAAATTTATGTATCGTACATATCGTTGGCTTGGACATAAAGACGGCGACGGGCTTACCACCTGTCACTGACCTTATAAGACTCGGCTATCGTGACTTATACATAACAAAGAATACTGTATAATCGTAACCTGTATAAAGCAACATACCTTGCATTTATTTTGAACGACATCATACAACTTCTGCGCCATGTAGGCCAGCGCGTGAAACTTATCCCTGTACTCGTTCAGATGTATCATCACGCATCTCCTCAAAAGGAAGTCGGCAGCGTCCGTGTCGGTGATCCATGGCGGCAGCTCGGTCAGTTTCGGTCTGAACATCCTGCCGAGGTACGAACGGCATTCCTCGGAGGTGTGGAGACCCTCTTCATGGAGCTCGCGGAGCATGTTCTGTATGCAACTAGAATTTGACGAATTATTATTATAGTAAATAGAATATATATATATATATATATATATATATATATATATATATATATATATATATATATATATATATATATATATATATATATATATATATATATATATATATATATATATATATATATATATATATATATATATATATATATATATATATATATATATATATATATATATATATATATATATATATATATATATATATATATATATATATATATATATATATATATATATATATATATATATATATATATATATATATATATATATATATATATATATATATATATATATATATATATATATATATATATATATATATATATATATATATATATATATATATATATATATATATATATATATATATATATATATATATATATATATATATATATATATATATATATATATATATATATATATATATATATATATATATATATATATATATATATATATATATATATATATATATATATATATATATATATATATATATATATATATATATATATATATATATATATATATATATATATATATATATATATATATATATATATATATATATATATATATATATATATATATATATATATATATATATATATATATATATATATATATATATATATATATATATATATATATATATATATATATATATATATATATATATATATATATATATATATATATATATATATATATATATATATATATATATATATATATATATATATATATATATATATATATATATATATATATATATATATATATATATATATATATATATATATATATATATATATATATATATATATATATATATATATATATATATATATATATATATATATATATATATATATATATATATATATATATATATATATATATATATATATATATATATATATATATATATATATATATATATATATATATATATATATATATATATATATATATATATATATATATATATATATATATATATATATATATATATATATATATATATATATATATATATATATATATATATATATATATATATATATATATATATATATATATATATATATATATATATATATATATATATATATATATATATATATATATATATATATATATATATATATATATATATATATATATATATATATATATATATATATATATATATATATATATATATATATATATATATATATATATATATATATATATATATATATATATATATATATATATATATATATATATATATATATATATATATATATATATATATATATATATATATATATATATATATATATATATATATATATATATATATATATATATATATATATATATATATATATATATATATATATATATATATATATATATATATATATATATATATATATATATATATATATATATATATATATATATATATATATATATATATATATATATATATATATATATATATATATATATATATATATATATATATATATATATATATATATATATATATATATATATATATATATATATATATATATATATATATATATATATATATATATATATATATATATATATATATATATATATATATATATATATATATATATATATATATATATATATATATATATATATATATATATATATATATATATATATATATATATATATATATATATATATCTTCACGCAATTCCCAATACAGGGGTAGACAGAGGTCAAGTCCAGACAATTAAGTCCCTTCGACCCACCTTCCACCGAAGATATTTTCGAAAAAACGTACCACTGATGCCTTTCTCTATCCACTCCTCTACCTGGTCTTCCATCAACTTTGCTCCGTCAACGCCAGCCGTCGTGGGCGTTGGGCAACTGGGATGTCGTCCTTCAACACAATCTTCAATTGTACTGGTGCTTCTTTAGTTTGGCACGGTTTGTAATCCAATACCATTTGCTCCACCTGCTCTCGAGTGTTTACACCTGCTGCACAACCTGTTAACTCAATTTGGTTAGCAAAACAATCAACTCTCTTCCACCATTCATCATCTTTCGGGTACAACTTCGCCTCCATCACATAACACCATCACTAATTCACTCAGAAATTCTTGCCCTAAAATAACCGTAAACGGCATACAGTCTCTAGGCACTACATGGAATGTCACGTCTTCGTAGAGCTCTCCGTCGATCGTCACGTTAGCACGAAACTGTCCGCTCGATTTCACCTTTGTTTGGCCAAGTCCAGATATCACCAAGTTGTCGTCGTATTTTCGATGTTAAACGCCATAAACTGGTCGTCGGCCACTAGATTCGCACATGATCCTGTGTCTAGTAATGTCTTGACTTGAAAACCACACATTTCCATCATTTTCATGGGTTTTTCTGCACTTTCAACTTAAACTCGTCTTTGTTATTGTTTTGAATGTGAAACATTCCGCCATGTTCTCCGTTTTCATTGTCAAACGTGAACTCGCTCCTTATTGGCTGTTGTCGTGTTTTGACATCACTTGCAAACATGGCCGCCCTCGGCTTCATGTTTGGTTGGTCGAATCTTCGAGGCGTCGTCTTATTGGCTGGCACCCGGCGCCGCCAAATTTGAATGCATTTCCGCCGCTTCCGCTGCCAACAGCGCCATCACGTCTAGCGGAGGATTGTGAACCTCGACTTTGCAATGCTTACTCAAATGTCCGAATGCATTACAGCGAAAACACTTGATTCCTGTGGAACAGTCGCTCGCCATATGATCATTCTCCCCACAGTTGTAGCACCGTCTCCGCTGCTGACCACCAGTCTGCTGTTTGCCACTCGTCGTTGGTCGTCTCGAACCTTGTCGCTCGCTGGTCTCCTTTGGTGCAGAGCTTCTTTTAGCCTCTGACCTCTCCTTCATTTGTTCATACAGCTTTAATCTATCTTTGAGTACTGAGTATGTAAAAGCGCCATAAAGTATAGTCTTGTTTACTTCACTATCTTGAATGCCCTCAACAATGTACTGTATTGCCACATTGTCATTGAACCTAGCGCGCTTGCCCATCTCCTTCATCTTTAGCATGTACTGCATGTAGGTTTCACCAGGTTCCTTCTTCCTAGCTGCCATCAGCTCATGCATATCTTTGCTGTTGATCTTTTCAGGGAACTCTTGTAACAATGCCGCTTTCAGTTCTTTGAAGCCTTTGAACACCTTCTCCGTCTTTAACCATAGTGCTGCTGTACCTTCTAGTGATCTTCTTGCAATAATGAGCTGCTGCTGAGGTGTCCAATTGAATATTTCTGCGTTGTCCTCAATGTCTTCTGCCCACTTCACAGCAGAATAGGTATCGTCATCGCCGTTGAATTTGGTTATGTTGTAGAATCCGTCTAAATAGGTTGCAAACAACTTCTCCGGTTTTTCCGTCTTATCAGTCGTCTTTTCTGATTCCGTCGTCATTGTGATTGTATCGTCTTCTTTGGTTTATTCGTCTTTTCGTCTTTGAGGTTATGAAAAAAAACCACGCCGGTCACGTCGTAAAAATTTTGGGATGATCCCGGACGAGCCCCCAAAATTTGTAGGGATTATCCTGATTAAATGAAATAATTGGTTTTTCAACTCACTTCAGTCTTTTATTTTCACTTTTACTATTTTAGAATATTAATTTCGTCTTATCACTTTCTTCTTCCTTTTACGTACGCCTTTCGTCTCCTCTCTCCCTCACACATCATTCTATCTCATCTGTCATATTCTATCATTCTGTCATATCTTCCCTCTTAGTCTCACTTATCCTTTCTCTCACTCATTTACACATCCTACATATATATATATCTTCACGCAATTCCCAATACCGGGGTAGATAGAGGTCAAGTCTAGAGAATTAAGTCCCTTTGACCCACCTCCCACCGAAGATATTTTCGGGACAACGTGACAGGTGGTGAGCCCGTCGCCGCCTTTATGTCCAAGCCAACGATGAAATTCGTACATAAGTTTTTGAAAAACTCATTGGTACTGCCACCTGATCGAACTCGGTTCTCTCGACTCGAAATTCCGACCACCCAACAACTATTTATTAAATACTATTTATTAAATAGAAAAAAACGTCACGATAGCCAAGTGGTTGGGTGGTCGGAATTTCGAGTCGTGAGACTCGAGTTCGATCCCCAGGTGGGAGGTTCGTACCAATGGGTTTATCAAAAGCTTACGTACGAATTATATCGTTGGCTTGGACATGGAGATGGCGACGCGCTCACCACCTGTCACGTCGTCCCGAAAATATCTTCGGTGGAAGGTGGATCAAAGGGACTTGATTGTCTAGACTAGACCTCTGTCTACAAACCTCTGTATTAGTAATTGCTTGAAGATATTTATTTTTATTATTATTTAAAGAGAAAAAAAAATATCTAGAAAGATTTTTTTTGGGACAACGTGACAATTGGTAAGCCCGTTGCCGCCTTTATGTCCAAGCCAACGATATAAATCATACATGAGTTTTGATAAGAATTTCGAACTCGGGTCTCATGACTCGAATTCCGATCAATTCAACTCGGCTATCGTGATTTAAATCGAAAGATTAAAGGTATAATTAAATAGAAATTAAAAAAATCACTCACCACTGAGCTACCGTGTTCTAAATACTAAATCTCTTTAGTCTATTATTAAATTTGTCTTTCATTGAATACCAAAAGTTCAGCATAATTTATTCGCTTAAAAAATCACTAACCACTGAGCTACCGTGTTCTAAATACTAAATCTCTTTAGTCTATTATTAAATTTGTCTTTCATTGAATACCAAAAAGTTCAGCATAATTTATTCGCTTAAAAAATCAATAAAATTGCACCACGATATGTTATCGATGTAATTGGTTCGAGCAAAAGCTATTACTTTTACAATACGCCAAAACTATAGTGGACTACATGTATGTGATACATTGCTCATATCCTGAAGAAATTACTTAAACCACGTGTGTTATGGAATGAATAACAACGACGGTACCACAAACAGCCAAACCAAGAAAACATATAAAGTGGTTTTCTACAATACATTTAAACCAGTATTTTTTAATACTTACTTAACATAGTACAAATCATTCTTTTTCCCATGCAAAAGTAGTCTGTATATGTAGTGGTCCGGCCAGTCAACCAGACATTTCATAATGAGCAACACCGGGGCATAGTACATAGTCTTACGATGAGAGAACATGAGCTTGCACGAGCCGTTTTGAAGGAAATGAAGAACATTGTTCTGAAATAAAAGAAACATCACATATTTAAAAATAATATTTAAAAAGTCACGATAGCCGAGTGGTTGGGTGATCGGAATTTCGAGTCAAGAGACCCGAGTTCGATCACCAGGTGGCAGGCACGTACCAAATGGGTTTTTTTTTGGCTTGGACATAAAGACGGCGACGGGCTCACCACCTGTCACGTTGTCTCGAAAGTATCTTTGGTGGAAGGTGGGTCGAAGGGACTTAATTGTCTAGACTAGACCTCTGTCTACAAACCTCTGTATTAGGAATTGCAGAAGATATTTATTTTTATTATTATTTAAAGAGAAAAAAAAATATCTAGAAAGATTTTTTTTGGGACAACGTGACAATTGGTAAGCCCGTTGCCGTGTTTATGTCCAAGCCAACGATATAAATCATACATGAGTTTTTGATAAGAATTTCGAACTCGGGTCTCATGACTCGAATTCCGATCAATTCAACTCGGCTATCGTGATTTAAATCGAAAAGATTAAAGGTATAATTAAATAGAAATTAAAAAAAATCACTCACCACTGAGCTACCGTGTTCTAAATACTAAATCTCTTTAGTCTATTATTAAATTTGTCTTTCATTGAATACCAAAAAGTTCAGCATAATTTATTCGCTTAAAAAATCAATAAAATTGCACCACGATATGTTATCGATGTAATTGGTTCGAGCAAAAGCTATTACTTTTACAATACGCCAAAACTATAGTGGACTACATGTATGTGATACATTGCTCATATCCTGAAGAAATTACTTAAACCACGTGTGTTATGGAATGAATAACAACGACGGTACCACAAACAGCCAAACCAAGAAAACATATAAAGTGGTTTTCTACAATACATTTAAACCAGTATTTTTTAATACTTACTTAACATAGTACAAATCATTCTTTTTCCCATGCAAAAGTAGTCTGTATATGTAGTGGTCCGGCCAGTCAACCAGACATTTCATAATGAGCAACACCGGGGCATAGTACATAGTCTTACGATGAGAGAACATGAGCTTGCACGAGCCGTTTTGAAGGAAATGAAGAACATTGTTCTGAAATAAAAGAAACATCACATATTTAAAAATAATATTTAAAAAGTCACGATAGCCGAGTGGTTGGGTGATCGGAATTTCGAGTCAAGAGACCCGAGTTCGATCACCAGGTGGCAGGCACGTACCAAATGGGTTTTTTTTTGGCTTGGACATAAAGACGGCGACGGGCTCACCACCTGTCACGTTGTCTCGAAAGTATCTTTGGTGGAAGGTGGGTCGAAGGGACTTAATTGTCTAGACTAGACCTCTGTCTACCCCTGTATTGGGAATTGCGTGAAGATATTCACAAATGTAATATAAAAAAAGAAAATTCATATTTATATATTAAGAAGTATTTTATTCTTGGCTCCGGCTAGAATAATTAATAATTCATGGTTGTTAAGTATCACAAAGTGTTATTTATTAATAAAAGACTGCGGAGTATTTTTAGAAATGTATATTTTTTCTGTCCTAAAAAAAAGTCTTCGGTGGTGGGTGGGTTGAAAGGTCTTAATTGTTCAGACCTCTGTCGCTCTTCGTATTGGGAATGGGTCAAGATATTTTTTTTCTAAAATTGTATAAAAAAGTATGGTGTTAAAAAGACTGTTCTATTTAACATAAATATAAAAATAATAAAATAAATAAACATCTTCACGCAATTCCCAATACAGGGGTAGACAGAGGTCTTATTCTAGACAGTTAAGTCCCTTCGACCCACCTTCCACCGAAGATATTTTTGGGACAACCGGACAAGTGTTGAGCCCGTCGCCGCCTTTATGTCCAAGCCAACGATATAATTCGTACATAAGTTTTTGAAAAACCCATTGGTTCCATGGGTTCGAATTCAGGTCACTCAACCACTCGGCTATCGTGACTTATTTATTATGTATTTAACATTTAATCATAAAACTTGGAATATAAGATGTAACTATGTAAACACAAAATAGTTTTCATAAATTTTTAATTTAAATTTACTACTAACTATTATATAGTATTTTTTTTTATCGAAAAGGGAGGCAAACGAGCAGGTGGTTCACGTGATGATAAGTGATTACCGCCGCCCATAAATATCCGCAATACCTGAGGCGTAGCAGATGCGTTGCCGACCTTAGAGTGCCCCCCCAGAATTGGGGAGGGGGGTGTGTGGGCCTCCGGTTACCTGCACTCACCAGACGAAACGCAGAAGTTTGTTAGACTTCTACTTCACGCCGGTATTCTGTGAGGTCGTGGTACTTCCCCGGTCGAGCCGGTCCATTCATGCAACAACAAAAGCTGAAGCGTGGCTCTACCACTGTTGAAATTAGGTATTATTTCAAGTATTATTTCAACAGTGTAAAAAAAAAAAATCTAATGTAAAACAATGAAAATTTCAAGGTTTAGAATATATATAGAAATATAAAACAAAACCTCACCGTGCTGGTCTGGTCTGATGTCACACATCTCACGAGCACACCGTAGTCTGAGAACAGATTGCCTCTCATCCTCCACCCTGAACGTCTGATCGCAACTGGGTAGTTACGACGCGTCACCAGCAGCATACGAGCAAGCCTTTCGTGGCCCTGCGAGGAAACTCAATACAGCAATTGTGGGTGGTATTATATTGCACTCAAATACTCATTGTAGCAGTAGATGAAGTGTTTTTTTTTTATAAATAAGTAAATAGATATTGGCAATTGAATTAAAGAGAAAAAATTTCAAGTGACACGGGCGGGATTCGAACCCTCGACCTCTGCCGAATGTTGCCACATTTCGGCAGAATATTTTAATATAGTATAATATAATAATATGAAATTATAATAATTAGAATCGTGTCGGTTGACATTTTAAAAACATTTTTCTTTTTAATTTAATAACATAAAGTTCAGCATATTTTATATGCTTTTAAAATCAATCAATTGCGTAATAGATATGGACAAAATCACATATATTGCTCTGAACCCAAAAGTAAGTAGCTAAAGCACTTGTGTGACTTACACCCAGATACAATCACACCTGGGACAATATAGAAAAAGTGGTTAGACCTCAGCGGTGGCAACATCTTGAAAACCGTTGGGAGAGACACAAGTACAAAAATGTGTATGATGAAGCCAGCAAATACAGGGGTAGCCAGAGGTCTAGTATAGACAATTAAGTCCCTTCGACCCACCTTCCACCGAAGATATTTTCGGAACAACGTGACAGGTGGTGAGCCCGTCGCCGCCTTTATGTCCTTATGTCCTTATCCATACCTTGATTATGAAATAGCCACCCCACTCATCTGCATGCTCATTGTGCTGCACAAGTTCTTCAGGTGACAGGTCGGCCAGATGGCAGATTTTAGACTGAAAAGTTATAGTTAGTTATAGACCATTTTTTACTATTGAAAACACTACTATATTTGGTTAATAATTGGTGTATTGGGCACTAATATAATAATTGGTGAATTGGCTATATCTGTACAATTAGGTTTTGCAAAAACAAAGATATCCTAAAAGTTGACAAGTTTTATCATTGTGTCGCCACCTTTATGTCCAATCCAACGATATAATTCGTACATAAGTTTTTGAAAAACTCATTGGTACGAGCCTGCCACTTGGGGATCGAACTCGGGTCTCTCGACTCGAAATTCCGATCACCGAGCCACTCGGCTATCGTGACTTGTTAATGAATATAATGAATATAAAATAATTATTATAATAAGGTTAAAGAAGAAACCTATGTTTTTTTTACATGATTATATTTACTATTACACACATTACAATTTCTTAGATGCATACATATGCATACATACATAGCGGCCTGTTAAAGGCCACTGCACTACACAGGCCTCTCCAATAAGGATGATATGCCATAATCGCCACATTTGGCCCACCGATTGGTGATCACAGTACTGGTCCACTCGCACCTCAAACACTGCTGCCTATCTTCTGTCTGATTATTTTGGTCTGATATTTTTAGAGGTGGTTATCCCGCCATCTATCGGTTGCCATTAGGATATTCAAGGCAGTTTCCCTTAGTCGCCTCTTATGTCACCCATGGGAAGAAAGGGAGCGGCAATATTCTTACACTGTCACCACTTGGAATTGGTAAAGATGCATGCATGCAGTCTTTAAGAAATTGTAGTGGAAGTAACAATCAATAGATTCGATTTCCATTTTTGTCTACCGAAAGTTATATATATATATATACGCAGAGATACTCAATTATTGATTTTCTAAATACCTTTATCATAACTGGAAGATTTCCCAATGACCTATCAATGGTCATTGATTTGTTGTCTACAGTAAATGTCATTCTGATTTTAAACTCTCCCTTGTAAGTCGCAGCTCTCTGTCTGCATTCCGTTGGAAGGACTCTTTGGTTTTTAACTCCCACTACATCCATAGGGACGCTCGGTTTCGCGAATGCTGCTTCATCAATTGTTATCTTAACCTTTTCTCCGCCTGGTAATTCAAATTCGGCGGGAACAAGATCCGCTAATGCTGCTTTTAGTCCATCTTGTAACATGTAGTTGAATGAATCGATATGAGGAGCTCCGAGGCATTGTAAATACTGAAAATTATTATAAAGTATCATGATAGATGTCTATCAATTCAATGTTTTTATTAGCAAAGTATTTCTAAAGTAAATCATATCAATTGTATGTGTATGCATATGTTATATATGTATGCATGTATATATGTAAATACTTACTGTGCTTGTATGTATAGATAGTTTATTCATGCAGCATGGTGTTATAAAATTTTTTTTTTTATTTTATGTAACCGCCATTAACGTTTTATCACTCTCGAAGGTAGACAGAAAATGCTCTTAGCATTGTGTTCCCCTTTTGATCTTACATAATAGTAGTAAGGTTCAATTAAGAATAAATAAATAAATAAATAAATATCATGTTTATATTTTTTAGTTTAAAATAAAGATAAACAACTCACTGGATTAGCAATTTTTGGCGGTTTCCGATAATCTGGGTGACTTGTATATGACAACGAAGGCTCGCGCAACACTTTCTTCTGATTCATATTGTTTATTAAACATTAAAATACCTTTTTAAATAAAATAACCTGAAGCGGTACAAAACACGTGCAATGTTTATCATGTGTTATTGACAGTAGATGACACATGACATTGATTGTGGCTATAAACACAATGCTGTCAATGTTATGACATATTTATTATGGCATTAGCTACAAATCTTTCAACCAATTACATAGAGAAATTTTAAATAAAGGAAGATGATCTTTTGGCCAACGAGAATAATAAACTGAATATTGCCTTTTCATTATAGAATGTTAGAATTTACAGTGATTTCCAGTATTAGGACTAAATTTAGTTGTTGTATCACGCTAAATAATATTTTTATGTATGTTCAACTACCAACTTAGCTTCTGTGTAGATATTTTTTAATTTTATTTACTCTTTAACGATGGGTGATGCATAGATAGGGACTGACATCACACACATTGCTCTGATCTCAAAATGAACAGCTTAAGTAAAAAAGTAAGTACTTGTACGGAATCAAAACAATGAAGATAACCACAAACACCCAGACCCGAAAAAATGAAGAAAAATTGTTTTCTATGTTGACCCGACCGTGAATGGAGGAGAGCCGGCGACACCACGAAAACGCCCGTGTGTACGTTACTCGTCCACAGAGGTCGTCAAAATATAAAAAGTCTTCACACCATTCTCCACTGGGGCAGAAAGAGGTCTAGATAATTAAGTCCTTTCGATCTACCATACGGCTTACCTTTGGGGGTACGCCCGTTGCCGTCTTTATCTCCAAGCCAAAGATATAATTCGTGCATAAGTTTTTGAAAAAAACCATTGGTACAAGCCTGCCACTTGGGGATCGAACTCGGGTCTCTTGACTCGAATTCTGACCAACCACACGGCTATCATGACTTCACAACATATTGCATGGCCGGTCCAGCCGGCCCAATCATGCAACATGTTGCATGATTGGGCCGGCTCGACCGGAGAAGTACCACGACCTCACAGAATACCGGCGTGAAGTAGAAATCTAACAAATTTCTGCGTTTCGTCTGGTGAGCGCAGGTAACCGGAGGCCCAAACACCTCCCTCCCCCAAATTGGGCGGGGGAGCAACCTAAGGCCGGCAACGCATCTGCTAAGCGTCTGGTATTGCGGGTGTTCATGGGCGGTGGTAATCACTTACCACCACGTGAGCCACCTGCTAGTTTGCCTCCCTTTTCTATAAAAAAAGGGCAACGTCATAGGTGGTAAACCTATTGATGTCTTTATGTCTAAGCGAACGATATAAATCGGTACTCTACGACTAAGCGTGTATTTTGCGTGTGGGTGTGGCGACGTCTATGTCTTTACATAAGAAGCTCGCTAGTGGCGGATTCAGGAAACACATCGACGTCCTACATCGCGCTATTGAAAATCGCACGATTACAAGGATATGTACAATTACCGATAGCGCACACTAGTTGAGGACACGTCCTCCCCAGGTCACGATTACTCGACCGGGCGGGTAGCAACCCTTTTCCTGCAGTTCATCGTCCGCTACATGGGCAGGAATGTCTAAGATTATTCGAGCCAGCCTTAAAGTTGTTGAGGTAGTTAGCCTTGTATACCGCAACCGTCGGACATCTCACCAGGACGGGGGCCGTCACTTCCCCGACCTTCATACATGCTCAGCACAGAGGGCTGTCGATGACATCTATATTTATCTGATTGACTAATGACTAAACCTGTCTTCAACTCCTCAGTAAACAAATTTAGCTCTTTTGGATCCAGACCCTCAGACCTGTGGTCGTCATGTGAATGAATCTTGTATTATTTGTCATAAAAAATTTGGGATCTCATCATACTCAGCCTGAAGTATCGGAAATTCATGAAAAGGAACCTTATTTGGTTATTTATGTGGAGGTTATGTAGGTCTATGAGGACTCTTTGGAAATACTGCAAGATACAACAAACGAAAGACCTAGTGTTCGGAGTTCAGAACAATTGCTTAATAATTAGATACCTAATATTAACGTTACATAAAAATAATAACATTACTTAAGTCATAACATTAATCTGAAAAAAGCGAAAGAGGTAAGAAAGGATCGTGACACTTCGCGATCTGTTCTCTCCCCTGCTACTACCCTGTTAGGGACTGTGCTTGAAGATAAGTATAACATTAATTTGCCAAAAATAGTCTTCTTTTTGCGCGTCTGTTCACCTCGGCTCCCGTTGGTTGTGACCACAAGCTCAACTACATTTTGTCTGATGCGTATTGCTGCAGCGACGTCTTATTGGTAAACACCAGGATGCAGCAATCCTTTCGCTCTTAAAGACTAATTTTTTGGTGTTTCATCGCAACAAAATATGACATGATCACAATCAATCCACGTTTTACAAATAGCGGTATTAAACAAAAAAAAACAACTATGGGTAGGAAGTTCGATTCCTCTAGTTAACTCAATTTTATTACCAATATATTAAATTTTAATTGTATTTAAATTTATAATCAATCTTATTCCAAATTTAATATTAAAAACATTTAAAAGTGGCCAGTCCTTTTTTCATTGGTCTATATTGTGAAATAATACTCTTAGACTATACTGAAGTGTTTATTGCTTGTATTATTGCTATTAACAAAATTTAAGGCGCTTGTGCATGTCCTATAATAGAGTGAGTCATGTACAGAAGTCGAGTTAACATGACGCTTTTTTTAGGGGGACATTATGACATTACTTACAGATAAAACGGATAACTTAAATCCAATGGAAACAAAGAAAAGAAGCATCTGTCTCCAGCATATTAGCTTTTTTCAGGAAGATTGTGATGTGTGTACGTTAAAACAAAAACGTGCAGAGGTATTCAGTACTCGTCATAGTCGTGAGTGATGCTGCCAAGAAATCCGCGAAACTTAATTTCGAAAGGTCCTTACAAAGGTTCATACGAAAGTTGGCTTTTAATCAATAGCGTACAATGTCTATAACGTAATTCTCAAATAGTAGTTTATCATCGATTACTACACCCACATTTCTTATCTTCGTAACTCGTACGATTAGCTCGCTGTTTAAAAAGAACAGCGAGATGTCTTGAAATTATAAAAAAAAATTATAAACAAACGAGATGGCTGGAAATTATTATTATTATTAAAAAAAAATTATTGCACACATAATTGAATGTACAATTGGCGAACTTAATGCCTCAAGGCATCATCTACCAGTCAACCAGGAGTATATAAGCAGATAAAAAAATCAGGGCGGTGCTTAAAACAAATAAATTAAACTGTATACTTCTTCTTCCAGCCCTTATCCCATGCTATGTGGGGTCGGCACAACATGTCTTTTTCTTCCACTCTCCTCTATTTCCCGTCATGTCAATACTCACTCCTTTCTTTCTCATGTCTTCTTTCACACAATCCATCCATCGTTTTTTTGGTCTCCCCATAGCTCTTCGTCCATCCATACTTCGTCCATCCGTACTGCCATCCTAACTTCGTCTTCAGTCATCTCTTTAACCATGCCCATATTACTCCTAGCATCCTCTTGTACTCTATTCCACTGATTTTCCTCATTCAAAAGTTTGCTAAAATAGCTCTTCCAACGTTCTTTATGCTCTCGTTTTCCGTCAAAATCTTCCCATTTCGTCTTTCATACATTTCATGTGATTCACATCTCTTGCATTTCTTTCTCGCTCTCTAGATATTCTATACAGATCTTTTGGCCTTGTGGAGTTTCCAGGAAATCGTACAGCTTATCCTGTACCTTAGCCCTTGCGATTGCAACTACTTTCTTCGCCTTCTTCTTAATAACTTGATAGGCAGACCTTTTGTTTTCTTGATCTGTCTCATTTCCCTCTTTCAAACTTTTCCATTCCTTAAAAGCATTCTTCTTTTCTTTCAGAATTTTCCGCACCTCTTCATTCCACCACCATATGTCCTTATCAATCTTCCTTTCCCTTCGTTTCTCCAAAACATCCCTTGCTACGTTCCTTACATATCGCCATCTCATTCCAGCAATTATTCATTCTAATCTCTGCCATATGGGTGATATATATTTCTACAATCTTATCTACTACTCTTTTCTGAAACTCTTCGGCTAACTCTCTGTCACATAGTTTGTTCCATTTCGTTCTAGGTGGGGGCTTAGAGTTCTTTTGCATACATTTTACTTTAAGACTCAAGTCTAGAATCAACAACCTATGCTGGGAAACTAGGCTCTCACTGGGAATTATTTTGCAGTCTTTGGCCGAGTTAATTTTGCTCCTTTTCATGAGAAAGTAATCTATTTGTGTAGAGTGTTGGCCAGGCCAGGTGTTTACTACGGCTAAGTCAAAGGCCAAAGCTGCTTCCAGTAGAGTTTCCCCCTGTTGGTTCCTAACTCCGCAGCTATAACCCCCATGTACACTTTCATATCCGTCACTTGTTCTTCCCACATGACCATTAAAATCCCCTCCTATATATATCTCCTCATATTCTGGTATCGCCGTAATTATAGCATCAAATCCAAATTTTTCTTTCAGACTATCGTCACAACCGATCTGCGGTGCATACACACTCACTATATTTAAAACCAAATTTTCAATCAACAACTTAACTACAATAACTCTATCATTCACTCTCTTTACATCCATCACCTTATTCTTAAGTTCTTTATCTAACACTACACCCACTCCATTTCTTTTTCCATCACTTCCACAATAATAGAATTTATAACCCGCCCCGATTTCTCTTGCTTTCTGTCCCTTCCACTTCGTCTCCTGCAAACACGCAACGTTTATACGCCTCCTTTCAAAAACATCCGCTAACTCTCTTCCTCTTCCAGTCATCGTACCTATATTCCAACTTGCCATCCTCAGTCTTACTTCTCGGACTAGCTTCTTACGCTGCCCCCGTCCTTGGTGCAGCAACCCTCGTCCATTTCTCACAGCCGCCGGGTGCTGCGCCTGCGCGTCGCCTGCGGGGTACGCCCTAGCATTGTCGCATATTCTATCTCCTGTTGTACTCATGTTGTGAAGTATTTGGCAATGTTTTCCGATCGGCCGCCTGCCTGACACCAACCCTCCTTGGGAATTCTTGGTTTGAAGAAGGATAGATTGGGTATAGGAGGGAATTGGGAGGGGATGGGTGGGATAACAGTGCCACGGAGACAGAGAGGTGTGTGACACTGAAGCTAGAGCGGTCCGGGGTCGCTTACCCGTAGTGGCTCCAACCAGTTATCGGACAGATAATCTGGTGGATCCACCCTCTGGACATAAATAAATTAAACTGTATACTACTGTACTGTATTATATTTAATTGTAATAAACATACATATATACATACACACATATACACATATACCTAGTCTAATCATAAATTCTGTCACATGTTTAACCTAAAATAATTAAAACAAGTTTATTCATTAGGTAACTATTTATATACCAAAATTAACTTACCAAAACATAGATTCTTATGACACTAAAGTTTATTCAAAATTACCTCCGTGATTTTGAATACAGGCCTTCAATCTGTGCGGCTAGTCGTCTAACGCAGCACGAACGAGGTCCATGTCAATATCGGCGGCTGCCTTAATCAAGGATGTCTTGAGTGACTCCAAATTGGGATGAGGCTTTGAGCACGCCTTTTCCTCCAAGTGTTGCCATATCTTGTAATCTAACGTATTCAAATTTGGACTGGAGGAGGGCCAGTCTTCGTGCCCAATGAAGTCGATTTCTCGCGCCGTCAGCCAGTCTTGTGTGCTCTTCGCTCTATGAGCTGGCGCTGAATCTTGTTGGAATACCCAGTGCCTGTTATTGAACATGGTATGAGAAACAGGTTCCACAAAGTTCGTCAGGACTGTATTTTGATACACAACTGCATTCGTTTTACACATTTCTCACAAAATGTACCTCTGTTATGCCCCAATAAGAAACTCCCAACCATACCATGAGTGAGGATGGAAAATGACCTCGTTGGACACGCGGAATACGGTTGCTCGCTTCTTCACTACTGTGTGCGTATACCTTATCATTTTGTTTATTGTAGCTCTCTTCTACGGTCAAAATTTTTTCATCCGAAAAAAGAATTTCCCGATATTGTTTTTTCCCGCGTACCGCTTTTAACAAAGCGCGGCATCTCTTCAGTCTCAGGTCAATTAGACGAGCATTCAAACGATGTCCTGTTTTTTTTCCACATGCCCGAAGTCCTAAGTCTTCATTTAACACCCTTTTCTCCGTGGTTCTGCTTAACCCCACCTGAAGGGCCAACAGTTTCTGCTTACGTTTGGGATTTCATTGAATTCGCGCCTTCACAGCTTTTATCACTGCTGGAGTCCTAACAGACCGAGGGTGCACACTTCTTGACCTGTCATCTACACTAGAGTCTTCATTGTATCGTTTGATGGTACGATAAACGAATCTTTTGGTTATATTCAAATTTTTCAGTATGTCAAAAATTTGAATTGGCGCGTAACCGCAAACATGCAACGCAATAACTGCAACACGGTCTTCTTTAAGCATCCACTCCATATTTAAAATGAGTACAATTCTAAAAGGTATGTCTAAAAAGTACTCAATAAACTTTTTTGTGGCCAGCATTCTAAAAGATAAGTTTTTACTGTGTGACAATATTTATGACCTGACTGTGTATATACACCTATACCTACATACACATACACACATACTTCTTTAAACATGCATATGCTTACATTAACCTTATGTATATTTTAAAATACGTTTACACATATGACACTGTACAATTATCAATGAAGATATCAATATATAAGTTTTGAGATTCTACGTATTAGAAGTAAGGTAGTGGTCTGAGACCTTTCTTAAAAGAAGGTAATGAAGACACCCTACGAATATCTGGAGGTAAGTTATTCCAGAGTCTGATAGCTTCTGCTGCAAATGATTGGGCCAAGAATTCGGTACGTCGTACGTAAAACATGAAGAGTAGTGTTGGCGGAGGATCGCAGCTTACGCTCATGGCAAGAACTCAAGTACTTAAACTTACATTTCAAGTATTCAGGGTGCATGGATCGTATAAGATAGAAAACGAAGTACGCAGGATCCTTACCTCTGCGTTGTTGGATAGGAAGCCATTTAAGCTTAGAACGATAGGTGGACACATAATCGTACTTTCGTAGACCAAAATGAAACGGATGCAATTATTGAGTAAACGATCCAATTTGCACAGAAGCTCTTGGCTGATATCAGAGTAATCGTCACATCAGCATAATCGAGAACTAGTATTTATTAAATTAAAAATTATAAGTTACATAATATGTTAATAGAACTAAAAAATGCATTTATGAATGAAATGAAATTTTAACGAGACTTGTGCTTACTTACTGTGCATTATAACAACTTGTAATAAAAAAATACAAACATAAGGAAAACAGTAGCAAATCTAATAATTAACATGAAACATTTAAAAGATAATATTATTGTAAGCCAAAAGAACCAGACATACAAAGAAAAAAGAATGTATCTTGTGGCCACATTAATTACTTATTATTTAAAAGTCACGATAGCCGAGTTGTTGGGTGGTCGGAATTTCGAGTCGAGATACCCGAGTTCGATCCCCAGGTGGCAGTACCAATGAGTTTTTCAAAAACTTATGTACGAATTTCATCGTTGGCTTGGACATTAAGGCGGCGACGGGCTCACCACCTGTCACGTTGTCCCGAAAAATATCTTCGGTGGAAGGCGGGTCAAAGGGACTTAATTGTCTAGACTTGACCTCTGTCTACCCCTGTATTGGGAATTGCGTGAAGATATTTTAATTTTTTTTTAATTTAAAAATACAAACAAAGAAGAGAAGAAAAAACTAATTTCAGTTATAATACAATGTTGAAAGGGACACAAAACAAAAACATAAAGCTTAGCAAAATTTTTATAAAGTAAAAAGTTATAAACTTCAAAATACATAATAGTATAACAAATATAGATTTATGTGTATAGTATATCAATCATATCAATCTCTATTATGCCATAAAGTACTTTGTTATTATAACTAATTATTAAAACAAATTTTCTAAATAATCTCTATGATAAATTGGTATAGCTATCTTAAAATTTAGATGGATTCTCTGTATAAAAAAATCATACATACTCTGTGTTCAATGCTTATACTGATTTTGATAACATTCATGGTAGCTACACTATAAACGGTTATAATACTACTAGTTCACATATTGCATTTTGTCTAGTAAGGGATTGTAAAGGTAGTACTATGTAAGTCAATGTAATTATAAAAGTAATCTAATAATACAAGATACTATTTAAGGTAATATTTATTATAAATAAAAAAGAAAAAATAGTTACAATACATACACATGATCAATATCAATGTATTACATTATGTGCTATGCACAAATTATGAATTACCTGAGTTTACCAGTACGTCTACTACGTGACTGTTCAACCTTTTCAGGTTTATTTGATGATGTTGCCGTTTGGTCGACGACATTCAATTTACAGTGCTTAGTTACCATTTTATCCAGATCTTCGGAGGTCTGCACCCTTTGCCGGCTATCATTAGGTAGTTTTACTGTGATATTTCCTTCCAGAGTCCAAACATTGCGCATGCCAAAGTTTACGAGCTCTAATAAACACAGCTTGACGTTGTTTAGTTAAAAATTCAGACATTACATATGAAGTACCTTTGAGCGCGGTTTTTAATTCCACACAGCGGAACGGAGTAATGAATCGGCACACTTGAAGAGGATAGGCCGATTATGACCGGTAGATGCAGATCCAATTCTATGTGCAACAATCAATGAGGAGGTTGTAATGTCGCTGAGAGAAAAGTTATTTTGCAATATGCAGACCAAAGTTTCTGCAACATCCTCATGACCATTTTCTGGCACACCATTAAGAATTAAATATTTCTTTCTATCTCTCATCTCGATTGAATCAGTCACTTGGCTCACCTCATTGATTTGTTGTCGCAGGAGTTTGAAGATGTCCTGAACTTATTCACGGAATGCATTAAAATCCTTATAAATCTGACTTATATTATCTGGCTTAGAAGATGATGAACTGAGTTTCATCTCAAACTCTTCCATTTTTCTTAGGAGTGTAGCTTCCAGTGTATTTTGGGTTTCAGTAATATCCACGAGATTAGTCATTTTACGCTGTGAAACTGTACGAGTGATAAGTAATTATAACAAGTCGCCGGCAGGTAGAACAAACTGTCTTTAATTGGACATAAAAATATTTGCCCACACAATATGCAAGAAAGGTAATAAAAAGTAGCAGAAATATATTAAATCGAACCACAAAATACTTTATTTTACCACGAAATTAAAATAATCTCGGATAAAGTATGTGTCTAGTTTATTCACACCTACCCACAACTTATACACAAATTATAATAAATATTGGATTTGATTGTGCTCTCAGACCACGATGATAAACAAAGTAAATCTAAATTTAACTCTGAAATCGTTGTGAGAGCATTACAAGGCCAAGGCATTATATAACTGTATACCGTCAGGGTACATGTAGTAATTACGATGCTCTATATTTCTGATAACGCCAGAACTGTGTATAATAAAAAGTAATGGACCTAACATGGACCCTGGCAGAACTTCTCTCATGTAATGTTTTTTCTGAATAGCGAAAACGGTAAGCTTATGTTTGAAGTTGCCACTCGATCGAAGAATAATTGCTTGTCCCTAATTTTTCCCTTTTATATTTCCTATGTCATCTGTCGATAGCCAATTGCATTTTCGAGGCCTTTCACGGAGAGGGGGGCGGTAGGGCATAAGGAAAGCAATGAGAAATCTGAAAAAGAAGATAGAAAGGACCCTCTTCTTATAAAGGTGTGAGTCTCCCGCTATCTAATTCATCGGACGGAATACAGCATAATAAGATACATGAATTTTGCAGAATTCTTTATTTATTTATTTATTTTTTAATGTACCTTACAAAACAGTAATGGAACATAAGGCGGACTTAATGTTAAAAGCATTCTCTACCATTCAACCTGGAGAGAGGCTATATATCGAAGAAAGAAGAATAATAATAACAAGATTCTACTTCATGCCGCTATTCTCTAAGGCTTTGTGCACTGATCGAGCCACCGCATTCCCGCAGTAGAACCTCATGATAAACTTTAGATAATAGTGTTTCATGCTCATCTATGTTTTATCCTTGTAATTGTCACATAAAAAGCCACTTACAATATCCATAGACAATATTGATTAATGATTTATCCACTGTTGATTGATCAAGACAAAAGGCCAAGTAACTAATTAAACCCAATTATTATAATTTCATTCGCGAATGAATAATTCGCAGTTAAATATTTAATTGTGACGTTTCAGAGAGGAACTCCGTCACTTTGTAAAATTATGAATGTTTTGCATAAAACACGATACTACAATTTGTATAAAAAAATAGAAAATTTCATGTAAATTCTAGAAGCTTTATATGTCATGGACGGTAACATTAATATTCGCCAAACATATTCAATAGTATATAAATATCGGCTTCTTGAATTTGTTATTCAAAGGATTTGGGGATGATGTTGCTCGCGTCCGTGAGAAATACTTGAATCTTGACTCTCACACGTATCCCTGGGTAGTGC
Organism: Sericinus montela; assembly: GCA_029286605.1. Classification (NCBI taxonomy): domain Eukaryota; kingdom Metazoa; phylum Arthropoda; class Insecta; order Lepidoptera; family Papilionidae; genus Sericinus; species Sericinus montela. The sequence continues at coordinate 2,872,236 of JAGSMR010000030.1, read as the reverse complement.
TAAACGAGCAGCGCCCCTTTCCGGTGGTAGGCTTCGGTCGCAGGCTTTAAGTTACCACCCACCTAAGCAAAGCCTTGCCGCCAAGTGACTTCGGACGTGTTCCGGCAAGATGCTTGGTGAAGCCTTATGGAAGTTGGGTCTGAACAGTTGCGTTGCATATGTGAACCGGGTACGACACGTCAACTTTGCTGTGTCGGGTGCTTGATTGTGGAGGGTAGCGGGATCCGAAGCACGGTGCTCCGCTGGCCGACCGCAGGTAGTAGGGGCCCAATTAGTGAACTAGCTACTCATGAAAGGCTGCCCCGCCAACTAGCGAAAAATCCCAGGGTGGCTCCATCGTGCCGGTTAGCGACCGGGTGAGAGGACCTGATGGCGATCTCTGGGGGTTCAGGCGTCCCCGCAGTCTCCAAGTCAAGCTCCCACAGGCACACAAATTTTTCGTGTCGTTGGGTCATCAAAGCAACGCCTCGTTCAACTGCCATCTTCCTTCCCTTTTCACTCCTTATCATTTATGAAAAGTACCAAAAGAAAAGTAAGGTTAAACAGCGGTTGCACGTCCTCTCCTTGAAAGTGCACCTCTCTAACATCCGAGGATTGCACTCAAATCTCAACGCAGTCCATCACCATCTTGAGACTGAGAAGCCGCACCTACTTTTTCTGACGGAGACGCAAATTGATGTCCGTTAGATGTGGCGTACCTTGACTACCCAGGGTTCTCGCTGGAGCACAACTTTTACCTTCGTGCCGGAGTCTGTGTGTACGTCAACAATGACATCTGCTGCCAGCGTCTCCGTCACCTTGAAGACCCCACTTTTCAACCATTTGGGTGTTGGTGGACACAGGTGACGATAAGATCGTTTATGCATGTGTTTACCGTTCGTACAGCGGTGACCAGGAGACAACTCGGTTATTCGAATATCTAAGTGAGGCCGCTGATTTGGCCCAGCATCGGTACCCTCCGCACAATTAGTCTTTCTGGGAGACTTTAATGCCTCTCACCAGGATTGGCTGTTCCCATACCAGAAGACTGACCATGCTGGGAGGGAAATGAGGAATTTCGCCTTATCGCTAAACCTCTCCCAGATGGTAAAGCAAGCTACTAGGGTGCCAGACGTTGAAGGTCATACAGCCAATTGTCTAGACCTCCTGCTGACCACTGATCCTGACAGATATGAGGTAGAGGTGGCTTCTCCACTAGGAACCTCTGATCACTGTCTGGTGAAATCTGTATCGTCTTACATGCCAACAGACCTCGACCCACATGGTACTAGGCGAGTGTGGCGATACAAGTCAGCAGATTGGGATGAGATGCGACACTTCTTTGCATCTTATCCTTGGCGGCAGGTCTGCTTCTCTTCCGGAGATCCATCGAGATGCGCGGTTGCTATAACTGACGTGGTATGTTTAGCTATGGAATATTTTATTCCTTTTGCTGATGTACCCGTTGGTGGCAAAGCTCGCCCATGGTTCAGCGCCGAATGTTCCCAAGCCGAAAACCTTAAACATTTGGCGTACCTCTCATGGGTTGACGCTCGAAACCGTAAAACTCCGGATGTCAGATCCAAGAAGAGAGCCTTTAATCTAGCCGCCAAGACTTACAAAAAGGTGTTGCGGAAGGCTCGTTTCGACCGCATTAGGCATATTGGCACGAAGCTCTCTGCTCAACCATCTGGCAGTAGAGCTTTTTGGTCTCTTGCCAGGGCGGTCGAGGCGAGTTTTTGTAAACCTTCACTGCCTCCGCTGGTTAAGCCCGACGGGACATTGGCTCATGCGGCAAAAGAGAAGGCAGAACTGTTCGCGAATCTCTTTGCCAGCAACTCACGTCTGGACACAAGCAACGCAGTTCCAACTTCCCTACTTCCCTGTGGTACTTCAATGTCAGAGGTCCACATCACTAACAAAGAGGTTCTCAAAACGTTGCGACATCTGGACGTGAACAAAGCCAGTGGACCTGATGGTATTCCAGCCATAGTGCTTAAGACCTGTGCACCCGAGTTGTCTCCTGTTCTGACACGCTTGTATCGCCTCTCCTTGAAGACTGGAATAGTTCCCAAATCCTGGAAGCTTGCTAACGTGCAGCCCGTGCCCAAAAAAGGTAGCCGTGTTGACCCAGTCAATTATCGACCTATTTCAATTACCTCCATACTCTGTAAGATTATGGAGCGTATATTGAACTCGCACCTCTTGGCATACCTAGAACATAACGATCTCCTTAGCGATCGACAGTACGGGTTTCGCCGAAATCGGTCGACTGGGGACCTTCTAGTGTATGTCACACATCTGTGGGGTGAGGCCCTCGAGAATAGTGGTGAAGCACTCGCGGTTTCGCTCGATGTCTCGAAGGCTTTTGACAGGGTCTGGCATGCTAGCCTTATCAATAAGCTTCCTTTATATGGTATATCCCTGGACTGATAGCCTGGATAGAAGACTTTTTGCGGGAACGGTCTTTGCGAGTCGTTATTGACGGCTGCTCATCGGAGGCTATGGCGATTAATGCCGGAGTTCCTCAAGGGTCTGTTCTGTCCGCAACTCTCTTTCTGCTGCACATAAACGACCTGCTCGTGCCCGGTCTCTTTGGGTATGCAGATGACAGCACAATTTTGGAGAGATATCTGGCGCGTGTTCAGTCCAGACAGGATCAAGTACAGTCTGCTCGGGAGGCCATGGTAGAGCGTATGAATCTTACATTACAGGCAGTTTCCAACTGGGGCAATACCAATCTTGTGAGATTCAATGCCACCAAAACGCAAGCGTGTCTGTTCTCCGCCAAAAGGAGCCAGTTCACCTTGGCTCCTAAATTTCAGAATGTATCTCTGAATACACCGACCGCCTCCAGTTACTAGGAGTCGAAATCACGTCAAAGCTTAACTTTGGGCGGTTCATTGAGTCTAAGGCTAAAGCCGCTGCAAGGAGATTGGGAGTTCTTGCAAAAGTGCGGCGTTACTTTACTCCAGGACAGCTTCTGACCCTATATAAAGCTCAGTTCCGGTCGGCTGTAGAGTACTGCTGCCACATATGGGCTGGTGCTCCTAAATATCAACTGGCAGCCTTGGATTCTGTGGAGGGACGGGCCAAGCGGCTAATCGGTGATCCTGACTTGGTTACTACCAATTTGTCCAGTCTCGAACACAGACGTCGCGTGGCCAGTCTCTCGGTGTTCTACAGGTTACATTTTGGAGAGTGTGCGAAGGAATTACATGAGTTAATTCCCCTTCCCTTTCCATCATCGGACAACAAGACGCACGTCGGGTCTCCATCCTTTTGTTGTCGATATACCCTGCATTCGGACGAAGCGTTTTGCTTCGTCGTTCATAATGCGTACAGCAAAGGACTGGAATAATTTGCCTGCATCAGTCTTTCCGTCCGATTACAATGTGGGTGTCTTCAAGAGAAGAGTGAATAGGCTCTTTCTAAGCTAGTGTGCCTACCAACAAAAACTACATCGCCACTTACCATCAGGTGGGATTGTAGTTAAACACTAGCTTATAATGTTAAAAAAAAAAAATTCAAAGGAGTTTTATTTGTTTTTAACTGTTTACAAATGATGCAGGAAAAATTTTACAATATTGTTTTGCTAGTACATCTATATTTTTCTATCTATATGTAAAAAAAACATTAAATTCTATAATAATAAAAAAATAATTAATAAATATCTTCACGCAATTCCCAATACAGGGGTAGACAGAGGTCAAGTCTAGACAATTAAGTCCCTTTGACCCACCTTCCACCGAAGATATTTTCGGGACAACGTGACAGGTGGTGAGCCCGTCGCCGCCTTTATGTCCAAGCCAACGATGAAGTTCGTACATATGTTTTTGAAAAACTCATTGGTACTGCCACCTGGGGATCGAACTCGGGTCTCTCGCCTCGAAAGTCCGACCACCCAACAACTCAGCTATCATGACTTAATTCTAATAATCATTTTATCATTTTAATTTAATTTACGTATTATTTAAACTGTAATCACGTATATAACAGTAGTCAGCCGAGTGGTTGAGTGATCGGAATTCGAGTCAAGAGACCCGAGTTCGATTCACAAGTGGCAGACTCGTGGGTTTTTTCCAAAAACTAATGTACGAAGTATATCGTTGGCTTGGACATTAAGACGGCGTCGGGCTCACGACCTGCCATGTTGTCCCATAAATATCTTCCGCGGAAGGTGGGTCGTAAGGACTTAATTGTCTAGACCTCTGTCCATCCCTGTATTGGCAATGGCGTGACGATATGTATTTATTTATTATGTAGGATCTTTGGCTTGGACATAAAGACAATGTTAAGCTCACCATGTTGTCCACAAAAATTGTCTTCATTCCAATTTCAAATTCCAAAAGAAGTGGTACAACATTCCCATTACTGCACAGTATTGGGAATGGCGTGAAGATATTTTTTATATGAATTTAAGCGATAGCCGCATGGTGGGGTGGTCGGAATTTCGAGTCGAGAGACCCGAGTTCGATCCCCAGGTGGCAGGCTCGTACCAATGAGTTATTCAAAAACTTATATACGAATCATATCGTTTGTCACGTTGTCCCGAAAATATCTTCGGTGAAAGGTGGGTCGAAGGGACTTAATAGTCTAGACTAGACCTCTGTCTACCACGATTGGGAATTGCGTGAAGAGATTTATTTATATTATTGATATAATTTAAGCGAAATACAACTCATCTCTGAAACTATACACCCGATTGATTTGCAATGCGGAATAACCATATCTAAAAACATCAGACCAAAGAAATCACACCGAAGATGGGCAACGTCTGAGGTGCGAGTGGTCTGTTACTGCGATCGCCAATCCGCTTGCCAAGCGCAGCAAATCCTCCTTATGGAAGAGGTCTATGTCATGCACTGAACTTTAATAGGTCGTTATGTAAGTATGTACGTAACACGACCTGCGTGTACGAGAGCAATTCCGGGTCTTATTCCCGGACGGGTTATGTAGAAAACCACTTTTCTGTATTTTCACAGCTACGGACGCTTGTGAGAACATTGTTTGTGTAACACAAGTACTGTTGCTACATACTTTAGGATCAGGCGATGCATGTGTTGCTGTCCCCTATCCATGCATTTATGTATTTTATTTACAATCATAATTACATTATATATACCATAAAGAATAAGTCACGATAGCTGAGTGGTTGGGTGGTCGGAATTTCGAGCCAATTGACCCGAGTTCGATCCCCAGATGGCGGGCTCGTACCAATGGGTTTTTCTAAAACCTATGTACGAATTAAATCGTTGGCTTGGACATTAAAACGGCGACGGGTTCACCACCTGTCACGTTGTCCCGAAAATATCTTCGGTGGAAGGTGGGTCGAAGGGACCTAATTGTCAAAACTAGACCTCTGTCTACCCCTGTATTGGGAATTTCGTGAAGATATTTTAGTTTTTTCTTCTTTTTCTTTTTATAAAGAATTGTAAGTTGATAACCATAGACAAAAATTGCTAAAGTTTTTCTCGGTGAATCCCGGATCATATTGTTTACAACATTTTTAATCTAGATGTGACCTGACCCCACATTTGTTTAAACAAACAGTATTTTTTGTTTTAATTATTTTAATAAAGTATCGTTGACCGATGATAATTAAAATTAGATTTGTAATATCACAATTATTTTAGTTATTTAGTCACGATAGCCGAGTGGTTGGGTGGACGGAATTTCGAGTCAAGAGATCCAAGTTCGATCCCCTGCTGGCAGGCTCGTACCAAAGGGGTTTTCAAAAAAATTTGTACGAATTATATCATTGGATTGGACATAAAGACGGCGGCGGGCTCACCACCTGTCACTTTGTCCCGAAAATATCTTCGGTGGAAGGTGGGACGAAGGACTTAATTGTCTAAACTAGACCTCTATCTACCCCTCTATTGGGAATTGCGTATAGTATTTTTTTTACTTTTAAAAACATCGTCATGCAAGCCGCACTGAATGTATTCTAACAACAAAACATGTGGCTGCGCCACATTTAACGAGAAAATGCTCTAATTAAGATATTCTTAGGTAAATGTCACGATAGCCGGGGTTGGGTGATTAGAATTTGAGTCAAGAGACCCAAGTTTGATCCCTGGGCGGTAGACTCGTACCAACTTAGCCTCCTTCGGCAGCTCTTGTGCTAGGGTGACTGTGCAGGTTAAGCCTCTTTTAGTAGCTGCATTTCGCCATATATGGATGGGACCTTGGGTGCGGGTAGGGCCGTGTATGCTAAGCCTTCTGTCGATGGTCACGCCCAGGTATTTGGCATTGCTTGACCACTCGATCGTACCAATGAGTTTTTCAAAACTTATGTGCCATTTATGTCGTTGGCTTGGACATAACACGTAATCCCAAAAAAAGTCTTCGGTGAAAGGTGCGACGAAAGGACTTAATTATCAGGACCTCTTGCCTACCCCAGTAATGGGAATAGCGTGAAGATGTTTTTTATTTTATTGGGAATCATTGCGATACAATATTCCAATTGGTCCGTGTGGTAACGGTATAAGAATATTACCACTCAAAATTATCAGACCTAAGATGGGCAGCAGCATCTAAGGTGCGAGTGGTCTGGCACTGCGATCGCTAATTCACTTGCCAAGCGTAGCGATTATGGCCAATCCTCGCTATGGGAGAGGCCTACGTCCTGCAGTGGACTTTAATGGGCTGATATGTATGTTAGATACTTATTTTGTAAGGAAAATTATAGAATACGATTGATTTTTGATTGAAATTTTGATTGAAAATTATAGAAGACGAATAGATAACGATTGGTAGTTTCAGATGTAGGATAATCTGTATGTAATTTTTTAAATATTAAATTCGAGTATGTCCGGATCGGATGATTCGACTGCAATGAATGATAAAATGTTTCGTTCAATTTACATTAAATCTTCATTCAATTTTCAATTGCGTTCAATGATCAAAACCGTGAAAAATTTCTTGATTATACAGTTTTATGACAAACCCGTTATGGGAGACACCTATGTCTTTCAGTGAACATTTAGTAGCCGTGACTATGTAACGTGTGTAAAAAGTATTCATGTGTTAATATAGATATAAATATAATATTACAACAAGCTCTAACGAAAACGTAGGCGTGGTCAGAGGAATATACAGTTACGTCTTTTCAATCTTTATTCTCTAACATAACTTTTCACGTTGTTTTAAATCATATTTCTAAATTGTAAAGGTCTAAGAAATTTTACTTTAATTTTACCTATGTAAAGGTTAATGGGTTTCTAGCCAGGTCTAAAAATTATTCAGATTGTTGATAGACAGACACGCAAGGCGTAAGGTGTATTCTTATTTCTTGTGAGAATGATGGTGATAGGCGACTCGTTCCAACAACTACAAGTCCTATTCTTGGTGAAGGTCAATAGGTTAACCATAAGATTTTTCAAAATAACGCACTCTGTTTTATCTCATCTAATATTACACATACTTTATAATTACACGGCCATATTTATTTTCCTCACCACGCCCACTAATAGTGCGTTACGTACATCGTACACGTCACGTAGGTAAATCGAAATTATTTGTATTTGGCCAGTGTACCAAAATCCAGCGTGTCTGGCGCTCGGCGGACGCAGTGTCCCGGAGATCGCGCCAATATCAACTACGCATAGTTACATAATTAAAAAAAAAAGAGAACATATTTTATCACTCGCCGGTTATTTATATTTCTCAGTGATTAGTGGCCAGTGTGAAATATCATCATTATAAATAATTGGTTATTACTCTATGAATACTTTTGGTAAGTTTTTTTTTATTATATCGTTTAGTACTCGTAAAAGTATGAAAATAGTATAGAATTAAATTTCGAATAATTATGACGTGTAATTAGATTACAATAGTTTTGTGTAATTATCAGATCAGATAAAATCGAAAAAATTAAAAAGAATTCTATGATAAATGCATATCTATCAATTAATGAAGTTACAATCACGATTTAATTAATAATATTCATTTAACTAGTGTTTTATAATTTATTAACATATGATAAGCGTAGATAAATGTAAAATAAAGCATACCTACCTATAATAATTATTTTTGTAATTATTAAGTAACTACCTAAGTAATTTAGCTTGTTTGAATATTCTTTCGGGATAGGACTATGTTTAGCAGTGATATCTCACAGGCCATTTTGTAAAAAATATTATATGAAAAAATACTTATGATAATACTTTTTAAAAATTAACAGATTTAAAAATAGAAGGCACAATAGCCGAGAGGTTTTTGATTTCAATTCAAATCAAGAAACCACTGTTCGATCTCGATAAAATACATATGTATTTATGACTTCAAAGTGGCTAAGTTATAATATTTTAGAGATACGGAGAGCTTGTCCACGTGGGAGCTATTTTATGTATACCAAAAAAAAAATATATCAATCAGTGCCATACACCGTATCATCTTATCAAATTTTATCAATATATTCAATCGTCATATCACTACAAACAGTCAAGGAGAGAGTTATAAAATATCTTCACGCTATTCCCAATACAGAGGTGGACTGAGGTCTCGACAACTAAGTCCTTTCGACCCACCTTCCACCGAAGGCATATTTTAGGACAACGTGACAGACGGTGAACCTGTCGCCGTCTTTATGGCCCAGCCAATATAAAACATATATAAATCTTCAGAAAACCCATTGGTACGAGTCTATCACTTGGGGATCGAACTCTCCGAATCCCGATCACCCAACCACTCGCCTGTTGTGACAGTTACAGAGTTACTTTAGTTTATAGAAAAGGGAGGCAAACGAGCAGGCGGCTCACGTGATGGTAAGTGATTACCGCCGCCCATGAACACCCGCAATACCAGAGGCATAGGAGATGCGTTGCCAGCCTTAGAGTGTCCCCCCCAGAATTGGGGTGAGGGCCTCCGGTTACCTGCACTCACCAGAACAGACTTCACGCCGGTATTCTGTGAGGTCGTGATACTTCCCCGGTCGAGCCGGCCGATTCATGCAACAACAAAAGCTGATGCGTGGCTTTACCACTATAACTTTTTTTATTTATAACTTTACCAGCTGTTGCACTAGGATTTGACCGGGTCTTATTTATTTCTAATTAATCTGTGAGATTGTGTTTTTGTCGGAATTAAAGAATAAATCTTCGAATAATAACACTATCAGATCAACGGTGTCGTGGAAAGCTGCTAATGGATGAATTATACAATTTAAAAACTGCACTTGTTTGCATTATGGTGGCGATATATAAGAGCCTGCCTGTTTCATCTACCATCCTGTTTCATCCCGTGAGTGTCGTAAAAACTTACTGAGGTACTTTAATTATACTTTACTTATAACCTTTATATAAAAAAAAAAGTTTATGCGGTTTCCAATCCCATCGCCAAGCGTGGCAACTATAGTAAAAATAGTTTACGTCGTTATTTCGTATACGGATATATATATATATATATATATATATATATATATATATACATATATATATATATATATATATATATATATATATATATATATATACATATATATATATATATATACTCATTTCATTAATGATACTGTTCATATGTAAGAAGTATCCTATACTGATTTTGGGTTTTAGCAAATTGAGAATATTACGTAGTTAAGAAAGTTTTGTTTCTTTTGTAAATAAAGAAAAAAAATGAAAAGAAATCCAAATGCTTCAAATACTCCTTATAAATTCGTGTTTGATTTTATTAAATATAAATAATTAATATATATAAATAATTTTATTAGTTATAAAAAAAATAAGAAGTATGTAATATATTCAATCGAATCATACAATTTGTTTCTCGAATTAAGAATATACATTTGTTGCCATATAGCAGTAAATGAAGTTTCTCTTACCGTGAAGAAATAGGTGAAAGAAACTCTGAGAAAAAGAACTTCTTGTTTGGTTGATTTTTATGTTAAAATAGTATTAAGAATTTTATTGTTTTATAGAAAAAAGCTTGAAAGAGATCATCGGACTCCCAGGGATTTCCGTCATTAACGTGTATAATTCTTTTGTATCGCAATAACCATTCATATAAAGTCTTTTTTTAATTAATTTCTTAAATTTATTAATGGGCCTGTTATTACATGAGAATTATAATTGTAAATCCATAACGATATTCTCAATACAGGGCTAATTTTGGCAATGTGATCCTTTCAATCCACATTTTCTCCTCCTATTTTGATGTCGGATAAATAAGTAATTCTTTCGATCTTAGTGCCCTAGCCAAAGATACAAAGCATACGAGTAAGATACATTTGTGCTAAGAACGACCGTAAACATTTATTATAAAGGCGTTTATGACAAAGAAGAAAGAAAGTGTGTATTGTTCTTCTTCTTCTTTTTTGTTATATGACCTCTCTTAGAACAATTCTGTCAATATCATTTAATGCGTTATATTATCACGGTTTGTGTATGTATTTTTATTCCACCTTTTAAACACAACTTTTAATTGTCTAAACAGATTGTAAATATATAGATATATATTAACAGATAATACATATATGAATAAAATAAATATACAGCTTTAATTCTTACACCCGAGCGACATAGAGTATTTTTTTTTCTTCAAAATTATGGCGGTAGCATGGTTGAATACTAAAAAAAACATTTAATTCCTATTCGTTCGTGTTCATTTGTTTTGGTAATAGCCGTATATTATATAAATTATTTATTAACGATTCCTCACGAAGCTTACTGATGTTTGGTGCTTATATAACAATATCGCTCAACGTCGTATAAAACTGTTTGTTTTCGTTTTTACGTAGCACTAGACGACCTCGTATTAGAGGCGCCATTTGCCAAATTTTAAAAGTGAAATACTCTTTCTGGTCGCTATCCAATTATTTTTACGATACGATATGCGGTAAAAAAAACTTTGTCCGTCTGTCTAAGTATGTTTTAGACAAGGCCAAAGCCTTAAAACTATAACATTGTTAATTTATTTCATTAAGTTTTGTTTAATTAAGTATTGATTACATACTTACATAACGACCTGTAAATTTCCTCCTCAGATCTTTAGCACCTCCTCACCGCATGAGGAGGATTTGTCATAATCAACACGCTTTATAAACGGATTCGTACCTAGCACCTTAGACGCAGCTGCCCATCACCGATTTGGATGGTGGATTTTTGTAGATGGTCACAATCCTACCTATCGGAAGCCATTGCTATAACAAAAGCTTTTTTCCCTTGGTCGTGTCTTACAACAACCACGGGCAGAGAAACGGTGGTAAGTGGTAACTTCTCACGCCTAACATTCCACATTCCAATCTTTGTGAACTTGATTTTGGAGATTCTTTGGTACTTTATATTGCTGTCAATAGATGGTGTCAATTTTTAGTTCACTGTGGAAAACATCTCTTTAAAAGTACTCTCTCAAGAAAAGAAAATATAAAACACAGGCAATAGTCGAATATTTCTTAAAATTCTTGATCTCACTGACAGACGACACGATAGCCTAGTTGGTACACTGCTACACTGTTGGTACACCAATAAGTTTTCCAAAAACTTATGTACGAATTACATCATTGGCTTGGACATAAAAACGGCGACGGGCTCATCATCTGTCTCGTTGTCCCGAAAACATCGTTGCAAGGTGGGTCAAAGGGACGTAATTGTCTATACTGAATTGGAATTGCTTGAAGATATTAATTTATTTATAGAAAAAAAAACATTTTTGTGTGATAAAGATTTTACTAACGGACGAAACTTCTGGCAACACTCAGTTTCTTTATAAATGTGTATAACTATTACGTAACCAAAGAATAATGAAATCCGTTAACAATGCGGGCTAGTAACAGTTGACTACAATAATATTTTACATAAAATTGACGTAACATTATCTTATCTTCTAAAGTTCATAGATCAAGTTTTTATATTCAGCCAGTCATAAAAATAAGGGAATATTTTTTTACTGCTTTATTTTTTATTCGTTTTAATTATAATCTTTATATGTCATAATTGTACTCTTTATTGTCATAAAATACGACAGTCTTGTTGATATTGACCCTACCTTCGAAGCTGAGAGTAAGAAGTTCGTATCCCGCGGGAATGCGCATTTGTCTGATGAATATGAATGTTCTTCCTCGTCACGAATTATTTATTATTTAAATATTATATGTATATGTGAATATTTATAAATGTAAATATATATGTATTTGAGTATTAAATACATAATTGTAAGGGTTTATCCCTATCCATCACATACATTGCTCTGATCCCAATGTGAGCAGTTTAAGCACATGTAATATGGAATCAGAAACAACTAATGTTTTGAAACACCCAAACCCGATAAAATGTTAAGAAGTGTTTTCTACATTGATCGGGAATCGAACCCTCAGAGCTGGCGACGCCATGAAAACCGGTGTGTATGCCACTTGTCAACGGAGGTGATGTCGTACCTTGGCTTTGATAGTGACCTATTTATCACGTTGTCACAAATAAGAGATGCAAAAAAGTGAGTCGAAGAACTTAAATATCTTTTTCCTCTTTTTACCTCTTTAATTTAATAATTTTCTAGTTAAAAGTCACGATAGCCGAGTTGTTGGGTGGTCGGAATTTCGAGTCGAAAGACCCGAGTTCGATCCCTTGGTGGCAGTACCAATTTTATCGTTGGCTTGGACATAAAGACGGCGACGGGCTCACGTTGTCCCGAAAATATCTTCGGTGGAAGGTGGGTCAAAGGGACTTAACTGTCTAGACTTGACCTCTGTCTACCCCTGTATTGGGAATTGCGTGAAGATATATTCTAGTTCACCCTCTCTTTAATTTAATAACATAAAAGTTCAGCATAAATATGCTTTAAAAATCAATAAAATTGCATATCTAGACCTCTCCCGTATTTAGAAAATGCTTGAAGCTATCTCATAAGATTTCTGTCACAAACTTTGAAACCCCTACTTCTTTTCTGAGGAAAACCTGCATAACAAAGCTCTAATGTTTTCTCCGTGGCAAATCGAAAACAGACAATTAATAATAAAAAAAAACCTGCGTTATGCTACCAAGTTCTTGGAGTTACCGGTGTAAGCGTAGGATAGCGCGTTTGTGTGTGTATTATTATAAAAAATATCTTCACGCCATTCTCTATACAGGGGTAGGACATATATACTATAGAGGTATACCTCTATAGTATATATGTCCTACCCCTTGTCTATAGACAATTAACTCCTTTCGACCCACCTTCCACCGAAGATATTTTGGGACAACGTAACAGGTGGCGAGCCCAATGCCGCCTTTCTGTCCAAGCCAAAAGTATAAATCGTACATATGGTTTTTGTTGAAAACCCCATTGATACGAGCGGGGATCGAACTCGGAGTCTCTTGAATCGAATTCCGATCACCGAACCACTTATCTCTCTGGCTATCGTGAGTTTATATTATTGTATTATTATGTGATTAAAATATTTTTTGTGATATTTTGAATAGAAAATCGCATATAAAATGTATTATTTAAAAGTTTCTATCTCTTACAATATCTGTCTGTACAGTTAACAAGCGTTCCCCGGTATAAGGCAATCATCTACCAATCTATTTAGCGACAATTCACATCTTCCGGTGTGGTCCAATACAAGATCCACAAGACAACACGATACGTAGTTTGTTGTACATGTAAATAACTACTAGCTGACCCTCGCAACTAAGTAGTAAATAAAAGTAAAATATTTCCTGTAACTTAAGGAATATAATTTTCTACAGTTTTTTTTTAGCCTTTTTTAAACTATTCTTTATTTTAAAATTTTTAGTTCAGCTAGAGTTACAAAGCAGGTTTTGTAGTTTTTGCAACTTCTATGTTTATGTCATTACGGACGAATTTATCAAATCATTGTATTGCCGTCGGTCCTTGCTAGTTTTGCGAGGTTCAATCCAATGTTTTAAAGTGGGTGGGAATCACGTTCAAACATTCCGTTACGTAGAAACATACCAAGCTAATATAATAGTGTTAAAAATTTTGACAATCTTCGTGGACGAGTGGCGTACACACCAGTTTTCATGATGCTGACAGTTATGAGATTCCTGGATGGATTCCCGGTCGGGTCATTGTGGAAAACACTTTTTCTGCATTTTCTAGAGTCAGGGTGTTTGTGTTACTTTCGTTGTTTCCGATTCCATAACACAAATGCTTTATCTACTTACTTTGGGATCAGATCAACGTATGTGACGCTGCCGCTATCTGTGTCCGTTGTTATTTTATATTTACTTATAGTACAATTACGCTAAATTCCAAGTCAATCGGGTGTAGAGTTTTAGAGACCTGGTGATGAGCGGTATTTCGCTTATATATAAATAAAGACAGACTAAAAGATACTAACACTAGTATTATTAGCGTAACTAATCTGATTCTTTATTATATCTTCACACAATTTAGTCACAATAGTCGAATGGTGGGTGGTCGGAATTTCGAGTCAAGAGACCCGAGTTCGATCCTCAGGTGGCAGGCTAGTACCAATGGGTTTTTCAAAAACTCAGGTACAAATTACATCGTTGCTTTGGATTTTGACGATAATTTTTGCCGAGAGGAATTATATTATATTATTTGACCGAATAGATTGGTTGGTAGTAACTCTGCCTACGAAACTGAGAGTTTCGGGTTCCAGTCCTGCTAGGGAAAAACATTTGTGTAATAAATATTAGATCGAGTCATGGATGTTTATATGGATATGTATATATCTAAATAAGTGTAGATAAAGAATAGGATAGTCATAAGATCACCACCTGCCACGTTGCCCCAAATAAGCTTAGATGAAAGGTGGGTTGAAAGGACTTGTCTAGTCCTCTACCCTGCCCTAGTATTAGTGTAATGCGTGAAGATTTAAAAATAACAACAAAAACACAATAATATAAATAATTATGTTACAACTACCCTCGAAAAAGCAAGGAAATAGACTTGACGGAGACGACCTCCGTGTAAGTGTGGCATAAACACCGAGTTTCATGGTGTCACCATCTCACGGTCCCGGGTTCGATTCCCGGTCGGGACAATGTAGAAAAACTACTTTTTCTACATTTTCAAGGGTCTGGGTGTTTGTGGTTCCTTCGTTGTTTCCGATTCCCATACCACTAGTGCTGCAGCATCTTACATTGGGATCGGAGCAATGTATGTGAAGTTGTCCCTATCTATATAAATATCTATATGTATGTATCTATGACTTGCCGTCCCTAAAAGAGTTGTTCACCTCTATTCGTGAACTCTGTTACTTATTCAATAATATGTGCATATTATCTACATATTATGCATACTGATAATTTAATTTACGAAGTTAATAAAATTTAAATAATAAAAGTAATATAATAAAAGTAAACAATATAATAAAAGTGTACCACGACCCCCCACAAGATGGAGTGACAAGTGGCAAAATGTTCCGGGGAGTGGATGTATGCAGGTGGCCGAGGACCGTTCTTTGTGGCGAATTCTGGATGAGGCCTTTGCTCAGCAGTGGCCTCTTGATAGGCTGTAAAGAAGAACAAATGAATTAAATTAAAGAGAAAAAAGTTTTTAAAATTTCAACTGACACGTGCGGGATTCGAACCCGCGACCTTCGCAGATTCGTGGCAACGCTCTTACCTCCGAGGCACCGTGTCTTACACGCATTAGCTGAAATTATAAAAACTTTTTTCTCTTTAATTTTATCACAAAAGTTCTTCATAAATATGCTTAAAAATCAATAAAATTACGTAATAAAAGAACAAATGAAATAAATAAATACCTTCACGTCATTCCCGATACAGGGGTAGACAGAGGTCTCTGTTCCGCTTGCCAAGCACATTATGGCAAATCCTTAAGGGAGAGGCCTATGTTATGCAGTGGACTTTAAAAGGCCGTTTAGTAAGTTACATATTTCAGACACGCAATATTTTTTTTTAATACTATATCAGCATTTAAAGCATCTTTGTAATAAGTCACAGGTTGGTTTAATGGTAGTTACAAACACTCTTGCCATTTACATATATTTACATTTAAAAATACAAGATATTTTTTTTTAAATACAATGACCTGACAAAATATGAAAAAATATCTTGATGTCATTACCAACAATTGAGTCCTTTCAAACCGTTCTTTGAACCTATTTTTCGCCGAAGACTTTTCGGACAATTTGACTGGTATGAATCGTATATAAGTTTTTTTAAAAAAGCCATTGGTACTACGAGCCTTCCATATGGGGATTGAACTCGGTTTTATTAACACAAATTCCGATCACAGTCGGCTATCATTAGAATATTATGTCAATCAACACACGATATTTTATATATACAGAATAGAATTTATTACAAATTTTAGTGTAGTGCTTATCAAAATACGCACAGGAAGCTCGTATTTACGAAAGCCTAAAATTTTTGTCACGAATTGAAAACATTTCTTTACTTTGGGCAGTAAATTTAAACAACTGTGTATATAGCAGGAAAAATTATTTTATATCAACAGAAATAATTGTCTTGTTGATTTGTTAATATGCTGATTAAGAAATTATTTAACACAAAAAACCTTGAACGTACCTTGAACGTGGATATTCGAGAGCAAAATTACTATAAAAAAAGCTTTAAATCGAACTAATAAAGATTGAAAAATTTGCAACATTATTGAGAATCACTTCAAGTAGTGGTTCATGTTCCTCTTCGATAGAAAAAAAGATATGTGCATACAAAAGTAACACGTAATGTAAATGGAAATAAAAAAATAACAAAATAATTTATTGATATACAATTCCGCTTCCGTATGTTTGAATTTGTATTCGCCGAATTAGAAAAGTAGTTGGAGATGGATTAATTGGAAATTTTAACACAACTGACTATGTAATCAGTTGTGTTTACATTGTTGAAATGTTAAAATTGTAATTTGTTATTCCCTAGGTCTCGCCAACCATCTTCTTTCCACCTTGAGTTGACTGGAAGAGAATGTCATCGGGCATTAAGTCCGCCCACTGTAGCCCTTACTTTAAAGTGTCATAATAAACAATACATAAATAATTTTTCTATAGAGGAATTTCTATCTCACTTTCCCTTCCTACTTCTGTAGAAATTTCAGATGAATCTGCAGTTCATCTCATGATGTTATTTCGCAGTTACCATAAAAAAATATAAATTGTACATCTCATATAATTGTACATCTCCTGTGACTAAAACATCATCATAAAGATGGCGGTAGGCTCACCACCTGTCACGTTGTCCCGAAAATATCTTCGGTAGAAGGTGGGTTGAAGGGGCTTTATAGGTCGAGGGGAAACTTATATGTTTTAAAAATTCAATAAAAATCTCACATTACATATTGTTGTTGAGATCGTCATCGATATCGCAAACAAACAGACAGCTCTATTAGAATTATATTGTAATCGACAGTGTCTCGGGGACGATGACTCATGACTTGTCCTGTCGCTCTGGGGTGAAAGTATTGACCTTTAGCAGTAATACATTGCTATTTTACTACACTTCAACTGGGGCTTTGGTGCATTTTCCTCAAAATCATTACACAAAAACATATAACGTCATTTCTTAATTAGCATGTACATGACGCAGCATATTTTAGTTGCTAAACTATGACTGGGATTTATATTTATATGACAAGGATATATTTAATTTTAACACGAAAAATAAATAAGATTTTGACGTGGCTTCGTAGCTACATAACTTTATTAAACATGCCACGCAGTCACTTAAGGTTCTGGATTTATTATTATTTATAAAAACCTCGCGCAAGAAACCTTGCTCATTGAAAGTTTTAACTATAACGTATATACATGTACTACCCATTCTGCTACGACAGCACTATGTGCATATTTCAGATTTAAGGCAATATCTAAGATATTGTGATAAATCCATAACAAAAAGCATAAACATACGTAAGCCTCACCCAAACTCAGATGCAGTAGCACATAAGACATATAATCTGGCCTTCTAATCTTCTATTGCTATTATTTATATTGTATACAATACAACTGCAAACATCAGGATTTTTAATATTAAAAACTAAGTACATATAAAATATTTTTTAGAGAAACCTCACAGAATACCGGCGTGAAGTAGAAGTTTAAGAAACGTCTGCGTTTCGTCTGGTGAGTGCAGGTAACCGGAGGCCCACACACCCCCCTCCCCCAATTCTGGAGGGAGGGGGGGGGCTCTAAGGCCGGCAACGCATCTGCTATGCCTCTGGTATTGCGGGTGTTCATGGGAGGCGGTAATTACTTACCATCACGTGAGTCACCTGCTCGTTTATCTCTCTATTCCATAAAAAATTTTAAAACGATTTTTATAACAGATTAATAGATACTTTCTATATATAAATCTATATCTGAATATTTATATTTTTTTCTTTTTCTTCCTTTTATTTCTCCGATCCCAAAGTAAGCACCTAAAGAATAGAAACAACGAAGTTAACTACCATAAACAAATACATTTACAAGTGTATAATAATAATAATAATCTAAATTTACAAGTATATAATAATAAAATCTTCACACAATTCTCAATACAGGGGTAGACAGAGGTCTAGTCTAGACAATTTAGTCTCTTTGTCCCACCTTCCACCGAAGGTATTTTTGAGACAATGTGACAGGTGGTGTGTCCGTCGCCGTCTTTATGTCCAAGCCAACGATGTAATTCGTACATAAGTTTTTGAAAAACCCATTGGTACGGGCCTGCCAGCTGGGGATCGAACTCCGGTCTCTTGACTAGAAATTCCGACCACCCAACCACTCGGCTATCGTGACTATTTACAAGTATATAATAATAATAATCTACATTTACAAGTGTATAATAATAATAATAATAATAATCTACATTTACAAGTGTATAATAATAATAATCTACATTTACAAGTGTATAATAATAATAATAATCTACATTTACAAGTGTATAATAATAATAATCTACATTTACAAGTGTATAATAATAATAATAATAATAATAATCTACATTTACAAGTGTATAATAATAATAATCTACATTTACAAGTGTATAATAATAATAATAATAATCTACATTTACAAGTGTATAATAATAATAATCTACATTTACAAGTGTATAATAATAATAATCTACATTTACAAGTGTATAATAATAATAATCTACATTTACAAGTGTATAATAATAATAATCTACATTTACAAGTGTATAATAATAATAATCTACATTTACAAGTGTATAATAATAATAATAATAATAATAATAATAATAATAATAATAATCTACATTTACAAGTGTATAATAATAATAATCTACATTTACAAGTGTATAATAATAATAATCTACATTTACAAGTGTATAATAATAATAATCTACATTTACAAGTATATAATAATAAAATCTTCACACAATTCTCAATACAGGGGTAGACAGAGGTCTAGTCTAGACAATTTAGTCTCTTTGTCCCACCTTCCACCGAAGGTATTTTTGAGACAATGTGACAGGTGGTGTGTCCGTCGCCGTCTTTATGTCCAAGCCAACGATGTAATTCGTACATAAGTTTTTGAAAAACCCATTGGTACGGGCCTGCCAGCTGGGGATCGAACTCCGGTCTCTTGACTAGAAATTCCGACCACCCAACCACTCGGCTATCGTGACTATTTACAAGTATATAATAATAATAATCTACATTTACAAGTGTATAATAATAATAATCTACATTTACAAGTGTATAATAATAATAATAATAATAATAATCTACATTTACAAGTATATAATAATAAAATCTTCACACAATTCTCAATACAGGGGTAGACAGAGGTCTAGTCTAGACAATTTAGTCTCTTTGTCCCACCTTCCACCGAAGGTATTTTTGAGACAATGTGACAGGTGGTGTGTCCGTCGCCGTCTTTATGTCCAAGCCAACGATGTAATTCGTACATAAGTTTTTGAAAAACCCATTGGTACGGGCCTGCCAGCTGGGGATCGAACTCCGGTCTCTTGACTAGAAATTCCGACCACCCAACCACTCGGCTATCGTGACTATTTACAAGTATATAATAATAATAATCTACATTTACAAGTGTATAATAATAATAATCTACATTTACAAGTGTATAATAATAATAATCTACATTTACAAGTGTATAATAATAATAATAATCTACATTTACAAGTGTATAATAATAATAATCTACATTTACAAGTGTATAATAATAATAATCTACATTTACAAGTATATAATAATAAAATCTTCACACAATTCTCAATACAGGGGTAGACAGAGGTCTAGTCTAGACAATTTAGTCTCTTTGTCCCACCTTCCACCGAAGGTATTTTTGAGACAATGTGACAGGTGGTGAGCCCGTCGCCGTCTTTATGTCCAAGCCAACGTTATATGCCTTTAAAATATAGTCAGAGAGATGTTATATGTTAGGTGTCTGTCCAATTCGTCCTTATCTTCCGGTATCAGAAAACTGAGGCTCACAGATATAAAATACTTATCCGTGAAGATTATTTATCTGTTGCTACCGTCCAAGATAAAACAAAATGCATGATCCTTTTGAATAGCTATAATATCCGATAATTTATAGCATCCTTGATACCATATATTAGCTACAATGACTCTCGTGTTTTAACTTTTATTTAAATTTAAAGATTTATACGTTACATTTTAGGTTCAAACTGGTCAAATAAACCATTATTTCGAAATATAATTAACTTATGTACGAATATCGTTGGCTTGGACATAAAGACGGCGACGGGCTCACCACCTGTCACGTTGTCCCGAAAATATCTTCGGCGGAAGGTAGGTCGAAGGGACTTAATTGTCTAGACGTCCTCTGTCTACCCCTGTATTGGGAAGTGCGTGAAGATATATGTATATACATATATATATATATATATATATATATATATATATATATATATATATATATATATATATATATATATATATATATATATATATATATTTATATATATATATAAATATATATATATATATATTTATATATATATATATATATATATATATATATATATATATATATATATATATATATATATATATATATATATATATATATATATATATATATATATATATATATATATATATATATATATATATATATATATATATATATATATATATATATATATATATATATATATATATATAATTATATATATATATATATAATTATATATATATATATATATATATATATATATATATATATAAATATATTATTTTGAAATGAAATTTACTTTTTATATATTCGCAATTGAATCGAATTTGATTCAAATGATTCAAATTCAATTGAATTCTTTAGGCAGCGTCAGGTTAACATCACCAGAGGACTGCCAAAACCACGTAACGGTATTTTGATCAGAAGCCCCAAAATTTCTATAGCAATGGGATCATATCCCTACCTGCAAGATGGCAAAAAGTTATCGAACAAAATGGTACCTACATACTTTAGTTAAATGAAAATAAACTATATTAAAAATGTTGTGAATTTTCTTAAAAAATGCTAAGAAACTTTTCCCTCAAACTATTATAAACGGACATGCAATACATAAATAAACACATATTATGTAAAACATATATATGGATACATACATAATTAATGAGGTAGGATACATTAAGATAATAAAAATAAATAAATTTGAATGACGGCATTTAAAGAACATTGACGAGATAGACTGCGGTTTCTTTTTTAGCATGAAAGCGTGTGGAGGTACGACACGTTGAAGTTAATTCCTTAAGGAGTTTGTATTTGTATTAATTTGTTCTATTAATCCCGTCCCTGTCCACCATTTTCCAATTCCCATCGTTGTCATAGCATACAATAAACAATTACGCATTGTTCCTTTGTTCATAATCTCTAGAGAGCAATATGGGGAAATATAAAAACGTGAAGCTTAATACTTGTAGTAGTCATAAATACATACATACATATCGGCCTGTAAAGTCATCTGCAGGACATAGACTTCTCCCGTAGGGAGGATTTGCCATAATCGCCACGCTTGGCAGGCGGATTGGCGATCGCAATACCACAACCCTCGCACTACACGCGCTGATACCCATCTTCGGTCTGATTATTTTGGTCTGACATTTTTAGAGATTATCCCGCCATCTATCGGTTGCCATTAGGATATTCTAGCTCTTTCCCTTAGTCGCCTTTTACGACACCCACGAGGAGAAAGGGAGTGGCAACATTTTTACACCGTTGCCACACGGTTTGTAGTAAATGTAACATACTTTTTTCTTATTTTTTTTTGTTGTAATGACTAATCTTATATTTCTTTATCTTCACGCATTTATTTTGGGATTGATGTAAGAAAATTTAGTCCTGTAATCCACATTTCAGCTAAGCTTTCTATAGTCCGTGAGTCTTAGTGTTCCAGCCAACGATACCAAACCTAAATAAGTTTGGTAAGAACTCATTGGTACTAGCTCTTATCCTGGGAATCGAACTTGGGTCACCAGACTTGAATTATGATCACAAACCTACATACATAGACAGAAACAACATCACATACATTGCTTTGATCCCAAAGTAAGTAGCTTAAGTACCTGCGTCATGGAATCAGAAACAACGAAGGTACTACAAACACACAGACCTGAGAAAATGTAGAAAAAGTTTTTTCTACATCGACCCAACAAGGAATCGAACACGGAACCACAGAGCTTGTGACACTCTGAAGACCGTCCGCCTATCGTCCTCGGAGGTCCTCAATTGAATCGAATTTGATTCAAATGATTCAAATTAATTGAATTCTTTAGGCAGCGTCAGGTTAACATCACCAGAGGACTGCCAAAACCACGTAACGGTATTTTGATCAGAAGCCCCAAAATTTCTATAGCAATGGGATCATATCCCTACCTGCAAGATGGCAAAAAGTTATCGAACAAAATGGTACCTACATATTTAGTTAAATGAAAATAAACTATATTAAAAATGTTGTGAATTTTCTTAAAAAATGCTAAGAAACTTTTCCCTCAAACTATTATAAACGGACATGCAATACATAAATAAACACATATTATGTAAAACATATATATGGATACATACATAATTAATGAGGTAGGATACATTAAGATAATAAAAATAAATAAATTTGAATGACGGCATTTAAAGAACATTGACGAGATAGACTGCGGTTTCTTTTTTAGCATGAAAGCGTGTGGAGGTACAACACGTTGAAGTTAATTCCTTAAGGAGTTTGTATTTGTATTAATTTGTTCTATTAATCCCGTCCCTGTCCACCATTTTCCAATTCCCATCGTTGTCATAGCATACAATAAACAATTACGCATTGTTCCTTTGTTCATAATCTCTAGAGAGCAATATGGGGAAATATAAAAACGTGAAGCTTAATACTTGTAGTAGTCATAAATACATACATACATATATATATATATATATATATATATATGTATATATATATATGTATATATATATATGTATATATATATATGTATATATATATATATATATGTATATATATATATATATATGTATATATATATATATATATGTATATATATATATATATATATATGTATATATATATATGTATATATATATATATGTATATATATATATGTATATATATATATGTATATATATATATGTATATATATATATATGTATATATATATATGTATATATATATATATATATATATATGTATATATATATATGTATATATATATATGTATATATATATATGTATATATATATATGTATATATATATATGTATATATATATATGTATATATATATATGTATATATATATATGTATATATATATATATATATATATGTATATATATATATATGTATATATATATATGTATATATATATATGTATATATATATATATATATGTATATATATATATGTATATATATATATGTATATATATATATGTATATATATATATGTATATATATATATGTATATATATATATATATATATATATATATATGTATATATATATATGTATATATATATATATATATATATATATATATATATATATGTATATATATATATGTATATATATATATGTATATATATATATGTATATATATATATATATATATATATGTATATATATATATGTATATATATATATGTATATATATATATATGTATATATATATATGTATATATATATATATATGTATATATATATATGTATATATATATATATGTATATATATATATGTATATATATATATGTATATATATATATGTATATATATATATATATGTATATATATATATGTATATATATATATGTATATATATATATATATATGTATATATATATATATGTATATATATATATATGTATATATATATATGTATATATATATATATATATATGTATATATATATATGTATATATATATATATATGTATATATATATATATATGTATATATATATATATATATGTATATATATATATATATGTATATATATATATATATGTATATATATATATATATATATGTATATATATATATGTATATATATATATATATATGTATATATATATATATATATATATATATATATATATATATATATATATATATATATATATATATATATATATATATATATATATATATATATATATATATATATATATATATATATATATATACATATATATATATATATATATATATTACGATCTCACAATGGTATGCTGTTAATAAATTTGCATCAATTGTCCAAAGCTGACCAGCAAGGACCTCACCACCTCGCGATACATTTAACCCGCTGTCAACTCTGGAGCAACCGCGTTCGTACATTAACGGAGTCAATATGGAGAACAATGTGATGTTTGAGTCATTGAGTCAGTGTAGTGGAGATACCGAGTCAGCGAATAACCAAAGGGAAATATCACATACGTTGTTCTGATTCCAAAATAAGTATCTAAAGAACTTTTGTAACGGGATTGAAAACAGCGTTTAACAGTGGTAGAGCCACGCATCAGCTTTTGTTGTTGCATGCATGGGTTGACTCGACCGGGGAAGTACCACGACCTCACAGAATACCGGCGTGAAGTAGAAGTTTAACAAACTTCTGCGTTTCGTCTGGTTAGTGCAGGTAACCGGAGGCCCACTCCTTTCAAAGGCCGGTAACGCATCTGCTATTCCTCCGGTATTGCAGATGTTCATGGGCGGTGGTAATCACTTACCATCACGTGTGACACCTGCACGTTTGCCTCCCTCTTATATAAAAAAAAGCGTACTTAGTAACCTTTCAATCAAATCAGCCGCAGTTGAGGTCTGGTTTTCAATGCCCGTCCCTAACTTCTCTGATATATTTCACAAGTTATCCAGATATTATGGAATCAGGATTTATGCCGTCAATGGTCTGGTATTGCGATTGTCAATTACGGTGGCGGAAACATAAAATTTTGCTAAATTGGTAGTGGGCGAAATTGAGAACAAATTGTTTGAGTGAAATAGAAGCATTTGCTCGACCTAAATTCTTGATCAGGATTTATTTCTTCTAGGATCAGTTAATCAGATTAATTACCTCAAAGTAATACGAATACTTAACAACTTAATTACAATCTTAACTATTGAATGTTAAGGATGTATAAATGTTCCGGATTATAATATAGGAGTAACGTAAGGTGTAAGATATTTCTTAGAATAATAAAATAAATAAGCATCACCACGCATTTCCCAATACAGGGTAGGCAGAGGTCTAGACTAGTCTATACAGAGGTAGACAGAGGTCTAGACGGCGACGTTGTCCCAAAAATATCTTCGGTGGATGATATTTCGGGACAACGTCGCCGTCTTTATGTCCAAGCCAACGATATAATTCGTACATAAGTTTTTGAAAAACCCATTGGTTTGAGCCTGTCATCTAGGGATCGAACTCGGGTCTCGTGACTTGAAACTCCGACCACCCAACCACTCGGCTACCGTGACTTAAAGAACAATAATGCCAGGATAAAAAACAGAACATTCTCAGAGCAGGTAATCTAAAAGTTATATATAAATATATATATATATATATATTTATATATATATATATATATATATATATATATATATATATATATATATATATATATATATATATATATATATATATATATATATATATATATATATATATATATATATATATATATATATATATATATATATATATATATATATATATATATATACATATATATATATATATATATATATATATATATATATATATATATATATTACGATCTCACAATGGTATGCTGTTAATAAATTTGCATCAATTGTCCAAAGCTGACCAGCAAGGACCTCACCACCTCGCGATACATTTAACCCGCTGTCAACTCTGGAGCAACCGCGTTCGTACATTAACAGGTCAATATGGAGAACAATGTGATGTTTGAGTCATTGAGTCAGTGTAGTGGAGATACCGAGTCAGCGAATAACCAAAGGGAAATATCACATACGTTGTTCTGATTCCAAAATAAGTATCTAAAGAACTTTTGTAACGGGATTGAAAACAGCGTTTAACAGTGGTAGAGCCACGCATCAGCTTTTGTTGTTGCATGCATGGGTTGACTCGACCGGGGAAGTACCACGACCTCACAGAATACCGGCGTGAAGTAGAAGTTTAACAAACTTCTGCGTTTCGTCTGGTTAGTGCAGGTAACCGGAGGCCCACTCCTTTTCAAAGGCCGGTAACGCATCTGCTATTCCTCCGGTATTGCAGATGTTCATGGGCGGTGGTAATCACTTACCATCACGTGTGACACCTGCACGTTTGCCTCCCTCTTATATAAAAAAAAGCGTACTTAGTAACCTTTCAATCAAATCAGCCGCAGTTGAGGTCTGGTTTTCAATGCCCGTCCCTAACTTCTCTGATATATTTCACAAGTTATCCAGATATTATGGAATCAGGATTTATGCCGTCAATGGTCTGGTATTGCGATTGTCAATTACGGTGGCGGAAACATAAAATTTTGCTAAATTGGTAGTGGGCGAAATTGAGAACAAATTGTTTGAGTGAAATAGAAGCATTTGCTCGACCTAAATTCTTGATCAGGATTTATTTCTTCTAGGATCAGTTAATCAGATTAATTACCTCAAAGTAATACGAATACTTAACAACTTAATTACAATCTTAACTATTGAATGTTAAGGATGTATAAATGTTCCGGATTATAATATAGGAGTAACGTAAGGTGTAAGATATTTCTTAGAATAATAAAATAAATAAGCATCACCACGCATTTCCCAATACAGGGTAGGCAGAGGTCTAGACTAGTCTATACAGAGGTAGACAGATTGGCGACGTTGTCCCAAAATATCTTCGGTGGATGATATTTCGGGACAACGTCGCCGTCTTTATGTCCAAGCCAACGATATAATTCGTACATAAGTTTTTGAAAAACCCATTGGTTTGAGCCTGTCATCTAGGATCGAACTCGGGTCTCGTGACTTGAAACTCCGACCACCCAACCACTGGCTACCGTGACTTAAAGAACAATAATGCCAGGATAAAAACAGAACATTCTCAGAGCAGGTAATCTAAAAGTTATATATATATATACATATATATATATACATATATATATATATATATATATATACATATATATATATACATATATATATATATATATATACATATATATATATATACATATATATATATATATATACATATATATATATATATACATATATATATATACATATATATATATATACATATATATATATACATATATATATATATATATATACATATATATATATATACATATATATATATATATACATATATATATATACATATATATATATATATATTACGATCTCACAATGGTATGCTGTTAATAAATTTGCATCAATTGTCCAAAGCTGACCAGCAAGGACCTCACCACCTCGCGATACATTTAACCCGCTGTCAACTCTGGAGCAACCGCGTTCGTACATTAACGGAGTCAATATGGAGAACAATGTGATGTTTGAGTCATTGAGTCAGTGTAGTGGAGATACCGAGTCAGCGAATAACCAAAGGGAAATATCACATACGTTGTTCTGATTCCAAAATAAGTATCTAAAGAACTTTTGTAACGGGATTGAAAACAGCGTTTAACAGTGGTAGAGCCACGCATCAGCTTTTGTTGTTGCATGCATGGGTTGACTCGACTGGGGAAGTACCACGACCTCACAGAATACCGGCGTGAAGTAGAAGTTTAACAAACTTCTGCGTTTCGTCTGGTTAGTGCAGGTAACCGGAGGCCCACCTTTCAAAGGCCGGTAACGCATCTGCTATTCCTCCGGTATTGCAGATGTTCATGGGCGGTGGTAATCACTTACCATCACGTGTGACACCTGCACGTTTGCCTCCCTCTTATATAAAAAAGCGTACTTAGTAACCTTCAATCAAATCAGCCGCAGTTGAGGTCTGGTTTTCAATGCCCGTCCCTAACTTCTCTGATATATTTCACAAGTTATCCAGATATTATGGAATCAGGATTTATGCCGTCAATGGTCTGGTATTGCGATTGTCAATTACGGTGGCGGAAACATAAAATTTTGCTAAATTGGTAGTGGGCGAAATTGAGAACAAATTGTTTGAGTGAAATAGAAGCATTTGCTCGACCTAAATTTTTGATCAGGATTTATTTCTTCTAGGATCAGTTAATCAGATTAATTACCTCAAAGTAATACGAATACTTAACAACTTAATTACAATCTTAACTATTGAATGTTAAGGATGTATAAATGTTCCGGATTATAATATAGGAGTAACGTAAGGTGTAAGATATTTCTTAGAATAATAAAATAAATAAGCATCACCACGCATTTCCCAATACAGGGGAACATAAAGGTCTAAAATACTAAGTTCTTTCAACCCACGTACCACCGAATACATTTTTTTGGGTTAACGTGGCAGGTACTGAGCCCGGAGCCGTCTTTATGTCTAAGCCAACGATATAAATCGTACACAAGTTTTTTGATAAAACCCATTACGAGCCTTGGGGTTGGAACTCGGGGCTTTTGACTCGAATTCCGATCACCTAACCACAAGGCTATCGCGACTTCGGTTTGTATATAGAACATTTACGTACTATATTAATAACCTTTATGGGCCGACACTCGTATACCTGTCCGTCTGTCACAAAATTCTCAGCTATTTCTTCTTTAGATATACAAGTCACATATCTGAAATTTGGTACCTTTACACTTACACTGAGAGAGAGAGAGAGAGAGAGAGAGAGAGAGAGAGAGAGAGAGAGAGAGAGTACACTTTATTGCACACCATAAAAAAAAAGAAATATAATATGACAAACAGTCTAAACATAAATGGTAGCACAATGGGCGGCCTTATCGCTCAAAGCGATTTCTTACACTTACACTTACGCATATCTTCACGCAAAATCCCTTACGAGTTAGCCAGAGAGAACATATCGCCAAGTGTCACGATCCTTGCTCTCATTCAGAATCATCATCTTCATAAATGCACGTCTAGGTATCCGAGTACTCTTGACCCTCCCCTCTTCGAACAATTTGCTCACATGGTCTTCGAAAGTTAGTCTCGGCCTATCTCGACACCTTTAAATATCAATTTTCGCGCTATACATTTTGTTCGCCATTCGGTGTTCACTCATTCGCTCAACGTACACAAACTATCGAAGTACGCCTTTATCAATGTCTCTTATAAATTTGGTACCAATACGTGTATAATAATTTTATTGAATCAATCATAGAAGTATAGGGTAAATAAATCGAATTTAAATTTTAGGTGTTAAATAAATACATATTTATTTATTTATTTTTATTTAAAAAATACTTAAATACACACTAACTCACATACATTGCATTAATTCCAAAAGTAACAAATAGCTAAAGCACTTATGTCATGGAATCGGAAACAACATAGGTACAATCAACACCCAGACACGAGAACCGATAAAGTGTTTTTTTTACACTGACATATGACCTGGCGACAACATGAACACCGAAACATACGCGACTCGTCCAAGGTGGTCGTTTTTTTACTTACGTAATGAAGTATCCTTCAAGTAAATCATACTGTCACAAGTTTCTCAGCTGACGTATCTAATGAAAGTAAAGAAGTACTAAATTAACCTAATACATATTCAATGTTTTATGGCCTATATTAAAAAAAATATCAAAGAAAATAAATAAATAATATTTTCACGCAATTCCCAATACAGGGGTAGACAGAGATCTAGTCAAGACCATTAAGTCCCTACGACCCACCTTCCACCGAAGATATTTTCGGGACAACGTGACAGGTGGTGAGCCCGGCGCCGTCTTTATGTCCAAGCCAACGATGTAATTCGTACATAAGTTTTTGAAAAACCCGGCTAACAACACAACCACTCGGCTATCGTGACTTTAAAGAAAATAGTTAAAAAATATTACTCTCTTGTTGTCTATATGGTATACTGACGCAAATCCAAAATCATAGAAACTTTACAAAACCCTTGCTATTTGATGTCGACACACTCTTTACTGGTTTATTATTATTAGTATTTATCCAAAGTCACAATAGCAGGGTTGTTGGATCAGGAATTTCGAGTCGAGAGACCCGAGTTCGATCCCCAGGTGGCAGTACCAATGGGTTTTTCAAAAACTTATGTACGAATTTCATCGTTGGCTTGGACATAAAGACGGCGACGGACTCACCACCTGTCAAATTTTCCCGAAAATACCTTCGGTGGAAGGTGGGTCAAAGGGACTTAATTGTCTAGACTTGACCCTGTTTTGGGAATTGCGTGAAGATATTTATTTTTAGTATTTATCCAAATTGATCTTCTGTTGTAATAAACTGTTCTTTTCTTTTCCAGAATGATCTAGAATAAAAAGCAGACATGGATAAGCCAACGATGCACATGCTCTCTGTACAGGAGAGGAGCGGTCAGACGAAGAGGACCAACCAATACATCGCTGCGGTGGCAGGTAATGTTAGGTTTCACGAGCTTTTTCTCATAAATAGGTTCACATTGTCCAACATCATATACATTGCTCTGATCCCAAAGTAAGTAGCTACAGCACTTGTGTTCAGGAATCGGAAGCAATGAAGGCATCACAAACACACAAATATAAAAAGAAATATTAAAATATCTTCACGCAATTCCCAATACAGGGGTAGACAGAGGTCTAGTCTGGACAAGTCCTTTTGACCCACCTTCCACCGAAGATATTTTCAGGATGACGTGACAGGTGGTGAGCGCGTCGCCGTCTTTATTGGACATACGATGCAATTCATAAGCCAACGATATAATTCGTACATAAGTTTTTAAAAAGCCCATTGGTACGAGCCAGCAACCTGGGGATCGAACTCGGATCTCTTGACTCGAAATTCCGACTACCCAACCACTCGGCTATCGTGACTTATAACTTATAGACGTTTTATATCGTTGACTTGGACACTAAGACGGCGACTACCTCTCCAACTGTCACGTTGGTATCACAAACACACAAATATAAAAAGAAATATTAAAATATCTTCACGCAATTCCCAATACAGGGGTAGACAGAGGTCTAGTCTAGACAATTCTAGTCTGGACAAGTCCTTTTGACCCACCTCCCACCGAAGATATTTTCAGGATGACGTGACAGGTGGTGAGCCCGTCGCCGTCTTTATTGGACATACGATACAATTCATAAGCCAACGATATAATTCGTACATAAGTTTTTAAAAAGTCCATTGGTAGTACGAGCCAGCAACCTGGGGATCGAACTCGGATCTCTTGACTCGAAATTCCGACTACCCAACCACTCGGCTATTGTACAAACAAACAGACAGACCCTAGAATTGGTTTTATTTTATCAGCCCCTCCGGGAATCGAACCGAAATCGAGACAAAGTACAGTGCTTGCTACACCATGAGAATTAGTGTGTTCGCCACTCGTCCACGAAGGTTGACGAGTCGTGTCATGGATACTCACCCAATTTACCGGGTTCGTAAGATGTCTGGTACTCCGTATGCCAGGATCTAAAATGATGTTATGTATGTTATGCTAAATAAATATCTTCACGCCATTCCCAATACAGGGGTAGACTGAGGTCTAGACAAATAAATCTATTCGACCCACCTTATAACGAAGACATGTTTGACGCCAACGTGACAGTTGGAGAGGTAGTCGCCGTCTTAGTGTCCAAGTCAACGATATAAAACGTCTATAAGTTATAAGTCACGATAGCCGAGTTGTTGGGTGGTCGGAATTTCGAGTCGAGAGACCCGAGTTCGAACCCCAGGTGGCAGTACCAATGAGTTTTTCAAAACTTATGTACGAATTTCATCGTTGGCTTGGACATAAAGGCGGCGACGGGCTCACCACCTGTCACGTTGTCCCGAAAATATCTTCGGTGGAAGGTGGGTTAAAGGGACTTAATTGTCTAGACTTGACCTCTGTCTACCCCTGTATTGGGAATTGCGTGAAGATATTTATTTTTAGTATTTATCCAAATTGATCTTCTGTTGTAATAAACTGTTCTTTTCTTTTCCAGAATGATCTAGAATAAAAAGCAGACATGGATAAGCCAACGATGCACATGCTCTCTGTACAGGAGAGGAGCGGTCAGACGAAGAGGACCAACTAATACATCGCTGCGGTGGCAGGTAATGTTAGGTTTCACGAGCTTTTTCTCATAAATAGGTTCACATTGTCCAACATCATATACATTGCTCTGATCCCAAAGTAAGTAGCTACAGCACTTGTGTTCAGG
Source organism: Sericinus montela (assembly GCA_029286605.1). Lineage (NCBI taxonomy): Eukaryota > Metazoa > Arthropoda > Insecta > Lepidoptera > Papilionidae > Sericinus > Sericinus montela. Next base: position 2,839,626 of record JAGSMR010000030.1, on the reverse strand, counting down.
AATCGGAAGCAATGAAGGCATCACAAACACACAAATATAAAAAGAAATATTAAAATATCTTCACGCAATTCCCAATACAGGGGTAGACAGAGGTCTAGTCTAGACAATTCTAGTCTGACAAGTCCTTTGACCCACCTTCCACCGAAGATATTTTCAGGATGACGTGACAGGTGGTGAGCCCGTCGCCGTCTTTATTGGACATACGATACAATTCATAAGCCAACGATATAATTCGTACATAAGTTTTAAAAGTCCATTGGTAGTACGAGCCAGCAACCTGGGGATCGAACTCGGATCTCTTGACTCGAAATTCCGACTACCCAACCACTCGGCTATCGTGACTTATAACTTATAGACGTTTTATATCGTTGACTTGACACTAAGACGGCGACTACCTCTCCAACTGTCACGTTGGTATCACAAACACACAAATATAAAAAGAAATATTAAAATATCTTCACGCAATTCCCAATACAGGGGTAGACAGAGGTCTAGTCTAGACAATTCTAGTCTGGACAAGTCCTTTGACCCACCTTCCACCGAAGATATTTTCAGGATGACGTGACAGGTGGTGAGCCCGTCGCCGTCTTTATTGGACATACGATACAATTCATAAGCCAACGATATAATTCGTACATAAGTTTTTAAAAAGTCCATTGGTAGTACGAGCCAGCAACCTGGGGATCGAACTCGGATCTCTTGACTCGAAATTCCGACTACCCAACCACTCGGCTATTGTACAAACAAACAGACAGACCCTAGAATTGGTTTTATTTTATCAGCCCCTCCGGGAATCGAACCGAAATCGAGACAAAGTACAGTGCTTGCTACACCATGAGAATTAGTGTGTTCGCCACTCGTCCACGAAGGTTGACGAGTCGTGTCATGGATACTCACCCAATTTACCGGGTTCGTAAGATGTCTGGTACTCCGTATGCCAGGATCTAAAATGATGTTATGTATGTTATGCTAAATAAATATCTTCACGCCATTCCCAATACAGGGGTAGACTGAGGTCTAGACAAATAAATCTATTCGACCCACCTTATAACGAAGACATGTTTGACGCCAACGTGACAGTTGGAGAGGTAGTCGCCGTCTTAGTGTCCAAGTCAACGATATAAAACGTCTATAAGTTATAAGTCACGATAGCCGAGTTGTTGGGTGGTCGGAATTTCGAGTCGAGAGACCCGAGTTCGAACCCCAGGTGGCAGTACCAATGAGTTTTTCAAAAACTTATGTACGAATTTCATCGTTGGCTTGGACATAAAGGCGGCGACGGGCTCACCACCTGTCACGTTGTCCCGAAAATATCTTCGGTGGAAGGTGGGTTAAAGGGACTTAATTGTCTAGACTTGACCTCTGTCTACCCCTGTATTGGGAATTGCGTGAAGATATAAGTTTTTGAAAAACCCTGGGATCGTACTGCGTTCTCTTGACTTGAATTCCGATCACCAAACTACTTTTTTGAAATCTCCAGATGTCACATGAGCTTTAGTGTAATTTCATAATAGCCCCGTGAAAAGTGAGTATGTTATGTGTGTTTGTTAGTGTATTGTGATATAAATATTGTTACATAAACTATAAATATATTTATATTATATTCGTACATAAATAAATATATGTAATATATTGATTATTTTATATTAGCTAAATACTTATTATATGTAAAATGTAGACTACTTCTCTGGTTTTTTTTCTTTCTTTATTGCGCCTGCTACAGAATTTCACCACACCATAAGTTTTCTGGTAGGGAATGCCAAATGACATGATGGCTCTGTGTAAAGGATTTGCGATAAAGATAAAATAAATTATAATACTCTAATAAGGAGCGTTCTTGCTTGATAATTATATTTGTGCCGAAAAGTCTTTTTCAGCTTTACTTTGAACATGGATTTTTCAAGTTTTTTTTTATAGAATAGAAAGGCCAACGAGCAGGTAGCTCACGTGATGATAAGTGATTACCGCCCATGAGCATCCGCAATACCAGAGGCATAGCAGATGCGTTGCCGGCCTTTAAGTTCCTATTATATTCTATTTGGATTAGCGTAGTAAGCGTTATTATGAAACTTGGCAGAACCACGTGTAAATGTTTATTATCGTCAAAACATTACACAGGACGGTTTCCCTGTTTATCTGCATCTGTTGATAGTTTTGCAATAATTCACACATTGATTACTAACCGATGTTAATTTCAAATACGAACGTCAATTTGGTGTCTACATACGACTGCTTTGTATATTAACATAGTTTTGTCATCACACGTTTCTTTTAAACATCCAGTGGATGTTAGTTGAGTTTATTCATTTCTAAAAAGTGTTAAATCTGAATTTTAGAGTATTTTACAAGTATTTGAAAAGTCTTCTTCTTGAAAGTATTTGTAAAAGTCACGATAGCCGAGTGGTTGGGTGGTCGGAATTTCGAGTCAAAAGACCCGAGTAGGCCCGATCCCCAGGTGGCAGGCTCGTAGCAATGGGTTTTTCAAAAACTTATGTACGAATTATATCGTTGGCTTGGTCATAAAGACGGCGACGGGCTCACCACCTGTCACGTTGTCTCGAAAATATCTTCGGTGGAAGGTGGGTCACAGGGACTTAATTGTCTAGACTAGAACTCTGTCTACCCCAGTGTTGGGAATTGCGTGAAGATATTTAAATTTATTTATTTTATTTGTTCTTCTTGACAGCTTAACATATGCCTCTTCTAAAGATTTCCGCAAAGAACAATTAGATAAAAATAATATATTTTTAACGCGCGACTTCCTCCGTACGTTGACAACAATCTTAACATTTTTTCTTCAGCTCCTGGTCTTCTTCCATCAGTAGGCAATTAGAGATCGCTATAAAGATAACGCAGTGGTTGGGTAAACAAAATTTGAATCAAAATCCATCGAAATCAAAATCAAAGGCAAAAAAAAAAAAGAATAAGGCACGTACCAATGACTTTTTTCGAAATTTGACGTAATATTTGTGTATTTGGTTTGGCTTACCAATTGTCATGTTGTCTCAAATACGCTTCGGTGGAATGTGGGTCAAAAGGACCAAATTGCCTAGACGTCTGACTAACCTAGTATAGGGAAATGCGTAAAGATATAGAAAACAAAAAAAAATCTCACGATACTAATACATGAATTGAACATTTGATCAAACATTGGCATCGAATGTTCGTAAATGACTTTATAATTAACTCCATGATCGGAAGTCAGGTTATAATGAATTGTAATTAGATTAACGTTGTCACGATAATTCGTCGAGGAATGAGTAATATTAGTATGCTATACCACACAAAGTGTGTTGACATTAAGCCATCTCCACACCAAACATATTATTTGTTTTAGTCTTATAAATTAAAATAAATAAATAAATATCTTCACGCAATTCCCAATACAGGGGTAGACAGAGGTCTTGTGTAGACAATTTTAACTGTGGTAGAGCCAGCTCAGATCAGCTTTTGTTGTTGCATGAATGGGCCGGCTCGTCTGGGGAAGTACCACGACCTTACAGAATACCGGCGTGAATTACAAGTTTAACAAACTTCTGCGTTTCGTCTGGTGAGTGCAGGTAACCGGAGGACCACACACCTCCCTCTCCCCTAATTCTGAGGGGGTGGGCACTCTAAGGCCGGCAACGCATCTGCTATGCCTTTGGTATTGCGGGTGTTCATATGCGGCGGTAATCACTTACCATCACGTGAGCCACCTGCTCGTTTGCCTCCCTATACAAGTACAAGTCTGCCACCTGGGGATCGAACTTGGGTCTCTTGACTCGAAATTCCGACTACCCAACCATTCGGCTATCGTGACTTTTTAGTTTTATACTGATTTATATAAACTAGTCTCACGTTTGGTGGTCCAAACAATGAGTGTATTACAATACACTATTTAAGGAGAAACTCGACCGCAATTTAATTAAGTATTCGGTATTCTGGAGTATCTGCAAGTTCTTCTGCGTCGGTATTCTGCAAGGTCGTAGTCTTATCCTGTTGGAGCCAGCCTATTAATACAGTAGTAGAACTTGCTGCTCGATCCGCCCTCGTAAAAACTTACTATCCATTATTATACATTTTTATACCAATATTTTTTTTATTTCCAGCGGCCATTGGTGCAGTGATCGCTGGTACGATCCTCGCGTGGACCTCACCAGCACTGCCCCAACTTGAACCACCCAAGAATACCACGGCTAGGAACACCACCATCAACAACGTCACCGTCATATACCCCATAGCCACTAACGAGTCAGTCGTGAATGGCAGCTTACCAGTACTGATCAATTCCCTGGGGCAGGAGGCAGATTTTTTGCTAGATACAAAAGAAAGTAAGTGTATATTATTTTTATTATATTTTTTAATAATCCAAATATAAAGACCAGGCGTCTGCTGCTCATACCCTCGAAAATAACGAAGATGCTTTTCCTGCCTAGATAGTTTTCGATTATGTTTCCTGAGATATTATTCAGAGAGATATTATTCAAGCTAGAGTCCCTCAAGGCAGTGTTATGGGTCCTACGCTATGCTTGCTTTTTAAAGATGACATCTCACCGACCGACGGCGTTGTCCCTGGAAAACTTTATTGATACAGTAATTTTTAGCAAAGCCTTCACTAGAGGTTGGAGCACAAATCTTTAAACAAGTTTTGATCAAATAAAAGACTCAAAGTCACTAAAAGTTACTCAGTTCACTTAGAGGGAAGGAACAGATACACTGTCATTCCATACGGGATATCTCTCCCGTAAGAGCACTGTGCAAAGTATCTAGAAATATTTTATATAAACAAATTAATCTGCATAGACGTCTAACTTGAAAGAACCAATCGGTTGGCTATGTTCCAGCTTACAATGTACTGGCTGCTAAATAAAACATCTCAACTGAATCTAATACAAATAATTTCTACTTAAATGCGTAACAAAGCCAAAATGTATAATCTGTAATTGAGGAGAATAGCGGTAAAGTCAAATATTGAATTAACAGAGGTTCTAGTATGAGTAAAGACATTCAGAACGATATGTTAAAGAGAATCACTTTGATGTATCTATACAAGTAAATAAAATTGGAGTGTCTGTTTGTAACATTGAAATAACCGTTTTTTTACTACGTCTATAAATATATATGGTACATACACCAAAATAGCAATTTATTAATAATTTTTGTCTTTTTGTTCCGGCTAATCTCTGAAACGGCTGGACCGATTTTAACAGGAGTTTCACTGACAGATAGTTAATGTTATAAGGAGTAACATAGGCTACTTTTATTTTAGAAACATAATTATGGTTCCGCGTTAAGTGCTAAACCACTCTCTTTACCGTCTCCACCACGACGTCAAATTGATGCAAAGATTAAAACTGTTGTATAAGATATTTCAAAAAAGACAAAAGAGTACTAAGATATCTGGAATCATTCAAACCTGATAAACATCCAAACAGTGGCTAATGACTATCTATAAGCTGAATGTCTACATTACTGATTATGATTTTACAATAAAAAACTGTATAAAATTTTTGAAACAAGAAATTCGAGAATATTTTTGTTTTAAAAATAGCTGGGGCGCACATTTCTATTGTTTCTTTTCGGATGTCATTCATCCAGTCAATCACGTGCCTGTGTTTTCAATCGATCTGACGTCATTTCACTGGCTCCAATCCAAACGCCCATCTCTGCGATATGTTATTGAAGAGATTAGGTCGACCTCCGTGGACGAGTGGCGTACACGCGTGGTCCCGAAATCGATTCCCGGTTCTTTTTTAAAATTTTCTTGAAACCTTGTTAAGTTTTTGATACTTTCGTTTTATCTGATTCCATAATACAAATGCTTTAGATGCTTACTTTGGGATCAGAATAATGTATGTGATGTTGTCCCTATCTATTTATGATTATAACTTTCCGTTACTGATTTGTTTTAAATTACTTTCTCATATAGACAAACGCAGTGAAGGTAAAATTCCTTAATATTTATAGTAATATTATAGGTAAAAATAATATATCTTGACGCAATTTAATATACTGGGGCCTACCCCAGTATATTAAATTGTATCATCATGAAGTATAGCCATCAGAGGTCCATATAATGAAGTAATTTTCGACCCACTTTTCACCGAAACATTTCTGACGAGCTGATTGCCAAGTCGGTAGAATAACCTAATTATTAACCTCCAAACCTGTGGCTTCGAAGGCACCCTGCCTTCGAAGCCACAGGTTACGAGTTCGAATCCAGCCAGGAGAAACAATTTGTGTGATGATAATGAATATTTATCTATCTAAATATGTGTTAGTGAATATGTACATTACAATATTGCGGCGATAGGCTCACCATCAACGTCACCTTGTCCCAAATAAGCTTCGGTGAAAGAGTCGAAAGAACTTTTTCCAGACTTCTGCATATTGCATGAAGAGATAAAAAAAAAGATTCGAAAAATATACACAGAAATAACAAAATGAACCTCGAGACTAATTATCAATTTTTCGAGTTCGGGACGAAATGTATTTAAATATGTATGTATGTAAATATATTTTACCGTTAACTCGGATAATAATTAATGTTTATGTTAAATAGCTCTGACGCCAATATACAAGTATACATCCAACTCAATCGTTTCTTGGCTCCTGTCCAGATATCTCACGCGATATTTGCGAGCTATTTTGTTTGCGGGTGTGCCTGTAAACGCCCACGGATGGGACGCGTCTGAAACGAAAGCACGATGGCAATAGGCCATAACGTGTCGGAAGTAAATGTTCATTATAACGTATTTATTTACGTTAGTTGTATTTGAAAAGATCCATCAAACGTGATTGTAGTATATCTTGAAATCTGCATGCATATTTCACATTGCACTTCATGCATATTACACATGTATATTATACATGACGACCTCCGTGGACGAGTGATGTAAACACCCATTTTCTAAGTTTCGTCATGTCTAAGGTCCCGAGTTCGATTTCCGGACGTGTAATTGTAGAAAAAGCACTTTTTCTGCATTTTCTCGGCTATGGGTGTTAAGGGTTTTTAAATGCTTTCTTAGCGATCGAAGAAATGTATGTGATGTTGTCCCTATCTATTTATGATTATAACTTTCCGTTACTGATTTGTTTTAAATTACTTTCTCATATAGACAAACGCAGTGAAGGTAAAATTCCTTAATATTTATAGTAATATTATAGGTAAAAATAATATATCTTGACGCAATTTAATATATTAAATTGTATCATCATGAAGTATAGCCCTCAGAGGTCCATATAATGAAGTAATTTTCGACCCACTTTTCACCGAAACATTTCTGACGAGCTGATTGCCGAGTCGGTAGAATAACCTAATTATTAACCTCCAAACCTGTGGCTTCGAAGGCACCCTGCCTTCGAAGCCACAGGTTACGAGTTCGAATCCAGCCAGGAGAAACAATTTGTGTGATGATAATGAATATTTATCTATCTAAATATGTGTTAGTGAATATGTACATTACAATATTGCGGCGATAGGCTCACCATCAACGTCACCTTGTCCCAAATAAGCTTCGGTGAAAGAGTCGAAAGAACTTTTTCCAGACTTCTGCATATTGCATGAAGAGATAAAAAAAGATTCGAAAAATATACACAGAAATAACAAAATGAACCTCGAGACTAATTATCAATTTTTCGAGTTCGGGACGAAATGTATTTAAATATGTATGTATGTAAATATATTTTACCGTTAACTCGGATAATAATTAATGTTTATGTTAAATAGCTCTGACGCCAATATACAAGTATACATCCAACTCAATCGTTTCTTGGCTCCCGTCCAGATATCTCACGCGATATTTGCGAGCTATTTTGTTTGCGGGTGTGCCTGTAAACGCCCACGGATGGGACGCGTCTGAAACGAAAGCACGATGGCAATAGGCCATAACGTGTCGGAAGTAAATGTTCATTATAACGTATTTATTTACGTTAGTTGTATTTGAAAAGATCCATCAAACGTGATTGTAGTATATCTTGAAATCTGCATGCATATTTCACATTGCACTTCATGCATATTACACATGTATATTATACATGACGACCTCCGTGGACGAGTGTTGTAAACACCCATTTTCTAAGTTTCGTCATGTCTAAGGTCCCGAGTTCGATTTCCGGACGTGTAATTGTAGAAAAAGCACTTTTTCTGCATTTTCTCGGCTATGGGTGTTAAGGGTTTTTAAATGCTTTCTTAGCGATCGAAGAAATGTATGTGATGTTGTCCCTATATATGTATTTATTTATTTTAGTTATTATTATTATTATTACATTCCCAACTTAGTCCTTTCGACACATCTTTCACCAAAGACTATTTGGCACAACATGACAGATGGTGAACCTGTCTTAGTGTTCAAGTCAAGGGTACAATATACTTACGTAGGTTTATATTTTGTGTATAATACATGAGTATTCATATATCGTACAATATCTGTGACTCGAGTACAGACATTTGACATTCACATATTTGTCCGTAGGGGGATTTGAAACTGCCACAAGGTCGAAGACGGTCACCACCATCTAGGCTATCGGATCGTTTAATACATGTAGTATATTAAATTAAAGAACTTTTCATGGTATATTATATAAAACGCTTTTCTTACCCTTTCTCGGGTATGGGTGTTTATGGTACCTTCGTTATTTCTGATTTAACACGAGCGCTTTAGTTACTTACTTTGAGATCATATTATGTATTTATTTATTGTTTATATAAGAATGAGACTTGATTTCTTCTCTCTGGCTATTCCATCATATTTGTGGGAAGATAGAATAATAATAAGTACAGACACATCAAATTGTTGATCGAAACATGGCAGTTCTTAAAAAAAAATATTTTTCAGGTTCTCTGGTGTCGTCGATCTTAGCCGTTGGTGCTGCTATAAGTGCTCTCCCAGTAGGAGTGATGGCTCAGCGCATGGGAAGAAGACCCACCATATTACTCCTGGCTGTGCCCTTCATGATCAATTGGCTTTTGACGATCTTCGCTAACGGCGCTGGCATGCTGATTGCCGCAAGATTCTTTGCTGGTCTTGCTACTGGTGAGTGTGAGAAAGTATATTTAGTATTTAGAAAATAGCTGAAGCGTGTTATGTCGGAGTGTTATTCGAGTCAAGACACTCGAATACGATCCCCGGGGATTGGGCTCGTACCAATGGGTTTTTCTTTCAAAATTTATGTACGATTTATATCATACGCTTGGAGATAAAGACAGCGACAGGCTCACCACCTGTTATGTTGTACAAAACATGTATACAAGATATATTTTAATTTTAATAATACTACAAAATAATGGTCTTACATTCCATTAACATTTATATTTGTTTTCTAGGTGGTATTTGTGTTACTGCACCCATGTACATTGGTGAGATAGCTGAAACATCAATCCGAGGGTCTCTTGGTGCCTTCTTCCAGTTGTTCCTCACCGTGGGTATTCTTCTCACGTTCGTCATCGGCGGTTGGACACATTGGAGGACATTATCCATTATTTCAGCTGTTTTGCCGCCCCTGCTTGTTGCAGTTTTCTGGTAAGTTGAATACGTCGTTCTTTTATCTTCTAAAGTACATTTTTCTTAGACTCTGGCTCTCTGGCTCTGGCTTAGACATAAAGTCTAAGTTTTGAGTCCATTATAAACTGCCATCTCTTGAGGTACTTAGAGGAGCACCAGTTGATCAGTGACCGCCAGTACGGCTTCCGTCGGGGTCGCTCGGCTGGTGATCTTCTTGTGTACCTCACTCATCGATGGGCAGAGGCAGTAGAGAGCAAGGGTGAGGCCCTAGAAGTTAGTTTGGACATAGCGAAAGCCTTCTCTCGGGTATGGCACAAAGCGCTTCTTTCAAAGCTTCCGTCATATGGGCTTCCCGAGAAATTTTGCAATTGTACCACTGATTTGGACACTAAAAATCAATCACCCGTCATTTAGTCCCAAATAAGAACCGGTGAAAAAATTGGTATGTCTATACCTCTGACTACCCTAACATTGCGAGATGTGAGAAGATGAAATAAACGATTGCCTCTGTTTCCAGGTGGATGCCAGAAACACCACAATACTTATTGAGCCGAAACCGACGTCGTGATGCCGAGAAAGTTCTGCGATGGCTGCGTGGACCTGACGCAGACCTCACTGGTGAACTTGAGGACATGCAGAAAGACGTAAGTAGAACTACTTATAAACTGCTATCTAAACTACATACAAAATCTAAAATACTATCTAGACTACTTATAATAATGTACAAATAAGTAACATACTTTTTTAAATAAATCGATTTTCGGATCGCGTTTGTAATTATTTTTTACAAACTATTTTTACTACCCAACGTTTCGGATGCTTTACAGCATCCGTGGTCAGGGGGGATTTATGAAGTCCCCCTAATTAAAAACGCGATATAATCCGAAAATTGTTTTATTTAAAATTCGCGTATTCGCGTAAATACAAGAAATCATTAAGTAACATACTCGTAATTATTAAATTAATGCTACTAATAAATTATTAAGATATAAAAAATAATTGTTGTACTGCTATTTAGTGCCAGAATAGGAAGACTGTGGTATTTACTCAAACAAGAGAGATAGATAGGGGGTCTATTACCTTTAAATTATATTCTACGAGTTTAAATTTCTGTCAAAAGTATCCAAATTAAAGAAAAAATTACGACCTCGGCCGACAAGTGGCGTACTCACGGGTTGTCACGGTGCGGCCAGATCTGAGGTCTAGGGTTCGATTCCCAGTCGTGACAATGTAGAAAAAAACCCTTTTTTACATTCTCTTGAGTCTGGATATTTGTGGTACTTTTGTCGTTTCCGATTTTATAACATAAGTGCTTAAGCTACATACTTTTTAGAGAAAAGTCTGTGACGTTGTCCCCCTCTATTCATGTATTTATTATTATACAATCTCTTTGATTGCAGGTGGACGATGCGTCACGCAACCGCGCCGGAATGCTCAGCATGGTAACGAACAAAGCGTCCCTCATGGCCCTCATTTGCTCCCTCGGCCTCATGTTCTTCCAACAGTTCAGCGGTATCAACGCGGTCATTTTCTACACAAACAACATCTTCCAGTCCGCCGGCTCAAATATCCCGCCAGCGATCGCCACTATTATCGTCGGTGTCGTACAAACTATCGCCACTTACATCTCCTCTTTATTGGTCGAAAGAGCGGGCAGGAGAATCCTGTTACTGCAAAGCTGCATCATCATGGGCTTCTGCTTAATCGTTCTTGGAATCTACTTCAGGCTTCAGGAAGACGGCGTTGACGTGTCTATTGTCGGCTGGATACCTTTAGTCTGCTTGGTTTTGTTTATCATCTCGTTCTCCTTGGGTTTCGGTCCCATTCCATGGATGATGATGGCTGAGCTGTTCTCTGTTGAGTTCAGGGGTTCTGCTTCTGGTATTGCTGTAATTATGAATTGGTGTTTAGTGTTCATCGTCACTTTATGCTTCCCGTTGATGAAGGACGCCATCGGCATCTACAGTTGTTTCTGGTTCTTCGCAGGTTTTATGGTTATCTGTGTATTTTTCGTTTTCTTCTTAATACCAGAGACAAAAGGCAAGACTGTGTCGCAGATTCAAGCAATTCTTGGCGGGAAGAAAATTTAAGTGGTGCTAGGCTTTATTGTGAGAACTTTATATGTTTAGAATACTCATAAGTTGAAAGAATTGTGTTTAGAAATACAGGACCTTTGCTGTATATTATTGTGAAATTCTGCAGTGTTGAATACGTTCAATGAACGAGATGAATGGTTTTTATGCACTAACGTAAATTAAGTTTATTAATCAATTTAGAACAAGTTTAACGACATTTTGTAGACACGAAATTATATTTTTATAAGTTACATTTTTAATTTTAATACGAACAAAATACAATGTGCCAAAATTTTTAATAATGTTATATTTAGATTTAAGATATTGGAAATATGTATAAAAAGAATCACAGGTACTATTATGTCTATTGCCAAAGCTTTTCGAAATAGTAAAATTTTTAACTATATTTATTGGAAGCGAAGTTTCTAAATAAGTTTAGAACTAACTAGTTTATTTTATATTATTTATTGTTATTTCAAATTATATATTATAATGAAGTTAAATCTTGAGGTTAAAACATAAGTGAAATCTTGTTAATAAATGTTGAATTACAAAAACGGTTTTAGTATGCTCCTTCTTTTTACTCTAGATGCTGCCCGCGACTTTGTCTGGGAATTACATAGAATTTCAGCGGGATCCTTTCATATTATTAATTTTCAATAAGATCTGAATTTTATGTTGTTTGTGCAACTATTCGATAGTGGGAAACATTATGTGGATCTGTGTCCTTCACTGCATGTCGTATGAGGCAGCTCAAAGTTGCTCATCGTGCTATGAAAAGGACTACGTTCGGTGTATCTCTGCGTGATGAAATCTGTAACGAAAAACCAGGGTAATTTAATTTTAGTACTTCATCGTACTGATCCTTACAGCTATATAGCTGCAAGGATCAGTATGAGGAAGTGGCTATGGTCTGGCCACGCTCGTAGACCTGACAACCGTCCCGTGACAGCCGTGATAGTCGGGAAAAAGGGTTCTCGAGTGGCAACCTCGTACAGGCAAACGTAATGTAGGATGACTTGCCACTAGATAGAGCAACGATCTGCATAATGTTGCGGGGAGTCGATGGATGCAGATGGCACAGGACCGCTGCATTTGGCATTAAATTAGAGAAGCCTATGTTCAGCAGTGGACTCTTGATAGGCTGATATGATGCTGGTGATGATAAAACATTATGTAAAAGTAGTTAGAAGGCTACCGTCCAGCCTGGCAGTTTACTTAAAGTAGGCAGTTGCAGGCTACTTTTTTATGACATATATATCAATATTCATATATACATTCAAATATCCACGAATCGAGTACAAACTTTCATATTCATCACAAAGTTTGCCCGTAGTAGTATTAGAGACCTAAATTAACCTAAATTTAAGGCAGGTTACTATTGTTGGCATTAGCAACTAGGCCCTTAAAATTTGATAAAAAAATATGATTTATTTATATAACTTCACGCACCACCCCTGAAGGGTACCCAGTGAGAACATATTGCCACGTGTTATTCATACATACCTATATTGCTTGTAGCACATTTATCATTCTACCAACACGAACGTCTCCGAGCGTATCAGAGTACACTTCACCTTTATCCCTTCATCTGTTTGATGACATGATCTCAAAAGTGAGCCTCAGAGTAACTCGACTCTAGTTTCCTTTTGCGGTGCATATTTTCTTTACCATTCGATCGTCACGCATTCATTCGATTTTATTTCTCAATCAATCAATTTGATCAATTTTATCTGTTGTCATTTCTATTACTTTATAAATTTTATTTATTTCATACGTTACATTTCTAAAAAAACTCATGGATACGAGCGTTCCTATTTGGGACCGAATTTAAAAAAAATATATAAAATATCTTCACGCAATTCCCAATACAGGGGTAGATAGAGGTCAAGTCTAGACAATTAAGTCCCTTTGACCCACCTTCCACCGAAGATATTTTCGGGACAAGGTGACAGGTGGTGAGCCCGTCGCCGTCTTTATGTCCAAACCAACGATGAAATTCGTACATAAGTTTTTGAAAAACTCATTGGTACTGCCACCTGGGGATCGAACTCGAGTCTCTCGACTCGAAATTCCGACCACCCAACAACTCGGCTATCGTGACTTTAATTTGAATTCACCGAACCACTGACCGAATTTGAATCCACTGATTGGAATTTTGATCACCCAACCACTCAGCCATCACTAATATTTATTTATTTCTGTCTTAAAAACGCCCAAGGCGAGCTTAACATCAAGAACAGTTATCTTCCAGCAAACCTTTGACGTAAGAGAATAAATACATTCAATATTAAGCAAGTAACTGTATACTTAAAATAAAAAACTGAATCAATCTTTTTTTCCTAGAAATGAAATGGAATTGTGTTATTCCAGTGTGTCAGTCCACTTACACGAAAGAGTAGAGCTTTATTTATAGAGGTTTCCTAGTAGAATACTTTGCCCTAAATAGCCATTTTATATCTAAAGTTTAATTCAGGCTATTCTTCTTCGTCTTTTTTTTCTTTACAGCCTTTTAAGAGTCCACTGCTGAACAAAGGCCGCCCCCAACATTAATGTAAAAGAATTGAAAGATCGCTACTCTCAATGATATACCACCACAAATTTATTACAAATAGTATTAAAATAGAGATGATGAAATGGAGGAACAATCTTTAGAAATCACTTTCTTCTCGATATTATCTATTCTAGATGACAATTCCACAATTCGCTTCTCTATGGTCTTCACGTCACTCCTGAACCCCGTGACAGTTGCATCCAGTTCTGATAAATATTGAATTTTATTACATAACTCATCATATTTTTGAGATATATATTCCCTTGCATTTTGCGAATCAAGCAGTTCTTTGTCAATTTTGTGAACTATATCAAATTTCATTTCTTCGAATTTCGATTCGAGTTCTGGTGCTAGCTGTGGAACTTTCATATCTAATTCATGTTCCACGTTTAATTTTTCTATTACCTTTTTTTGGAACGCCATTTTATGCTATTTTGTCTTCAGCATAATCTAAATAAATTTAGTTTTTCTAAGATAATTAACATATTATTTTTACAATTTAAATATTAATAGCACTCATAGATTTACATAGTCACCATTGTCTAATTTGATTTCTTTTTTCTTTGTCAACAAAGAGTATATAACACTAAGTCTCTTTATTAACTAAGGATCATAGATAATACGTCATATATACTGCAAATTTAATCTTTGGAACGGCCAACACGATAATCATATACATTTTATAAATCATATTATGAATACATTTATCAAAAACAGGTTACTTTGATTTCGATCTTTTCTTAGAAATTAAACACGAATATCTTATTCACAGGTTCCTGAAAATTAATAAAAAATACTATATAATCTTTACGCCATTCCCAATACAGAGGTAGATAGAGGTCTAGACAACGAACTCCATTCGACCCACCTTCCATCGAAAACATTTTTGGGACAACGGGACAGGTGGTGAACTCGTCGTCGTCTCAATGTGGAAGACAGTGTATAATTCGTACCTAAGTTTTTTTTAAAAACTCTTTAGTAAGAACCTTGGGTACCGAACTAGAGTATCTTGACTCGAATTCCGATTACCCAACCACACGGCTTTCGTGACTGTATAATAATTCTTGCAGTGATAAATAACGTATTCCTGTTAAGTCACGATAGCCGAGTGGTTGGGTGGTCTGAATTTCGGGTCAAGAGACCCGAGTTCGATCCCCAGTTGGCAAGCTCGTACCAATGGGTTTCAAAAACTTATGTACGAATTATATCGTTGGCTTAGACATAAAGACGGCGACGGGCTCACCACCTCTCACATTGTCCCGAAAATATCTTCGGTGGAAGGTGGGTTGAACGGACTTAATTGTCTCAACTAGACCTCTGTCTACCCCTGTATTGGGAATTGCGTGAAGATATTTATTTATTTCAGTATTCCTGTTAACCACTCCAACTGTGCTGCAATATCCAAAACTGTGACGTTATGTGTTGCTGTTCGCACTAAAGCATTATTAGCCTATTCTTCTTTTTCTACTTTACAGCCTATCAAGAAGCCACTGCTGAACATAGGCCTCCCTTAGAATACCACTATATTCTGTGGTAAATAGCAAAACTAGTTACCATAGAGTATATAATCATTATGTTTTACTAATTATTTATTTAAATGATATATTGTAATTAACCCTAACAATTGATGCGGTTGAAGGTCGTGCCGATATAACAGCGATATAGCAACCTGTTTTATAACTGAATACAAGTAATTAATGAATATATTCAGTCAGTTTTGAAATTTCTTATCATTAAGTACTATACTACTACTTAAAGAAATCTGACTGGCTATCCAAGATGAAAAAACTTGATATTTGTACAAAAAATTAGAGAGTTAGCATCCGGAGTATTCCAGAAAGGATGAAATCCAAAATACTTACTCATTTAGTTAACAGGCTGCAAAAATTCACATGAAAAATGCAAAAGGTATCTACCTCAACGTGGATTTGGGATTATCGCCTCGTAGATTGGCAAGCGGATTGGTGATGGTAGACCTCACCTCGCATCCTTTAATCGTACCATTGACGCTCCCGCACATCACCTGTCCCTTTCATTTTGATGTAGTATTTTTAAAGTCTATGTCTTATTAGTGGTATCTGTGGATAGCCTTTGTCATTTACAAGGGCTTTCACTCGCTTCTAACGACAATCACGGGAACAGAGGTGGAGCATAGCAAACACCAAATCAAAAAAAAATATCTTTACTCCAAGTGTAGACAGTAGTCTAGACAATGAAGTACTTACGCCCAACCTTTCGCCGAAAAAATTTTTGGAGACAACGAAACAAGTGGTGAGCCCGTCGCCGTCTTTATGTCCAAGCCAACGATATAATTCGTACATAAGTTATTGAAAAACCAAAATTTCAAAGCTTGATTTGAACTTGAACTGAATATGTACAGGATGAGACATATAAATATCATTGTTCTGAACTCAATACTGCTAGCATTAACAACTATATAGCCTAGTGACAATGTTTCGGGTTGCGGGTTAGAATCCCAAGGCAAATGTTTGTGAGATGAATACGATTGTAATATATGTATATGTAAATACATATGTGTGTAAGTATATTGTACCGTTAGCTTGGCCATTTAGACAGCGACAGGCTCACCACGTGGTGAAAGTGGGTCAAAAGAACTTCGTTGTCTAGACCACGGTCTACCCTGTACATAGTAATGACCCACTCATTGTTGTTATTCTTGATAATACTATATCAAGAATAACAACCCCATCATGTTGAGTGAGTACGATATGCGAAAACCTACTGATCAGTCGGTGGAATCCTTTAAACTTTAACCGGTACAAAATAATAATAATAATAATAATAATAAGCCCCCTCAAATCCAACCTTACGTCCGGGTCGACCACCTGACCCACGTGGGGGGCGGACACGTATTATTATAGAAACTTATACGGCTAACAAGGCAAGGGTAACCCATTAAAAATGGAGACGAGGTCTAAGCGTAAACGTATAGAGCCGCTTCCCGGGGGTGATCGCCGGGGCACACCTGGAGCTGACGCTGGGTGTCACAGCATGCGAACCGTCAGCGGTGCGGAGTTGACTAGGCGGGCTCCCACCGGGGTATCCGAAAATGTTACAGCCAAACAAAAAACCACCTGATAGAGGTACAATATCCCCATCCAGCTTAACAGAACCATACAGTCCTAATAGTACATTGTCATTTGCACCAACATTTAAAACTACTAGCGATGACTCAAGGCAATCCGTAGACGCCCACTTTGATGTTGCGCAGGAGGTCTCTAAGGCCTTTTTACCTGCGTCCACAAAGGCTGGGAAACCAAGAGTGCGCATGAAATGGTCAGCTGAAATAAATTTATTTATTATGCGCACTTATTACCACATAACAAAATTAGAAACAGACATGACAACATACAGAACACTGTTACATCAAAATTCACCCAAAAATACCCAGGCGTAAATGTGACTGAACAAAGAATATCCGATCAGAGGAGAGTTATTATTCGAAATAAGTTATTAAGCGAAGAAACATTGAATCTATTGAAAGAAGAAGTTCGAGTGTTACTAAATCAGGAAGAAAATACAAATCAGGAAATAAGACACAATACGACACCACCACCAAGTATACTTGACACTGAAAATTTAACGTGCATTCAATCCCAAATTAACCTCCCTTACACAAACACACAAACACAATCACTGTCACATACACAACAATATATGGAATCTCAAATATGCTCATCATTATATACTAACCATGAATACACCGCTGAAGTTTCTACGCAAACAGACACAGTTACATTGCTTATTGAAAATGAAATAGAATCTCTCAATTCTCCAAATATTAACGAAGACACGATAACAAAAGAGTTAAATAATAAATTTAAAACAGTGTTATTGGAATTCTCAGGGATGGACCCAACAGCCCGACCGAAACTACCTAAATTAAGATATAGTAAAGATCTCCAGCGACTAGTGAACATTTTCAACAACAGTATACTACCTCAGCACATATCTGACGAAGTACGCTTAACAGACATCCACACACTCATATACTGTACGGCAATAATCATTTCGCAAGAATTAGGCTATAAAATCAAAAAAACTGATGAAACATTACGGCATAAAACTATGTTAGACCGTCATGGCAAATTAGACTGGAAAAGATATACAAAAGCTACGCTCCGATATAGGTAAACTCACCCAATTTATTCACAATAATAATAGATCAAAAAAAGTAGTAGAAAGAGTAACACTAATTTTTAAAAATAATAAAATACATTCTACACATGAAGGCGAAAATAGAAAACCGGAAGAATTCTTAGATACATTAAAACAAAAATTATCACTCAAAGCTAATAGACTTAAGAGGTATAAAAAAGCATTACAAAGGAAAGAAGACAATAATCTATTTACGACCAATGAAAAATTATTCTACAGAAAGTTAAATACAAGCAAAGGAAATAAAAACGTGGAAACTAATGAAATACTGGCTGTTGAAGAGATTGAGAGATTCTGGTCGAACATTTGGGAGCATGAAATACAACACAACACTGAAGCAGAATGGATAAGTGAAGAAAGCAAACGTTGGAATTCGATCCCTGAAATGGAGTTCGAAAATATTACAGAGGAAGATGTTAAGAACATTACTGCTAAATTACACAACTGGAAAACACCAGGCAGTGACAAAATTTGTAATTATTGGTATAAAAAATTAGTAGTATTACACAAACATTTAGCAAAGAATTTAACAGAAATCATATTACAAAAACAAAACATACCTGAATTTATTGTTAAAGGGATAACCTACATGTTACCAAAAGAACAATACACTACAAAACCTTCACAATATAGACCTATTACATGTTTACCAACGATATACAAAATACTTACGTCAATTATTACACATAAAATCAGAACGCACACGGAAAAACACAATATAATAGCAGAAGAACAAAAGGATGCAGACGAGGCCACATGGGTTGCAAAGAACAACTTATAATTGATTCTGTGATACACAAACACACAGGAACGAAGAAACGCAATTTACATTGTACGTTTATAGATTATCAAAAGCGTTTGATAGTATTCCACACTCTTGGTTAATCAAAACACTTAAAATTTATAAAATAAATAACTCTATTATACAATTCCTTAAAAAAATTATGCCCTTATGGAAAACTACACTATACATTAATCACCAGCACACAACATTTAGAACACGAGAAATAAATATTAAAAAAGGTATTTATCAAGGTGATTCTCTGAGCCCACTGTGGTTCTGCCTCGCTTTAAACCCACTATCAAATTTACTTAACAGCCAAAATGCTGGGTATTGCCTTAAAAATGATACTACCCAGACAGTAATATCCCATTTGATTTATATGGACGACATTAAATTATACGCCAAAACTGAGAAAGAAATGGACAGATTAATAAAAATAACGACTACATTTAGCAACGACATTAACATGCACTGGGTTAGACAAATGTAAAATACTTCACATTGTTAAAGGCACTATACGAACTGGAAACTACGCATTGGATGATACGCAGAATAAAATTATAACAGCAATGGAACCAGGTGATGTGTATAAGTATTTGGGATGCTACCAACTAAAGGGCATAGATCACAGCAAAATTAAGCAAAACCTTATAACAGAATACAAAAAGAGTAACACGTCTTTGTAAAACGAGACTTTCAGGCAAAAACCTTATAAAAGCTATTAACACTTACGGTATCCCAATACTCACATACTCATTTGGTATCATAAAATGGAACAAAACAAATATACACACTATAGAACGGGCAACACGCATTATTCTTACCAAACACAATAACCATCACCCAAAATCTGCAATAGAACGTTTAACAATTAAAAGACATAACGGAGGCAGAGGTCTCATAAACATACATGATTTATGGCAAAAACAGGTCTTAAATCTACATAATTTCTTTCAACAAAAGTCAATCAAAAGTAATATACATAAAGCCATTGTACAAAACGATATTAACTTTACACCGTTAAACCTAATCCAATCTAAATTAACCGAAAACACAAATATGAACACCCTCAAACTAGAACATGACACGATAGAAAAGTGGAAACAAAAACACTTCATGGACGACACCCACATGACTTAGAACAAACACTAATAGACAAAGAAGCATCTAATAGATGGCTTAAAATAGGTACATTATTTCCTGAAACAGAAGGCTTCATCTTGGCTATTCAAGATCAAGTCATCAATACAAGAAATTACCGTAAATATATTGTTAAAGATCCAACATTAGCAGACGATAAATGCCGAAAATGCCATACACAGTCTGAAACAATTCAACACATAACTGGAGCATGTCCCCACCTTACACAAACTGATTACACCCACAGACACAACCAAGTTGCCAATATTATACACTTAAAACTAGCCACCCAACATAAACTTTTAAACGACATCAATACACCGTACTATAAATATACCCCTAACAAAGTATTAGAGAATTCTACATACAAACTTTATTACGACCGTGCTATTCTTACAGATAAAACAATACACTACAATAGACCAGATATTATTTTGCAAGATAAAACTAACAATACAACTTACTTAATCGATATTGCAGTACCTAACACGCATAACATATCAAAAACAATAACAGAAAAATACACAAATATGCCGAGTTAAAAGAAGAGGTAACAAGAATATGGAAACAAAATAAAGTCTACGTAGTACCAATAGTATTATCAACCACAGGAATCATCCCAAAACACCTTCACCACAGTTTAAAACTTTTGAATATTAAGGAAAACACATACATAAGTATGCAGAAAGCAGTCATATTAAACACCTGTCGTATTGTTAGGAAATTTTTACAAGTAGATGAAAATATATTTTCACCCTAATTAGTAAATAGTCCTTACCAACATTATTAATAGTTTTAAAGTTGTTTACTTGGTATATGCCCGTAAACAGCAATATGACCAGCTGAAAGCTGAGAAAAAACAAAAGTTCTTAATAATAATAATAAAAATCCTAAAAATATCACCGGTAGGTGGGTCAAAACGACCTAATTGTCTAGACCTCTGTCTACCTCTGTATTGGTAATGGCGTGAAGATATATTTTATTTTTATTTATATATTACATATTATATTATATAATAACAAATGTATTTCAGGCAAAGCCAATAGTACTATCACTACAAGCTTACAAACCAGTGTTAGTATAAATTCTCTATTAAGTTAATATTAACTTAAATTCTCTATTAAGTATTATTTTACATTGGTTTGAACCCATTTATCGATCTCGCCCTACATTATTGTGGCCCCAGAATAATGTATGGCGAGATAGGGATCCCATCAATCTGAAAACATACTTAAGATACCCCTGGAGACGGTGCGCCAGCACCAGCATAGCCGTTGATCGGTTTCTCGTAATGAAATTTATTTAACTACTTGCATTAAAAAGCATTTTCTCTTTCTTAGTGGTGTTATCCTTCAGGGTATGAGTCTACGTATGCGACTCGTATACGGACAGAAGCTTTCGGAAGAACTTAAATAAAACTTCCCTTAGTTATATTCCTCAACCTTGAAACTGGCAGGCATTCAGTCATATCAATAATGTAAGGGTTTGAGGTGTGGACTGAGAAACATAACGTAGCAGGTTCGGGCCCGCCATTCGACTATTGTCGTGAACCATTCCAGACATAAGTATTATAGTTTAGTTGAAATGGTTAACAGTGATAGTAATGTTATTTGGCATTAGTAGTATTCTTTCTAACAAAAGATTAAGAACCGATAATAAAAAAAAAAGAAATCGATGATGAAATAGTTTGATATGATATTCGTTTGTAAAAGTTTTCCGATTTCTGAAAGTTTTTAATTTCCTTTACGATTTTGGAGATGTATAGCATCCCCATTATATAATGAATAAATAAATACATAGATATTGACATCAGCACATACTTTGCTTAGATCCCAAAGTGAGGTGCTAAAGTACTTGTGTTATGGAAACTGATTCAAACAAAAGCACCAACACCCGAGAAATTGTAGAAAAAGTGGTTTTCTAAATTGATCCGTTCCACAATTTAACCCATGAAAACCGGCGTGCACGCCACTCTTCCACGGAAGTAGTCCAGAAAAGAGAAAGAGAATACAGGTAGCATTCAAATGATAAGAACCCAAAGATATGTGTCAGTGTGACTAGAATGCAATGACTAACTAGTGTAATGAAACAAAGAGTAACTGTTTCACTTTTACGAAATCAATGATTAAATAGTCTTTGAAACATATTGACACAACTTGCACGAGATTCTTTGCAATTCGCAATAAATTATGGCGTCGGAATCGTTTCTAGTTGTAACACTGATAAGTTCAATATCTCGAGTGGGAGGCGTCATGCTGACTTGATAACTTGTAAATATTGTAGATTCAATTGTATACTTCACGCCATTCCCAATATTGGGGAAAACAGAAGTCTAATAAATAACACTTTCGACCAATATTTCACTGGAGACATTTTTGGAACAACGTGACAGGTGGTGAGGTAGTTGCCGTCTTTATGTCCAAGCCAAAAAACCTATTGGTACGAGCCTGCCACCTGGGGATCAAATTCGGGTCTCTTAATTCAAATTCCGGGAACTCCAATACTCGGCTATCGTATCTAAATAAATATATATAAAATAAAATAAATATAAATATTTTCACACAATTCCCAATACAGGGGTAGACAGAGGTCTAGTCTAGACAATTAACTCCCTTCGACCCACCATCCACCGAAGATATTTTCGGGACAACGTGACAGGTGGTGAGCCCGTCGCCGTCATTATGTCCAAGCCAACGATATAATTTGTACATAAGTATTTGAAAAACCCATTGGTACGAGCCTGCCACCTGGCAACTCGGCTATCGTGCCTATAAATTGACCGATAGTGTGGTTTGTTAGCTGACCGTTTTACTATAAACCTGTAGAAGCTGAACAGGTTAAATATTTTCAATTATAGAATGACATGACAGGCGATTGGCTCACGTAATTAGTGATTACAAAGCCTTTATGTTAACAGTAGAAGAGCTCCAGATTCATACATCTATTAAAAAAGAATAGGAAAAGGGACCTCTTAACAGGTCTAAGAAATTTATTTAAAAAAAAATGTGAGCCGTCATGGGACGCCTGGCAGATGTGAAACATCGTGTGTGTACAAGTAATATGCATAAAAGATAATATTATTACAGGAATGAAAAAATGAAGTACTAACAAAATACTAAACTGAAAAAATGAAGTATTACGAATTTCTTACAGAAAATGGTAACTTTATTTAATAAACATTTATTTACATTTGATATAAAAATTCGATATTAATATCAAGTGGCCACAATTTAAATATTTGCTCTCTCTCTCTCTCTCTGTGACTTCAGTTATAGTTATATTCGATGTTTCCTCTGCCGGTATTACTGTGACGATTGGTCGATGTCCCGTAGTAGTAAAGTCCCGTTGTCCCGAAAATATCTTCGGTGGAAGGTGGGTCATAGAGACTTAATTGTCAAGACTTGACCTCTGTCTACCCCTGTATTGGGAATTGCGTGAAGATATTTATATATTTATTTAATACGTTACAAAAGTATTGGATGAAACATTATCAAGATATCTCACAATTACAGCATCTATAGTTGTTCCATATTTGGTAGTAGATTCTTTTGGATTGATGTTGATTTGCAATTGAAATTCTTTTTGAAGAAATGTCATTAATGGCAGTGATTCAGCTCTTGCAAATTTACATTAAAATCTCCAGCTAATTTTAATGGTAGTTTATGTTTATTCGTTTTAAAAATTATTAAACATTTTTGACTATAAGGAAATGACCTTTCATGTAAAAATGAAATCTTAATATAATTTACATAGTCACTAATATGAATAATATGAATATAATTAATTAAATATAAAAAAGGGATTTCAGTGTTTAATTATAAACCTTAATTCTCAGGTAATAAGGTGTAAATTAGTATACCTTTGTATAGCGTGCATACAAAGGTATACTAATTTACACCCTATTACCTGAGAATTAAGGTTTATAATTAAACACTACCACGTACGTGCACGGCATGCGTCGCCACGCCAGAAATCGGTTTTACGTGCGGCTATAGATGTTTCACACCAAAATATATAGGAAAGGTTAAGTATAATAACTATAATGCAAACATTAACGAGAAATTAGGCAATAACTGCCAAGCTGCTTTAGAAACAAAAAAAATCTCTGTACTGTATTATTTAAAAAAAAATACAAAATAAGGGATACCTATGGAGTTTCTCTCGCCTGTTTCTTCTCTCTATGAGGAATCTGATTATGAAACGGCGATAAACTAAAAAAATATTATCGATCGAATGCATTTTCTATTTTCGATTAATAAATTATTTAACTTGATTTGGACGGAAGAACAGAAAGGGATCCCATTCTGAAATATAAAAGGGTATGGTAAGGAACCGATTTAAAAAAAAAAATAGTAAAGTAGTAGTCCGAAGAGTATGAACTCACAAGGTAAGGGTATAAATCTAATTCAGCAGACGAAACGTATTAGGAGAAGCCTCCATCTATGCCGGTATTCTACGAGACCGTAGCACTGCCCCGGTTGAGCGGGTACTTTCGTGTTGCAGCAGAAGCTGCCACTAAGCGACAGAGATATTTTTATATTCCTAATGTATTTATTTATTTATTCTTTATTGTTACACCTTATACTAAGGGCTACAATGGGCGGACTTAATGCCTGGTGGCATTCTCTACCAGTCAACCTTTGTTATGGTGAGAAGTAGATGGCAGGTGCTAACAAGAAAAATATAGATTAATGCTCCTAATAAAAAATATTTACATATAAATAATAAATATTTTATGGAAAAATACATACATGTATTATATAAACTAAACGTACATAATTATACATAAATACATAAATATATATAAAATATAAACATATAAATATATACATAAATATATATTAATGATTCTTAAGATAATACTCACGAACTAATCTCTATATGTATATTAGGAATATACGAAAGAGTTTACTGTATATGCGCTAAACAATTATTCCATTTTGGGCTACGGCTACGTTGAGCATTTTAGTTTCTTTTAGAGATTTATTCTCGATATGTTATACGTATGAATGTTTTACGTACTCCATGTTATAAGTATAAATACATAGATGACACAACATCACATACATTGAACTGATCCCAAATTAAGTTACTAAAGCACACTTGTGAGAGAAAATGAACAAAAAGCTGTTTTCTACATTGATTCGCCTGGGAATCGGACCCGGTACCCCAGAGCTGGCAACCGTGAAAACCGGTACATACACCATTCGCCAAGTACTGGTTCGCCAAAATAAATAAAATACCTTAAAGGCGTCAATATTTTTTTTATTACTTTTTCCTTTTACTCTTCTTGGTGAACTCACCAGGTTGGAATTTCCTTAGCATGGAAATTGCCTATTACTTTACCATATTTCGAAGTACTACCGTTATCTATATATATTTCAAGTGTTCAAAAGTGCCTCTCCTGCTACTCTCTTGAAACTGAATTAGTTATCCGCCTGCATCCGTATATTTTCTTTTCTTTTTCTCATTAATCAATTATTTGTTTGAAACTTTTTTGGAGTGATTTCTTTTTAAGAATCGTTACGATCGCCCGAGTTCGATCCTCAGTTGGCAGGCACGTACCAATGGATTTTTCAAAAACTTATTTACGAATAATATCGTTGGCTTGGACATTCGAGATATATTTTTTTAAATATAAAAAACTACAGTAAATAAATAATACGTTGCATAGATGTAATAAGGATTCGCAGAGATGAGTTCGGACAGTCCACCATCTATGGGGTTTCGGTCCCCTCGGGAACCAAGACTATATATTATGTTTCCTTCTATGTGACAGCTTTCACGAGATTCTCGTCATATAAATAATAAATAAATAAATATCTTTACGAAATCCCCAATACAGGGGTACACAGAGGTCTAGTCTAGACAATTAAGTCCCTTCGACCCACCTTCCACCGAAGATATTTTCGGGACAACGTGACAGGGGGTGAGTCTGTCGCCGTCTTCATGTTCAAGCCAACGATGTAGGTCGTACAAAAATCTTTGAAAAACCCATTCGTACGAGCCAGCCACCAGGGGATCGAACTCGGGTCTCTCGACTCGAAATTCCGATCACCCAACTACTCGGCTATCGTGACTATTATCGTGGTATGGAAATTCCACCAAAAATACCATCGACTTTGTCTAGTCCATAAACATGACTTTAGGATTAATCGCAAGGTTCGTCCTGTACGTGTTAATGGACAGATCTTAACAGAGCCTGAGATTTTTGAGCACGACCTTCGGCGAGTACTTATGCAGTCTCATATCCAGACCTTCTATCGAGACCGTCTTTCAGTCTAAGCTCCTAATGTAGGATCCTGACTTCTAGGTGTCTATACTCATAGTTATATACTCAAGATAACATGCCGGAGTAACTCCTCTCTTCCTGTGAGCGTTTTCTGGTAAAATCTTGAGTTCTCAATTAAAAATAAGATGTTTTTTTTTACTTCTATACATATTAATCACTAAAATGGATTGGGACGATGGTTTGTATATTGTCAGCAGTAAGTACCGCCATCGATCAGTAACTATCGCGATTTACTAGACCATTGTATGATTAAAATCCACCCACGATAGGCCTCCCCTAAAACTTTCCACAGTGAACGTTACCCAGCCACCTGCATCCATCGACTTCCCGCAACATTTTGCAAGTCGTCGCTCCATCTCGTGGGGGTCCGTCCAACACTGCTTTTGCCTGTACGAGGTTGCCTCTCGAGAACCTTTCTTACCGAAGTGAAAACTAAGATATAATAAAAAAAGCTTTTTCTTCTTTTTAATAATCTCTTCAACTATGCATTTATAAGAATGCATTTATGTAACCATGCCGACGTTTTTTTAATTAAATACATGATAAATTAAAAAAAATACATATTATATTTGAACACCCGCAATACCAGAGCCCCCACCGAATTGGGGGATGGGGGTGTGTGGGCCTCCGGTTACCTGCACTCACCAGACGAAACGCAGAAGTTTGTTAGACTTCTACTTCACGCCGGTATTCAGTGAGGTCGTGGTACTTCCCCGGTTGAGCCGGCCCATTCATGCAACAACAAAAGCTGATGCGTGGCTCTATCACTGTATAATGTCTTTTTGAAGTAAAATACAAGATAAGCGTCAATGGTTCTGCAACATACGATTTAAATAAAATAAACAAACAAACAGAACCATTCTCATTACCTATGAATATCACCTGTCGCACACTTAGCATGATAATACTTTAAATATAATCAATAAACAGTTGTTAATGCAAGTTCATTTGACATTATTTAATTTGTGCGTCCTGAATGTAGCAGTGCATGGTGTAGTGATATTTTTATACTAAGTTGATTTGAAAACATCCGTAACGACAGTTTGATTGTGGTAGTGTTGAGGACAACATATGCACGTAAGTTTCTTTTTATTATTGTTATATATAAAAATTAATAAAAGTGACTATTAGTTATTCACTCTTTAGGTGTCACTTTTAGGTTCTCTTTTGTTTAGTTTCACGATAGTTGGGTGGTGGTTGGGTGGTTGGAATTCGAGTCAAGAGACCTGAGTCCGATCCCCAGGTGGCAGGCTCGTACCAATGACTTATGTACGGCTTATATCGCTGGCTTGAGCATTAAGACGGCGACGGGCTCACCACCTGTCACGTTGTCCCAAAAATATCTTCGGTCTGTCTTCTATCTTCTAGCCCTGTATTGAGATTTGCGTGAAGATACTTATTTTTTTGTTTATCTCTATCAATAACATTTCATATTTTTGAATACCATATTAACACGTGTAAATTAAATTTGTATGTTAATTTTATTTTCTTTTTACATAAAATTTATTAGGTATATCGCCTTCTTTGTATAATTTCAACTTATAAGTTATTCATAAATAAATATTTAGATAGGGAAAACATAACATACATCCATCTGATACCAAAGTAAGAAGCTAAAGATCATGTATTATGGATTAAGAAACAACAAACACCCAAATCGAGAAAATGTAGATAAAAATTTTTTCTGCATTGATCCATCCGAGAATCGGACATGGTACATCAGAGCTGGCAACATCGTGTAAACCGATGCGTACATCACTCGTCCATGGAGGACATCAAATTTATTTATTTATTCTATCTTGTAAAATTCGGTCCAAAGGGTGGACTTAATGCCAGTCTTTCTCCAGTCATTCTCTGCCAGTCAACACAGAACGAATATACCACAACAACCGCATATGCGCGAGGAACAAAATATATTGGTCGGTGAAAGTTTGAAACAAATAAAATAACAAAAATAAAAATTAATCATGTCATAAATCACATAATAAACTACGTACATAACACTAACAATATTATAACATCTATAACTTAATAATAAATTTACATATAAGCAAAGATTAATTTTATTACAACGAAAAATATCAAATATAAAACATACAGTAAATACATATAAATGAACTAAACGAAAACGTATAAAATAAACAAAGACAGAGGCATAAATCAAATGGAATTTGCCTTTAGAAAATAATTTTAAGCATAATTTATATAAAGAGTGCTATTCTGAGGATCCACAGACCTATATATTATATGTTCTCAACAAAGTAATTGTTAATAGTTGAATAATATATATTACAAGCAGTATTAAAAACAAACAGGCGTGAAACCACGTGACATATTGAAAAGAAAATGTATGTCATCAGTAAAAGAGTTTTGTATGGAAATATTCAAAGCACGCGTAGTCGTGTTCATACAGTGTGTATATCTTAAACAATTCTAAATTTGAATAGTCAGAATCGTGCAGTTAAATATAAATAAATATCTTCACGCCATTTATACAGGGGAAGACAGAGGTCTAGACATTTTAGTCCGTTCGAGCCATCTTCCACCGAAGACATATTGTCTTTATGTCGTCTATCGTAACTTTTTTTTATTTATTATTGCGGCAAAAGAAATGTTTGCCGTTTCCGTGGGAAATTCGTGATACAAACATGGACATATACTTTTGTGTAAAAATGTAGTCACGGTAACCCAGTGGTTGGGTGATCGGAATTCGACTCAAGAGACCCGAGCTCCATCCCCAAAGCTGGTAACAATGTTTTTTTTCACAACTTATGTACGATCTATGTCGTTGGCGTGGACAGGAAGACGGCGACGGGCTCACCACTTGTCATGTTGTTCCAAATAATATCTTCGGTTAAATGTGGGTCGAAAAGACTTAATTGTCTAGATCTCTGTCTACCCCAGTATTTGGAATTGCGTAATGATCATGAATGGCGTCATATTTTGTTTTATTTTATTTATTTATTATTATTAAATAAGCGATGAGTTTATGCTCCACAGAATATTTTTATTCCCTTCCCTTACAATCAATAACAGCAGCGCGACAACTAGGTGTATTTCCGGGTTTAGTTAGTGCAGTGTCAGAACATAGAAGACATCTTAGAGAAAATAAGCGGAATAGGGCTCAGATATGTACTTATCTGATCCCAATTACGCTTATAAACCCTTTTTGTGAAATTTTCGTCTTATTATATGTCGGTCTGTTTGTTCAGACAAGAACAATTTAACGCATTTTATTGTAATTTTCTCTGTTCGATGTCTTATTAATAAGTCATTAATATTCAAGACTTCTTAAAAGTCACGATAGCCGTGTGGTTGGGTGCTCGAAATTCAAGTTCAAAGAAGTCAGAAGAAGTCCAAGAAGACAGAGACTATTATTGTATTATTAGCAACTGGGATTCTAAGGACGGGATCAGTAGCTATTTCTACGAGTACCTTACCGTGCTACCTTCGTACCTTTGTGTACAACGTAATTTACACAGAAAATGAATGCCCCATTTAACTCATATCTGCAATAATACAGCAGAGAGAAAAAATACGTATGAAATTAATTTATCACTCGTCCTATTAACTGTTAATATTGTGTTATATGTAAGCGATATGTTGGTCAGTGATTGTGTTATCATTCCGACGCCGCCCGCGCTTGTGCGACCTACCTCGGGAAAAGCAGTGAGTTTTCTTTTTTTTTGTATTTTTTATGTTGTATATGGCCAGAATTACGTGCCATGATTAAAGTAAAAAGATAACTTAGGTATCTGTTTTTTTAATCCGGTACTACGTGAGTTATAGTGAATAATGCATAAAGAATAAATAATTGTAATTATTATTACTATTGTTGGTAAAAAAATATTTTCAGAATCAAAATGTTTTGTATAATCTCTTATTAAATTCTTTATAGTGGTAAAATTATTTCTTCTCACTTATACCATTCACATACTGGAAATAAAATTCACTGTAAATGAAATTCATTTATGTAAATGCATTTTATGCCACATTTTATTATATGCCCAGAGTTTGGGCTTCAGAGAAAAATAAATATACATTTTACGGTACGTAACCGGTATCCTTAAATTTAATCGACTACGTAGACTATCACTACAGGTAATTTATAATAAATAATTTATAATCTTCATGCATACTCAATAGAGATTCAGGGGTAGACAGATTACAAGACAATTTTTAGTTCTATAGGCTCACACTTCATCGGATCGTTTTTGGGTCAACGTGACAGGTGGTGAATCTGTCGCCGATTAAGTGTCCAATTCATTCAAAATTTTCGAAAAACAAAATGATGCGAGTTTTCTCGACAGTCTCCTAATGTAAATTACGTTAAGTCAACCACTCGGCCACCGTGTATAACATATTAGTTTCAATAGAATTAATTAATACTGATAATACTCGTAAATCATAGATAAACGTCTTTACATAAACGTAATCCACTGCGTATACGCAAACAAGTGCAGACACGAAAATTAAAAAAGTATGGAATATCGTTAATCTATATCATAAACCAAAACAATTTTTTATGGACAAGTATCTTTGTCGCTGGTCTGCTAAAACGTGTCTAGAAAAAAAATATTGTCTATGACCGTGATCAGTACCCGGCTATGACTTGAGTGTATAACCTCAGTGTAATTCAGCTCAACCTCAGTGTCAATAATATGTGAAGGTACCCTTTAAATTTTGGGAAGTAAAGTAAATCATTATACTATTAAAAATAAAAAGTAAATCCCTGCCATCGTGAATCCGACATGCGAAAAATTGTCCATCCATACGGACAGGGGATAATTTTTCGTCGTTGTAAACTGTAAATCAACCAAAAAATGCTACAAACAGTGTCACAAATTTACTTTCACTTTTATAATACTAGATCTCTTTCGTGGGCATTGTACTTTATTATAAAAAATAATTAGAACACCCACACGGATACAATAAAAATACAAAAACACTTTAAAGAATCGAGAACGGTTCGCAATTCCGTTATATCTTACAACAAATACCATCATGCTGTTATCGTCTTTAATCTTTGACTACATATTTATGATGTAGAGAAAAGGAAAATTCTTTATAATCTACTTTGATAGTTTTAATGAAATACTTTAATCTTTTTTTTTGCATAAACGATTAGTAATAATTTATTAACGTTCACAGGTGGTGAGATAATGAATTTATTCCCTACTGATAATAAATAATTATAAATAAAATAAATATCTTCACACCACTCCCTATAGGAATAGGTGGAGGTCTAGACAATTAAGTTGTTTCGACCCACCTTCCACCGAAGACATGTTTTGGGACAACGTGACAGGTGGTGAACCCGTCACCAAATCGTACATAAGTTTTGGGAAAACCTATTGGTACGAGCCTTGGGGATCTAACTCGGGTCTCTTGACACGAATTACGATCACTGAAGCACTCTGCTATCGAGACTTAAGTAATAATTAATACGAATTCTTAATTGTGCAAAAGCTTCAAATACATATACATATACTTAGGCTACACTTGTTGGAGCTGGTCATCTCTGGACAGCAATACTTGTTATTTCTCACTCTCTTTCTCTCTCATTATTTTTATTAGAGAATATGCTTTGAATGTCTGTTGGACTATTATTTGCCAGAGAATTGTTCACTAAGCATTTCTGCACATTCTGAATCAACGGTCTATCCTACCATTTTTGTGTATGAAATATCCTCGTCGGGAGGAAGATGTACACATGCTGCCCTTGCCTCGGTAGCAAACGTCAAGTCCAAATTGTTCTTGGGAATTTTACTGGATAAATAGTGCACTGTGTACCTATATTTGTAAACAAATATTATAATAAATAACTATGTAATAAAGTCTTCAAAAATATAATTCGCTTTAAAGTATTTCATAAAATATATATGCAACGATACCCGAATCACCGATAGCCTAGTGGTTGGGTGGTCGCAATTCGAATCAAGAGACCCGAGTTCGATCACCAGGTGGCAGGCTCGTACCAAAGAGTTTTTTTCAATAGAAAACTTAAGTAGTAATTATATCGTTGGCTTAGACATTATGACGGCGACAGGCTCAAAAATATCTTCGGTGGAAGGTGGGTCGTAATGACATAATTATCTTGACCTCTGTCTACGCCTGTATTGGGAATGGCGTTAAGGTATTTTACTTATTTTATAAAACATAAGTAATTTTAACCTTATAATTATATCAACTATATAAAGTCTCACATAGCAATATGTATTTAAAATATTGCGTACATATATTTAACATTAGTGTTATGAGTTTCCTGTTAAAACGACGTAAATAAACAGATGTTAGATTGTGGTGCGATGAGTAATTTGCCATTTGTAATTGGCATGCTTTTTATATTTGTTTTTATAAGCTACTCGTATATTGACTTGGACATAAAGATGGCGACAGGCTCACCAACTGTCGCGTTGTCGCAAGAAAATGTCTCCGGTGAAAGGTCGAAAGGACTTAATCGTCTGGATCTCTGTCTAACCCAGTATTTTGAATAGCCTATAGATTTCCGAGAGACGCGGAAAAGATAATGTTGGACTGGGGCTATTTTTCGTCTAATCTAGAAGTTAGCCCAATGGCCACTTTTGTATCAAAAACAGAGCTTAATCCTTCGAAGCAACGGGTTTCTTGTATATTTATACATATACATATATATTTTTATATATACGACGACCTCCGTGGATGAGTGGCGTAAACACCGGTTTTCAAGGCGTCGCCATCACGAGGTCTCGGCTTCGATTCCCGGACGGGTCAATGTAAGAAAAACACTTTATCTACATTTTCTCGGGTCTGGGTGTTTGTGGTGCGTTCGTTGTTTCCGATTCCCATACCTCAAATGTTTGAGCTTCTTATATTGAGATCGGAACAATGTATGTAATGTTGTCCCTATCTATATATGTATTTGTTTATTTATTATTATTATATTATTATTTATATTCTTCTACTGTTTCTAGAGACAATAATTTATATGGTGAATATTAATGTTCTCACTCAAGTCTAGGATGTATTTATCTGTTATTTATGTATTTATATTTATGTGTCCGTGTATGTGTATGTTTACGTATGTTCACTTACCAAGGAACAGGAAATCCTACTTTGGGATTGAATGATATGTGAAATAAAACAATATACTATTATTATAGTAATATTTCAAGATATGTCACGACAGCCAAAGCGTTGGGTGATCGGAATTCGAGTCAAGAGACCCTGGTTCGATACCCAAGGCGTACCAATATGTTTTTTTTAAAACTTACATACGATTTATATCGATGGATTGGACAAAAAGACGTCGACGGGCTCACCACCTGTCACGATCTCCCAAAAAATGTCTTCGGTGGAAGTTTGGTAAAAAGGACTATTAAGCCCTCTAGTGAGACAATTATGCCTAGACTAGACTGTCTAATACAGGGGGTATTGGAAATTGGGATTGTTACTCCTGCGGCTGGGTTTATTAATAAAAAAATATATCCACATATAATATACAATCAACATTAAATAAGATACCATTCAATATGTATATGTGGTCGAGGGTTAAGGCGGAAGGAATAGAAAGCGACATAGAGGAGTATCGTCCTCTGCACCTGGCCTCAGAACGATCCGTCACGGAGTCCCAGCCACCTCAGATGTTCAGCGAGGATGACCGGCATTAACCCAATCGCAGACACAATTATCGGTATAATATAAGTCGGCATACTATCCACTGGTCAGTTACCTCGTGAGCCATGTACATGTATTTTATCTTTTAGTCTGTTTCGACTATGACTGGGGTCTCCAGTGGAATAGTGTCCACCATTAATAAATAAGAAAATAAATACATTCACAAATAGGGCCAACATCACATATATTGCTCCGATACTAAAGTAAGCAGCTAAAGCTACTATATTATGGAATCGGGAACAACGAAGACATTACGAACATCCAGAACCGAGAAAATTTAGAAAAAGGGTTTTTTTTTGCATGACACGTCCGAATATGGAATCCAGGTCCTCAGAGATGGCGGCACCTTGAAAACTTGTTGTCTTCCGCCTATATTATCTATGATCTCTCTTACCACCTGTCACGTTTCCTTAACTTTACCTCTGTCTACCCCTGTATTGGGAATTGTGTGAAGATATTTTTTATAAAGAATCTGAGATATGTAATATACACATATATATCAGATCCCTAGATCTCGTTGTGCGATAGATAATAGATAAATTGTTATCACAGTCACACGAAATTGGGTTACGTATAATTTCGATTACCTCTGTGATATTAGTCGACAAGTGACCAATCAATATAAATTAATTAAAATCAAAATTTTATCGTCACTGCCGTACTATTATCTATAGATTACATTAATCAATGACACTTACTTTAACCAAAATTGATTTAATGATTAAAATAGTAAATAGCTCCTATGGTAACACTAGAAAAACTATAGGTGTTAACCAAGCTTCAACATTCAAGAGAATTACGAAGAGCGCAGGAGGAAAAGATGAAAGGAATGTGTCACCGAATGGCTATTCTTCACGCCAGTACTCTGTCAGGGCGTGATAATTACTCATTGGAGTCAGTACTGCGGCAAAAGTTGATAGGCAAGAGACTCGAGTTCGATCCCCAGGTGGCAGTAGCAATGAGTTTTTCAAAAACTTATGTACGAATTACATCGTTGGCTTGGACATAAAGTCGGCGACGGGCTCACCACCGGTCACGTTGTCCCGAAAATATCTTCGATGGAAGGTGGGTCAAAGGGACTTAATTGTCTAGACTAGACCTCTGTCTACCACTGTATTGAGAATTGCGTGAATATAATTTTTAAAAAATTTACAAATAAACCTAAACCTAATAATCAATTTCAAAAAGTGACGATAGCCGAGTGGTTGAGTGGTAGAAATTTCGAGTCGAGAGACCCGAGTTCGATTACCAGTTGGCAGGCTCGTACCAATGGAGTTTTCATAAAACTTTGGTACGAATCATATCTTGGGCTTGGATATAAAGACAGCGACGGGCTCACCACCTGTCACGTTGTCCCAAAAAAATCTTCGGTGGAAGGCGGGTCGAAGCGACTTCTAGTCTAGCGTAGACTAGACCTCTGTCGACCCCTGTATTGGGAATTGCGTGAAGATATTTATACATATTTATATTTATAACAATCAATTTATTCAAACCACTTAGAACCGAAGCAATGTTCTGCATTGTGTGTGGTTTTCTACGATGACCCGACCGAGAATCAAACCCTAGACCTCAGAACTGGTAACACCATAAAAAGCGGTGTTAGCAGAGCTCGCCTTAAATGGCTATAAATCAAATCGACTAAAAAAGAATTTTAGACAACCCTATAGAAATAGGAAGAAACGAGGGTTGGTAATATAAAACAAACATGAGGTACTTAATACTACATTACAGTATCGATAGCGCATCAATGGTAATATTTCATAATAAATTACAAATAATATTGTGCAAACACTTGAACGGAGTACCGCCCTTGACAATTATAATGCTAATACTATCGCTACTCCAACACTCACTTGACTGGAATTGTTTCTAGATAATTTATATCTGATAGTGCTAATTGATGGAATTTACCATTTATAATAAATACATTATAAGGATATTATGCACCTACGAACCTTTGCAACATATTTTGGCATTCATATTTTCTAACTTACTTTCTTGTGCTATCGTGATAGCTGAGTTGTTGGGTGGTCGGAATTCGCTACAATAGACCTGAGTTCAATCCCTAGGTGGCAGGCTAGTACTAAAGGGGTATTTTCAAAAACTTATGTACGAATTATATCGTATTCAATTCCATCAACACCATCTAGATGCTTGGCATTCCACCACAGTGCGTTTTTCGCGGAATTATCTGCCACGCACTTGCACTTTATGGAATGTGCTGCCGTCAGCGGTTTTTCCGGACCGTTACGGCTTGACCTACAAGAAAAGAGCCTATACCTTTCTCAAAGGCCGGCAACGCATCTGTAATTGGTAATCTGCAAAGGGTGTTCATGGGCAGCAGTAATCACTTACCATCACGTAAGCCATCTGTTTGCCTCCCTTTTTTATTAAAAAGAAAAATTATATCATTGGCTTGGACATAAAGACGGCGACGGGCTCACACCCGGTCACGTTGTCCCAAAAATATCTTCGGTGGAAGGTGGGTTGAAACGACTTTACTTTTCTTTTACTGCCCCACACAGTTTGGTATTCATAGTTAAATATGAACTATTTAACTTACAGTATGTAAATGTGGTTACGGTGTTGTATCGGGTCAAATTTTGGCAAAAAATACAGATATGGATAGGATTCGAAAAGACTACATTATTTAGAGCTCTAATCAAATTAATCACTCCACTATAAGAAATGCGTATTAGCTATACTATTTTAAATCATTTGTTTAAATAATTTTTTAATCATAAAATATTTTGTTCATGGGCGGTGACAATCACTTACCAACACGTGAGCGACCTGTTCGTTCTATAAAAAAAAAAAAAATACAAATATGGATAGGATTCGAAAAGACTACATTATTTAGAGCTCTAATCAAATTAATCACTCCACTATAAGGAATGCGTATTAGCTATACTATTTTAAATCATTTGTTTAAATAATTTTTTAATCATAAAATATTTTGTTCATGGGCGGTGACAATCACTTACCAACACGTGAGCGACCTGTTCGTTCTATAAAAAAAAAACATCACGATAGGTGTGAAATTTAGATGATTGGAATTCAAATCAGTAGACCGGAGTTCGATTCCCTAGAGGAATGTTCGTACTTATAAGTTTTTTTTAAACTTACTATTTGTATCGTTGTGTTGAACACAGAGATGGCCACAGGCTCAACACCTGTCACGTTGCGCCGCACAAGTTCCGATGGACCGAATGGTCCGATCACGAGTGATAAAAGCGCTTCATAACGAGCTCTTATGCTATGTTCCGTGACTATATTCTCATTCTAAAATGGATATTTTAGGTTTAAAAGAGAATAGAATACAAAACATTATACAACATAAGAAGTTCATAAACGTTAACGTAGATATTGAGATTTAAAGACTACCTTCATGGACGAGTAACGCGCGTAGCTTGCCCGAGCTACCTCAGAGCTGGAGCCCCGGATTCGATTGGGTAAACGTATTAGATAAAAAAATTTACGACATTGCGGTTCCGGGGGTTGACAGAGGTCTAGACAATAAGGTCCTTTCGACCCACCTTTGATCCATGACATTTTTGGGAAGAACGTGACCGATTGTGAGTCCGTCGAAGTCTTTATGTCCAAGACTACGTAATATAAATCGTACGTAAGTTCTGAAAGACACGTTAGCACGAGCTTACCACCTGGGTACCAAACTCGGGATACGAATTCTGATCACCCAGTAGAATTCTGATCGCCGAGAAGTGTTTTTGTGGTTTATTTGAGAAGTTTATTTCCACATACTGCAAAAAATAATTTATTCTCTGTACTTATATTTGCGATACTTCTGTTTATTAATAGTAATTTCCCAAGTATACAAATTTGCTATTGTAATATGCGAAGGCGTTAATTTAAAACGTTAATTTTTAACTACACGCATTACTCAGTACTGGGGTAGTCTAAGGTGTCGACAATTTAGTAGAATTTGTTTAGGAAAAGGTGTGAGGTGGTGAGCCTGTCGCCGGTTTTGGGTATTGTGTAACTATATTGTCATCGGTTAGCGGAAATTAATTTTGTTACGACACAAGAGTTTACTTAATTGGAACGAGACGACGAAGGGACGATTGGAACCTATAAATGATTAGAGGATAGATAAATTCATACATAAATAGGGACAACATACATCTCTCCGATCCCAAAGTAAACACTTTATGCACTTGTATTATAAAATCAGAAACAAATAAGATACCGCACGTACCCAGACCCGAGAAAATATACAAAAAGTCTACATTGACCCGACTAGGATTCGAACCCCGGGACAAAGCTGGCGACACCATGAAAACCTATGTACGCCAGTCATCCACGGAGGACGTTATATCAGACTATCATAGACCTTGAACCCACTAATCATTCGACGAGTTCAAATTCTGTCCACGTCACAAAACAATCACAAAGGAACTGTGTCAGCGATAGAACAATAAAAGTATCAACTTCCGGAAGATCAAACTTCGCATACCC
The DNA here is from genome assembly GCA_029286605.1 of Sericinus montela. Lineage (NCBI taxonomy): Eukaryota > Metazoa > Arthropoda > Insecta > Lepidoptera > Papilionidae > Sericinus > Sericinus montela. Next base: position 2,800,985 of record JAGSMR010000030.1, on the reverse strand, counting down.
GAGTAAAATGTCGGAAATGAAACAAAGACTAAACACTTCCTACGTTGTTACGGTGTACGTCACGTACTTGTACGTAGCCGTACATCGGAACGTTTTCCTATGAGGAAAGACATCACTGAATGATGACCAGCGTGTGTTAATTTAGATAGGAAACATGTTTGTCGGAAACGGGTAATGAGGTGATTCTAAATATTTTTAGTGTTGTATTATAAAAAGAAATATCTTACTCGCAACTCTCAATACTAAGGTAGACAGGGGCATAGGAGTCCCTTCAAACCATCAACAATCGCTGAAGCGTATTTGGGATAACGTAACGGGTAAGCTTGTCGGCATCGTCATGTCCTAGCAAACGATATAAATCATATATAATAGGCTTTTGAAGAAACCCAACGGCCACACGGCCATCCACCTGGGGATCCGATGACACATAATAAATAAAAAAATATAATGAATAAATATCTTCACGCACAATACAGAGGTAGACTGAGGTCTAGTCTAGACAATTAAGTCCCTTCGACCCACCTTCCACCGAAGATATTTTCGGGACAACGTGACCGGTGGTGAGCCCGTCGCCGTCTTTATGTCCAAGCCAACGATGTAATTGGTAATAGTTAATTCACTTAATATAAATTAAATTAATGGTATATGCGAATTTACTTACGTCTTTATTATCGAATTATGTGGTTTAATGAGATAACCTCATGTAAGATAACATTAAATGAAAAAGACGGTCATAAAATTGTGGATAAAGGCGATCACACATTACAGCGTAAGTAGCTAACATTAAATATAAAAAACATTTATGAATGGTGAAGAAAATATATGACGCGAAAGATAATATTAAAAGGTCGCCCCTTTTAATGTAGGCCTTTTAAGGTAGGCCGAGACTAACTTTCAAAGACCATGTGAACAAATTGCTCGAAGAGGGAGGGTCAAGAGTACTCGGATACCTCGACATGCATATATGAAGAAAATGATTAATCTGAAAGAAGCGAGAGGGGATCGTGACTCTTGGCGATCTGTTTTCTCTGGCTACCCCGACAGGGACTGTGCGAGAATATAAAATAAAAAAAAATTATCCCGACACTTCATGTTATTTATTTATTGGCACACCAACAGCTTAACACACTATTACCGTTACAAAAGTACATTGAATAAGTCAATGTTATTTGTGTGAAATGCTATATCTATCTTTTTAATAAGAATAATATAAACAAAAAGATAAAAATAATAAACATAAAAATTGGGTATAACTGCCATACTCTATGATACTAGTATATTTCGAGTTCATTTTACTAATAATAAGGCGCATTCAACATCCAGGCGCTGCCAGCGCCTGGATGTTGAATGAAATTAATTTTTCTGAGTATAAAGTCACGATAGCCGAGTGGTTAGGTGGTCGGAATTTCGAGTCAAGAGACCCGAGTTCGATTCCCAGGTGGCAGGCTCGTACCAATGGGTTTTTCAAAAACTTATGTACGAATTACATCGTTGGCTTGGACATAAAGACGGCGACGGACTCACCACCTGTCACGTTGTCCCAAAAAATATCTTCGGTGAAAGGTAGGTTGAAGGGACTTCATTGTCTAGTCTAGACATCTGACTACACCTGTATTGGGAATTGCGTGAAGATATTTATTTATTTATTATTTGAGTATTGCAATCAGTTCAGTTTAGGTTCCCAAATGAACCATGCCCCGTTTTCTCATTAATCATATCAATTTAACAATATACAAAAATGTTAAATCAATTTAGCATCCGTGTTTCTTACTGAGTTAGTTATTTTAATTCGCTGAAATATAATGAAACAAAACTATGTTTATATTTATAATACCTATTAACTAAAAACTACCATAATCGTACAGCCCTTCACCTCGCTGGCTGCATTTACACGTTGAATGGCTAATAATTATGTAATCTTATACATAAAATTATTTACTGAAATTACGCCAACAAGTATCCTTATTACTTCATTAATGGCATATGGTTACTCCAACCCTTGGTCATATTAATATAACTTCTTCGGAAAGGCAAGAGTTGACTAAATTTTACGACCGAAGAAGGCACGTCTCGCTGTCTCTAATTTGTGAGCCTTAAAATATTTAAGTTATTCTGTTTCGGGTAATTGCGTCGGATTGTTTCTTGCCAAAAATATCAAACTTAACAAAGATCTTTGAGATATGCCCATGTGTTCAGTTTTTGCTAGGAGTTCTGCTGGTACAGTGTAAGAAAGAAACGACACCATCTTTATAATTAATCGACATATATTGGCGAAGTTAGAATTTTATTTTTCATAAGGGAAACTTGTCTGGATAGTTTCTGACACATGTTTTGATTTTATAGTCTCATTATTTGCAATGTTAGATGATGACTCCTAGAGCCAAGTAAATAATTATATCAAAAAAAGTTTCAGGAATTCCCTTAATTTCCTTGAACGTCACGATAGCCGAGTGGTTAGGAGGTCGGAGTTTCGAGTCAAGAGACCTGAGTTCGATCCCCAGGTGGCACGCTCGTACCAATGGATTTTTCAAAAACTTATGTACGAATTATATCATTGGCTTGGACATGAAGACGGCGACTGGCTTACCACCTGTCACGTTGTCCCGAAAATATCTTCGGTGGAAGGTGGGACAATTAAGTGTCTAGACTAGACCTCTGTCTACCTTACTGTCCTCTGTCTACTATTGGTAATTGCGTAAAGATATTTATTTATTGTTTATTTATTTATTCCATTACGCCGTAGTGAAACAGAGCCGTTATAATCAAACAATTTGTTTTGTACTTAAAAATGTTATCTTCAATTTTTTTTGGCAGTGCCACGGGTCGTGGTTGTTGCTTGATCTATAAAAACATAATATAATCATATAAACATATATAATCATAATATATATAATCTCACAGATAAAATTATTTTCGTGTTTTAATGTTTTAAATTTTTTTTAACAAACTCCCACTTTATTGATATGCTTTCGTGTGAACAAGATGACGGCTTGATTGTAGCATTTTTCAGGGCAAAAAAAAAGAAAAACCGGTTACGTTTTTCAAAGACCACTCTCCAATCTATCTGTCCGTGTGCCGCAGCATATTCTTTCTAAACCTATTGGGATGTAATTGTTTTTTATTTGTTCACGGTATTAATTTGATTACCCAAACTAGAACTTGGTGAATTATTTATTTATATATACATATACATATATTTATGTGCATATATAAATAAATAATTTTATTTAATATACAATTGGAGATAGCCATGTGACACAAACCCTAAATACCTATTTCATTTCTATCAGATTCATTGTAGTTACACTATTTTCCCTTCTTCGATCAATTGGCTCACATGGTAATCCAAAGGTGAGTCTCGGCCTCTTGCTGTCGTGAAAGGCGACTAAGGGAATAAATATCATTGAAAATACTGCTGATAATGGCTACCGACTGATGGCGGAAAATACCAGAATTAATCATACCGGTGATGTTCAAGACGTGAAGCGATTAAGGTGCAAGATGTCTACTCCGATCGTCAATCCTTTTGCCAAGTCAGCTATTATGGCAAACCCTCCTTAACTATAACCCCGAGACTAAGGGCTCACTGTAGCCCTTATTCTGGAGGTTATCCTTCTCACTGTAGACTACTCTCGCTGGAGTAGTGTGAAGTTCTCATGATGATGAATATTGATAATTAAATCATCTTATCTACTTATTAAAATCCAGTAAATAATACATCAGCGGGAAACTGGGGGTATGTTTTAGTCATTTACTAGTATGTTACTTATACATATCATCACGCAATTCCCAATACATGGGTAGACAGAGGTCTGGTCTAGACAATTAAGTCCATTCGACCCACCTTCCACCGAAGATATTTTGGTTATATAGTGTGTAGAAACTACAATTACAAATGGTTTATAATTAAATAGTATAAAATACCTACACGAAAATTATTTAGATAAGTGTCAAATTGGCGAAAATACGTTTACGTCCTTTCGATCCAAATCTCACCGAGGCTTATTTGGGACAACGTGACACATGGTGAATTTTTCCTTTCGCCGTTTTATTGTCCAAGTCAACGGTACAATGCACTATGCAATTTACATAGATAAATATTCACCCATACATATAACGAAAGCATTTGTGTTATAGAATCAGAATGTGTTCTCTATATTGACACGACCGCGTATCGAACCCGGGACCTTAGAGCTGTCGACAACGTGAAAACCGGGGTATACATTATTCGTCCATGTAGGTCATCATAAAGAATACAACAGACCCATCATACATCACTTACACATCTTTACACCATTCTCAATACAGAGGTAGATAGAGGTCTAGACAATTAAGTCCTTTCAACCCACCCTCCACCGAATATATTTCTTGTGACAACGTGACAAGCCAACAACACAACACAATACAAGCCAACGATAAAATTCGCAAATAAATTTTTGAAAATAGCCATTGGTACAGCCTTCCATCTGAGGATCGAACTCGGGTCTCTTGGCTCAAATCCTGATCACCAAACCACTCTGTTTTTACATACACTTATTAAACTAAGACGCGTTGGTGTTAATTTATTCAAACTTGTACTGCATGCGTCATTGCTTATAAAATGCGTGCTAGGATGCAGCAATTGAGAATGACCTAGCCTAACAGGGAAAAAGTCTGCACTTCCTGAAAACCAAGGGAAAGGAAACATATGATGCGGAATAAATAATAAAACTTATTTATTAACTCAATTAGTTATTCTAATAATTACATATGAATGTAATTTGCATCATATCTATAAAAGTCACACATTGTGTGATATACATAAATAGATATTATACGTTTACCTGCCCTTGCTTGTCTGTCTCATTCTGTTATTAAGCTGAAAAGAGACAAATTTAAGTGAAATGTCATGGCATTATGCTGAGTGTGCGTGGTAAACAAATAAGGATTGACAATAGATTTACTTATGACGAACACAAATCAACATTAATGAAGAATAGCAGTAAGAAAAACAGAAAGTGTATATTTTATGATCTTCTGTTGAGACCGTACGTACGGTGATGTCACGGAACAGATTTGCAACAGCAATATATAATATTTAAACACAATAGAAAGACTATAGTATTTAGTGAAATATAAACGGTAGAACTATAAGTAGGTATACCACAAAACACTTACATACATAACGTCCTGTCCACTGCAGGACATCCTCATAGTCCTCTCCCATAGGGAGAGGACTATGAGGTTTTTGCCATAATCACCACGCTTGGCAAGCGGTTCGGCGATCGCAGTACCAAACCACTCGCGCCTTAGATGTTGCTGCCCATTTTCGGAATGATTGTTTTGGTCTGATATACATACGTAATGGCCTGTAAAACATAAACCTCCCATAAGATAGGGTATGCCATAATAAATACGCTTACAGCACCAAAAACACCTTAAACGCTGCTGACCATCGTGGTCTGTTAAATTTTGGTCTGGAATCTTTTGAAGTGGCTATTCCGCCATCTATCGGTAATTAATTTAGAAGGATTTTCCGTAGTCGCCAATAGGCTTACGATAACCACGTGACGAAAAAGGGTGGCGTATATCACATATATTTATATATCTGCATATAAATATATCAGAAAATCACGGTGGAAAATGTTACTTTCGGTTTTTATTTAATTTTAGCCTTATTGGTGTTTATTTAGTTAATGATGTTATTTGTATTACTTTTATATTTTTTTTATAATTTTAAATGCGTTTCATTGCTTTTATTTTGTGAAATAAATCTTACTCCTTTGTACAAAGGACCATCACGTGAGATTTATTAAAAAAAATCATAGTTATTTTATTTTTTTATCTGTTCTTCATTCACAGTCGAATTTGCATTTTAACTGCATCACAGGCGGTATATTAAACTATTTTTCTAATAGTTTTAAGTATAAGACACACCCACAAGATAAGTGTGGCTATTACTGAACTCCCGCAGATCCTTTCAGTATCTTAAAATTGGAAGAACAAGAAGACTCATCTTTGACCATAGCAACGGAAGTAATATAATTTGTAAGTCACACAGTTGCCATGGCAATCTTTAAAACAAATTACATACCTTTAGTGCTGCATTTCGAATTTCAATTTACGCAAATATGTTTTATTATGTTATAGGAGTAAAAATAATAATTTCCGTGATGCTTTATCGACATTATCAGAGTAATATCAAAAATAATCATTACTTAATATACAATCTCATTTAATATACAATCTCAAGGATACGATGTTATAATTCGCTGGAAAACTTGATGAGTCACGATAGCCGAGTGATTAGGTGATCGGAATTTGAGAAAAGAGACCCGAGTTCGATCTCCATGAGGTAGCCAACCTACGTGCAAATTTTTTTTCAAAATTTATTTACGACTAGCTGCCTCCCGCGGCTTTGCTCGCAGTTTAACACTTAACGCGGAACCCTATTTATTCTGATAATTAATTAATTATTTAGCTTATGCCTATGGCAGATAGCTAACGTTATAAGGAGTAACCTTATAACATTAGCTATCTGTCGGTGAAAGTCCTGTTAAAATCGGTCCAGCCGTTTCAGATTTTTGCCGTAACAAACAGACATACAGACAAAAATTAAAAAAAATATTTTGGTGTATGTACCGTATATATTTATATACATTTAGTAAAAAACGGTTATTTCAATATTACAAACAGACTTACTGGCTTACAAAGTATCGCGTTATCCTATAATAAGCTACGTTGAAATATGGTTCGTAAGGACTAAATTGTCTAGACCTCTGGCTATCCCTTTATTGGGAAAAGCGTAAAGATAAAAATTTGTTGTTTGAGTAATAATTTCCGGTATGTTTTAAATTTGAACTGAACTTAATGTCAAAAATAATGCTTAAAATTCTCAAGGATAGTATGACACAATTATGACACAATTCATTAGAAAATTGATAATATTACTGTATTAAACAATGCAAGTCATTCAGTACCTAATATTTGCTGTTTCAAAAGGTTTCAAATAAAAAATACTTTATAATATGTATCTTCACGCTGTTCCCGATACAGGGTTAGATACAGGTCTAGACAATTAAGGCTTTTTAACCCACTAGATTCAAACCAAATAGGCTATCTATTCGTCAACTATGCGATCTTGGTTCATAACAGGTACTTCAGAAGACACAAGGCTTATATCTCAAGATATCTCTAAGTCTTGTATCTTAAGACTTAGAGATATTACACGATATAATGGTACACTGTGTTACGTCAATGTATAATTTGTTTACAAACCGTTAGGCATTATCACCATCTACTAGATGAGATCTTACGATTTGAATTTCTAATATCTACTCCGTTTCAATGTTTAATTAATAGACAAGATACACGATGGCCGAGTGGTAGGGATCTGAATTCGAATTAGAAGGTCCAAGTTCGATGTCATCAATGAGTTTTGGAAAACTTATAATGTCATACAAAGTTGAATACATGCGGTAAGGGTTTAATTTCCGGGTAGTTCTCTGCTACCCATATTATTCTATTCTCCCGCCATCAATTGGCAACGATTGCAATTAAAGGCTCTCCTAAGGTGACACATAGTAGTAAGTTTTATTCCTACATCACTCAGCAATAGTTTATGGTATCATAAAAGAATAAACATGTCTACTCCTGGACATTTTGGGGAATTCCAAATTTCTACGCTCACTACGCTCGGCAAGCGGATTGGTGATCACAGCACTAGGCACCTCGCACCTTCGACGCTGTCGGTCTTCACCATATTCATCACGCCATTCCCAATACCATACCTTGTGGTATCACTCTAAGAATTTTGCTACTCCCTTTCTTCCCGTGGGTGGTCGTAAGAGGCGACTAAGGGAAACAGCCTTGAATATCGTTATGACAACCGATAGATGGCGGGATAACCATCGCTAAAAATATCAGACCAAAATAATCAGACCGAAGATGGGCAGCAGCGTCTGAGGTGCGAGTGTTCTGTTACTGCCATCGCCAATCCGCTTGCCAAGCGCAGCGATTATGGCAAACCCTCCCTATGGGGAGACCCATGTCCTGCAGTGGACATACATAGGCCATTACGTATGGATGTATGTATCCCCAATAGTGGGGAAGACTGATGTCAAGACAATTGTTTTTGACCCTCCTTTCACCGCAGACGTTACAGGTACTTTTATCTCCAAGCCAACAATATAAATCGTATGAAAGTTCTGAAAAATCCCTTGCTACGAGCCTACCACATGGGGATTGAACTCGGGTCTTAAAACTCCGATCACTCAACCATTCGGCTATCGTTTCTGCTTGATTGTTATGGACTGGTCTGATTGATTTTGTATATATTTGAGATTGTTATACTGTCATCAGTCAATAGTTTAAAGATATGGTAGGTAAAGAGGTGGATAGGTTTTTCTTAAGCTGGCGCTTACGTCATCCTTTTAAACCTTTCATCCAATATTCCAATTTCCCAGACTATGGTAAGCCTTTCGACACACCTTCCACCAAAGCTTATTTCCGATAAGCCGCCAGGTGATGAGCTTATCGCCGCTGAACGTCTTGAGTTACTTGACTTATTTTCGTATGTCTCCTTGATGTGACAGCCTGTCGCTACAGTCCGAACAAATAGTAAATACATATGTACATTGATAGGTACAACTTCACATACATTAGGTACTCCAATCCTGAAGTCATTAGCTAAAGCACTTGTGTTATGGAATCGAAAACAACGATGGCACCACAAACACCCAAACACAAACAAAAACACAAAAGTGGTTTTCAACATTGACCCGTATAAGAAGGGAACCCTGGACCGTTGCACAATAATGACTGTTGTGTACGCCCCTTTACAGCAAAAAACATATCTTCACGCTATTCCCAATACAGTGGTAGACAGAAGTCTAGTCTAGACAGTTAGGTCTCTTCGACCCACCTTCCACCGAAGACATTGTGGGACAACGTGACATGTGGTGAGCCCGTCGCCGTCTTTATGTCCAAGACAACGATATGAATAGTACGTAGGTATTATTTTTTGAAAAAACCCATGGGTACGAGCCTGCTAACTGGGGATTGAAGTCAGGTGTCTCAACTTGAATTCCGATCACCCAACCACTCGGCTATCGTGGCTCGACTTTACCGTAGAGTTCCTCAAAAAAATAAAATAATATAGTTCGTCAATTTTAATAATATTCTCTTATACTGATGTCTGTAAGTGCACAATAAAAGAAAAATCATTTATAAAGCGTAATTAATTAGCATTAATCATTACTGCGCCTTAAAACCGGTTTAAAAAAAAGTGAGAAAATTTTATATTATTGACAATGAAGTTTCCGCGCATTTATGAAATCTCTATGGATATTTTTTTCTGATCTGATAGCACAATTAACGCAATTATGAATTGTAAATATTCCTTAATGCTAATCATTCATTATTCTGACAGTTCTAATGACATTAAAGATCAGACGATGACATTAAAATGGGCGGGAAACATCGAATGAGGTTATTGTAGCATTATTTTTGGCTATATTTAAAGTTATATAATATAGTATCTAATACTATATATTCGCAAAGTATAAATAAAAACATACACACAAATAGGGAAAACATACATTGCTCTGATCCCAAAGTAAGTTACGGAAGCACTTGTGCCCTTGTGTTATGGAATCAGAAATAACGAAGAAACCACAAATACACAGACCCGAGAAAATGTAGAAAAAGTGACAATTACCCGTTTGGGAATCGAACCATGAAAACCGGGGCTGACTAGCGCTAACTATTTGTACATCTCTTATATAAGAAATACTATAACATACATACATACATAGATACATACATAGATAGGGACAACATCATATACATTGCTCCAATTCCAATGTAAGATGCTAAAGCACTTGAGGTATGGGAATCGGAAACAACGAATGCACCACAAAAACCGAGACCCGAGAAAATGTAGAAACAGTGGTTTTTTTTATATTGACCCCTCCGGGAATACCGGGGACCTCGAGATGGCGACACCTCGTGTTTACTCCGCTCGTCCACGGAGGTCGTCCTATAACATACAAATATGTCGGAAATTTGCAGGTCCAAAACAAAGAGTACACATAATCACTAAGTAAGTAAGTAAGGTTTAAACTTTTTAGTTTGGAGTACCAACCGATGTTAATTTCAAACACGTAAATCAATTTGGTATCTATGTCGCCTATATTACATTTTTACATAGTTTTCGTATAAATAAAATAATAAATATCTTCACGCAATTCCCAATACAGTGATAGACAGAGGTCTAGTGTAGACAATTATGTCCCTTTGACCCACCTTCCACCGAAGATATTTTCGGGACTACGTGACAGGTAGTGAGCCCGTCGCCGTCTTTATGTCCAAGCCAACGATATATTCGTAGATAAGTTTATTGAAAAATCCATTGGTACGAGCCTGCTATCTGGGGATCGAACTCGCGTCTCACGAATCGTAATTCTGACTACACAACCACTCGGCTATCGTGACTTATATTATAGTTTTCATATCTTAACGCATTTCAAATCCTTATATTTGTGTTACTTACTGAGCTCTTTCTTACGAGTACGACAAACACGGGAAAGTCTAAGACATAATTTTGGATAAAATATGTAAACAACATTGAAAAAATGTAGAAACCTGTTTAACCTTGTAAAACGAATATTAACAAAACTAAAACGCCTTACAGGTCACAGACAAAATTTGTCACTTCCCCAAAAATGCAGGAAACGCGTCGAAAAACCCCGCACGGAAGGTGTAACAAGTTATTCGAATCAGTTCTAATCTATTCATTGTAAAATTGAGAAAAATAGTTAAGAACCTTTAGAATGCTAATTTCCTTTTAACAGACTTATATTAACTGTCTTCAGGAGTCATACACCATTCAAAATATTTTTAGCAGCAAGGAGCAGTATTTTCCATACATTATTAGTAAATTAACATTTTTTTTTTTTCGAAAATATAATACCTTATCTGTCACCTGATCAGAGACACCAATTAAAAGGGCCTAAGTCTTTAAAGGGCTTAAGTCTAAGGGGTTCTAGATACCAGCCCATAAATTCCAAAAAAAAAAAAACAATAAAACAATACATCATCTATTTGTTACAGAATTCCAAGTGACAACAATTTGCGTGCCAACTTCCTCACCCCATTGCAACGCATCACGGTGTGACGTCGCGTGACGTATGGCCGATAGGAGCTACGCTTACGACCCGGTCGGGACCGGAGCGCCAGTCAACCAACAAACGTACAGGATGGAGGCGGGACAGTTGTGGCGGCAATACGTTATCGCCGGCATCGGTATGTCAATGTGACTTTTAATCGAGTGATTTTTCGAAACATCTGTGAATGCGAGTGATATTTATTCTATGAACAACACTGGCCACTTGCTTAGGTTATAATGTTAAATTGAAAAAAAACATTCGATTTTTATTTGAAATGGTTTTTTTCGTGTCAATCAATAGCAAAAATAAAAGTGCGTTACTCTACCTAAAAATTGTTCGGACCGTGTGTAAATTACTCTCTACAATGGCTGCACGTGTTCCCGAAAATATTTCTACATCGTGTTGAGCGGTGCCAAGAAAATTAGAAATATTAACCATAGAACATCGCCTTCAACATTACCTCTCAATAGTTACTCGTTTTTAGAACAAACTACTATATTAAAAAAACACAAATGCCCGCGAAAAACAAATAACAAAACTCTATAGCTGAAATCATACATAAACACGTGAGTTACAGCGATAGGTATTATAATTAACAAACGGAAACATTGGTAAGAAAATATTCCAGTTTATAGCGAGTGCATTAAATTACTGAAACAGTTGAATTCAAATTTGGTGCGATCACAAAAATAGACGTTGTAATGGCGGGCAACGACTCCGACAGCTGTGTTTGTTGCCATGTTGTGGATAAAAAAATTCGAAGTAGAACACACTATCGTTAGGAATATAAATTAATATTGATACTTAAACTTTATTGGACTTAATTCAGTAATTAACAAGAATACTCTCTAACAAACATTGTGTTGTAAATCATGTTCTTCATAACGAATACTTTAAAATTTTCAGCACACTATAGAAGAAGTACATAAAATAATAAAAAAGATAATATTTAAAGACCAACATTGAAATAATTATTACATTGAAAAATAACTTCATTATAAATAAATAATTCTTCATTATAATTCTTCATTCTTCATTATAAATAAATAATAAAGGTTTAAATCAACAATGAGAATAAATTGTAAATCACTAAATACCTAAGCTCAAGCATGGCTTTGTTTTTATATGGATTTTCATCAAGTACTAAATAGTAAATATAAGAATTAGATTTCAACAATCATCACAGACAATTCGATAAAGTATTAAGAAACATCTGTAATTTCATTATAACACTTCAGAATCTCGACTGTCCGTTCATAATCTAGAACTTTGTAAATCGTAATGCAATTGATAATTAATTGCTATGCTTTTTTTTAACATAATCGTAAAAAAATACTTTTTGCAGACAGTAAGTGAAAACATTAATGGGAAGCCACGATAGCCGACTGGTTGAGTGATCGGAATTCGATTCAAGAGACCCGAGTTCAATCCTTTTTCAAAGATTGTTTTAAAAACTTATTTACGATTTATATTTCTGGCTTGGATATAAAGACGGCGACAGGCTCACTTCCTGTCACGTTGTCCCAAAAAAGTCTTCAGTGGAAAGTAAATCCAAAGGACTTATTTGTCTAGATCTCTGTCTAACCCTGTATTGGGAATGGTGTGAAGATACTTTAGTAGGAGCTATTATTTCGTTTTTTTGAAACGTTTTGAATACGTTCAGCAAATTTAATAAATTAAGTCTTGTAATTAGGTATAAGGGTCACTGACTAACAATAGACTTATTTAATTCGGTGCTACAATAGAGACAGCCAAACTTGCGACTCGAGCTCTATTTACTTACAGTTATATAGTTATAACACCTTTAAATGTGAGGAACTCAGTAGAAATAATATGTTAAACAATAAAAATATTGACGGTATGGCCGACTTCTTCTTCACTCCACTTTTGCAGCCAGCAGAGAGTCCACTGCTGATCTTAGGTCTCCCCCAAAATTTTTCACAAAGAGCGGTAAAAGGTGAGCCACCTGCATACATCTACTCCCTCCAACATTTTGAAGGTCACTCCATTTTGTAGTCAGTCGCCATATACTGCGTTTGCCTATACGAAGTAGCCACTTGGGAATCATTTTCGCCAACGGTTATCAGTTCTTCAAGCTATCTGGCGCGCTAAATTACTCCATTGGAAATTTAGAGCGCTGTTCTTTACTGTTATTTCGATTACCTTAGTTATGCTGGGTGCTATCTTCACGCAATTCCCAATACATTGGTAGACAGAGGTCTAGTCTAGATAATTAAACCCCTTCCACCCACTTTCCTCCGAAGATATTTTCTGGAAAACGTGACAAATGGTGAGCCCTTTGCCGTTTTTATGTCCAAGCCTACAATATAATTCGTACACAAGTTTTAGAAAAACTCAAAGGCAAGAGCCTGCCACCTGGGGATCGAACTCTGGTCTCTTGACCCGAAATTCCGATCACTCAACCATTGGCTATCGTGACTCATTAATATTAATTAGGTGTTGCATAGATTAACTTAACATTTAGAATAATTTGTGTGATAGATAGTCTCGGCGCATTTATTCAGTGAATGCAAAAGTAAAATAATAAACTATACTCTGTTTCTATTTCTAAAACCGTTATCTATCCTAACATTTATTAGTGTAATACTATGTCTTAATTCACACATGTAAATGTTTATACTGCTAATAGCTGTCATATGTTTAAGTCAAACATCGTAAACTATTTTGCATATCGAGAATTTGTCGTTAATTTACAAGAACGTAAATAAATAAATCAAAGAATTATCTAGACAGAGGTCTGGACAACTAAGTCCTTTCGACCCATCTTCCACCGAATGCATTTTTTTCGCGGACCAGAGACACTCGGCATTTTTTTTATTTATTTTTTAATAAAGAATACTAGTACGTCAATGTCAAATATCATATTCCTGTTAACCACTCCAACTAAGCTGCGATACTTGTGGATCTGGAATAGCCGAATGGCGGACTTTAACCTGCGACGTTGTTTCGCAGTACGCACCCTAAAACATAAAGCAAAGTGACTCGACTTCAGATTAAATATTACTCTCAGCAATAATTAAAAGATTTTACAAAGATGATCTCTCTGTTTTTATGTTATGTTGTAAGATACAGGGATAGGCAGAAGTCTAGATAATTAAATCCTTTAGACTCACCATTCCCTGAATTTTTTGAGACATCGTGACAGGTGGGGAGCCCGTTACCGTCTTTATGTCTAAGCTAAATAAATCGTACGTAAGTAAAAACCTACGAGGTTCGGGGATTGACCTAAGGTATCTTTACTCGGATGCCGATCATCCAACCACTTGGCTATCGTGACTACTCGTAAAGATATTTATCAGTATTATTTATATTAACCACGTTTATATTTATATTAACTATATTAACCATGAGGATCGATTTTTTATTCGATTTATCTTCTATTTCTAATCTATTCATATCTTTTTGATGACCTTTTTCGTTGACCTTAAGGAGGTTTACATGTTTATATTAATATTATTGTGATTTTATTGTGACACTAGTGGCGCCGCGGGGCTTTGCCGCCGTTATCCGTCGCAGTTAACTTCAATTCTTCAGCCCTAATTACTTTTTCAGAAAAAAAATTGTCCAAGTTACTTCTTATAAATAAATCTATTAGTGATTTTCACTACCTTTCAAATCGGTTCAGCATTTTCGGTGGTTAGCCTGTACAAACTGTTAGAGAAATAAATTTAAAATTGTTTTTTTTAGTTATAATCAAAACCATACATAAATAATAATAAATGTGGATAACACATACTTTGCTCTGATTCCACAGTAAGTAGCATTTGTACTATGAAATCAGAAACAACAAAAGTACCTTAAACACCTAGGTTCGAAGCAATATCCTTTTATTTTTGATATTTCTAACAGACAAAAGGCTCTACACGATAGACTGATGCTGTAAACATGAGTCACTTTTCTTGATCATTGACCTTTGTTGGAGTAAATAGTTGGGAAATATGTTGACGAACATTGTGTGAATAGACCTTTACTAACGTCTTTGTGGAAACTATTTTATGCAATCCTATAAAACAATAGGCGATGCGCAAAAACTTACGGATATACCATAGACCTGCACAAGAATAAATACATACATATAGGGACAACATCACAAGCATTGCTCTAATCCCAAAGGAAGCAGCTTAAGCTCTTGTATTATGAAAACAGAAACAAAGAAGATAACACACAGACACGAGAAAATGTAGAATAAGTCAGGGCTCAGGGCTGACGACACCATGAAAATCGGTGTACGTCCCTCTTCCAGCGATGTCGTCTGAATAGGTTATTTAGTTTATTATATCGTCTTCAAGATATTCGATCATAGCTCCAATTTTCGAAAATTAGGGAATTTTATTTGGCAACACTACGACCATAGAACACTGGAATTATAAACTGGAAGTCATTAGACCAGTGTCGAACAGGGAAGTGCTAATTGTCCTAAATTACTCTATATACAAGTTTCTTTTTTATGCTTTAATATAGCAATGTTAATATTCGATGAAGAATTCCTCCATTCAGGAGTCGTGTGCCTTAGAATATATAACCGCCCTTTCGACCGTGAGTGTCGTAAGAAATAAAATATGCAATAGACTACCGACAGATGGCGTGCTAACTCCTACAATCTTCCACAGACTCAACCAAATTCTATGTGAGATAAAACATGTATAATATATAGATGGCCTGTAAATGTACTATGTTCTTGCAAAAAAAAAACAATTTGAATTTGAATTTAATCAGACAATTCCATCGTTATTTTCCAAACAGTGCAAATATTATTCCGCATAATATTGACCTCTTGCGTAAGGAGTATCTCTTATAATTCATAAAAACACTAGACACCATGCTCCTTAGACGCTGCTGTCGATTTTAGGCTTTATTTTGAGCAATTCAACGCCATCTATCGGTGTACAAAGATTTTCTTTATTCAACCGTAGTACGCTTAGGTTAGAAGGCATACGGCGATGTAGCATATCTTTGTACATATGAACATTCCGAATGACTGTAACGTGGCAAAATAAACAATCAAAAATCCATCAACGGAGCGAACGTACTCGTAACTAGTTGTTTTTTTCCTTGTATTTAACGTACAATAGAACCGTTTTATTATTGCATAACGCTGATCGTTTTTATAATTATCATTTACGAAACGGTATTATTCACAACGTAATTGGTCATTCATCGATTGGGTATTTTTCCGAAATGTAACACGATAATTCTTATCATTCTGTCATATATAAAGACCAACTGTATACCACTATTACTAATCCATGATTACGAGTTATCGGTTATATTAAAAATGATGTTATTGTAAATATTAAATACCTTGAAGTATGTTATTTTTTTTCGTGACGAAATATTATGTAATGATGATATTCATAATATTTGGATATCGACAACTATTTTATTGCTTAATAATACATCACTATCTAATATAGCATTACCACACACTTATATTTTAGATTCGCAGGCAAGCGTTGTGCGTTCGTAATCCTCTCACGGTAAATTAAATGAAATAAATGAATATCTTCACGCCATTCCCAATATAATGATAGACAGAGATCCAGATAATTAAGTCCTTTCGACCCACTTACCACCGAAGACATTTTTGGGACAACATGACAAGTGATGAGACCGTCGCCGTTATAAAGTTTAAGCCAACGATATAATTCGTACATAAGTTTATAAAAAAACTCAGTGGTACGAGCCTTGGGTATCGAATTCGGGTCTCTTGACTCGAATTCCGATCACCCAACAACCTATCGTGACTGTTTGCTGAATTTTAAGGTATAATGGTTTAAAGACTATGCATAAAATTTGAACGCAAACACTTTGTGTTCCACATTAACACAGACATCTTTTTATATCGAAAGTATAAGGTTTTTTTCTAACTCTCACTTGAAACCACATAATAAAATAAAATTAAACATCATGTTTTAATTTTTTGATCCTTCGATGTAGACCAAACACCATTTAAAATAATACATTAACAAGCTACGAAAAAATTACGATGCAAAATTAAATAGTACTGTTATTTTATCAATAAACTTCCTACCGAATATGTCAATAAACAAATATGAAGGGTGTTAGGATATCTTTGGACACATTCAAATACAAACAGTAAATTTAGGGCGGAAATATTCCACTGATATCGGTGTTATTCCACAGTGCGACCTATTTCCTTAATCTTGCCTGCAGTGCTATTGATATACGAGAACAATGGCGAATATAGCGACTTTGCTGTCGCAGATTCGACTCCCTCACACAACAATTTATTATTTTCAATTCTTCACGCTCAATGTGCGAATGGATGATTTTAGTACTCAATATCATTTACCTTACACGATTTTGCCTTTTTTCCACTGGCTATCCCGCTATTTGTTGAAACTATCTATAGGAACGACAGTTATACAAGAGAAATGTTATACATTAAAGTTTATGGTTTGGTAGATTCGTCTGATGCATATACCGTACTTACAATGTTTGTATAGTTTATTTTTATGTAGAAAAGGGAGGCAGATGAGCAGGTGGCTCATGTGATGGTAAGTGATTACCGCCGCCCATGAACACCCGCAATACCAGAGGCATAGCAGATGCTTTGCCTCCCCTAGAGTGCCCCCCCCCCACAGAACTGGGGGGGGGGGAGTGTGGGCCACCGGTTTCCTGCACTCACCAGACGAAACGCAGAAGTTTGTTAGACTTCTACTTCACGCCGGTATTCTGTAAGGTCGTGGTACTTCCCCGGTCGAGCCGGCCCAACAGGCAACAACAAAAGCTGATGCGTGGCTCTACCACACTCAAAATAATCTACTGATGATGAACATAAGTTGTTGTGCCGTTTCCTTTTTACTTAGGAGTGTACAAGAATTAGAACTATATTCTTAGCAATTTATGGCACCAAACAACACTTTACCAATTCTTATGAAGACAGAAACTAGCAATATTCAAGTACACTGTATTTAAATTTAAATAATATACACTTGTTGATATAATTACATTTCTCGCAATATTTAAGTCATCTTCAAGTCACATCATATCAGTCGAACCGACATGTTTTAAGGATATAAGAATAACAGCATAGGACCTAGGACATAACCTTGTGATACTCCATTAAGCGCCTCTTGTAGTTGTTACAATTCATCTTCTATCTGTATTGATTTACGAAGACCTCCGTGGACGAGTGGCGTACACACCGGTTTTCAAGGTGTCGCCATTTAAGAGGTCTCGGGTTCGATTCCCGGTCGGGTCAATGTAGAAAAAATACTTATTCTACATCTTCTCGGCTGAGCGTTTGCGGTACCTTCGTTGTTTATGATTCCATATTACAAGTGCTTAAGCCCTTACTTTGGGATCACAGCAATGTATGTGATGTTGTTCCTATCTATGTATGTATTTATAGTTATTAACTTCATTTTCATTTTTATTTAATGCCTTCGATCCAGCTGTGCAATTTACTGCTTATTATAAACTTACAGATTTTAATTAATTTACTGTTTATATTTATTTACACATACAGAATACATTAAACAGAAAGATGTGTAAATTCATTCACAATATGAACCTTACCTATTAGTAACCTAACAATTTAAATATTGACCGTGAATATATACCTAGCGGTGGCGCGATATCAAAACGCTGTAATCTTTGATTCTGGCCCATAAACATGTATCAGAGGCTGATTAGCAATAAACATAGTAATTGCGTACACTCCATTAACGTAACCTTACGAAGGTAATTAAATGTTCAACGCCATCTGTCGTTATACCTTACCAACATCTGCCTAGTATTCCATAACAGCATATCTGTCCCATAAGAGGCTCATAGTAATAGCAATCGCAGTATCAGATCTGAATCCTGTGTTTTCTACCAACTGTTATACTATCGGCATAAGAAGACCTTTACGAAGGCATAAGAACCTTGTATATCTCGTGAAGTTTGCAAGAGGCTACTATGGTAAAAACATAAAATAGATAGACTTTTCAATTTGAAAGATGGCGGATATGCGACGACCTCCGTGGACTAGTGGCGTACACAACGGTTGTCAAGGTTTCGCCATCAGGTTCAGGGTTCGATTCCTAGGGGGGTCCATGTAGGAAACACTTTTTCAAGTTTTTCTCGGATCCGGATGTTTGTGGTGCTTTCGTTCCGATTTCATAACGCAAGTGCTTCATCTGCTTACTTTGCGATCAGATATGCTTATAGCAATGTATATGATGTTGTCCCTATCTATGTGTGTATTTATTTATTAATTAACTATAAAATTGCCAGACAAAACTGTGTGGGACGGGCAGCGGCGTAAAAGTAAAACGTCTAATACTAAGATCTACTAACTTTGTTACTATGAGTACCAAGTACCAATCATTGAATAATATTAGATCGTCTATGCCTTTTTGAATAATGTATACTACATTTTAACACGAGTGAGAGAGAGCCAACGAAAAATTTATTTTATTTTTTAAATATGTTACAACTTTGCATGATTACACTCGGCCAATGTCAGTAATTTGGTATAAACAATACACGAGCAAAATTGATAAGTTTTTTTCGGTCAGTAGCGAGGGCAAAAGTTAGATAAGATACGTCCACTCATAAACGAAACGGTATACAGCCAAAAAATGATAATAGCGCTTCTATAACAAGATATTGAATTGGTTTTGTATAACATGCTTTAGTTAATCGATTTGTTAGCTGTTTTGAACATTCAAATGCGTCGAATTAACTTTTAGATTCTGTGATGTATTGTTTACGGATTTCCCTTTGCCTATACTGAATATACTGAATATATCTCCCATATGGAGAATTTGCCATAATCACCACGCTTGGCAAGCGGATTGGCGATCGCAGTACCAAACCACTCGTACCTCTGACGCGGCTGCCCATCTTCGGTCCCTTTACTTTGGTCTGATATTTTTAGAAAGAAAACTTTTTTTGTTCCTTTTTTTTACCGTAACGATATAATTCGTACATAAGAACATTTTTAAAACCCCATTGGTAAGTGCCAGCCACTTGGGAATCGAACTCGGGTCTCTCGACTCGAAATTCCGACCACCCAACCGCTCGGCTATCGTGACTTATTTGTTGAATGATTTAAAAAAACATTTTGATAATGACTCATGTCTATTACGGCATTGTTGTGTCAAATGATCGCTCACATAGAGTAGTTATACCATAATTTGAACCATATTTGGAACATCCTGATTGATAACGGCGCATTGTTGTTCTCTTATACGTCTCCTTCATTTCTAGATTTATCTCTGAGATGACAGAATCGGATGTTACTTTGAGGAAATTCATTGATATAAAGACGTATGGACTATGAATAAAATTGTTTCGCACACTTCCGCATGGTTTGAAGGTAAGAGTGGGGGGGGGGGGGAGACATCAACCTCCCCACCACAAAGCGAACACTACTGTTATACGGTGTATCGTTGAAATGTGGGTCGAAAGGACTTAATGGTCCTCCGTCTTTCCCAGTTTTGGGAACAGCGTGAAGATATTAGATATTAAACGCAAGCGAACCTGCAGGCAACGACTAGTCAATTATAATGTAGATCCGATGACGTCATCGAATATAGACAATGACTTGACTGTATTTCAATTTATAGTACGTATTTGATCCGAAACACGTGCTTTCATCTCATGTTGTTTATATTAGCAATGTATCTAGATGCAGTAGTACTAGGAGTACTCAGAGGTCTAGAAAATTTAGTCCTATAAACCCACAATTCACAGAAGCTTGGGCCAAAGTGACAGGCGGTGAGTCTGTCGCCGTTTTAGTGTCCGAGGCGACAAGTCGAACGTAAATAAATAAATAAATAATAATAAAATCTAAATAAATAAATATGGGTAGACAGTGATCTAGAATAAAGTCGTTTCGACCCACCTTCCACCGAATATATTTTTCGGGGTTTGAACTCGGGTCACTTGACTCGAATTACGACCTTCGAACCAATCGGCTATCGTGACTTTTTTGAAGTTGGCAAGTCAGAACAGTCAAATTTTTGACAAGTCGAACAAAAGTTTCCAAAGATATTTTTAGTCTTCCTTCTAGAAAATTTGACTCAACAACATTCTGCTATCGATTTTCTACATCCTTATATTAATTACGTATAAATAATATTTTTATTCTTCAGTGCTTTTTTAACCGATCGACATAGTTTCACAATCCATCATCCATGACGTAATTGACGTCACTAATGAAACTTCTACGGGTTTAGTCTCCGTAGCAAATGACTACGAAAATGAATTTAAACGAATACAATAACACTACAAGGTTTCTATCCACAGAGTTAATGAACGCTAAAAACAATCCTATTCTAACAACCGTAATAAAAATAAATAAATAAAAAAAATATCTTTTTTAAAAACCCATTGGTACGAGCCTGCCACCGGAAAGTCGACAACAGAGGTATAATGAGGATGGTGATAATATAAAAAACATATTAAATAGAGTTTTAATTGTAAAATTAATATTATTTAGTAATTTCTACACACAGTTGTTAGAAAACAGTCACGATAGCCGAGTGGTTGGGTGGTCGGATTACGAGTCACGAGACCCGAGTTCGATCCACAAGGCTCTCGTACCAATGGGTTTTTTCAAAACTTATGTACGATTTGTGATTTTGACTATGATTCAGCTGAGCATATTTTTGTTTTATTTCGCAATAATACAAACATACATACAAACGTGCACGCACAAACACACACACACACACACACACACACACACACACACACACACACACACACACGTCACTGGTAACTTTGTGCTATAAATACGATAACTTTGCTACCAGTTTCCTTTGCATAACTTTTATTATTGTTATTTTTTTTATTTCTGTTTCTTTTACAATACTTTTTTGTGTATTTTTCACATGTTTATGTAATATAGAAAGGGGAAGACACTGTAGCCTGTAATACAGTTTTTAACCACCACAGGCTACAGAGTATCACATTATGTCATAATATGTACTACGTGTGGAAAATATTAAACTTTACACCGTAGGCTTGGACAAAAGACGGCGACGGGCACACCACCTGTCAGTTTGTCCCAAAAATTGTTTTCGGTTGAAGGGAGGTAGGTCACCTTTAACCGAAGACATTATTTTGGGACAAAAGACTTAATTGTCTGGATCTCTGTCTACCTTAGTATTGGGAATTGCGTGAAGATATTTTTATAACACGTGTATTATTCACCGATGACGCGGTGTACGTTATTGTAACCTCATTCGAACCAAACCAAGTTCAATGCCAGCTGATTGCTGGAAGTGGACATTTATTTTCGCATTTTCTAATTTACACCGTCGCCGTGTAACAAACAGGCTTTGATAAACGTTTCCGGTATTTAATCTGTTGATAATTTAGAAAAAAAAATGTCGGAATGGAAAAATTTCCGGAATTTTTAATTTCGAACTGTATTCTATGAGCTAAACAAGTATTAATACCAGATAACCTAATGTAGCTTACGTTAGATAGAATTCCTCTATACGTAAAAGATGCCTGGGAACCTAGTTTTTCTGGACCAAAATATCTATGTAATAACTTTTGTGTTCTACTTTGAAAGTTATATCGATCCAGATTGATCCTGAGTCATAGATCTTTGTATATACAATGATTTATTTTTCTTAAAATTTGTTAAACGATAAAAAAATTAACAAATTTCTATATTCATTAAAGATACGGTTTTCTTCGTCTTTAACAAAGTTGGGTGTTCTAAGACTTGTTCCCATTTTATTATCTTTAGTTAATAGGAAATAGTTAATAGTCCATTTTATTAGTTCCCATATTATATTTAAACTAATTCCTTATGTAAAGTAGTTCAGAGTTATGGCCAATTCCGTAATTATTTTACAAAAAATTCTCAAATTGTCAATTAAAGTAAGTTTTTAAGTTTGAAGAATTTAGCTGACATTAAAGTTGATTATAAATAAAATCGATTTATACTCACTGGCATATAAGAAACGTAGTATTAAAAATAAATACTACATCCGATAATCTACAAATAGCAAGTTGTCAATAGTTTAACAATACAAAAGTACATTAATATGACGTAGCTCAATCGTCAACGCATTCATATATCCCGTGACAGACGTTCACAAATGGCCATTAACTATTTTACTATACAATATATCGGAAGCGAACACAATGAAGCCAAGTGCAATATAATAAGATAATAAGTAATAATAGACAAGATAGTAATTAAGTCACGATAGCCGAGTGATTGAGTGGTCGGAATTTCAAGTCAAGAGACCCGAATTCGATCTCGAGATTGCAGGCTCATACCAAAGAGTTTTTCTACAACTTATATACGAATTTATCGTTGGCTTGGGCATCGAGACGGCGAGGGGCTCACGTCCTGTCACGTTGTCCCGAAAATATACTCGGTGGAAGGTGGTTCAAAGGGACTTAATTATCTAGACTAGACCTCTGTCTACCCCTGAATCGGGAATTACGTGAAGATATTTATATTAATTTATTTTTTATGTTAAACTTAATATAAAATATAAATATCTATATTTTCTATAATTTTATCTATTTAACAGATCACAGATACATCTACAACAATACAAAAATAAACACATACATAGATAGGGACAACATCACATACATTGCTCTGATCCCTAAGTAAGCATCTTAAGCACTTGTAATATGGAATCAGAAACAACTGGGGCACCATCAACACCCAGATCCGAGAAAACATAGAAAAAGTCTTTTCTGCATTGACCCGACCGGAATAGAACACAAGACCTCAGAGCTGGCGGTGAAAACCGGTGTATGAGCCACTCGTCTACTGAGGTCATCAACATTTATGTTCTCACTTACACCAGTAGTAACTTCTAACTAAATTTGTATTATATTTACAAATATACGATAGCCAAGTGGTGGCAGGTGGCAGACTCGTACCAATGGGTTTTTTCAAAAACTTATGTAGGAATTATATCGTTAGTTTGAACATTAAGACGGCGACCACCACCTGTCACATTGTCCCAAAAATGTCTTTAGTGGAAGATGGGTCGAAAGGACTTAATTTTCTAGACCTCTGGCTACCCCTGTGTTAGGAATGGCGAAAAGATATTTTTTTATCTTATATATAAAATTGTCGCAGTGTGTGTGTGTGTGTGTTTTTTTTATAGGAAAAGTGAGGCAAACGAGCAAGTGGCTCACGAGATGGTAAGTGATTACCGCCGCCCATGAACACCCGCAATACCAGAGACATAGCAGATGCGTTGCCTCCCTTAGAGTGCCACCCTCCCCCATAATTGGGGGAGGAGGGTATGTGGGCCACCGGTTACCTGCACTCACCAGACGAAACGCAGAAGTTTGTTAGACTTCTACTTTACGCCAGTATTCTGTGACGTCGTGGTACTTCCCCGGTCGAGCCGGCCCATTCATGCAACAACAAAAGTTGATGCGTGGCTCTACCACTGTTGCCAAATTCTTCCGAAATGTCTCGAATGCCTGGTGGTGCACCCCTTATTTTTATATTTTGACAAAATTGTTTTAATTTTTTTATAGTACATCATTCAAAATACATACAACACAAAATTTTTACCCTTCTTCGATAAACCCTTATTTTTTATAGCCATGTATAAACCAGAAATAACATAAGCATTTATATGTCAGAACAACCTTTGCAGGTTTAACTAGTTTTATATATATCTCAATATTTGTATCTCGGCTACATTTCATTCAGTAATGGCTTCCTGTCTTAGGAAGACTATTTTTAACCGCCCCCCTTAACGACCTATTAGTATCTCATGCATTGTATAGTCCTTAGTCTATCGTATGACTGATTGGTTCAGCCACTCCGTAGTGTTTCTCCGTTACACATGTGGCCATTTTTTAATTATAGATACTCACTAATGACCCTTTAGCTTAGTTTGTTGTAAGCTATTGTTTGCGGGTTCGAATCCTGATGAGGGCAATCACATGTGTGATTACTATGAATTTTTGTACTCGAGTCATTGATGTATATATGTTTATGTAAATAATTATCCGTTTGTATATTCATCTAAAGTATATATTTACATAGATAAATATTTAATTTAATACATAATTTATTTATTTTCAATATATGTATAATTAGCTCACCATATCTAGCGTCGTCCCAAATAAACTCGGTGTAAATCGAAAGGACTTCATTATCTAGACCTCTACCCTCTACCTCTCTATTCCAGTATTGGGAAATACATGAATATATAAAAGTAGATAACAATCAACCAAATTCCTAACTCTTGCCTGCAGCATCACATGTCCCTGGTTATATTCTCGAATGGGTCATTGAAGATAAACACTTATTCTATGTCTCGGGTCGGGTGTTTATGGTACCTTCGTGGTTTCCGTTTCCATAACACGCGTACCTTGGGGTCAGAACAAAGCTTGTGATGTTGTCCCTATATATTTTTCTTTTTAATATCGATAAAAAAAAAACAAATCCTTTTCAGAAAATAAATAAAATAATTAATAAATATCATCACTGGGGTAAACGAGGTCTAGACAATTATGTCTTTTCGCCCCATCTTTCACCATAGACATTTTTGAGAGCACGAGGCAAGTGGCCCGTCGCACTGTTTACGTCCAAGCCAACAAAATATCGTACATAAGTTTTTTTTTAAACTCATTAGTTGCCTGCCAAAATCCTGGGCGATAGAACTCGGGTCTCTTGACTCGAATTCCGATCACACAATCACTTGGCTATCATTATTTTAAAAACTGAACTGTGTAGTTCATTCAATAAACTAAAATATCTAAGTACTTAATAACAATTGTAAACAATCACGCGCGACTGAAAAGGTCAGGATGTGCGCTCATAATGACGTTTACGAGATCGATTTTCAAACGTTATTACTATTCGATTTGTTTATAGTTTAATAACACAATAAACAAGTGTAGTAAATGGTGGCTCGGAGGTAAGAGCGTTGTCACAGTACGACAGAGGTCGAGGGTTCGAATCCTGTGTCAGTTGATTTTAAAATTGCTTGTTTATATGATAACACTTTAAACAGCTTCCCAAATGATGATATGTGCAGTCTTTATTAAAAAAATTAAGTCAAAACACAATAAAGAAAAAATAGTTTTAAAAACAAAGTTTATTTTACTATAAAAATTTATTTTACTATATTATTTTACTATAAAGTTATTTTACTTTATTTTATTATATTATTATTTTACTTTAAAAACAAAGTTTATTTCATAAAAGTAAATAAGTCAATTTTAAAGTTACGACCCGATGGCTTAGTTAATAGTAACCTTTCAAATCAAATCTTTCCAATCAAATTCAAATCCTGTTAAATACCCAAATTTGTGTGATGAATATGAAATACGAATATTTATCTATGCGAATATACATCTGCTTAAGTATATTGTACATTTCGCTTGGACACTAGGACGGCGATAGGCTCACCACCTGTCACGTTAGCCCAAAGAGTCTTTGGTGAAAATTGCGTTCAAAAAATTTCATAGCCTCGACTTCAGTCTACATGAAGAAAAAAAAAACTAAACTTCTATTTTGTAACTCTTTACAAAGAACATGGTATATTCATCCCTTCTCATAAATCGAAACGCCATATCGTATAGTATTTGTTTGATTTGATGTGGGCTTGGCCAACCCATATACCTACATGTTTGTAACTCCCAGTCGTAAATTATGAAAAATACTGCTTGTTTGTTTTATTGCCAACGATCTATCGGACCACATTTATACGTACGTATATATCATTCTATATTATTATACATGTATAATATTCATTGCTTTTTATGCTTTATTGTTAACTCGTAATTTTAAATTATAACGCTATTGTTATTGCCATATGGCATTATTTACATATTGTTAATGTCATATTGTTGCCATGTTATTGTGATGTATTTTTTCAACGAGTGTTACTCCACTCGTTGACAAAAATATATAACACCGGATGGTTCGATGTAGAAAAACCACTTTTTCTACATTTTCTCTCGTCGAAGTGTTTGTGGTGCCTTCATTATTTCGGATTCCCATACTTTAAATGCATTAGCATCTTACATTGGGATCGGAGGAATGTATGTGATGTTGTCCCTAACTATTTTGTCCCTATTCTGTATGTATTTATTTATTATTATTTATTATTTTTCTTCGTTCTGGCATTCTTTACCAGTAAATCTTATTTGGCTTTCTCTATTTTACCTTCAGTTTTAATTGCTTTAATAGATTTTTGGATGTTTGGGTTGTCATTAGAATCCTTATACCTGCTATAATTATGCTATATTCTGCTTTAATTATTTGTCGGCCTGTAAAAGTACAATTGGTTGTAATGAATCCGGATATGCAATCCGGAGATTGCATGCCATGATCCCGACATCTGTCGGTAACTTTTGCCACAGCAAGGAACGAAAAAATCTTCACGGCATTCCCAATATTGGGATAGACAGAGGTCTAGACCATTAAGTCCCTTCGACGCATCTTTCTGTCGCCATCTTCATGTCCGAGCCAACGATATAAATCGTACAAAAAATCCATCGGTACGAGCCTGCCACTTGGGGATCGAACTCGGGTTTCTTGACTCGAGTTCCGATCACCCAACCGCTCGGCTATCGTGACTATCAAGGAAAAAGGTAACATAATCAAATACGAATACCAGAAAAAGAGTAGATTCATCGTCACGAAATTGGCTTTATAATGCACGCATTTACGAGATTTAGATAAATACATCTATGATGGAATTATAATGCCTAATCCTCTGATTGAGAGTTGTTATTAAAATACTTAAGACATATCGCATTCCTTATCAAGTATTTATCTCTCAATGGGAGTTCTAAGATTAAACTAGATGAAGTTATGTTTACATCAACATACAAAACAATTATATACAGTTTCTACTTATGTAATTTCCTTCATTGCGTGTTTATCATAAAATCTTAAAGATTTACGTCACTTACACAGGTCGTTATTATAGTTTGGACAGACGTTGTTCTGTCTGCTCTGTAATTATGTTTGGATGAGAAAACTGATAAAAATATAAAAATTAACCTTTTATTAGTTAGTGACTCGATAAAAAAAATGAAAAGAAAATTTATGTGGACGGCCTAAGCATTACAACCTAAGTTACAGGCAAAAACTTGTAATTAGAATGTCTGTTACACTTTGTATGCCCGCCCGTAAAATGGATTTCGATGAAATATGAACACAGGGCTAGGACATTAGATATCTTTATTCCGAAAACCATTTTTTTAAAAAGAAATACAAATCACATACATACACATACATAACGGCCTGTTAAAGTCCACTGCTGGACATAGGCCTCTCCCATAGGGAGGATTTGCCATAACCGCCACGCTTGGATAGGCGATCAGGGTATCAGACCACTCGTACCTCAGACGCTGCTTCCCATCTTCGGTCTGATTATTTTGATCTGACATATTTAGGAGACGGTTATCCCGCCACCTGTCGGTTGCCATAACGATTTTCATTTTCTGTTTCCCTTAGTCGCCTCTTACTTCACCCCAAGAAGAAAGGGAGTGGCAATATTCTTACGCCGTTACCACATGGACAAATCAGTTACTAGTATTCCTATGAACGACTTCAACTAAGCTAAGAATGCTTGTGTCTGGAGTGGTTAGCAATCTTCGAATGACGGGCCCGAACCTGCGACGTTAAGTCTTCCAATCCGCACCCTGAACTTGGACCTGGTCTAGGGTGTAATATTTAACAATAAAGGTTTTCCACGCGGGCAACACTACGGCCTAGTTTATTTTATATTTCTAAGTAGCTGCCCCTCGCGGCTTTGCCCGCAGTTTAACACTTAACACGGAACCCTGACTATGTTTCGTAAATAAAAGAAGCCTATGATACTCCTTATGTCATGAAATGATATAAAGTATATATAAAGTACTAGAAAATGAAAGTCCTGTTAAAATCGATCAAGCCGTTTCAGAGATTACCCGGAACAAACAGACAGACAGATAAACAAAAAATTAAAAAAAAAGAGTTATTTTGGTGTATGTACCGTACCTATATATTAATTACACGTGTAGTAAAAAAAACGGCTATTTCAATATAACGAACCAACATCCCAACTTTATTTATATGTATAGATAATATGCTCTTCATCTTCCAGCGAACATCGCGATCGCCTCCACTGGTTATTCAATGGGATGGACCTCGCCGGTCAACATCAAGCTGCAAGACCCTAACATGACGGACACCCCCCTGCCGGCACCGTTGGGCACCGATGAGTCCGCCTGGGTGGGATCCCTGCTGCCAGTTGGAGCTATTTTTGGTAACTTATTATGTATTATGCTTTTTTTATGTATTATAAACATATTCATGCTGAACTTTTATGTGAATAAATTAAAGAGAAAAAAGTTTTTTTTTTTTTTAAATTTCAACTGTCACGGGCGGGATTCGAACCCGCGAACCGCGGCAACGCTCTTACCTCCGAGCCACCGTGTCTTACACGCATCAGTTGAAATTTTAAAGAAAACTTTTTTCTCTTTAATTTAATCACATAAAACTTATTATTTTTTATATGACGAATATAAAAATAAGTATATCTTTCCCAATACAGGACTGGATAGACAAGGTCTAGACAATTAATTCCTTTCGACCCACCTCCCACCGCAGATATTTTTGGGACAACAATTTAGTGGCAGGTGGTGAGCCCGTCGTGACTTTATCATCAAGCTAACAACATAAATCGTACATGAGTTTCACCTGGGGTTTGAACTCGGGTCTCTTGATTCGGATTCCGATCACCTAACCTCTCGGCTATCGTGACTCTTAAATGACGAATGATTTAAGAAAGGTTTTTAAATGTGATAATGTATAACTTTTAAAGAGTAAAGACGAGTGGCGTACGCTTTTCTTGGTGTCTCTAGCTTTGAATTCCCCGATTCGATTCCCGGACAGACCGATGAAGGAACTTTTTCAACATTGTCTCGGGTCTGGGTTTTGTCGTAGCTTCGTTATTTTTGATTCTATAACACAAGTGTTTCAGCTAATTTGGGATCACAATAATGTATGTAATGTTGTAGCTATCTATGAATGTAGTTCTTATTCGAAAAATGTAATAATTTACGACTCGGGGAGAGGCCTATTTCATACAGTTGACTTTTACTGGCCGTTACGTTGACATATAAATAAATCTATGGATATTTATAAATTAAAGTGTTTGGTATTCAAAATTAACAGTTTTAAATTAAATGCATATTATTGTATGTACGGTAAAAATTTTTCTCTCTTTGTTTGTCAGCCTGTCTGTTTGTTCCGGCTAATCTCAGAAACGGCTGAACCGATTATAACGGGACTTTCTCTGGCAGATATGATGTTATAAATAGTAACTTAGGCTACTTATATTTTAGAAAATAAAGAAAGACCTCTCTAGGCCGAGTCTAGACCTCTGTATTCCTCTGTATTGGGAATGGTGTGTAAATATTTATTAAAATTAAATTATGGTTCAGCAAAAACAAAATGTTTACTATATTATCTACTGACTGCCTTTGTGATTCACGGCCGGAATTAGCTAGTAAAAAAAATAAATAAAATAAAAATAAATATCTTCACGTTATTCCCAATACAGGGGTAGACAGAGGCCTAGTCTAAACAATTAAGTCACTTCGACCCGCCTTTCACCGAAGATTTTTTCGGGACAACGTCGCCGTCTTTATGTCCAAGCCAACGATATAAATCGTACATGGGTTTTGAGAAAACCAATTGGTACGAGCCTGCCACCTGGGGATCGAACTCGGGTCTCTTGACTCGAAATTCCGACCTCCCAACCACTCGGCTACCGTCACTTTCTAGTAGTAAAAAAAACTTGTAAAATATATGTGTTCTGTTCAGGTCCCTTCATTGGCGGATTAGCTGCTTCCAAGATCGGACGCAAATGGGGCCTCCTCAGTTCCGCTATCCCGCTGTTCATCGGCTGGATTCTGGTGGCTGCCGCTACCAACGTTGGCTTCCTGTACGGCGGCAGGATATTCTGGGGTATCGCCGTCGGTATGCTGTTCACGATATCGCCAATGTACTGCGCCGAAATAGCCACCGTGAGTTTTCTATTAAATATAACTTCTTTTTTCAAATACTTTATTTACAGATATTTACTATGCTTATTATTAGTTAAAAGTTAAGTTAAAAAAATATCTTGGAAACTGCTAATCCGCTAATGAATGAACCTGTTCAGATTATTCACACATATATTTTACAAGCTTGGCTAAACCTGGCTAGGTTTGGCAGCCTGTGATTAAAATTAGTAAAAAATTTATTTTGTGGAATCCTATTATATAATAATACTAGCCTCCACGGCAGCGGTTTAACACTTAACGCGGAAACCTAATTATGTTTCTTAAATAAACGTAACCTATGTATGTAGCTTTTTACATGAGCTATGTATCAGTGTAAGTCCTGTTAAAATCGTTCCAGCCGTTTCAAAGATTAGCCGGAACAACCAGACAGATAGAAAAAAAATTGTAAAAAATGTTATTTTAGTGTATGTGCCGTATATATTCATATACATGTAGTAGTAAAAACGGTTATTTCAATACAACAAACAGACACTAAAATTTTATTTATATGTATATAGATGACTTTTAAAGTACGTCTTCATGCACGAGTGGCGTACTCACCGGTTTTCAAGCGACAGCATTGATTACCAGGGTGCTATTCCTCGAAGGGTCAATGTAGAAACCCACTTTTTTTCTATATAATCTAGGATCGGGTCTAGGTGTTTATGCCAAGTTGTTTCTGATTCCATAATACGTGTGCTTTAGGATCAAAGCAATGTAGGTGAGTTTGTCCCTACTCCCATACCTAATCTATGTATTTCTTTATTCATTATTATTAATTTTATAATCTTTAGTAATACGTAAGTAAACGGCTGATGAAGGTGCACTGCGGTACCTAGGCCTCACGATTCAGGGTTTTAAACCTAAATGCTAAAGAGGTTTAAAATTGCAAGTAATTAATTTGCGGGAAAAAAATCGAAATCCTAATCAGTCCTTGAAGTATTTAATGATACTACCCTAAAGTATATGGTAGAACCTCTTTTATCCTCTGTTTTGTGTACTCTTTACGTAAACTCGGTCGAATTAAAAAAGTCTGGAAAGCTATAAAGAACATTTTATAAATAGATTCGTCATTTGTTAAACAAATGTCGCAGACCGTACGGTAGTCGGTCGAGCGTTGAACTTACGAGAGGGTAAATAGTGCAGGACGTGTACTTTTTCAACATAATGACATACTTTGATTATTATTTTTCTGGCGCTCTTGGAATATGAATGGCAACAGTGTTAGCTATCTGCCAATGACTAAATGATATTATTTAGGAAGAAGATACAACCACGAATATTAATTAGTTTGGTAGTAATTAAATAATTGTTTGCCGAAGTATTTCTACAGTTAAATCTTAGTAAACTTTTTTTTATATCTTTCTGGGGTAGTCAGATGTCTACACAGTTTAGGCCTATCGACCTTCACCGGAAATTATTTGGGACAGCACGACAAACGATGAGTCCGTCGCTGTCGTAGTTTGTTTCAAAACAAATCATTGGTACGTCTTCCTCCTGGGAATCGAACTCGGATCTCCTAATTCGAATATCAATCCCAACCTGTTGGCAATTGCATAGACAAGTAGTTTCGAGCAACTGTCCACCACTTAACATTTGGAACGACGTGACAGGTGGTGAGCGTATTCCCGCCTTAGCAAAACATTTATGACTTGAGTACAAACATTCTCATTCATCACACAAAACCACCACAACCTCCTACTATTCTTAGTGTCTCTTTAGCCCTAAGGTTGTTTGGAAGAGATCGCTCTTTAGCGATAAGACGCCGT
Organism: Sericinus montela; assembly: GCA_029286605.1. Lineage (NCBI taxonomy): Eukaryota > Metazoa > Arthropoda > Insecta > Lepidoptera > Papilionidae > Sericinus > Sericinus montela. Next base: position 2,768,035 of record JAGSMR010000030.1, on the reverse strand, counting down.
ATTGTACGTATCTATTAAGTTTTCTCTGTGTTATATCTATCCCTTGTATATGTGTGGTTTACAATAAAGTATCTACTAATACTACAAATTTATGTAACTATATTATGTTACTATAACATACATATAAAACACGATAGCCGAGTGGTTAGGTTAGCGGAAATTGAGTCAAAGAGACTCGAGTTCGATCCCCAAGACTCGTAGCTATGGGTTTTTTCAAAACTTATGTACAATTTATATCGTTGGCTTAGACATAAAAACGGAGACGGCCTCACCACCTGTTATCCCAAAAAAATTAATTCCACCGAAAATTTTTATTTTGGAACAACAAATTGCAAATGGGTGAAGCAAGATTTTTTTAATAATTCACATATTTTACAATAAATCTGTGATTCCTCTATGAAATTTACCGAAAGATCTGCCTGTGCACTGACAACTTGCAACACTGCTCAATAATAATCCACACCACCGATCCTCTTTCGATTTAGTTCATGTCACAACCACTCTGTTACCGGCATTCATGTATTAATCCATTGCAGAACGATAACCCGACAGACACGACGGTAACTGACCTATATGCGTGACAATTTATTCATTCTATTAGGCTACAGACTCGGCGGTACGGACACCGGACAAGACGGTCGTAGTTTGCGTATATTACTGATACAAATCGAGATACTTAGCTTAGACTTGAACTAAGCATTGAAGTATTTCTACAATTTTTTATTCCTTCACGCATAATTCCTGGCAGTGCTGGATAGAAAAGATCCAATCGCAATCCAATCACAATCTTTATAAACCTGTTTCGCTTACTTAGATTCATTATTTTCTTCATTCATCTAACGCAATTCTAGAAATAAAATAAAATAACTATCTTCACGCCATTCCCAATACAGTATAGGTCTGATACATACAGTACAATATCTCCTTTCACTGTTTTTTAAATAAAATTATTTGTTATCAAAAGCCAATGCAGTAATACAGTAATAGGTCTAGACAATTTAGTCGTGACAACGTGACAGGTGGTAAGTAATAAGGGGTTGAAATAGGTTGAGACTAATGTCTCAACTTATTTCAACTCCTTTATTGTTACTTTAATCTTAAAAATTAAAATTTTCGTAAACTCTTACACACGTTTATCTTCAGAGTAAGTTATAGATAACACAGAGACCTAGATAGTCCTTTTGATACACATTCCACTGAAGATTATTTGGTACAAGGTGTCGCAGTCTTGCCATGAAACTATATAAATCGTACATATTTTTTATTAAACTCTGCAAGCTTTCTTGAGAATGGAACTCGGGTCTTTTGTTTCGAATACCCAACCACTTAGCCGCCTTGGCTGTATTATTCTTACACCTTGATTAGTAACCTCTAGAAGTATAAGAGAGTAACCAACTTCAATCTCTATCGCATCTCATCCATACAACCCACCTTCCACCGAAGACATTTTTCGAACCGAACCCGGGTCTCTTGACTCGAAATCCGATCACCCAACCATTCGGCTATCGTAACTTCTAGTATAATTAATAACTTACTATTTTATGCCATTGACCTCAAGTCACAATAGCCGAATGATTAGGTGATTGGGATTCGAGTCAAGAGACCCGAGTTCGATCCGGAGGTAGACTCGTACCAGTAGGTATTTTAAAGAAAAAAACGTATGTATGATTTTTATCGTTTGCTTGGACTTAAAGACCGCGACAAGCTCATCATTTGTCACGTTATCCCAAAAATGTGTTCGGTGAAAGGTGGGTCATAAGGACTTAATAGTGATTGAATAATGAATTGGAAAAGAATGGAGTGAAGAGATATGCCTTGAAAAATTAATGTATAAAGAAAAATTATCGAATTGTTTACTATTATAACACCTATATAACACTTACATAACTTCACGCCATTCCCATTACTTGGGTAGGTAAATGTCTAGATAATTAAGTCATACATAAGTTTTTTTTTTTTTCAAAAAAACCATTGGTACGAGCCTATCACGTGGGTATCGAACTCTGGTCTCTTGAATCGAATTCCGATCACCCAACCACTCGGCTGTCGTGATTTTCTGTAATTTAAAAATTAATAAAAAAAGTTCCCCACGTAACATGCTTATAAGAAGACATTAATTCACAGTCGAGCTTATATCATTATTCTTCTCCAGGACGACGTCCGTGGTGCTCTCGGTTCCTTCCTCCAGGCTTTCATCACCCTCGGCTTCCTGCTGGTGTACGGCATTGGACCCTTCATCTCCTACAACGTGGTGGCGTATGTCGGTGTAGCTTTCGTGGCAGTGTTCACTGTCTGCTTCTACTTCATGCCAGAATCGCCCATGTACCATCTGCTGAAGAGTGAGTATCCCTAGAGCATATAAACATGTGGCCGAGTGGGGTATACACCGGTATTAATGGTGTGGCCAGCTTGGAGCTCCCGGGTCGATTCCCGTTCTGGTCAGTGAAGAAAGTACGTGTTCTATATTGTCTCGGGTCTCGGGTCTCGGGTCTCGGTTTTTGTGGTAACTACGTTGTATCTAATTCCATAATACAAGTACTTAAGCTGCTTACTTCGGGATCAGAGCAATGTATGTGATATTGTCCGTATCTACGTATGTGTATTTTTTATTTATTTATCTACTTACATTGGGATTGAGCAATGTATGTGATGCTGTCCCCATGTATGAATGTATGTACATATTGACAGTGGTAGAGCCACGCATCAGCTTTTGTTGTTGCATGCATGGGCCGGCTCGACCGGAGAAGTACCACGACCTCACGGAATACCGGCGTGAAGTAGAAGTAGAAGCCGGCATCGCATCTGCTATGCCTCTGGTATTGCAGGTGTTCATGGGCGACGGTAATCAATTACCATCACGTGAGCCACCAGCTCGTTTGCCTCCCTTTTAAAAAAATGTATGTATTATATAAAAGAAGAAGGCCGGCTATATATGCATAGGCAGCATGACCGCTTTTACCTTAAAGCGGCACGCAAGGCGCTGTCTAAGGTCGTCAAAAATATACCACTTTGTTAACCCTGTTCAGATATTGAGTAATTGTATCTCTTTCTAGATGACCGGGAGTCAGCAGCGGAAACCTTTGTTTGTTTGTTAGATATTGAGTAATTGTATCTCTTTGTAGATGACCGGGAGTCAGCAGCGGAGTGCTTGATGACAATTCGCGGTCGGTCGAGGGCTGGAGTCGAATCCGAGCTCAACATGATAGCAGCCGATATCAATGCTTCAATGGAAAAAACTGCCACGGTTTGTTTACTTATTTTTCTAATAATAATAATAATAAGATACTTATCTTTTTCTTGATTACTTTCACCATTTTTTTAAATCTTTCAGGTTTTTTGCAATAACAATTTAGAGTAAGAGCACAAACTAAAATCATCTTTTACTTTTGAACTTTTTATATCTTTATTGAAACTCTTGTCAAATATTTTTATATATGCCATATTTTCTCCTCCATAAGTACATAATTTATTCTTTCACTATTATTCAAGTTATAATTATTTTTCAATGTATAGAGGATTGAATAATTTGGAGTCTAATTTAGTGTTTAAGTTTTTTTTCTTTGTACTGTTTAGGAGAAGGCCTATGAGAAGCTTCTATTAAAAAAGAATTTTAGGAATATAGTTGCTTTGGAAGTTCTTTAAAAAAAAGTTGTAAATATGCGTTATAATGTTACATTCGCTTCTGATAACAAACTGATAAAAAACTGATAAAAAAAAAAACAAAACGGTCAAAATCAGGTAATGCGTAGGCGAAACCGTGAACGGTAACAATTTGATAAATATTATTCTTCGCCCTGTAGTAATGGTGAAAGAACAGTACCGGATTAACGAGAGCAATATTATATTCTCCTTTAATATCCCTTTTTACCCAACCTGCATTTTGTTTTGAATTGTTTTACCCAGTGATCACGGATGCTGTAAAGCATATGAAACTTCGGGAAGTAAAAATAGTTTGTTAAAAACTAAACAAAAGGTTTGCTGGAAGAGAACTCTTGTTAGGGTTAAGCTCGCCTTTGTTCATTTTTATCACATAAATAAACTACAATTACAAGAATATAAAACACGATAAAATCCAAAAATCGATTCTTTTTTTAAGTGGTTTTCATAATTTAAGAAACCTTTCCAAATCTGGGGCTTTTCAATAGAATTTACAGGCTACAGGCTCCGCACTTGCTTACTTTGGCACTGCGTGAAAATATATCGAGCCTTTTAACAGCCTATTAAGAGTCCACTGCTGAAAATATTCCCCTAAAATAGATCCACAAAGATCGTTCCTCAGCACAGATACATGCTGAGGACTTGTTTTCTAATAATAATAATAATAAGATACTTATCTTTTTCTTGATTACTTTCACCATTTTTAAATCTTTCAGGTTTTTGCAATAACAATTTAGAGTAAGAGCACAAACTAAAATCATCTTTTACTTTTGAACTTTTTATATCTTTATTGAAACTCTTGTCAAATATTTTATATATGCCATATTTTCTCCTCCATAAGTACATAATTTATTCTTTCACTATTATTCAAGTTATAATTATTTTTCAATGTATAGAGGATTGAATAATTTGGAGTCTAATTTAGTGTTTAAGTTTTTTTTTTTTCAAAACCATTGGTACGAGCCTATCACGTGGGTATCGAACTCAGGTCTCTTGAAACGAATTCCGATCACCCAACCACTGGCTGTCGTGATTTTCTGTAATTTAAAAATTAATAAAAAAATTTCCCCACGTAACATGCTTATAAGAAGACATTAATTCACAGTCGAGCTTATATCATTATTCTTCTCCAGGACGACGTCCGTGGTGCTCTCGGTTCCTTCCTCCAGGCTTTCATCACCCTCGGCTTCCTGCTGGTGTACGGCATTGGACCCTTCATCTCCTACAACGTGGTGGCGTATGTCGGTGTAGCTTTCGTGGCAGTGTTCACTGTCTGCTTCTACTTCATGCCAGAATCGCCCATGTACCATCTGCTGAAGAGTGAGTATCCCTAGAGCATACAAACATGTGGGTTGAGTGGGGTATACACCGGTATTAATGGTGTGGCCAGCTTGGAGCTCCCGGGTCGATTCCCGTTCTGGTCAGTGAAGAAAGTACGTGTTCTATATTGTCTCGGGTCTCGGTTTTTGTGGTAACTACGTTGTATCTAATTCCATAATACAAGTACTTAAGCTGCTTACTTCGGGATCAGAGCAATGTATGTGATATTGTCCGTATCTATGTATGTGTTTTTTTTTATTTATTTATCTACTTACATTGGGATTGAGCAATGTATGTGATGCTGTCCCCATGTATGAATGTATGTACATATTGACAGTGGTAGAGCCACGCATCAGCTTTTGTTGTTGCATGCATGGGCCGGCTCGACCGGAGAAGTACCACGACCTCACGGAATACCGGCGTGAAGTAGAAGTAGAAGCCGGCAACGCATCTGCTATGCCTCTGGTATTGCAGGTGTTCATGGGCGACGGTAATCAATTACCATCACGTGAGCCACCAGCTCGTTTGCCTCCCTTTAAAAAAAAAATGTATGTATTATATAAAAGAAGAAGGCCGGCTATATACGCATAGGCAGCATGACCGCTTTTACCTTAAAGCGGCACGCAAGGCGCTGTCTAAGGTCGTCAAAATATACCACTTTGTTAACCCTGTTCAGATATTGAGTAATTGTATCTCTTTCTAGATGACCGGGAGTCAGCAGCGGAGTGCTTGATGACAATTCGCGGTCGGTCGAGGGCTGGAGTCGAATCCGAGCTCAACATGATAGCAGCCGATATCAATGCTTCAATGGAAAAAACTGCCACGGTTTGTTTACTTATTTTTCTAATAATAATAATAATAAGATACTTATCTTTTTCTTGATTACTTTCACCATTTTTTTTAAATCTTTCAGGTTTTTTGCAATAACAATTTAGAGTAAGAGCACAAACTAAAATCATCTTTTACTTTTGAACTTTTTATATCTTTATTGAAACTCTTGACAAATATTTTTATATATGCCATATTTTCTCCTCCATAAGTACATAATTTATTCTTTCACTATTATTCAAGTTATAATTATTTTTCAATGTATAGAGGATTGAATAATTTGGAGTCTAATTTAGTGTTTAAGTTTTTTTTCTTTGTACTGTTTAGGAGAAAGCCTTTGAGAAGCTTCTATTAAAAACGAATTTTAGGAAAATAGTTGTTTTGGAAGTTCTTTAAAAAAAAAGTTGTAAATATGGGTTATAATGTTACATTCGCTTCTGATAAAAAACTGATAAAAAAAAAACAAAACGGTCAAAATCAGGTAATGCGTAGACGAAACCGTGAACGGTAACAATTTGATAAATATTATTCTTCGCCCTGTAGTAATGGTGAAAGAACAGTACCGTATTAACGAGAGCAATATTATATTCTCCTTTAATATCCCTTTTCACCCAACCTGCATTTTGTTTTGAATTGTTTTACCCAGTGATCACGGATGCTGTAAAGCATCCGAAACTTCGGGAAGTAATAATAGTTTGCTACTAAACTAACTTGCTTACTAAACAAAAGGTTTGCTGGAAGAGAACTCTTGTTAGGGTTAAGCTCGCCTTTGTTCATTTTTATCACATAAATAAACTACAATTACAAGAATATAAAACACGATAAAATCCAAAAATCGATTCTTTTTTTAAGTGGTTTTCATAATTTAAGAAACCTTTCCAAATCTGGGGCTTTTCAATAGAATTTACAGGCTACAGGCTCCGCACTTGCTTACTTTGGCACTGCGTGAAAATATATCGAGCCTTTTAACAGCCTATTAAGAGTCCACTGCTGAAAATATTCCCCTAAAATACATCCACAAAGATCGTTCCTCAGCACAGATACATGCTGAGGACTTGTTTTTAGACTTAAACAGGCTATGTATGTACTTATTCATTTGTCAACAGTTAGCAGATGTGTTCCGCGGCAGTAACTTCAAGGCTTTCTACATCTCCTGCGCTCTAGTATTCTTCCAGCAGTTCAGTGGAATTAATGCCGTTCTCTTCTACATGAACACCATCTTCAAAGCGGCCGGTTCGGACTTGGAGCCATCCATCGCTACCATCATCATTGGCGCAGTACAGGTCAATAAATAAATACATACATAGAATGGGGACAACATCACATACATTGCTCTGATCCCAAAGTAGACTTGAAACTTAGCATAGTTACTCACTTCGCTTCGCAATCACTAAAAACGGATTATACGTAAATAAAATTTTCATTATGTTCCTTGAAGTTATAAATAAATATTAAATACATATATAGGCAGGGACAACATCACATACAACATCATATTATGCAATCTGAAACAACGAAGGCACCACAAACACTCAGACTCGAGAAAATGTAGAAAAAGTGTTTTCTACGTTGACCCGACTGAAAATCGAACCCGGGATTACAGAGCTGAGGATACGATGAAAACCGATGTACGTCCACGGAGTTCGCCAAAAAATAAAATATATAAATTTATTAATCGTTTCAATGTGTGTTACATGTGTTCACAGTTTACAAAGCCACTCTCTCTTCCAGGTGATAGCTTCAATGATCACGCCTCTGGTGGTGGACAGGCTGGGCAGGCGGATTCTGCTGCTGATCTCCACCTGCGGGACTGCCATTGGTCTGGTGAGTAGCTCTTTTTTTTATAGAAAATCGCGGCAAACGAGCAGGCGGCTCACGTGATGGTAAGTGATTACCGCCGCCCATGAGCACCCGCTATACCAGAGGCATAGCAGATGCGTTGCCTCCCTTAGAGTGCCCCCCTCCCCCCAGAATTGGCCTCCGGTTACCTGCACTCACCAGACGAAACGCATAAGTTTGTTAGACTTCTACTTCACGCCGGTGTTCTGTGGGGTCGTGGTACTTCCCCGGTCGAGCCGGCCCATTCATGCAACAGCAAAAGCTGATGCGTGGCTCTACCGCTGTGTAGCTCACAAATAAACATGTAGCCTCAGTAGGAGTTTGTTTTGTAAGACTTTTGTTTTACCATACATCATGCTCCATGGATGGAGCATGATGTGGTCGGAATTACGAGTTGAGAGACCCGTGTTCGATCCCCAGGTAGCAGGCTCGTACAAATGTTTTTTTTTAAAAACCTATGTACGATTGATATCGTTGGCTTGGACATAAAGACGGCGACGAGGTCGCCACCTGTATCGTTGTCCAAAAATATCTTCGATGGAAGGTTGGTCGAAGGGACTTAATTGTCTAGACTAGACCTCTGTCTTGGGAATGGTTTGAAGATATATATGCTCCATGGAGGTCAGGAGTTTAGCCATTTTTCAAATAAAAAATTAAAAAAAGGAGGTAGCCCTTTCTTCCCGTCGTAAGAAGCGGGTAAAGGACAAAGCCTTGAAAATACAATTGGCATTCGATAGGACTATTATCTCGAAGAATACCAGAGCGAAAAAAGCAGACTGATGATGACCTTCAAGGTACGGTGTGTCTGGTATTGAGAACGACAATTCGCTTGCCAAGCGCAATTTGTGTACACAACTTGTGTTGCTTAAAAGCAGTTAGGAATTTAAAATACCAAAAAATATTTGCGCATATTTAATATTTTATTTATTTATTTAATATTCTTTATTGAGACAACTTAAAGTAAGGGCTACGATGGACGGATTTAATGCTTGACGGCATTATCTACCAGTCAAGTTCCATCAACCCAAGCAAAAGTAAAAATTATTTTCGTTTTTTTTTTAAGTGAAACTTATATAATATATAGAAAAGCGTGATGCCATAAGAGAAATTGTGCTTCTTTACCTATCTACTCTAGTTAAAGTTTCAAATCTGGCAAGTGGAGTTCCACGTAACCCTTTTTTTAAAATGTTTTTAATGGTGATGAAGTGGGTCATTAATTCTAAATTTATTACAACTACTAATCTATCAGTCACGGTAGCCAAGCGGTTAAGTGATCGGAATTCGAGTCCAGAGACCTGGGTTTCTATAAAACATATTTACGATTTATATCGTTCACTTGGCGAAGACGGCGACTGGCTCACCAACTCTCACGTATCCCAAAAATTGTCTAGACTCCTGTCCATCCCAGTATTAAGATGGGCGTGGGGATATTTTTTGTTACAAAAATTTAATTTTCCAGGCTCTTCTAGGCATGTACTTCCTCCTAAGCGAACAGAACAGCCCGGTCGTCTCCAGCATCGGGTTCCTTCCGATCCTGTCCCTGGTGCTGTTCATCGTCACCTACTGCTGGGGGCTGGGTCCCCTGCCGTGGGCGGTCATGGGAGAACTATTCCCCATGGAGGTTAAAGCCGCCGCATCGCCAATCGCCACCGCTTTCTGCTGGATACTATCATTCTTGGTGACCAGGTTAGTCAAGCCATTACTGACAATGTTAAAATTTCTGATGCCTGAAAAGTTAATTAAGATGCGCGAAACGGAGACGCCTATGTCTTACAGTGGACGACTTACGAGTATAGTGTAATATGACTTTAAAAAACGCCAAAAATCAAGATACCTACGGAGTTTTTTTCGCCGATTTCTTCTTCAAAATAAGAAGAACTTCATTAAGAAACGGTTACAGATTTATAAAATAACGACGTATAAACTCCGGTAAAATTTGGGTTGGGGTGGGAAGTGACTAAACTGTCTCCAGACCTCTGGCTACCCCCTGGTATTGGATAATGTATGAAGATAAATACGTTTGATAAGTGAAATTTAAGTTCCTATTTCGAAAAGTCACGATGATGGTTGGGTGATCGAAATTTGATTTAAGAGATCCGAGTTCTACCCCCAGGTGGCTGGCTTGTACCAATGGGTTTTTCAAAAACTTATGTACAATTTATATCGTTGGCTTGGACATAAAGACCTTTAATCTTGTCCCAAAAATGTCTTCGGTGCAATGGGTCGGAAGGTCCTAATCGTCTAGAACCGTCTGTCTACCCGAGTATTGGGAATGGCGTGAAGAAATAGTTGTTATTTTATTTCGTAAACTAAAGCGTTCAGTGAATAAGTACCAGGGTGACATGAGTGTTTGGGCGCAGATACTTCGAGCCGATCGCGAATGCGGTGGGCATGTACGTGGCGTTCTGGGTCTTCGGCGTCTGCTGCGTCTGCGGCTTCTTCTTCACGCTGTTCTTCGTGCCCGAGACCAAGGGCAAGAGCCTGCAGGAGATACAGGACATGCTGGCCGGCAGGTCAGTACACACGTGACACTTTCTATTTCCTCTCGTTCACAGCCTCTAGAGTCCATTGCCGGAGGTGGAGCTTCCCTGAAATTTTCCACAGAGGACGGTCCTCCTAACATTTTGCAGGTCGCACCATCTTGGGGAGAAATTTTTTTGCCTAAACTGGGTTGCCACTTGAGAACCTATTTTCCAGATCGTGGAGTCATGTGGCCGGCCCATTACCACTTGCCGTGCTGAATGTTCCCTTTATATGTTTAAATTAGTTATATGGTTAGATTACTTAGATTATAATTTTTTTACTCATAACGAAAAAATCTTATTTTATGCATATTTTTTAATCTTATTATATTAATAAGAATATTAAAAAATTAATTGTCACAAGCGAGATTCGAACCCGCGACCTTTACCGTACCGTTGCAACACTTTTACCTCCGAGCCACCGTGTGTTATCAATCTTTATTGCATTTATTAACTTTATTCATATTTATTTACAGGAAATCCAAACCAGAGAAAGCATAACCTGGCGACACTTAGACCAATAAATACATAGATAATGTTATTTAAATAAAATCACCGCTAGACACTGTATTATGTTTGTGTGTAACTAAGATCATGTGTGATACAAATTTACATTTTATGAATGATGTTTTACAATTATAATAAATATTAAGTGTTTAGTGACGGCGCAAAATTTTATATCATCGTATGGAATCATCATATTAAATGGAGCTATATTTTCAGTGTTCCACAGTACGAAAAGATTTTAGCGCGTATTTTTAAATATAGAACAACGGTTTAACAAACCATTCAACAGAGCTACATTTTCTGAGTCAGTCACATATAAGAAATGCAACAGAAATTTAATAAAGGTTTTATAGTTTATATAAAGTTTAATAGTAATTATTCGCGCATTATCCCTGGCAGGATATCCAGAGACAACAGATCGCTGACGCTTCTACCAAATTTATCATTATCTTTATAAACGCAAGATATTATACTTTTAAAAAATATGTTAATTTCAAAAGATTTGGAATATGTACAATCCCAGTGCCGAAAATATGGCTCTATCTTTTTAGACGGAATTTATACTTGCGATAATTTGGGACAAATTATTTTTATACTGTACAACATATACCATAGAGTTGTTTGGAGATGAGGGTGACCATATTATTTATTTTCTATTTAGGACCAGTACCAAAGTACAAAGTTAGAGGCTAGGTGATACAGTTTGAACAGTAACTTGTGATATGTTAATGAATTTATATTGTTATGTTTTTGTACATAAGTATAGATAATTGATAAAAATGTTTATAAATAAATGTTTTTTTTTATTTTTAATCTGTGTTTTATTTACGTTTAACCTGTTAGTAATGGCAAGTCTCTTTGCATACATTTTTAAATAAGACTGCAGGCGGTAAAAATAAGTCATATTCTAAAGAATCTGGCGCACTGAACCCATACGACCTTAATAATGATATCTGTTTAATAAAACGAATGTAGGTTACAAAATTTCGGCACTATAAATGGCTCCAATTCTGCTTGAGAAATTCTATTCTATAAGTGATCAAAACGAAAGCTGACAACATATCATGGTTCGATACTCTTTTGTAATAGTCTTAACGGAATGCTGGCTTAGTAGTAATCCATTCATTGGGTAAATTCCGGGATGTAAGTTTTATTTTACCAAAAATAATGTCAACAGAGCTGAAGGAATTGGGACGTATGTTAAGCACAAATCTCCAAAGAGGCCGTGTGGTTGAGTAGTAATATTTAAAACAACTATTCCTCCTAAAGGAGGAGTATAACAAACTCTATGTTAATAAATTTGCGTATAGTATAGTAAAATTGCGTTATAAACGTTCTAGATACAGGAAACGAGAAACCAGACGTAGTAACCGTGTCTACGGTTACTACGTCTGGTTTCTCGTTCAATTTATGTCTATAAATTTTAAAAATAGTAATCTTGAGGCCTCGACCATAGATCACAGTAATTAGTCTCATGCCTGAATTTCAGAAAGTTCAGGTAATTGTAAAAGTTACTAGAGGGAATTCCGCGCAATTTGCAAGTAGGACATGACTGATCACGATGTTACCATTTAATATTTTTATTTCAGCCTCTGACTACATAAATAAAAAGAACAGAATAGTTCTCAGTCGTAATAAAAATGTATACTCCATGTTTTGAAACAGTCAATAATTTTTTAACTTTTTCAAGTCTTGAAAAAGTAAAAAAATATGCTCGAGAAGCACTTGAAATAAATAAATCAAATTATAAATTGCCTACTTTTGAACAATATATAAATCGATACCGGTTATTGGTATATTTCATTTCAAAATTAAAATCGATATGAGATCTATATATTACATTCTTTATATAATTAAGATCAAACAATTAATTTTGACGTACAACAATATAAGTACAATGCATATACTGTGAATTGGTATTAAAACCTGTAACCATACCGCATCCACACCCACACCCCCTCTCGCACTCGCTTCCGCTTTGCTCCTCCTGCATATGTTCTCCCCCTACTGCATACGCCGCCCCCTCCACCGCACCCACACATGCACCCTTTCCCGCACTCGCTTCTGCTTCTAGACCCACTCCCGCCCACGCGCCTGCTCCGCAACTGCTCCCATACCCCCACCCATTCCCACACCTGCTCCTGCTCCCACACTCGCTCCCGCTCCCGCACCCGCACACGCTGCCGACCACACACACACACCTGCTCCTGCTCCCGCACCCTCTTGCTCCTGAACCCAATTCCGCAACCACTCCCTTTCCCGCCCCCGCTCTCACTCTCGCTCCAGCACTCGCTATCGCATCCACTACAGCACACGTGCCCGCTCCTGCCTCCCGCATCCGCTCTCCGTACCGCCCCCGCTCCCTCACCCGCTGTAACTCTGACACCAACACGCATCCGCTACCGCACTCGCACCAGCATCTACTCCTGCACTCGCTTCCGCTCCCACACCCACACCCGCACACGCTCGCGTTCGTTCCTGCACCTTCTACCGCACCCACTCCTACACTCGCTTCTGCTGCCACACCCACACCCGTTCCCGCACTCGCTTTCGCTTCCACGCTCGCGCCCACACCCATAACCGCTCCCGCTCCCGCACCCGCAACCACTCCCCTTCCTGCCTCCGCTCTAACTCCCGCTCCCGCTTCCTTACCCGCACACGCACACGCAACCTCACTCGCATTGTCTCACCCGCTCTCGCACCCGCACCCGCTCCCACACTCGCTCCCGCTCCCGCATCCGCACCCGCTCCCGCTCCCACACTCGCTCCCGCTCCCGCACCCGCACCCACTCTCACACTCCCTCCCGCTCCCGCACCCGCACCCTCCGCTCCCACACTCGCTCCCGCTCCCGCACCCGCACACGCTGCCGACCACACACACACACACACCCGCTCCCGCTCCCATACTCGCTCCCGCTCCCGCACCTGCTCCCACACCCGCTAACTCAGTCGCTTCCGCATCCGCTCCTCTTTCCGCCCCCGTCCTCACTCTCGCTCCCGCACCCGCTCCAGCACCTACACACAGCCAATCAAGATCATATTTAAAGCCTGGCCTATTTACAACTATATAATAATTCAGGAACCAAACAATCTACAACACATATATAAGATAGTTTATTTATTTATTTAATCTTTATTGCACCAAAACATTGTACAAAGGCGAGCTTAATGCTCTACTGCATTCTCTATCAGCTAGCCCTGGGTAAAAAAGGAAAATATGATTAGGACAGTAAGATAATTAATAGCGAGTGTGAACATCCATAACGCTAATGAATATTAAACATATATATACAAATTTAGGCAAATATACATAATATCATATATAATACAAAGCTAAGCATGCAATAAATATAATAAATATAAACTAATATTTATATAAATTAATCAGTATAGATGAGATCGAAACTTCATTAGCTAGAATAAAATTTATGTAGTTCATATAGTTTTCTTTTAAATACGTACTTCGTCGGCGATTGACGTAGGTGAAGAGGTAACCTGTTCCAGAGAGTAATAGAAGTGCCAGTAAAAGAATTAGACATAAAACCAGAGTGATGAGAAGAATATAAGCTCTTCCTGGTTTCCAATTTTCACCGCACTTTGTAAGCTGATTGGTGATTGCGGTACCAGACACCTCGTACCTTAGACGTCTTTACCATTCTCATAAAGTTTGATCCTGTATTTTCCGAAATGGCTATCCCACCATCAGTCAATAGCCAATTCAAATAGCTTACCCTTAGTTGCCTCTTACGACACCCACGGAAGGAAATAGGGTTGATAATCTTACGCCGATACCACACGACGCTAAAACCAAACAACAATAGTAAGATAGTAAAATTTATTCTGTAACATGAATTACAACTACAAGGTGAGATTCAATATTTACCATTCAGTTAAATATACAGGCTCACTCTCTGTACAATTAGTAATAAATAGCGATGAGGACAAAGAAATATGATGTCCTTTTTCATAATAAATAAATATCATCACGCAATTCCCAAGACAGGGGTAGACAGAGGTATAGTCTAAACAATTAAGTCCCTTTGACCCACCTTCCATCGAAGACATTTTCCGGGACAACGTGACAGGTGGTAAGCCCGTGGCCGACTTTATGTCCAATCCAACGATATAATTCGTCTACAAGTTTTTTGAAAAACTCATCGTGACAAGCCTGCCACCTGGGAATCGAACTCGGGTCTCTTGACTCGAAATTCCGACCACCCAACCACTCGGCTACCGTGACTTTTTTTTCATTTCAGAAATTAAATGGATATGGATATGGTATGGTTTCTCCAGGGGTCCCGCTTTCGATTCCCGGAAGGACCAACTTAGTAAACCACTTTTCCTACGCCGTCTCGGGTCTCAGTATTTGATACCCTCGATGTTTCCGACTCCAAAACAAGCGTGCTTTAGCTTCTTACGTTGGCATCAGAGCAATATATATGATGTTGTCTATATTTAAGTATTTATTATAAGGGCGACTAAGAGAAAGAAGTTAGCTGTTTGATTACAGTAGAGACAGACGCCTCAAGCCTTGGACGCAGCTGCCTGTCACCAGTCTGCTTATGTTATATTTTTCGAAACGGTTATCCCGCCATCTGTCGGTGACTTTATGAGGCTTAGGATCTCCGAGTCGCTTTTATGGCACCCCATTAATTTTGATGGTAAATTCTTATGTAACCTAGCGGCAGTTACAATCAAGCAGTTCAATCCTAATCCTGAATCTAAGAGAAACATACATACACATAAATGATGGATTTATGTTTTTCTCTTACTTGAACTTTGAACGTTTTTACATTGACGTTAAGGTAGGAATTTCACTTTTCCTTCACTTTAAATTTATACGAAAGGGATGAAAATAATAAAGCATTTAGCTTAAAATATATCGTTTATTTACATTTTTATGGTACAATTAATCGAAGTCAATTATTTGGGCATATCTCCTTAGTTTTAAATAATTTTGCGTTTCATATAAAACCTAGAACTGAAGACTTAAAATCTAAATTTCAAAAACACAATTACAACCAGAGATCACAATGTATCGTTTCCTTACATACTTTGTACACACATTTAGAATTACGGCCCATAGAAAGAAAGGGGATGGAGGAAGATGAATATCAGATCGATACTATACTTTTTAAATACACCATACAGAATGACGTATTGAAGCACTGTCAAAATAAAGGTTGTACCTTTAGCAGGCAACAGTATGATAATTGAAATGTTTCATATTTACTACATTTGAAGGAATACTACTTAAATATATCGGCAAAAATCTGTAAGTAATCACTCTAGCGGCTAAAATAGCTGATCTATTAAGTAGGTGTTATAACGTGAACTTAGTATATTCCTCTCATACCATTAAAATATTTAAACAAGCCCTCATTATTAAGAATGTGAACTGACCATACTGTGGCGACACTTAACTCCAGACTACGTGGTGTTTGACTTGTGTTTCACTAGCATCAGATGAATTTTTAATTCTTAAAAATACATCGATGGTTTCATCAAAGTTTTTCCTATGCATTTTGTGCCTACTAGTTCATTCAATGAATATAAAAAATGCAGACCGATACCGTGCAGCAAAGCCTTAGATGCGAGGTGTCTGGTACCGCGATAGCAAATCCATTTCTAATAAACCTCCCTGTTTTGCCATAGCGGGAGAGGTCTATGTCATGCTGTATATTTAAAAAAATATATATCTTCACGCTGTTCCCAATACTAGGGTAGACAGAGGCCTAGACAATTAAGTCTTTTCGACCCCACATTTCACCGAAGACATTATTTGAGACAGCGTGACAAGTGGCGAGCCTGTAAGTAGTAAATAGATCTTAACAGGCAGTTATGTATATGTAACCTCTGCATAAAGTGTATCCAATCCATGTAACAAAAAATCTAATCTTATGAAGAAAATAGAGTCTTCAGTCACTAAGTTCAGACGCGTTAGATTTATCGTAAAACAATCCAAAAAATATAATAATAAATTAATGTTTAGTGTTATAAGGTTTCTACTAGTGGGGGAAAAAAGGTTATCTATATAATATAAAGTATAACTTATTGCTATCAATAAGTTATACTTTTTGTTATTTGAGTTTACTTACTTTGCTGTAAGCACTTAGATCAAAGTAACAAATATATTTATAACAAACCTCACTTTTAACAAATCACTTAACATGACGAATATTTTCTAAAATCCTTTAGATTTTTTATGTCATAGTTTCACTGTGTTTATTTTGTACTTTCTCATTTGGTCTAAAAGACTACGTCAACAAACATTTATGGAAAAAAAAACGTATTAATAACATTAAACTCTTGTTACCACTCCAACTGAGCCGTCAAAAGTCGAATGGCGGGCCCGAACCTGCGACCTTATGTGTCCCAGTCCGCACCCTAAACCATAAGGCTACTGATGCCTATATACTGATTTTATTGTAATGCCCCTTGAAATATGTTTTCAATTTCAGTACTATGTCATTCGACAAATGAATATAATCTTAAAAAACTTTAATGGCATTGATTTACTAAAAACAATTGACACCTAAATTCAGATTTGAAAATGTCCAAGATATATCTCTCTCACTCCCTCTCTCTCTCTCTTTTCTCTCTCTCTCTCTCTCTCTCGCTCTCTCGCTTTCGTTTATAAATTATCCTAATAAATTAATAAGTAAGGCACTCTATTCGAACTCCTTCGAGATCTCGTCCATAGCGACTAGAACTTCGCATATACTCGACGCGTATGACCTGATATCTTCATCCTTCTTTATCCTCAGACTGGCGCAGTAAAGCCTCTTGTACATGTCGGTGATCCTTTCGTAATCCTTGTTCGACTTCGACCTGCAGTACTGTATGATGCTCTTCAGTATGTAATGCAGTCGGTTTTCGAAAAGGCAGAGTAGACTGTGCTCATTTTTGATGCCCCTCTCGTCACCATCCTCCGGTTTAGGTGTCTCTTTCTGCTCTTCGGGGTCTCTCTCTTTCAGAAGTTTCATTACGGAGTGGCACTGGCGGAGTAGTTGCACTGCGCTTTGCAGGGATTTCAGTTTCAAATTGGGCGACACTGCAACAGTCAAATGAATTACATACATATACATACATGGGACTCGTAAAGTTACCCGGAACCTCCGATCTGACGCCGCCGTGAACCGGTGTTCATGCCACTAATCCACGGAGGTCATCAAGATCCGTCGTCGAAATGGATTACATAATGATTAAAAGAATTACACAAATTCTCACAGACTTTACTTGACACAAAGCAATTTCATTTAAATTAATCGATATATCGGCATAAGCTTGTCACCAAGAGGTGGTAGGATAACATCACGACGTCTATGCAGACCGAAGACGAGCAGTCACCTTTCTGCTGAACTTCAGTCTGTAGTTTCCGAGACGGTTTTAACGCCCTCTGTCGATAGCATTTTCAAGGCTTTTCCCTTAGTCGCCATTACCAATACTATAATAGGAAACATTTTTTTCTTTTTAACTTTGTCGCCTCTTACGAAACACACGGAAAGAACGGGAGTGGTGTATTCTTACTATACAGGTGTGGTAAAGAAGCGAAAGAGGTATGTAAGGATCTTGACGCTTAGCGATCAGCTGTCTCTGGTCACCCCGTCAAGGATTGTGCGTGAAGATAAGTAAGTGGCGAGTTGTAGTTTAATGTTTTACTCAGGTCAATAAGAGCCATCATCCCATGATTATTTAGCATATTACCAGTCCTTGCTATGCATATATATGCTATGCACTACAGACAGAAGCTTACAAGTATGGCGTATAGTAAACCACTACAGACAGAAGCTTTATGTTTGTTTCATTACGTTACTGCCACGTCGACAATAATTAAGTCATCAAACACGTCTTCATTGACAGAGTCGAATTTAATTTCATAAATAAAACAAACAATGTCTCCGCAGAGGTTGTTTCTTTTTAATCTCATATTTGCGCTCACATTTGTAACAATGAAATCTTTCAACAAACATTTATTTAAGGCTGAATCTTGCACACAGTTTTAGATTATAGTTTAAAAATACACAAACTAAGTCTCAATAATATGAAATAGAGGTATGCCGAGGCTAACTTTCGAAGAGCATGTGAGCAAATTTCTCAAAGAGGGGAGGGTAGCTAGACGTGTGTGTATGAAGAAAATGATTAATTTGAGAAAAGTTAAAGAGGTATAAGGATCGTGACTCTTATATAAAAAAAAATATCTTCACGCAATTCCCAATATAGGGGTAGACAGAGGTCTAGTCTAGACAATTAAGTCCCTACGACCCACCTTCCACCGAAGATATTTTCAAGACAACGTGACAGGTGGTGAGCCCGTCGCCGTCGTTATGTCCAAGCCAACAATAAAATTCGTACATAAGTTTTTAGAAAAACCCATTGGTACGAGCCTGCCACCTGGGGATCGAACTCGGGTCTCTCGACTCAAAATTCCGACCACCCAACCACTCGGCTATCGTGACGTGATCCGATCAAGAGACCCAAGTTCGATTCCCAGGTGGCAGGCTCGTACCAATAGATTTTATCAAAATCTTATGCAAAATTTATATTTATTAACGGCGACGGGCTCACCACCTGTCATGTTGTCCCGAAAATATCTTCGGTGGAAGGTGGGTCAAAGGGACTTAATTATCTAGACTAGACCTCTGTCTACCCCTGTATTGGGATATGCTTGAAAAAAAATTATATCGTTGTCTTGAACATAAAGAAGGCAACAGGCATACCACACCACGATTGTCTAGACCTCTGTCTACCCCAGAATTGGGAAAGGCATGAAGATATTCTGACAAATGACGCGTTTAAAGAGAACATATTTTTATAACGAGCATTAAAATCTCGTCCAGTTTATCAAACACCGTTAATCTCCCCTTGATTACGAGACGCAGTGCCAACTCATCGGAATTTACGTCGCGTTCTATTGTCTAGTGGAGATTTGAACAAGGCGTTATAATATAATGAGAATACCTTTTAACTTTTACTTTCAACTATATCTTTGTTTGTATATACGTCTCCTGTTATGTTGAATAATTAAATATTAAATATCTTCACGCTATTCCCAATCGATGGTCTTTTTTTATTGGGAGAGAATAGTTTTTTGGGACAACGTGATAGGTGGTGAGCCTGTCGTTATCTTTATGTCCAAGCCAACGATATATCGCACTAAGTTTTGAGAAAAAAATCATTGGTACGAGTCTACCACCTGGGGATGGAACTCGAGACTTGGAACTAGAATTAATTCATTTAGACGATCACACAACCAATCGGCTAACGTACTTTTATGTTGGGAAAACATACTTTTATTTTGTTACGTTTTTTTTTCTTTATAGAAAAGGGAGGCAAACGAGCAGGCGGCTCACGTGATGGTAAGTGATTACCACCGCCCATGAACACCCGCAATACCAGAGGCATAGCAGATGCGTTGCCTCCCTTAGAGTGCCCCCCTCCCCTCCAGAATTGGGAGAGAGGGGTGTGTGGGCCACCGGTTACCTGCACTCACCAGACGAAACGCAGAAGTTTGTTAGACTTCTACTTCGCGCCGGTATTCCGTGAGGTCGTGGTACTTCCACGGTCGAGCCGGCCCATTAATGCAACAGCAAAAGCTGATGCGTGGCTCTACCACTGTTACATTTATTCACGTATTTTTTTTTCAACATTTCTCACCCCAACATGTATGTGATATTACTCTGATCCCAAAGTAAGTGGCTAAAGCAATTGTGTTATGGAATCGGAAATAACGAATGTGCCAATAACACCCAAACCCGGACAATACAGAAAAAGTATTTTTCTACCTTGACCCATCCGGGAATCTAACCCGGGATCACTGAGACGGCTACACCTTGAAAACCGGTGTTTACGCCACTCGAACATGATTAAAACAACGAACAAGGAGGGTCGAAAAAGACCTAATTGTCGAGACCTCTGTCTACCCCTATTTTGGGAATGGCGTGAAGATATTTCTATTTATTGTATACGTTTGACAGCTACACGTCGAACGCGATGCGTTGGCGGTATGTATACAATTAACATGTCAGCCCACGTTGTTTTGATAGGGCTTAGTTCGCGAGAGCCGAAATCAAATATGAGAACTCTGTACGTCCCATAAACAATGCGGTCTGTATTTACAATGTAGACACGAAGATTATCTATTTTTGTTTATACATTCTTTATTTAGACATAATAAAATGATTTATGACGTCCCGTTTGCCGAATGACTGTTTTCGTATCTCAGGGTTGTGGGTTCGATTACCGCCAGAGGCAAATTTTCAATTTGTATAAGAAATATGAACGTTTGCACACGAGTCATTTGTATGTATAAATATTTATCTATTTAAATATATATCTACGTATGTATATTGTATTAAGTTTGGACATTAAGACGACAAGCTCACCATGTGTCACGCTGTCCCAAATAAGCTAGGGTGGAAACTGGATCGAAAATACTCCACTGTCTAGACCTCTGCCTACTCCAGTATAGGATGACAGTGGAATTTTATGAAGATAAAAAACTATATTCTCAGTTTGCGCATAATATAAATATGTAACAAAAGGCGGCGTTGTGGCGACATCTATGTCTCCACATAAGAAGCTCGCTAGTGGCGGATTCAGGAAACACATCGCCGTCCTACATCGCGCTATCGAAGTTCTCACAAGTATATATACGATTACCGATAGCGCACACGGAAGAGGAGACAGACGTCCTCTCAAGGTCACCTGATGGTCACCCGTGGTCCGACCTGGCGGGAAGCTACTCTTTTCCTGCAGCACATAGTCCGCTACAGAATCATTGCCAGGAGGCATTCTTTATCACTACATCCTTTCTTTTTGTTTGGTTTTATTTCAGCGGAAAATATTTATCTTCACGCAATTCCCAATACAGGGGTAGACAGAGGTCAAGTCTAGACAATTAAGTCCCTTTGACCCACCTTCCACCGAAGATATTTTCGGGACAACGTGACAGGTGGTGAGCCCGTCGCCGCCTTTTATGTCCAAGCCAACGATGAAATTCGTACATAAGTTTTTTGAAAAACTCATAGGTACTGCCACCTGGGGGATCGAACTCGGGTCTCTCGACTCGAATTCCGACCACCCAACAACTCGGCTATCGTGACTTCTAATAATATTTAAATATTGAAAATATTTAAATATTTGATTTCTGATTGATGTCACCATCGGTTTGACGAATTTGCGGCTTCAATTCTCGCACAACACGTGAAATGTTATGAACATAAAAATAAGTTCTCAGCCGTTTTCTCAGTACCCCAGGTAGTTAGAGATTCCAAAAATGCAGTTCTTTCGAACCAAATTTTGTCACAGCTTATGTTGAAGTCACGTGACACGCGGTGAGCCTGTCGCCGCTTTAGGATCCAACATATAAATCACACAGTGGTCCTTTTCCGATCAAGCAATGCTTTCGCTACTGGAGATTTCTTGCATTTTTAGAAATGTTGCATCAAAATCACTCGAGCCGTCAATTTTGCCGCAATATCTCATAGTTGTGTATTTTTAATAATTCATAGTTGAGCATTTTTAATTATTTCTGAAATTTAGTTTTTAGATATAAATAAAGATTTCGTAAGCATTAAACTTATTTTATGTGAATGTTTGGATTGTTATTTTCACGACGATTGTCTATGACAATCTATGAAAGTCTATGAAAATATAGTCGAGGTTTGTGTATGACATCGATACAGTGACGACATAAAATTGTAGAAAAGCAGATATTGCTTTAGTACGGAAAAGCAAAAACACTCTCACACAGCTTATTTGGGATAAGGTATCCGACGATGAGCCTATCGCTCTCTTAGTAAAGTATAAATAAGATACAAATCGTAAATAACTTTTTACAAAAGTCGATAGATGGATCAAAGGATCCAAGATTTCTCTTTCGCATTCAGCTCGCATCTACTAATTCAAAACCAATCCATGGAACAAAAACTACAGGTAAAAGTTCACTGCAGGAAATAGGCCTCCAGCCGCGCGGACGGGCGCGGCGCTGCGGGCGCTGCCGTCGCTGCGGGCGCTGCCGTCGCTGCGGGCTCTACGGGCGCTGCGGGAGCTGCGAGAGCTGCGACACTCACCCGCAGCTTGCGCCTCCAGCGCGGCGACGTGCTCCAGCCGCACCGTGAGGCACATGGCGGCGTCCTCCAGCGCCGCGAACAGGTGCGCGGCCCGCTCGTAGTTGCCGCGCGTCGCGTTCAGCAGCGCGCGCCGCTTGGGCCCCCCCTCCGGCGCTATCCTGCGCCGAGACAATTACAAGGATCAGGAACGTCTACATAGTAATAACATATATCTGATTTTACATTTCCTGCGCCGAGACAATTACAAGGATCAGGAACGTCTACATAGTAATAACATATATCTGATTTTACATTTCCTGCGCCGAGACAATTACAAGGATCAGGAACGTCTACATAGTAATAACATATATCTGATTTTATATATATATATATATATATATATATATATATATATATATATATATATATATATATATATATATATATATATATATATATATATATATATATATATATATATATATATATATATATATATATATATATATATATATATATATATATATATACATATATATATATATATATATATATATATATATATAAAATCAGATATATGGTAATAACATATATCTGATTTTATATATATATATATATACATATATATATATATATATATATATATATATATATATATATATATATACATATATATATATATATACATATATATATATATATATATATATATATATATATATATATATATATATATATATATATATATATATATATATATATATATATATATATATATATATATATATATATATATATATATATAGATATATATATATGTAAAATCAGATATCATATACAAATCGGTATCGATACAGTTCTGAGTTATTGGTAGCAGTTTTACGATCCATCAAAGGCATTTGACTATGTAGTTTATGAGACTTTTTGTCAATTTTAATACTTTGACATTATAAGAATGTATTTAATTACTATAATGTAAATTCTGTAAAACTAAAAGTAAAAAGGTGCAGAATTATAAAAGTGAAATAAATATTATCCCCAGAATGTTTAGCTGGAATGGGTGTTCCACAAGGATCAACTCTTGGTCCGTTTTCAAAAATTTTTATGTCCATATGATTTAAATTTATATCCTATCTTATATACATATACTACAGAAAAGTCTGAAGCTAAACACAAAAAAATGGAAATGTTATTTGATGGCACTGATGGCGGAAAGTGGAATTGGGAGTTCCATGGACAGCATATTGCACCAATCCATCCAATCTTAAAGAATTCAACGTCCAAATCAAACGACTTTTCTTTCCCTCCAAAGGTCCATCCCCTCCTTGTTTATCTTTTTGACCATTTATCACGGATCGAATTCGAATATCTAATCTAATATCTTGGAGAAGCGAATAATGGTTGGTCAGATAGAAAGAAAAAGAAGCAGAGATTAAGAACCTTCCCGACGGAAGGATAAACTCCATGAAGCAATTGGCTGTAACACCAAGTACCGTGCCTAAAATAGAAAACCCAGGAGAGATGTAATTCATAGAGCTGCTTTTGGTGGCCACGGTCCTTAGTGACGAGGAGATGATAAAAAATTGTGCCTAGGTAAAGCACAACTTTTTTAAATTTTTTTTTAATACCGTAGCATGAATTTTGAGATAAACTTTAGTTGGTACTTTTCAAATAACATATAATGAAATAAATATGAATCTCATACAAGATATGAGGTGATCCTTCCGCCTTCATAGTGTCTAAGTCCAATCCAACGGTATAATTTAATCACAATTTTCATAAAAGCCCATTATAACAACCTTCTTCCTGGTGATCGACCTAGGGTTTCCTGATACGACTGCCTGTGACCTAAGCATTCGGCTATCGAGGCATTTCATTATATATATTATCACGTTATTCCCAGTACTTGGATAGACAGAGGTCTACCCCAGAATAGGGAATAGCGTGCAGGTGAGACGAGGTTGACCCACCTTTCACCGATTACACTATTCGAGACAACGTGACAGGTGGTGAGCCTGTTGCCGTCTTTAAATCCCAACCAAGGATATCAATTAAAAATAAGTCTTTGAAAATACTCGTTTGTACAGGCCTACCACCTGAAGATCTAACTTGGATATCTCGACACGAATTCCGATCACCCAACCACTCGCTTATCGACAGACTGTATTTTATTATAACGTAATTTTTCACTAAAACACATGTTTTCCTTAATTAACTAACTAACCAACTAACTAAAACACTAACCTGAACTGTGAATGGTACAAGGAACCCAGCCGATGGTATATCATGGCCGCTCGGAACTGATACAGGTACTGCCGCGGCCCTGGACTCAGCAGGCAGTACTTCAGGGCGTGCTTGAAGGCTTCCGCTACCTCCGTCACTTCCTGTGCGGGGAAACAATTAAAATCATCACAAAATAAATAATAATAAATATCTTCACGAAATTCCCAATACAGGGGTAGACAGTCAAATCTGGACAATTAAGTCCCTTTAACCCACATTCCACCGAAGATATTTTCGGGACAACGTGACAGGTGGTGAGCCCGTCGCCGCCTTTATGTCCAAGCCAACGATGAAATTCTTACATAAGTTTTTGAAAAACTCATTGGTACTGCCACCTGGGGATCGAACTCGGGTCTCTCGACTCGAAATTCCGACCACCCAACAACTCGGCTATCGTGATTCATCATCATTACTCTATTTGCCTAGCTCTGCTATATACATACATAAATACCTTTAATAATCTTCTGTAGGACTTAAGCATCTCCTTTAAGGCTCCGTCGTAATCGCATTGCAAAAAATTTAGATTAAATATGGCGGTAGAATTTTGAAATGAGAAATGAATATTGACAATCGTTAATGTTTTATTAAAGTTACATTTCATTGCTATGGGTATTTTGAGTAAAAAAACATTACGAAATATGTGAAAAATTAAAAAAAAAACTCTGAAAGGAGCCGAATACGAATTAGAGACCTACATAGAAACGGTGCAGCGGAGGTCCGGGTTCGAATCCGCGGAAACGAATTTCGTGTTAGTTGTTTAAATCTTTTAAATTTTAACGAAAAGTCCTGCATGGCTTACATGCTTTAAAAATCCATAAAAAATTGTTAACAAAAAAATATAATTCAGTAGTAATTTGTTTAAAAAATAGTGATTGATCATAGAAGGGTTATATGTTTTTGTATGCGGTATTTCAAGAAAATCGGTCGAGCCCTTTTGGAGGAGTTTATTACAAAAAATTTGCCATGGTTCTTCGACATTTCTCCTTCTTAACAGCCTATCAAGAGTCCACTGCTGAACATACACCCCCAAAACCTTCCACAGATCGATCCCAAACCCCCCACACCCATCGACTCCCGACAACACTCCTCTCGCCCCTCCATCTCGTCGAGGTCGTCCTCCACTGCCTCCGCCTGCAAGAGATGGACACACAGTGGAGATTGGCTCACGTTGACGTAGGCGCCGGGACAGTCCTGCATGAGCACGGCCTTGGTGTAGAGGTGGCAGGACAGCTCCCACGAGACCAGCTCGCGCACGGAGGCAGCTTCGCAACCCTCGTGCGCGCCCAGCAGCCGAAGCGCGGACAGGTACAGCTCCTCCGCCTGCTTGTACAGGCCACGCTTCTCCGCACTGGACAGAATCCACCGAAAACTTTACGTCTTCAGGGTATTTCCCATAAACGGCTAGCCTGAGGTCTCGACGATTATCCTTTGGACCTAATTTCCACCGACGCTTCTTTGGAAAAGCGTCACAGGTGGCGGTAATTGCCTCTAGCTTATTTTCACTTGATAAAAATAAAATACAATATAAACTAAATGAAATACAATATGAATAAAATTTAATGAGATAGAAACAAAATGTATACAAAAAGATAGTTTACAAATATTTATATTAATAAAATTATTTATTTATTTATCTTCACACACAGTCCCTACCTAGCCCAAGAAAACAGATCGCCAAGTGTCCCTATCCTCACATACCTCTTTCGCTTCTTTCAGATTCATACATGCACGTCTAGGTATCCGAGTACTCTTGACCCTCCCCTCTTCGAGCAATTTGCTCACATGGTCTTCAAAAGTTAGTCTCGGCCTATCTGTTCACCTTTTAATATTAACTTTCGCGCTGTATATTCTTTACCATTCGGTTTTCATTTATTAAGCTCAACGTGCCCAAACCATCGAAGCACGCCCTCATAAATTTTAGTGATAAGGTCATCTTTCAAACCAGCCATTTTGCGAATCTCTTCGTTACGTTTTCATATATTGCAATAACCACTGCATCATCAGCATACAGCAAACAATTTACTTTTATGTAATTGAATTTCACACCCAAACAATTATCCTCAGCTTCAGCTTTTGTAAACATCTTTCAAGATACAACAGCCTGGAGGACATGCGTGACCAGGACCGGCGTGAAGTAGAAGTCTAACAAACTTCTGCGTTTCGTCTGGTGAGTGCAGGTAACCGGTGGCCACGCACCCCCCTCTCCCAATTCTGGGAGGGGAGGGGGACACTCTAAAGCCGGCAGCGCATCTGCTATGCCTCTAGTAATGCGGGTGTTCATGGGCGGCGATAATCATTTACCATCACGTGAGCCACCAGCTCGTTTGCCTCCCTTTTCTATAAAAAAAAACAACCCTCTTTTACGCCCGTTTGGACATCAAACGTATGTGACAGGGCATTCCCCACCCGCACGCAGGCTTTGCAGTCGCAATTAAGTGACCGCACAGATTTTTCCAAAAACACGTCATTGGTTTCCGAAACCACTTTTTTCATTATCAAGTCTGTCACAACCAACCTCTTTCAAGAAGAGTTTGCGAGTTCTTCCTAAAGTTGTGCGTCAACCTCTCCTCTGCTTCCATTCTATACCTTTCGCGCACTTCCTCAATCAACGCTTTCGTGTGAACCTTCTGCAGCTTATATCTTTCTTTCTTCTTCTCTCTCATATCCTTATCATTACCAGAGGCCAAGTAGTCTAACAATGTTTTCTTTTTCTTCTTTACTACTTCTTTCACTACATCGTTCTACCATGCATCACCATTTTTACTACCACCTCTTTCCACCATTCCACACATCTCTTTCGCTGCACTAACCATACCATTCTTAAGGTTCTGCCAAGTTTCTTCCACACATTCTTTCCTGTCATCGATGTTGGCTAGCTTTTCGGCAAACCTTTCTTGATATTCATCCCTAATGTCCGCTTCCTAAGCCTTCCAGACCGCTTCCGTTTCGTTTGCGACAAACACCCGACATCTAATTCTCTTTCTTTCATTATTTCGATCAACTCATGCGTCTTATCTCTCATGCCTCCTCTAACATTCCACGTGCCAACTCTTCACTCCGTCCTCCACCTTCCGCCGCTTAGGGCTGTGCTTGACGGGTGGCGGTCCCCATCGCCGCTTTGCGCGCGACAGCTATTTAAGTCCCTTCGACCCACCTTCCACCGAAGATATTTTCGGGATAACGTCATAGGTGGTGAGCCCGTCGCAGTTGCAATGTCCAAGCCAACGATATAATTTGTACATAAGTTTTTGAAAAAACCCATTGTGTCAAGTTGTCCCAAAAAGTCTTCGGTGGAAGGTCTGTCGAAAGGACTTAATTGGTAGATCTCTGACTACCCTGGTTATGGCGTGAAGATATCGTTGTTTTTTATATCTTCCCGCCATTTCCCACGTACACATTCCACCGACTATTTTTTGGAACATCGTGACAGGTCACTGCCAGCTAGGCCATCGAAGTTAGAATAGGAAAGTATGGTATTGGTGATATAATCTTCTAAACAATTAGTGTATACTTTAGATTACGTCCACTTTCTTAGCATGGTTGTCGTAAGAGGCGACCATGAGAAAAGCCTTAAAAATACCGTTGGCTACCGACAGATGGCGGGAGAAACATCTCGAAGAGCCTTGGGGATCAAACTCGGGTCTCTCGACTCCACTATTGTGATCACTATATAATGGTGAAGAATATATATAGCGTGAAGGTTAATATTAAAAGGGGTCGAGGTGGGTCGAGAATTTCGAATATGAGCAAATTCATATGAGCAAGCTCGATGAGGGGAGGGTCAAGAGTACTCAGATACCTAGACTAGTAATGATCTTCACGCACTTCCCAATACAGGGGTAGACAGAGGTCGAGTCTAGACAATTAAGTCCCTTCGACCCACCTTCCACCGAAGATATTTTCGGGAAAACGTGACAGGTGGTGAGCCCGTCGCCGTCTTTATGTCCAAGCCAACGATATTCGTACATAAGTTTTTGAAAAACCCATTGGTACGAGCCTACCAACTGGGGATCGAACTCGGGTCTATTGACTCGAAATTCCGACCACCCAACTACTCGGCTATCGTGACTTTTTTTTTGAAACTGAAAGAAACAAAAGAGGTGTGGTAAGGATCGTGACACTTAGCGATCTCTGGCTACTACGTCAGGGCCTGTGAAGATAAATAAACAGACATATAATGGTGCAGAGAGCTCACCCGAATCCGCCCTGGTCGCAATGCGCCTTGAACCGCATGTACCTCCCCCGGTTGCAGTGCAGCAGCGCCAGGTTGGGCGCGTCCTGCACCCGCTCGAAGAGGCGCGTCGCCTCGTCGAGGCACTCCGCCGAGCGCCGCGACAGCGCCTCGAACTGCTGCAGCAGCGCCCGCCCCTGCGGCGCCTCCTGGTCGGGCGCCTCCGCGTACTGCGCGTAGATTTCTACGCAAGAGATACGCAAACAGATGGGGACAGTGTCACGCACGTTGCTCGGAACTCAAAGTGTGCTGAAGCTCGTGTTATGGGATCGGGAACAGCGAAGTTACCTCCAACACCCAGACAAATGCAGAATAATCCGTCCGGGAATCGAACACAGAACCTATAAGCTGGCGACGTCATGAATATTGGTGTGTGCGCCACCCGTACACAGTGCTCGACAGTAATATGTATTTTGTTTATTTATATTTACATTCACTTTCCCAATACTCATCAACACAGTAGACAAAGGTGTAGATAATTAATCCTTTCTACCCAATCGTCCACCGAAGCCTATTTAAGACAAAGTTGGGGCAAAGGTAGTACTCGCCGCGTCGCCGCACGCCCGCCGCGGCGAGCTCGGCCGCACTGTACTCACGCTGCGCGTCGTTCATGAAGCGCACAGCCAGCTCGTTGCAGACGGAGGCCAGCCGGCGCTGCAGCTCGGCGCGCTTGTCGCCCGCCGCGCGCCCCGCCCTCCAGTAGTACTCGCCGCGGCGAGCTCGGCCGCACTGTAATTACGCTGCGCGTCGTCTGCGAAGCGCACGGCCAACTCGTTGCAGACGGAGGCCAGCCGGCGCTGCAGCTCGGCGCGCTGTCGCCCGCCGCGCCCCGCCCGCCGGCAGCACCGCCGCGGCGAGCTCGGCCGCACTGTAATTACGCTGCGCGTCGTCTGGCGAAGCGCACGGCCAGCTCGTTGCAGACGGAGGCCAGCCGGCGTTGCAGCTCGGCGCGTTTGTCGCCCGCCGCGCGCCCTGCCCGCCGGCAGCACTCGCCGCGGCGAGCTCGGCCGCACTGTAATTACGCTGCGCGTCGTCTGCGAAGCGCACGGCCAACTCGTTGCAGACGGAGGCCAGCTGGCGCTGCAGCTCGGCGCTTGTCGCCGCCGCGCGCCGCCCGCCGCGCGCCCGCCGCCGGCAGCACCGCCGCGGCGAGCTCGGCCGCACTGTACTCACGCTGCGCGTCGTTCATGAAGCGCACGGCCAGCTCGTTGCAGACGGAGGCCAGCCGGCGCTGCAGCTCGGCGCGCTTGTCGCCCGCCGCGCGCCCGCCCGCCGGCAGCACTGCCGCGGCGAGCTCGGCCGCACTGTACCACGCTGCGCGTCGTTCATGAAGCGCACGGCCAGCCCGTTGCAGACGGAGGCCAGCCGGCGCTGCAGCTCGGCGCGCTTGTCGCCCGCCGCGCGCCCCGCCCGCCGGCAGCACTCGCCGCGGCGAGCTCGGCCGCACTGTACTCACGCTGCGCGTCGTTCATGAAGCGCACGGCCAGCTCGTTGCAGACGGAGGCCAGCCGGCGCTGCAGCTCGGCGCGCTTGTCGCCCGCCGCGCGCCCCGCCCGCCGGCAGCACTCGCCGCGGCGAGCTCGGCCGCACTGTACTCACGCTGCGCGTCGTTCATGAAGCGCACGGCCAGCTCGTTGCAGACGGAGGCCAGCCGGCGCTGCAGCTCGGCGCGCTTGTCGCCCGCCGCGCGCCCGCCCGCCGGTAGTACTCGCACGCGCGCAGCATTGCCTCCGTGTCGCTGCTCGGCAGCGTTACATCTGCACCCGCGGCCCCAAATTAGAAGAATTGTGCCCAATTGTGGCTTGGGCCTGCAGCCCACATTAATCATGATTGTAGGCCAACATGTACTTCTGAAGCAACTGGATCGTGGCAAAGCTTTTGTTCGTGTTTTTGTATATTGAGGTTGGAGAGGTAATAACTTGTTTTTATGGTGAAGACTTCTTTGGTAATGGGAATTGCTATTGTGAATGTGAAACATGTGAAAGAAGGGGCAGAGATGCTTTTTCTGTTAAGAATGCACATAATGATGCACAAGCAACGAGATATAGATTTAGAGAAACTGATAATAGGATTAATAGAACAAAAGCTAAACAAAGTCAAAAAAACTGAAAATGGGTAAAAATTCTGACAAATCTTGAAAATCAAACAGACAGGTCTAGATAAAATATGATGCAGAGTTATTAATAGCTCATGGATGCATAGCTAATGTAGGTGATGGAACTGTTGATAAAGAATCCCAAGGGAGCAGAGAGTCTTCTGCTTCAAGAAGAGGTGAACGTGTAAGGAGACAAGAAGATAGTGATTGCACTCTTAATGGTGCTGCAGCTACAGCCACCTCTACAACATCACAAAGCCAAGGGCCACCATCACGATGCTCTAGTGTAACTAGTTCACGCAGTAGTCATGACTCACATACTGGTATTGTTTTGCGCAGTCACAAACGTTTGATTGATAATTGTATTCAATCATCTTGTATTAAACTAAGAAAAAAATTAAAAAGCACCCCTACACACCTACTCTGCCTCGGAGTCGTCTGGGTTCTAGTCCCAAATAGTAGCAACTGCTATGTTCCAGTTTATAGAGAGCCAATGTTATTACTAATGCACTTTATGATACAATAATGCGTATTCTTAAGTAATCTTTGACAATTACACAAAGTAATGTATAGAGGCATAGCTTTAGGAATATAAAAATATATTTACATGTTTTAGAAATTTTATGTTAGATTCCTAGTTTTAAAAAAATATATTTGTACGAGCGAGTTACAGAATGAGCTTCATTCATAAATTTCAAAATTTTGTGTATGTTTTACATTAAAAATATTATTTAAATCTTCCTTCTTGCGACCAAATTGTGAGCGGTCTTATGCTACAATAAAGTTTGAAAGCGTTCTATAAACTAACAAATGAAAGAAATTGGTGGATACAGAGACATAAATATATAAAGCACTGTGAAGCAGGTAGAATAAAAGGATCATTGTCAATTATTTTTAAAAATCAGGTTAGTTATCGCACTCCTAAATTTTATTGCACTACTATTACTTCAAAAACTATGTACTGGTTGAAGTTTTCATTTAATATTAGCATCGATACATCCGTCTATTACATTCAGTCACAAAATAACATAAAGATAAAACAACATTCTCAACTTACCGAGATCAAACTCGTTCGTGGCATTCCCCTCTATTTCTTCAGACATATCATTTTCGATTTCCATCTTTATGTTTGTATCGATTTCGTGATCAGTTTCAAATTGTTTCTTAAACTGCTCCAATCTATCCCAATGTTTGCTCAATTGAAAGAAATTGTCCCCAACGCGACCAATAAGGCAGCTCGCGTCTACAACTCTACTCTTTATTATCATGTTACTTAATAATGTCTGACACTTACTCGCCATGTCAATATATTTTAAAGAAAAACCATATTGCGCATGAGAATAACTGTATTCTGCCAAAGTTGCGTAGGCAAGACAAATTTTTTCATACAACAAAGTTTTCAAATGCAGTTTCCATGCGAAATTGTCGTCTCTGTTCGGTTCGTGCCACGACGCCATCTTGTTCTCTTTTCGTATAAGAATGGCGTTCTTGTCGACGTTCGAGTTGGTCTCGATTAAACAGTTGCTAGATTTCTCTGTTATCTTTCTCTCTCGTTTCCTTCGTCTGCTTCTCGAAGCGTGCTCTTTTGGTTCCTGCTTCTTTTTATTTAACGGTTCGTATTCCATTTTGATCGGTTCAAACGGATTCGCCATTTTCGGATGTTGCTCCTCAACTAAGATTTGTTGTTTCAAACGTTCCCGTTCCTCTTCCTGTGAAAGATGTTTTCTTATTTTATGTGTTTGTGGAAATGTTGTCACAATTGTCAAGTAGCGACGAAATTAATCAAGAGAGTTAAACGTACGGTAATCTAAGCGAAATTGAGTGATTTAGTTACCGCAAAGATTTGGTTTCGAGCGGTTTATTCTCTGTTTCGCCCAGGGTTGACTGGTAGAGAATGCTATAAGGCTTTAAGTCCGGCCCGCTCATTCTTCACTTTTTATTAGATGTCAATTAAAAATAAAAATTATGAACAGTGTGATTCGGGAAAATAAAGACGCTAAGCGTGATGGGAGCGGGGAGGAGGAGCGGGGCACTGACCTTGCCCGGTCGAGGTGTGACGTGGTGCAGGCGGCCAGGCCGCGGCAGGAGCGGGGTGCGTGGAGAAGAAAGTGGGAGCGGGAAGTGGGGAGCGGGATGTGTGGAGAAGAAAGTGGGGAGCGGGGAGTGAGGAGCGGGGCACTGACCTTTGCCCGGTCGAGTGTGACGTGGTGCAGCGCGGCCAGGCCGCGGCAGGGAGCGGGTGCGGAGAAGAAAGTGGGAGCGGGGAGTGAGGAGCGGGGCACTGACCTGCCCGGTCGAGTGTGACGTGGTGCAGCGCGGCCAGGCCGCGGCAGGGAGCGGGGAGTGAGGAGCGGGGAGTGAGGAGCGGGGCACTGACCTTTGCCCGGTCGAGTGTGACGTGGTGCAGCGCGGCCAGGCCGCGGCAGGGAGCGGGGAGTGAGGAGCGGGGCACTGACCTTTGCCCGGTCGAGTGTGACGTGGTGCAGCGCGGCCAGGCCGCGGCAGGGAGCGGGGAGTGAGGAGCGGGGCACTGACCTTTGCCCGGTCGAGTGTGACGTGGTGCAGCGCGGCCAGGCCGCGGCAGGCGTGACGCAGCGCACGGCCGCAGCGCTCAGGCACCTCGGCGCCCAGGCCGCGCCCGTTTCCGGCCTTTGCTTTTTCATCCTTTAAAAAGTTTCTAACTTAACAGAGCCCAACTCACTTTACGTAAGTCTAAACCTAATTATTCCCGTCTTGTGCTTCTGTTTTGCGTCCAGTGAGCGAAGTAACCTGAAGTTCGCAACCTCTATCATCCCAGCTTACCCCTTTTTCATTATCCTTTTCAAATTCCTTAATGTATGCAAGATACCTGCACTCCTGTCAATGTTCATCATTATCATCGTTACAGTCTACCTAAAGTCCAGTGCTGAACATGGGCGATCCCGAAGATTGCCACGGAGAACGGTTCAATGCCATCTGCATCCAATAACTTCCCGCAACATTCTCTAGGTCGTCACTCCGTATCTTAGGAGTCGTCCTACACCGTGTTTGCCTATATAAACCTATAAATCTACGAGCTATGTGGCCGATCCATTGCTACTTCAGAATGCTGATCCCTACGAGTATGCTATGTTTTATCCTGATCTTGCTGCGGATGTCTTCGTAAATACAAGCAATACTTTCCATATTCCGCTAAGCAACTGTGAGCAGTCAAGAACTATGTCTCAGATCCCTAAGTCATCACTGGCAACACGCACTAGTTGTTTTCTTTCGCCTTGGGGTATTGAGGTAAACTCAACTTGAAGATGAGGTGACGTTCCCCGAATGCGAACGAACCGCAACTGAGTTGGATTCATTGATTAACTTCTAAGTTTGATTTATCTAGTCTGAAATGTTTGAACAATCGGCATTGGTCTAAGATAGACAATAGAAATGATCATATTATTGGCCATGTCCATTTTAAGACTACATTTTGAGAGACACTATTGAGGACATTGAGTATACATTGAGAGACATGGATGTTATGGGCCGCATTTGCACTTGACTTGACGACTTATTCGGAAAGTTGCAAAATTAAATGACTTCTAAACAGCATTCTGTTTCTATTCATGTTTCAATACTGAACGCTCCAACTTAAACTAAAGAATACTTACCGGTGCAGCCTCTGGCACTCGGTCGCCGATATGCCGCAAGGCCAGCTGCCTGCCCCCTCCGTAACACGCCTCCTCTTCACTGGCAACTTCCTCTCTCTCCTTCTCTTTCCTGGAACCTTCTTTCTTCGACACCTCCGCTTTAGAGTCGCCGTCTTTCAGTGATTCCTTACTTTCCCTTGACTTAGCACCCTCGCCAATTTCCTCCTCTTCCTGTATGGATATTGTAAATGAAATACATTAAATGATATTTTAATTTATCTTACCCAGTTGAAACGAGGCGTGTGGTATCTTGCCACCAATTGAAACCAATGGGTATTTCAAAAAAAACTTAGAAGATATTTTCTGGACAATGTGACAGGTGGTGAGCCTGTCACCGTCTTAATGTCCAAGCCAACAATATAATTCGTACACAAGTTTTTGAAAGACCCTTTGGTACGTGCCTGCCACCTGGGGATGGAACTCGGGTCTCTTGACTTTAAATTCCGACTACCCAACCACTTGGCTATCGTGACTTTCATTTGACTAATGTTGCCTGTTTTTTTATATAAATATCACAATCACCTTGTCC